>CM065807.1:121081142-122370857 GCA_033398695.1 Orobanche coerulescens | reverse complement strand
CCTGATCGCAAGTCAATCTTCGAGAATACCCTTGCCCCTTGCAGTTGATCAAACAAGTCGTCGATCCGAGGTATAGGATACTTATTCTTGATTGTCACTTTGTTGAGGTCCCTGTAATCAATACACAGTCGGAGGGATCCGTCTTTCTTCCGGACAAAGAGAACGGGCGCTCCCCAAGGAGAAACGCTAGGTTGAATATAACCCTTCTGTAATAATTCCTCTAATTGCTTCTTTAACTCATACATCTCGGTTGGCGCCATGCGGTATGGTGCTCTGGAAATAGGAGCGGCTCCAGGCTCTAATTCGATAGTGAATTCCACCTCTCTCTGCGGAGGTAACCCAGGTAGTTCGTCAGGAAATACATCGGAGAATTCATTCACAACTGGAATAGATGAGAGCTCTACTCCTTCCTCTTTCCTCATGGCATAGCACCAAAGTCCATGACATCCCTGCTTCAGTAATTTCACGGCTTTCATTGCTTTGATCAATTTTCCCGAGCTTCCCGGTCTCCATCCTCGGAATAAGTGTTAAGATCCGTCATCAGCAATGATAGAAATGACTCTCTTTCGGTAATTCAGAATAGCTCCATAACGGTTGAGCCAATCGTCTCCAAGAATTAAATCGTCACCGTAGATGTCAACTACAATAAGATTCGATAGCCAATCTCTCCCTCCTATAGACACTGGAAAATCTCTAGCTTATAGGGTTCCCACAATTTTCTCTCCGCTCGGTAATCCCACATCATAAGGTTCACAATTATACAAGCACGATATTTTCAAACGATTAACACAGTTCAAAGATATAAAAGAATGCGTAGCTCCCGAATCGAACAAGACACTAACTGGTTGCAAAAGGATCTGAATCGTACCTGATGCAACAAATTGTTTCGATCATCCTTCTTCATCTCGTAAATACGGAGGAACGGACCATACTGGATGCCTCTCTTTTCCCAACATTCTCACGCGGAAACCGCTTTGCTGCTCTGGTTTACACTAGTGTCCTTCGGAACCAGACAGAGTGCGAGTACCAAAAGATCGGGTCGCATTCCCACAAAATGTTGCGCGATGCCCTTCTGTCCACACTCAAACAGTCACAACAGCGCGAAAGCCACGCCGAACATGCCCCGCTTGCCACGCTTATAACATTTCTTCCCTGCTCAAACGGTTCAGGCCGCCGAACTTCTTTCCTCCTCGAGAAGGATGCGGAGGCCTCCTGGATGAATGAAAAGAGGACTGGCCCCTGCGAGGCCCACTACTCTTATTCTCCGTGAAGTTGCCAGCCACTTTCTGCTTCTTTGCTTCCGTTGATTTCTCTACTGCCGCCTCTTTCATATCATAGGCCACCGCCTTGTCCTGATACTGTCGCAAAGTGGTACAATCAAATCCGGACATATATTGCTGAATTTCCGGCTTTATTCGCATGTCAAAATGGAAAATCTTCTCCGCCTCGGTCCTGACCAAGTGGCGCACATAAGTCAGCTGGTGATTAAAAGTCTTAATCACGTCCGTCACAGATGCTTCTGAATTTTGTGGTGAGAAAAACTCCCGAACTCGGGCCTCTCTAACTGGGCGGGGACAATACTGCGCTTCCATCATTAATTTGAACTCTGTCCAGTCGACATTATGCTCTTCAGGTCGAATGGCCTCCCACCAGTCGAAAGCCTCCCCCGTCAGAAGATACTGGGCGACCGGAACCTTTCTGTCGTTGGGGCAGTTAATCCCCGCAAAAATCTTCTCTAACTCCTTCAGCCAGTGATCCCAAGAAAGCGTCTCAGCAGAACCGTCAAATTTCGGAGGATGCAATTTGATCACCTCAGTAAGCCATTTATCTCCCTGATTATCCATGTTATGTTGCTGTCCCATCGCCGTCTGCATGCGATCCACAACTTGAGCAAACTAGTTTATCTGAGCAACCACCTGCTGAAGCACTCCCGGCACGTTAGGATCGGCATTATTATTTGCTGATCCCTGTTGTCCCCCGGAATGGGAATCCGTTCGGCTAGCAGTTATTTCTGGGGTAGACAACGAATCTTCTTGTCTCGCATTTCCACGTCCGCGTCCACGACCTCCTCTCAACATACTGTAAACACAAATACTCAATATCCAGGGCAAACTTTCTAAAAGTACGTTCATCAATGTTCACAAAACATGAATTAAATAAAACGGTAGTATTTGAGATTAGGAAACTTACAACCACGGTCCACACGATGATGCTGGCTCAGCAGTGATGTTACAAACGACCAATAATCAAATAACGTAAACAGACCCAACTAACCCGACTGCCAAGATATCCATGAATCTTAGCTCCGATACCATATTCTGTAACACCCCGAGATATTCGGAATAATTACAGCGACGTAAACCCTTTAAGTAAGGATTTACAAGGCTAATTTAAAAGAAATGTAAATATAATCCAATCATACAACTGAAGTTCAAAATACAGATTTGGTTCCACTGATCCAATGAGTTAACTTATACAACCATATCGAAATGACATTATTAAAACAGATGTACTCGAGTACTAAATGAACCAAGAAGACAAATCACAATAACAATAAACATCAACCACATCACTGAGCCATTTCATCGTCTCCGCTTGCATCGTGGTTGTTTCCCCGCTCCTCGGCTACCTGAACATCAAAACAATGTCCACCCCTGAAGGGGTTAGCAAAATAATGCTAGTACAAGTATCATAATACATAAATCATTAGTGCATCATAAAACATGCAAAACGGACTTCCGTCATCGGAATCCAACGATGTGAATCCTCACGATTCCATCAACACAATACAGGGTAATCCAGCGATCTAGCGCCCTTGGTATAGATCCCCATGATGATCCCGTCGGACCAACGCATGGTGGAAAACCCGTCCAGCGATCCAGCGCCCTCAGCATAGATCCCCATGATGATCCCGTCGGACCAACGCATGGTGGACATTCGATCCAGCGCCCTCAGCATAGATCCTCATGATCCACTCGGATCATTTATACCATAAACCAATCAATTATGCATACATATATGCATTTGAATATGTTCATCAATACGAACAATTAACAACGAATACCACGAGAAATTACAGAAATACATCTCATATTTGACAACATGAACAAAACCATAAGCATGATCAAGGTTCCAATATAAATCAAACTCAACATATGATACTTGCCTCGAAAATGGCAAGAATGAAAATACTCCAACAAATGACACGCGTCCGTATGTCACCTCCCCTCAAAGGCTCGGAGCTAAGAAATAATAAAGAATTCCTCTCAATTCGTACGAATGTCTAACAATCCGGTTTACGGACGCAAGCTCAAAAAAAAATGAATTCTGTCTGAACTACTTAGCGCGCGCTACGTACTCTACGTAACGTGCGCTAAGCCTGTAATACCCGTACTTTTTGTAAATCTTCTACTCTTGTACTTTGTAATTTTTACGCTCGTATAAGTGTTTGGTAAGCTTATATGGATCTTGGAACTCTTGTCAATTGGATTTACCCCTTTTCTTGTTCGGATCGTCGCTGTTTTCGGATCCTTGATGCGATCCTACTACCTTCGTGTAATGGGTAGCGCACGCTACGCACACAGTGTAGCGCATGCTAATTTAGTGAGGGTAGCGCACGCTATCCATTATCATTAGCGCACGCTATTAATGTATTGGAGGCGGACAGTCCAGTAGCTACTGGACTGGAAAAGGGAATTCCTAGCGTACGCTAGGTTTGACTGGTAGCGTACGCTAGATTTTGGTGGTAGCGCACGCTACGTTACTAGAGTAACGTACGCTAGAGAGAGCAGAGCTGGGATGAGGTTCGGATCGGACACCGACTACTGTGTAGCGCACGCTATTAGAAATAATTAGCGCACGCTAATTGAAGTCACTAGCGCACGCTATGAGCAGTGTTAGCGTACGCTAACTGAGCCGGGCAGAGGCTACTGGATTGCCTGGTGAGTCCGATAGCGCGCGCTATTTTTCATGGCTAGCGCACGCTAGTCCCTATTTAGTATAAATAGGACATTTCCGTTCCCAAATCGTCATTTCTACCTACCTTCACCTCCTTGGGCGATTCTAGGCGATTCCGGGCGATTTGTGGGGATTTCTTCGAGCTGCAATTATCTATCAACATCTTTGAGTTTCTAGTTCGGATTTATCAACGTTTAATCCTCTCCACCGCTCCAAATCAAGGTAAACTTCTCACAACCCTAGATATTCGAGATTTGGGGATTTTCCATACGATCTCTTCGATCCAGCTTGTTGTTATGTTAGAGTATATCGATTACGAGTTATCTACCTTGGATACATGTTTTCCTACGAATTTATTGGTATATTTCCGGAGTTCTTGAGTATTTGGGATATTTGACTTGCGATTCACTATCTAAGAGAATTATTTCCGGAACACATGTATCGGGGTAGTAAATTCGAGTGATTCCAACTTATTTTCATACCGATGGAGTTTTGATAATTGAATTACGAACTTGTCTAGGTTCGGAGTTGTCGAATCCTTCAATCTTGGTACCTTGTCGTTCGTACCCTTTTCCTCTCGTTTCCAGGCAAGTGATTCTTGTGAAAGTTATGTTCTTAAATGTGAAAAGTAATGCATGTGATTGTGAGAGTTGCTTTCGTTCACTCCGAGAGGACCCGACGGGGTCGAGGAGGGTTCCGCTTATGTCGGTTCCGTGAACATTTGGGTTAGCCACTCCGAGATGATCCGACGGGGTCGAGGAGGGATTCGCGCATTGTCGAGTCCACGGTTAATCAAGAGATATCATCATTTCCAAATATGTTTGGATAATTGTATTTTCCGGAAAATCATTATCATGGCTTTGAATTGGTGCATATGCTTTTATGTGTAAGACTTGACATTTCACTTGTAATACTTGCCCTAACCCCTCTCGTTTGGGGAAAATTACTTTTGTGTTTTTCAGGTCCTAAGGAACTTTACGAGCGAGCGCCGGGACGATACGATGAGGATGGCGAGGCGTGATACTGTGGCTAGTTGTGTTCTACATTGTTTGGTCGGTGTTCTCTTCGGTCCATTTTATCCTTGTAATAATAAGTGGTACTCGAGTACTTTAGGAAAGTCCTTTTCCACTGTCGTACAACTTCTTGTATTTCTTCACGTTATTGTTTGTCCGTGGTTGAACTTCCTTGGTTGTATAGTTTATTGTTTCCCGAGTAGACTTTATTAAATGTAATACGTTGTGAGTGAGATAAGCCTAGTGAATCCCAGGTCGGGATTTACGGCGCTGTGATATTCTCCGAATATCTCGGGGTGTTACTGAATTTGGTATCGAGCTTAGGTTTATGGATACCTAGGTTGCCGGATTCTTTGAGTCTAAATGTACTATTCCAAGGACACAAGATCATCATGCTGCCATCATCTCGCACGACCGGTACTCGTAAGTTCCCTAACTTATTTACCCTCTTCATTCACTCACTATCATTCGATTATGGGACATGAGAAGTCCATATTCTAGATGTCATTGCTTTGAGCTATTCTTATGATTTTACTTACATTTTTTCTTTAGAATGTCAACTGGTAGAGGACGTGGACGCGGCCGTGGTCGTGGTCGTGGCCGAGGGCGTGGCGCAGCCGGTGGAGCGGCCATGTCCCTCAGCTCGGTAGAAGGCTCAGCTACGCCTAGCTTGTCGGACTCTATTCAACCTAGCACCGGTAGTCATCAGGAGCCGTCAACGAGTCTGGGAACTTCTACAGGGAGCCAACCGGATGTGGGTGTTGCCACCATACTGCAACAAGTGGCGAACCAAATGGCTCTTTTAACCCAAAGTGCAGACAGCTTAACCAACCACCTCACATCGACACTAGGGCCGAGAAGTGGTTACAAGATGTTATTCGTATGCGCCTCCCCAATTTATTGGTGCAAATGATCCGATCGGGAAGATTGGATTAATGAGATGAATAAAGTTTTCATGGCCGTGAATTGTCCAGAGGCACGTAAGGTGCCAGCTTGCCCAAGATTTCCTATCAAGGGATGCGGCTAGTCTGGTGGCAAGTTGTTGCACCTCAGATCGTGAGGTTTCATGGGACGAGTTTAAGGAATTGATGGAGGACGAGTTCGCGTGGCCTTGCTCAGAGGCCAGATTCGAGCCTTTTATGAAGCTAAACCCCGGGATGTCCCCGTATCTCGTGCAATCATTGAATACAACCGTCAACTCAACCATGTGAAAAATCAAGTGAGGGAAGAGAGAGATAGAATTCGTCACTTTGACATGCGAATGAAGCCAAAAGTTCGGCACTATATGTCGGGCTTCGCTTGCGCCACATTGAAGGAGTATCAAGATAGGGCACTAGCATATGATATGTCCTTCACTACTACCGAAACGACAAGTGAGAGTAAGAAGCGAAGACCACCGGAAAGTTTTCTAGCGGTAGAGGTGGCAACCCATGGGATCGCAATCGGCAAGCTATACAACCAAAGGGTCTTCCTGCATCGGAGGTAAACGGAATTTCGTAGTTGGTGCTAATGCGTCCAACCGGGTTGTGACATGTTTTAATTGTGACGCAGGCCATATTAATCGTGATTGTGGTCTACCCCCATTGAAGTGTTTTAATTGCGGCCAGAAGGCCACAGAGCCATGTCTCAGACGGAAGAAGAAACCCCACTTGGAACTCGTGCAATGCTTCTACGCCCGGAGAACCGAGTGTTAATCAAAAGTCATCTACGGTCAACCATCCCGGAGTTACGGGCGAGGCAGAGGCCGTGGTCGATCTGTTAGAGGGGAGCTCGGTCTTGGTTCGGTTCAACCTCGTGTCTATGAGATGAGGAAAGCCGGAGATCCGCAGGCTACCGTGGCGGCAGTATCATTTCTCTTTGTCTCATCCAGTTAGAGTGCTTTTTGATTCGGTGCTTCTCATTCGTTCATCTCTTTGGATTGTGTGCGTCGATTGAATATTGAGGGCTTGTCTCCTTGTGAGTCCTTTGTGGTTAAGTTGCCCAGTGGTGATAGAATCGTGGGAGACAAGGAAGTTAGAGATTGTCCGGTGTTAATCGCTGAGAGAGTGTGGTTTTCGAATTTGATAGTCGTAGACATTGTTGATGAAGATCTAATCCTAGGTGACGATTGGCTCGATAGACATGGTGCAGTAATGAATTATCGCACGAAGATCATATCGATGTTAGCCAAAGACAGACCAACACCATTTCATGGGTACAAGAGGGGATGTCAGAAATTTTTGATTAGTGCCTTGAAGGTGACAAAACTTATTAGAAAGGGTTGTGTTGGGTATTGGTGTTATGCCATGAAAGTCGAAGATGGGAAAGTTGAACTTCCCTCGATTCCGGTTGTAAGTGATTTTCCGGATGTTTTCCCAGACGAATTACCGGGACTACCACCGGGGCGGGAAGTTGAATTTACAATTGATTTGGAGTCAGGAGCAACCCCGATTTCTAAGGCACCGTATCGTATGGCACCTTCAGAAATGCAAGAGTTGAAGAAACAACTGGGAGAGTTGTTGGATAAAGGGTATATTAGACCCAGTGCCTCGCCATGGGGTGCACCGGTCTTGTTCGTAAGGAAGAAAGATGGTTCACTACGTTTGTGTATTGATTATCGAACCGAACAAAGTGACCATTAAGAATAAATACCCTTTGCCGTATCGATGATTTGTTTGATCAATTGCAGGGATCCGCGGTGTTCTCGAAAATTGATTTGAGGTCCTAAGCATTATCAACTTCGCATTAAGGAATCCGACGTTCCTAAAGCGCTTTCCGACGAGGTATGGACACTATGCGTTTGTGGTTATGCCTTTGGGTTAACCAACGCACCGCGATATTTATGCAATTGATGAATAAGATATTTATTGAGCATCTTGATAATTGTGTAGTCGCTTTTATCGACGATATTTTAGTTTACTCTCGAGATGAAGAGGAACACGCTCGGCATTTGCGATTGGTGTTGGAGGTTTTGAGGACTCGGCACCTCTATGCAAAGTTTTCTAAGTGTGAATTCTCGTGAAGGAAGTCATGTTTCTGACATGTGATTTCAGGCGGAAGGGGTTCGGTAGATCCCCGTAAAATTGAGGCAAGTTGTTAGATTGGGCTCCACCCAGAACGTGAAGGAGGTTCGTAGCTTTTGGTCCGGGCCGGATACTACGGAGGTTCGTAGAGGGGTTCTCCAAACTTGCTCGACCACTTACTCAATTACTCCGTAAGTCCGAAAGGTTCGAATGGAATGAAGAGAGACAACGGAGTTTCAAGAGCCGAAAAGGCGCCCGACTACCGCGTCGGTTTTAGCCCTACCTCGTGGAGTCGGTGGGTATTCGGTTTATTGTGACGCATCGGGACAAGGACTTGGGTGTGTACTCTTGCAAAGATGATAAGACAATTGCCTATGCTTCACGGCAACTTAAACCGTATGAGCCGAATTATCCTACCCATGATTTGGAATTAGCCGCTGTAGTGTTTGCCTTCAAGATCTCAAGGTCACTATTTGTACGGTTCTTCATGTCGAATTTATACCGACCACAAGAGCCTAAAGTATATTTTTAGCCGTAAAGAGTGAATATGAGACAACGACGTTGGTTAGAGCCGATAAAGGATTATGATCTGGAAATCCTTTACCATCCAGAAAGGCTAACGTTGTAGCCGATGCGTTGAGCCTAAGTCGATATCTCTTCATATGCTTGAGGCCCTTACGCCTCAAGTTAAGATCGACGGAGTTAATTGAGCAGGAGTCGAGGTACGGATCCAACGGATTCGTGGTCATATGTGTACTCTTGAGGCTATTCCGTCCTTGATCGACGACGTCGTGGAAAACAGAGAATGACCCAATGCTTGTTCAATCAAGGCGGACGTGGAAAAAGGGAAAGCCCGGTTTTATGATCCACGAGGATGGCATTTTGAAATTTCAAGGTAGGATTTGTGTTCGAATGACTCGTAGCCGAGACAGAATACTCCGAGAAGCCCATGCTACACCTTACTCGATCCATCCTGGGACGAGTAAAATGTACAAGGATCTTAAAAGGAGTTTTTGGTGGAATAATATGAAGAGAGATGTCACCGAGTTTGTGTCAAGGTGTTTGACATGTCAACAAGTCAAAATTGAGCATCAACGGCCGGGCTGTTGAAACCTCTCCCTATTCCCGAATGGAAATGGGAGGATATTACCATGGATTTCATCACCGGGATGTCGAGGACTAAGTCGGGGATGAATATGATTTGGGTGGTTGTTGACCGATTGACTAAGTCGGCACATTTTCTTGGCATTAAGGACACGTGGGGACCGGAGCGATTGTCCCGGATTTTTATATTGGAGATTGTGAGATTACACGGTACGCCAAAGTCTATTGTTTCCGATCGTGATGGCCGTTTCGTGTCACATTTTTGGAAGGCGGTCCATCAAGCCTTGGGCACCGAATTGAGGTTGAGTACTTCTTTCCACCTCACCGACGGCCGACCGAGCGACGATCCGGACATTGGAAGATATGCCGAGGGCGTGTGCCTGGATTGGAGTACCGATTGGGAAATACACCTACCGTTGATCGAGTTCACTTACAATAATAGTGGCATGCATCGATCAAGATGGCACCTTTTGAGGCATTGTATGGTAGGCGGTGTAGATCTCCACTTTGTTGGGATGAAGCTTGATTTAGTCGGACGGAACCCGATATGTTGATGGAAACTAAAGAGAAGATTTCCATCATCCGAGACCGATCGTTGACCGCTCGAGTCGACAAAAATCCTACGCCGACAATCGTCGTCGGCCCTTGGAATTTGATGTGGGTGATCATGTCCTACTCAAAGTATCACCGATTAGAGGAGTCTTCGTGTTCTAAAAAGGGGCAAACTTAGTCCGAGATATATTGACCTTTTGAGATTCTCGACGTAATTGGGAACCGGCCTATCGATTGGCTTTACCTCCACCCTTAGCCATGTTCACAGTGTGTTCCATGTTTCCCAACCGAGGAGATACATCCTCGACCCGAGTCATATCATTGATTACGGGACATCGAGATCGCAGAGGATGTCACATTTGAAGAGAAGCCGTGAAAGTACTAGAGCATCGAGTAAAACAACTCCGCACAAAACCATACCGTTGGTTAAAGTTCAGTGGTCACGACACGGAGTTGAGGAAGCGACGTGGGAAACCGAAGAGAGCATGCGCACTAGATACCCCGAGTTATTCATTTCTTAAGTTTCGGGACGAAACTTCATTTTAGAGGGGGAGGATGTAATACCCGTACTTTTTGTAAATCTTCTACTCTTGTACTTTGTAATTTTTACGCTCGTATAAGTGTTTGGTAAGCTTATATGGATCTTGGAACTCTTGTCAATTGGATTTACCCCTTTTCTTGTTCGGATCGTCGCTGTTTTCGGATCCTTGATGCGATCCTACTACCTTCGTGTAATGGGTAGCGCACGCTACGCACACAGTGTAGCGCACGCTAATTTAGTGAGGGTAGCGCACGCTATCCATTATCATTAGCGCACACTATTAATGTATTGGAGGCGGACAGTCCAGTAGCTACTGGACTGGAAAAGGGAATTCCTAGCGTACGCTAGGTTTGACTGGTAGCGTACGCTAGATTTTGGTGGTAGCGCACGCTACGTTACTAGAGTAACGTACGCTAGAGAGAGCAGAGCTGGGGACAGTAGGTTACGGGTGGACACCGACTACCGGGTAGCGCACGCTATTAGAAATAATTAGCGCACGCTAATTGAAGTCACTAGCGCACGCTATGAGCTGGTGTTAGCGTACGCTAACTGAGCCGGCAGAGGCTACCGGATTGCTGGTGAGTCCGATAGCGCGCGCTATTTTTCATGGCTAGCGCACGCTAGTCCCTATTTAGTATAAATAGGACATTTCCGTTCCCAAATCGTCATTTCTACCTACCTTCACCTCCTTGGGCGATTCTAGGCGATTAGGCGATTTGTGGGGAGTTCTTCGAGCTGCAATTATCTATCAACATCTTTGAGTTTCTAGTTCGGATTTATCAACGTTTAATCCTCTCCACCGCTCCAAATCAAGGTAAACTTCTCACAACCCTAGATATTCGAGATTTGGGGATTTTCCATACGATCTCTTCGATCCAGCTTGTTGTTATGTTAGAGTATATCGATTACGAGTTATCTATCTTGGATACATGTTTTCCTACGAATTTATTGGTATATTTCCGGAGTTCTTGAGTATTTGGGATATTTGACTTGCGATTCACTATCTAAGAGAATTATTTCCGGAACACATGTATCGGGGTAGTAAATTCGAGTGATTCCAACTTATTTTCATACCGATGGAGTTTTGATAATTGAATTACGAACTTGTCTAGGTTCGGAGTTGTCGAATCCTTCAATCTTGGTACCTTGTCGTTCGTACCCTTTTCCTCTCGTTTCCAGGCAAGTGATTCTTGTGAAAGTTATGTTCTTAAATGTAAAAAGTAATGCATGTGATTGTGAGAGTTGCTTTCGTTCACTCCGAGAGGACCCGACGAGGTCGAGGAGGGTTTCGCTTATGTCGGTTCCGTGAACATTTGGGTTAGCCACTCCGAGATGATCCGACGGGGTCGAGGAGGGATTCGCGCATTGTCGAGTCCACGGTTAATCAAGAGA
Organism: Orobanche coerulescens; assembly: GCA_033398695.1. Taxonomy (NCBI): domain Eukaryota; kingdom Viridiplantae; phylum Streptophyta; class Magnoliopsida; order Lamiales; family Orobanchaceae; genus Orobanche; species Orobanche coerulescens. The sequence goes on along the minus strand of CM065807.1, from coordinate 122,359,296 downwards.
TATCATCATTTCCAAATATGTTTGGATAATTGTATTTTCCGGAAAATCATTATCATGGCTTTGAATTGGTGTATATGCTTTTATGTGTAAGACTTGACATTTCACTTGTAATACTTGCCCTAACCCCTCTCGTTTGGGGAAAATTACTTTTGTGTTTTTCAGGTCCTAAGGAACTTTACGAGCGAGCGCCGGGACGATACGATGAGGATGGCGAGGCGTGATACTGTGGCTAGTTGTGTTCTACATTGTTTGGTCGGTGTTCTCTTCGGTCCATTTTATCCTTGTAATAATAAGTGGTACTCGAGTACTTTAGGAAAGTCCTTTTCCACTGTCGTACAACTTCTTGTATTTCTTCACGTTATTGTTTGTCCGTGGTTGAACTTCCTTGGTTGTATCGAGTTTATTGTTTCCCGAGTAGACTTTATTAAATGTAATACGTTGTGAGTGAGATAAGCCTAGTGAATCCCAGGTCGGGATTTACGGCGCTGTGATATTCTCCGAATATCTCGGGGGGTGTTACAAAGCCTGCCCGTTAACGTACGCAAATGACTAGGTTTAGCGTGCGCTAGCTGTGTACTGACAGTCTTCTCTGAATAGCCGATTGCCCTGCCTGATGATATAACGTACGTTACGTATCCAACGTGGCGCACGTTACTCATTCCCGATAGCGCACGTTAATATATACATCATAGCGTGCGCTAATCGTGCATGGGAGTCACTACTGGGTAAAACTTGAGCTAAAGGTGATGAAAACTCATGAAATCCTCAGTGTTAATACATGCCAACTCCGTGCATATCATGCTCATACGGTTTATGAAAGATCTTTATTGATTAAATGACTACGAGACACCAGGATACGTATCATCATTACTACACCATAATTCATCTTGATCTCGAGAAAGTATCCTAAGTTCCCTTCGTCCTACGTTTCAAAACGCATGATTCCAATGTATAAAATATTACAACTCGATAATCTCCACCTACTGGTCATAATCGGTTTGAAGATACATGAATATGCTTAGGAGTCCATATACTAAAAAGGTTCAAAGGATTATACGATGAATAAGTGCCGAAACGTCAAAAATATCCTTCTAACACATGATGATCAACTACTTGTGAATCTAACTGACTAGGTAAATTCCAAAACATGATCAAAACGTCCTTCAGAATACTACTAATATTGGTGAAGAATCACCTACCCCAAAGTAGTGAAGAACAAGGAGGAAATTCGAAGCAATCCAATGCCGAAGGTTTGAACACCAATCCTCCAATGATCTACAATCTTCAGCACGAGCTAGGATGCCGGCAAGAAGTGTTTAGGATGAAGAGAGTGTCTTTCTAAGTTCAAGAATTCGAATGGGGGAGTGAAAAATCTGAAAAATATGAAAAGGATGTCATTCTATATATAGAAAATGGTTATTAGCGCGCGCTAGTCCATATTCATAGCGTGCGCTAACGGCTATTTGAAACGTTATCGATTTCATCGTACTTCACTTTAGCGTGCGCTACCCTCATGTGAGTAGCGTGCGCTAACGCGTTGACTTGGCTTTTTCCCGAAATCCATCCAGGTTCATCCCGACACAATCCGACCAAGATCCCCGGCCTGATCTCACCTACCACACGTCTCAATCACATTAACCACGTATAGCGTGCGCTAAGGTTCCTTCGTAGCGTGCGCTTTGGATCCAAGTTAGCGTACGCTACACTTAGATGATAGCGTGCGCTACAAGCGCAGAAACACAAGTTATAAATCACATTCATGAAATCATACGCTCGACTACACCGGATTATGAAAGACGGAGAATAATACTCAGATCAAAGTGCAACAATTACAATATCACAAGTTCCAAATATATATCAGAAATCTCGGGTATTACAAAAACAAGGGACTAACAGCCTCGAAACACTGCTGCAACAACAGTACTGCTCATCGACTTCTAACATCAATATCTAATAATATAAATTATACTTAAACATTTTTAATAAATCGAACAATGCTTCTTAAATCACAAAATTTGGCAGATTTCAACTTCAATATCAATTCAATCTCTCATAAAAATTTAATATCCAAAACCATTTTATACCATATAAAACGAATTGAAACAAACTCAAGCAAAAGCACTGAAATTTCAGTTTCGCAAACCTTCACTAAAACAGTCATAACTTTTGACTCGTTTGCTATTTTGACGCAAGGTTTTCACGTAGATAGACTAGAAACCAAATTATACAACTTATCTCATGGAATTATAGTCAAAACAAGGGACTAACAGCCTCGAAACACTGCTGCAACAACAGTACTGCTCCTATCTTCGCTTCGATAACAACAGGCCTTATCTCTTTGTTTTTTATCTTCAGTATAAATGGAACAATGCTTCTTAAATCACAAAATTTGGTAGATTTCAACTTCAATATCAAGTCAATCTCTCATAAAAATTTAATCTCCAAAACCATTTTATAACATATAGAATTGAAACAAACTCAAGGAGAAGCACTGAAATTTCAGTTTCGCAAACCTTCACTAAAACGGTCATAACATTTGACTCGTTTGCTATTTTGACGCAAATTTTTCGCGTAGACAAACTAGAAAACAAATTCTACAACTTATCTCACGGAATCTTAGTCAAAACAAGGGACTAACAGCCTCGAAACACTGCTGCAACAACAGTACTGCTCCTATCTTCGATTCGGTAACAACAGGCCTTATCTCTTTGTTTTTTATCTTCAGTATAAATCGAAAAATGATTCTTAAATCACAAAATTTGGCAGATTTCAACTTCAATATCAAGTCAATCTTTCATAAAAATTTAATCTCCAAAACCATTTTATAACATATAGAATTGAAACAAACTCAAGGAGAAGCACTGAAATTTTAGTTTCGCAAACCTTCACTAAAACGGTCATAACTTTTGACTCGTTTGCTATTTTGACGCAAGGTTTTCACGTAGAGAAACTAGAAAATAAATTATACAACTTATCTCACGGAATCATAGTCAAAACAAGGGACTAACAGCCTCGAAGCACTGCTGCAACAACGGTACTGCTCATCGACTTCTAACATCAATATGTAATAATATAAATTATAACATTTTTAATAAATCGAACAATGCTTCTTAAATCACAAAATTTGGCAGATTTAAACTTCAATATCAAGTCAATCTCTCATAAAAATTTAATCTCCAAAACCATTTTATAACATATAAAACGAATTGAAACAAACTCAAGCAAAAGCACTGAAATTTCAGTTTCGCAAACCTTCACTAAAACGGTCATAACTTTTGACTCGTTTGCTATTTTGACGCAAGGTTTTCGCGTAGACAAACTAGAAAACAAATTCTACAACTTATCTCACGGAATCATAGTCAAAACAAGGGACTAACAGCCTCGAAACACTGCTGCAACAACAGTACTGCTCATCGACTTCTAACATCAATATGTAATAATATAAATTATACTTAAACATTTTTAATAAATCGAACAATGCTTCTTAAATCACAAAATTTGGCAGATTTTAACTTCAATATCAAGTCAATCTCTCATAAAAATTTAATCTCCAAAACCATTTTATAACATATAAAACAAATTGAAACAAACTCAAGCAAAAGCACTGAAATTTCAGTTTCGCAAACCTTCACTAAAACGGTCATAACTTTTGACTCGTTTGCTATTTTGACGCAAGGTTTTCGCGTAGACAAATTAGAAACCAAATTAAACAACTTATCTCATGGAATCATAGTCAAAACAAGGGACTAACAGCCTCGAAACACTGCTGCAACAACAGTACTGCTCCTATCTTCGCTTCGGTAACAACAGGCCTTATCTCTTTGTTTTTTATCTTCAGTATAAATCGAACAATGCTTCTTAAATCAAAAAATTTGGTAGATTTCAACTTCAATATCAAGTCAATCTATCATAAAAATTTAATCTCCAAAATCATTTTATAACATATAGAATTGAAACAAACTCAAGGAGAAGCACTGAAATTTCAGTTTCGCAAACCTTCACTATAACGGTCATAACTTTTGACTCGTTTGCTATTTTGACGCAAGATTTTCGCGTAGACAAACTAGAAAACAAATTCTACAACTTATATCATGGAATCATAGTCAAAACAAGGGACTAACAGCCTTGAAACACTGCTACAACAACGGTACTGCTCATCGACTTCTAACATCAATATGTAATAATATAAATTATACTGAAACATTTTTAATAAATCGAACAATGCTTCTTAAATCACAAAATTTGGCAAATTTCAACTTCAATATCAAGTCAATCTCTCATAAAAATTTAAAATCCAAAACCATTTTATAACATATAAAACGAATTGAAACAAACTCAAGCAAAAGCATTGAAATTTCAGTTTCGCAAACCTTCACTAAAATGGTCATAACTTTTGACTCGTTTGCTATTTTGACGCAAGGTTTTCGCGTAGACAAACTAGAAAACAAATTCTACAACTTATCTCATGGAATCATAGTCAAAACAAGGGACTAACAGCCTCGAAACACTGCTGCAACAACAGTACTGCCCCTATCTTCGCTACGGTAACAACAGGACTTATCTCTTTGTTTTTTATCTTCAGTATAAATCGAACAATGCTTCTTAAATCACAAAATTTGGTAGATTTCAACTTCAATATTAAGTCAATCTCTCATAAAAATTTAATTTCCAAAACCATTTTATAACATATAGAATTGAAACAAACTCAAGGAGAAGCACTAAAATTTCAGTTTCGCAAACCTTCACTAAAACAGTCATAACTTTTGACTCGTTTGCTATTTTGACCCAGGGTTTTCGTGTAGACAAACTAGAAAACAAATTCTAAAACTTATCTCATGGAATCATACTCAAAACAAAGAACTAACAGCCTCAAAACACTGCTGCAACAACAGTACTGTTCATCGACTTCTAACATTAATATGTAATAATATAAATTATACTTAAACATTTTTAATAAATCGAAAAATGCTTCTTAAATCACAAAATTTGGCATATTTCAACTTCACTATCAAATCAATCTCTCATAAAAATTTAATCTTCAAAACCATTTTATAACATATAAAACGAATTGAAACAAACTCAAGCAAAAGCATTGAAATTTCAGTTTCGCAAACCTTCACTAAAACGGTCATAACTTTTTACTCGTTTGCTATTTTGACGCAAGGTTTTCGCGTAGACAAACTAGAAAATAAATTCTACAACTTATCTCACGGAATCATAGTCAAAACAAGGGACTAACAGCCTCGAAACACTGCTGCAACAACAGTACTTCTCATCGACTTCTAACATCAATATGTAATAATATAAATTATACTTAAACATTTTTCATAAATCGAACAATGCTTCTTAAATCACAAAATTTGGCAGATTTCAACTTCAATATCAAGTCAACCTCTAATAAAAATTTAATCTCCAAAACCATTTTATAACATATAAAACCAATTGAAGCAAACTCAAGCAAAAGCACTGAAATTTCAGTTTCGCGAACCTTCACTAAAACGGTCATAACTTTTGACTCGTTTGCTATTTTGACGCAAGGTTTTCGCGTAGACAAACTAGAAACTAAATTCTACAACTTATCTCACGGAATCATAGTCAAAACAAGGGACTAACAGCCTCGAAACACTGCTGCAACAACAATACTGCTTCTATCTTCGCTTCGGTAACAACAGGCCTTATCTCTTTTTTTTATCTTCAGTATAAATCGAACAATGCTTCTTAAATCACAAAATTTGGTAGATTTCAACTTCAATATCAAGTCAATCTCTCATAAAAATTTAATCTCCAAAATCATTTTATAACATATAGAATTGAAACAAACTCAAGGAGAAGTACTGAAATTTCAGTTTCGCAAACCTTCACTAAAACGGTCATAACTTTTGACTCGTTTGCTATTTTGACGCAAGGTTTTCGCGTAGACAAATTAGAAACCAAATTATACAACTTATCTCATGGAATCATAGTCAAAACAAGGGACTAACAGCCTCGAAACACTGCTGCAACAACAAGATCGCTTCCTATCTTCGCTTCGGAACAACAGCCTTATCTCTTTGTTTTTATCTTCAAGATAAATCGAACAATGCTTCTTAAATCAAAAATTTGGTAGATTTCAACTTCAATATCAAGTCAATCTATCATAAAAATTTAATCTCCAAAATCATTTTATAACATATAGAATTGAAACAAACTCAAGGAGAAGCACTGAAATTTCAGTTTCGCAAACCTTCACTATAACGGTCATAACTTTTGACTCGTTTGCTATTTTGACGCAAGGTTTTCGCGTAGACAAATTAGAAAACAAATTATACAACTTATCTCATGGAATCATAGTCAAAACAAGGGACTAACAGCCTCGAAACACTGCTGCAACAACAGTACTGCTCCTATCTTCGCTTCGGTAACAACAGGCCTTATCTCTTTGTTTTTTATCTTCAGTATAAATCGAACAATGCTTCTTAAATCAAAAAATTTGGTAGATTTCAACTTCAATATCAAGTCAATCTATCATAAAAATTTAATCTCCAAAATCATTTTATAACATATAGAATTGAAACAAACTCAAGGAGAAGCACTGAAATTTCAGTTTCGCAAACCTTCACTATAACGGTCATAACTTTTGACTCGTTTGCTATTTTGACGCAAGGTTTTCGCGTAGACAAACTAGAAAACAAATTCTACAACTTATCTCGTGGAATCATAGTCAAAACAAGGGACTAACAGCCTCGAAACACTGCTGCAACAACAGTACTGCCCCTATCTTCGCTTCAGAATAAATGGCCTTATCTCTTTGTTTTTTATCTTCAGTATAAATCGAACAATGCTTCTTAAATCACAAAATTTGGTAGATTTCAACTTCAATATTAAGTCAATCTCTCATAAAAATTTAATCTCCAAAACCATTTTATAACATATAGAACTGAAACAAACTCAAGGAGAAGATCGAAATTTCGGGCGCAAACCTTCACTAAAACAGTCATAACTTTTGACTCGTTTGCTATTTTGACCCAGGGTTTTCGTGTAGACAAACTAGAAAACAAATTCTACAACTTATCTCACGGAATCATAGTCAAAACAAGGGACTAACAGCCTCGAAACACTGCTGCAACAACGGTACTGCTCATCGACTTCTAACATCAATATGTAATAATATAAATTATACTTAAACATTTTTAATAAATCGAACAATGCTTCTTAAATCACAAAATTTGGCATATTTCAACTTCACTATCAAATCAATCTCTCATAAAAATTTAATCTTCAAAACCATTTTATAACATATAAAACGAATTGAAACAAACTCAAGCAAAAGCACTGAAATTTCAGTTTCGCAAACCTTCACTAAAACGGTCATAACTTTTTACTCGTTTGCTATTTTGACGCAAGGTTTTCGCGTAGACAAACTAGAAAATAAATTCTACAACTTATCTCACGGAATCATAGTCAAAACAAGGGACTAACAGCCTCGAAACACTGCTGCAACAACAGTACTTCTCATCGACTTCTAACATCAATATGTAATAATATAAATTATACTTAAACATTTTTCATAAATCGAACAATGCTTCTTAAATCACAAAATTTGGCAGATTTCAACTTCAATATCAAGTCAACCTCTAATAAAAATTTAATCTCCAAAACCATTTTATAACATATAAAACCAATTGAAGCAAACTCAAGCAAAAGCAAATTTCGGCCATGAACCTTCACTAAAACGGTCATAACTTTTGACTCGTTTGCTATTTTGACGCAAGGTTTTCGCGTAGACAAACTAGAAACTAAATTCTACAACTTATCTCACGGAATCATAGTCAAAACAAGGGACTAACAGCCTCGAAACACTGCTGCAACAACAATACTGCTTCTATCTTCGCTTCGGTAACAACAGGCCTTATCTCTTTTTTTTATCTTCAGTATAAATCGAACAATGCTTCTTAAATCACAAAATTTGGTAGATTTCAACTTCAATATCAAGTCAATCTCTCATAAAAATTTAATCTCCAAAATCATTTTATAACATATAGAATTGAAACAAACTCAAGGAGAAGTACTGAAATTTCAGTTTCGCAAACCTTCACTAAAACGGTCATAACTTTTGACTCGTTTGCTATTTTGACGCAAGGTTTTCGCGTAGACAAATTAGAAACCAAATTATACAACTTATCTCATGGAATCATAGTCAAAACAAGGGACTAACAGCCTCGAAACACTGCTGCAACAACAAGATCGCTTCCTATCTTCGCTTCAGAATAACAGCCTTATCTCTTTGTTTTTTATCTTCAGTATAAATCGAACAATGCTTCTTAAATCAAAAAATTTGGTAGATTTCAACTTCAATATCAAGTCAATCTATCATAAAAATTTAATCTCCAAAATCATTTTATAACATATAGAATTGAAACAAACTCAAGGAGAAGCACTGAAATTTCAGTTTCGCAAACCTTCACTATAACGGTCATAACTTTTGACTCGTTTGCTATTTTGACGCAAGGTTTTCGCGTAGACAAATTAGAAAACAAATTATACAACTTATCTCATGGAATCATAGTCAAAACAAGGGACTAACAGCCTCGAAACACTGCTGCAACAACAGTACTGCTCCTATCTTCGCTTGAATAACAGCCTTATCTCTTTGTTTTTATCTTCAAGATAAATCGAACAATGCTTCTTAAATCAAAAATTTGGTAGATTTCAACTTCAATATCAAGTCAATCTATCATAAAAATTTAATCTCCAAAATCATTTTATAACATATAGAATTGAAACAAACTCAAGGAGAAGCATCAAATTTCGGGCCGCAAACCTTCACTATAACGGTCATAACTTTTGACTCGTTTGCTATTTTGACGCAAGGTTTTCGCGTAGACAAACTAGAAAACAAATTCTACAACTTATCTCGTGGAATCATAGTCAAAACAAGGGACTAACAGCCTCGAAACACTGCTGCAACAACAGTACTGCCCCTATCTTCGCTTCGGTAACAACAGGCCTTATCTCTTTGTTTTTTATCTTCAGTATAAATCGAACAATGCTTCTTAAATCACAAAATTTGGTAGATTTCAACTTCAATATTAAGTCAATCTCTCATAAAAATTTAATCTCCAAAACCATTTTATAACATATAGAACTGAAACAAACTCAAGGAGAAGCACTGAAATTTCAGTTTCGCAAACCTTCACTAAAACAGTCATAACTTTTGACTCGTTTGCTATTTTGACCCAGGGTTTTCGTGTAGACAAACTAGAAAACAAATTCTACAACTTATCTCACGGAATCATAGTCAAAACAAGGGACTAACAGCCTCGAAACACTGCTGCAACAACGGTACTGCTCATCGACTTCTAACATCAATATGTAATAATATAAATTATACTTAAACATTTTTAATAAATCGAACAATGCTTCTTAAATCACAAAATTTGGCAGATTTCAACTTCAATATCAAGTCAATCTCTCATAAAAATTTAATCTCCAAAACCATTTTATAACATATAAAACGAATTGAAACAAACTCAAGCAAAAGCATCAAATTTCAGGCCGCAAACCTTCACTAAAACGGTCATAACTTTTCACTCGTATGCTCTTTTGACGCCAGGTTTTTGCGTGGACAAACAAGAAAACAACTTCTAGAACTTATCTCACGGAATCATAGTCAAAACAATGGACTAACACCTCAAACACCGCTGCAACAACAAGATCGCTTAATCGACTTCTAACATCAATATGTAATAATATAAATTATACTTAAATATTTTTAGTAAATCGAACAATGCTTCTTAAATCACAAGATTTGGCAGATTTCAACTTCAATATCAAGTCAATCTCTTATAAAAATTTAATCTCCAAAACCATTTTATAACATATAAAACGAATTGAAACAAACTCAAGCAAAAGCATTGAAATTTCAGTTTCGCAAATCTTCACTAAAACGTTCATAACTTTTGACTCGTTTGCTATTTTGACGCAAGGTTTTCGCGTAGACAAACTAGAAACCAAATTATACAACTTATCTCATGGAATCATAGTCAAAACAAGGGACTAACAGCCTCGAAACACTGCTGCAACAACAGTACTGCTCCTATCTTCGCTTCGGTAACAACATGCCTTATCTCTTTGTTTTTTATCTTCAGTATAAATCGAACTATGCTTCTGAAATCACAAAATTTGGCATATTTCAACTTCAATATCAAGTCAATCTCTCATAAAAATTTAATCTCCAAAACCATTTTATAACATATAGAATTGAAACAAACTCAAGAAGAAGCACTGAAATTTCAGTTTCGCAAACCTTCACTAAAACGGTCATAACTTTTGACTCGTTTGCTATTTTGACGCAATGTTTTCGCGTAGACAAACTAGAAAACAAATTCTACAACTTATCTCACGGAATCAAAGTCAAAACAAGGGACTAACAGCCTCGAAACACTGTTGCAACAACGGTACTGCTCATCGACTTCTAACATCAATATGTAATAATATAAATTATACTTAAACATTTTTAATAAATCGAACAATACTTCTTAAATCACAAAATTTGGCAGATTTCAACTTCACTATCAAGTCAATCTCTCATAAAAATTTAATCTCCAAAACCATTTTATAACATATAAAACGAATTGAAACAAACTCAAGCAAAAGCACTGAAATTTCATTTTCGCAAACCTTCACTAAAACGGTCATAACTTTTGCCTCGTTTGCTATTTTGACGCAAGGTTTTCGCGTAGACAAACTAGAAAACAAATTCTGCAACTTATCTCACGGAATCATAGTCAAAACAAGGGACTAACAGCCTCGAAACACTACTGGAACAACAGTACTTCTCATCGACTTCTAACATCAATATGTAATAATATAAATTATACTGAAACATTTTTAATAAATCGAACAATGCTTCTTAAATCACAAAATTTGGCAAATTTCAACTTCAATATCAAGTCAATCTCTCATAAAAATTTAAAATCCAAAACCATTTTATAACATATAAAACGAATTGAAACAAACTCAAGCAAAAGCATTGAAATTTCAGTTTCGCAAACCTTCACTAACACGGTCATAACTTTTGACTCGTTTGCTATTTTGACGCAAGGTTTTCGCGTGGACAAACTAGAAACCAAATTATACAACTTATCTTATGGAATCATAGTCAAAACAAGGGACTAACAGCCTCGAAACACTGCTGCAACAACAGTACTGCTCCTATCTTCGCTTCGGTAACAACAGGCCTTATCTCTTTGTTTTTTATCTTCAGTATAAATCGAACAATGCTTCTTAAATCACAAAATTTGGCAGATTTCAACTTCAATATCAAGTCAATCTCTCATAAAAATTTAATCTCCAAAACCATTTTATAACATATAGAATTGAAACAAACTCAAGGAGAAGCACTGAAATTTCAGTTTCGCAAACCTTCACTAAAACGGTCATAACTTTTGACTCGTTTGCTATTTTGACGCAAGGTTTTCGCATAGACAAACTAGAAAACAAATTCTACAACTTATCTCACGGAATCATAGTGAAAACATGGAACTAACATCCTCGAAACACTGCTGCAACAACAGTACTGCTCATCGACTTCTAACATCAATATGTAATAATATAAATTATACTTAAACATTTTTAATAAATCGAAAAATGCTTCTTAAATCACAAAATTTGGCAGATTTCAACTTCAATATCAAGTTAATCTCTCATAAAAATTTAATCTCCAAAACCATTTTATAACATATAAAACGAATTGAAACAAACTCAAGCAAAAGCACTGAAATTTCAGTTTCGCAAACCTTCACTAAAACGGTCATAACTTTTGACTCGTTTGCTATTTTGACGCAAGGTTTTCGCGTAGACAAACTAGAAAACAAATTATACAACTTATCTCACGGAATCATAGTCCAAACAAGGGACTAACAGCCTCGAAACACTGCTGCAACAACAGTACTGCTCCTATCTTCGCTTCGGTAACAACAGGACTTATCTCTTTGTTTTTTATCTTCAGTATAAATCGAACAATGCTTCTTAAATCACAAAATTTTGTAGATTTCAACTTCAATATCAAGTCAATCTCTCATAAAAATTTAATCTCCAAAATCATTTTATAACATATAGAATTGAAACAAACTCAAGGAGAAGCATCAAATTTCGGGCGCAAACCTTCACTAAAACGGTCATAACTTTTGACTCGTTTGCCATTTTGACACAAGCTTTTCGCGTAGACAAACTAGAAAACAAATTCTACAACTTATCTCACGGAATCATAGTCAAAACAAGAGACTAACAGCCTCGAAACACTGCTGCAACAACAGTACTGCTCCTAGCTTCGCTTCGGTAACAACAGGACTTATCTCTTTGTTTTTTACCTTCAGTATAAATCGAACAATGCTTCTTAAATCACAAAATTTGGCAGATTTCAACTTCAATATCAAGTCAATCTCTCATAAAAATTTAATCTCCAAAACCATTTTATAACATATAGAATTGAAACAAACTCAAGGAGAAGCACTGAAATTTCAGTTTCGCAAACCTTCACTAAAACGGTCATAACTTTTGACTCGTTTGCTATTTTGACGCATGGTTTTCGCATAGACAAACTAGAAAACAAATTCTACAACTTATCTCACGGAATCATAGTCAAAACAAGGGATTAACAGCCTCGAAACACTGCTGCAACAACAGTACTGCTCATCAACTTCTAACATCAATATGTAATACTAAAAATTATACTTAAACATTTTTAATAAGTCAAACAATGCTTCTTAAATCACAAAATTTGGCAGATTTCAACTTCAATATCAAGTCAACCTCTCATAAAAATTTAATCTCCAAAACCATTTTGTAACATATAAAACGAATTGAAACAAACTCAAGCAAAATCACTAAAATTTCAGTTTCGCAAACCTTCACTAAAACGGACATAACTTTTGACTCGTTTGCTATTTTGACGCAAGGTTTTCGCGTAGACAAACTAGAAACCAAATTATACAACTTATCTCATGGAATCATAGTCAAAACAAGGGACTAACAGCCTCGAAACACTGCTGCAACAACAAGATCGCTTCCTATCTTCGCTTCGGTAACAACATGCCTTATCTCTTTGTTTTTTATCTTCAGTATAAATCGAACTATGCTTCTTAAATCACAAAATTTGGCAGATTTCAACTTCAATATCAAGTCAATCTCTCATAAAAATTTAATCTCCAAAACCATTTTATAACATATAGAATTGAAACAAACTCAAGGAGAAGCATCAAATTTCAGTTTCCAGAACCTTCACTAAAACGATCATAACTTTTGACTCGTTTGCTATTTTGACGCAAGGTTTTCGTAGACAAACTAGAAAACAAATTCTACAACTTATCTCACGGAATCATAGTCAAAACAAGGGACTAACAGCCTCAAACACTGCTGCAACAACGGTATCGCTCATCGACTACTAACATCAATAAGTAATAAAATAAAATATACTTAAACATTTTTAATAAATCGAACAATGCTTCTTAAATCACAAAATTTGGCAGATTTCAACTTCACTATCAAGTCAATCTCTCATAAAAATTTAATCTCCAAAACCATTTTATAACATATAAAAAGAATTGAAACAAACTCAAGCAAAAGCACTAAAATTTCAGTTTCGCAAACCTTCACTAAAACGGTCATAACTTTTGACTCGTTTGCTATTTTGACGCAAGGTTTTCGCGTAGACAAACTAGAAAACAAATTCCGCAACTTATCTCACGGAATCATAGTCAAAACAAGGGACTAACAGCCTCGAAACACTGCTGGAACAACAGTACTTCTCATCGACTTCTAACATCAATATGTAATAATATAAATTATACTTAAACATTTTTAATAAATCGAACAATGCCTCTTAAATCACAAAATTTGGCAGATTTCAACTTCAATATCAAGTCAATCTCTCATAAAAATTTAATCTCCAAAACCATTTTATAACATATAAAACGAATTGAAACAAACTCAAGAAAAAGCATTGAAATTTCAGTTTCGCAAACCTTCACTAAAACGGTCATAACTTTTGACTCGTTTGCTATTTTGACGAAAGGTTTTCGCGTAGACAAACTAGAAACCAAATTATACAACTTATCTTATGGAATCATAGTCAAAACAAGGGACTAACAGCCTCGAAACACTGCTGCAACAACAGTACTACTCCTATCTTCGCTTCGATAACAACATGCCTTATCTCTTTGTTTTTTATCTTCAGTATAAATCGAACTATGCTTCTTAAATCACAAAATTTGGCAGATTTCAACTTCAATATCAAGTCAATCTCTCATAAAAATTTAATCTCCAAAACCATTTTATAACATATAAAACGAATTGAAACAAACTCAAGCAAAAGCACTGAAATTTCAGTTTCGCAAACCTTCACTAAAACGGTCATAACTTTTCACTCGTTTGCTATTTTGACGCAAGGTTTTTGCGTGGACAAACTAGAAAACAAATTCTAGAACTTATCTCACGGAATCATAGTCAAAACAATGGACTAACAGCCTCGAAACACTGCTGCAACAACAGTACTGCTAATCGACTTCTAACATCAATATGTAATAATATAAATTATACTTAAATATTTTTAGTAAATCGAACAATGCTTCTTAAATCACAAGATTTGGCAGATTTCAACTTCAATATCAAGTCAATCTCTTATAAAAATTTAATCTCCAAAACCATTTTATAACATATAAAACGAATTGAAACAAACTCAAGCAAAAGCATTGAAATTTCAGTTTCGCAAATCTTCACTAAAACGTTCATAACTTTTGACTCGTTTGCTATTTTGACGCAAGGTTTTCGCGTAGACAAACTAGAAACCAAATTATACAACTTATCTCATGGAATCATAGTCAAAACAAGGGACTAACAGCCTCGAAACACTGCTGCAACAACAGTACTGCTCCTATCTTCGCTTCGGTAACAACAGGCCTTATCTCTTTGTTTTTTATCTTCAGTATAAATCGAACAATGCTTCTTAAATCACAAAATTTGGCAGATTTCAACTTCAATATCAAGTCAATCTCTCATAAAAATTTAATCTCCAAAACCATTTTATAACATATAGAATTGAAACAAACTCAAGGAGAAGCACTGAAATTTCAGTTTCGCAAACCTTCACTAAAACGGTCATAACTTTTGACTCGTTTGCTATTTTGACGCAAGGTTTTCGCGTAGACAAACTAGAAAACAAATTCTACAACTTATCTCACGGAATCATAGTCAAAACAAGGGACTAACAGCCTCGAAACACTGCTGCAACAACGGTACTGCTCATCGACTTCTAACATCAATATGTAATAATATAAATTATACTTAAACATTTTTAATAAATCGAACAATGCTTCTTAAATCACAAAATTTGGCAGATTTCAACTTCACTATCAAGTCAATCTCTTATAAAAATTTAATCTCCAAAACCATTTTATAACATATAAAACGAATTGAAACAAACTCAAGCAAAAGCACTGAAATTTCAGTTTCGCAAACCTTCACTAAAACGGTCATAACTTTTGACTCGTTTGCTATTTTGACGCAAGGTTTTCGCGTAGACAAACTAGAAAACAAATTATACAACTTATCTCACGGAATCATAGTCCAAACAAGGGACTAACAGCCTCGAAACACTGCTGCAACAACAGTACTGCTCCTATCTTCGCTTCGGTAACAACAGGACTTATCTCTTTGTTTTTTATCTTCAGTATAAATCGAACAATGCTTCTTAAATCACAAAATTTTGTAGATTTCAACTTCAATATCAAGTCAATCTCTCATAAAAATTTAATCTCCAAAATCATTTTATAACATATAGAATTGAAACAAACTCAAGGAGAAGCACTGAAATTTCAGTTTCGCAAACCTTCACTAAAACGGTCATAACTTTTGACTCGTTTGCCATTTTGACACAAGCTTTTCGTGTAGACAAACTAGAAAACAAATTCTACAACTTATCTCACGGAATCATAGTCAAAACAAGAGACTAACAGCCTCGAAACACTGCTGCAACAACAGTACTGCTCCTAGCTTCGCTTCGGTAACAACAGGACTTATCTCTTTGTTTTTTACCTTCAGTATTAATCGAACAATGCTTCTTAAATCACAAAATTTGGCAGATTTCAACTTCAATATCAAGTCAATCTCTCATAAAAATTTAATCTCCAAAACCATTTTATAACATATAGAATTGAAACAAACTCAAGGAGAAGCACTGAAATTTCGGGCCGCAAACCTTCACTAAAACGGTCATAACTTTTGACTCGTTTGCTATTTTGACGCATGGTTTTCGCATAGACAAACTAGAAAACAAATTCTACAACTTATCTCACGGAATCATAGTCAAAACAAGGGATTAACAAATTTCAAACACCGCCGCAACAACAAGATCGCTCATCAACTTCTAACATCAATATGTAATACTAAAAATTATACTTAAACATTTTTAATAAGTCAAACAATGCTTCTTAAATCACAAAATTTGGCAGATTTCAACTTCAATATCAAGTCAATCTCTCATAAAAAAACCATTTTGTAACATATAAAACGAATTGAAACAAACTCAAGCAAAATCACTAAAATTTCAGTTTCGCAAACCTTCACTAAAACGGACATAACTTTTGACTCGTTTGCTATTTTGACGCAAGGTTTTCGCGTAGACAAACTAGAAACCAAATTATACAACTTATCTCATGGAATCATAGTCAAAACAAGGGACTAACAGCCTCGAAACACTGCTGCAACAATAGTACTGCTCCTATCTTCGCTTCGGTAACAACATGCCTTATCTCTTTGTTTTTTATCTTCAGTATAAATCGAACTATGCTTCTTAAATCACAAAATTTGGCAGATTTTAACTTCAATATCAAGTCAATCTCTCATAAAAATTTAATCTCCAAAACCATTTTATAACATATAGAATTGAAACAAACTCAAGGAGAAGCACTGAAATTTCGGGCCAGAACCTTCACTAAAACGATCATAACTTTTGACTCGTTTGCTATTTTGACGCAAGGTTTTCGCGTAGACAAACTAGAAAACAAATTCTACAACTTATTTCACGGAATCATAGTCAAAACAAGGGACTAACAGCCTCGAAACACTGCTGCAACAACGGTACTGCTCATCGACTTCTAACATCAATATGTAATAATATAAATTATACTTAAACATTTTTAATAAATCGAACAATGCTTCTTAAATCACAAAATTTGGCAGATTTCAACTTCACTATCAAGTCAATCTCTCATAAAAATTTAATCTCCAAAACCATTTTATAACATATAAAAAGAATTGAAACAAACTCAAGCAAAAGCACTAAAATTTCAGTTTCGCAAACCTTCACTAAAACGGTCATAACTTTTGACTCGTTTGCTATTTTGACGCAAGGTTTTCGCGTAGACAAACTAGAAAACAAATTCCGCAACTTATCTCACGGAATCATAGTCAAAACAAGGGACTAACAGCCTCGAAACACTGCTGGAACAACAGTACTTCTCATCGACTTCTAACATCAATATGTAATAATATAAATTATACTTAAACATTTTTAATAAATCGAACAATGCCTCTTAAATCACAAAATTTGGCAGATTTCAACTTCAATATCAAGTCAATCTCTCATAAAAATTTAATCTCCAAAACCATTTTATAACATATAAAACGAATTGAAACAAACTCAAGAAAAAGCATTGAAATTTCAGTTTCGCAAACCTTCACTAAAACGGTCATAACTTTTGACTCGTTTGCTATTTTGACGCAAGGTTTTCGCGTAGACAAACTAGAAACCAAATTATACAACTTATCTTATGGAATCATAGTCAAAACAAGGGACTAACAGCCTCGAAACACTGCTGCAACAACAGTACTGCTCCTATCTTCGCTTCGATAACAACATGCCTTATCTCTTTGTTTTTTATCTTCAGTATAAATCGAACTATGCTTCTTAAATCACAAAATTTGGCAGATTTCAACTTCAATATCAAGTCAATCTCTCATAAAAATTTAATCTCCAAAACCATTTTATAACATATAGAATTGAAACAAACTCAAGGAGAAGCACTGAAATTTCAGTTTCGTAAACCTTCACTAAAACGATCATAACTTTTGACTCGTTTGCTATTTTGACGCAAGGTTTTCGCGTAGACAAACTAGAAAACAAATTCTACAACTTATCTCACGGAATCATAGTCCAAACAAGGGACTAACAGCCTCGAAACACTGCTGCAACAACGGTACTGCTCATCGACTTCTAACATCAATATGTAATAATATAAATTATACTTAAACATTTTTAATAAATCGAACAATGCTTCTTAAATCACAAAATTTGGCAGATTTCAACTTCACTATCAAGTCAATCTCTCATAAAAATTTAATCTCCAAAACCATTTTATAACATATAAAACGAATTGAAACAAACTCAAGCAAAAGCACTAAAATTTCAGTTTCGCAAACCTTCACTAAAACGATCATAACTTTTGACTCGTTTGCTATTTTGACGCAAGGTTTTCGCGTAGACAAACTAGAAAACAAATTCTGCAACTTATCTCACGGAATCATAGTCAAAACAAGGGACTAACAGCCTCGAAACACTGCTGGAACAACAGTACTTCTCATCGACTTCTAACATCAATATGTAATAATATAAATTATACTTAAACATTTTTAATAAATAGAACAATGCCTCTTAAATCACAAAATTTGGCAGATTTCAACTTCAATATCAAGTCAATCTCTCATAAAAATTTAATCTCCAAAATCATTTTATAACATATAGAATTGAAACAAACTCAAGGAGAAGCACTGAAATTTCAGTTTCGCAAACCTTCACTAAAACGGTCATAACTTTTGACTCGTTTGCTATTTTGACGCAAGGTTTTCGCGTAGACAAACTAGAAAACAAATTCTACAACTTATCTCACGGAATCATAGTCAAAACAAGGGACTAACAGCCTCGAAACACTGCTGCAACAACGATCTTGCTCATCGACTTCTAACATCAATATGTAATAATATAAATTATACTTAAACATTTTTAATAAATCGAACAATGCTTCTTAAATCACAAAATTTGGCAGATTTCAACTTCACTATCAAGTCAATCTCTCATAAAAATTTAATCTCCAAAACCATTTTATAACATATAAAACGAATTGAAACAAACTCAAGCAAAAGCACTGAAATTTCAGTTTCGCAAACCTTCACTAAAACGGTCATAACTTTTGACTCGTTTGCTATTTTGACGCAAGGTTTTCGCGTAGACAAACTAGAAAACAAATTCTGCAACTTATCTCACGGAATCATAGTCAAAACAAGGGACTAACAGCCTCGAAACACTGCTGGAACAACAGTACTTCTCATCGACTTCTAACATCAATATGTAATAATATAAATTATACTTAAACATTTTTAATAAATTGAACAATGCTTCTTAAATCACAAAATTTGACAGATTTCAACTTCAATATCAAGTCAATCTCTCATAAAAATTTAATCTCCAAAACCATTTTATAACATATAAAACGAATTGAAACAAACTCAAGCAAAAGCATTGAAATTTCAGTTTCGCAAACCTTCACTAAAACGGTCATAACTTTTGACTCGTTTGCTATTTTGACGCAAGGTTTTCGCGTAGACAAACTAGAAACCAAATTATACAACTTATCTTATGGAATCATAGTCAAAACAAGGGACTAACAGCCTCGAAACACTGCTGCAACAACAGTACTGCTCCTATCTTCGCTTCGGTAACAACAGGCCTTATCTCTTTGTTTTTTATCTTCAGTATAAATCGAACAATGCTTCTTAAATCACAAAATTTGGCAGATTTCAACTTCAATATCAAGTCAATCTCTTATAAAAATTTAATCTCCAAAACCATTTTATAACATATAGAATTGAAACAAACTCAAGGAGAAGCACTGAAATTTCAGTTTCGCAAACCTTCACTAAAACGGTCATAACTTTTGACTCGTTTGCTATTTTGACGCAAGGTTTTCGCGTAGACAAACTAGAAAACAAATTCTACAACTTATCTCACGGAATCATAGTCAAAACAAGGGACTAACAGCCTCGAAACACTGCTGCAACAACGGTACTGCTCATCGACTTCTAACATCAATATGTAATAATATAAATTATACTTAAACATTCTTAATAAATCGAACAATGCTTCTTAAATCACAAAATTTGGCAGATTTCAACTTCAATATCAAGTCAATCTCTCATAAAAAATTAATCTCCAAAACCATTTTACAACATATAAAACGAATTGAAACAAACTCAAGCAAAAGCACTGAAATTTCAATTTCGCAAACCTTCACTAAAACGGTCATAACTTTTGACTCGTTTGCAATTTTGATGCAAGGTTTTCGCGTAGACAAACTAGAAACCAAATTATACAACTTATCTCATGGAGTCATAGTCAAAACAAGGGACTAACAGCCTCGAAACACTGCTGCAACAACAGTACTGATCCTATCTTCGCTTCGGTAACAACAGGCCTTATCTCTTTGTTTTTTATCTTCAGTATAAATCGAACAATGCTTCTTAAATCACAAAATTTGGCAGATTTCAACTTCAATATCAAGTCAATCTCTCATAAAAATTTAATCTCCAAAACCATTTTATAACATATAGAATTGAAACAAACTCAAGGAGAAGCACTAAAATTTCAGTTTCGCAAACCTTCACTAAAACGGTCATAACTTTTGACTCGTTTGCTATTTTGACGCAAGGTTTTCGCGTAGACAAACTAGAAAACAAATTCTACAACTTATCTCACGGAATCATAGTCAAAACAAGGGACTAACAGCCTCGAGACACTGCTGCAACAACGGTACTGCTCATCGACTTCTAACATCAATATGTAATAATATAAATTATACTTAAACATTTTTAATAAATCGAACAATGCTTCTTAAATCACAAAATTTGGCAGATTTCAACTTCACTATCAAGTCAATCTCTCATAAAAATTTAATCTCCAAAACCATTTTATAACATATAAAACGAATTGAAACAAACTCAAGCAAAAGCACTGAAATTTCAGTTTCGCAAACCTTCACTAAAACGGTCAAAACTTTTGACTCGTTTTTGACGCAAGGTTTTCGCATAGACAAACTAGAAAACAAATTCTGCAACTTATCTCACGGAATCATAGTCAAAACAAGGGACTAACAGCCTCGAAACACTGCTGGAACAACAGTACTTCTCATCGACTTCTAACATCAATATGTAATAATATAAATTATACTTAAACATTTTTAATAAATTGAACAATGCTTCTTAAATCACAAAATTTGACAGATTTCAACTTCAATATCAAGTCAATCTCTCATAAAAATTTAATCTCCAAAACCATTTTATAACATATAAAACGAATTGAAACAAACTCAAGCAAAAGCATTGAAATTTCAGTTTCGCAAACCATCACTAAAACGGTCATAACTTTTGACTCGTTTGCTATTTTGACGCAAGGTTTTCGCGTAGACAAACTAGAAACCAAATTATACAACTTATATTATGGAATCATAGTCAAAACAAGGGACTAACAGTCTCGAAACACTGCTGCAACAACAGTACTGCTCCTATCTTCGCTTCGGTAACAACAGGCCTTATCTCTTTGTTTTTTATCTTCAGTATAAATCGAACAATACTTCTTAAATCACAAAATTTGGCAGATTTCAACTTCAATATCAAGTCAATCTCTTATAAAAATTTAATCCCCAAAACCATTTTATAACATATAGAATTGAAACAAACTCAAGGAGAAGCACTGAAATTTCAGTTTCGCAAACCTTCACAAAAACGGTCATAACTTTTGACTCGTTTGCTATTTTGACGCAAGGTTTTCGCGTAGACAAACTAGAAAACAAATTCTACAACTTATCTCACGGAATCATAGTCAAAACAAGGGACTAACAGCCTCGAAACACTGCTGCAACAACGGTACTGCTCATCGACTTCTAACATCAATATGTACTAATATAAATTATACTTAAACATTTTTAATAAATCGAAAAATGCTTCTTAAATCACAAAATTTGGCAGATTTCAACTTCAATATCAAGTTAATCTCTCATAAAAATTTAATCTCCAAAACCATTTTATAACATATAAAACGAATTGAAACAAACTCAAGCAAAAGCACTGAAATTTCAGTTTCGCAAACCTTCACTAAAACGGTCATAACTTTTGACTCGTTTGCTATTTTGACGCAAGGTTTTCGCGTAGACAAACTAGAAAACAAATTATACAACTTATCTCACGGAATCATAGTCCAAACAAGGGACTAACAGCCTCGAAACACTGCTGCAACAAAGATCGCTCCTATCTTCGCTTCGGTAACAACAGGACTTATCTCTTTGTTTTTTATCTTCAGTATAAATCGAACAATGCTTCTTAAATCACAAAATTTTGTAGATTTCAACTTCAATATCAAGTCAATCTCTCATAAAAATTTAATCTCCAAAATCATTTTATAACATATAGAATTGAAACAAACTCAAGGAGAAGCACTGAAATTTCAGTTTCGCAAACCTTCACTAAAACGGTCATAACTTTTGACTCGTTTGCCATTTTGACACAAGCTTTTCGTGTAGACAAACTAGAAAACAAATTCTACAACTTATCTCACGGAATCATAGTCAAAACAAGAGACTAACAGCCTCGAAACACTGCTGCAACAACAGTACTGCTCCTAGCTTCGCTTCGGTAACAACAGGACTTATCTCTTTGTTTTTACCTTCGATTAATCGAACAATGCTTCTTAAATCACAAAATTTGGCGATTTCAACTTCAATATCAAGTCAATCTCTCATAAAAATTTAATCTCCAAAACCATTTTATAACATATAGAATTGAAACAAACTCAAGGAGAAGCACCGAAATTTGGTTCGCAAACCTTCACTAAAACGGTCATAACTTTTGACTCGTTTGCTATTTTGACGCATGGTTTTCGCATAGACAAAATAGAAAACAAATTCTACAACTTATCTCACGGAATCATAGTCAAAACAAGGGATTAACGGCCTCGAAACACTGCTGCAACAACAGTACTGCTCATCAACTTCTAACATCAATATGTAATACTAAAAATTATACTTAAACATTTTTAATAAGTCAAACAATGCTTCTTAAATCACAAAATTTGGCAGATTTCAACTTCAATATCAAGTCAACCTCTCATAAAAATTTAATCTCCAAAACCATTTTGTAACATATAAAACGAATTGAAACAAACTCAAGCAAAATCACTAAAATTTCAGTTTCGCAAACCTTCACTAAAACGGACATAACTTTTGACTCGTTTGCTATTTTGACGCAAGGTTTTCGCGTAGACAAACTAGAAACCAAATTATACAACTTATCTCATGGAATCATAGTCAAAACAAGGGACTAACAGCCTCGAAACACTGCTGCAACAATAGTACTGCTCCTATCTTCGCTTCGGTAACAACATGCCTTATCTCTTTGTTTTTTATCTTCAGTATAAATCGAACTATGCTTCTTAAATCACAAAATTTGGCAGATTTTAACTTCAATATCAAGTCAATCTCTCATAAAAATTTAATCTCCAAAACCATTTTATAACATATAGAATTGAAACAAACTCAAGGAGAAGCACTGAAATTTCAGTTTCGTAAACCTTCACTAAAACGATCATAACTTTTGACTCGTTTGCTATTTTGACGCAAGGTTTTCGCGTAGACAAACTAGAAAACAAATTCTACAACTTATTTCACGGAATCATAGTCAAAACAAGGGACTAACAGCCTCGAAACACTGCTGCAACAACGGTACTGCTCATCGACTTCTAACATCAATATGTAATAATATAAATTATACTTAAACATTTTTAATAAATCGAACAATGCTTCTTAAATCACAAAATTTGGCAGATTTCAACTTCACTATCAAGTCAATCTCTCATAAAAATTTAATCTCCAAAACCATTTTATAACATATAAAAAGAATTGAAACAAACTCAAGCAAAAGCACTAAAATTTCAGTTTCGCAAACCTTCACTAAAACGGTCATAACTTTTGACTCGTTTGCTATTTTGACGCAAGGTTTTCGTAGACAAACTAGAAAACAAATTCCGCAACTTATCTCACGGAATCATAGTCAAAACAAGGGACTAATACCTCGAAACACCTGCTGGAACAACGGTACTTCTCATCGACTTCTAACATCAATATGTAATAATATAAATTATACTTAAACATTTTTAATAAATCGAACAATGCCTCTTAAATCACAAAATTTGGCAGATTTCAACTTCAATATCAAGTCAATCTCTCATAAAAATTTAATCTCCAAAACCATTTTATAACATATAAAACGAATTGAAACAAACTCAAGAAAAAGCATTGAAATTTCGGTTTCGCAAACCTTCACTAAAACGGTCATAACTTTTGACTCGTTTGCTATTTTGACGCAAGGTTTTCGCGTAGACAAACTAGAAACCAAATTATACAACTTATCTTATGGAATCATAGTCAAAACAAGGGACTAACAGCCTCAAACACCTGCTGCAACAACAAGATCGCTCCTATCTTCGCTTCGATAACAACATGCCTTATCTCTTTGTTTTTATCTTGATATAAATCGAACTATGCTTCTTAAATCACAAAATTTGGCAGATTTCAACTTCAATATCAAGTCAATCTCTCATAAAAATTTAATCTCCAAAACCATTTTATAACATATAGAATTGAAACAAACTCAAGGAGAAGCATCGAAATTTCGGTTCGTAAACCTTCACTAAAACGATCATAACTTTTGACTCGTTTGCTATTTTGACGCAAGGTTTTCGCGTGTTCAGACGAGAGAACAATATCTACAACGTGTAGCACGGAATCTTAGTCGAGTCAAGGGACTAACAGCATCGAAACACTGCTGCAACAACGGCATCGCTCATCTACTTCTAACATCAATATGTAATAATATAAATTATACTTAAACATTTTTAATAAATCGAACAATGCTTCTTAAATCACAAAATTTGGCAGATTTCAACTTCACTATCAAGTCAATCTCTCATAAAAATTTAATCTCCAAAACCATTTTATAACATATAAAACGAATTGAAACAAACTCAAGCAAAAGCACTAAAATTTCAGTTTCGCAAACCTTCACTAAAACGATCATAACTTTTGACTCGTTTGCTATTTTGACGCAAGGTTTTCGCGTAGACAAACTAGAAAACAAATTCTGCAACTTATCTCACGGAATCATAGTCAAAACAAGGGACTAACAGCCTCGAAACACTGCTGGAACAACAGTACTTCTCATCGACTTCTAACATCAATATGTAATAATATAAATTATACTTAAACATTTTTAATAAATAGAACAATGCCTCTTAAATCACAAAATTTGGCAGATTTCAACTTCAATATCAAGTCAATCTCTCATAAAAATTTAATCTCCAAAATCATTTTATAACATATAGAATTGAAACAAACTCAAGGAGAAGCACTGAAATTTCAGTTTCGCAAACCTTCACTAAAACGGTCATAACTTTTGACTCGTTTGCTATTTTGACGCAAGGTTTTCGCGTAGACAAACTAGAAAACAAATTCTACAACTTATCTCACGGAATCATAGTCAAAACAAGGGACTAACAGCCTCGAAACACTGCTGCAACAACGGTACTGCTCATCGACTTCTAACATCAATATGTAATAATATAAATTATACTTAAACATTTTTAATAAATCGAACAATGCTTCTTAAATCACAAAATTTGGCAGATTTCAACTTCACTATCAAGTCAATCTCTCATAAAAATTTAATCTCCAAAACCATTTTATAACATATAAAACGAATTGAAACAAACTCAAGCAAAAGCACTGAAATTTCAGTTTCGCAAACCTTCACTAAAACGGTCATAACTTTTGACTCGTTTGCTATTTTGACGCAAGGTTTTCGAGTAGACAAACTAGAAAACAAATTCTGCAACTTATCTCACGGAATCATAGTCAAAACAAGGGACTAACAGCCTCGAAACACTGCTGGAACAACAGTACTTCTCATCGACTTCTAACATCAATATGTAATAATATAAATTATACTTAAACATTTTTAATAAATTGAACAATGCTTCTTAAATCACAAAATTTGGCAGATTTCAACTTCACTATCAAGTCAATCTCTCATAAAAATTTAATCTCCAAAACCATTTTATAACATATAAAACGAATTGAAACAAACTCAAGCAAAAGCATTGAAATTTCAGTTTCGCAAACCTTCACTAAAACGGTCATAACTTTTGACTCGTTTGCTATTTTGACGCAAGGTTTTCGCGTAGACAAACTAGAAACCAAATTATACAACTTATCTTATGGAATCATAGTCAAAACAAGGGATTAACAGCCTCGAAACACTGCTGCAACAACAGTACTGCTCCTATCTTCGCTTCGGTAACAACAGGACTTTTCTCTTTGTTTTTTACCTTCAGTATAAATCGAACAATGCTTCTTAAATCACAAAATTTGGCAGATTTCAACTTCAATATCAAGTCAATCTCTTATAAAAATTTAATCTCCTAAACCATTTTATAACATATAGAATTGAAACAAACTCAAGGAGAAGCACTGAAATTTCAGTTTCGCAAACCTTCACTAAAACGGTCATAACTTTTGACTCGTTTGCTATTTTGACGCAAGGTTTTCGCGTAGACAAACTAGAAAACAAATTCTACAACTTATCTCACGGAATCATAGTCAAAACAAGGGACTAACAGCCTCGAAACACTGCTGCAACAACGGTACTGCTCATCGACTTCTAACATCAATATGTAATAATATAAATTATACTTAAACATTCTTAATAAATCGAACAATGCTTCTTAAATCACAAAATTTGGCAGATTTCAACTTCAATATCAAGTCAATATCTCATAAAAAAATTAATCTCCAAAACCATTTTACAACATATAAAACGAATTGAAACAAACTCAAGCAAAAGCACTGAAATTTCAATTTCGCAAACCTTCACTAAAACGGTCATAACTTTTGACTCGTTTGCAATTTTGATGCAAGGTTTTCGCGTAGACAAACTAGAAACCAAATTATACAACTTATCTCATGGAGTCATAGTCAAAACAAGGGACTAATGACCTCGAAACACTGCTGCAACAATATTGATCCTATCTTCGCTTCGGTAACAACAGGCCTTATCTCTTTGTTTTTATCTTGATATAAATCGAACAATGCTTCTTAAATCACAAAATTTGGCGATTTCAACTTCAATAACAAATCAATCTCACATAAAAATTTAATCTCCAAAACCATTTTATAACATATAGAATTGAAACAAACTCAAGGAGAAGCACTAAAATTTCAGTTTCGCAAACCTTCACTAAAACGGTCATAACTTTTGACTCGTTTGCTATTTTGACGCAAGGTTTTCGCGTAGACAAACTAGAAAACAAATTCTACAACTTATCTCACGGAATCATAGTCAAAACAAGGGACTAATGACCTCGAGACAACTGCTGCAACAACGGTCCGCTCATCGACTTCTAACATCAATATGTAATAATATAAATTATACTTAAACATTTTTAATAAATCGAACAATGCTTCTTAAATCACAAAATTTGGCGATTTCAACTTCACTATCAAGTCAATCTCTCATAAAAATTTAATCTCCAAAACCATTTTATAACATATAAAACGAATTGAAACAAACTCAAGCAAAAGCACTGAAATTTGTTTCGCAAACCTTCACTAAAACGGTCAAAACTTTTGACTCGTTTTTGACGCAAGGTTTTCGCATAGACAAACTAGAAAACAAATTACGCAACTTATCTCACGGAATCATAGTCAAAACAAGGGACTAATACCTCGAAACACCTGGAACAACATTTCTCATCGACTTCTAACATCAATATGTAATAATATAAATTATACTTAAACATTTTTAATAAATTGAACAATGCTTCTTAAATCACAAAATTTGTGATTTCAACTTCAATATCAAGTCAATCTCTCATAAAAATTTAATCTCCAAAACCATTTTATAACATATAAAACGAATTGAAACAAACTCAAGCAAAAGCATTGAAATTTCAGTTTCGCAAACCATCACTAAAACGGTCATAACTTTTGACTCGTTTGCTATTTTGACGCAAGGTTTTCGCGTAGACAAACTAGAAACCAAATTATACAACTTATATTATGGAATCATAGTCAAAACAAGGGACTAACAGACTCGAAACACTGCTGCAACAGCACTGATGATCGTATGTTCGCTTCTGTAACAACAGGCCTTATCTCTTTGTTTTTTATCTTCAGTATAAATCGAACAATACTTCTTAAATCACAAAATTTGGCAGATTTCAACTTCAATATCAAGTCAATCTCTTATAAAAATTTAATCCCCAAAACCATTTTATAACATATAGAATTGAAACAAACTCAAGGAGAAGCACTGAAATTTCAGTTTCGCAAACCTTCACAAAAACGGTCATAACTTTTGACTCGTTTGCTATTTTGACGCAAGGTTTTCGCGTAGACAAACTAGAAAACAAATTCTACAACTTATCTCACGGAATCATAGTCAAAACAAGGGACTAACAGCCTCGAAACACTGCTGCAACAACGGTACTGCTCATCGACTTCTAACATCAATATGTACTAATATAAATTATACTTAAACATTTTTAATAAATCGAAAAATGCTTCTTAAATCACAAAATTTGGCAGATTTCAACTTCAATATCAAGTTAATCTCTCATAAAAATTTAATCTCCAAAACCATTTTATAACATATAAAACGAATTGAAACAAACTCAAGCAAAAGCACTGAAATTTCAGTTTCGCAAACCTTCACTAAAACGGTCATAACTTTTGACTCGTTTGCTATTTTGACGCAAGGTTTTCGCGTAGACAAACTAGAAAACAAATTATACAACTTATCTCACGGAATCATAGTCCAAACAAGGGACTAACAGCCTCGAAACACTGCTGCAACAACAGTACTGCTCCTATCTTCGCTTCGGTAACAACAGGACTTATCTCTTTGTTTTTTATCTTCAGTATAAATCGAACAATGCTTCTTAAATCACAAAATTTTGTAGATTTCAACTTCAATATCAAGTCAATCTCTCATAAAAATTTAATCTCCAAAATCATTTTATAACATATAGAATTGAAACAAACTCAAGGAGAAGCACTGAAATTTCAGTTTCGCAAACCTTCACTAAAACGGTCATAACTTTTGACTCGTTTGCCATTTTGACACAAGCTTTTCGCGTAGACAAACTAGAAAACAAATTCTACAACTTATCTCACGGAATCATAGTCAAAACAAGAGACTAACAGCCTCGAAACACTGCTGCAACAACAGTACTGCTCCTAGCTTCGCTTCGGTAACAACAGGACTTATCTCTTTGTTTTTTACCTTCAGTATAAATCGAACAATGCTTCTTAAATCACAAAATTTGGCAGATTTCAACTTCAATATCAAGTCAATCTCTCATAAAAATTTAATCTCCAAAACCATTTTATAACATATAGAATTGAAACAAACTCAAGGAGAAGCACTGAAAATTCAGTTTCGCAAACCTTCACTAAAACGGTCATAACTTTTGACTCGTTTGCTATTTTGACGCATGGTTTTCGCATAGACAAACTAGAAAACAAATTCTACAACTTATCTCACGGAATCATAGTCAAAACAAGGTATTAACAGCCTCGAAACACTGCTGCAACAACAGTACTGCTCATCAACTTCTAACATCAATATCAATATGTAATACTATAAATTATACTTAAACATTTTTAATAAGTCAAACAATGCTTCTTAAATCACAAAATTTGGCAGATTTCAACTTCAATATCAAGTCAACCTCTCATAAAAATTTAATCTCCAAAACCATTTTGTAACATATAAAACGAATTGAAACAAACTCAAGCAAAATCACTAAAATTTCAGTTTCGCAAACCTTCACTAAAACGGACATAACTTTTGACTCGTTTGCTATTTTGACGCAAGGTTTTCGCGTAGACAAACTAGAAATCAAATTATACAACTTATCTCATGGAATCATAGTCAAAACAAGGGACTAACAGCCTCGAAACAACTGCTGCAACAACAAGATCGCTCCTATCTTCGCTTCGGTAACAACAGCCTTATCTCTTTGTTTTTATCTTCAGTATAAATCGAACAATGCTTCTTAAATCACAAAATTTGGTAGATTTCAACTTCAATATCAAGTCAATCTCTCATAAAAATTTAATATCCAAAATCATTTTATAACATATAGAATTGAAACAAACTCAAGGAGAAGCACTGAAATTTCAGGTTCGCAAACCTTCACTAAAACGGTCATAACTTTTGACTCGTTTGCTATTTTGACGCAAGGTTTTCGCGTAGACAAACTAGAAAACAAATTCTACAACTTATCTCACGGAATCATAGTCAAAACAAGGGACTAACAGCCTCGAAACACTGCTCCAACAACGGTACTGCTCATCGACTTCTAACATCAATATGTAATAATATAAATTATACTTAAACATTTTTAATAAATCGAACAATGCTTCTTAAATCACAAAATTTGGCAGATTTCAACTTCACTATCAAGTCAATCTCTCATAAAAATTTAATCTCCAAAATCATTTTATAACATATAGAATTGAAACAAACTCAAGGAGAAGCACTGAAATTTCAGTTTCGCAAACCTTCACTAAAACGGTCATAACTTTTGACTCGTTTGCTATTTTGACGCAAGGTTTTCGCGTAGACAAACTAGAAAACAAATTCTACAACTTATCTCACGGAATCATAGTCAAAACAAGGGACTAACAGCCTCGAAACACTGCTGCAACAACGATACTGCTCATCGACTTCTAACATCAATATGTAATAATATAAATTATACTTAAACATTCTTAATAAATCGAACAATGCTTCTTAAATCACAAAATTTGGCAGATTTCAACTTCAATATCAAGTCAATCTCTCATAAAAAAATTAATCTCCAAAACCATTTTACAACATATAAAACGAATTGAAACAAACTCAATCAAAAGCACTGAAATTTCAATTTCGCAAACCTTCACTAAAACGGTCATAACTTTTGACTCGTTTGCAATTTTGATGCAAGGTTTTCGCGTAGACAAACTAGAAACCAAATTATACAACTTATCTCATGGAGTCATAGTCAAAACAAGGGACTAATGACCTCAAGCACCACTTTGGAACAACAAGATTTCTCATCGACTTCTAACATCAATAAGAAATAATATAAATTAAACTTAAACATTTTTAATAAATTGAACAATGCTTCTTAAATCACAAAATTTGACAGATTTCAACTTCAATATCAAGTCAATCTCTCATAAAAATTTAATCTCCAAAACCATTTTATAACATATAAAACGAATTGAAACAAACTCAAGCAAAAGCATTGAAATTTCAGTTTCGCAAACCTTCACTAAAACGGTCATAACTTTTGACTCGTTTGCTATTTTGACGCAAGGTTTTCGCATAGACAAACTAGAAACCAAATTATACAACTTATATTATGGAATCATAGTCAAAACAAGGGACTAACCTCGAAACAACTGCTGCAACAACAAGATCGCTCCTATCTTCGCTTCGGTAACAACAGGCCTTATCTCTTTGTTTTTTATCTTCAGTATAAATCGAACAATGCTTCTTAAATCACAAAATTTGGCAGATTTCAACTTCAATATCAAGTCAATCTCTTATAAAAATTTAATCCCCAAAACCATTTTATAACATATAGAATTGAAACAAACTCAAGGAGAAGCACTGAAATTTCAATTTCGCAAACCTTCACTAAAACGGTCATAACTTTTGACTCGTTTGCTATTTTGACGCAAGGTTTTCGCGTAGACAAACTAGAAACCAAATTATACAACTTATCTCATGGAGTCATAGTCAAAACAAGGGACTAGCAGCCTCGAAGCACTGCTGGAACAACAGTACTTCTCATCGACTTCTAACATCAATATGTAATAATATAAATTATACTTAAACATTTTTAATAAATTGAACAATGCTTCTTAAATCACAAAATTTGACAGATTTCAACTTCAATATCAAGTCAATCTCTCATAAAAATTTAATCTCCAAAACCATTTTATAACATATAAAACGAATTGAAACAAACTCAAGCAAAAGCATTGAAATTTCAGTTTCGCAAACCTTCACTAAAACGGTCATAACTTTTGACTCGTTTGCTATTTTGACGCAAGGTTTTCGCATAGACAAACTAGAAACCAAATAATACAACTTATATTATGGAATCATAGTCAAAACAAGGGACTAACAGCCTCGAAACACTGCTGCAACAACAGTACTCCTCCTATCTTCGCTTCGGTAACAACAGGCCTTATCTCTTTGTTTTTTATCTTCAGTATAAATCGAACAATGCTTCTTAAATCACAAAATTTGGCAGATTTCAACTTCAATATCAAGTCAATCTCTTATAAAAATTTAATCCCCAAAACCATTTTATAACATATAGAATTGAAACAAACTCAAGGAGAAGCACTGAAATTTCAATTTCGCAAACCTTCACTAAAACGGTCATAACTTTTGACTCGTTTGCTATTTTGACGCAAGGTTTTCGCGTAGACAAACTAGAAAACAAATTCTACAACTTATCTCACGAAATCATAGTCAAAACAAGGGACTAACAGCCTCGAAACACTGCTGCAACAACGGTACTGCTCATCGACTTCTAACATCAATATGTAATAATATAAATTATACTTAAACATTTTTAATAAATCGAAAAATGCTTCTTAAATCACAAAATTTGGCAGATTTCAACTTCAATATCAAGTTAATCTCTCATAAAAATTTAATCTCCAAAACCATTTTATAACATATAAAACGAATTGAAACAAACTCAAGCAAAAGCACTGAAATTTCAGTTTCGCAAACCTTCACTAAAACGGTCATAACTTTTGACTCGTTTGCTATTTTGACGCAAGGTTTTCGCGTAGACAAACTAGAAAACAAATTATACAACTTATCTCACGGAATCATAGTCCAAACAAGGGACTAACAGCCTCGAAACACTGCTGCAACAACAGTACTGCTCCTATCTTCGCTTCGGTAACAACAGGACTTATCTCTTTGTTTTTTATCTTCAGTATAAATCGAACAATGCTTCTTAAATCACAAAATTTTGTAGATTTCAACTTCAATATCAAGTCAATCTCTCATAAAAATTTAATCTCCAAAATCATTTTATAACATATAGAATTGAAACAAACTCAAGGAGAAGCACTGAAATTTCAGTTTCGCAAACCTTCACTAAAACGGTCATAACTTTTGACTCGTTTGCCATTTTGACACAAGCTTTTCACGTAGACAAACTAGAAAACAAATTCTACAACTTATCTCACGGAATCATAGTCAAAACAAGGGATTAACAGCCTCGAAACACTGCTGCAACAACAGTACTGCTCATCAACTTCTAACATCAATATGTAATACTATAAATTATACTTAAACATTTTTAATAAGTCAAACAATGCTTCTTAAATCACAAAATTTGGCAGATTTCAACTTCAATATCAAATCAACCTCTCATAAAAATTTAATCTCCAAAACCATTTTGTAACATATAAAACGAATTGAAACAAACTCAAGCAAAATCACTAAAATTTCAGTTTCGCAAACCTTCACTAAAACGGACATAACTTTTGACTCGTTTGCTATTTTGACGCAAGGTTTTCGCGTAGACAAACTAGAAATCAAATTATACAACTTATCTCATGGAATCATAGTCAAAACAAGGGACTAACAGCCTCGAAACACTGCTGCAACAACAGTACTGCTCCTATCTTCGCTTCGGTAACAACAGGCCTTATCTCTTTGTTTTTTATCTTCAGTATAAATCGAACAATGCTTCTTAAATCACAAAATTTGGTAGATTTCAACTTCAATATCAAGTCAATCTCTCATAAAAATTTAATATCCAAAATCATTTTATAACATATAGAATTGAAACAAACTCAAGGAGAAGCACTGAAATTTCAGGTTCGCAAACCTTCACTAAAACGGTCATAACTTTTGACTCGTTTGCTATTTTGACGCAAGGTTTTCGCGTAGACAAACTAGAAAACAAATTCTACAACTTATCTCACGAAATCATAGTCAAAACAAGGGATTAACAGCCTCAAAACACTGCTGCAACAACAGTACTGCTCCTAGCTTCGCTTCGGTAACAACAGGCCTTATCTCTTTGTTTTTTATCTTCAGTATAAATCGAACAATGCTTCTTAAATCACAAAATTTGGCAGATTTCAACTTCAATATCAAGTCAATCTCTCATAAAAATTTAATCTCCAAAACCATTTTATAACATATAAAACGAATTGAAACAAACTCAAGCAAAAGCACTGAAATTTCAGTTTCGCAAATCTTCACTAAAACGGTCATAACTTTTGACTCGTTTGCTATTTTGACGCAAGGTTTTCGCGTAGACAAACTATAAAACAAATTATACAACTTATCTCATGGAATCATAGTCAAAACAAGGGACTAACAGCCTCGAAACACTGCTGCAACAACAGTACTGCTCCTATCTTCGCTTCGGTAACAACATGCCTTATCTCTTTGTTTTTTATCTTCAGTATAAATCGAACTATGCTTCTTAAATCACAAAATTTGGCAGATTTCAACTTCAATATCAATTCAATCTCTCATAAAAATTTAATCTCCAAAACCATTTTATAACATATAGAATTGAAACAAACTCAAGGAGAAGCACTGAAATTTCAGTTTCGTAAACCTTCACTAAAACGGTCATAACTTTTGACTCGTTTGCTATTTTGACGCAAGGTTTTCGCGTAGACAAACTAGAAAACAAATTCTACAACTTATCTCACGGAATCATAGTCAAAACAAGGGACTAACAGCCTCGAAACACTGCTGCAACAACGGTACTGCTCATCGACTTCTAACATCAATATGTAATAATATAAATTATACTTAAACATTTTTAATAAATTGAACAATGCTTCTTAAATCACAAAATTTGGCAGATTTCAACTTCACTATCAAGTCAATCTCTCATAAAAATTTAATCTCCAAAACCATTTTATAACATATAAAACGAATTGAAACAAACTCAAGCAAAAGCACTAAAATTTCAGTTTCGCAAACCTTCACTAAAACGGTCATAACTTTTGACTCGTTTGCTATTTTGACGCAAGGTTTTCGCGTAGACAAACTAGAAAACAAATTCTGCAACTTATCTCACGGAATCATAGTCAAAACAAGGGACTAACAGCCTCGAAACACTGCTGGAACAACAGTACTTCTCATCGACTTCTAACATCAATATGTAATAATATAAATTATACTTAAACATTTTTAATAAATCGAACAATGCCTCTTAAATCACAAAATTTGGCAGATTTCAACTTCAATATCAAGTCAATCTCTCATAAAAATTTAATCTCCAAAACCATTTTAGAACATATAAAACGAATTGAAACAAACTCAAGAAAAAGCATTGAAATTTCAGTTTCGCAAACCTTCACTAAAACGGTCATAACTTTTGACTCGTTTGCTATTTTGACGCAAGGTTTTCGCGTAGACAAACTAGAAACCAAATTATACAACTTATCTTATGGAATCATAGTCAAAACAAGGGACTATGACCTCGAAACAACTGCTGCAACAACAGTACTGCTCCTATCTTCGCTTCGGTAACAACAGGCCTTATCTCTTTGTTTTTTATCTTCAGTATAAATCGAACAATGCTTCTTAAATCACAAAATTTGGCAGATTTCAACTTCAATATCAAGTCAATCTCTCATAAAAATTTAATCTCCAAAACCATTTTATAACATATAGAATTGAAACAAACTCAAGGAGAAGCACTGAAATTTCAGTTTCGCAAACCTTCACTAAAACGGTCATAACTTTTGACTCGTTTGCTATTTTGACGCAAGGTTTTCGCGTAGACAAACTAGAAAACAAATTCTACAACTTATCTCACGGAATCATAGTCAAAACAAGGGACTAACAGCCTCGAAACACTGCTGCAACAACAAGATCACTGATCGACTTCTAACATCAATATGTAATAATATAAATTATACTTAAACATTTTTAATAAATCGAACAATGCTTCTTAAATCACAAAATTTGGCAGATTTCAACTTCAATATCAAGTCAATCTCTCATAAAAATTTAATCTCCAAAACCATTTTATAACATATAAAACGAATTGAAACAAACTCAAGCAAAAGCACTGAAATTTCCGTTTCGCAAACCTTCACTAAAACGGTCATAACTTTTGACTCGTTTGCTATTTTGATGCAAGGTTTTCGCGTAGACAAACTAGAAACCAAATTATACAACTTATCTCATGGAATCATAGTCAAAACAAGGGACTACACACTGCTGCAACAACAGTACTGCTCCTATCTTCGCTTCGGTAACAACAAATCTCTTTGTTTTTTATCTTCAGTATAAATCGAACAATGCTTATTAAATCACAAAATTTGGCAGATTTCAACTTCAATATCAAGTCAATCTCTCATAAAAATTTAATCTCCAAAACCATTTTATAACATATAGAATTGAAACAAACTCAAGGAAAAGCACTGAAATTTCAGTTTCGCAAACCTTCACTAAAACGGTCATAACTTTTGACTCGTTTGCTATTTTG
This sequence comes from Orobanche coerulescens, assembly GCA_033398695.1. Classification (NCBI taxonomy): domain Eukaryota; kingdom Viridiplantae; phylum Streptophyta; class Magnoliopsida; order Lamiales; family Orobanchaceae; genus Orobanche; species Orobanche coerulescens. The sequence continues at coordinate 122,322,614 of CM065807.1, read as the reverse complement.
ACACAAGGTTTTCGCGTAGACAAACTAGAAAACAAATTCTACAACTTATCTCACGGAATCATAGTCAAAACAAGGGACTAACAGCCTCGAAACACTGCTGCAACAATAGTACTGCTCATCGACTTCTAACATCAATATGTAATAATATAAATTATACTTAAACATTTTTAATAAATCGAACAATGCTTCTTAAATCACAAAATTTGGCAGATTTCAACTTCAATATCAAGTCAATCTCTCATAAAAATTTAATCTCCAAAACCATTTTATAACATATAAAACGAATTGAAACAAACTCAAGCAAAAGCACTGAAATTTCAGTTTCGCAAACCTTCACTAAAACGGTCATAACTTTTGACTCGTTTGCTATTTTGACGCAAGGTTTTCGCGTAGACAAACTAGAAACCAAATTATACAACTTATCTCATGGAATCATAGTCAAAACAAGGGACTAACAGCCTCGAAACACTGCTGCAACAACAGTACTGCTCCTATCTTCAACAGGCCTTATCTCTTTGTTTTTTATCTTCAGTATAAATCGAACAATGCTTCTTAAATCACAAAATTTGGCAGATTTCAACTTCAATATCAAGTCAATCTCTCATAAAAATTTAATCTCCAAAATCATTTTATAACATATAGAATTGAAACAAACTCAAGGAGAAGCACTGAAATTTCAGTTTCGCAAACCTTCACTAAAACGGTCATAACTTTTGACTCGTTTGCTATTTTGACGCAAGGTTTTCGCGTAGACAAACTAGAAAACAAATTCTACAACTTATCTCACGGAATCATAGTCAAAACAAGGGACTAACAGCCTCGAAACACTGCTGCAACAACGGTACTGCTCATCGACTTCTAACATCAATATGTAATAATATAAATTATACTTAACCATTTTTAATAAATCGAACAATCCTTCTTAAATCACAAAATTTGGCAGATTTCAACCTCACTATCAAGTCAATCTCTCATAAAAATTTAATCTCCAAAACCATTTTATAACATATAAAACGAATTGAAACAAACTCAAGGAGAAGCACTGAAATTTCAGTTTCGCAAACCTTCACTAAAACGGTCATAACTTTTGACTCGTTTGCTATTTTGATGCAAGGTTTTTTCGCGTAGACAAACTAGAAACCAAATTATACAACTTATCTCATGGAGTCATAGTCAAAACAAGGGACTAACAGCCTCGAAACACTGCTGGAACAACAGTACTTCTCATCGACTTCTAACATCAATATGTAATAATATAAATTATACTTAAACATTTTTAATAAATTGAACAATGCTTCTTAAATCACAAAATTTGGCAGATTTCAACTTCAATATCAAGTCAATATCTCATAAAAATTTAATCTCCAAAACCATTTTATAACATATAAAACGAATTGAAACAAACTCAAGCAAAAGCATTGAAATTTCAGTTTCGCAAACCTTCACTAAAACGGTCATAACTTTTGACTCGTTTGCTATTTTGACGCAAGGTTTTCGCGTAGACAAACTAGAAACCAAATTATACAACTTATCTTATGGAATCATAGTCAAAACAAGGGACTAACAGCCTCGAAACACTGCTGCAACAACGGTACTGCTCCTATCTTCGCTTCGGTAACAACAGGCCTTATCTCTTTGTTTTTTATCTTCAGTATAAATCGAACAATGCTTCTTAAATCACAAAATTTGGCAGATTTCAACTTCAATATCAAGTCAATCTCTTATAAAAATTTAATCTCCTAAACCATTTTATAACATATAGAATTGAAACAAACTCAAGGAGAAGCACTGAAATTTCAGTTTCGCAAACCTTCACTAAAACGGTCATAACTTTTGACTCGTTTGCTATTTTGACGCAAGGTTTTCGCGTAGACAAACTAGAAAACAAATTCTACAACTTATCTCACGGAATCATAGTCAAAACAAGGGACTAATGACCTCGAAACAACTGCCGCAACAACGGTCTGCTCATCGACTTCTAACATCAATATGTAATAATATAAATTATACTTAAACATTCTTAATAAATCGAACAATACTTCTTAAATCACAAAATTTGGCAGATTTCAACTTCAATATCAAGTCAATCTCTCATAAAAATTAATCTCCAAAACCATTTTACAACATATAAAACGAATTGAAACAAACTCAAGCAAAAGCACCGAAATTTCAATTTCGCAAACCTTCACTAAAACGGTCATAACTTTTGACTCGTTTGCAATTTTGATGCAAGGTTTTCGCGTAGACAAACTAGAAACCAAATTATACAACTTATCTCATGGAGTCATAGTCAAAACAAGGGACTAATGACCTCGAAACACTTGCTTCAACAATGATCGATCCTATCTTCGCTTCGGTAACAACAGCCTTATCTCTTTGTTTTTATCTTCATATAAATCGAACAATGCTTCTTAAATCACAAAATTTGGCGATTTCAACTTCAATATCAAGTCAATCTCTCATAAAAATTTAATCTCCAAAACCATTTTATAACATATAGAATTGAAACAAACTCAAGGAGAAGCATCAAATTTCGGTTTAGAAACCTTCACTAAAACGGTCATAACTTTTGACTCGTTTACTATTTTGACGCAAGGTTTTCGCGTAGACAAACTAGAAAACAAATTCTACAACTTATCATACGGAATCATAGTCAAAACAAGGGACTAACAGCCTCGAAACACTGCTGCAACAACGGTATCGTGCTCTCATCGACTTCTAACATCAATATGTAATAATATAAATTATACTTAAACAATTTTAATAAATCGAACAATGTTTCTTAAATCACAAAATTTGGCAGATTTCAACTTCACTATCAAGTCAATCTCTCATAAAAATTTAATCTCCAAAACCATTTTATAACATATAAAACGAATTGAAACAAACTCAAGCAAAAGCCAAATTTCAGTTTCGCAAACCTTCACTAAAACGGTCATAACTTTTGACTCGTTTGCTATTTTGACGCAAGGTTTTCGCGTAGACAAACTAGAAAACAAATTCTGCAACTTATCTCACGGAATCATAGTCAAAACAAGGGACTAACAGCCTCGAAACACTGCTGGAACAACAGTACTTCTCATCGACTTCTAACATCAATATGTAATAATATAAATTATACTTAAACATTTTTAATAAATTGAACAATGCTTCTTAAATCACAAAATTTGACAGATTTCAACTTCAATATCAAGTCAATCTCTCATAAAAATTTAATCTCCAAAACCATTTTATAACATATAAAACGAATTGAAACAAACTCAAGCAAAAGCATTGAAATTTCGCCAAACCTTCACTAAAACGGTCATAACTTTTGACTCGCTTTGCTATTTTGACGCAAGGTTTTCGCGTAGAAAAACTAGAAACCAAATTATACAACTTATATTATGGAATCATAGTCAAAACAAGGGACTAACACCTCGAAACACCGCCGCAACAACAAGATCGCTCCTATCTTCGCTTCGGTAACAATGTGCCTTATCTCTTTGTTTTTTATCTTCGATAAATCGAACAATGCTTCTTAAATTACAAAATTTGGCGATTTCAACTTCAATATCAAGTCAATCTCTTATAAAAATTTAATCCCCAAAACCATTTTATAACATATAGAATTGAAACAAACTCAAGGAGAAGCACCGAAATTTCGCCGCAAACCTTCACTAAAACGGTCATAACTTTTGACTCGTTTGCTATTTTGACGCAAGGTTTTCGCGTAGACAAACTAGAAAACAAATTCTACAACTTATCTCACGGAATCATAGTCAAAACAAGGGACTAACAACCTCGAAACACCGCCGCAACAACGGCATCGCTCATCGACTTCTAACATCAATATGTAATAATATAAATTATACTTAAACATTCTTAATAAATCGAACAATGCTTCTTAAATCACAAAATTTGGCGATTTCAACTTCAATATCAAGTCAATCTCTCATAAAAATTAATCTCCAAAACCATTTTACAACATATAAAACGAATTGAAAAAACTCAAGCAAAAGCATCAAATTTCAATTTCGCAAACCTTCACTAAAACGGTCATAACTTTTGACTCGCTTTGCAATTTTGATGCAAGGTTTTCGCGTAGACAAACTAGAAACCAAATTATACAACTTATCTCATGGAGTCATAGTCAAAACAAGGGACTAATGACCTCAAACACCGCCGCAACAACAAGATCGATCCTATCTTCGCTTCGGTAACAACAGCCTTATCTCTTTGTTTTTATCTTCAAGATAAATCGAACAATGCTTCTTAAATCACAAAATTTGGCAGATTTCAACTTCAATATCAAGTCAATCTCTCGTAAAATTTAATCTCCAAAACCATTTTATAACATATAGAATTGAAACAAACTCAAGGAGAAGCATCAAATTTCGTTTCGCAAACCTTCACTAAAACGGTCATAACTTTTGACTCGCTTTGCTATTTTGACGCAAGGTTTTCGCAGACAAACTAGAAAACAAATTCTACAACTTATCTCACGGAATCATAGTCAAAACAAGGGACTAATGCCTCGAAACACCGCTGCAACAACGGTATCGCTCATCGACTTCTAACATCAATATGTAATAATATAAATTATACTTAAACATTTTTAATAAATCGAACAATGCTTCTTAAATCACAAAATTTGCGATTTCAACTTCACTATCAAGTCAATCTCTCATAAAAATTTAATCTCCAAAACCATTTTATAACATATAAAACGAATTGAAACAAACTCAAGCAAAAGCACCAAAATTTCGGGCCGCAAACCTTCACTAAAACGGTCATAACTTTTGACTCGCTTGCTATTTTGACGCAAGGTTTTCGCGTAGACAAACTAGAAAACAAATTCGCAACTTATCTCACGGAATCATAGTCAAAACAAGGGACTAACAACCTCGAAACACCGCTGGAACAACAAGATTTCTCATCGACTTCTAACATCAATATGTAATAATATAAATTATACTTAAACATTTTTAATAAATTGAACAATGCTTCTTAAATCACAAAATTTGTGATTTCAACTTCAATATCAAGTCAATCTCTCATAAAAATTTAATCTCCAAAACCATTTTATAACATATAAAACGAATTGAAACAAACTCAAGCAAAAGCATTGAAATTTCGCTTCGCAAACCTTCACTAAAACGGTCATAACTTTAAACTCGTTTGCTATTTTGACGCAAGGTTTTCGCGTAGACAAACTAGAAACCAAATTATACAAGTTATATTATGGAATCATAGTCAAAACAAGGGACTAAAAGCCTCGAAACACCGCCGCAACAACAAGATCGCTCCTATCTTCGCTTCAGAACAACAGCCTTATCTCTTTGTTTTTTATCTTCAAGATAAATCGAACAATGCTTCTTAAATCACAAAATTTGCAGATTTCAACTTCAATATCAAGTCAATCTCTTATAAAAATTTAATCTCCAAAACCATTTTATAACATATAGAATTGAAACAAACTCAAGGAGAAGCATTGAAATTTCAGTTTCGCAAACCTTCACTAAAACGGTCATAACTTTTGACTCGTTTGCTATTTTGACGCAAGGTTTTCGCGTATACAAACTAGAAAACAAATTCTACAACTTATCTCACGGACTCATAGTCAAAACAAGGGACTAATACCTCAAACACCGCCGCAACAACGGTATCGCTCATCGACTTCTAACATCAATATGTAATTATATAAATTATACTTTTACATTCTTTATAAATAGAACTATTCTTCTTTAATCACAGTTTTTGTCTGATTTCAACTTGAATATCATTTCAATCTCTCATAAAAATTAATCTCCAAAACCATTTTACAACATATAAAACGAATTGAAACAAACTCAAGCAAAAGCACTCAAATTTCAATTTCGCAAACCTTCACTAAAACGGTCATAACTTTTGACTCGCTTGCAATTTTGATGCAAGGTTTTCGCGTAGACAAACTAGAAACCAAATTATACAACTTATCTCATGGAGTCATAGTCAAAACAAGGGACTAATACCTCGAAACACCTGCCGCAACAACAAGATCGATCCTATCTTCGCTCAGAATAACATGGCCTTATCTCTTTGTTTTTATCTTCGATAAATCGAACAATGCTTCTTAAATCACAAAATTTGGCATTTCAACTTCAATATCAAATCAATCTCTCATAAAAATTTAATCTCCAAAACCATTTTATAACATATAGAATTGAAACAAACTCAAGGAGAAGCATCAAATTTCGGGCCAAGAACCTTCACTAAAACGGTCATAACTTTTGACTCGCTTTGCTATTTTGACGCAAGGTTTTCGCGTAGACAAACTAGAAAACAAATTCTACAACTTATCTCACGGAATCATAGTCAAAACAAGGGACTAACCTCAAACACCGCCGCAACAACGGTACTGCTCATCGACTTCTAACATCAATATGTAATAATATAAATTATACTTAAACATTCTTAATAAATCGAACAATGCTTCTTAAATCACAAAATTTGGCAGATTTCAACTTCAATATCAAGTCAATCTCTCATAAAAAATTAATCTCCAAAACCATTTTATAACATATAAAACGAATTGAAACAAACTCAAGCAAAAGCACTGAAATTTCAATTTCGCAAACCTTCACTAAAACGGTCATAACTTTTGACTCGTTTGCTATTTTGATGCAAGGTTTTTTCGCGTAGACAAACTAGAAACCAAATTATACAACTTATCTCATGGAGTCATAGTCAAAACAAGGGACTAATAAATTTCAAACACCGCTGAACAACAGTACTTCTCATCGACTTCTAACATCAATATGTAATAATATAAATTATACTTAAACATTTTTAATAAATTGAACAATGCTTCTTAAATCACAAAATTTGGCTGATTTCAACTTCAATATCAAGTCAATCTCTCATAAAAATTTAATCTCCAAAACCATTTTATAACATATAAAACGAATTGAAACAAACTCAAGCAAAAGCATTGAAATTTCAGTTCGCAAACCTTCACTAAAACGGTCATAACTTTTGACTCGCTTTGCTATTTTGACGCAAGGTTTTCGCAGACAAACTAGAAACCAAATTATACAACTTATCTTATGGAATCATAGTCAAAACAAGGGACTAATAATTTCAAACATCGCGCAACAACAAGATCGCTCCTATCTTCGCTTCGGTAACAACAGCCTTATCTCTTTGTTTTTTATCTTCAAGATAAATCGAACAATGCTTCTTAAATCACAAAATTTGCAGATTTCAACTTCAATATCAAGTCAATCTCTTATAAAAATTTAATCTCCAAAACCATTTTATAACATATAGAATTGAAACAAACTCAAGGAGAAGCATCAAATTTCGGGCTTCGCAAACCTTCACTAAAACGGTCATAACTTTTGACTCGTTTGCTATTTTGACGCAAGGTTTTCGCGTAGACAAACTAGAAAACAAATTCTACAACTTATCTCACGGAATCATAGTCAAAACAAGGGACTAACAACCTCGAAACACCGCCGCAACAACGGTATCGCTCATCGACTTCTAACATCAATATGTAATAATATAAATTATACTTAAACATTCTTAATAAATCGAACAATGCTTCTTAAATCACAAAATTTGGCGATTTCAACTTCAATATCAAGTCAATCTCTCATAAAAATTAATCTCCAAAACCATTTTACAACATATAAAACGAATTGAAAAAACTCAAGCAAAAGCACCGAAATTTCAATTTCGCAAACCTTCACTAAAACGGTCATAACTTTTGACTCGCTTGCAATTTTGATGCAAGGTTTTCGCGTAGACAAACTAGAAACCAAATTATACAACTTATCTCATGGAGTCATAGTCAAAACAAGGGACTAATGACCTCGAAACACCGCCGCAATAACAAGATCGATCCTATCTTCGCTTCGGTAACAACAGCCTTATCTCTTTGTTTTTTATCTTCAAGATAAATCGAACAATGCTTCTTAAATCACAAAATTTGGCATTTCAACTTCAATATCAAGTCAATCTCTCATAAAAATTTAATCTCCAAAACCATTTTATAACATATAGAATTGAAACAAACTCAAGGAGAAGCAATCAAATTTCTGCTTCGCAAACCTTCACTAAAACGGTCATAACTTTTGACTCGTTTGCTATTTTGACGCAAGGTTTTCGCGTAGACAAACTAGAAAACAAATTCTACAACTTATCTCACGGAATCATAGTCAAAACAAGGGACTAACAAATTTCAAACACCGCTGCAACAACGGTATCGCTCATCGACTTCTAACATCAATATGTAATAATATAAATTATACTTAAACATTTTTAATAAATCGAACAATGCTTCTTAAATCACAAAATTTGGCAGATTTCAACTTCACTATCAAGTCAATCTCTCATAAAAATTTAATCTCCAAAACCATTTTATAACATATAAAACGAATTGAAACAAACTCAAGCAAAAGCACCGAAATTTCGCCGCAAACCTTCACTAAAACGGTCATAACTTTTGACTCGTTTGCTATTTTGACGCAAGGTTTTCGCGTAGACAAACTAGAAAACAAATTCTGCAACTTATCTCACGGAATCATAGTCAAAACAAGGGACTAACAACCTCGAAACACTGCTGGAACAACAGTACTTCTCATCGACTTCTAACATCAATATGTAATAATATAAATTATACTTAAACATTTTTAATAAATTGAACAATGCTTCTTAAATCACAAAATTTGACAGATTTCAACTTCAATATCAAGTCAATCTCTCATAAAAATTTAATCTCCAAAACCATTTTATAACATATAAAACGAATTGAAACAAACTCAAGCAAAAGCATTGAAATTTCAGTTTCGCAAACCTTCACTAAAACGGTCATAACTTTAAACTCGTTTGCTATTTTGACGCAAGGTTTTCGCGTAGACAAACTAGAAACCAAATTATACAAGTTATATTATGGAATCATAGTCAAAACAAGGGACTAACAGCCTCGAAACACTGCTGCAACAACAGTACTGCTCCTATCTTCGCTTCGGTAACAACAGGCCTTATCTCTTTGTTTTTTATCTTCAGTATAAATCGAACAATGCTTCTTAAATCACAAAATTTGGCAGATTTCAACTTCAATATCAAGTCAATCTCTTATAAAAATTTAATCTCCAAAACCATTTTATAACATATAGAATTGAAACAAACTCAAGGAGAAGCACTCAAATTTCGCCGCAAACCTTCACTAAAACGGTCATAACTTTTGACTCGTTTGCTATTTTGACGCAAGGTTTTCGCAGACAAACTAGAAAACAAATTCTACAACTTATCTCACGGAATCATAGTCAAAACAAGGGACTAACACCTCAAACACCGCTGCAACAACGGTATCGCTCATCGACTTCTAACATCAATATGTAATAATATAAATTATACTTAAACATTCTTAATAAATCGAACAATGCTTCTTAAATCACAAAATTTGGCGATTTCAACTTCAATATCAAGTCAATCTCTCATAAAAATTAATCTCCAAAACCATTTTACAACATATAAAACGAATTGAAACAAACTCAAGCAAAAGCACCGAAATTTCAATTTCGCAAACCTTCACTAAAACGGTCATAACTTTTGACTCGCTTTGCAATTTTGATGCAAGGTTTTCGCGTAGACAAACTAGAAACCAAATTATACAACTTATCTCATGGAGTCATAGTCAAAACAAGGGACTAATGACCTCGAAACAACTGCGCAACAACAAGATCGATCCTATCTTCGCTTGCAGAATAACAGCCTTATCTCTTTGTTTTTATCTTCAAGATAAATCGAACAATGCTTCTTAAATCACAAAATTTGCGATTTCAACTTCAATATCAAATCAATCTCTCATAAAAATTTAATCTCCAAAACCATTTTATAACATATAGAATTGAAACAAACTCAAGGAGAAGCATCAAATTTCGGCCAAGAACCTTCACTAAAACGGTCATAACTTTTGACTCGTTTGCTATTTTGACGCAAGGTTTTCGCGTAGACAAACTAGAAAACAAATTCTACAACTTATCTCACGGAATCATAGTCAAAACAAGGTACTAACAAATTTCAAACACCGCCGCAACAACGGTATCGCTCATCGACTTCTAACATCAATATGTAATAATATAAATTATACTTAAACATTTTTAATAAATCGAACAATGCTTCTTAAATCACAAAATTTGGCGATTTCAACTTCACTATCAAGTCAATCTCTCATAAAAATTTAATCTCCAAAACCATTTTATAACATATAAAACGAATTGAAACAAACTCAAGCAAAAGCACCAAATTTCGGTTCGCAAACCTTCACTAAAACGGTCATAACTTTTGACTCGCTTGCTATTTTGACGCAAGGTTTTCGCGTAGACAAACTAGAAAACAAATTCGCAACTTATCTCACGGAATCATAGTCAAAACAAGGACTAATGACCTCGAAACACCGCTGAACAACAAGATTTCTCATCGACTTCTAACATCAATATGTAATAATATAAATTATACTTAAACATTTTTAATAAATTGAACAATGCTTCTTAAATCACAAAATTTGTGATTTCAACTTCAATATCAAGTCAATCTCTCATAAAAATTTAATCTCCAAAACCATTTTATAACATATAAAACGAATTGAAACAAACTCAAGCAAAAGCATTGAAATTTCGGGCCGCAAACCTTCACTAAAACGGTCATAACTTTTGACTCGTTTGCTATTTTGACGCAAGGTTTTCGCGAGACAAACTAGAAACCAAATTATACAACTTATATTATGGAATCATAGTCAAAACAAGGGACTAACAAATTTCGAAACACCGCTGCAACAACAAGATCGCTCCTATCTTCGCTTCGAACAACAGCCTTATCTCTTTGTTTTTATCTTCAAGATAAATCGAACAATGCTTCTTAAATCACAAAATTTGGCGATTTCAACTTCAATATCAAGTCAATCTCTTATAAAAATTTAATCCCCAAAACCATTTTATAACATATAGAATTGAAACAAACTCAAGGAGAAGCATCAAATTTCGGGCCAAGAAACCTTCACTAAAACGGTCATAACTTTTGACTCGTTTACTATTTTGACGCAAGGTTTTCGCGTAGACAAACTAGAAAACAAATTCTACAACTTATCTCACGGAATCATAGTCAAAACAAGGGACTAACAGCCTCGAAACACTGCTGCAACAACGGTACTGCTCATCGACTTCTAACATCAATATGTAATAATATAGTCTATAGACTGTGGCTCGTATGACTCAATTCGACGATCGGTGACTGTGAAATTGACATAGGGGGACTTGTCTAGATCATATTCCTACATATAGTGAGTTCTCCTTTCTTTGGACTCTCTATATTTCTTGTAGTGAGATGCGACTTGCTTGCTTGCATGGCAGTTCTTGTACCATGTCCAAGATCTCCACAAAGGATAAAGACATTCATTGCTAACTCGAGCCTTAGAGGCGATAAGGTGGGTAGGTGTTATTTGGTTCCCTTAGCTAGTATAGCCGGGAGCACCAAGTCTTCGCATTACATTGGAAGAACCCCCACGTTCTTGACCACGAAGCCTATCATGTCCAAATTCCTATGATCGTGGTAGTTTCCATCCTTCACTTTGCCATAATTGGCCTTGGGAATTTTCTTTGTCCCAACCGCTTGACATTATCGCTCACTAACACTTCGTTGTGCCTCTCACTACTTGCAGTAGGTTGATTAGCTTATCGAAGGTAGTGATGCTTTTATTATCATACTCCACCTATCTTGGTTCGTTAGTATAAGAGCGGAAGTAGGGAAGGTGGAAAAGCTTTATGGATCATGTCATCTTCTGTGATGTCCTTCCCACAGAAATTTAGGCGTGCCTTGAGGCGGAGAATATCTTTGTTGAAATCGTTGATCCGTTTATAGTCGAGCAAGCAGATTTCATTCCACTTCACAGTCAACTTTGGGAGCAAAGTGTCGTGAATGTTCCCAAATTAGCCCTTACGGGCATCCCACAGTTCTTTAGGGAATTTCAACTGTAGATATTTCATCTCAGGCTGGGTTTGATGTGCCACCTAAGGAATATAAGTGCACTCGCTTTTATCTTATCAGACGGTACTTGGTCTGGGGTATTAAGAAGCGTACCACTATATTCTTTAGTGATAAATGTGGTCTCGACGTAGGAGACTCATCTATGGTACTCAAGCTCTTTTGAGTCCAATATGTCAAATTTGGAACGAGTTGGATCAGCTATCTTAATACAAGAAAAGGGAAAATGATTTTTCACAGTTTACCATGAGTACTTTTCATGATAAAATTTTCAATAATGGGAGCATTATTATTTTTCGGAACCAAGATATGGTCAAAATTACTTTCGATGCTATTGAGGATTACCAATGAAATTACTTTACTCGTTTCGCAAACCTTCACTAAAACGGTCATAACTTTTGACTCGTTTGCTATTTTGACGCAAGGTTTTCGCGTAGACAAACTAGAAAACAAATTCTACAACTTATCTCACGGAATCATAGTCAAAACAAGGGACTAACAAATTTCAAACACCGCCGCAACAACGGCATCGCTCATCGACTTCTAACATCAATATGTAATAATATAAATTATACTTAAACATTCTTAATAAATCGAACAATGCTTCTTAAATCACAAAATTTGGTGATTTCAACTTCAATATCAAGTCAATCTCTCATAAAAATTAATCTCCAAAACCATTTTACAACATATAAAACGAATTGAAACAAACTCAAGCAAAAGCACCGAAATTTCAATTTCGAAAACCTTCACTAAAACGGTCATAACTTTTTAATCGTTTTAAATTTTGATGAAAGGTTTTAGCGTATACAAAATATAAACCAAATTATACAACTAATCTCATTTAGTCATAGTCAAAACAAGGTACTAATACCTCGAAACACCGCCGCAACAACAAGATCGATCCTATCTTCGCTTCAGAATAACAGCCTTATCTCTTTGTTTTTATCTTCGATAAATCGAACAATGCTTCTTAAATCACAAAATTTGCGATTTCAACTTCAATATCAAATCAATCTCTCATAAAAATTTAATCTCCAAAACCATTTTATAACATATAGAATTGAAACAAACTCAAGGAGAAGCATCAAATTTCGGGCCGCAAACCTTCACTAAAACGGTCATAACTTTTGACTGCTTGCTATTTTGACGCAAGGTTTTCGCAGACAAACTAGAAAACAAATTCTACAACTTATCTCACGGAATCATAGTCAAAACAAGGGACTAACCTCGAAACACCGCCGCAACAACGGTATCGCTCATCGACTTCTAACATCAATATGTAATAATATAAATTATACTTAAACATTCTTAATAAATCGAACAATGCTTCTTAAATCACAAAATTTGGCAGATTTCAACTTCAATATCAAGTCAATCTCTCATAAAAAATTAATCTCCAAAACCATTTTATAACATATAAAACGAATTGAAACAAACTCAAGCAAAAGCACTGAAATTTCAATTTCGCAAACCTTCACTAAAACGGTCATAACTTTTGACTCGTTTGCTATTTTGATGCAAGGTTTTTTCGCGTAGACAAACTAGAAACCAAATTATACAACTTATCTCATGGAGTCATAGTCAAAACAAGGGACTAATAAATTTCAAACACCTTGGAACAACAAGATTTCATCGACTTCTAACATCAATATGTAATAATATAAATTATACTTAAACATTTTTAATAAATTGAACAATGCTTCTTAAATCACAAAATTTGGCTGATTTCAACTTCAATATCAAGTCAATCTCTCATAAAAATTTAATCTCCAAAACCATTTTATAACATATAAAACGAATTGAAACAAACTCAAGCAAAAGCATTGAAATTTCAGTTTCGCAAACCTTCACTAAAACGGTCATAACTTTTGACTCGTTTGCTATTTTGACGCAAGGTTTTCGCGTAGACAAACTAGAAACCAAATTATACAACTTATCTTATGGAATCATAGTCAAAACAAGGGACTAATACCTCGAAACACCGCCGCAACAACAAGATCGCTCCTATCTTCGCTTCGGTAACAACAGGCCTTATCTCTTTGTTTTTTATCTTCAGTATAAATCGAACAATGCTTCTTAAATCACAAAATTTGGCAGATTTCAACTTCAATATCAAGTCAATCTCTTATAAAAATTTAATCTCCAAAACCATTTTATAACATATAGAATTGAAACAAACTCAAGGAGAAGCATCAAATTTGGGCCAGAAACCTTCACTAAAACGGTCATAACTTTTGACTCGTTTGCTATTTTGACGCAAGGTTTTCGCGTAGACAAACTAGAAAACAAATACTACAACTTATATCTCGGAATCAAAGTGAAAACAAGGGACTAACAAATTCAAACACCGCCGCAACAACGGTACTGCTCATCGACTTCTAACATCAATATGTAATAATATAAATTATACTTAAACATTCTTAATAAATCGAACAATGCTTCTTAAATCACAAAATTTGGCAGATTTCAACTTCAATATCAAGTCAATCTCTCATAAAAAATTAATCTCCAAAACCATTTTATTCCATATAAAACGAATTGAAACAAACTCAAGCAAAAGCACTGAAATTTCAATTTCGCAAACCTTCACTAAAACGGTCATAACTTGACTCGTTTGCTATTTTGATGCAAGGTTTTTTCGCGTAGACAAACTAGAAACCAAATCATACAACTTATCTCATGGAGTCATAGTCAAAACAAGGGACTAACAGCCTCGAAACACTGCTGCAACAACAGTACTGATCCTATCTTCGCTTCGGTAACAACAGGCCTTATCTCTTTGCTTTTTATCATCAGTATAAATCGAACAATGCTTCTTAAATCACAAAATTTGGCAGATTTCAACTTCAATATCAAGTCAATATCTCATAAAAATTTAATCTCCAAAACCATTTTATAACATATAGAATTGAAACAAACTCAAGGAGAAGCATAGAAATTTCAGTTTCGCAAACCTTCACTAAAACGATCATAACTTTTGACTCGTTTGCTATTTTGATGCAAGGTTTTCGCGTAGACAAACTAGAAAACAAATTCTACAACTTATCTCACGGAATCATAGTCAAAACAAGGGACTAATGACTCAAACACCGCCGCAACAACAAGATCGCTCATCGACTTCTAACATCAATATGTAATAATATAAATTATACTTAAACATTTTTAATAAATCGAACAATGCTTCTTAAATCACAAAATTTGGCAGATTTCAACTTCAATATCAAGTCAATCTCTCATAAAAATTTAATCTCCAAAACCATTTTATAACATATAAAACGAATTGAAACAAACTCAAGCAAAAGCATCAAATTTCGCGCAAATCTTCACTAAACGGTCATAACTTTTGACTCGTTTGCTATTTTGACGCAAGGTTTTCGCGTAGACAAACTAGAAACCAAATTATACAACTTATCTCATGGAATCATAGTCAAAACAAGGGACTAACACTCAAACACCGCCGCAACAACAAGATCGCTCCTATCTTCGCTTCGATAACAACAGGCCTTATCTCTTTGTTTTTTATCTTCAGTATAAATGGAACTATGCTTCTTAAATCACAAAATTTGGCAGATTTCAACTTCAATATCAAGTCAATCTCTCATAAAAATTTAATCTCCAAAACCATTTTATAATATATAGAATTGAAACAAACTCAAGGAGAAGCACTGAAATTTCAGTTTCGCAAACCTTCACTAAAACGGTCATAAGTTTTGACTCATTTGCTATTTTGACGCAAGGTTTTCGCGTAGACAAACTAGAAAACAAATTCTACAACTTATCTCACGGAATGATAGTCAAAACAAGGGACCAACAGCCTCGAAACACTGCTGCAACAACAGTACTGCTCATCGACTTCTAACATCAATATGTAATAATATAAATTATAACATTTTTAATAAATCGAAAAATATGATGACATCAAACATATTTTGGAAGCAGCTGAAAGAGGGATGTTGAAAAGCAAGTGCTGAAGGACGAGGCTCATACCTAGGGTTTCACAATCGATTGATCACTGATGAAGAGGTGAAGCACACAACAACTTTACAATGAAGCAGGAGAAGAAGAAGGAGCTCCTTTGCAGCGAAGCAGGAGAAGGGCGACGTGAAGCAGGAGCCGGGCGACGAAAACATCGGCCCTAATTATATATGGCTACAATATATATATATACCTGTCCTGAGTTTGCCACAAGCAAAAATCTTTGCAAACTGAAAACCAAATAGTTGCATCACTTTTTTGATTACTTACACTATTTGGAGATCTACGATGGATATTTTCTTGTTTTGGAGATCAAGATACTTTATGTAGTCCATCGGATGTTATTATGACCATTTGTTTTGGATATAGATGTTATGGTTATTATATTGGGCATTTGTTTTATGAATTTGTGTTTTATAAATTTGACATCTAGTAAATGTGAAAGGAAAAAAAAAACTAAAAAAAGATCAATTAATGAAAAAAAATCAAGAAATGTTGAAGGGAAAATAACACAAGACGAGAAAGTAGGGCAAAAGTGTTGTTGTATTATTCCATCAATGAGATCCCTTAAATAGGGTGAAGTACATACAAACAGCCAGTAAATCCTATCTAGGAAAGTTCTAAAACATGTATGACTTGTGTATTATTCCTTTAACACTCCTTGCGCCTAGTCTACAAGCGCATGTCATTGCTCGTTAAAACCTCACAAGAAACCCAATGGGAAAAATGTCTTGATCGTAGGAAAAGAAAGATCTAGACACATCGAGTTTAGACTTCGTCCTTTGAATCTATCCTCTCATATGATCGTTACATTTGATCATAGCGCTATTAAGGTGACCATTCCATCGATCCCTAAAATCGTACATCTTGTTACCTCGTTAAAAACCTTTCCAAGTGATAAAAACCCCGTGGGAAAAATGATCCTGGAAGGAAAAGAGTATAACGACGTTGTGGATGTAAGACTCCCTCAAGTCTACATCTCCCCGATTGTACATCAATCAAGTAGTTGTTGCCTCATTAAAAACTTCGCCAAGTAACAAAACCCAATGGGAGAAAATGAACCTTGGTCGAAAAGAAAGACAACACATGTGATTAAGTTTCTTTATAAATCACCATTTCCTTGTGATCTTTACATCAATCTCGGAAGTTGGAAAACTCTACAGCTCCCCCCTAATGCTTATATTCATTTATCGTTGCCTCGTTAAAAACCTTGCCAAGTAACAAAACCCAGTGGGAAAAATAAACCTTGGTCTAAGGAAAAGAGTGCAACATATGTAAGTATGTTACGTTATATCTCACATATTTCCCGTTATGATCATTCCATCAATCAAGGGGATTTACAAGTTACATCATGTTCATAAATGTAGGTATGCTCATTAGTGGCAGTACTTAGCCGCTAGTTCCTCACAAGTGTAGAATGATAGTTCTTAATCATGTACACTCACGGATTGATTCATGCAAAGCAATAATCTTGTCGTGATTCGAGGAGGTAGCCAAAAGGGGTTTGCATAGTCGATTTCCAAAACATAAGCAATTCATACCAACACATACTTTATGGTAGTTGCTTCGGCACCAGCATTTACTTTAGCATTTGCCTTTTCATAAGCAGCTTCCTTTGCCTGCTTGTAGGGAAAGAATAGTCCTAAGTCAATGGTTTCTTTTAAGTATCAGAAGATATTTTTGATACCATTCCATTGATATTGCGTCGATGCTGAATTAAATCTAGTCAGCGAATTAACTGAGGAGTGATGGCAGGTCGTGTACATTGAGCTAGGTACAATAATGCGCTATTGCACTCAAGTAGGGAATTTCAGCTCCCAAAGCTCTTCGTCACTTTCGTTTAGACGAAATAGATCTTTCCTTTGCATCCAAATGTTCGACCTATCATGGGGTGCTAGTTGGGTTTACCTTGTCCATATTAAAGTACTTGAGAAACTTCTGGACATAGGAAGACCGGTGGAATGAATTCCACAAACTCGATGTCTATGTCAATGCCTCGACAGAACCGAGTTTTCCCAAGATTTTTCATCTCAAACTCAGATTTTCAGTATCCGGTGGTTTCTCTTATTTCATCAAGACCGATTATGTTCATGTCATCGACATACATTGCGATGATCGCAAATCCGGAACTTGTTTTCTTTACGAAGACGCAAGGACACAGTTCGTCGTTCTTGTATCCCTTTCCAATCAAGTATTCACTCAGACGGTTATACCACATCCTTCCGGATTATTTCAAACCGTAAAGTGAGCGTTTCAAACGAACTGAATACGCACTCCGTGGTCTGGAGTTACTTGATTTGGGCAATGAAATGTCTTCGGGTACTTTCATGTATATCTCCGTATCTAGATCCCCATAGAGATACGTAGTAACCACATCTATTGGCTGCATTTCCAGTCCCTCGGAAATTACTACGCTAATCAAATAGCGGAACGTATACGTGGGAGTACATTTCCTCGTAATCAATTCCAGGGCGTTGTGAGAAGCATTATTTCGTGAAACCTTGTACATTAGGACTCTACTATTCTCACTACGCTTTACGACAAAGGTTCGTTTATGTCCTATAGGCTTTACACTTGGTTAGGTTAGCACTACCTATACCAAATAATTGCTCTTTGTCTGAGAATCTAGTTCTACCGGAATATTTTTCTTATAGGCCAATGTTGATTTCATCCAGTGAGCGAAGTTCGACATCATCGTACTTTATGATTCATGACATGTCATCAAAGTGGGTGGTTGATCGTGCCACACCTCATAATTTCATCGAGATTCTTGATTTTCCGAATCATATCTTGGGCGTCCCCCTCGCCATGATTCATGGACATAATAAAATCAAGCATGATCTCATGAAACGAGTTCATTGATGGTTAACATGTGAAGTTGTGCCATACTCTACCTCTTACTTGGATGAGTATTTAGTCGAACCATGTGGCTTCCACCCCTTCCTTCGCAGGGAGCCATGGCCTCAACCACACCTCCACCAAGTGCGGTTGCATCACCCAGTTCATTGGTGATGTGCCCCTTGGAGGGGACTTCTAACCTTACGGCCACATTTGCAGCTGTAATGTGAGATCTTGTCACTTGAACGATATCGCAAATGCATCTGGCATCGAATCGCTACATCCCGAAGATCGAGTGTTCTTTGTGCTTCACGGTAACATTGTGAAGTTCGGGGATCATAATGAGGCAAAGTGGAGACATCATGACAATTCCCCGCTGTTCCCGAGAAATTACGTTTTCTCTCCTCCCCCTAACGACGGGAAGGTTGTCTCATTAAAGTGACAATCCGCAAATCGTGCGGTAAAGAGATCACTGTGAAGGTTTCAAATAGCGGATAAACGTCTGGAGATTCTTATCCAACGTGAATACTTAATCGTTTCTAAAGACCGATGCGCTGTGGGGCGCAGAAGGCACATATAATGCGTAACCAAATATGCGCAATTGGCACTCAAGTCCGTCTGGGTCCAAAATATAAAAATCAAGCTATCCAGTTACCAACTGGTACGCATAAACTAATTGGTTAGCAAAAGGTCTAAATGAACGACTTAAGTAAAGTTGCATGCAATATTGCATAATCCCAAGCAAATATATGCAAATTGGTGCGCATAACCAATTACATAATCACCATACATATTCTTTAGACGGTGGTTTATGTGAGACCATTTACATATGCACATGGGACGAGATACTATTCATTGATCTCTATCATGCAATAAACATCAAGTACTTTTTGATGTGAACTCTCCAACATCATCGAGTCCTTCAGATGTGATAAGGGAGGTGAGCCCTTATAAATTATTTTGGAAGTTCTGCAGCAGTTTGAGTGGATAGGAGAGCGACATATGACCAATATGTCGGAGAATCCATCAAAACCATCAATACATAAATGGTCCGCATATTAGGTGGATGGATCCACAAATTTCTCCTTATATTCAGCGTAAGAATGGAATGCTTGCTTTTGTTTCTTTAGCGTAGGAAGGTCTCGCTCTTACTTTGGCTAAAGAGCAGGCTTTGCAACACTAAGTGGTGGGCATTTGATATGCATCGGGTTCTTTGGACGACATAACACGATTAACGTCAACATTGTGCTTTATGTTGAGTTGTTGCCATATTTTCACTCGAAAAGTAATGATGTACGTACAAGTTCTTTAGTATATGGATCATTATACTTCGACCAGGATGACCTAGTCTATCGTGCCAAAGCCTATATGAGTCTATGTCCCAAAGTACATTGTTGGTGACAACATAGGATTTTAAAACCTAATAATAGTGAAGTACATCCACTAGATCGACTCATCGGTTATTCTAAAATGCGTTTACGTCCACATTCATTAGAATTAATAAAAGAAACTCTATTCCATTCTCACATGGATTTCAACTGAAACCATTGCTACGTATATTATTGAAGTCAAGTAAGGTTCAAGAGCTCTAGGTGCATACAGAGTATCGGTAACTTAGAAGACCGCCGTTTAGGCATCAAGAATTGGGCATTACCTCGCCCTTTGATGAGTTGGGGACCCAATCATCGTAGTTACCGAGGTTTGTCGTGCAACTTATTCGATGAATAGAAGCCTAATTCTAAGAATATTCAAGCTCTCCTCGATTCATTTATTAGAAAAGAGTGAAATTTCAACCATAAGCATTCAAGCAATATTCAAGACTTGAAATAAAGCTAAGAATCTAACGTAAGCAATATTAATATCTTGTTCGTGAAACAACATTGCATCACGCCATTATTGAAAAGAAAACACCAAACAGTCGTCTTGAGGCAACTATACCAAATGTAAACGAGAAAGTAAACATAATACTAAGATTCAGTCTATAGACTGTGGCTCGTATGACTCAATTCGACGATCGGTGACTGTGAAATTGACATAGGGGGACTTGTCTAGATCATATTCCTACATATAGTGAGTTCTCCTTTCTTTGGACTCTCTATATTTCTTGTAGTGAGATGCGACTTGCTTGCTTGCATGGCAGTTCTTGTACCATGTCCAGCATCTCCACAGTGATAGCACAGTTCATTGCTAACTCGAGCCTTAGAGGCGATAAGGTGGGTAGGTGTTATTTGGTTCCCTTAGCTAGTATAGCCGGGAGCACCAAGTCTTCGCATTACATTGGAAGAACCCCCACGTTCTTGACCACGAAGCCTATCATGTCCAGTCCCCTATAGACTGTGGTAGTTTCCATCCTTCACTTTGCCATAATTGGCCTTGGGAATTTTCTTTGTCCCAACCGGCTTGACATTACTGCTCACTAACACTTCGTTGTGCCTCTCAGCTACTTGCAGTAGGTTGATTAGCTTACTGAAGGTAGTGATGCTTTTATTATCATACTCCAGCCTATACTGGTTCGTTAGTATAAGAGCGGAAGTAGGGAAGGTGGAAAAGCTTTATGGATCATGTCATCTTCTGTGATGTCCTTCCCACAGAAATTTAGGCGTGCCTTGAGGCGGAGAATATCTTTGTTGAAATCGTTGATCCGTTTATAGTCGAGCAAGCAGATTTCATTCCACTTCACAGTCAACTTTGGGAGCAAAGTGTCGTGAATGTTCCCAAATTAGCCCTTACGGGCATCCCACAGTTCTTTAGGGAATTTCAACTGTAGATATTTCATCTCAGTCGGGTTTGATGTGCCACCTAAGGAATATAAGTGCACTCGCTTTTATCTTATCGACGGTACTTGGTCTGGGGTATTAAGAAGCGTACCACTATATTCTTTAGTGATAAATGTGGTCTCGACGTAGGAGACTCATCTATGGTACTCAAGCTCTTTTGAGTCCAATATGTCAAATTTGGAACGAGTTGGATCAGCTATCTTAATACAAGAAAAGGGAAAATGATTTTTCACAGTTTACCATGAGTACTTTTCATGATAAAATTTTCAATAATGGGAGCATTATTATTTTTCGGAACCAAGATATGGTCAAAATTACTTTCGATGCTATTGAGGATTACCAATGAAATTACTTTATCATGGTTCGAGTTGAATTTAGGCAGTAGATATAAATCCTCTAAAGTCTACTAAAATGAAGCCTAATTGCATGTCATATCTAACAATGCATGCAAAATATATATATAATTATAGATATAATCACATAGCCCTATGAATATATCTATACACGTATAAATGCAGTCAAAGAGGTATCTTATGCCGCAATAATTATTAATTCAACGTGAATTTAATTTAATTCAAGTTGCTTTAAGCAATTCGCTTTGATTTAATTAAAGTTATTAATGCATTATGCTTTAATTGGTTTAATTAAGCATAAATATAACAAATTTATGAATAAATATGCAACAAAATAAATTAAAGCATGTAAAATTGCACGTTGCAGATAGTAGAGTTCGAATTTGGGTACCTTATGGGAAAGACCTGATTCTTTTCTAGGCATACCGTCAATTTATTTCGTAAATTGCATCTTCGTTCCAATCATCGTTTGGATCGCCTTAATACCTCAATTTATTTTCGCTCAAATACCATAAAAGGTCCAAGAAACTTCATGTCCGTCATGCTTGGAACAAAACCCTCATCGCAATCCAAAAATCTCTTCCGAGGATCATAAACATGTTGGTGGAAATATTTCTTCAAAGTCCTTTTAATCTTGTTCCTCAATAAGGGATGCGGCAAAAGCCCTTTTAGTAATATCCTAAACGGCAATTGCTCCGGAGGATCGGGGACTTTTTCATATCTTCCTTTCTCATGTTTTCCCACAACTCCATTACATCATCCATCCTCTTGCGTCTAGCCAATGCAATAATCAAATCCTTGTATAGGTAAACATCGTGGTGTACCAGTCTTGTTTTTGGATGACCCTAAACACATTAGTCCATCCGATTTGCAGAAGACGGTGTGAACGAAATCCGGAGTCGCGGGCGACGGATCTGGTGCGAGAGGTGGACGGGTCTGGTGCGACTTACCAGAGTAGGTCGTCGGTCAGGGGTAGCGGCGGCTAGGGTTGCTGCGAGCCGGAGTGGGGGCGGTCGATTTGGGGTTGCTGGTATAGGTTCTGCTCGGAGATGGGCCGATGTGCAGTCGACGGGAGAGCGAGGTGTAGGCGGCGGGTTTCCTTTTCCGGCGATTATTTGAGGCACCAGATGTCGGCGTAGACATCTGACTTCTGGTTGCTCTAGGTGAAGAAGGCAGCCGCGGGTTTTCAGTCGGAGAAGAAGATAGATTGAGCAACGACGGCTAGGGTTTCTGCCCAAAAAAAATTTTTTTTCGGAATTTTTCAGAGAAAAAACGGGAGGAATTTTTTTTTTTCTTTGCTCAGTTGGGAACTACGTGCTGATAACGTGTTGAAGGTAAAATAACACAAGACGAGAAAGTAGGGCAAAAATGTTGTTGTATTATTCCATCAATGAGATCCCTTAAATAGGGTGAAGTACATACAAACAGGCCTCAGCCAAATCCTATCTAGGAAAGCCCATAAACTAACAGACTTATGCACACAATGGGTATTATTCCTTTAACAAGAAAAAAGTTATAAAAAAATTAATAATAAGGGTATTTTGGTCATTTATCATAACTATATTCCAATTCCTTTGACGTATTTACAAACCAAACAGAAAACAACAAGGAATGGAATTTGAATTTCATTTCGTTCCTGCCAACCAAGCAAACCAAACAAGTGATAGTATTTGAATTCGGACAGATTCAATTCCTTCCAGAAGACCATTATTTGACAGATTCCATTCCTTGAGTAAACATTCTGTCAACCAAACGGGCCCTTATAACCCGCCATTAGTTCGGGCTCTTGGATTTGGGCTCAGTTTATCCCACCCCCATCCGCATCATTCTATTACTCTTTGGAGAGCTATTCATGGCAGCTTCCCACCTTGGACCGTCTGAGGTTGACCGGTTTTATGGGACCCCTTATTATTTATTTTGTCGGGCTGCAGAGGAGTCGTTGGATCAATTTCTGTCATATTGCTTGTTTACAAGAGTTTTTTTTGGACCAGTATATTTGGTATATCTTTAATGCTCGCTGCTTAGATTGTGTTGTGATAGCTCAACTCAACTCAATGTTGAGGCTATAAGTCTCAATTCCAGCCAGTCTTCAAGTTCTATTACTATGGAAATTGGGTAGTGTTACTGGTACTTGGCTACTTCTTTAGAATACTTGCAATAATCGCATCTTCTAGAACATCTACATCTCTCATAGGTCAGTTTTTCCCTAAGTTTTGGGCCCCTATGGCTGAGGCTAATTAGTCTTGGCCTGGGCATACATATATATAGAGAGAGAGGGGACCTTTACCCTTTTAAAAATACCATTAATAGACTAATTTTATTAACCCTTAGATTAGATATATATGTATGAAATCAATTCCACCAACCCAAAAAATGGGTCTGCTGCTCCCCACACCATCCAAAAAAAAAAAAGTCTACCATCCTTAATTTACGGTGTTTATGCCCCCTCCCCCCTTCCTTCTTTCCTACCTCACTCTCTCTCCTCCCCATCCACATCCCCTGCCCCCCCCCCTCTGTCCTACCCCTTCTTCTCTCTCCCTCTGCTTCTCCCCTCGTTCCCTCAATCTCACTCTCTCGTTCTCCCTGTTGCTGCGGCGACGAATGATTCACAGGCGACGTTCACGGGCTGCGATTCATGGGTGACTAACGATTCACGTGAACGCCAATTCTTGTAAGATTTTTCATTCCAAAGAAGAGGATTTCTTGTGTATTTTAATTTCTCTGTTGAAATTTTTTGTAGATGATTTTTTTTTTTTTGCAGATGTATTTTGCAGAAGGAAATTATTATGTGTGTTTCAATTTGTTACCCTTTAATTTCTGTGTATTTTGTAGATGTATTTTAATTTTTGAAATTTTTTATTTTTTTAGATGAATTTTGTAGATAAAAGCTGTAAGTATTTTATTCTATGTACTTCAATTTGTTTTGTTGATGTATTTTAATTTTTAAAAATTTTCATTTTTTTAGATGAATTTTGTAGATAAAAGTTGTAATCCATCTACTTACTTATATATAATGATTTACTGATATTGATGTAAAAAAAGTTTTTCCTTCAGTAGAGTAATAAAATTTTATTCTGTGTATTTTGTAGATGGATCGAGAGGAAGAATTATCCATGAATGTTAAGAAACCATATGTGGGCATGATGTTCTGTAGTCGTGATGATGCAAGGAACCACTACGCACAATATGGTCGTGAACAGGGCTTTTCTATTCGCGTAAGGAATTCATCGAAATACGGATGGCGAGGAAAAGAGGTTACTTCTACAAAGTTTGTTTGTGCACGTGAAGGAAAAATAAAAAAGATTATTTACGAAGAAAGCTCATCAAATACAAAAAGAACATCAAGTATAAAGTGCGGATGTTTAGCGAAGTTATGCATAGTTCTTGATAAGAATACTTCATGCTGGGTGGTATCGAAGTTTGATGACATTCATAATCACAAACAAGTAACTCCTTCCAAGAGGATGAAGATGAGATCCAATCGGACCATGCTCGAGGCAGTTAAAAATTTAATCGAAGCATTTCACATGGAAAACCTAAAAGTTTCTAAACTCCCGGATGTCAAAGGCGGCGACCATATTGGTTTTGGGAAAAGAGATTGTTACAACCATTTGAGGAATGTTAGGCAAAGAAATATGGAAGGTGGTATTGCGCAAACAGTTCTCAATTACCTTAAAAAAAATAGTTGGAGGATCCAAATTTTTTTTATGATATTCAAGTTGATGAGGATGGGAGGGCGGTTAATTTTTTTTGGGTCGATCATCGTGCACGCATGGCATACGAATACTTTGGAGATGTAGTAACATTTGATACTACGTACAAGACAAATAAATATGATATGCCATTTGCACCATTCACGGGCATAAATCATCATTTCCAGTCAATACAGTTTGGGTGTGCACTTTTGCACGATGAAACGGAGGTAACATTCGTGTGGTTGTTTCAGGTGTGGCTACAAGCAATGGGAGGAAGAGCTCCTAAAGCGATCATCACTGACCAAGATAAGGCTATGCTGGCGGCAATTCCGCAGGTATTCCCAAATACCCGACATCAACTATGTCTTTGGCATATTAAGAAAAGTTTGCAGAGAAATTATTTCACGAGTACTTTAAGAAATCGAAATTCAAAATAGGGATGAATGTTTGCCTTAAGAACACTTATCGAGTAGAAGGCTTCGAAGAGAGATGGAAGAAGTTGGTGGAGGAAAATAGTTTACAAGAAAACAGTTGGCTTACACATTTATATGACATCCGCTCATCTTGGGTTCCCGTATATAATCATGACACTTTCTTTGCCGGGATGAACACAACCGGACGTAGCGAGGGTGTTAATGTATTTTTTGATGATTTTGTCACGCACACCGCCAATCTTAGAGACTTTGTGGTAAAATATGATCAAGCATTAAAAAAGATTCTGAAGAATGAAAGTGATGAAGATTACGTGACGGAACACAAAGTCCGTATAGTGAGTGACCACGACTATTTGTTGAAGGATGTGTCTAAGTATTATACTCGAAACATATTCAACAAATTTGAGGCCGAATTTGACGCACATCGTTCGTTTAAGGTTGAACGGGAAGATTTTTTCGTTGGTTCTCACACATACCTTGTGAAACATAGAGAATGTGAGTCGGATGATATGAGTGTTTGTCAAAACGGTCATGAAATGAGTTCAAATGATACTTCCTCACGCGTATTTCTTTTAGACCCAAGCATTTCACAAACAAAGGGTCGAAAGTAGGATGAGAAGGGCGATGCAGTGTCAATAAGTTCGTGCCAGTTAAAGAGTGGAATTGAGATATCTCAGAATAAGAAAAGGAAATGTGCAGCATGTCAAGGGTTCGGTCACGACAAACGCAATTATCCAATGAATCCTTACCGAAAAAAGAACGACAATCACGACAATTCCGTTTTGAATGAATAACTCATTTTTAAGTTTTTTGTATTTTAAATTGTATTGTAGAAATTTTAATCTTTTAATATTCTGGTATGCAACAATTTTATTTGAATGTAATTTTATTTTTAATGTTAGCTCTTTTTAGATTGGCTGAAACTGGAAAAAAGAAAAAAAGAAGAAAAGGAAAGAACAATAGAAAATAAAAAAGTTAAAAAATGAGGAAATTCACGTATTTATTTCTGGATTTCAAGAAAAAAAATT
Organism: Orobanche coerulescens; assembly: GCA_033398695.1. Taxonomy (NCBI): domain Eukaryota; kingdom Viridiplantae; phylum Streptophyta; class Magnoliopsida; order Lamiales; family Orobanchaceae; genus Orobanche; species Orobanche coerulescens. The sequence continues at coordinate 122,295,502 of CM065807.1, read as the reverse complement.
ATACTCTAAAATTTTAAGAAATTTTTATTTTGGGGATTTTTTTTTAACATTCTTAAAACTGTGAGGTAGGAAAGAAGGAAGGCGGGATGGGGGCATAAATACCGTAAATTAAGAATGGGAGACTTTTTTTTTTTGATGGTGTCGGGAGCAGCAACCCCATTTTTTGGGTTGGTGGAATTGATTTTATCCCCACCGTACATATATATCTAATCTAAGGGTTAATACAATTGGTCTATTAGTGGTATTTTTAAGAGGGTAAGGGATCCTCTCCCTATACACATATATACACAACAACAGCATCATCTAAGTCTTAGTCCCAAAATGATTAATTATATATGGGAGAGGATCCCTTACCATCTTAAAAATACCATTAATACACCAATTGTATTAACCCTTAGATTAGGTATATATGTATGGTGGGGATGAAATCAATTCCACCAACCCAAAAAATGGGGCTGCTGCTCCCCACACCATCCAAAAAAAAAAAAAAGTCTCCCATCCTTAATTTACGGTGTTTATGCCTAGAGATATTAAACGGGCTAGCCCTAGCGGTTCCGGGCTAGCCCTAGCGGGCTTCGGGCTAAACGGTCCGGGCCAAAAAAGCCCGAATTTAAACGGGCTAGGAAATATCGGCCCTAACCCTAACCCTAGCGGGCTTTGGGCTAAACGGGCTAAACGGGCTAAATACATAAAAAATTTATTTTTTATTTTATAAGTCATAAACCAACAAAAAAAACAGTAACAATATATATATATATATATATATATTAACAAATATACTATAATAAATATAACAATAAATATATTTTTATGTATATACATATATATATATATACACACACACTATATTAACAAATACAGTAATAATATATATTATATAATATTAATATATATTACATATATAATAGTAATATATGTAATATATAAATATAGTATTACTGTAGGTTGAAATTAACAATATATATATATATATAGCGGATTTCGGGCTAGCCCTAGCGGGCTTCGGGCTAGCCCTAACGGGCTTCGGGCTAAATGGTCCGGGACAAAAAAGCCCAGAGTTAAACGGGCTAGGAAATATCGGCCCTAACCCAATTTTTTGGCGGGTTAAACGGGTCAGTCCGCAGGGCCCGAGCCCGTTTAACATCTCTATTAATGCCCCTCTCCCCTTCCTTCTTTCCTACCTCACTCTCTCTCCTCCCCGTCCACATCCCCTGCCCCCCTCTGTCCTACCCCTTCTTCTCTCTCCCTCTGCTTCTCCCCTCGTTCCCTCAATCTCACTCTCTCGTTCTCCGTGTTGCTGCGGCGACGAATGATTCACGGGCGACGTTCACGGGCTGCGATTCATGGGTGACTAACGATTCACGTGAATGCCAATTCTTGTAAGATTTTTCATTCCAAAGAAGAGGATTTCTTGTGTATTTTAATTTATGTGTTGAAATTTTTTTGTAGATGAATTTTGCAGATGTATTTTGCAGAAGGAAATTATTATGTGTGTTTCAATTTGTTACCCTTTAATTTCTGTGTATTTTGTAGATGTATTTTAATTTTTGAAATTTTTTATTTTTTTAGATGAATTTTGTAGATAAAAGTTGTAAGTATTTTATTCTATGTACTTCAATTTGTTACCCTTTAATTTTTGTGTATTTTGTAGATGTATTTTAATTTTTAAAAAATTTCATTTTTTTAGATGAATTTTGTAGATAAAAGTTGTAATCCATCTACTTACTTACATATAATGATTTACTGATATTGATGTAAAAAAAGTTTTTCCTTCAGTAGAGTAATAAAATTTTATTCTGTGTATTTTGTAGATGGATCGAGAGGAAGAATTATCCATGAATGTTAAGAAACCATACGTGGGCATGATGTTATGTAGTCGTGATGATGCAAGGAACCACTACGCACAATATGGTCGTGAACAGGGCTTTTCTATTCGCGTAAGGAATTCATCGAAATACGGATGGCGAGGAAAAGAGGTTACTTCTACAAAGTTTGTATGTGCACGTGAAGGAAAAATAAAAAAAAAATTATTTACGAAGAAAGCTCATCAAATACAAAAAGAACATCCAGTATAAAGTGCGGATGTTTAGCGAAGTTATGCATAGTTCTTGATAAGAATACTTCATGCTGGGTGGTATCGAAGTTTGATGACATTCATAATCACAAACAAGTAACTCCTTCCAAGAGGATGAAGATGAGATCCAATCGGACCATGCCCGAGGCAGTTGAAAATTTAACCTAAGCATTTCACAGGGAAAACCTAAAAGTTTCTAAACTCCCGGATGTCATAGGCGGCGACCATATTGGTTTTGGGAAAAGAGATTGTTACAACCATTTGAGGAATGTTAGGCAAAGAAATATGGAAGGTGGTGATGCGCAAACAGTTCTCAATTACTTTAAAAAAATAGTTGGAGGATCCAATTTTTTTTTATGATATTCAAGTTGATGAGGATGGGAAGGCGGTTAATTTTTTTGGGTCGATCATCGTGCACGCATGGCATACGAATACTTTGGAGATGTAGTAACGTTTGATACTACGTACAAGACAAATAAATATGATATGCCATTTGCACCATTCACGGGCATAAATCATCATTTCCAGTCAATACAGTTTGGGTGTGCACTTTTGCACGATGAAACGGAGGTAACATTCGTGTGGTTGTTTCAGGTGTGGCTACAAGCAATGGGAGGAAGAGCTCCTAAAGCGATCATCACTGACCAAGATAAGGCTATGCTGGCGGCAATTCCGCAGGTATTCCCAAATACCCGACACCGACTATGTCTTTGGCATATTAAGAAAAAGTTTGCAGAGAAATTATTTCACGAGTACTTTAAGAAATCGAAATTCAAAATAGGGATGAAGGTTTGCCTTAAGAACACTTATCGAGTAGAAGACTTCGAAGAGAGATGGAAGAAGTTGGTGGAGGAAAATAGTTTACAAGAAAACAGTTGGCTTACACATTTATATGACATCCGTTCATCTTGGGTTCCCGTATATAATCGTGACACTTTCTTCGCCGGGATGAACACAACCGGACGTAGCGAGGGTGTTAATGTATTTTTTGATGATTTTGTCACGCACACGGCCAATCTTAGAGACTTTGTGGTAAAATACGATCAAGCATTGAAAAAGATTCTGAAGAATGAAAGTGATGAAGATTACGTGACGGAACACAAAGTCCGTATAGTGAGTGACCACGACTATTTGTTAAAGGATGCGTCTAAGTATTATACTCGAAACATATTCAACAAATTTGAGGCCGAATTTGACGCACATCGTTCGTTTAAGGTTGAACGGGAAGATTTTTTCGTTGGTTCTCACACATACCTTGTGAAACATAGAGAATGTGAGTCGGATGATATGAGTGTTTGTCAAAACGGTCATGAAATGAGTTCAAATGATACATCCTCACGCGTATTTCTTTTAGACCCAAGCATTTCACAAACAAAGGGTCGAAAGTAGGATGAGAAGGGCGATGCAGTGTCAACAAGTTCGTGCGAGTTAAAGAGTGGAATTGAGATATCTCAGAATTAGAAAAGGAAATGTGCAGCATGTCAAGGGTTCGGTCACGACAAACGCAATTATCCAATGAATCCTTATCGAAAAAAGAACGACAATCACGACAATTCTGTTTTGAATAAATAACTCATTTTTAAGTTTTTTGTATTTTAAATTGTATTGTAGAAATTTTAATCTCTTAATATTCTGGTATGCAACCATTTTATTTGAATGTAATTTTATTTTTAATGTTAGCTCTTTTTAGATTGGCTGAAACTGGAAAAAAGAAAAAAAGAAGAAAAGGAAAGAACAATAGAAAATAAAAAAGTTAAAAAATGAGGAAATTCGCGTATTTATTTCTCGATTTCAAGAAAAAAAAAATTATACTCTAAAATTTTAAGAAATTTTTATTTGGGGATTTTTTTTAACATTCTTAAAACTGTGAGGTAGGAAAGATGGAAGGGGGTAGGGGGGCATAAATACCGTAAATTAAGGATGGGAGACTTTTTTTTTTTTGGATGGTGTGGGGAGCAGCAGCCCCATTTTTTGGGTTGGCGGATTTGATTTTATCCCCACCGTACATATATATCTAATCTAAGGGTTAACACAATTGGTCTATTAGTGGTATTTTTAAGAGGGTAAGGATCCTCATATATATATATATATATATATATATATATACAACAACAACATCTAAGCCTTAGTCCCAAAATGATTATATATATGGGAGAGGATCCCTTACCCTCTTAAAAATACCATTAATAGACCAATTGTATTAACCCTTAGATTAGATATATATGTACGGTGGGAATGAAATCAATTCCACCAACCCAAAAAATGGGGCTGCTGCTCCCCACACCATCCAAAAAAAAAAAAGTCTCTCATCCTTAATTTACGGTGTTTATGCCCCCCTCCCCCCTTCCTTCTTTCCTACCTCACTCTCTCTCCTCCCCGTCCACATCCCTTGCCCCCCCTCTGTCCTACCCCTTCTTCTCTCTCCCTCTGCTTCTCCCCTCGTTCCCTCAATCTCACTCTCTCGTTCTCCATGTTGCTGCGACGACGAATGATTCACGGGCGACGTTCACGGGCTGCGATTCATGGGTGACTAACGATTCACGTGAACGCCAATTCTTGTAAGATTTTTCATTCCAAAGAAGAGGATTTCTTGTGTATTTTAATTTCTGTGTTGAAATTTTTTGTAGATGAATTTTGCAGATGTATTTTGCAGAAGGAAATTATTATGTGTGTTTCAATTTGTTACCCTTTAATTTCTGTGTATTTTGTAGATGTATTTTAATTTTTGAAATTTTTTATTTTTTTAGATGAGTTTTGTAGATAAAAGCTGTAAGTATTTTATTCTATGTACTTCAATTTGTTACCCTTTAATTTTTGTGTATTTTGTAGATGTATTTTAATTTTTAAAAATTTTCATTTTTTTTAGATGAATTTTATAGATAAAAGCTGTAATCCATCTACTTACTTACATATAATGATTTACTGATATTGATGTAAAAAAAGTTTTTCCTTCAGTAGAGTAATAAAATTTTATTCTGTGTATTTTGTAGATGGATCGAGAGGAAGAATTATCCATGAATGTCAAGAAACCATACGTGGGCATGATGTTTTGTAGTCGTGATGATGCAAGGAACCACTGCGCACGATATGGTCGTGAACAGGGCTTTTCTATTCGCGTAAGGAATTCATCGAAATACGGATGGCGAGGAAAAGAGGTTACTTCTACAAAGTTTGTATGTGCACGTGAAGGAAAAATAAAATAAAAATTATTTACGAAGAAAGCTCATCAAATATAAAAAGAACATCCAGTATAAAGTGCGGATGTTTAGCGAAGTTATGCATAGTTCTTGATAAGAATACTTCATGCTGGGTGGTATCGAAGTTTGATGACATTCATAATCACAAACAAGTAACTCCTTCCAAGAGGATGAAGATGAGATCCAATCGGACCATGCCCGAGGCAGTTGAAAATTTAACCTAAGCATTTCACAGGGAAAACCTAAAAGTTTCTAAACTCCCGGATGTCATAGGCGGCGACCATATTGGTTTTGGGAAAAGAGATTGTTACAACCATTTGAGGAATGTTAGGCAAAGAAATATGGAAGGTGGTGATGCGCAAACAGTTCTCAATTACTTTAAAAAAACAGTTGGAGGATCCAAATTTTTTTTATGATATTCAAGTTGATGAGGATGGGAAGGCGGTTAATTTTTTTTGGGTCGATCATCGTGCACGCATGGCATACGAATACTTTGGAGATGTAGTAACATTTGATACTACGTACAAGACAAATAAATATGATATGCCATTTGCACCATTCACAGGCATAAATCATCATTTCCAGTCAATACAGTTTGGGTGTGCACTTTTGCACGATGAAACGGAGGTAACATTCGTGTGGTTGTTTCAGGTGTGGCTACAAGCAATGGGAGGAAGAGCTCCTAAAGCGATCATCACTGACCAAGATAAGGCTATGCTGGCGGCAATTCCGCAGGTATTCCCAAATACCCGACACCGACTATGTCTTTGGCATATTAAGAAAAAGTTTGCAGAGAAATTATTTCACGAGTACTTTAAGAAATCGAAATTCAAAATAGGGATGAAGGTTTGCCTTAAGAACACTTATCGAGTAGAAGACTTCGAAGAGAGATGGAAGAAGTTGGTGGAGGAAAACAGTTTACAAGAAAACAGTTGGCTTACACATTTATATGACATCCGTTCTTCTTGGGTTCCCGTATATAATCGTGACACTTTCTTTGCCGGGATGAACACAACCGGACGTAGCGAGGGTGTTAATGTATTTTTTGATGATTTTGTCACGTACACGGCCAATCTTAGAGACTTTGTGGTAAAATACGATCAAGCATTGAAAAAGATTATGAAGAATGAAAGTGATGAAGATTACGTGACGGAACACAAAGTCCGTATAGTGAGTGACCACGATTATTTGTTGAAGGATGCGTCTAAGTATTATAATCGAAACATATTCAACAAATTTGAGGCCGAATTTGACGCACATCGTCCGTTTAATGTTGAACGGGAAGATTTTTTCGTTGGTTCTCACACATACCTTGTGAAACATAGAGAATGTGAGTCGGATGATATGAGTGTTTGTCAAAACGGTCATGAAATGAGTTCAAATGATACTTCCTCACGCGTATTTCTTTTAGACTCAAGCATTTCACAAACAAAGGGTCGAAAGAAGGATGAGAAGGGCGATGCAGTGTCAACAAGTTCGTGCCAGTTAAAGAGTGGAATTGAGATATCTTAGAATAAGAAAAGGAAATTGTTAGGCGTATTTTTATGCGCTTATTTATCATTATTTTATATCCATCTTAAGCCTAAATCAGCATAAATGATCTTTTAATGCACTATTCTTATATGTTTTGCAGAAAATCGGAGTTCGGAAGCCGAAACGATGAAAAACGGGCGAAAACAGCAGTTTTTGGTCATGAGCCGCGGCACAAACCAATTGAGTCGTAGCACACGAAGATGGCCTGAAAGTCCCGAGCAAACTGTACTCTGAGCCGCGGCACAGCCTAAGTGAGCCGCGGCCCAGAAGGAAAATGTCGCGCCCAGGCATAGGCGCTGAGCACCGTGAGCCGCGGCACAGATTAAGTGAGCCGCGACCCACGGGTCGTTTTGGTGTGTTATGCACGGTTTTGGGCCGTTTTGGAGCCTGTTCTCGACCTAATCACACGGACGCATTTTGGAGGCTGATGACGACTATAAATAAGCATTGAAGGGCTGAAGAAAAAGGGGATCATCATCGATCAAGCAAGGGCATCGATAGAAAGAGAGAAGAACACAAGGAGGAGATTTGTGGGGCGACGACAAGACCACGGATCCCTACGGTTTTTCTTAGTTTTTCCGCATCTAAATTTCTAGATCTATTCGAGTAGGATTGTGATTGTAGCCGATTTCATGACGGTTTGATTTATTTATTATTATTTCGATTTACTCGTTATTCGTATTGAGTTGGATTCTTCTTACTGTTCTTAATGCTTTTTAATTGTCTGGCCAACAGTTGAATTGTTTTGAATGTCTTTATGGATTCGGGAGATGAAATTTAGGCATAGTTCTTGTGAGACGAATCATAATTTTCGTGAGATAGGGATATACTTATGGGAATTATGAAGCCTATTTATTGTGGGAATTCTTGAACTGTTTTAGCTATTAATTATCTAATTCGAATAGGAATATATCGAGTTAATAATTCGTAGTATTTTCTATCGACCTTGGGAAAGGCTTTAGAATAATTTAGGAATTCCTGGCTTACAATCAATTGAATAAAAGTGAATTGAATTGAATAAAAATCATCCCTGATTGTTTGAGGTAAAAATCATAATCTTACACCCTTATTATTAGTTAATATTTATTTTTATTTTTTATTTATTTTTCTGTAATTAGTTTAGATATAATTCTATTTAATTGTTCTTCAAATAAAATTACGAGTCGACTATATCTTGGTACTTAGTGAAAACAGTCCTCGAGGGAACGATATCTTACTTATCACTTTATTACTTGTTGACACCGTGCACTTGCGGCATAGTATGAGGGATTTCCTCACAACAGAAATGTGCATCATGTCAAGGGTTCGGTCACGACAAACGCAATTATCCAATGAATCCTTACCGAAAAAAGAACAACAATCACAACAATTCCGTTTTGAATGAATAACTCATTTTTAAGTTTTTTGTATTTTAAATTGTATTGTAGAAATTTTAATCTCTTAATACTCTGGTATGCAACAATTTTATTTGAATGTGATTTTAGTTTTAATGTTAGCGCTTTTTAGATTGGCTGAAACTGGAAAAAAAAAGAAGAAAAGGAAAGAACAATAGAAAATAAAAAAGTTAAAAAATGAGGAAATTCGCGTATTTATTTCTGGATTTCAAGAAAAAAAAAATTATAAAAATTTTTATTTTGGGGATTTTTTTTAACATTCTTAAAACTGTGAGGTAGGAAAGAAGGAAGGGGGGATGGGGGCATAAATACCGTAAATTAAGGATGGGAGACTTTTTTTTTTGGATGGTGTGGGGAGCAGCAGCCCTATTTTTTGGGTTGGTGGAATTGATTTCATCCCACCGTACATATATATATATATATATATATATATATATATATATATATATATATATATCTAATCTAAGGGTTAACACAATTGGTCTATTAGTGGTATTTTTAAGAGGGTAAGGGATCATCTCCCTATATATATATATATATATATATATATACACACAACAACAACATCTAAGCCTTAGTCCCAAAATGATTTGGGGTCGGCTAACATGATTTAAACTTTGAAACCATCAATAATCGTTACATAAATAACATAAAAGGAAAAAAGAGGGAAAAAGTAGAGAAAAAACAAATAAAAAAAGAGAATGAATGTTAAAAAAAAAAAGAAAAAAAAAAAGAAAAAATGAAAAATCCTGAAAAATAAATTAAAAGATAACATGGAATAAAAGAAAATAGGAATAAAAATACAGATTAAAAAAAAAGAATCAGATTCCATCCACCATCCGTATTCTTTCCCGTCACATTTGCCTCTCCATCGCCATACTTTCTCCAATTCCAAGAAAACGCATATCATTTTCAATCATCTTTATCCAAGTTTTCTTGGGTCTTCCTCTACCTTTCACAACATTACTTGTTCCCCAACTTTCTAGCCTCCTCACTGGGGCATCAACAGGTCTTCTTCTCACATGACCAAACCATCGTAATCGATTCTCCATCATCTTGTCATCTATAGACGCAACTCTTACCTTCTCTCTAATCACCTCATTTCTGAGCCGATTCTTTTTTGTATGACTACACATCCATCGTAGCATACGCATCTCTGCCACATTCATCTTTTGAACGTGACACTGTTTTACAGCCCAACACTCGGTGCCATATAACCGCGCAGGCCTAATTGCCGTGCGGTAAAATTTACCCTTTAATCTATGAGGCATGTCAGGATCACATAAAACCCCTGTGGCACTCTTCCACTTCAACCACCATGCCTTTATTCTGTGAGCCACATCGCCATCTAGCTCTCCATCCTTTTGGATAATAGATCCAAGATACCGAAAGAAAGTGGATCCATGAACAACTTTCCCATCAAATGTGATCATCCCCGCCTCTCTATCACTGTTTTCGCTAAACCTACACTCCATATATTCAGTCTTACTTCTGCTCAGCCTAAAGCTTCGAGCTTCCAAAGTATCCCTCCAAAGTTCCAATTTCTGTTGCACTCCAACCTTCGTTTCATCAATCAACACAATATCATCTGCGAACATCATACACCACGGAACGTCATTTTGAATTTCTCTTGTCAATTCGTCCATGACTATGTCAAAGAGAAAAGGACTAAGAGCAGATCCTTGATGCACCCTAATCGTAATAGGGAATTCTTCTGTCCTCCCAATATTAGTACGTACACTTGTACTAGCTCCCTCATACATGTCCTTTATAATGTCAATATATTTTCGCGATGCACCCTTCTTTGCTAAGGCCCACCAAAGTACTTCTCTTGGTACTTTATCATATGCCTTCTCTAAATCAATAAAAACCATATGCAGGTCTTTCATTTTATCTCGATAATGTTCCATCAACTGCCGGATAAGATAAATTGCTTCCATGGTCGATCTTCCAGGCATAAATCCAAACTGATTTTTTGTTATCTTCACATATTTCCTGATCCTTTGTTCAATCACTCGTTCCCACAACTTCATGGTATGACTCATTAGTTTAATTCCGCGATAATTAGAACAATCTTGAACATCACCTTTGTTCTTATACAAAGGGACGAGAATACTTTTCCTCCATGCTGATGGCATCTTATTGCTTCTCCAAATCTTATATATATATATATATATATATTGTTGGAAAAAACTGCACAAAGACGTCACAATGAAACGCGGAAACTCGTTTGACAACTTTCCCAATCTTCAATTGTAACTTCGAGGTTACCGACGAGTAGAGTAATAAATTACAACTCAACAAACAATACAAATGATATCCAAAACAATAAACAACGAGACACAATTTTTAGCGTGGAAAACCCTCAAGACGAGAGTAAAAAACCACGGGACCGAAGCCGCTTAAAATTGTTAGTAAGAGGCGAACTAACAACCTTAGCTTTGTCCATATTAAAGCGTTTAAGCACCTTCTCGATATATTGCTCTTGTGACATGTGTAATTTCCGGACTGCTCTATTTCGAGTGATTCTTATCCCAAGAATCTGTTTACCAGCTCCCAAGTCTTTCATGGCAAAAGACTTATTCAACTCTTTCTTCAAATTGGTAATCCTTTTGGCATTCTTGCCAACGATCAACATGTCATCCACATAAAGCAATAAGATGATAAAATCATCATCTCCAAATTTCTTGAAAAACACGCAATGGTCCAGGGTCATCTTCGGTAGCCTTGCTCCACCATAACCGACTCGAACTTCTTATACCATTGTCGTGGTACTTGCTTTAAACCGTATAGACTCTTTCGGAGTCTACAAACATAATCCTCTTTTCCCTTAACCTGAAATCCTTCAGGTTGCTTCATATATATCTCTTTATCGAGGTCTCCATGAAGAAATGCCGTCTTGACATCCATTTGCTCAATCTCAAGGTCAAGACTATCTGCTATACCAAGGACCAATCGAATCGATCCTATATTCACAATTAGAGAAAAAATCTCGTCAAAATCAATGCCTTTCTTTTGACTACCCTTGACTACGAGTCTAACTTTGTATCGGGGTAGTGAACTATTCTCCTCCGACTTCACCTTATACACCCATTTATTTCTCAAAGCTCTCTTGCCCTTCGACAACTTCACCAACTCGTATGTATTGTTCTCATGCAAAGAGCTCATCTCGTCTTGCATGGCATCCATCCACCCCTTCTTGTTATCATCCTCCATAGCCTCCGCGAAATATTCGGGCTCTCCCTCATCGGTGAGTAAAACATACTCATCGGCCGAATAACGAGTGGAGGGATGATGGTCCCTCGTCGACCGTCTATGTGGAACAAAAGATGACATGTTCGTCATGAGTAGCTCGGGATGAACTCCATCGGTATCATCTTGTACCAACTCATCATTGTCACCGGTATCATATTGTTCATCATTTATACATCATCTCCACCGGGTGTCTCAACATGTTGTGGAGGAACAAGGTCCAAATCAATAAGATCATAATCATGTTGTGGAGCCGACTCTCCATTATCAACATCCTTTATCGTTTGATCTTCAACAAAAACAACATCTGTCAAACGAACAAGCTTCTTAGTCATCGGGTCATACAATCTATACCCGAACTCATCAAGACCATAGCCAATAAAAATACACGGCTTCATCTTGGAATCAAGCTTCGGCCTCTCATCATTCGGAATATGTACAAATACTTTACATCCGAAAACCTGCAAGTGGCGATATGAAATGTTTTTACTGCTCCATACTTTGTCCGGGACATCAAAGTCCAAAGGAACACACAGCGTCAAATTAATCACATGAACCGCCGTGTTCAAAGCTTCTCCCCAAAATGACTTTGGTAATACGGCATGTGAGATCAACATCGAGCTCTCTCAACCAAAGTCCGATTCATTCTCTCCGCCAAGCCATTAAGTTGCGGAGTCTTCAGTAGCGTCTTTTGATGTCGGATCCCTTGATCTCGGCAATACTCATCAAAAGGCCCAGTATATTCTCCACCATTATCCATCCGAATACACTTGAACTTCTTCCCAGTCTCTCTCTCCACCGAGGCATGAAACTGTTTAAAAACATACAAAACATGATCTTTATTCTTTAAGCTGTATGCCTACACCTTCCTCGAATGATCGTCGATGAATGTAACAAAGTATCGGCAACCACCAAGCATCCTAGTCTTCATAGGAACACAAACATCGGAATGTATAAGATCAAGAACATTTTCCTTCCGTGAAGGAGTATGGCTCTTAAAAGTGACTCTCCTTTGCTTCCCAGCTAGACAGTGAGTGTTGTCCACTAAGTATACTGGATACAGCTTGGGAAGTAGTTTAAACAACAAGCTGTACTGATTTTAAATCTGAGTGCGTAGCGAAAGTCTTAAATACATGAAGTTGTGGGATACAAAGAACTTGATGTGCAGTGTATACTTAAATAATCACAGTAATTAAAACAAGTAAGGCATAAGGTAAATAACACAATATTTAAAGTGGTTCGAGGTAAACCCCTCTACGTCCACTGGTCCTCCACACAGGAGTAAAAAGTTTATTATAATTACTACGTACACAACTACGTAATTATAACACACACAATCAATATATCGTTCACACAGATTGATATAAAGATCTTAGCTTCAACCGTTCACACAGATTGGTTTGAGCTAATGCTTTGACTTGCTTCTTCACACACAGTTCTGAAGCTTCGTCTTCTTCGATGCAAATCCTTCACACACAGTTCTGGAGTAGCAACGATTACTCAGTCCACACAGGGCTGATCTGGGTTTGTTCAAAGGATAGAACATGGTATGAACAACAACTTTGACTTTTTGAGCTTCTAGCTGATGATGTGTTGTTCAAGATGTTGAGCACTATATATCTCTTAGATCTGAGTTGCAGTAAGCTTTGGAGATATGTTTTGCTCTGAGTATTTCTTTGTAAGCTTGATAGTTCAGTAGTTCAGTAGTCTTCAGTCTTCAAACTCTGGAGATATATATAGTCTCTGAAATATATCCGTTGGGATAAATCCGTTGAGAAAGATTCCGTTCCAATGGGATGAAAAAGCACAATCCGGATTTAGCGGTATTTGAAGATCTTCTGACTTACAGTATTTAAATACTTTATCCTTTTAGTAATTAAATACTTCTTTATCAACGGGACTTGACTTCTAGTGAGAATTGAAGATTCTTTCTTTGTCCTGTTGAGAGCTGTATGGAAGATCACTGTATTTACAAATCGAGACAGCTTCCATACTTAGTCTTTATAAGACTTCTTTGCTGTACTGAAAGTTTCCACTATATGCTGGATCTGTGACGGGCCTTCGATACAGGTTGACACTTCAACTCTTCGATACAGTTTTCTTACTGTATTGAGGATTGGCATATTGTCAAAACCTCTTATTATCACAATTCGATACAGGGATTGATTATCCTGACTAGGGCTGGGACCGGTTCGGTTCTTGGTAAAAAATTAAAGAACCGGAACCGGTTTTTAAATACATAAACCGGTTCGGTTTTTGACCACTTTTTTCAGGAACCGAATTAGGAACCGAAACCGAAAAAACTGGTTTTTTCTTCAGGAACCGAACTAGGAACCGGAACCGAATTTAATGTGTAAAAACCGGGTTTTTCGGTTCTTTTAGGAACCGAATTGTGCAAAAAAACCGAATTTTGTTAAAAATCCAAATTTTGAGTAGAAACCGAATTTAATGTGTAATATTTTGAACAAAATACATTTAATTTGCTTTATTTAATACCTATATTATGTAAAAATTTATATATAATATTATTTTTATTATTATATATATATAATATATATAGAACTGGTTCCAAACTGGTTTTTTCTAACATCATAAAACAGGAACCGGAACCGGAACCGAATTACTAAAAAGGAACCGAATTAAGAACCGGATCCGATTAATAATAAAAAAACCGGAACTGAAACCAAATTTTTTGGTTCGGTTCTTATTAAAATTCGGTTCTTCGGGTAAAAATCCCAGCCCTAATCCTGACTGTTTCGATACTGAACATTGTTATCTTAACGATTTCGATACAGGGTATTTTGTTATCCCAACAGTGAGAGCACCTTTTAAGATGTACCTTGAGAACCCCGGATAACACCTCCTTCTTTGACAATAGCGCCATCCCTTTCTCGCTCATGTGACCGAGCCTCTTATGCCATAGCTTGGTCATGTCATTATTGTCAACTGTGTTCACGGCATTAATCGTGACCTTTGAAAGTGTCACGTACAGTTTTCCTATCTTCTCTCCTCTTCCGACAATCAAGGAACCTCGAGTGAGTTTCTGTAACACCCCCAGAATATGACCGGGAATGTCACACGCCGTAGACCCTTATCGCAAGGATCTACCAGGCTAAACTCCAAAAGACTACTCGATGATGGACCGACCGGGGTCAAAATTAAATAGAAAACAGACCGACAAGGTCATAAACCACTTCAGAAACTAACGACATTCATATTACAATGACCACAATAAACTTGAACATAGAAAAGAATGACAACTCAATTTAATAAATGATAACTACACCCAAGCAAGGGTGAATACTCGAACGACAAAGAAATACCGACCAAAATGATACGAAAGAAAAGACTCTGACTCTGGTGTGATTAGCATCGTCGTCTTCCATCTCCTTCCAAGCCAATCCCGTGACTGCTCCCGAGCTGCCAAAACCTGAGCGCATAACAGGCACCCACCCCCCGAAAACTCGGGGGTTAGCAAACTGGAATTTTGCTAGTGCAAGTACATAATATACAAGATATACGAACAGTAACAACACAAAATTCAACCGCCGCGAAGCCTTAACACATACCATACATTCCCACAGTCAGCACAGAATAACACTCGCATACACGAGGTGAAAGGTAATCACATAGTCATATTCTCCTTACGGAAAATAACATTCATGAAACTTTAAACGAGCCCAAGGAGTCAGGAAGATCCCTTTTGTAAAAGGAAAAGTATTTTGATAATATAGTTTGCAATCATTATTATTGACTCGGGCCGTTTAGGGGTTTTTAAAATCGAATGGGAATACTTTTGGAAATAATTTCAAAAACTCTCGGGTCCTTGACCCAACGTATGGAAAACGATTACACAAAAACCAAGTCAACTTATTTGGGGTTCTCGACCCAATTTATAGAACACCGTCACAAACGAAATCATTACAACATCTCACAGGGTTCTCAACCCATTCCAAATATCATCATCATGAAATCAATCATCTCAACATTCCACAGGGTCCTCGACCCAAAACACAGAATAGCACCACAATACAATCAAAGGTACAAAACTCTCATTCGACATTTCCTGCTCAAGACCCCGACATTAACCCTGAGATTTCGTCAAACCTCCGGGGTTAACTAACCCCGATACTAACGCTTTAAAAACAATTTGAAACAAGCTTTCAAAAACACGGATTATGGTCGTATCAAGACAAACATTAAAAGTGAGTTGAAAGAATTTGAGATACGAACATCGTTCGATAACTGGGTCTTAGCTATCACTCAAATACCCGTAACCAATAAGCTCGCCAGCGCCCATCGCTCACTGTGCACCGGCGTTCACTCCACTATGTCGGCCGCTCCTTGAACATGTCACCGCACCGGCCACTCCCGCAAGAGCGCCTTGCACGCGCATTAGGTGACACCGGCGTTCACCACCCATATGGAGCCGCACATTGCAACAGACACCAGTGCCGAGTACACCGCCCGCCTCGTAGGTTCCGGATATGACGTTTCTCACAACAAGTATCCACATTGTTCAAACATCAAGCACACGGACAATTGTCACAACAATTTTCAACTCGGTACATCAAGTCACACAATTTCTCCGCCAGTCCATATCCACACAAATAAACAATAACACGCACGTTATCAATCAAACTCAATCAACACCGCACATATATCTCTATGTTGCGACTCAACCGAATATATATACACATTTATATATATATATATAAATATATAACCTCACTATATTATATGGATAACTATAGTTCGCCCATCAATCCAAGTTGAGTACGTCAACTAAGGTTAGAATTCAACACTCGTCGATCACCGACATAAACATATATATTAATATATGTATATACATACATATATTTAACATGTAACTATATATATAAACACACATATATATATATATACACATACATATATATACCTCCATATAAACTCATACACTTCGACAACAATGATTTCACGCAGTTACAATTCGTATACCGAGGTACTTGCCTTGGTAATACGACGCGAAGGAGACGACGAAGGGATAGGTTCCGGTCCGAACAATCCTCTCAAATCCGACCCTAACACAATAATGATATACAATCAATCTCACATCATGAATACGAAGAAATCCCTCCTAGTTCTACCCGTTGGGACAATTTATCGAACACCAAGAGTGCGTAGAGAATTGAAATCGGTTAACGGTGAACTAACGGGATTTCATCCCAACCAAAAACAAGAAAACCAAGGGTCACGAGAGTATTATCAAAATCTAACAACAACATCGGTTAATTCGGATTAAAACACAAGATCACCACCAAACCCTCCCCAAAAATCATACTAGGGTATAAGAGATCTTACCTCTTGAAGATACAAACCCTATAATCCGAAGAACACGTGCTAGATCCACAATCCGAGCTACACGATCGAAGGAAGATGAAGAAAACACACAATCAAAAGGGTGGATGGAGAAGAAATCCCCTCTCAACCTCTCTCTCTCGCGCACGGTGGAAGAAAAGGAGGAAATGAGCGAAACTCGCTGAAAACACCCGATTATAGCGCCGACCGCATTGTGTGCCGCGCTCAACTAATCGTGCCGCGCACGTGGCCAAAAATTGCGCCCGGTGGTCGGGCCGACCGCTCGTTGCCGCGGCTCATTTGGAGTGTGCCGCGCTCGACTCGGCATGTGCCGCAGATCACGGATCGTGCCGGGGCACGCGGACAGAGGTTTTAGCCGGCAGTTCCACACGGGTGTGCCGCGGCCGACAAGTGTGCCGCAGACCGACTTCTACTGTGCCGGCGCACAATCCTTGTGCCGCGGCACACTGCATACTCGCCGCCAACAATCGGGTAGTATGTGTGCCGCGGCGCACAATCCTTGTGCCGCGGCTCACACCCCCCCCCTCGGGTCCCAAAATGATGAAAAAAGATCCGTAAAGAGAATAAAAGCAATATGAATCGATATTTGGGCAACAATAACACGAAATGGAAGTACGGAACCCCAAAACGATCTGAGGTACACAACCAAGGTCGAACAAGGAACAAATTCCCTAAATTTCTAGGAAGTTACAAAAACGGCCCAAACATCCGAAAATCACGATACAACGTCGGATTAACAATCCGAAACTCACAACATGTTCTACTCAATCATACGAACTCATGGAAGTAAGAAAATGGCGAAATCGAACGAGTTTAACGAGAATCAAATGCACATGAGACAAAATATAACACAAGATGAAATTACGTAAAAACATCATCGAGACCCGTCTAAGCGGAGAAACTCCAAGAACAAAAATAGGTTCAGAATTCCAAAACAGTGTCAAGCGAGTTGTCGAAACGGACCTCCGCCGGAAAATGAAAATTACCGGAAATCGAATTTGCGGGTATTACATTCTACCCTCCTTAAAAGAAGTTTCGTCCCGAAACTTAAAATAGAGAGCGGAACAATCAAGGAAATAACTACTTGCTCAGCCCCAACTCATCACGAGCAAAGCGCGAATGCAAGGTTCCAAATACGATGAACCGACCTAGCGAGCATCCAGACGTGAGTCGAGGCGATAAAAATGTATGGGAACACGATAAGTTGAGGTGGAGGAGTATGAATTTGATACCAAAACTCCCAGAGGGAAGAAAATCACAAAATAGTTCGGACGTCCGAAAATCATGTTTCGAGCTCAACCAACCGCATCCAAGTTCATAATACATTCGAAATGTTAATTGCACGCGAGGGAATATTAGCTTCAACAAAATTTCGCAAGAATCAAGCTCGATGTGGAAAGACCACAATAATTCACTGAGTCTAACAACACGGTTCAAATTCGTTCGAGAACGGTAGGCTAAGTACAACAGGTAGTTTAAAAAAAAAAAAAATTATCGAGAGGGTCATAGATGAAGTACCAAAGAATGGAAGTCACCCAACACCGAAAATACTATGAAGAGTACGGGTAGTACATTTCCCATACTAAGAAAACATTTCGATCCCGAACTTAGAACAACAAGAGTTGGTAACATAGAGCAATGAAATGAAGAACGATCAAAGTCACGATTGTCCAAAACAAAGAACGATTAGGGCATATTACAAAATATTCATCCTCCCATGTTAGGTTCTTCAAGGAGACATAGGGTTTCGGACATTCTCCGCCACTTGCTCTGTTCGCCAACAGGGTAGCATTCTTTGCCAGTTCGGAAATTATCTCACAATGCTTCTCCCGATGACCTTCACACCCGCACCGGTAACAAGTCAAGAGTGGAAAGGGACAATTTGCACGAACATGTCCCTGACGATTGAAGTTGAAGCACCCTCCCTTCTTACCGAGAGTCACCGATGCTGGCTTGGGATTCCAAGCGCTCACTCCTGATCGCGAAGACGACGCGTTCGAACGATGTTGGGGTTTGGGAGCCTTAGGCTCTTCACCGCCCAAAAACTTCCCAGATATCCTCGGTCTCTTGGCTTCGCTCGTGGGCTCGACCACTGAGGAGATTTCATAGGATATCGATTGATCTAGATACTCCTTCACCGTAGCATGGATCGTGGTCGTACGAACCACCTTGCCGCTTCCATTTCCATCATTACGTCCACGTCCGCCGAGGCTTGACATACTAATACGGATAACACCGATCAACAGTATTAGTTTATCTGCATAATATACCACAATTATCAACCCGAGTTTTAGTTAGCATCCTTAGAATAACGGTACTATCGTAAAGCATAAAGTTTTATGAAGTCAATTTCGAGTTCCTCGATGAGGACGGTCATTATATGTATGCACTTAATGAAAACAAATTTTTGAAAAAAAGGGCTAGTCACGTTGCGCCCAAGGCTTGTAAATACTGTCTTTTATTTCGGAAGAGGAAGTTTACATAATGACTCTAAAAATTATTTTCGAGTGATGAAAAAAAAAAAAAAGGAAATCGAAAATTAATTCGTAACTAATTTGAAATATTTCGAAAATGTTGAGTCCCAAATATCAAAATTTTGAAAATCTTTCCTCTTCTTCAAAAATGTTTATTCGAAAGAATTCTCCACCGAGATACGTGACCATTTAACATGATGATATTAAATCATGGCTTCACACAATGTTAGGAAATTTCAAAGCATCACTTTAAAATATTCGAGATACTACAGCGCCGTGGGTCCCGTGCCGGAACCCACCAGGCTAAAAATCATTTTAAAAAAAAATGATCAAAATGCCAAAAAGGCCGAAGTCGGTAATATTCTCAAATACTCACAAAAGTCATTTATAAAACATCAAATACCGTCATAAGAATACTATCAAAACATGCAAGACCAAAATATCAAAACTCGGTTTGCAAGATAATAAAAGCCATCTTAAAATACTCATGCGGTGGATAAAATTGTCGTCAGAATTCATTCTAATAAAGTACCGAAACAGATAAACATGTTCGACTTCCATGTAATATCCTAAAACGATAATATCACCAACAAGTTCCAATTCCTAGTTCACATTAAGCATATTAGCACAATGTAATCAAATACGTGTATAAGGGGACTTACGATCGGAGGCTTACCATCACGGATTGCGGAAGATGATGTCGGAACCACGATACTAATCACAACTCGATGCGCGCGACTTACACAAGACATGGACTTGACCCAACGGCCTAGGTTTTTCGCAAACCTAAGCTCGATACCATAAATGTAACACCCCTGCAATATGACCGGAATGTCACACGCCGTAGACCCTTATCGCAAGGATCTACCAAAGCAAACTCCAAAAGACTACTCGATGATTGACCGACCGGGTCAAAATTAAATAGAAAACAGACCGACAAGGTCATAAACCACTTCAGAAACTAACGACATTCATATTACAATGACCACAATAAACTTGAACATAGAAAAGAATGACAACTCAATTTAATAAATGATAACTACACCCAAGCAAGGGTGAATACTCGAACGACAAAGAAATACCGACCAAAATGATACGAAAGAAAAGACTCTGACTCTGGTGTGATTAGCATCATCGTCTTCCATCTCCTTCCAAGCCAATCCCGTGATCGCTCCCGAGCCGCCAAAACCCGAGCGCATAACAGCACCCACCCCGAAAACTCTGGTTAGCAACCGGAATTTTGCTAGTGCAAGTACATAATATACAAGATATACGAACAAAGAATAACACAAAATTCAACCGCCGAAGCCTTAACACATACCATACATTCCCACAACAAGACAGAATAACACTCGCATACACGAGGTGAAAGGTAATCACATAGTCATATTCTCCTTACGGAAAATAACATTCATGAAACTTTAAACGAGCCCAAGGAGTCAGGAAGATCCCTTTTGTAAAAGGAAAAGTATTTTGATAATATAGTTTGCAATCATTATTATTGACTCGGCCGTTAGGGGTTTTTAAAATCGAATGGGAATACTTTTGGAAATAATTTCAAAACTCTCGGGTCCTTGACCCAACGTATGGAAAACGATTACACAAAAACCAAGTCAACTTATTTGGGGTTCTCGACCCAATTTATAGAACACCGTCACAAACGAAATCATTACAACATCTCACAGGGTTCTCAACCCATTCCAAATATCATCATCATGAAATCAATCATCTCAACATTCCACAGGTCCTCGACCCAAAACAGAATAGCACCACAATACAATCAAAGGTACAAAACTCTCATTCGACATTTCTGCTCAAGACCCCGACATTAACCCTGAGATTTCACAAACCTCCGGGTTAACTAACCCCGATACCAACGCTTTAAAAACAATTTGAAACAAGCTTTCAAAAACACGGATTGCGGTCTCGTATCAAGACAAACATTAAAAGTGAGTTGAAAGAATTTGAGATACGAACATCGTTCGAGAACTGGGTCTTAGCTATCACTCAAATACCCGTAACCAATAAGCCCGCCAGCGCCTCCATCGCTCACCTGCACCGGCGTTCACTCCACTATGTCGGCCGCTCCTTGAACATGTCACCGCACCGGCGTCACTCCCGCAAGAGCCGCCCCTTGCACGCGCATTAGGTGACACCGGCGTTCACCACCTATATGGAGCCGCACATTGCAGCGTACACCAGGCCGGAGTACACCGCCCGCCTCGAGGTTCCGGATATGACGTTTCTCACAACAAGTATCCACATTGTTCAAACATCAAGCACACGGACAATTGTCACAACAATTTTCAACTCGGTACATCAAGTCACACAATTTCTCCGCCAGTCCATATCCACACAAATAAACAATAACACGCACGTTATCAATCAAACTCAATCAACACCGCACATATATCTCTATGTTGCGACTCAACCGAATATATATACACATTTATATATATATATATATATATATATATATATATATAAATATATAACCTCACTATATTATATGGATAACTATAGTTCGCCCATCAATCCAAGTTGAGTACGTCAACTAAGGTTAGAATTCAACACTCGTCGATCACCGACATAAACATATATATTAATATACGTATATACATACATATATTTAACATGTAACTATATATATAAACACACACATATATATATATACACATACATATATATACCTCCATATAAACTCATACACTTCGACAACAATGATTTCACGCAGTTACAATTCGTATACCGAGGTACTTGCCTTGGTAATACGACGCGAAGGAGACGACGAAGGGATAGGTTCCGGTCCGAACAATCCTCTCAAATCCGACCCTAACACAATAATGATATACAATCAATCTCACATTATGAATACGAAGAAATCCCTCCTAGTTCTACCCGTTGGGACAATTTATCGAACACCAAGAGTGCGTAGAGAATTGAAATCGGTTAACGGTGAACTAACGGGATTTCATCCCAACCAAAAACAAGAAAACCAAGGGTCACGAGAGTATTATCAAAATCTAACAACAACATCGGTTAATTCGGATTAAAACACAAGATCACCACCAAACCCTCCCCAAAAATCATACTAGGGTATAAGAGATCTTACCTCTTGAAGATACAAACCCTATAATCCGAAGAACACGTGCTAGATCCACAATCCGAGCTACACGATCGAAGGAAGATGAAGAAAAACACACAATCAAAAGGGTGGATGGAGAAGAAATCCCCTCTCAACCCTCTCTCTCTCGCGCACGGTTGGAGAAAATGAGGAAATGAGCGAAACTCGCTGAAACACCCGATTATAGCGCCGCATTGTGTGGTGCCGCGGCCAATGACCAGGCTGCGCGGCACAGGCAAAATTGCGCCCGGTGGTGGCCGACCGCCACAGCCGCGGCTCATTCGGAGTGTGCCGCGGCTCGACTCGGCATGTGCCACAAGATCACGGGACCGCCGGGGCACGCAGACAGAGGTTTTAGCCGCAGTGTTCCACACGGTGTGCCACGGCCCGGACAAGTGTGCCGCGCAGATCGACTCGTGTGTGCCGCGGCACACCCAGACACTCGCCGCCAACAATCGGTAGTATGTGTGCCGCGCGCACAATCCTTGTGCCGCGGCTCACCCCCTCGGGTCCCAAAATGATGAAAAAGATCCTAAAGAGAATAAAAGCAATAGGAATCGATATTTGGGCAACAATAACACGAAATGGAAGTACGGAACCCCAAAACGATCTGAGGTACACAACCAAGGTCGAACAAGGAACAAATTCCCTAAATTTCTAGGAAGTTACAAAAACGGCCCAAACATCCGAAAATCACGATACAACGTCGGATTAACAATCCGAAACTCACAACATGTTCTACTCAATCATACGAACTCATGGAAGTAAGAAAATGGCGAAATCGAACGAGTTTAACGAGAATCAAATGCACATGAGACAAAATATAACACAAGATGAAATTACGTAAAAACATCATCGAGACCCGTCTAAGCGGAGAAACTCCAAGAACAAAAATAGGTTCAGAATTCCAAAACAGTGTCAAGCGAGTTGTCGAAACGGACCTCCGCCGGAAAATGAAAATTACCGGAAATCGAATTTGCGGGTATTACAGTTTCCACACTCCCTTGCCAAAACCGCTACAATAGCCATCATCATTGAGTAAGCTAACGGAAATCACATTTAGCTTCATATCCGGAACATCTTTCACATTACGTAAAATAAGTTCCACATCGGTGTCGAACCTCAAGTGTACGTCTCCTACTCCAATAATCTTAGATAACCCATCGTTACCCATCTTGACTATCCCATAGTCACCCGGAGTATAAGAGGAATAGAAATCCCTACGTGATGTAACATGATAAGTAGCTCCACTGCCGACCACCCAACTCGACTCATCTCTGGCAAGGTTCACCATGTCATAATCGCAACATACAAAGAACTCCTCGGTAGTAGTATTTACTTCGGCTTTTTCATTACTCCCGCTCTCCTTCTTTTGAGAGTTTTCTTTGCCTTGGCGATTTTTCTTCTTTAGTTGTCAGCAAAATTTCTTCGTATGCCCTTTCTTACCACAATGGTAGCATTCAATATTGGCATACTTCCCCCTGGAATTACTTCTTTATGACCCTCTATTATTCGGACCTCTGCTTTGAACTCTCCTCCGTCTTTCGGTAACAAGAACATCCGACTGTGACGAAGATCCTGTGACTTTCTTCGGACCTCCTCATTCAGCATGTTCCCCTTAACAAGTTCCATCGAAATGACACCATCAGGGGCAGAGTAAGACAACGACGTACGAAATGTCTCCCAAGTATCTGGCAATGTGCCCAACAACCACAAAGCTTGAACCTCTTCTTCGAATTTAATGCCCATTCCTGCAAGTTGATTAATGATGCCTTGGAATGCATTCAAATGATCCGACAGAGGAGTACCATCTCGATATTTTAGGTTCATCATTTGTTTAATGAGGAATAACTTATTATTCCCCGTCTGCCGAGCGTACAATTGCTCGAGCTTGTGCCATAATTCTCGAGCGTCCTTTTCTCCACTAATATGATTCAACACATTATCATCAACCCATTATCGAATATAGCCACACACTTGGCGATGCAAAATAGCCCACTCCGGGTCGGACTTGCCTTCCGGTTTGTCTTTGCTAAAGACCGGTAGATAATAATCCTTCACATATAGAAGTCTTCCATCTTGCCTTTCCATACATGGTAGTTCGAACCATTCAAATTCACCATTCTACTTGTATTGGCTTCCATCTTACAATTGATAGAATACAACCACGAAACAAAAAAATCCCGTGGCTCCGATACCACTTTGTTGGGGAAAACTACATAAAGACGTCACAACGAAACGCGAAAACTCATTTGACAACTTTTCCAATCTTCAATTGTAACTTCGAGGTTACTGACGAGTAGAGTAATCAATTACAACTCGACAAACAATACAAATGATATCCAAAACAATAAATAACGAGACACAATTTTTAGCATGGAAAACCCCTCAAGACGAGAGTAAAAAACCACGGGACCGAATCCGCTTAAATCCACTATCACCAATACACAATACACAATACACAATTCGTCCCTAGTACAAACTAGAGGTATACAACAATAATCTTCAAATACTTGGTAATAAACAATCTTCAAGTATTTGGAATACACAACAACAATATCGAGAAAGAAAAACACCGTAAATAGCTTTCACAAAAAGCTTAACAAAATATCCGAACTTCCGGACTCAAAATATCGATCTATTCCGGTGAAAGAATTTGCCCAATCGCTACCAAGCTCTTGTCAAAATATCACGACGATCCGATCGGTACAACTCTGGAAAACCGAACAAGTATATCTCTCTCTTTTTCTTGTCTCTTGTGTTGCTCTCAAAAATGGTGAGTGTTGGAATGAAGAAAAACCGCAGAAAAATTTGCCTAAAAAGAAACCCCAGGGCTGTTGACCTCGGGTGCCGCGTCTCGAGCAAGGTGTGCCGCGACACACTCAACAAATCACCCGAATAAGATCTCAGGGGGCCGCGGCCCGGAAGGCTATGCGCTGCGACCCGGAGTACAGTGGTCGGCAGAAATTTGTGGGGGTTTCAGGGGGGGCCACGGCCCGGCTGTCGTGTGCCGCGACCCGGAGTACAGCGGGGGAGGGATTGCTGAAGAAAAATGTGTGCCGCGGCCCGGAGGGCTTGTGCCGCGGTCCGGAGTCCAGTCGACTCCGAGAAGGCCTATATTTCAGAAATAACTCATATATATATATATATATATATATATATATATATATAGGTTTGGGTTATTCTAAAAAGGGTCTTATAATAAAAAGTGTAGGAAAGATTCTAGGAGTGACATGTGTCATCCCCATTCCACATCATATAACATGTGTCACCCCCACCCCCCCCACCCACCCACCCCCACCCACCCCCCACCCCCCGCGAAATTTTTTTTTCCTGCCAAATTTTTTTTTTTTTTGGGGGCAAAAAATTTTTTTTTTCCCGCCAAAATTTATAAGTGCATCACATTTATAAAGTTACTGCATCACAATTATGATTTTAGTGCATTAAGGTTATAAGTTACTGCATCATAGTTGATGCACTTAACTATAAACTATGATGCAGTAACTTATTATAAAGACGCACCAAAACTTATTAGTGTGATACACTAATGATATAAAAAAGTGTAGTACTTGTATAAAAAAGAATCATATTTAATTATGAAGCAATTACATACATATATGATGCAGAGAAACTTAGGATGATGCAGTTTCCTATAACTATAATGCAGTTACATACATGATTCACTTACTTATAACTATAATGCAGTTACATACATATATGATGCAGAGAAACTTAGGATGATGCAGTTTCTTATAACTATAATGCAGTTATTTATAACTTATAACTATAATGCAGTTACATACATATATGATACAGAAAACTTAGGATGATGCAGTTTCTTATAACTATAATGCAGTTACATACATGATGCAGTTACTTATAACTTATAACTATACTGCAGTTAGATATATATATATGATGCAGAAAACTTAGGATGATGCAGTTTCTTATAACTATAATGCAGTAAAGTTATAACTATGATGCATTAAAACCCAGGTGCATCACCATTATGAAATTTGGTGCATCATAGTTATAACTAATTTTTATAACTGTGATGCACCAAAATAAAATGGTGCATCATAGTTATAAAATTTTGGCGGGAAAAAAAAATTTGGCCCCAAAAAAAAATTTGGCGGGAAAAAAAAAATTCGGGAAATTTTTTTTTTTTTCGGGGTGGGGGGTGGGGGTGGGGTGGGGTGGGGGGTGGGGGTGGGGTGGGGGTGACACATGTCATATGATGTGGAATGGGGATGACACATGTCACTCCCACAATCCTTCCTACACTTTTTATTATAAGACCCTTTTTAGAATAACCCCACCATATATATATATATATATATATATATATATATATCACTTTGGGTATCCTTCACACTCTTAGGGGCTGTTTACCAACTCTGTCATTAAGATCTGAGTGGAATAAGTTATCTGTTTGGATTATGTTGTCTGTTTGTATAAAGATGAAATGTTGTTTACCTGCATTGCTGAATCAACTGTCTGAATGGCAGAAATTACCATTTTACTCCCTCAATATATATAAAAATGTATTAAATATTTATATCCAAAATATTTCAAAGCCCTACAATTATAAATTGCACAACATCATAATAATATAACACAATATCTAGTTATAATAGTCATTTGGTTCCATTAAGATGATAGCTTACCGAATAAGGAGCTGGGGGATCACTATCCCATTAAGCTGCTATCTTATTGATTAAGTTCTCAGAAACACATTACCAAATGTCCGAAAAGCTATAAGAAACCAATAAGCTTCATTGTTCGCTAAGAAATGCGCCTTAGAGTTCTTGGCCCCGCCCCTTCCCCACCCCCACCCCCTCCTCCCCCATCATTGAGGTTCGTTGGCAATGTCCTCCCCCCGTTTGGACCAAATGTAATTTTGATGGCAATTCTTGTGGCGCTCCGGGTCCTTCCGCGGCTATGTTCAAGGCTGTTTTGTTACTCATATGGCCATTGGTTTAGCGTTCGAGGCAGAGTTGATGGTGGCTATTCTTTGTATCGAGTTGCTTATCGTAGGGAACGGAGTAAACTTTGGATTGAACAAGATTCTTCTTATGTTGTCCATTTTTTTTTTACTCACCGATCGAACCTTAACCTTGTACCTTGCATAGTTTGTAAACATTAGTGCTGCTCTTTATCAATTTTTCACAACATGGTTTTTACATCAGTAACATGTGCAACGAGGGGAACTCGGTAGCGGATGCTGTCTCAAAATCTTTGGATACTTTTGAATCTCATACGGCTACCGAATTTATTTACCCTATATCAGATGTGATTGATCTCTTATTTCATATTACAAATTTTAGTAGCGTTAAAGCTCGGGCACTCTTTCTCCCTACCATAGGTTCTTCCCACTGGGTTTCACTACAGTAGAGTTTTAACAAGCATGCAGCTGCAAGCTCATAATTTACATGAGGGTTTGGGGTTTCTGGTGGAGGCTCTCTCCTTGCTGTCGTCTACTTTTTGTTGTTGCTCCGTTTGGATTGTTTTCTCTCGTTTGTGTTATTTTCTCTCGTGCCGGCCTACCTGTGGGATCAACTGGAGGGGTTCCATTTGATTTAGTTTTTTGAGTTTGTTTATTTGTTCATTGGTCTAACATTTTGTTGCTTTGGGTTTTTTTATCTCTTGACTACCCGTCTGTAGCCAGAAAGATTTCCATGGGTACAAAAATAATTTTATTTGACTATTAATCTATCAACAATCCAGTTTTCTCGATCAATAAAAAGTCAAGGACGATGTATTTTTTATTTAGGTGGCAAAAAAGAAACAAACAACCATATCATATTTTAAAAAGAAAAGAGCAGTGTGTCTAGGACTGTTATTGGGTGGATAGATCCGAGAATCGGATCGAGATTCGATCCGAAAAACCCGAACCGATCTGAACCGATAAGCTTATCGATCGGGGAATGAATACCATTTTTAGATACGGTATCCGATAAGACACGGACCGATAACCCGATAATAAAACCACTATAAAAAGGCGGAAATAGGGTTTCTTTCATTCATTTCTTCTCTCACTACTACGAAAATAGGATTTCACATCGGTTTTTAAGTACTATTCACATCGGTTTTAAAACCGATGTTGTATCCACCGATGTTAAAATTCACATCGGTTTTTAAAAACCGATGTGAAAATGAGTAATTCACATCGGTTATGCCACAACCGATGTAGAATTGATGCAAAAAAAAAATCCACATCGGTTTCTTGAGATAACCGATGTGAAATGTCTCATTCACATCAGTTTTGAGTTATAACTGATGTAAAATGTGCCATTCACATCGGTTTTGAGTTATAACCGATGTAAATTGAAGCAAAAAATTTAACATCGGTTTCTTAAATAACCGATGTGAACTATATATATGTTCTCAACCCAGCACTACCAAATTAGCCAAAATCCACCTGTTCTGTTTTTCAATATTGAGTGAAAAATATTAATGTTACAAAAATTACAAGATCAATTAAAAACAAAATTGCATTATCAAACAAACACGAAATTAAAACATAAAGTAAACATAAAATTACATGAAAATCTAAAAAGAAAATTACAAGATCGATAATATATTACATGGTTCTCATGGAATTAAATCATGTTTACACAGGTATTGACCAAGCCGCCTTCATCAATATTAAGTTCCGCAAAAAAATGTTCTGAAGTGTCATTAAGGCAATGAGGATCCTTATTCTTCGTCATGAAGGTGACATGCACATAAAGTGTAGCATCCAGCACACGTATAGCTTCCCTGGCACGTCGATCACCAAAACGAACACTAGCCAAAATCTCCGAAAGCTCGTATTCACGCTCCTAAAAACAAATATAACAACAAAAGGATAGAATCACGCTCCTAGAAAACAAACATAATGACAAAAGGATAGATGGTAGAATGTGATAATATAGTACGTAGTATAAAATAGGAACAATATGTGTGATGATATAGTATAAAATGGGTGGAAGAATAATAACATAAATTAGCATACCTCAAGTCCACAATAATAACGTAATGTTTTCAATGCATAGCCATTAGTAATCTTGCTCAACTCCTTATGTTCCCAGAGACAAATATTCGACAGTCTTTCCAAAACTATAGTTCTTCCGAAAAGTAAAAATGATCAATAAGTTTTCTTCTTCACACCAAAATTTAAAAAAAATCACTACAAGACCACACTATAAATATAGGAGTGAAGAGACTAGAAAGTATCTAGTTGACATCATTCCTAGCATGGATGAGGAAGTAGAAGGGGAAACAAAGAAGTAGAGTACACAGAGTGCATCAAGGGGTAAACATGTGAAAAATCCCAACCCCATCCATTACAGACATTACATGAACATTCAAAAAGAGAATTAACCACATTTAATTCAAAACACATATTAACGAATGATGGGATAAGGCATACTTAAGCCATTTTTTTGCAGATTTTTCAAGTGAATCCATCTTCCTACAGAGGGGCTGCTCAATCCATACAAGAACCATTAGAGACGAAACAAAAACAAAGAATAGCATATTTACAAGATATAAAGGTAATTCCCTAATTATAACAAAATGAGAAGGGGTGTCACGTACAATTAAAAAACCTGAGAATTGTTTCTGATGCCGCGATCCTGAAGTGAAGCATTGTCATCAAGTAGCTTCTCATTGTGGCATGAAAGGCAAAAATTTGACCATACATGTTTCCTGATAATCCAGCAAGCCATTTTTCTCGAGTATCAGGACGGACGTAAAAGATAAGGGGGAAATTTATTGAAACTCATAGACCTGTTTTACGAACTACCCTCTCCTAACGTCCCGTTTTTTCATGACAGCGGGCATCTACATTCTAGTAGTGTTTTCTTCTACGTTTGGCAAGAAATAAACAAGTCCAGAACATTGGTTTCTAGTGTAGGCAACTCATCCACCCCAACAAACCAACACTTCAAAGACCTTATCAAGGGAAAGACACCTAATCGATTAATCGTGACAACAAGATTATCAACAACATTATACAACGACTAAAACATTTGAATATTTAAAATATGTCACCATGGAAATCAATGCTAGCTTATTTGAGAAACATACCAAGAAATATGCCGATGACCCATACTCGACTCCTCCATATCATTCACTTTTTTCTTGATTGCTAATTTCAAGTCCTTCACGGTAGAATTCATCATGACGACCTCTTTCACACCCAAAAACAAAAACAAAAACAAAAACAAAAAATCGGCACCCTCACATAATGACTGCAACGTGTTTGTGAAAATGTCAAGGAGAAGAAAGAAATTGAAGTACCAAAAGATGTTCCATCCAATTTAAGGACAGTGATGCGCATGGCACTGCCGAGCTCCAAGTTAATAAGAGTGTCCACATCTGACAACGAAGGCTTCTTGGGCACGTCAGCAAGAATCGGATCACTGAGAATTTTTTTCATCACTATTCTCTAGTTAGTGAAATCAAATTTTTTTCAAAAGTATATCAAATCACACTGTTAATCTTTCTCCATTGTGAATATTTGCAGTAAGTTGTGTTCCATCACTTGGAAGTAGACGAGAGAACCAACAATATGAGTTCCTCATATAAAATCATCAGCTGGTAACAACAATCGAACCAAACTAAAACAACTAACAAAGCAGGTCAGAAAATCCGATTATAGGAAAATCAGTGAATGTCAGATTCGAAGGACAAGTCGAACAAGAATATACCAAAAATTAATTAATGCAGATCCAAATCATCGTGGTATTTAGAACCTTCACTGCACGCCTTTGACCACGAACACGAAATTTATTCACATCGCTACTGAAGATTGATAATAAGGAAAAAACATACCTTCCACCGGCTCCACCGATGGGGATTTGGATTGGGGAGGAGCGGCAACGGCGGCAAACGTAGCATAATGGGCGCGAATCTATGGAGAAAATTGGCCGCGGGGATGGGCGAGAGCCGGGCTTTGGGGCGGATGGAAATGGAGATCTGGGCGAGCGGCCGATGATCGGAGCAACGAGGCAATGAGCCTCCTAGAAGCCATGGCGCGGACGATTGGGGTTTTTACGAGAGAAGAAAAGAGAAAGTGCTAGGGTTTTCTATTTTTAGAAAAAAATAGGTTCACATCGGTTTTTATAAAAACCGATGTGAATTATACTCAATTCACATCGGTTCATTTAGAAACCGATGTTAAAGTAGTATATTCACATCGGTTTCTAAATAACCGATGTGAATTGAGTATAATTCACATCGGTTTTTATAAAAACCGATGTAAATTTGGTTTAAAAATTTCAATTATGCCACCGCGTCTTTTTTAACATCGGTTTTCACAAAACCGATGTTAAACGAGCGATGTTGAAAGTGTTTTTTCTAGTAGTGTCTTGTTTGAGAAGTCCGCCGCCTCTCATCTCTGCCTCTCTCTCTCTCGTCTTTCACTCTCTATCTTTTTTTTTCTCTTTGATTTTATGCAACCGCAAGCAAACCTAAGTGTTTTAATCCTTGAATCCATAAACAAGAAGGTTTCATCTTGATCTTCAACCGATTTGAACAGATTCAACATATAAAAATCTTGTGATTATGTAATACATGTCAGCGATTTTTTGTGAAATTTTATTTCTTGTTAATGGCTTCATTATGTTATTCATCGGAGTTTGATTTATGTTTTCAAATTGGGGATTTCGAATTAGGTTTCCAATTTTCGGATTTTTTATCATTTGGGTTTTCAAATTAGGGGTTTTGTAGTTAGGGTTTCGATTTGAGTTTTCAAGCTTATGTATAATCTAGTAATCTGTAAACATGTGGCTTCTTTTGTAATTGGTTGTTGAGTTGTTGGTTAATAATAACAGTGTTTTAAAATAGGTTTTATATGTGGTTTCTATGTGGTAGTGATTGGATTAAAGAATATCATGGGATTAGAAAGGGTTCATCAAGAAGCATTGTAAATTATCCTATTTTTTGTCTTCTTTTTATCCTTTTTTAACTTTGCCTACTTTTACTTTTAATGTATCTTGAAGAAGAAGAAGATGAACCAATTATGCAATATGACTTTGGTGAGGTTGATTTGGGAGGAGCCAAGAATTCAACCACCTCCTGAAATGAATCAGTCTTGTACTCGTTGCCTTAATGTTTTGCTTGATCGTATGGCGAGCCTATGATGAACATGTTCTGAGGCTAATGATGTATTATTCTAGTCTACTTAACTGAAGTTTGATTCATGAATGGTGTTTGTATTTTGATGAATGGTGTTTGTTTTTACCAACGCCATTTACCGACGCCCATACCCGCCGTTGTTAAACTTGTAATTTACCGACGCCATTACTGACGACCGTTATTTAATTGATTTACCGACGCCATTGCCGATGACCGGTTCGCAGACTTATTTTTTTTTCTTTTTCTTTTTCACAATTGACGACGCCGTTTACCGACGCCATTTACCGACAACCTTACCGACGCCACTTCGGCGTTGGTAAATTTTTATTATTATCTTTTTTTCTTTTTCCACAATTAACAACGCCGTTTAGCGACGCCATTTTGGCGTTGGTAATTTTTTTTTTTTTTAATTTAACGACGTTATTTACCGAGGTCGGTATCTACTGACGCCATTTCGGCGTCGGTAAATTTTTTACACTATCCCACATCGAAAAAACAGTAGTGTTTTATGTGGTTTATAAACCAAAATCTTTCTCAACCATTTGAAATTGAATGGAGCCCGAACCCGACCCGCCCGGACCCGGACCCGACCCGCCCGGACATAGACCTGACCGAACCTGACCCGCCTGAGCCCCACCTGAGCCCGAACGTGGCCCGCCTGAGTCCTGACCTGACTTTTTTAGATTTTTTATTTTTAATTTAACAACGCCAAAAATGGCGTCGGTAAATAGCGGCGTCAGTAATGGCGTCGGTAAAAACTTACCGTCGAGCCTTTTTCCAACGGCGGATTGCCGTCGGTAATTGCGTCGGTAAATTTTTTACCGACGCTATTTTCTGTTTTACCAACGGCGTTTGGCGTCGGTAAAAACTATTTTTTTGTAGTGGGTGTTTGTATTAAAAGCCTATGATGAATGGTGTTTGTTTTCCTGAATGGTGTTTGTATTAAAAGCCTATGATGAAATATGTTTTTGAGGCTTCAAGTATATGTAATCTTAATATGCACTTTATATTTTTGCTCGTATTTCGATGAACTTGGAACATGGTTGAAGTTGTGAACTTATATATTTGAATGCATGAAAGTAGTTACTCATTCGAAATTATACCTTAGATAATTTTTTCTTGTTTTTTTATTGTGAAAAGAATGATTTCGTGTTATCGGTTCTTGAATTCGGATAAGTATCGGATGAAAGGGGTAATCGGGACATCGGGTCCGGATCGGTCTGGGTACTCGATAAAATTACCGGATCGGTCCGGATACCCGATAAGATTACCGGATCTGTTCCCGGGAATAATATCGGATCTGTTAAGCTTATCGGATCGGTTCCTGATTACCCAATAAGCTGATCGGTCGAATACCGGGTAGGTCAAGATCCAGACCGATCCGGACCGATAACAGGCCTAAGTGTGTCTATAATATATGTATAATTATCGGGCTTTTCTACCGTCAGGCCAGAAAAATTCGACCTAACGTCAGGCCAGAAAAGTTCGACCTAACGTCAGGCCAATGCTAAAATTACATATTTATTAATAGGATCTCTCTTTTTTAGTACCAAAGCATAAAAGTAACAAGTTATATATCCCCATTCATAAAACTATAAGTTTTTGATACCAAAATGTGTTAAAAGACTTTATTACTCTTAAAGTCTACCACTAAAAGATAAAAAAACATAAAAAAAGAAGATTATTAAAACGAAACAACAATAAAAAAACGGTCCCACAACTCAATATTTTCCTCTGCAAAAAAACTCTCCTCATCTCTCTGCAAAAAAACTCTCCCGTCGTGAAACCCTTCGCCGACCAGAAAATGTCGAACTCCGACTACCACAGAGAATCTGAAGACGTCAGAAGTTCCGCTAGTGACACTCCATCTGAAGAGGAATTCGTTAATGAGCCGCCTGTTAGTGTATTTTCATTCACACACGATCGTGCCACGACGGTTGTTCATCGTCCCACGATCGTGCTGAAGAAGATGACACCATCGTGTACACGATGGTTTTTCGTGGGCACGATGGTTACACACGACGGTCGTCGATCGTGTGTGCCGTCGTGTGCTAGAAGACCAAAGGCTCCTGCCTTGCACACGATCGCAGGCACACGATCGATGCCCGTCGTGTAAACCGTTGTGTGGCACACGATGGTCTTCACACGACGAGCATCGATCGTGTGCCTGCGATCGTGTGCAAGGCAGAATTTTTTTTTCGTTCTCTTAAGCATTCTATCATATTCTTATGAGTTGTATGTCCATATTGCAGACTGTTTGCGTATGGAAGAGACCTACATTGCGTTTTGTTACACGTCAAGTGAATCTTTACATACGGGAGGCGGTATTTAAAGAGATCATTGAGACACTAAGAAGTATGGGCCGCAATTCCGCAGTTGCTGATCGAGCTATCGAGAGCTTGACCGAGGGGGTCCTGGGGCGCTTGATTAAAGTTAGGAGGAATGGGAGTTCAAATACTGACCTACATCACTTGATTGCCCGTCAATTAGAGGGTGATCAAATCCCCCTGGATGAGTCGTGGTTCCAGGTTTGCGGGAGGACCATTCGTTTTACGGCCCGTGATTTTGCCATGATCACTGGACTCCATTTTGGAAACTCTACCTTCCATCCCTGTGACGACCATCCGCCTGTCGGCGGTATTTTCCACAGAATACTCCATGGCAAAAATATTAAGGTTAGTGTTCTGCGGAAGAGGTTCAATGCTCGAGATTTTGGTAGAGACATAAGAGATTATGTGAAGGTTGCCAATTTTCTTATATACTACTACTTTATCCTATGCCGTGACGACATGATGGTCGAGACATGGGCATGGGTATTAGTTCAGGATTTCGAGCAGTGGGATATGTTTCCTTGGGGTTCTTATGCCTTTGGGGTTTTATCTTACTACATAGGCAACGTTGCCATGAAGGAGGGACAAGAGCACAAGGACTATCACTTCTATGGTCCTGTTTGGGCTTTACAGATATGGTCGTATTAGATGATTCCTTTATTGGGAGCATTGTGTGGTATTCGAGATAAATCTGTCCAAGTCCCCCGGTGTTTGATGTGGACTACGAGGAAGATGTTTTGTGATTTTACTCATTTCTTCGACGATAAGGTACATAAATTTGTAAACGTATTTTCTCCTGACTTCATCTCTTAAACGTTATGTGATTGCCCATCTAATGGTATGATTTAATGACTAATTTTGCAGCACAGAGTACTTCCCTCTTTACCGCATTTGGAGGAGGATGAGGCTGAGTACTACTACCTGAGCTTTGAGAATGGCTCGCCATATGACGTTAAGTTCATTAAGCCTGTGCTGTGAAGAATAAGGAGGATGAGCCTGCACCGATCCCGAGGAAGAAAGTTATGGATAGGTTGAAGAAGGCTGCTGGAAAATTGATTACATATGACTCGGCACATAAAGTGTCGAAGCGACGCCGGCAGAGTACCCCACCAGTAGATGGTGCAGAGACATCGGACCGGGAGAGGCAGCCAGAGAGGGTGTGTTGTGTCCACGGACTTCCTTGTCCGGACCACACCCAGGACACGAGCAGGGATGAGTACTTCGATCGCCGTTTGAAGGCGATCTTGTACAACGATTCTGAGTCCGGATTTATTGCTCGACTTTCTCGCCGGGTGCGTTCTGGGATCGTGAATTTCTTCGGACCTATGCATAGACGTTCTAGGATCCCGGTGCACTACTCAGCTGGGAGCCATGATAGGCCTCGACATTCTGCATCTGTTAGCAGCATCCAACGGAGGATTCCTGACCCTCCACGTCACTCAGTCTCTGGCGCAGCCCACAGTCACCATTCTCAGCGTCAGCCTAGTCATCATTCTCAGCGTCAGCCGAGTCACCATTCTCAGCATCAGCCGAGTCACCATTCTCAGTGTCAGCCGAGTCACCATTCTCAGCGTCCGCCTACCCACCATTCTGAGGTCTAGCACAGTCACCATTCTCAGATTCATCATTCTTTTGAGCGGACTCAGCAGCCCCTTGATTACGAGCATCAGTATGAGCCATTTGAGGTGCCGTTTCAGTAGTATAGGATGATGTTCGACTGGTTTCAGGACGAGCATCATTATAGTGCAATGTTTCGAAGTGAGGGTGGTGGTCCTGAGCAGCAGCCTCCATTTCAGATCGAGCAGACAGTTTTTGAGATCGAGCAGCCGGCTGTACAACTCTCTGATCATTATAGTTGTGAGAGGGATGCTGAGGGTGATGAAGATGGTGAGAGTGCCGGAACGCAGCATTTGGGTGAGCGTAGTCTTCCACCGCGAGTGATTCGACCATCTGCTGCTCTTCGGGAGCCTTTTGTGGTTGCGCCTCCAAGAGATAGCGAGGCTCTGAAGAAGTTGTACCTACAGTTTAGGAGGGAGCAGCCACGTGATGCTATTGTCCGGTGTTTGGAGACTGGGCATGCTCTCACCCAGGCGTTATTTGACCGGATAGAGTCTAGCCGTAAAGACTTTGATGCCGAGGTGATAGACTGTTATGTGCTTGCGACTCGAGCGAGGCTTCGGAGGGGAGTCCGTAGTGTTGGTGTCAGTAGAGTTGGCACTGTACTTGCCGGCTCCCTATTTTACGTAAGTTCTATAAACTACTCGCTTGTATATCATTGGTGTGATATGGATTTTTTTTAATTTTGTGGTTTGGCTTTTTGTGGTTAGTTTTGGCCAACGAGTTTGCAAGACTCCATCCGGATGATCCACTTGGTATCAAGGTGACGGGGAATCCGGTTTACAAGGATTGGAAAATTCCTAAATGCATCGAGGACTACATGACAGGTCTTGATACACCACATGCGGTTCCATGGTTAAATTGCAACGAAGTAAGTTTGAAATTTATATTTATAAATAATTGATGATTTGTTGCCATTTAAAATTTATATTTATAAATGATTCGCTATTTATAAATGATTAGCTATGTTTGATGTGATGATCTTATATGATTACATATTTTGTTTCAACAGATCATTGCCATTTGTTGCCT
This sequence comes from Orobanche coerulescens, assembly GCA_033398695.1. Classification (NCBI taxonomy): domain Eukaryota; kingdom Viridiplantae; phylum Streptophyta; class Magnoliopsida; order Lamiales; family Orobanchaceae; genus Orobanche; species Orobanche coerulescens. Next base: position 122,257,989 of record CM065807.1, on the reverse strand, counting down.
CGACCAGAGCCACTGGGTGACTATAAAGATTGACATCATAACATGGACCGTGGAGTTGTACGATTCCTTGTCACACCACCACGAAGATGGTCGATACCGATTCAACCAACTGCGACCGATTATGCGTCTGATGCCTCGTGTGCTAGCTCAATCCGGGTATTGGCTGAACAACCAATCGAAGAAGAAGTATGACACGGAGATGAGTTTCAAAATTATGCCACGAGAGCTACAGTTCATACAAAACGACAATCACAGTTGTGGCCCCTTCGCGTGCATGTACTTGGATCGACTCTTCTCTGCAAACCCAAGAGCAAGGCACCAAATCAAGGAACTTAATGAGAAATATATTAAGAAATATCGATATGGTTTAGCTGCTAAAATCTTTATATTGTCTTTATACATGTAAAATGGTTTATGGTGTGTTGTGTTGTGACAAGATTAATGTGTCGTATTGTTAAATATTTATGTTGTATTTAGACAGTTTTGGCAATATGAATGTGTCGTGTTGTTAAATCTTTATGTTTTGGCTCTGTGTTACACACGATGGATGAACACGATTGTGCCCATCGTGGGTCACGATCGTGTTGTGTTGTTAAGTCTTTATATTTTGGCTCTGTGTTACACACGATGGATGCACACGATCGTGGCCATCGTGTGTCACGATCGTGTGCAACCTACCCACGGTCATGGGTTGATGCTGTCGTGTGCGCACGATGGCTGTAATGACCGTGTGCACACGACCGTGAGTACCATCGTGGGCATGGCCGTGCACACGATCGTGTGTCCCATCGTTGGCATGACCGTGTGTCCCATCGTGTGCATATAAACTTTTGGTATTTTTGCCAATTTGATTTATTGTGTTATCTAGAAGGATGTTTTGTGATTCAAACATCGCTTGTTCAAACGTTAATTACTATATAGCTTCTTATACAAACTCTTATTTGTCATTTCGTTGTAATTCATTAGTATATGAGATATTTCATACAGATGATTGAACTTATCCGTATGAACTAATACACTGAGAACAGATAGACGACACATGATATGCAATATATTATGTTAATTCAATCAATAACTTTTTAAATAAGTGTATCGTTAATAAATAATTGTTAATATATAAGTAACAACACCTAAATTAGTATATGGGATATTTCATTCTGATGATTGAACTTATCCGTACGAACTAATACACTGAGAACAGATAGACGACACATGATATGCAATATATTATGTTAATTCAATCAATAACTTTTTAAATAATTGTTAATATATAAGTAACAACACCTAAATTGACGAGTAATTTGAGAAATTGGTGAAATTTTTTGATGTTCTTGTGCACACGATCGTGTGTCCCATCGTGGGCACGACCGTGTACACGATCGTGTGCATATAAACTTTTGGTATTTTTGCCAATTTGATTTATTGTGTTATCTAGAATGATGTTTTGTGATTCAAACATCGCTTGTTCAAACGTTAATTACTATATAGCTTCTTATACAAACTCCTATTTGTCATTTCGTTGTAATTCATTAGTATATGAGATATTTCATCCAGATGATTGAACTTATCCGTACGAACTAATACACTGAGAACAGATAGACGACACATGATATGCAATATATTATGTTAATTCAATCAATAACTTTTTAAATAAGTGTATCGTTAACAAATAATTGTTAATATATAAGTAACAACACCTAAATTGACGAGTAATTTGAGAAATTGGTGAAAATTTTGATGTTCTTGTGCACACGATCGTGTGTCCCATCGTGGGCACGACCGTGTACACGATCGTGCGTATATAAACTTTTGGTATTTTTGCCAATTTGATTTATTGTGTTATCTAGAATGATGTTTTGTGATTCAAACATCGCTTGTTCAAACGTTAATTACTATATAGCTTCTTATACAAACTCCTATTTGTCATTTCGTTGTAATTTATTAGTATATGAGATATTTCATCCAGATGATTGAACTTATCCGTACGAACTAATACACTGAGAACAGATAGACGACACATGATATGCAATATATTATGTTAATTCAATCAATAACTTTTTAAATAAGTGTATCGTTAACAAATAATTGTTAATATATAAGTAACAACACCTAAATTGACGAGTAATTTGAGAAATTGGTGAAAATTTTTGATGTTCTTGTGCACACGATCGTGTGTCCCATCGTGGGCACGACCGTGTACACGATCGTGTGCATACGTGGATACAGTGCCAATTTGACACCAAAGACAACGTGACACCTGGTTGCCAACGTGTCACACGATTGGAACACACGATCGCGACGATTGTGTGCACAATCGTGTTTACTGCAAAGGTCAACATCAAATTATTTTATTATAAAATCCCATCGTGGGTCGCCCCCCCCCCTTTTCAAATATAAGCCCATCTTCATTGACTGAGAGTGAAATACATGTACCGTAGCCCCCCTTTTCACTACAAACCCTAATCAATTAACATCAGTTAAAATTCATTAAAATCAAATACGCGAAATGAGCGGCCGATTACGAGAAAGAGATTTAGGAGGAATCGAAGCCCCACCACCAAAAAAAAGAAGGAGGATACCTCCTTCCAACCCACCATACAGAACTAGGACGAGAGGAAGATACTCAATGCTCAGAGTAAGTTTTTTGATTTTGTTGTATGTGTAGTGACTATCATTGCGAATTAATGTGTTCCATGAAACAGGGCCTATTTAAAAACATCATGAGCACTCCGTCATACTAGATGGTGATGATGATAATGATTTGGAGATTTCTGAGAAGAAAAGCAAAGAAGTTATTTTAGAAGAGGAAGTTCATGAAGATGGTGATACAAGACTAAAGATACAGCAGCAGATGGGGGAAAAGGGATCCAAGTGATTGTTTTTTTTATGTTATTATTAGATATTTTTGTGTGATGGTGATTAAATTTTATTTTGTAAAGTTATATGCTTTGGATATCCCTTTGCTGTAAACTATTGCTCTTTGAAGTGAGCTACTTTGTTATGGTTAATGTTTGGCTCCATAATCACCTTTATTTGCTTTACATAACTGAACACTTAAATTTCAATTCAAAGAAAAAGAAAATAGACACAAAATTATGCATTTCAACTAATAATCAGAATACTGAATCAATACATGGTCCATCGAGGATCAAAATATCAGCACATGATTGTTGCTAGTAAGTCACAAAATATAAAAATACATAAGCAATTTAAGTTTCACGGTATGGACATCCCTTTATGTCATGGTCATCATTACGGCAAATGCTACATCTCTTCTTATGCCGGCGCCTTTGCCTCGTTTGTTCATCCATTCCTTGAGTTTCTTCAGGGATATTCAAATCCACACCACCTATGGGAATGAATGCTTTGCAAGATTTTCTATTGTGGTTGGTTCCTTTACACCTACCGCACACCTGAGGCCGTCCACCTGCGGACAAATTTTCAACAACGGACCGTGCGCGACTCATCCTTGGTCGGCCGGCTTGTCGTACCCCCTCTGGAGGTACGCAAACGATGGATGAGATCTCCGGTGGGACATTCCACTCATCAGGATGTGGGATGGGACTAATATGCTCCTTATAAGTCTCTCTAAGGCCTTGTTGCTTGAAATAACGACTAACAAAATCATACACGGACAAACCATTGCCGGCGCGCCTGCTACAATAAGCAATTATGTCAAGGATGTTGTATAAGATAATGTATTTTTGATATTGATGAGGTGTAGGATAAATCCAGACCAGCCCTATTTTCCACACGATGGCAGAACACGATCGTGCCGATCGTGTGTTACGATCGTGTCGATCGTGGGTTACGATCATGCCGATCGTGTCCCATCGTAGGTTACGATCATGGCGATCGTGGGTTACGATCATGGCGATCGTGGGGTTACGATCGTGCTCATCGTGGGTTACGATCGTGCCTATCGTGGGTTACGATCGTGCCCATTGGGTTACGATCGTGCCCATCGTGGGTAACGATCGTGCTCATCGTGGGTTACGATCGTGCCCATCGTGGGTTACGATCGTGCCCATTGGGTTAAGATCGTGCCCATCGTGGGTTACGATCGTGCCCATCGTGGGTTACGATCGTGTGCATTCTGCCATGACCGTGTGCACACGACAGCATAGACAAAAACATTGAATGACCATGACCATGTGCACACAACAACATAGACAATTACCTTATAGCGGCAACGGCATGACGACATGGAATCTGATCCAAATCAAACTCACGACAACAACATTTCCATGTTCGAAGGTCGACCTCATAAGAAACTTTGTTTTCTTCGACTTTATAAACAAGTGGGGTGGTAGCTCGAACGGTAAGAGTCAGACTGGCTTGCACAGAGTTAGAAAGCTTTTCAAAGTGTGCATTGTCAACTCATGGTCTCTTGATGTAGCTTCTCCCCGCCTCTCATCAAATCAATTCTCTAAAATTAGGCGAAATATCTCAAGTAACGAGCAAACAGGTAAACGCCTCGCCCACAACATACGATTATTAAAGTATTCAACAGCATTGGATGTCAAGAATTTATAGCATCGTACCGGACACTTCGACCTAGCCCACCTCTCTGGCCCAATTTCATAAAGGCGCTTGTGATCCCCACTAGGGCTTTCGATATGTAGTTTCGAAAAGTAGTTTTCAAAATCTTCTTCTCGATGCGTGTAGGCAGCAGTTCTAAAGAGTCCTATAGCATGCACACCGTAGGAGGTCATATTTTTTGCAAGATGGTGATAGCACAACCCGTGGAATGCATTCGGATAGATGGCTCGAACAGCATTCTGAATGCTCTTATGTTGGTCACTCACAATCAGTAAATCTTCCATCGTATTGTAGCATCTGCGCAGGTTATACAGAAAATAAGTCCATGACTCGTCGTTCTCTATCGGACCGAGACCAACATCAAGAGGAAATACTTGCTCGTTCCCGTCAAATGTGGGCCGCAAATAGAGTTCCTTTATTCCTTCCCTTCAGGTGGGTCCCATCAACTATAATCACCGGTCGAAGGCACGTATCAAATGCCCTAATACTCTGTCCGAGTGCAACGAACATGTGGTAAAACACTCCCTCACGAATCGTCTGCAAATCATAAATTGTCCCTGGATTACGCTGTTTTAGCATATACAGATAAGATGGGAGCCTCTGATAGGACTCATGAAAGCCGCCATATGTATTCTCTATCACTATATTCCTCGTCCGGAGAGCAAAACTATATAGCATGTCAATGCCGTACTCCCTACACATCTCTGCAATCATCTCCTTTGGCCTCAAAGTGACCCCCTCACCGGTCAATGTTTTAGCAAAATAATGGGCGGCAACCTCAGAAGTGACCGATCGTGCGGCAGCACGGTTCAAATCAGGGTGACAGCTGTGCTCCAATGTCAACTTAGTAATTCTCCAAATAGTTGCACCCTCAATAGCACACAACCTAAACTGACAATTTTTTCGCCCACTCTTACAGACAAACACTATACGTTTATCGGCGGAACGATCAGTGATACACTGTAGCATGTTTTCCAAATGATATATTCCTACATTTATCCTCAACTCTGTCTTGGAACGAAAGGTGGACCCCACCTCTAGCTGACCGGTAACCGGTGGAGGCTGCTCGACCCAACCCAAAGTCCCGGCACTACCGGGGTCTGGAAATGGAATGATCCAGTTACGCATTGATTATAGATGCTCATGCTCGCTCGCAGATTGATGGTCGGATGAGAAGTCCCGACGACTCATAATCCTATCTATTTGGGCCGGTTGGCGAACCCAAGCAAGAAATTCCGCAGATAGTGACTCAAGTAAGTCTTTACAACAATCTTCATCTTCGGATGTATGCACCTCCTCATCTTCCTCGTCTTCCTCATCTTCCTCGTATTGATACTCTTTGGAAGGCATGTCATAATTTATGTTTCCGGGCTCTACTCTCGAGCTCCTACATCCCATGTTAACCTCGGGAGTGGAGGAGCTGCTGTTCTCAACATAGACCTCAGGATCCTCCTTGTATTCTACTAGTAATCGAAGTATCTCGGTATCGCCCCGTAATAGGACTTTTACTTTGTTTCCCTTGGCCATGTGTGTCAAGTACCATAATTTGTTATCGGACTCATTTGGACCACCCAAACCCTCTCTGATAACCCCCACGAGGTTTGCACGACTAACTTTGCTCGTGTCGATATAGACAAAAAAGGAGTCCCCGTCTACATATGTCGATCGCTCCCAATGACCACCGTGATGTATCAAAATACGCTGCCGCGACATCTGATTACAAAAAGATGAATAACTATTCAGAAAAATGAGCGAACAATATTATAAAACGGTCTACCTTGGACACGATCGATGCACACGGTTGTATACTACCGTGTGCATTGATCGTGTGCAAGTTTCTGTCCATGAACACGATCGCTGCACACGATTGTAGACGATCGTGTTAAACGATCGTGTACACGTTAGTGGTGTGCACGATGTCAAGGCCGTTGCACACGATCGTTGCACACGGTGGCTTCCCATCGTGTGCAGCGATCGTGTCCGTAAGAACAGATCGGGAATTTTTTTTCATCGTTCAAATACTGATGCATACCTTCTTTATGAACTCAGAAGCACGACAAATGAAGTCCTATTTCAACGTCAACTTTTCTTTTCGAACAATCTTGTGATTTCTATAAGATTTTTGAGAAACCCTTTGTCAAAAATAAAATAGTTGTGTTGTTTTGATGTATATGTTTGTAGTTAAATTTTGGTTGTTGGACATTAATATCGATCGGAGGAGGAAAGTAAAAACGAAAAAAGAGAAGAAAAGTAGTTTAAATTAAATAAAAAAAAGTGAGAAGTCAACAATACAACAAAAGAGAGGATATTTTAGTCTTTTTAATTAAAATGGTACTAAAAACTTATAGTTTTATGAATGAGGATAGAACTTATCAATTTTATGATTTGGTATTAAAAAATTGATTCCCACTTATTAATATTTGTTGATTCTAATTCGTATATTCTTCTTGTTAGAGTTGAATTGTACGATTTTGGTAATACCAAATCGTAATTTTATTAGTATATAATTAAGATGAATTTTTCTATCATCAGGCCAGACTTGGCCCAACGTTAGGCTAATGCTAAAATTACATATTTTTTTATATTTGTTGATTTCAATTCATACAATTCAACTCTAACAAAAAGAATATCCGAATTAAAATCAACAAATATGAACGAATATGTAATTTTAGCATTGACATATCGTTGGGCTAAATTTTCCTGGCACGACCTCTTTTTCTTCTTCTTTCACTTTTTTCCATACGTAAATTGTCCAAAAACTCAATACTCCTGTCCGGTTTTCTGCATTTTTCCCTCTTTTTTCCCCCTTCGAATTTCAGCTATTGGGATATATCTATAGGGTAAAAATCACAGTCAATGGTGTAAAGCTTACCGGAGGCACAATGAGAATTGATGAACAGCTCTCTCCTCATGGTGGGGAGGCAGAAGATAAATAATCAATGGCATGTGATGATGTAGTAGTTATAAAGGTAAAACTTGAAGAATCCGAAAACATCAATCATGATGTGGATTTGATCTGAACAAGTTTTTATGTGAACATCTTTTTCTCATAGGTAAACCAATATATCAGCACAGACTAAACATTTAAAAATAGACACCAGATGTACATTTTGTTATTCAGATCCCTTGCGGGGCGTGACATTATGCTAACATATTCATTACATTTTTTATTAGGGACAAATCACAAGTAAATTGTGTAGGGAGACAGACCTTCCTTTTCCACATCAATCTTATTCACATGTGGGATTTTATGCCTGCTGGAGCCTCCAACTTTCATGATCTTTAAACATGACCCACTTTTCTTGTAAGGTATTCATCAAAAGACTTCCGAACCGCATTGATAAGATCTTATACGGTCTTTGAACACTTCTTATGTTGTGATGACTGAATGGCTCTGAAAAATCCAAGGTATAAAATATATAAATCCGGTGAGTTTGATGGTTGACATACTAACATAAGAGATCAAAACCATTCCGTGAAGCCGCATTTTGAAACTCCACATTATTTGGATCGACATGAGTTCTGGCATTATCGTGTTGGATGAGATGGTTTTTCCTAAATCCTCTCTTGGCCACACATCTTTAATTCTTGACAGGCCCGGTCTGGCCCATGGCAGTTGTGGCTTAGGCCATGGGCAGCAGGTCCATGAGGGCATCAAAACCCTAATAGGTTTTTTATTATGTAGGTTCAATTTTGGGGCTCAAACAATTTTTTTTTTTTTTTACCAAATTAAAGATGCTTTGATACAATTAGCTCAAGTAAGTGAGAATGAAAAAGTGTGTAACTTTTGGTAAAGATGAGCTTTCCGGTATTGACTTTGTTGTAACTTTAGTTATTTGGCATGATGTTTTGTATAGAATTAATTTAGTTAGTGAGAAATTACCCTGTCACATTAGCATCCGCAGAAAGAAGTTTTTCGAAGTTAAAGTTGTTGAAGTCATCTCTTTGGTCTACCATGAGCCAGGAAAGATTGAACGAGTTAGTAATTTTGAGTTTTAAGAGCAAGTTTTTAGCAAATATTAACTGTGATAAAGTGATTGATATTTTTGCTTAAAAAACGCATGAATGCATCATTTTAGGTGATGTATATTATGTTTTATTATACGGGGTTTGGTTTATATCACAAATTGTATCATTTTTATTTCATTTAATAAAGATCCAACGTGGAGATGAGCCACCTAGGTTGGCTCGGTTCCAAATCCCTTTAAATTGTCTTTCATTTGTGTAATAAAGGAGCATTTTTTTGGCCTTTCACCATGGACATCCGAAACCTCAAGACCGACCCTGATTCTTGGTAAAACCTTTTCGATCAAATATGCGCTAATTACCGTCTCTCTCTTGACCTAGGTAATCTGTTTTATCTCTAAAGTTCCTGCATCTCTGTTTGTACTCCTTCTCTGTGCTGGTTGCATGTTGACGAAAGGAAAGACTCATATTTTTCTAGAAAAACCTCATTTCCTTGATCATCAAACCTCGGACGAGCTGTAGCAACTAAAAACGTTACTTTTCCAGTAAAACTTTTACTTTGACAAGTCCGCAACGGGGATCTTCTTCAGTGGGAAGTAAATAATAAGTCTCACTTTTTTGGTCGTGTAGAATCATTTTTCATCTATGCACCATGTTGTACATAGATATGCAAAATTGTAAACCCATTCTCATCTCATATCATACAACACAAATACACATAAAATTTACAGTTTCAGTTTATTTTTTGACAAGTATTTTGGAAAAAATAAATAAATGTAACAGAGAGATGATTAGTATATCAATGGGTTACCCGAATCCGAGGCCAAGATATCTTCACTTTCTGCTTGCAGTTTTATAACCTGCAGCTCAAGTAATGGAGACTCAAATTTCTGATTTGGATCCACATTCAGATCAAGTACCAAAGTTCCGTTTGAAGATCTTGTAATTGTTACTGGAATGGAGCTCTTCTCCACATTGGGATGTAAGTTAGCGGGTTTGAAGTAATCCCGATATGTCGTCTCTTGAAGAAACTGAGTTCTTTGGAACAAACTTCTAAGTCAAAATGAAATCTTGGACTACTCGATACCACGAATATTTTAACTCTGCTTAGTTTTATCTATATACTAGAGATTATCTATGCTATACGGTGATATAATTAAAGAATAAGGCTACTTGCACAATTCACTTGACAACAAGGGTGACAATCTGTATACGTGGCACGATCCTGTAAAGTGAAATGTCACAATCACATTTATCTCACTTCACAGGATCGTGCCACATACACAAATTGTCAACCGCGTTGTTATCCAGGTTGGGAAAATAGCATTTTCGATAATTAAATTATAAGATTACTTTTTGATAGATAAAAATGGGCGCGACATTTGCCTGCCGGAAAGCACGGAGGGTGACCTGGTATAAAAAATTAATAAAAAAATAACTGGCCTGCCACTCAATTCAGCGAGTCTCGTAAAAAAACAAGTGGCCGAGCTGCCAAAGGTCTGCCGGCGACCGCGGCGGTCCATCCGGAATAGCTGGTCGACCAGAGGTTCGTCGGAGATCCTCGTAAAAAAGAGTTTTTTTTTTTCAAAATTAATTGCCCCTTTCATTTTAATTTAATTTAATATTTTAAGGGTATTTTTAAAATTTATTATTGTTAATTCTTTTTGATATTATTGTTATTATTAGAGTCAACACAAACAAAAGGCAAGAAGAGGGAGAGGTAAAATAGATTTTTTCGGTACGGACTATTACCAAAAGACATTATTGTTCTTTATATTATAGATTAGAGATTACTTGTACCATACTCGCATGTAGCGGTGAAATAATTAAATTGTAATTAGATTACCAAATTAATTGGTAAGAAAATAATATGTTGGTTTCTAAAATTCTATCGGCAGCCGACAATCCTGTCATAAAAAAATTACTATCGAAAGCCTTAAAACAAATTAGTCAGCCCGCCAGAAAATAAGCCGACAGCCTGCCATTTAAAAAAATGGCGGTTATCGGAGGTCCGCCAGTCGGCGGCCTAGCGTTAAAATAAAAATAAAATAAAGTTGATCGGACTCCGGAAAGTTTTAACAAAATAAAATAAAAAATTTGGTTGGCCGCCGAAAAGCATGTCGCCGGATTGCTGTAGAAGAAGAACTATCGGCGATCGGCGGCGGTCCTGCCGGAAAAAACTGGTCCCCTCGAGAGATCCCCATAAAAAAAGATTTTTTTATTTGAATATAAGACATTTTAATTAATATTTAATATGATTAGGATATTTTTTAAAATATATAAAGAATCGCATAACATAGCAGCATCAAAGGAAGTGCAAAGAAAGCTTCCCGAGAACTCTCTTTCTTATCTTTTGAGTCATCTCAGAATAGCATAGATAAAGAGACGTTCCACATCTAACGGCAAGAAAGGCTTCTGGTCCTTCAGTGATTTCCCGTACGAGTTCCTTGTTGTTAGAGGACTCAACGGCAACGGCTTCAACCGAGCTACCGAATTCAACGACTTCACTCATTCTGATGGCTGCAATAGAAAGCTTATTTGATCCCAATGTAGTTGAACAAGAACCGGGGGATATTTGGTGGACATTTGATATTATTATTAACGGACAAATTTTGTTTGCTGCTCAAATCAATAACAGAATGGTTCAGAAAATATCCAAATAAAAAAATATTAAAAAGTTAGGGACCTCGATGAGTGAAGGGTGTTTATTAGGGACGAGGTGTAAATTTTTCTATTATTATTGTTAAATTCAACACAAAGAGAATAAAAGGAGAGAGGAAGGGTACAATGGTCTTTTTCGATACACACTACGACGACTAAAAAATGCCGTCATTATTTATATTATAGACTAGAGATTACCTGTGTCATAATGGCATGACAGCGGTGATATAGTTAAATTAAAATAATTAAATTACCAGATTACTTGATAAAAAATAAGTTGGTTTTCAAAATTCTATCGACGGCCGAAGAGCCTGCCGTCAAAAAAAAAAAGTTGGCTAGCCGCCGGAAAGCATGCCAGCAGCCTGGCGTTTAAAAAAAAGTAATCTGACCAGCCGCGAAGGTCCACCGGCCGCGGGAAAGCAGGTCGGTGGTCTTGCGTTTAAAAAGAAAATTGGCCACCGTACCAAAGGTCTGTCAGCGGCTGCCCTAGCAGAAAAACTGGTCGGCCGAAGGTCCGTCGAAGATCCCCGCAAAAAGACTTTTTCTTTTAAAATTAATTGTTCTTTTAATTTAATTTAATTTAATTTAATATTCCAAGGGCATTTTTTTGTAAATTTATTATTATTGGATAATTTGATGTTATTATTGGATCAAATGAGTGGTTAGTACGGATGTGCAGGCTGTTGAGTTTTGGTTTTCGTTTGGTCAACGATTGACTAGATTTTCTAGAAATGAGTATGCGATAGTCGTCGGCTTGTTATTTGGTGATTTTGAGTTTGACTTACACGGGGACAATGCTCCATCCACGGGGAGTATGTATGATCGATATATGTTGCTAAATGTGGGGGGAGGGGGGTGCAGATGTTAGATCGTATCCGTGACATATTATCGAGGGATATTTTAGAGCACAATCGGGTGATGCACTGAACGTCGCTAAGGTCTTGTATGTGTGCTATCTGATCTTTGTTAGATGGCGGAAATCGCATTGCTGACTGGTGGCTGTGGACATTGGTTGATGATTAGACTCAGTGGGAGAGCTTTCCATGAGGCTTATACTCACACCAGGTCCTGGTTACATACTTGAGCGATGTCCCCACTGAGGTCTCCGCTGGTCTGGACCCTAGTTACCTTTATATGATAATATATACGCTATTATTGATATGTCTCTTCATTAATTTAATTATATACTGGCATGATTGATTAATTATGTTATTATTTCTTATGTTAAGAAAATCAATAAAACGTTTCCAGATATGGGCTTATGAGGTTATACCTTCTTTATGTGCCATATGTGTAACACCCCCAATCCGTTTATGGACATTACACGCCGTAGATCCTTTCTGCAAGGATCTACCAGGCAGGAAACCACAAAACAAACCCACACGTGGTCAATTCGACCAAAACATAAAACCGTAGACCGATTAGGTCTCTCAAAGTACAACATAGCAGTACAACTGATAAACCAAAATACAACTCGATCATAATTTACACAACATGTCCATCCTCTTAAGGATGACAAAGAACTAGAATAAATACTCGGACCGACCGATCACTGACGGACAACCGACTACAACTGTGACTAGTATCGTTGCTTTACATCATCCTCCATGCCGATCCAGTGGTCTCTCTCTCAAACCGGAATACCTGAAACACATAACATAATCCCCCAACGAGGGGTTAGCGATGGAAATCGCTAGCAAGTAACCAAGCTATATAATTATACATCAAGAATACAACCGTTATGAAAATAACCTTTCGACAAGGTAGTAACACGATCCCCGAGTCTAGTCTTTTCAAAATCATTAGCTTTAAAATGGAACATGTGAATTACTCCAGAAATCACTTTTAGAGATTATTTAGAGACTTCGGGGGTCTCAGTGTAAAATCATGAAATATGAATATTTTCCCTTTCCAAAAAGATTTTCTTTCAAAATCATATAAATGATTTTATTCTCAACCCAAACCTCAAAGACCAAAACCATAACCACCAATATAACCGGGATCCATGATTAAAACATTCACATTTCAGAGATATCAAATCAACAGTCAAATCGTCTCTGTGGCCCCGAAGGTCCCACCCGGATTAGCTCATCGAAAATAACATCAAACACACCCATAAGTTATCTTGATATTGTACTCGCAAGTAACGATTCTCGGAGCCCTCTCCAGACCTACCCGATTATATAACTTTATGGTCAACTCGTAACGTCTTGCTGTACTCGCAAGTAACGCGCCTCCGGAGGCCTCGACGGAACCCTACCCGGATAATATCATTCAAACACGCCCATAGGTTATCATGACATCGCACTCGCAAGTGACGATTCTCAGAGCCCTCTCCAGACCTACCCGAATTGATAACCTTATGGTCACAACATAACGTCTGGCCGTACTCGCAAGTAACGCGTGCTAGGGTTGTATACGTCAAAGCATACTTTATGCTTGTATTACCTAATTTCTCGGTCTTTATCTATGAGAATATTTAATTCATTTATCACATGTTTTGCATATTTATTCACGCTATGGTTATGCAAATGTAGTCTAAATTACTTTATATTGTAGATAATGTGGTGTGTCGTGTCACACAGAAGATCATATTATCGGTTCCTTATATAGTAATAATTAGTTCACAACCTATATAACATTGGACCGTTATGTGAGAGGTGTAATATCCGCAATTTTCGATTTGCGGTAAATTTCTTTTTTTTGGTCGGAGTCTGTTTTGACGACTCTCTCATGACCGTTTCGTCATTCGGAGAATATTTAATTCTGCACTTTTGTCATCCGAGTTCGTTTCGGTGCTGCTTTGTTGAGTTCCGTGCTTTTTAGCGACTTTTCCGCACTTGAGTTCGGTTCTTGCGAAGCTCGTTTGAAATTGTCGTTTGGGGTTTTTCGTAAGTTCATTTAACGTTGTTATACGTGTTGTGAGCTTCGGTTTGATTATTCGTTGTCGTATGGTGATTTTCGGGCAGTTGGGCCATTTTCGTAATTTCCCAAAGTTTGGGGTAATTACCTTCCGTTATCGAATTTCGAGCCTTCGGGTGGTCGTAATCGTGTGTTCTACTAGCTCTTAGATTCGTCTTTGTGAGTACTTCGTAACCGTATCTTCGGTTCGTATTCAGGCTCGGGTTTCGGTGTCGTTTTGTTGAATTCAGGATTACTAAACGACTTTTCTAAGTATGAGTTCGACTTTGTTAGATCACCATTAATTTTTGGTGACTCCAAAAATTATAAATCTTTGCAATATTATAGAACATCGAGTTAGCTTTCCAATGGTTCAAGCGGTGAGTCAATCTGAGTCGGACGAGAGAGTTATGGTCGTTTGATTTTTGGCGATCACTTCCGGGAGCCTTTCGGCCGATAGGGGGTCGATAGACTCTCTGCCCGGCATTACGTATGGGTATCGGTTGGGCCTATCGGCCGATAGGCTGGCCGATAGGTTCTGCTGTGTTTCACTATATTACGGGATGCGGGAAGGTTTTCATTTTCCTCTCCTCTCTTTTCTTCCTCTCGTTTTGAGCGATCCAGGAGCAACTCTTGGGCGATTTTAACATTTTCGGACTTGAAGAAATCATCCACTTCGAGTTTTGTTGTAGATTATCGATTTCTTCTTGAATCATTCATCCTAATCCAAGGTAATCTTCTAAGAACCCATTTTTGGGAGATTTTGGGGATTTTGGGTATTTTGTTCGATTTCGTCCGTTTAATCCGATTTAACTTAGGATTTTGATGGATTGATGATTATTTAGATGTATTATATCATTTCCCTTGTTATTCCATGGTTGGATCGTATCGATTCGTTGTTTGAGTTGAGTTCTTGACCGACGTCTTGAAGGTGTCCGGTAGAATGTCATAGAGGGGTTTTCGGGCGTTCTACGATTATCCTTCCTCGTATGATTGTTGATTTATGGATTATATGTTGTTAGGGTCGAGTTTCTTGCGAAGAAACCAAGTTGAACCCTTCCGTTCGTTGTCGTTTTCCTTTTCGAAAACATCGGGCGTTTCGAAGCTTTCCGGTTGAGCCGTGTTCGTCGGAATACTTGCGTACCGATTTTGAGGCAAGTACCTTGTCCATACTTTTCTTGTTTCGTGGATATGATGATTGGTGATCGTCTTGATTTGTTTGTTTGTTTGAAATGAGTTTTCAAAAGATTTGGTTAGCCTCGTTAAAGGCCCTCTTTCAAAACCGTGTGTGTTTTGTGATTGGTGTGGTTCGTGGATAACTATGTGAATTCTATGTATATGCTTGGTGTTCATGTTGCACATGGTATAGTCTGAGGGCGAAAATTATTTCATTTCGGTGCGTTATGGATTGACGTGGTGTTTTGCTAAGTGGTTGATGCCTCTGGGCGAATTGTTTGAATATCCTTGATATGATATGTTATTTGTGTGAATGTGTGGATATGGTTGAAGGTCTACGGTGGCACATGGCATGTGATCATGTGGCCAGGATGCAACAAGTGATTGTTCCAACCGTGAGAGCCTGAGATAATCTACGGTGGCACATGGCATGTGATCATGTGGCCAGGATGCAACAAGCGATTGATCCAACCGTGAGATGTGTGTGATTTGTTTCGCTAGCCAGCTCGGGAGGGTCCTTCGAGGCCTCGAGTGGGACGTCGGTGGTATCGTCCCGGTCCTAGGCGATGCGCGTGCATGATTATGTTTCGTCGATTTTACGTCCGTTGAGGACACGTGATGTTGGGCTCTGACCCTGTAAATTGTTGGTGATTTCCTATTTGCGAAAACAAAACATTTGGGCTATGACCCTATTGATCTTTTGGAAAGAGAAGGATTTTATAATCCTAAATTGTTTTCTATTAAAACTCTCGATGGCATTTTAAACTGTTTTGTAAATTGTTTCCCTTATTTGCGATCTTTCGGTTTTGGAAATGTTTACCCAAACTCTTGCCTCGGGAAGTACTTTTCTTTACGTTTGGATCTTTGAGGATTCCTGATTATTATTGTTCTTGGAACTTGTATTGTATGGCTCGTATTTTTGCACTTGTACTTGCACTAGCAAAACGGTGGAGTTTGCTAACCCAGAGTATTCGGGGGTGGATGTCTATTTTGCATTCGGGTTTTGGAGCATAGCACGAGTCGGCACGAAGGATGATGAAAGATGAACGATACTAATCACACGAGGTTCCGTTGATGTCGTATTGGTCAGTTGTATTTTCTTTTCATTGCGGTATCTTTTCCCGTTGTACGGGAGTTTATTTTATTTTGACCCCTGCGTGGGTATGTGTTTGGGAATGAGTTGTATGTTATTATTGAAAGACCAAGTCGGTCTCTTGAGTCATTTTAGCCTTAAAGGCGATGTTTAGATGTTTGATTTTAGTTATCGGCTGGTAGATCCTCGAGGAGAGGGTCTACGGCGTGTAATATCCCCGAGTGGATTGGGGTGTTACATAAATGGTATCGGAGCTTAGGTTGTGGAAACCTAGGCCGTCGGGTCGATGGTGTCTGTTGAGTCTTTGTCTCGTCGGATTTTGTCGACTAAGTCGTGTCGCGCAGCGTCGTCCGAGTTTGTTGGTCGTGATTAGTATCGTGGGCGATCATCATCTTCGTGCGACACTGTTTGTAAGTCTCCCTTCTTTGTGTTGTGCCTCGTGTGACACGAGCTATTTTTATGATTTATTTGCTAAGTGACGGAATCCTCTTATGGATTTTGATTTCTTGATACGCGACTATTTGACTCTCATATTTCTTTCATGTGAGGAGTAGTTGCTGGATTGTGCATGTTGGACTGTATTTCTTTTTTTTTTTTTTCCGCTGCGTGAGTTCCTTTGTAATGGCTTTCGGTATCTTACCGACTGAATTTTATTTCGAAAATCGATTCCTTTAACCGAGTTGTTGGCCTTGACCGTTTTGACGGTAGTTGGGTGTTTTCAAATGATTTTGCGAGTTTTGATAAGTACTACCGTCATCGACCTTTTTGGGCATTCTAACCCATTGAATTATTTTTGAAAACCTTGAGTATCTTAGAAAATTGAAATTCGAGACGTACTTTTAAAGCGAATTATTTTCTTGCGGTGTTTTCAAGGTGTTTTCTAATGCCGCAATACATTTCAAAAATTTTCCGGTTGAGGACCAAAAATATTTTTTTTGAGATATTTTCAAATGCAGTTGCTTAGGCCCAAGGGTCGAATATTTTTGAAAGTTTTTCACTAAAGGAAAGGTGTCCTCATTTTTGTTCAAACGCAAGATGATTTTCAAAGTCTCGATAATGGTGTTTGTACTACTTTTTGTAAAATGATACTCAAGATCAAGCTGTTGTTTCCAAACCTGTTTTCAAAAGGTGGTTTTCATTTTTAAAACCTATCATTCTGTTTGCGGACCGGAAATGCGTGTATGGTTTTCGAACTTTCGTTACGGTGTTAACCCGAATTGTGGTTGAATTGGTGGTGTGAGCGTTGAGTCGTTCGCCACGCATATGTTTTGTTAGCCCTCTGTGAGAGGTGTGGTGGTGTTTCTTGTTTATCGCCTCGTGGTGATTTGCGTGTTGACACGCGAGTGTGAGCCGTTGAAGCTTGGGTTGGTATGTTCGTGTATATGTGTGATTATTCCATGATGTTTTGTGATTATGTCTTGGTTATCGTTCGGGCCGTTGAGATTCTTTGAACGATACCGTCGTTGCTATGATTTTAGTATGCATGTTGCTTTACGATGGAAATTGTTGTATATGATATGTATTATGATTCCTTGTTGTGCTTTGTGGTTAGTTATTTTGTTTGCCGAGGGGCCGAGGTCGTGGTCGTGGCGATCGGACGCGTGGTCGAGAGCATGCCGCGGTGATGGTATTGGTATTGGTGTTGCTACTATTTTGCGGCGAGTAGCCACTCGAGATGACTCGGTTGACTCGAGCGATTCGGCGTGTTACGAGATGTGACCCGGCACTAGTGCAAATCGGTGGCCGAGAAGTGATTCGTATGAATCCCCCTCGATCGCGGTGTTGCGGATGCGTTGGTGAGATGGTTGGCTTTTCCAGTTGGAAAAGATTTTCGAGATAGTTGATTGTCGGAAGAACGTAAGGTTCCTAGCTCGGTATCTTTTCGACAAAGATGCCGCTAGGCGGTGGGAGGCTACTAAGCCTCGAGATCGCGTTGTCACGTGGGCGAGTTCGAGAAATTCATGAGAGATGAGTTTTGTCGGAACCGATCAGAAATCGAGAGGATTAATGAATTCTTTTCGCGAAACCGCAGGATGTACATTGTCTCAAGCTATTATTGATTTTAGCAAACGGCTCGGCTATGTGCAAAATCAAGTAAGGACAGAGGAGGACAAGATTGGTCATTTTAGTAGGCGGATGAAGCGGAGATTCGCGATACATGGCAGTCTCGCTTGTACTTCCTTGAGAGATTATCAAAATAGGGCGTTAGCCTATGAGCTATCAGTTATCGGCCAGGAGTATGTCGGACTCGAAGAAGCAGAAAACCGTTGGGAACTTTTCAGAAATCGAAGTGGGCCCCTTGAGGTTGGGACTTCGTCTCGTCATCCCAATATGGTTCCTAGATCACGTGATCGGAGGAGTAGTACCCTGCGGTGAGTAATGTGAGCACTTGAAGATATGTTATAAGCGTAGTCGAGCGGGCCATACTGCGAAGAATTGTCGTTCACCGTTAGTCAGCTATTTCGAGTGTGGCCAAGTGGGTCACCGATCCGTACATTGCGGGACGGTAGCTGAGAGGTTTGGGGATCGAGGTTGCGTCTCTGCTCCGAAAGGACACGGAGATGCCTAGGGTGGTTTTGAGGATTTCGGCGTAGTCCGAATTATTTATAATTACCCTTGTGGATCGTTTTGTTTATTCTCTGTTTTCTCGACTGTGCGTGTTTTCTTGTAACAAGTAATTTGTGTTTTGTGATTGTTTGGATCATTGACTTGATTGTATTATCCATTTGATGACGCTTGTCATTTGTTGGTTTTATTATGTCTCTACCGGCGACGTTGTGTTGGTCGTCGTGGAGCGTGTTTTCACACCGTATACCCCTTCGCGTTGTTTGTAACATTTCGCCGTTGGGCGTTAGTTACGCATTCTTGTGTGTCTCGTTGAGTTTTTCCTGGCGGAATATTTCTTCCCCCTACTTGTTTTAAGTTTCGGGACGAAACTTCTTTTAAGGAGGGTAGAATGTAATATCCGCAATTTTAATTGCGGTAAATTTCTTTTTTTGGTGAGTCTGTTTTGACGACTCTCTCATGACCGTTTCGTCATTCGGAGAATATTTAATTCTGCACTTTTGTCATCCGAGTTCGTTTCGGTGCTGCTTTGTTGAGTTCCGTGCTTTTTAGCGACTTTTCCGCACTTGAGTTCGGTTCTTGCGAAGCTCGTTTGAAATTGTCGTTTGGGGTTTTTCGTAAGTTCATTTAACGTTGTTATACGTGTTGTGAGCTTCGGTTTGATTATTCGTTGTCGTATGGTGATTTTCGGGCAGTTGGGCCATTTTCGTAATTTCCCAAAGTTTGGGGTAATTACCTTCCGTTATCGAATTTCGAGCCTTCGGGTGGTCGGAATCGTGTGTTCTACTAGCTCTTAGATTCGTCTTTGTGAGTACTTCGTAACCGTATCTTCGGTTCGTATTCAGGCTCGGGTTTCGGTGTCGTTTTGTTGAATTCAGGATTACTAAACGACTTTTCTAAGTATGAGTTCGACTTTGTTAGATCACCATTAATTTTTGGTGACTCCAAAAATTATAAATCTTTGCAATATTATAGAACATCGAGTTAGCTTTCCAATGGTTCAAACGGTGAGTCAATCGGAGTCCGGACGAGAGAGTTATGGTCGTTTCAGTTTTTGGCCGATCACTTCCAGGAGCCTTTCGGCCGATAGGAAGTCGATAGACTCTACTGCCGGCATTCTGTATGGGTATCGGTTGGGCCTATCGGCCGATAGGCTGGCCGATAGGTTCTGCTGTGTTTCACTATATTACACGGGATCTGGGGGAAGGTTTTCATTTTCCTCTCCTCTCTTTTCTTCCTCTCGTTTTGAGCGATCCAGGAGCAACTCTTGGGCGATTTTAACATTTTCGGACTTGAAGAAATCATCCACTTCGAGTTTTGTTGTAGATTATCGATTTCTTCTTGAATCATTCATCCTAATCCAAGGTAATCTTCTAAGAACCCATTTTTGGGAGATTTTGGGGATTTTGGGTATTTTGTTCGATTTCGTCCGTTTAATCCGATTTAACTTAGGATTTTGATGGATTGATGATTATTTAGATGTATTATATCATTTCCCTTGTTATTCCATGGTTGGATCGTATCGATTCGTTGTTTGAGTTGAGTTCTTGACCGACGTCTTGAAGGTGTCCGGTAGAATGTCATAGAGGGGTTTTCGGGCGTTCTACGATTATCCTTCCTCGTATGATTGTTGATTTATGGATTATATGTTGTTAGGGTCGAGTTTCTTGCGAAGAAACCAAGTTGAACCCTTCCGTTCGTTGTCGTTTTCCTTTTCGAAAACATCGGGCGTTTCGAAGCTTTACGGTTGAGCCGTGTTCGTCGGAATACTTGCGTACCGATTTTGAGGCAAGTACCTTGTCCATACTTTTCTTGTTTCGTGGATATGATGATTGGTGATCGTCTTGATTTGTTTGTTTGTTTGAAATGAGTTTTCAAAAGATTTGGTTAGCCTCGTTAAAGGCCCTCTTTCAAAACCGTGTGTGTTTTGTGATTGGTGTGGTTCGTGGATAACTATGTGAATTCTATGTATATGCTTGGTGTTCATGTTGCACTTGGTATTGTGTCTGGACGTATATTATTTCATTTCGGTGCGTTATGGATTGACGTGGTGTTTTGCTAAGTGGTTGATGCCTGCAGGCGAATTGTTTGAATATCCTTGATATGATATGTTATTTGTGTGAATGTGTGGATATGGTTGAAGGTCTACGGTGGCACATGGCATGTGATCATGTGGCGGGATGCAACAAGTGATTGATCCAACCGTGAGAGCACGAGATAATCTACGGTGGCACATGGCATGTGATCATGTGGCGAGGATGCAACAAGCGATTGATCCAACCGTGAGATGTGTGTGATTTGTTTCGCTAGCGCTCGGGAGGGTCCTTCGAGGCCTCGAGTGGGACGTCGGTGGTATCGTCCGGTCTGGCGATGCGCGTGCATGATTATGTTTCGTCGATTTTACGTCCGTTGAGGACACGTGATGTTGGGCTCGACCACGTAAATTGTTGGTGATTTCCTATTTGCGAAAACAAAACATTTGGGCTGTGACCCTATTGATCTTTTGGAAAGAGAAGGATTTTATAATCCTAAATTGTTTTCTATTAAAACTCTCGATGGCATTTTAAACTGTTTTGTAAATTGTTTCCCTTATTTGCGATCTTTCGGTTTTGGAAATGTTTACCCAAACTCTTGCCTCGGGAAGTACTTTTCTTTACGTTTGGATCTTTGAGGATTCCTGATTATTATTGTTCTTGGAACTTGTATTGTATGGCTCGTATTTTTGCACTTGTACTTGCACTAGCAAAACAGTGGAGTTTTGCTAACCCCCGAGTATTCGGGGGGTGGATGTCTATTTTTGCATTCAGGTTTTGGAGCATAGCACAGGGTCGGCACGAAGGATGATGAAAGATGAACGATACTAATCACACGAGGTTCCGTTGATGTCGTATTGGTCCAGTTGTATTTTCTTTTCCGCTGCGGTATCTTTTCCCCGTTGTACGGGAGTTTATTTTATTTTGACCCCTGCGTGGGTATGTATTTGGGAATGAGTTGTATGTTATTATTGAAAGACCAAGTCGGTCTACTGAGTCATTTTAGCCTTAAAGGCGATGTTTAGATGTTTGATTTTAGTTATCAGCCTGGTAGATCCTCGAGGAGAGGGTCTACGGCGTGTAATATCCCTGAGTGGATTGGGGGTGTTACAAGAGGTTGTAGTATATGCTTGAGATTGGTTGGTCTTGACCATTAGCATATATTATCGTATTCGGTATACGTTGAATAAGATCGAGGTCAGATAGATTCTTCTGTACTGAAGAACGTACATCTCGAACAATTATTATTTCTTAATTCTAGTGATTAATATTTAGTTATATATATTTAATATTTATTGCTTTGATTTATCATGGGTGAGAGCCACAATGATTGACTCAATATGCTCGATATTTTGGGCAATATTATTATTTATATGATAATTAATATTATAGCTAGAAATCGTGTCCCGACCAGTCGGGTTGATCATGTCCCTTGAGGCACTTGAAAGGATTATTATATTAAACCCTGCAGGTGGAATTAATTTTCCGATATAATAATAAAGGTCGAGTGGTATACTCATGTATAATATATTAATTAATTAAAAGCTGTCAGTAGCTTAAATTAATGAATGGACATGGAATATCTTAAACACGGGAAATAATTAATTCAAAAAGGAGCCCAATTTCGTAATTTGAGATTTTGGTAGGAAGTGCAATATCAACTTTTTAGTGGACTAAGTTGATATTTAATAGAGCCATTATATTAGGAAGAGTTCTAATATAGGAAGATAACATCTATTAAGAGTCCTTACCATATCCTCCTTAAGGTCCCTGGAGTAGCCCAAAATACCTATAAATAGGACTACAAGGGAGGCCGATTTTTACAGTTATTCTTGCTCAAAATTTTCGATTTTTATGTGTGTGTTTAATTGTGGATCTTGACTTGTGTCTTGGATTCCATAATTTAGTTAACACAATATTTTTCTAAAATACACAAATATTCAAGAAAAATAGATAGAAAATCGAAAGGAATTTTGGATGAAAAAATTTCGGCCGTTTCCCCTTGGTGTCCAAGTTTAGTCCGGTAGATTGTTGCCCACACGACATCCGGACATAGGCGGGATATACTCTAGAAGATCTTGAAGTAGAAGTATAAGAAGATCAGAGAGGAATACGAAGAGGAGAAAAACCTACCAAAAGGGATCTTCTACCACTTCGCGTCAAAAGTATAAATTACCGACTCTCAAGCGTAAATATATGTATTTAATTGTTTGTTAATTTGTTTAGTTAATTAATTAACAAGCCTAAATAGATCCGGTTTTTATGTTGGTTAGGTTATAAAATCTTTCATAAAATAATTTTCACCAACTAGCTTCCGCTGCGTTTTATATTTCAACAATTGGTATCAGAGCCGGTCTTTAGGTTCTGTTCAATTTAATTAATTTGGTGATTAATATGCTAGCAATTAAATATTCGTATAGTATGATTTTTTGGAATATTTTGCTAGAATTTGCCTTGCAGGAAAATATGGTCTAATTATCATGGCTATGTGATGTTTTTTTATTTATTTACGCGTTTTGGTAATTTGGCCAGGTTTTTGTAATATCCGCAATTTTCGATTTTCGGTAAATTTCTTTTTTTCGGCCGGAGTCCGTTTTGACGACTCGCTCATGACCGTTTCGTCATTCTGAGAATGATTAATTCTACACTTTTTGACATCCGAGTTCGTTTCGGTGTTGTTTTGTTGAGTTCCGTGTTTTTTAGCGACTTTTCCGCACTTGAGTTCGATTCTTGCGAATCTCGTTGGCTTCTTTGTTTGAGTTTCCCGTAAGTCCGTTTAACTTTGTTAGACGTGTTGTGAACTTCGGTTTCGTTATTCGATCACATATCGTGATTTCCGGGCGTTTTGGGTCATTTTGTAATTTCTTGAAAGTTACCGGTATCCGTATCTGTAATTGTTGTCTCGACCCGTTTCTTGGTCGCATATGATTAATTATGGTATTATGTTTTCATTTCGGGTCGTTGATATTGTCCGCGAACTTTTTGTCGTGTTCGTTCCGTGCGTTTTCAGAAATCGGGTCGTCGAGCCCTGGCGGTTGCGGGACTGGCCGGACGGTTGCGGATCGGCCGAGACATTGAGCACCGGCCGGACGGGTGCGAGAACCGGCGTAGCGCACGCCTACGGCCGGAAGGCCGCGCTAACCGGCAGTGTAGCGCACGCTTCACGGGTTTAACGACGCTTAGCGAGTGCAGACAGTGGAGTCACAGGGGTTGCGAATCGGTCGAGGCTCGGCGAGTAGCGCACGCCATTGTCGGGCCAGCTGCGTGCTATGGCCGGCGAGTAGCGACGCTTCTGGCCGGAAAAGGCTGCGCCGCCACTGGCGGCGATCTAGTCGAGAAGGCTGGATCGCGGCACGGGCGATAGCGCCGCGCTAGCTCGGCGGCTAGCGCGCGCTAGTCCCGGTATAAATGTGGTGGCGGTCACATTTCATTTCATTTTTCACTTCCTTCCTTCTCCGTCATGTTTGGCGATTCATGGGTGACGAAGCCATGTTGTTTAACAACAAATCCATGAAGTTCTTGAGTTCATAACATCAATCAATCATCCGTTATCATCCTTTGATCCAGCGAATCAAGGTAATCTTCCTTAGAACCCTAGTTTCTTGAATTTGGGGTTTTTTGCATTTTCGTCCGATTCGTTCCGTGTTGTTGATTAATCCATGATGGGTATGATTAATCTTGGTAGTATTCTTGTGTTTAACATCATTTAATCCATTGTTCTTCGTCGAATCGAAGTATATTTCTTGATTTCCTTCGAATTGACTTTTTGGGGGATTTGTCCTCGATCTCATTTTTCATCCGTTTTCGATGGATCTATTATGGTTAAATGATGTTGTTAAACATATTCTATGGATTGTATATCCATATTTCAACTTGGAATTCCGTTTTCGTGATTTGACGGAACGAATCGTGTTCTTGGCCGTTTTGGGGGAAATCCTTGAACCTTCGTCATTTGTACTTGAATTCAGAGGCTTTGGGTCATACTTTGGAATTTATTTTCGTTGTTATTGTTTTCGTTCGTAGTTCATTGTTGTGGATTGTCGTTCGGTGGAGTCGGAGAGTTCGTAGTCGGTTCGTGCCAACCTACTTCGGCCGATTCTCCGCGTTGTGGTTATTCGAGGCAAGTACCTTGTCCATACTATTCTTGTTTTGTGGATATGATAATTAGTGATCATCTTGGTGTGTCTGTTTATTTGTTTGAAATGAGTTTTCAAAAGATTCGGCTAGCCTCGTAAAGGCTCACTTTCAAAACGCGTGTGTTTTGTAAATTTCGTAGGTTGTAAGTGACTACGTGAATCCTTTAGATATATTTGGTGTTAATGTTTCGCTTGATAATGCGTGCGTACGTATATTGCTTATTTCCGCCGCGTTATGGTTGATGAGCGTGTTGTTATTTATTCGTGTGGTCGTGGACTGACGGATGAATTATGTGAACTGGTGTATTGATTTGCTAATTGTTATAAGATTGACTGTGCGCTTGATGTTTGTGACAATGTGAATACTTGTTATTGAGAGACGTCATATCCGGGAGCCTCTGAGGGCGGGGCGTGTACTCCGGCCTGGTGTACGCTGCAATGTGCGGCTCCATATGGGTGGTGAACGCCGGTGTTACATAATGCGTGTGTCAAGGGGCGGCTCTTGCGGGAGTGATCGCCGGCGCAGTAACATGTTCATGGAGCGGCCAACATAGTGGAGTGAACGTCGGTGCACAGGTGCGCAGTGGAGGCGCCTGGCAGGCTTATTGGTTACGGATATTTGAGTGATAGCTAAGACCCCGTTACCGAATGATTATCGTATTTCAAAATTCTTTCAACTCTTTTCAAATCTTTGGTCTCGATATAGACCGTGAGTTATGTTTTACGTAAGTGTGTTTCAACTTGTTTAAAAATGTTGGTATCGGGGTTTATTAACCAAGGACATTTGTGAGATCTCAGGGTTAATTAATCAGGGGTCTTGAGCAGTTTTTGGGCGAACGAAAGGCTGTGTCCTTGATTACACTGTGTTGACATTTTGTGTTTTGGGTCGAGGACCCCGTGTGATGTTGAGATGTTTGATCTCGTGTTGATATTATTTGGATTGGGTCGAGAACCCCGTGGGAAATATTTGTGAAGACTCGCTTGTGTTGATTGAATGGTTTTCTTGCAAATTGCTTTCCGCCTATTGGTCGAGGACCCTGTTGATTTTGGAATGAGTAGGATTTGATAACCCTAAATTGTTTTCTATTAAAACTCTCGATGGCACTTTAAACGGTTTTATAAATTGTTTTCCCTTAATTTGTGATCTTTCGGTTTTGAAGTGTTTTACCCAAATTCATGCCTCGGGAAGTACTTTTCGTTACATTTGAATCTTTGAGGATTTCTTGGTTATTGTTATTCATGGAATGTGAATTGTATGGCTCGTATTTGCACTTTGTTCTTGCACTAGCAAAACAAAGGGAGTTTGCTAACCCCCGAGTATTCGGGGGGTGGATGTCTATTTTTGCATTCAGGTTTTGGAGCATAGCACAGGGTCTGCACGAAGGATGATGAAAGATGAACGATACTAATCACACGAGGGTCCGTTGATGTCATATTGGTCTAGTTGTATTTTCTTTTCCGCTGCAGTATCTTTTCCCCGTTGTACGGGAGTTTATTGTATTTTGACCCCTGCGTGGGTATGTGTTTGGAATTGAGTTGAATGTTATTATTGAAAGACCAAGTCGGTCTACTGGGTCATTTTAGCCTCAAAGGCGATGTTTAGATGTTTGATTTTAGTTATCAGCCGGGTAGATCCTCGAGGAGAGGGTCTACGACGTGTAATATCCATGAGCGGATTGGGGGTGTTATATTTATGGTATCAGAGCTTAGGTTGAGAAAACCTAGGCTGTCGGGTCAAGTCGTGTTGTTTGAGTCTTGTTTCGTCGGATTTTATCTGACTGAGTCGTGTCGCGACGCGTCGTTTGAGTTTGTTGGTCGTGATTAGTATCGTGGGGCGATCATCATCTTCGTGCGACCTGTGGTAGTAAGTCTCCCTTCTTTGTGTTGCGCCTCGTGTGACACGAGCTATTTTTATGATTATTTGTTAAGTGGTGGAATCCTTATGTGGATTTTGATTTCACGATATGTATCTAGTCGACTCTCGTATTTGATTTATACGAGGAGTGTCGTCGCTTGTGATGTCTTTTTATTGTTGTTTTTGTCCCTGGATGATGATTTTCGAATCGATTTGCACGTTTTACAAGTCCTCTTGTGGAAGCTTTGTGCTTATACACGTACGACTTGTTCACTAGTCGGTGCGGGAGGGTCCTTAGAGACTTGGAATGGGGTCAGTGGTTTTGTTCTGAATCCTAGGCGGTCTTCGACTCCGGTATTTTATCGTTTATTTCCGTTTAAAGACATGTATTGTCTTTATTTTAAACATTTTGATGCGTGTACTAGGAGTTGTTTTAGTGAATGTCGATACGTGTGAGTTTTGGGCGTTCTGGCCTATTGGATTTTTGAAAACCTTGAGTATCTTGGAAAAATAAATTTCGAGACATACTTTTCAAATGAGTTATTTTCTTGTGGTACATCCTAGGTGCCACAATATATTTCAAAAAATTTCTACTTCGAGGACCAAAATGCTTTGAGATATTTTCAATGTTTTAGAAACATTTTTATTTAGACCCGAGGGTCGAATATTCTGAAAGTTTTCACTAAGAGAAAGTGTCCTCATTTTTATCAAATGCGAAATGGTTCTCCAATGTCTCGATAACGATGTTTCACGTTTGTACTTTTTGGAAGGTGATACTCAAGATCAACCGGTGTTCTTCTAAATTATTTTCAAAATGAGGTTTTCGTTTTTAAAACCTATCAATTCCCGTTTGAGGACTGGGTATGTATGTATGATGTTCGCGTTGTCATTTTGATGTTTGCTCCCGAGTATGATTGAATTGGCGGTGTGAGCGTTGAGTCGTTTTCCACACATTTGTTGTGTTGGCCCTCTGTGAGAGGTGGGATGTTGGTATTGAATATTGTCGCCTCGTGGTAATTTCTGCGTTGTCGCGCATGTGCGAGCTGTTAGAGATTGGTTTAGTATGGCCGTGCGCATCGGTCATCGTTCCGTTATGCGTCAGTTGTTTAATGTCTTGTTACCTTGCCCCTGTTTTTGTGAATTTCGTGGACGAGGTCGGAGGTAATACCCGTAATATTTTGACTTCTGTATTTTCTCTTTCTCCAGTCCATCGATTCGCTCATGTTCGTTGGTACTTTATGAACTTGTTCTGTATTTCGGTTTCATCGTCCGAACGAGCTGTGATCTTTTTGTGGGTCGATCTGGTTATCGATGTGACTTTTTCGGGTTCAGTTCGATTCTTGTGAACCTTGTTCGGGAGTGACATCATTTGGATCTACTAGTTCTTTTGTTCGAAGTGGATCAGATTTTGAACTTCTGTATATTCTACTTTGTCGACTCATTTATGTTCGTTGACATTTCTGAGCTTGTCCTGCCCCTTGTTTTTGTTTATCGAACGAGTGTGGTATCGTCTCGGAATAACTCGTTTGTCGTTGTGACTTTTCAATCGCTATTCCCTTTCATGTGGATCTTATGGGAATGCATGTCTTGTAGTTCTCACCAGATCATCCTGGGAGTTTTTGTTTGAATTTTATTATCCTTCGTGTTTCGGACATGATTGTTCGATTTTTGTTGTCTCGATCATTTGTTTGTTCGGTTTTTATTCTCGTTATGTGATTGTTGAGCGTTCAGGATCCTTCGTAATTCCCTTAAGTTCGGTAAATTAGTCTCGTTTTCAATCTTCCAACCTTTGGGCGGTGGAATTCCATATTTGTTCAGCAATTGGCTCGCGTCTTGATCAATGCACCGTTAGGTTGGTCAATCGTATTGATTTTGTTCATTGTGTTTTGCGACTGTTCGGACAATTGACTTTATTGTATTATCCATTTGATGACGCTTGTCATTTGTTGGTTTTATTATATCCCTAACGGCGACGTTGTGTTGGTCGCCGTGGAGCGTGTTTTCTCGCCGTATATTCCTTTGCGTTGTTTGTAACATTTCGCCGTTGGGCGTTAGTTACGCATTCTTGTGTATCTCGTTGAGTTTTCCTGGCAGAATATTTCTTCTCCCTACTTGTTTTAAGTTTCGGGACGAAACTTCTTTTAAGGAGGGTACAATGTAATATCCGCAATTTTCGATTTTCGGTAAATTTCTTTTTTCGGCCGGAGTCCATTTTGACGACTCGCTCATGACCGTTTCGTCATTCTGAGAATGATTAATTCTACACTTTTTGACATCCGAGTTCGTTTCGGTGTTGTTTTGTTGAGTTCCGTGCTTTTTAGCGACTTTTCCGCACTTGAGTTCGATTCTTGCGAATCTCGTTCGAAACTGCTGTTTTGAGTTTCCCGTAAGTCCGTTTAACTTTGTTAGACGTGTTGTAAACTTCAGTTTCGTTATTCAATCACGTATCGTGATTTCCGGGCGTTTTGGGCCATTTTGTAATTTCTTGAAAGTTACGGGTATCCGTATCTGTAATTGTTGTCTCGACCCGTTTCTTGGTCGCGTATGATTAATTATGGTATTATGTTTTCATTTAGGGTCGTTGATGTTGTCCGCGAACTTTTCGGCCGTGTTCGCCTGCGTGCGTTTCGGAAATCGGGTCGCCGAGCCACGCGCGCGGATCGCCGACGGTTATGGACTGGCCGGACGATTGCAGGCACCGGCCGGACGGGTGCGGAAGGAACCGGCGTAGCGCACGCTACGGCCGGAAGGCTGCGCGCGCTAACCGGCAGGTGTAGCGCACGCTACCGGCTGGCCTAACGCACTCTAGCGGGTCTGGACTCTGGACAGTGGAGTCCTGGGGGTTCTGGAATCGGTCAGGCTCGGCAGGTAGCGCACGCTACTGTCGGACGCTGCGTACGCTACGGCCGGCAGGTAGTGCACGCTACGGCCGGAAGGTCGCGACGCTACTGGCCGAAAGCGATCAGTCCAGAAGGCCACTGGATCGCGGCCTGGGCCGATAGCGCACGCTAGCTCGGCGGCCTAGCGCGCGCTAGTCCGGCCCAGTATAAATGTGGCTGAGCAGTCACATTTCATTTCATTTTTCACTTCCACGACCACACGAATAAATAACAACACGCTCATCAACCATAACGCGGCGGAAATAAGCAATATACGTACGCACGCATTATCAAGCGAAACATCAACACCAAATATATCTAAAGGATTCACGTAGTCACTTACAACCTACGAAATTTACAAAACACACGCATTTTGAAAGTGAGCCTTTACGAGGCTAGCCGAATCTTTTGAAAACTCATTTCAAACAAATAAACAGACACACCAAGATGATCACTAATTATCATATCCACAAAACAAGAATAGTATGGACAAGGTACTTGCCTCGAATAACCACAACGCGGAGAATCGGCCGAAGTAGGTTGGCACGAACCGACTACGAACTCGCCGACTCCACCGAACGACAATCCACAACAATGAACTACGAACGAAAACAATAACAACGAAAATGAATTCCAAAGTATGACCCAAAGCCGCTGAATTCAAGTACAAATGACGAAGGTTCAAGGATTTCCCCCAAAACGGCCAAGAACACGATTCGTTCCGTCAAATCACGAAAACGGTATTCCAAGTTGAAATATGGATATACAATCCATAGAATATGTTTAACAACATCATTTAACCATAATCGATCCATCGAAAACGGATGAAAAACGAGATCGAGGACAAATCCCCTAAAAAGTCAATTCGAAGGAAATCAAGAAATATACTTCGATTCGACGAAGAACAATGGATTAAATGATGTTAAACACAAGAATACTACCAAGATTAATCATACCCATCATGGATTAATCAACAACACGGAACGAATCGGACGAAAATGCAAAAACCCCCAAATTCACGAAATTAGGGTTCTAAGGAAGATTACCTTGATTCGCTGGATCAAAGGATGATAACGGATGATTGATTGATGTTATGAACTCAAGAAATTCATGGATTTGTTGTTAAACAACATGGCTTCGTCACCCATGAATCGCCAGCCACGGACGGAGCTTGTTATTGAGAGACGTCATATCCGGGAGCCTCTGAGGGCGGGGCGTGTACTCCGGCCTGGTGTACGCTGCAATGTGCGGCTCCATATGGGTGGTGAACGCCGGTGTTACATAATGCGTGTGTCAAGGGGCGGCTCTTGCGGGAGTGATCTCCGGCGCAGTAACATGTTCATGGAGCGGCCAACATAGTGGAGTGAACGCCGGTGCACAGGTGCGCAGTGGAGGCGCCTGGCAGGCTTATTGGTTACGGATATTTGAGTGATAGCTAAGACCCCGTTACCGAATGATTATCGTATTTCAAAATTCTTTCAACTCTTTTCAAATGCTGGTCTCGATATAGACCGTGAGTTATGTTTTCTGTAAGTGTGTTTCAACTTGTTTAAAAATATTGGTATCAGGGTTTATTAACCAAGGACATTTGACGAGATCTCCGAGGGTTAATTAATCAGGGGTCTTGAGCAGTTTTTGGGCGAACGAAAGGCTGTGTCCTTGATTACACTGTGTTGACATTTTGTGTTTTGGGTCGAGGACCCCGTGTGATGTTGAGATGTTTGATCTCGTGTTGATATTATTTGGATTGGGTCGAGAACCCCGTGGGAAATATTTGTGAAGACTCGCTTGTGTTGATTGAATGGTTTTCTTGCAAATTGCTTTCCGCGTATTGGTCGAGGACCCTGTTGATTTTGGAATGAGTAGGATTTGATAACCCTCAATTGTTTTCTATTAAAACTCTCGATGGCACTTTAAACGGTTTTATAAATTGTTTTCCCTTAATTTGTGATCTTTTGGTTTTGAAGTGTTTTACCCAAATTCATGCCTCGGGAAGTACTTTTCGTTACATTTGAATCTTTGAGGATTTCTTGGTTATTGTTATTCATGGAATGTGAATTGTATGGCTCGTATTTGCACTTTGTTCTTGCACTAGCAAAACAGTGGAGTTTTGCTAACCCCCGAGTATTCGGGGGGTGGATGTCTATTTTTGCATTCAGGTTTTGGAGCATAGCACAGGGTCTGCATGAAGGATGATGAAAGATGAACGATACTAATCACACGAGGGTCCGTTGATGTCGTATTGGTCTAGTTGTATTTTCTTTTCCGCTGCAGTATCTTTTCCCCGTTGTACGGGAGTTTATTGTATTTTGACCCCTGCGTGGGTATGTGTTTGGAATTGAGTTGAATGTTATTATTGAAAGACCAAGTCGGTCTACTGGGTCATTTTAGCCTCAAAGGCGATGTTTAGATGTTTGATTTTAGTTATCAGCCTGGTAGATCCTCGAGGAGAGGGTCTACGGCGTGTAATATCCCTGAGCGGATTGGGGGTGTTACAGTTTTGAGGCATGTATAAGTTTTTCTCGTGAGAAAATCCACGGGTAGAATATGATTTATTTTTCTTGTAATTTGCTGTAAATTCGATGTATTTTATTTCGAATAAAATTTTAATCGAATTGGAACACACAAAGTACGAAAGAGAAAGAAATCCAACGCGAAGAGGAGTCCCGATTAGAGAACCAACCGAGACCAGCAGGGTGCCGATCGGGACTCGGCCAGCAGCTGCTCTCGGCCGTGGACTGCTGCACTCGGACAACAGGCGGAGTCGGGCGGAGTCGGACGGCTCGGTCGACAATGGCAGCGTCGGGCGGCGCAGTCGGGTAGCGGCCAACGGGTCAAGTTTTTTGATTCGGGTCGTTCAATTCGTTTTTCCGCGAGATGCTTGAAGCAGTGGGAGCAAACGAGCCGAATTTTTTTTTGTTATTCAAAACGAGAAATAAAAGCCATGATAATTGGATTTAGTTATCCAATTTTTTTATTATTTGTTGGTTTTTATTGTTTTGATGTATGACATGTATGGATGTATGCGTGATATGTTTCCATGCATTTTAGGACGAGAAAATTAAAAACCTTAATTTTTCAAAATAACTAAGTGATTTTAAATTGATTTTTCAAAATCAAATTGGACTCCATAATTGGTTTAAATTGTGAAATAATTAGCATGCGCGTTGACATTAGTCTTCCTCCATATCGGATATGCTAATTATTGGCTCACTGGTTTTAAACTTCAAATTTGATAAAAAAAAGGTGAATATTTTTTTATGATAGGACCTCTCCATCCGTAGGACTATTATCATTAAATAATATTCTAAGGTTTGTTAAATTATGGTGTTCACTTAGGTGTATTAATTAATAAGCTCCCCATCGGAGTCTATGTTAATTTAATACATGGCCAAGAGGAACAAACTATTAATTTTACTTGTCAAAACGCATCTTGGCTAGATAGTAAAATTAAAGACATTAAAATCTACTTGAAAATGTATGTGTAGACGTCCACACTATCGTGGCTTGCATGTGCGGTTTTCCAAGGTGTTGGTTGATTGCATATATATTGTGTTTTAAGGTTTTTCAATATATTATGCGTCGAATTATATGATGAATGGTGTTTTTAATTTTATTCTCAGATGTCTTTCAATCCACTAACTGTTATTCTCAAAGAAAACAAACTTGATGGCACTAACTTTGCCGACTGGAAAAGAAATCTTGATATTGTCTTGACTGCCGAGGGGCATAAATTTGTTTTAACTGAGGAGAGCCCTTTGGAACCAGAAACGGATGCCACTCCTGAAGAGTTGGCTGAATTCCGGAAATGGAAAAAGTCTGATGGGATGGCTCGCTGTTACATTTTGGCTTCACTGACAAATGTATTGCAGCATCAGCATCAGACGATGGGCTCGGCCGCGGAAATGATGAAAAATATCACTGAGATGTTTGGTCATCAAAACCGGGCGGCTAGGCAAAATGCAACGAGGGTTTTGATGACAACCCAAATGTCTTAAGGGGCCCCAGTAAGGGATCACGTTCTTAAAATGATGTCTCATTTGAATGAACTGAGCATACTGGGGGCCACTATCAATGCGGAGTCGCAGGTTGATATTATCTTGGGCAGTTTACCAAGAAGCTTTGAGCAGTTCTGCCTCAACTACAATATGAATCGTAGGACTTACACATTGGCAGAACTTCTGACAGAGCTTCAGTCTGCCGAAGGACTCTTCAAACAAGGTTATCATCAAATTCTTGCGGCAACCGGTGCTGCTTCTTCAAAACCCAAATTGGGAAAGAAGAAAAAGCAGGTTGGCCAAAAGCAAGTGGCAACCTTCAAAGCTAAGGGCAAGGCTCCTCAAAGTCTCCTCAGCCCGAGGCGAACAAAAAGCCGAAGGGCAAGTGCTTCAATTGTGGTCTGAAAGGGCATTTCAAGAGTGACTTCCCTAAGAAAGGTACGTCTCATTCACTAGTAGTCAAAACATGTTTGGCTGCCTTTCTGTCACTTCGTGAATAGTAGATTCGGGCTCCACTGATCATGTTTGTTATGACTCGCAGGGATTTCAAGTAACCAAGGTACTTAGTGCAGATGAGATTACAATAAGCTGGGGCGACTATTCTAGGTTGAAGGCTGTTGCAGTGGGAGTCGTGCAGCTAAAAGTTGATGATAGGATTTTAGTTCTAAATAATGTATTATTAGTACCCGATTTTAGAATGAATTTAATTTCAGTTTCTAAATTGCGTCGTGATGGATATTCAGTTTCTTTTGAAGATAATGTAGTTATTAAAAGAAACGGTGAATATATTTGCGCGAGTACTTATAGTGAAGAACTTTATATCATTAATGCTGCACCAGCTCCCTTGCATAATTATAAATCGCTTAATTCTTTGACTAATCCTAATAAAAGAAAAGATCCTTCGAGCATAAATTCAACATATTTGTGGCATTTACGATTGGGTCATATTAACCTTAGAAGGATTCAAAGATTGGTGAGCGATGGCCCATTGGATTCGCTCCAAGTTGAGTCATTTCCAACCTGCGAATCCTGTCTAGAAGGTAAAATGACTAAAAGGGCTTTCCAAAGCAAAGGAAATCGTGCACAAAATGTATTGGAATTAGTACACACCGATGTATGTGGTCCAATTAACATCCAGGCTAAGGGTGATTTTGAATACTTCATCACGTTTATAGATGATTATTCCAGATATGGATACATCTATTTGATGCGGGGTAAGTCTGAATCTTTTGATAAGTTCAAAGAATTCAAGGCTGAAACGGAGAAGCATCATGGACAGAGTATCAAGTCACTACGATCTGATCATAGTAGCGAGTACCTTAGTGGAGAGTTTTTGGATTTCTTGGCACATGAGGGGATTACTTCCCAGCTCACAGCGCCTGGTACACCAAAACAAAATGGTGTTGCTGAACGAAGGAATCGTACTTTATTAGAAATGGTTAGGTCAATGATGAGTTATTCTTATTTGCCTGTTTCGTTTTGGGGATACGCCTTGGAAACAGCAGCGTACATTCTAAACTTGGTACCTTCGAAATCAGTTCCAAAAACACCCACAGAACTGTGGAATGGGCGCAAGCCCGCCAGGACATGTTGATTTAGTTCACCAAAGACACGTGCTGAATAAGGAAGCTGATAAGTTGGCATCTCGTACAGAAGTACGAGTGTTTGTGGGATATCCTAAGGGAACTAAGGGTGGCTTATTCTATAGTCCTAAAGACCAGAAGGTCAATGTTAGCACCAATGCCCGGTTCTTAGAGGAGGACTATATAATAAGCCACAAGCCTAGGAGTGAGGTCATTCTAGAAGAACTTAGGGTCGAGATTTCGACAATACCAATTGTTCAAACACCTAGTGTACCATGTATCGACACTATTGTGGATACGCAAACCAAGGACATGCCTCGTCATAGTGGGAGGGTTGTTCATCAACCTGAACATTTCATCAGCGTGGGAGCGTCTTCGGACCACTCCCCGGACCAGGATGAAATGGATCCATGCACTACAACAAAAAGAGTCTTTAACGACGAACAAATTTGTCGTTATAGGCCCCAAAAGTCGTCGTTAAAATTTTTAACGATGAAAAAAATTTGGTCGTTTGTTCGTTGCAATAGATTCCATCGTTAAAGGTTTTAACGACAATGTTCGTCGTTAATTTTTAAACCCATTAACAACCACACACCCCCGTCGTTAAGTATTAACGACAAAAAGTCTACCATTGTTAAAGGTTTTAACGACAATGTTCGTCGTTAATTTTTAAACCCATTAACAACCACACACCCCATCGTTAAGTATTAACGACAAAAAGTCTACAGTCATTATTTTATTTACATCGATCAACTCATTGTCGTTAAGTCTAATTGCAACAGTAATAATTTATAGGCGGTCAATATTTGTAAAGCAACAATTTTATTTAATGAAATAAAATTATGTCTGTAACTCAATACAATAGAACAAAAATTTTCAAGTTTCATAAAAATATTAGTATATATATCGTCGAATTGATATTGATACATCCATACTTCCACAAATTACATCATGTACTTGCGAAGTTTCCAGCGAGCACTATATAGAGCGTAATATCCTACAAACTATTCTATATAGTTTACTAGTGCTTTACACAGCTTGAACTAGAAACTAAAAGCTTTGTACTAGTGATCAAGAAACTGATGAGATCAGGCTTTGCAACTAACTATCCTCT
This sequence comes from Orobanche coerulescens, assembly GCA_033398695.1. Taxonomy (NCBI): domain Eukaryota; kingdom Viridiplantae; phylum Streptophyta; class Magnoliopsida; order Lamiales; family Orobanchaceae; genus Orobanche; species Orobanche coerulescens. The sequence continues at coordinate 122,221,487 of CM065807.1, read as the reverse complement.
TTTCTTTTGTTGGCAAATATGTTTGGATTATTTTATCTTCTTCTTACAGCAGTTACACTTGTGTGAAGAGAAATCCATTCATCAGATTGACATGATTAGAAAAAAAAATAAAAAATAAAGATAGACTCCAAACAACAAAAGAGATGATGCCCCCATCTTTTTTCCGATAAAAGGGAATTAAGTTGCAAGATGAAATTCTCTAAAATAGTTGTTGTTTAAGTAAATAACCTTGATCAAAATAAAGGAACAAGAAAAGATCATGATTATAATTCTGCCAACCCAACTGAATATTTTGTTAAAACACTTACAAATATATATACCACCTCCAGTGAAGTAGAATAGAAAAAGCAGATAAAATTAGAACATCATATTCAGTACTAGAGAGGATGTGATTAAGTGAATGATTATACTATGAAACAAGGTATAAGATATGCATAAACCAGATAAGGATAGACACAATAGGAAACCAACCTTTTTTGTTTCACCAAGAAGATTAAATACGGTCACATATGTAAAAGTAGATTAAAAGAGCACCAAACTCGATCTGCATGAGATAAGCCAATAACATAAGAATAAACAAGAGAAAGTGCAAAGTCCCATCATAAATAAGAATATCTATAACTCAAAGGTTGAAGCGCATACGTACATGGCTCTCAAAGTCAATCGGTTTTCAAGCAAGAATGACTCATCCAATGTAAGAAACACGATAAAACAGTGAATTCAGACACGTTACACTATCATCTCATACAAGTAAATATGGTGTCATTTTTCACAAACTCGATGACATGGGATGTCGGGACGAATTCCGCAATTTAGGAGGCTCGATTGAAGGCCACCTCCTTCCAATAAAACAACTCTGTCATCTTCTTTAACTGCTCCGCCCAACTCAACCAAATTGATATCAGAGTTCCTGCCTCTAAAGTGCAGGAATTTTAAGGGTACGACTCAAGAACAGACAACATGATTGGAAAATAAAAGAAACATATGAACTTGGATGCACGGTCAGTTAACTATTTCTAGGACCTTAAGGTGTCTTATTTCCCTTTTGTCCATTTGTCTTCTTTTTTTTACTAAAATATGATAGTTATTCCATAACCATTAAGGCCAACACTAATAATTCCTTTGTACATTCCGGAACACGTCTCCTTTGTTGTCTTGTAAATGATGCCAACATAGTTTCCCACTACAATATTGGAGAAAGCAATAATACTTCACCCATATAACATCCCAAGTGTCTTCATCCATTTACTTTTAAGATTAACAATTATATCAAAGTGCGGAAGGACAGTACTTACTGTTTGGGAGATAAGTAATTTTTCCGGTACTCCAAATATTCGGAGAATAACCAAACAACAAATACTGGTATTATTCCAAGAAAGAAAGACACCGAAATTCATGTTAATATAAATCAAACTTATATTAATACTCAACTCATAAAAGCATAAAACTACATAAAAATCAAAAGACAACGTACAATTCAAGTATAAGTTTTCACATTTGCACAGAATTCCTCGATGAAGCATAATAATCATACAAAAGAGAAACATTTCACAACATCTAAACAACAGCCATAAGCACAAAAAATGCAAACACATCATTCAAATTTCAGAGGACCTTTATCTATCTGCAAATTAGCCAAAACAAACTGTTCCACAACACCTCCAAACTCGAATGAACAACCATACAATAAAAGACTCATTTCTGATTTCTCAATCAAATGTCTATTTGTAAATATACTAAAACACAGTAATTTTAAGCAGATTCCCCATTAACCCAAGAGGTCGAGATGAAATAACCATTAACATGAGATGATTGTGATAACTCAAATGAATGAAATGAACATAAATTTCCAGACCAAGAAACCCAAAGTCGCAGTCTAAATAATATCAATTTACAAACTATTTTTTTTAGGTAGCGTGGCTACAGGAGGGGGTCCAGTACATAGAACCCTCACATATGGTGAACAAAAACTTATTCTCTATATTGCTGTAATTCTTAAAAAAATGAATGTGGTCTCACATATGAACAAATGCATTGAAAAGAGTTCATCTTCACCGTACATAGAAGCTAAAATCCTTTAAGGAGGAATTAAATGAACCTAAGCTGGAATTAATTATAAACCACAAGTGAAGTAAATGTTAGTTTGATGGACATGAACACCATGTCAAAAAGATTAGTTGGCCACAAGTTTAGTGCTGAGGATCTTAACTATAGTACATTTTAAACTATCAACACAACCACATATCACCTTAGTTCACACAAAGAGTTGCAAGTCGAAGAAATAAGTGTTAAAGTCTGGAGTTCCATCTCAAAACCAATTGGCAATGAGAGGAGTAGTCCAGGATCTTTATATATTGATTGCAAGGCTTGTATTTTTCCAATGTGGGATTAATGCTTCAACACGCCCCCTCACGCGTAGCCGGAGTCAAGGCTTACAGCGTGGACTTTTTTTTTAACTCGAGTGGCGCGGAGCTACAACATCGTGGACCGTTGGGCCCGCACGTGAAAGCCTGCTCTGATACCATGTTAAAGTCTGGAGTTCCATCTCAAAACCAATTGGCAATGAGAGGAGTAGTCCAGGATCTTTATATATTGATTGCAAGGCTTGTATTTTTCCGATGTGGGATTAATGCTTCAATAATAAGGAGCAATCACCACATAAAAAATCCTTGGGCAAATATAATATGCAAACTCGTAGAGATTCTTAGAAAATTCAAAGTATACAATTTGTAGGATAATTACCTTGTCCAATATCTGGAAAACTGGGAGCCGGGCAGGGGACGATGATGATGAAGAGGATCCAACAGCAGCTTATTGGTGTTCAATGGCGGAAGGAACGGCTTCGCTTCGTCGACTTGCTTTCTCCCTCCGACGATTTTATGATAATACTTCTTTATTATGAATGGAATAGAGGATCTTCGTAGATGTTCTTTTCTTGCCCGATTCCACCAAAAAAACCCTGACCCCCATTCTGTGTTCCACCCGCGATATTCTCCAAGGATGCAGAGGCGACGAGCGGAGATGGCGGCTGCGTGTCGGTCGTGAGATGGTCGGCGTCGGAGGATGGGTAACCGGCCAAAATAACACCTCTATGGACTAGATTAGGCATAGATACCTTTGCTTTCAGATTGAAGGCGTGAGGAAGGGTTTGCGATTTCTTTGCCTGAATCGGAGATGAGAGGCGCCAAGAAGACGCAGCTGAGCACGGGATGGCGATGGTGGAGGCTTCGCCGGCCAGAGAAGGATGGCCAGGGTTTGGATTTGGCCCATTCGACGGGTCTGGGTTGTTCATGACCGAGTCGCGTAACTCCCGAATCTCCAGGTTTGCAGCGGCGGCGAGACATCGGGTATGGCCAAGGTAAGTATGAAATTAGGTGTATATGCGATTTGTGGTGGTTGGGGGCGAAGGAGGTGGTTGGGTGAATGTTGTTTGTATGGGCGGCGAGTTGAGGCCGACAGTTTCTATGCTGTCGGCGGTCGGGGAGAACAGGGGCGAGGGTGCAGCGGGGTGAGATGGAGCAGCTGGGGTGGTCGCCGGCGTGAAAGAGGCCAGGTGGCGTCCAGCGGTGCAAAAAGTTGACGGACGAAGTGTGTTCTTCGTAGGTTTAGGTTATGGCAGAGTTTAATCCTACTTTTTTTTTTCATCAAGCAACTAGAGATTTTGCTATCTTAATGCGTTGGTTTTATTTTTTGGGCTGCTATAACGACGAATTTGATTTCAAATATTTTTCTTCCCCATTTTTAATGATGGTTATATACCATAAATCGATTCTAATTTAAATTTAATAAAATTGTTATAACGACCACTACTGAAAGTTCTCGTAGATACTAGCCTATAATAACTTTTAACGTCTAAGTTTTGAATTGGTCGTTATTTCTTTGTCGTTAGAATGGTGAATTCTTGTAGTGATGTACGTACAAACAGGCAGTTCAAGACAAGGATGCTGAATCCTGGCAAACACCAATGGAATCTGAAATGGGATCTATGGATTCTAACCAAGTGTGGGAGCTAGTAGAGCTACCCAATGGGGTAAAACCCATTGGAAGTAAGTGGGTCTACAAGCATAAGAGAGGATCGAAAGGGAAGGTTTAAACCTTCAAAGCAAGGCTTGTTGCGAAAGGTTATACTCAGAAGGAGCGCATCGACTACGATGAGACCTTTTCGCCAGTATCCATGCTTAAATCGATCCGGATTCTCTTAGCTATAGCTACGCATTTGGATATGGAGATTTGGCAGATGGATGTCAATACTGCGTTTTTGAATGGGAGTCTTGATAATGAAATCTACATGTGCCAACCTGAAGGATTCATTGCTAAAGGAGAGGAGCACTTAGTGTGCAAGCTTAAGAGAGCCATTTATGGTCTTAAGCAAGCATCAAGGTCTTGGAACATGCGATTTGATGAAGTCATTCAATCGTATGGTTTTGAACAGTGTCCTAGTGAGGTTTGTGTATACAAAAAGTGCGATGGAAACGTGCTGGTTCTTGTACTGTACGTAGATGATATACTTCTAATTGGAAACAATGTGAAGGTATTATCAGACGTAAGGATATGGTTGTCTAAGCAGTTCGATATGAAGGATTTGGGAGAAGCTGGGCACATCCTTGGTATTAGGATCTTTCGAGATCGCAAGAAAAGGATGTTGTGCTTATCTCAGGCATCCTATATCGATACGGTGCTAAACCGGTTCAGCATGGAGAATTCCAAGAAAGGTTTCTTACCTTACAGACATGGAATTCAGCTATCTAAAGCTATGTGTCCTAAGACACAGAAGGAGATAGATTACATGAACCTGGTCCCTTATGCTTCGACAGTGGGAAGCCTCATGTATGATATGCTTTTCACCAGGCCTGATATCTGTCATGCTGTAGGCATGGTGGCGAGATATCAGTCAAATCCAGGACCGGGACATTGGATTGCTGTCAAGCATATACTCAAGTACCTGAGAAGGACTAGGGAGCATATGCTTATATATCAATCGGATACATTTGGTCCTTTAGGTTACACTGACTCGGATTTCAATACGGATAAAGAAAAGTCGAAATCAACTTCCGGATATGGTTTCACTTGGGGAGGTGGAGCCATCAGTTGGAGGAGTGTGAAGCATAAATGCATAGCGGACTCTACCATGGAAGCCGAGTATGTAGCAGCCTCAGAGGCATCTAAAGAGGCGGTATGGATCAAATACTTCCTAAAGGATTTGGGTGTGATTCCTAATTTGCCTGGGAGTAATTACACTTTATTATGATAATACTGGTGCTGTTGCAAATTCGAAGGAACCACGGGACCACAAAGCAAGCAAACATATCAAGCGCAAATATCATATCATTCGAGATTTTCTGAAGAGAGGGAAGATTGTTATCTCTAAGATAGTATCTGAAGACAACCTAGCTGATCCTTTCACGAAAGGGTTGCCCTCCAAGGCATTTGAAGGGCATGTGGAAGGAATGGGGTTGAGATGTATGGCAGCATTGCTTTGAGTATAAGTGGGATATAGATAGACATAGTCTAGGGAGATTGTTAGGGGTGTATACATCACGACATACTTTATGCTTGTATTACCTAATTTCCCGGTATTTATCTATGACAATATTTAATTCATTTATCACATTTTTGCATATTATTCACGCTATGGTTATGCAAATGTAGTCTAAATTACTTTATATTGTAGATAATGTGGTGTGTCATGTCACACAGAAGATCACATTATCGGTTCCTTATATAGTAATAAACAAATGTTCACCCCCGAAGGGGTTAGCCCAACGATGCTAGTACAAGTACCACAACATATTATTCAACGATTCACGAAGAACAATACTAACATAAATAACAAAATACTAATGAGTCTCTTCCTACGAGAAACTCATAAATATCATACACAAATGATAATCACAACATACACATGGTAATTCCGATCCAGCATTCACTGCCTAGATCCCTCGATGATCCCGTCAGACCAACACGAAGTGGAAAAACCTGTCCGATGATCCAGCACACGCTAGCATAGATCCCCCGATGATCCTGTCGGACCAACACGAGGTGGACATACAACAATGACATACATGCATGATAATATGTATAACATCAATATTTAAAACAATTAAAGTACTTGCCTCGGATGGATGACAAGAATAATACTCCAACAGGTATCAATATACTCGAAGGTCACTCCCTCGATTTATCACGTTGCAAAGCTCGAACCTTTAACAGAAGAAATAATATTGAGTTCATCTCACGTCGAGTAACTAACGTATGAACATCTAACATCCTAAGTTACGGCCGAAAGTTCAAAAAAACGTGACATGTCTGATCTACATAACGTACGTACGTACCAACCATAGCGTACGTTAAGTATGCTCGTTAGCTTACGTAAGCTACAAAGCCTAGCGTACGCTAATCTTGTATTAGACAGTACCTCTCTGATCAGATGACTGACTTGTCTGATGATATAACGTACGTTACGTACCCAACCTAGTGTACGTTAATTCTTCTCGTTAGCATACGTAAGCTACGGAGCCTAGCGCATGCTAAACATGCATCTGACAGTATCCTCCCTGATCAGACGACTAATTCGTCGTACGAAATTCTCAGTGTTTAACGTACGTTATCTTCATACATGTTACACTCATGCAAACTTGAATGATCTAATGATGTTCAATGTCTTCCAACTTCAAGGATAAGCATATCATCATGACGTCATACTCCAATCTTGATTACTAATTCTCTTACGTAGTTTGGGTAATCTAAGGTTGATACACTTGTTACCAATATCATCAATACATTCAAACTTTATCATGAAGGTTAATTAACCACTCCAACTTATAAGAAAATGATACAACCTTCGATGATCTTTTTTTAAGTCCGTTTAGCAAAAGTGATATTCATACCAAGCCTACGATTATTATGACAACACCATTCGATACGGATTATCAATCTCAGAACACTACTCTGATTGTTTGCCGTAACAAGACTCCAACTATAATGTTATCAACAATGATAACTTAAGCATAATCATCCCAACAACATGATGTTTGGTTGTATAAATCATCTATGGAACTCAATATCCTTGGTAGCATGATCATAACATCCTTAAGAACATGAATCTAAGGTTGGAGATAACATAACATAACTTAAGATGAAGCAAATGTTGAGACAATAGGTAGAATCCAACTTTGATTGCTTGTGTGCCAATCCAAGATGTTTCTCCACTTCAATGATCAAGCATAAGTGATATCCGATCTCCAATGATCAAGTATAGATGGTCTACAGGTGTTTATAACGGCTGGGAACTCTCTCGGGATGAAGGGAGGTGAAAGACAATTGAAGGAAACGGAATGAAATGAAATGGGGTGCTGTCCCTTTTAAAATTTTTACTGACTTTACGTACCTTAGCCTTCATGCATAACGTACGTAATCCTTTTAGCGTACGCTACATGTTCTCCTTAGCGTATGCTATCATCCAATAATAGCTTACTATCTCGTTCTGTACTCGCTTACGTACGCTACACCATCAAGTTACGTACGTAAGCAACACCCATTAGTGTACGCTAGCTACATACCTTAGCGTACGTTAACACCCGTTGACTCCGAAACTATCCAGGTTCATCCGCGGAATCTTATCCAGACCCATCGACCAGCTGGCACATGTGCTAGATTCCTTGTTCCATTATTGGCTGCCTTACATACGCTACACTTCATTCGTAGCGTACGCTAACCTTGGAAAATAACGTACGTTGAGCTTTCTTCTTAGCGTATGTTATCACATACTTGCATGTGAAAATTTACATGTTGATATTATCATGCACATGGATACGAATACGAGAAAGGTCATACTTCGATTATTAATATCGTAAATTCGAATAATACAGGGTTCAATCCAGATGAAATACTCAACAATTAATCCGGATATTACATAATCTACTTCTAAAAAGGAGTTTCATCCCGAAACTCAAGACAAAAATAACTCTAGGTATCTAGATTTCATGCTATCCTCCGTCTCTTAGGTGGCTTCTTCCACTCCGTGGCATGACCACTGAACCTTAACCAAAGCGGTCGGTTTCTCTCTCAATTTCTTAACTAGACTTTCGAGTATCTTGATCGGTCTTTCTTCAAACGTACCATCCTTAGCGACTTCGATCTCGCCGAAATCAATGATATGACTGGGATCTGGTATATACTTCCCTAACTGGGATACGTGGAATACGTTATAACATGGCTCAGCGACGGCGGTAATGCCAACCTGTATGCCAACTCTCCAACTCTCTCAATAATCTCTAACGGTCCGATATATCTATGACTCAGCTTTCCCTTTCTCCCAAAACAAAAGATTCCCCGAGTAGGAGAAACTTTTAAAAGCACGTGATCTCCAATACTGAACTCTAATGGGCGACGGCGCACGTCTGCGTAAGATTTCTGTCGACTCTGGGCGGTTAATAGTCTTTCGTGAATCAAGGCTATCTTATCTCTTGTCTATACAATCAATTTTGGTTCCATCCCGATCAAGTCTGATGAATCATCCCAACATAGGGGCGATCTGAATCTCCTCCCATATAATGCCTCAAATAGTGCCATCTTAATGGAAGCATGCCAACTATTATTGTAAGTGAATTCAATTAGTGGTAGATGAACTTCCCACTCAGTCAACCAATCTAAGGCACAAGCTCTCAGCATGTCTTCCACTGTTTGAATAGTCCTCTCGGACTGTCCGTCTGTCTGCGGATGATAAGCTGTGCTGAAGTTCAATTCGGTTCCCAAGGCCTTATGAACTTCTTTCCAAAAATGAGACTCAAAGCGACCGTCTTGGTCCGAAATAATGGTCTTTGCGTACCATGCAATCAGACTATCTCTGCAATAAATACTCATGCCAACTTCTCTGGTCCCCAAATGTCCTTTATGCCCATAAAATCAACCGATTTGGTTAGACGGTCAACTATAACCCAAATCATGTTCATTCCTGTTCTGGACCTCGACATATTAGTGATAAAGTCCATCGATATGTCCTCCCACTTCTATTCAGGAATCGGGAGCGACTTAAGCATTCCGGCAGGTCGTTGATGTTCAATCTTAGCCTGCTGACAAATCAAGCATTTTGAAACATAATCCGCTACATCTTTCTTCATGTTGCCCCACCAGAAATTTTGCTTCAGATCTTTATACATCTTACTGGTGCCCAGATGGATAGAATAAGGCGTACTGTGAGATTCTTTAGAATTATCTGCTTCAAAACATCAACATCGGGAACACAAAGTCAACTCTGAAATATCAAGACTCCATCATCATGAATTACGAATCCCGAGGCCTTTCCTTTGCTCACTTCATCACATAACTGAATTATCAGAGGATCATTTAATTGCTTAGATCTGATTTCTTCAGTTAATGATGAAGTTAATTCCATCACACACAGTTGTCCTTGGACTCTTTGCAACCATACTTCAATTCCTTCACGAATCAATTCCCGTTGAATGCTGGTCTGGGAGGTGAGAGTCTCCAACATTCGAATAGAAACAGGCTTTCGGCTCAGTGCATTGGCCACCATATTTGCTTTACCTGGATGATAAAGAATTTCCAAGTCATAGTCCTTAATCAGTTCCAGCCATCTCCTCTGTCGCATGTTCAACTCTTTCTGACTAAAGATGTATTTGAAACTCTTATGATCCGTGAATATCTGATAGTGAGTCCCGTACAAATAATGTCTCCAAATTTTCAAGGCGAAGACCACAGCTGCCAGGTCCAAATCGTGCGTTGGATAATTTACTTCATAAGGCTTCAACTGTCGTGATGCGTAGGCTATCACCTTCTCATTCTGCATCAGTACACACGCGAGACCTTGGTTCGAAGCATCACTGTAAACTATGAATCCTCCAGTTCCCTGTGGGAGAGCTAAAATCGGTGCCGTCGTCAATCTCTTCTTCAATTCATCAAAGATGGACTGACACATCTCGTTCCACTCAAACTTTTAGGTTTTCTGCAGTAATCGAGTAAGTGGGTGGGTAGTTTTGGAAAACCCTTCCACGGACCAACGATAATACCCAACAAGTCCTAAGAAACTCCTGACTTCCTTTACGTTCTTATGAGACTTCCAATCCATAACTGCTTCGATTTTCTGGGGATCTACTCGGACTCCTTCTTCTGATACCACGTGACCGAGGAACATTACTTCCTTTAGCCAGAATTCACACTTAGAAAGTTTGGCATACAATTGTTCGCTTCTCAAGAGGTCTAAAACGATCCGTAAGTGTTGCGCATGCTCTCCCGGGCTCTTAGAATAAACCAGAATGTCATCAATAAACACAACCACGAACTTGTCCAAATACTCTATGAACACTCGATTCATCAATTGCATAAACATGGAAGGTGCATTAGTGAGACCAAATGGCATCACTACAAACTCATAATGTCCGTAACAAGTTCTAAATGCTGACTTCGGAACATCAGATTCCCTAATCCTCAACTGATGATATCCCGATCTCAGATCGATCTTAGAAAATACTGTTTCTCCTTGCAACTGGTCAAACAAATCATCGATCCGTAGTAATGGATACTTGTTTTTTATCGTCATCTTGTTCAGTTCTCGATAGTCAATACATAATCGAAGTGATCATCTTTCTTCCGGACAAAAAGAATCGGTGCACCCTAGGATGAAATGCTTGGCTGAATATAGCCTTTGTCCAGTAACTCTTCCAGTTGCTTCTTCAATTCGTACATCTCAGTAGGTGACATACGATACGGCGCCTTAGAAATTGTTGCAGCTTCTAGTTCTAGGTCGATGGTGAATTCTACATCTCGTCGTGGAGGTAGTCCAGGCAATTCCTCAGGAAACACATTCGGAAATTCGTTCACAATAGGAATGGATGAAAGTTCTACTTTTCCGTCTTCCTTCTTCATTGCATAGCACCAATATCCGGTACAACCTTGTTTTAGCAGTTTGACAGCTTTCATCGCTTTGATCATCTTTCCTGAGCTTCCTGGTCTCCATTCCTCGAACAATATTTCGGAACCATCTTCAGCTATCATCGATATATTCCTCTTCCGGTAGTTTACAATAGCTCCATATCGATTAAGCCAATCATCTCTGAGTATCAGGTCGTCTTCTTGCATTTCTATCACAATCAGATTTGAGGGCCAATCTCTACCTCCAATTGCTATGGGAAAATCTCTAGTTTCTAAGTTTCCCACAATTCTCTCTACACTCGGTAAACCCATAAGATAAGGGTCACAATTATGAAAACCAGAAATTTTCAAATGATTTACACAAGACAAAGATATAAAAGAATGTGTAGCCCCGGTATCGAATAAAACGCTAACTGGTTGTGAAAGGATCTGAACGGTACCTGATGCGACAGCAGCATCCTGATCGTCTGCCCTCCACATCTCATACAGCCGTGGGGGAACGGATCCGGAACTCTATGTCCCCTTTCGATTGAACTGCCCTCTGCCTCGTCCTCGACCGAAATTCTAGGGAAGCTGAACACTCTGCTGCGTCTGCTGAATACTCGCCTCTTTATGAGCTGGCTGTGATGTACGAGCTCTAAAAGGTTTTGCAACCTCTTCACAGAACACTGCACAATGTCCCTCTCGACCACAATCAAAACAAGTCATGGCAGGAAGGGGGCAATTTCGTCGGTAGTGTCCCGTCTGACTACAGTTAAAGCACTTCCTTGTTACATCCGTCGTGGCTGATACTGCTCCGAAGTTCGTTCCGCTCTTGGGTGGGTGCAGAGCTTTCTTGAATGAAAGAAAGGATAACTGGGCCTTGCGGGGCCCACTGCTCTTGTGCTCTGTGAAACTACCAGAGACTTTCTGCTTCTTGGATTCTGCAAACTTTTCCATCACTGCTTCTTAGATTTCATACGCCAACGCTTTATCCTGATATTGAAGGAGAGTGGTACATTCGAAACCAGGCATGTACCTCTGAATCTCTGGTTTCATTCTCATATCCAAATGGATCATCATTTCCGCATCTGTTCTGACCAGATGTCGAACAAACGCCAGCTGCTGGTTAAACGTCTTAATCGACTGAGATACTGGCACATCCGAAGGCTGCTCAGAGAAAAACTCTCGAACTTTGGCTTCCCTCACTGGACGAGGGCAGTACTGAGCTTCCATCATCAATTTATATTCTCCCCGGTCGGCATCATGATCTATAGGCCGGATGGCTTCCCACCACTCGGACGCTTCCCCTGTCAGAAAGTACTGGGCTATGGAAACTCTCCGGTCGTCTGGACAGTTAATCCATGCGAACACTTTCTCCAGCTCTCTAAGCCAATGATCCCACGTCGGTGTCTCCTATAAACCGTCAAACTTTGGTGGATGCATTTTCTCTACCTCCTAGAGCCATCGGTCTCCTAAATTTCCCAAGTTTGGGATGCCTTGCTATCTCTCTCCCTGTTGCAATTCGACTGCCACCTGCATCCGGTCTACAACCTGAGCAAACCGAGTCATCTGGTTGACCACTTGACGAAGGATTTCAGGAGCAGCAGGTTCTGGTTCATTGTTAATAGATTCTTGTGGCTCACCTGAGCTGTGGCTGGCCTGATTAGAAGGCGAAGCTTCTATTTCAGCATTCCTTCATCCACGTCCGCGACCGCGACCATGTCCACGCCCTCCTCTCAGCATACTTTAAGCATAAATACTCAATATACAGGAAACAATATCGTTCTAATGTTCAAGTATAAAGAGGTATAACATGTAAAGGACGACCCCTATTTTAACCCAACGTCCAAGATTCCATAATCTTAGCTATGATACCATATTCTGCAACACCCCCGATATATTCAGGAATATTACAGCGCCGTAAACCCTCTACATAAGAATTTACAAGGCTGAAGAAATGAACAGACAATAACAGATACCAATATATGGAAGTAACTGAAATAAAATACAACAGTTCTGGGCCAATACTGAAAATACAAACGTCCAAATGAAGAATATTAATACATAACCAAATCCAACATCACAAACGACGACGTTCTCGAGTACTTATTAAAACAACACAACAATAGACAATTAAACCCGGGTGGAACATCACTCTGCACCCTCGTCGTCATGCAGCTCTAGTGGTTGTTTTCCTGCTCTCCTGGATCCTCAACATAAATAAATATTCACCCCCGAAGGGGTTAGCCCAACGATGCTAGTACAAGTACCACAACATATTATTTAACGATTCACGAAGAACAATACTAACATAAATAACAAAATACTAACGAGTCTCTTCCTACGAGAAACTCATAAATCTCATAAACAAATGATAATCACAACATGCTATCACAACATACACATGGTAATTCTGATGATCCAGTGTTCACTACCTAGATCCCCCGATGATCCCGTCAAACCAACACAAAGTGGAAAAACCTGTCCGATGATCCAGCGCACGCTAGCAAAGATCCCCCGATGATCTCGTCGGACCAACATGAGGTGGACATACAACAACGACATACATGCACGACAATATGTATAACATCAATATTCAAAACAATTAAAGTACTTGCCTCGGATGGATGACAAGAATAATACTCTGACAGGTATCAATATACTCGAAGGTCACCTCCTCGATCTATCACGTTGCAAAGGTCGAACCTTAAACATAAGAAATAATATAGAGTTCATCTCACGTCGAGTAACTAACGTATGAACATCTAACATCCTAAGTTACGGCCAAAAGTCCAACAAAACGTGACCTGTCTGATCTGCATAACGTACGTTACATACCAACCATAGCATACGTTAAGTATGCTCGTTAGCGTACATATGCTACGAAGCCTAGCATACCCTAATCATGCATTAGACAGTACCTCTATGATCAGACGACTCACTCGTCTGATGATATAACGTACGTTACGTACCAAACGTAGCGTACGTTAATTCTGCCCGTTAGCGTACGTAAGCTACGGAGCCTAGTGCACGCTAAACATGCATCTGGCAGTATCCTCCTTGATCAGACGACTGACTCGTTGTACGAAATTCTCAGCGTTTAACTTACGTCATCTTCATACATGTTACACTCATGCAAACTTGAATGATCTAATGATGTTCAATGTCTTCCAACTTCAAGGATAAGCATATCATCATGATGTCATACTCCAATCTTGATTACTAATTCTCTTACGTAGTTCGAGTAATCTAAGGTTGATACACTTGTTACCAATATCATCAATACATTCAAACCTCATCATGAAGGTTAATTAACCAATCCAACTTATAAGAAAATGATACAACCTTCGATGATCCTTTTCTTAAGTACGTTTAGAAAAAGTGATATTCATACAAAGCCTACGATTATTATGACAACACCATTCGATAGGATTATCAATCTCAGAACACTACTTTTATTGTTTGCCGTAACAAGACTCCAACTATAATGTTCTCAACAATGATAACTTAAGCATAATCATTCCAACCTCTAAACATGATGTTTGGTTGTATAAATCATCTATGGAACTTAATATCCTTGGTAGCATGATCATAATATCCTTAAGAACATAAATACAAGTTTGGAGATAGCATAACATACATTAAGATGAAGAAAATGTTGAGACAATAGGTAGAATCCAACTCCGGTTGCTTGTATGCCAATCCAAGATGTTTCTCCACTTCAATGATCAAGCATAAGTGATATCTGATCTCCAATGATCAATTATAGATGGTCTATAGGTGTTTATGGTGGTTGGGAACTCTCTGGGGATAAAGGGAGGTGAAAGACAATTGAAGGAAACAGAATGAAATGAAATGGGGTGCTGTCCCCTTTATAATTTTTACTGACTTTACGTACGTTAGCCTTCATGCATAACGTACGTGATCCTTTTAGCGTACGCTACCTGTTCTCCTTAGCGTACGCTATCGTCCAATGATAGCTTACTGTCTCGTTCTGTACTCGCTTACGTACGCTACACCATCAAGTTACGTACGTAAGCAACACCCATTAGCGTACGCTAGTTACATACTTAGCGTACGTCACTGCCAATATTGGGGGTTTAGCCGACGACTTAAAGTCGTCGGCTAAAGGTAAATATCGTCGGCTAATCCTATCAGTCGTCGGCTAAAAAACCGTCGGCCGATATTCGTCGGCCAAGGTTTAGACGACGACTTTTTTGGTAGTCGTCGGCTAAACCTCAAAGTTTAGCCGACGACTTTACAAATGTCGTCGGCTAAAATTTTTTCAAAAAAAAAAGTAATATACTTTAGCCGACGACTTTGTTAAATGTCGTCGGCTAAAGTATTTTAAAAAAAAACATTATACTTTAGCCGTGGCTAAAGTATATTATTTTTTTTTGAAAAAGTGTTTAGCCGATGACTTGATCTAGGTCGTCGGCTAAAGTATATTATTTTTTTTCGAAAGGGGTTTAGCCGACGACCTAGATCAAGTCGTAGGCTAAAGTTTATTATTTTTTTTTTTTGAAAAAGTGTTTAGCCGACGACTTGATCTAGGTCGTCGGCTAAACCGTTGCAAAAGTCGTCGGCTAAAGTTTAACACTTTAGCCGACGACTATGTTACATTTTAGCCGACGACCCAGATCAAGTCGTCGGCTAAAACTGTTTAGCCGATGGCAGTACGGGTCGTCGGCTAAAGTTCAAAGTTTAGCCGACGACACTTTAAAGTCGTCGGCCATTTTTTTATGGGTCGTCGGCTAAAGTGTGAATTTTGGTAGTGCGTTAACACCCGTTGACTCCAAAACTTGCTAGGCTCATCCGCGTAATCTTATCCGGACCCATCGACCAGCTGGCGCATGTGCTAGCTGCCTTGCTCCATTATTGGATGCCTTACGTATGCTACGCTTCACTTGTAGCGTATGCTAGCCTTGGAAAATAACGTACGTTAAGCTTTCTTCTTAGCGTACGTTATCACGTACTTGCATGTGAAAATTTACATGTTGATATTATCATGCACATGGATACGAATACGTGAAAGGTTATACTTCGATTATTGATATCGTAAATTCGAATAATATAGGGTTCAATACAGATGAAATACTCAACAATTAATCCAGGTATTACATATGTCGCCGTATACTACTGCGATGAAGACCTTGCCGGCGCCGTATCCTACGACTTGCGGCGCCGCTGCCCCGTATCCTACACCGCCGAGTCCGTAGGGGCACACGATCGTGGCCACGATGGGACTAGCCATCGTGTGCCCACGGTCATGGCAGGATGCACACGACAGCAGCAGCCCATGACCGTGGGCAAGATGCACATGATCGTAACCCACGATGGGCACGATCGTGCGCTTCCATCGTATGCAACACAGGGCTGGTCTGTATTTACCAATTGAACCATAAACCAGTTTTCCAGATTTAACAACACAACACATCAATCTTATCAGAATATATCTGGATAAAAAAGTAAAATACATGCTCATCAGTATCAAAAATACATTATCCTACACCACATCCTTGACATAATTGCAATGGTTTGTCTGTGTATGATTTTGTCAGTCGTTATTTCAAGCAACAAGGCCTTTGAAAGACTTATAAGGAGCATATTAATCCTATCCCACATCCTGATGAGTGGAATGTCCCACCGGAGATCTCATCCATCGTTTGCTTACCTCCAGAGGGGGTACGACAAGCCGTCCGACCAAGGATGAGTCGTGCACGGTCCGCTGTTGAAAATTTTCCCGTAGGTAGACGGCCTCATGTGTGTGGTAGGTGTAAGGGAACCGACCACAATAAAAATCTTGCAAAGCATTCATTCTCATAGGTGGTGTGGATTTGAATATCCCTCAAGAAGAAACTCAAGGAATGGATGAACAAATGAGGCAATGGCGCCAGCATAAGAAGAGGTATAACATTTGTCATAATGATGACCATGACATAAGGGGATGTCCATACCATGAAACTTAAATTGCTTATGTATTCTTATATTTTGTGACTTACTAACAACAATCATGTGCTGATATTTTGATCCTCGATGGACCATGTATTAATTCATTATTCTGATTATTAGTTAAAATGCATAATTTTGTCTCTATTTTCTTTGTCTTTGAATTGAAATTTAAGTGTTCAGTGATGTAAAGCACATAAAGGTGAATATGGAGGCAAACATTAACCATAACAAATTAGCTCACTTTAAAGAGCAATAGTTTACACCAAAAGCAAATAACTTTACATAACAAAAGTTCATCACCATCACACCAAAATATCTAAGAATAACTTAAAAACCACAATCACTTGGATCCCTTTTCCCCCATCTGCTGCTGTTTCTTTAGTCTTGTATCATCATCTCCATGAACTTCTTCTTGTAAAATTAATTCTTTACTTGTCTTATCAAAAATCTCTAAATCATCATCATCATCATCATCATCACCATCTAGTATAACTGGAGTGCTCACAGTGTTTTTAAATAGCCCATGTTTCATGAAACACATTAATTTGCAGTACACAATTCACATACAACAAAATAAAAAATCTTACTATGAGCATTGAGTATCTTCCTCTCGGCCTAGTTCTGTATGGTGGGTTGGGAGGAGGTATCCTCCTTCTTCTTTTTGGTGGAGGTGCTTCGATTCCTCCTAAATCGCTTTCTTGTAATCGGTCGCTCATTTCACGTATTTGATTTTAATGGATTTTAATTGATTTTAATTGATTAGGGTTTAGAGTGAAAAGGGGGGGGGGACTAAGGTTCAGGTATTTCATTGTCGGTCCAGGAAGATGAGCTTATATTGAAAAAGAGGGGGACCCATGATGGGATTTTATAATAAAATAATTTGATGCTGCCCTTTGTAGTGCACACGATGGGCATGATCGTGTGCTCCGATCGTGTGCCATGTAGGCAACCAGGTGTCACGGTGTCTATGGTGTCACCATGTCAGTGTATCCACATGGGCACACGATGGTGCACACGGTCGTGTCCACGATGGGACACACGGTTGTGTGCACAAGAACATCAACAATTTTCACTAATTTCTCAAATTACTCGTCAATTTACGTGTTGTTACTTGTATATTAACAAGTTTTGTCAATGATACACTTATTTAAAAAGTTATTGATTGAATTAACATAATATATTGCATTTCATATGTAGTCTATATATTCTCAATGTATTAGTTCGTAAGTATAACTTCATCATCTGTATGAAATATCTCACATACTAATGAATTACACGAAATGACAAATACGAGTTTGTATAAGAAGTCATATAGTAATTAATGTCTGAACAAGCAATTTAGAATCACAAAACATCCTTCTAGATAACACAATAAATCAAATTGGTAAAAATACTAAAAGTTCATGTGCACACGGTCGTGCCCACGATGGGACACACGGTCGTGTGCACAAGAATGTCAAAAATTTTCACTAATTTCTCAAATTACTCGTCAATTTATGTATTGTTACGTATATATTAACAAGTATTTGTTAACGATACACTTATTTAAAAAGTTTTTGATTGAATTAACATAATATATTGCATATCATGTGTAGTCTATATGTTCTCAATGTATTAGTTCGTAAGTATAAGTTCATCATCTATATAAAATATCTCACATACTAATGAATTATACGAAACGACAAATACGAGTTTGTATAAGAAGTCATATAGTAATTAATGTTTGAACAAGCAATTTTAGAATCAGAAAACATCCTTCTAGATAACACAATAAATCAAATTGGCAAAAATACCAAAAGTTCATGTGCACACGATGGTGCACACTGTCGTTCCCACGATGGGACACACGGTCGTGTGCACACGGTCATGGCAGCCATCGTGGGCACACGACAGCAGCAACCCATGACAGTGGACAGGTTGCACATTATCGTAACCCACGATGGCCACGATCATGTGCAGCCATCGTGTGCAACACATAGCTGGCCTGGATTTACCAACTGCACCATAAACCATTTTACGTGTGATTTTACGTGTAGAATCACAGAACATCTTCCTCGTAGTCCGCATCAAACACCGAGGGACTTGGACAGATTTATCTCAAATTCCACACAATTCTCCCAATGAAGGAATCATCTCATACGACCATATCTATAAAGCCCAAACAGAACCATAGAAGTGATAGTCCTTATGTTCCTGTCCCTCCTTCATGGCAACGTTTTCTATATAGTAAGACAAAACCCCAAAGGCATAAGAACCCCAAGGAAACATATTCCACTGCTCGAAATCGTCAACTAATGCCCATGCCCATGTCTCGACCATTATGTCGTCACGGCATAGGATAAAGTAGCAGTATATAAGCAAATTGGCAACCTTCACAAAATCTCTTATGTCTCTACCAAAATGTCGAGCATTAAACCTCTTCCGCAGAACACTAACCTTAATATTTTTTGCCATGTAGTATTCTGTGGAAAATACCGTCAGACCGAAGGAGATGGTCGTCATGTGGATGGAAGGTAGAGTTTACAAAATGCAGTCCAGTGATCATGGCAAAATCACGGGCCGTAAAACGAATGATCCTACCGCAAACCTGGAACCACAACTCATCCGGGGGGATTCGATCACCCTCCAACTAGGGCTGTTCAAAAATATCCGATATCCGATATCCGATCTGAAATATTAAAAAATCCAAAGTTCAGGATATCCGAAAATTTGGATATCCGATAATTCGGATATCCGGAACTTCAGATTCGGATATCGGATAGTACTTTTCAGAAAAATTGGATATTCGAATATCCGAAATATCCAAAAAATCCTAAAAATTTTATTTTTTTATATTTTAAATAATAGAATGTATTCGGATATCCGATATCCATATCCGAAGTTTTTTCGGATATTCGGATATCTGATATTCAAATCCGAATATTTTTTCGAATATAAGGATATCCGGATATAATTTATATTTTTTTTCTGGATATTCGGATATCCGATATCCGTATCCTAAATTTCGAATATCCAAAAATTGGATATCTGAAATTTCGGATACAGATATCGGATATCAAAATCTACTATCCGATTTTTCGGATATCCGAAACTCCGGATATCCGGTTTTGAACACCCCTACCTCCAACTGACGGGCAATCAAGTGATGTAGGGAAGTATTTGTACTCCCATTTCTCCTAACTTTAATCAAATGCCCCAGGACCCCCTCGGTCAAGCTCTCGATAGCTCGATCACCAACTGCCGAAGGCCCATACTTCTTAGTGTCTCAATGATCTCTTTAAATACCACCTCCCGTATATAAAAATTCACTTGTCGTGTAACAAAGCGCAATGTGGGTCTCTTCCATACGCAATCAGTCTGCAATATAGACATACAAATCATAAGAATATGATAGAATGCTTAAGAGAATGAAAAAAAATGACACTACTTGCACACGATGGCATGCACACGATCGATGCCCGTCGTGTGAAGACCATCGTTTGCACGACCGCTCACACGACGGGCATCGATCGTTTGCATGACATTGTGTGCAAGGCAGAAGCCTTTGGTCTTCTTGCCCACGATGGCTCACACGATCGACAATCGTCGTGTGTAAACCATCGTGCCCACGAAAGACCATCGTGCACATGATGGTGTCATCTTCTTAAGCACCATCGTGAGACGATGAACAACTGTCGTGGCACGATCGTGTGTGAATAAAAATACACTAACCGGCGTCTCATTGACGTATTCTTCAGATGGAGGGTCACTAGCGTGTGAGGAACTTCTGGCGTCTTCAGATTCTCTGTCGTAGTCAGAGTTCGACATTTTCTGGCCGGCGAAAGGGTTTCACGATGGGGGTATTTCGGTTTCACAAGAGATACAGTGGAGAGTGTTTTTTGCCAGAGAGAGAAATATTGAGTTGTGGGACCATTTAGATTATTGTTGTTTGCTTTTAATAATTTTCTATTTTTTATGTTTTTTTATCTTTTAGTGGTAGACTTTAAGGGTAATAATGTCTTTTAACACATTTTGGTATCAAAAACTTATAGTTTTATGAATGAGGATGTATTTTTTTAGTTTTATACTCTGGTTGTAAAAAAGAGAGATCCCTTACTTTAATGTATTTATTGCTTTTATTATGTGATGGTGATGTAGTTCATGGACTTAGTTTTGAATCTTTATTCGATGGGGTTGTAAAGTCCGTTTGAGCTAATTTATTTTTATTAGAAAATATGTATAGGATGCAATTTTGAACGATGTAATAATTTATTAGTATGATAATGAGTCGGAATCGAACCGCCAAGAAGACGAAAATTCAAGACATCTAATTTGATTACTTGTATTTTACTGGGTGAATAATGACTCGATACTTAGGAATAGAGCTGCAGATTCGGTCGAGTATACCCGGGTTCGACCCGGGTTCGACTCGATTTTCTTGTACTCGACTCGGTTCCGTGAGTCCGACCCGGTCGAGTTCGGCGCGTATCGAGAGCTCGTTTTTGTACTCGGGTCGAGTCGGGTATACTCGCCTACCCGACATAGTACTCGATTAGATGACCCGGATTCAACTCGACCCGTCAGGTACCCGACTCGACCCGAATCCTACCCGACCCGTTAAGTTCTTGGTAACCTTTGCCTAATTTTATGTTGTTTTTTTTTCTTGCTTTTATTTTTTAACGTTATGATTTTCTTTTCTTATTTGATGTTTATGTAAAAAGCAAAATTTTGTAGAATAAAATTTTTTGAATTTTATAGAAAAATATGCAGAAAATGTCAGAAAAACAGGTACAACCCGACTCGACCCGAATCCTGCCCGACCCGCCCGACTCGACGAGCTACTCGAGTGACCCGAGTGTACTCGAGCGGGTCGAACTCGGCAGGCTTATATGCTGCTCGACTCGACTCGGGATAACTCGACCCGAATTCCAAAACAGAAAAACTCGACTCGAGTTCGGGTGTACTCGACTCGAATCTGACCCGTTTGCAGCTCTACTTAGGAACAGTCCATGAACTGCATGTTGGTAGATACTAGTGTAGGATTTTATGTGTATCTAATACAATAAATTTGAGCAAAAGCGCAGCGGAAAATTAACGAAATACCCAGATTAGGCTCTTCATGCAGTAATTTAATTGATTTATAAAGATATCGAATTACCTTAATCCGAAGAACATATTTGAATCCGGACCAGGAGCTGATGAAAATCGTCTTCCTCTTTCGATCCACACACGAATAATTGGTACAAGCTGGATTGCTAGATCCTTATGAATAATGTTGATAAACAGTACAACAAATAATTTCTTGCTAAAAGGATTTGTACTGTTGATCAAAATCAACTAAGGGAAGAATACGGAGACGGCCGAATCGGGGTTTCTTCACAAGAAAATGGGATGGACGATTTACCAAAGGGGGGTCGATTTTTCTTCTCACGCAATTAGGGTTGCGTAATTAATCTTACAACAACTCCTTATCCAAGACCCTTTATTTATACTAAGTAAACCCCAGAGTCAAACCCTGGTATTTGTTTAGTTGCCCCTCAACTTATTAAATAATACAATATATACAATATCATATATTATACTTATTAATAATTCTCTAATAAATATAATATCCAATATTATATTTATATTTCCCCGTTATATAATTAAATACTATAATATATAATATCCTATATTATACATCACTCATTATTTCTTTAATAAATATAATATCCGATATTATATCTATTAATTATTCTTGCTTGTCTTTAATTATTGTATGTGTGACCCAAAAGGCTTATATTATATTGGCAATTATCTAATACCTTATTAAATAATAAGTTATAAGCGGTCTCTAGCAAGATATTATGACTATCCAAATAATATATGTTTATAATCCAATAAACCATTTAATGTGTTAAATCCCTTTGTCCCACGATATCATATTTGTACTAAGTCATGAAAATTGTCATACTTATTATGTTCTAATGCTTTCTCGATCCTAAGTAGACTGATTGGATCAAATAACTCTTCATTTGAGCATGGCCATGCATTTCCTTCAGTCCTACTTATCGAGGGCCCCAACAGATATCTCTCTCCCTAAAGAGAGGGACAAATCACCATCTTGATTATTCATTGCTCTCTACATGACTTTCACTAATCCCGATCGCTAACCTTTATGATCACCATGTTTCCGATAACGTTGGATTATGTCAAGACATAACAGTTATCATGTTGGACTCTATGATAATTTCAGGTTCAAAGATTTATTGACATACTGTTATATTGAGATTCAATTATGATATTTCCATGCAGTGATCTCAATGCGGTGTCCAGTATTGCATTCTCCAATCAATACCCATAAGTTTGATCCGCACCATACGTATAATCATCCGATGATTATCAATCAAACTTATATTAGTATATTAATCACTTGAGTTTCCACTCTACGTGATTGGACCATGGACATTTGATAATCTTATTATTCGTGAATAACTATTATTCGATTATTATAATATTAAAACATGCACACATTATAGTAATCAACGAGATATAAATGATATGAAATAACTTTATTTAAATGTGACAATTATAAATCTAGGCACATCTAATGTCCTAGGGCACTATTCCAAACAACTAGGTTGCAGATGTTTTCATAATGTATGACAAACAATCAAACTGTCAACCATGCATATAAAAAAGGTAGCATCTAATCACGTAATACCCCCACTTACAAACACTAGGTTATAAAGGTTACGAGGTTTCCGACCCTACATCAAACTCATGGAAATTGAAACCTAAACCGAAATACTATTCTGATATGTTTGGATAGTGTTTTGGGGAAGATCGATAAATTTCGGGAGTGCATTAGATGCCTTCGATTGTGATAAATCGAACCCTAGAAGTATTATGAGTTGCCGGGCAAGATTCAATTTTCAGACTGATAGTACTTGACGGTTTAAACTTAGATAGTTCAGCGAGCCATAGAAACCTTATGGGTTGAAGGCAAGTAAAATAGGGGTACAAGAAGATCGAAACATCCATTATATGGATCGGTGCAAGACACAACTTTATAAAGAATGATATATTAGAAACCATATGTAGCACACCCGCACTAACTACCTAACTTACACTATCTTATATCATATTAGTACTTATAAATTATGGTGAAATTTCGACAGAGTTTCCCCTAAAGTAGTACCTATCCCAAACCTGTGATATAAAAACCAACACAAGTACCATATAGAGACATCTAGTCTCAATTCGAATCAAACTCATGACATCAATATCCCCGTAGCTATAACTACAAGAGATTAGTAAACCACAAAACTTCGAGCTTCTCAAATGTCTTATTTATTTTACATTACGATATTTAAACAACCTCACAGGTTAAACAACATACTAAGTGAACTTAAAGTACCCATCACACCATCAACGACACTCGAGCCTATGAGTACATTACTGCAATACATATTTATAAAGTAAGGTTCACAAACAAGAACGAAAATATGTTAAGCCCATGGTTAAGCCCGACAGGTCGTCATCCATGTACGTCGACCCTCAGCAACAGTGGAACTCCAACTCATCCAATGAGGAACATACTCAAGCATCAGAATTACCTACAATGCATAAACTACGTGAGCTAAAGCCCAATAAGTAGAAATCATGCATGTTATGTATCATGTCTGATGCAACATATGACATATGATTATCAATGAGAATCTCTCAAAATCATTTTCTTATACTTGGGCCCGTTGAACCACGTACTAAGCACCGGAATGAACTCAACATCATATCATATCATGAGGCATGCATCTACCATGCCAGACATATAAGGCATGCATCTACCACACCAAATATATCGTGAGAACACGCATCTACCATGTCTCACACATGATATAAGCACGCATCTACCGTGCTAAACATATCGTAAAAGCATGCATCTACCATGCCTCGGTGCTCTATCAGCGGCCAACAAAACATTTTTCTTTTCTTTCTTTCTATGATCGTACCATGCATGCAGACACTAGTGAGTATCCTGTTATGCATGCATGTGAAGATGCTAATGGATGTTATGATCATGTAAGGTGCAACCAAACACTTTAATCATACTACAGATCAATCATCCAATACAATACACTCTCAAGATATCATCGAGTTTACAAACAATAATATGTTTATGCATT
Organism: Orobanche coerulescens; assembly: GCA_033398695.1. Taxonomy (NCBI): domain Eukaryota; kingdom Viridiplantae; phylum Streptophyta; class Magnoliopsida; order Lamiales; family Orobanchaceae; genus Orobanche; species Orobanche coerulescens. The sequence continues at coordinate 122,196,519 of CM065807.1, read as the reverse complement.
GTAGTTGCAGATGGATTTCTACTTACCTTGATCGGGTAATACCCTTACGTTTATACTAATAGGGGGTGGTTGGGATGATATATCTTCAGAACCTGTTTCAAGGAATGTGTTTCAAGGATTTACATACCACACGCAAGGTTTAACTCTCTTTATATCGAAAGGGTTTACCACTTCGCATAACCGGTGTTCTATGTACTTTATGTCGGTTTATCGATGTATACCAGCCCATTAACCAATCAATTTTGGACTTATAATTACTTAATAAATCTATTAGTCTCTGTTTATAAAGTTCATTCAACTCTCACAACTTAAAATTTCAAGGTTTTATAACAACCACTTGATTAAGAGAGTTTATCAAAGTCTTGTCATAATCAGATTTTGTTTTGCTTATAACCACTATAATATAAGTTTAATTTGAACCAATTTTTGATATAATATCCCTAAGATACTTAAGAATAAGTATACTGAAACTCCTGACCCTGAAACATACGGATCAAGTAACATATACTATTAATTCCAAAAGGTGGCAGAATTGGTTCCTTTATTGCCTTAGTGAGTTTTAAGACTCATAAATCCATATTTAACACAAGGGTTTGCCATGGATGAATTCTTAACATCATTATAACATGTATAAGAACATATACAAGCTCTCACACCTTCGAAATAGCTAAGAAACATAGCAAGAATAAGGAAGAAACAAAGGAAACTCACCTTGATTGTCAAAGGAATTGAGGTGTTGATGTTTTTGATGATTTCTTCTTGAATTTTTGGTGATTTTTCGAAGTGTGAAGCTTCTTGATAATGTTCAGACTGTAAATGAGGGTTGAGGGTCGGATTTATCCATCAACCAAGTGTCTTAAGTCGGTTATGAAGGTGAAATGTCCAAAATACTCTCGAATGACTACTAGAGACTAGGTTTGAAATAATTGATCGATTCAAGTAGTTGTGATCCGGTTCTTGGAGTGTTTGAACCGGTTCCTAGTAGATATTGACCTCATTTAGGGCATGGATGGTCTTTAAAATGGTTTAGTAGAAGTTTAGGGTGTATTTTTATTGCTTGAACTCGATTACCACTGCGAACAATGTTGAAAATGCTAGTGAAGGACTTTATTGTCAAACTTTCTAAAACTTCACAAATGAGACACTGTAGGTAAGAATGGAAGAAATCATTTATAAAAATATAATTAATATGATAAACTAAAAGATAAGTTCCATTTCTACCGCAGTTGGAACGAATGAGGTATAGACAGATCACAGTATTTTACAAACGTTATCAGATACAATCATAAATTGTATCCTATTAGGTATTGACAAGAGTCAAAGGCACTTGACGCGTGTTAGTTTATTGAATGATGGTTATCCACTTGAATCGTCAATTTAAAGTGACCCACTACACGCGCCGACTAAAATCTCGAGATAAGCTAGTTAACCTCTGATAGACACGTCAGTGACACCTTTATAACTTCTAGGCTTACCACGTGTACTTAGAGTTTTATAAGATCTTTACACATATTTTATTTTCGTATTAGAAATACTATGAATAACATAACTTAGTCCCGTAACATATACCACGATTGTGTTTTAGACATGAGTTCAAATGTTTAGCATATTCCTATGTGTGAAATTAACTATAAGATCAACTGAACCATGAAACATCAAGTAATCCAAATAACACATAATTAACAAGTTATGCATGAATCATATTGACCAAGTGAGTAATGTTAGGCTCGGGTATCACACCATATGGGTCTCCCTCTATTAAACTTTGTAAGTAACTCGATCACCACTATGAAGTTAGCCATGACTTATGGATTCTACATGGGAGTGTGTAATGCCGATAAAATAGTGGGAGCCAAGTTAACGAATATAAAAACTCCTTAAATTATGTAATCGGATCATAATAAAACAATCACTAACGAATCTAGTATTATTGTCTACATTCAAACAAACAACACTCTCAAAATAACGTTGAACAAACTACCAATGTTACTAAAAAGAACACCCTGATTGGTCCAAACTTTATGGAATAGCTGCGGGACTTGAGGACTGTCCTTCTGATGAAAATTTTGGGGCTCCTGAAAGAACCCGAGCAAATCAGAAAGAAGTTGATGCCCATGAGAAATGGGTGAAAGACGACATAAGAGTGTGCTGGTACATGTTAAGCTTAATGACTAATGAGCTTCACCGTGCCCATGAAAAGATAATATCTTCGAGAGCCATATTAGCACACCTGACTGAGCTCTACAGATAGTATAGTCGAACTGCTAAATATGAGATATCAAAGCAATTGTTCAGCGCCAGGATGAAGAAAGAAGAGAGAGTTGAGACTATATCCTCAAAATGATCTTGATGATTGAGAGATTGGTAGCACTTTATTTTCAGATGCATGTCTCTCTTCAATCTGACCTCATCCTGTAGGCACTTCCTCACTCTTTTTTATAATTTGTCATGAACTTCAACATTGAGATTACATGTAACTTACCTGTGCTAATGAACAAATTATTGACTGCCAAGTATCAGATGAATACAATAGAAAAAGAGGATGCACTTATTATTTATTATGGGACTTGGAGGTCTAAGAATAAGAAAAAAAAGGACGAGTAGCAATTTGGTCCCATAGCCAAGATCAATAAGGGTAAGGGCAAGGCCCTAATGATTCTTAAGAGTAAAGGGCCAATAAAACGGATGCATGCCTCAACTGCAGTGAGCTAGGCCACAGGTGGAGGTACTGTATAAAACTTGACCGCAATGCGCCTTCAAGTACGGAACTGTTAGTTTTGTTGTTCTGTAACTGTATATTCTACTTCTTGGATACTTGATTCTAGTGTGAGTTCTCACATTTGTACAATGAATCAGGACCTGGAATGAAGTAGGAAGCTTGGAGCTAGATAAGTGATGGTGACAGTCGGAAGCATGCATCATGTCGAGGCTATTGACATCAAATCACTTATGTTTGATTTAAAATATGATTTTATTGTTACTTTGGATGATGTACTTGTTTTTTCCAAGGGCATAAAAATATTGTATCAATTATAGTCATGGACCGTAAGAGATTTCATTTATTTATTAGAGATGGGTCTTGCCATATTTATTTTAGAAATAAATTAGTTGGTGCTACATTATTGAATGGTTTATACCATACTAAATAAAACTATTGTGAACACTATAACTAGGAGCGTGGTAGGAATGAAACAAACTAATCACTTAAATGGCATCCTAGACTTGGTCATATTGGTCAGATCAAGATTCATAAAATGGAGAAAGATGAACTGATGGGTCCATTGGGATCGGATCCCTATCCAACTTATGAATCTTGCCTTCAGGGCAAAATTACTAAGTTACCCTTCACAAGGACTTTTGAAAGAGCTGCTGAAAAGCTTGGATTGATCCATACCGATGTATGTGTCCCTTTTGAAGTGGCACGATATGGTGTTAAGTATTTCATTACGTTCACTGATGACCATACTAGGTATGTGTTTGTATACTTAATGAAACATAAATCTGAAGTCTTTGATAAATTCAAGAAATGTATAGCCCTAGTTTAAAACCAAACATGTCATCATGTTAAAGCACTTCGATCGGACCGAGGTGGCGAGTATACGAGTATCGAGTTTGATGAGTTTGGAAGAATTATGAATGGTATCGCAATTTACACCTTCAGCTCCTCCATAATTAAATGGTGTGTCAAAAAGAAGGAACTGAACTGTAACACCCCCAGAGCCATCCAGGAATATTACAGCGCCGTGGGCCCCGAGATGGAACCCACAAGGCTGAAGGAAATTTTTGCAAACATTTACAAACGCCCAAGAGGCTAACGACAGTATTATATATTAAAAACATTCGAAGATTTATAAAACTCGTTTATCAAACCGTCGTAAAAACTCATTTGAAACCACAAGGCCCAAAATGCCAAAACTCAACAGTTTAAAAACATACGTTAAGCTATCGCTTACACGTACCGACAGAATAGATTTAGAAAATGATTGCCAAAGTAACCTAAGTTACCGGATACCAAAAAGGCCATTTAAAAATACTCACGCAGCGGATAAAGACAAACAATTAAAATACTCTAGCAATGAATACAACAACCGATCGAAACTCAAAACACAAATACATGCCCTTTCCGGTATCCTCAGGAAGTTCATCTCTCCACGACCGCTACAAGCTTGATAATCCAAGAACCTAAAAGAAAGCCCACGACGGGTCACCATAATATCCAACAATGATAACCATCACATCTCGTCAATAATTACATATCAATGGAAATACTAAGTAAGAATACGACCAATGTAATCTTACCGTCGTAACTTTACGAGAATCCACGATTCGTATCCTTAACAACACATTAAAATAATACCGAAATATCTGTACGGTATCTCAACAATACTCAAGGTTCTCAAAACATTATCATAACTCGCGATACGGAAATTATACCAACTTTGGCCAATTTAATCCATCGGATAACATCGATAATTCCAATACGATAATCGATTGTCCATCAAAGACAAGTACCAAGGAAATACGAAACATACCTCAAGATACGAAATACCATGGCAATCACGTCAGTCTAATCCGAGATCAGATCAACATAACATACGGACATGGTCCTAACACAAGACCTACAAATGCATACTCATATGACAACGTCAATATGATCACAACAATAACGATAATGTATACTTAGGGCAAACCCATAATATACATATGTACAACAACAATACATGGCAATCCGATGATCCAGCGTTCACTGCCTAGATCCCACAATGACCCCGTCAGACCAACCGTGGTGGAAAAACCTGTCCGATGATCCAGCGCGCGCTAGTATAGATCCCAAGATGATCCCGTAGGACCAACCCTGGTGGACAAATGACAACAATGCACAACTGCACAAAACAACAGTACACAATACACGACAACAATAATGCACAAATGCATGAGAACAATGATACACGAATGTATCACAACATGATCGACTCAAATGATAAAAAATGATTAGAGTACTTGCCCCGAGTCCTTCGAGAATGATCTCAATGTCTAAACCATCACGAACCATTATCCTCAATACTCGACGGTCCAAAGTATCACGGATTGCAGATAATTCATATCTCCGTTTTTATCACGATATATCCTCGATATACAAGTATACCAATAACAAAAGTAAATCATATACATTATGATTTAGATTCCCAAAACTCGAATATGATTTATATTCCCAAGTCTCCTGTGATTACGATTATAAACATTGCTATACGAATTATAAACGAATGAAACGGAAACCATTCATTAAATACTATAAACTGAGTAAGTAATAACTTACTTCGATACTGATACAATGACGAGGAAGCTGTTACCAAATCCATTGCCGTCATCTACAAGTTCCTCGGTCCCGACCAAAGCAATCAACGAACATTCTCGAGCTCGACCGCAACACACGGTTGTAATCACTGATCAATATTCTCAACCTTTATGAAGGAATGGATTGATTTCCAAGGTTGAATCCATTTCCAAGAATCACCAATGATTTCAAGAACAAAGCTTTAATCCATGATTTCCATCTTTAATCTTGCTAAAGATCACCACCTCACCATGTTTGGGAACCTCAAGAACCTCCCAAAGCTCTCTCTATCGACTGAAGGTGAAAGAATGGACGAAATGCTTCATAATACCCGTTTGTCCCTTATATAGAATACATTACTAGCGTGCGCTAAACCTTATGTTTAGCGTGCGCTACGGCCTTAGCGTGCGCTAACTGACCTTTCTTACCGTGCGCTATCGCAGTCCATAGACTACTGTCTGGCTTCGTACATGAGCTTACGTACGTAATGCCCATGCATTAGCGTATGTAACTTACACTATCTAGCGTACGCAAGTTCTTGCATTTAGCGTGCGCTAATATCAGTTGACTCGTTTGTCTGTATGCTCCGAAGACTGGTCCACACGCCGAAAGTACTGACGAGGATAAGATTCCTTTTTGTCCGATATACAGTTAGCGTGCGCTAATCAACATGCATTAGCGTGCGCTATCACTACATTACAACATCCGTTGACTTACCAGAACGTGCGCCGAAAGTGGCCTGGTCCACACACAGATTCCTTCCGACCTGACTGCATTAGCGTGCGTTATCTTATATCCGTAGCGTGCGCTAAACCTGCACGATAGCGTGCGCTACTCATGATTATTAGCGTGCGCTAATAATGTTACACTTAGCCATTTTCAGCTATTCTTGTCCAATCGTCTCAACATACAGAATACGAACATACGGCATACTGAATACATATACTTCTTACATCCAATTGTCGACCAAGTACGACAATTATACCAATACAGATGTCTTGGTCCTTCAATTATTTTACCAATACTGCATGCATTCCACGCTGTACAACATAACTCGGATAAAATAATCTTAAACAACAGTAGTGGAAATTCCGGATATTACATACTACACCACTTAAAATAAGTTTCGTCCTCGAAACTTGCAATCCGTCATAAAAACAAATAAACTGTTCAACCAAAATATCCCGAAATAATCACGACAATGATGAATCATCATTATTACCGAATAACCAAAATAGCATACTTACATATGCGCCAAGAAGACGATCTCCTGAGATACTAGCAAGTGACTTCACTGAAAAGCCTCAACACGCTTACAATAATAATTCCATAAGTCCCAACCAGATATATTATCGTCAGATGAAATAATCTATCCGTGTCAGATCTTGTCTGCCTGATCGCACAATCAAATCCCAATCCGGATACAAATCAATAATATATGATACAACTGTGAAACAACTGTCCAAAACAATGACAACCGACCTCGAAATATCGACATAACGTCCGAACGCTCATACGATCGTTAACGATGATCAATCAACAAATTAGCCAAGAATATCATCGACATGATAAACTCTAATTCGACCATCCAAAGGTGAAAACACACTTTGACAATACTTTCACACGGTAAGCTCCAACATGGTCAACACAGAACCACGAAAACAGATATACGAAAGAATAACATTCTCAAAATGACACACCAATCACGTACAGTAGATCTCAATAAACATACCCGACTGGCGAACATATCCAATCCTATATGGAGTGGGAACGACCACTCAATATTCAAAGCAACCAGTATGGGGTCACCATCTCCAATGTCTCAGTTTCACAAAACCCACAGTTCCAAAATTACATCCTGTGCATGAATTCTACATCCTGTAGCATATTCTTCTTATCCGATCAATCAACCGATCATCCCTAGATAACCAACTACCATACTTAAGTTTGAATCTTTATTCATCGTACCGTACTGATGCCTTATCCAGTTTGTGAGTCACACTCATAACTCCATCATGATATGCATTATGCACTAAATGCGTATTTATATCGATCATATTTTCAAAAGCAGTTTGAAATCATATAGTCTCGTCAAAAGACAAATTTCCGAAAGTTCTTTCAAAAATTTCAAAACTCAAAACATAAATTTTCGTAAGTCCACGAAATCAATTTTTGAAAAAATTAAATCGGCTCGCTGGTGCCAAGTATTCGATAACAGTTTCCTTTGATTCTACACGATTTCGAAGTTTCAAATGAAAACTATGCAAATGCTGGACTACATCCATATTACTGTATACCAATTCGGTTCGCTATTCCATCGGAAAACCACACGATAAAGTTCCGAAATTTTCAATATATAAACTCCAACTAAAAACTCCTTTTCCACATATGACTCGCAACGTCAATCATTTTCCATCCTGGATCACCTCAATTATGCTATGACAATGCATTGAAACAAATCAACACAGCGAAAGACTTCCCGAGAAGTTTCATTTGAACAAGTAAACCAAGAACCTCAAAAGGCGGAAATAAAAACGATTGGCAAAGTGTTTTACAAATCTCGGGAGTTTTAGAAAACAGAAAAGCCTTTTGAAACATTAGGGTCTCAGCCCGTATCTCGTTCTGCATTACAAGAAGTTTAAAAAGTAGAAAACTCTTTTCGGGCTCCAAGTCCTGAATTATAAAACAATTTCAAAAACCTATTGGGTCTCGGCCCAAAAATCATTTACGGTAAAACATCCGTAAAACATTCATTTTGAAAAGTATCATTTTCAAATGCTTAAAACAGTTCATATATATCACAAAATGAACTAACATGACTATATATTCTTCTCAACAATCCATAGTCCTTCTCCCGATTACACAATTCCGTTCCAAAATCTAACCAACATACTGATTCTCAAAATTATAATTCCTCAAGATCATCAATCCTGTCCCAACTCTGTCATCTCATTCTGTAACGCATAATATCTGTAACGCATATTATCTTTCTGAATCTCAAAACGTATCAACTTAGAACAGCAATATATCTCAATGAAACCCAAAATCCAAATACTTACAGATCGTGAAGCCGATGATTCCCCGTGATACTGGCACATGTCTCAACTAAAGAAAATACTCGACACAGATATTTTCAAAACACACGATTGGAAAATCAGTTCAACTCAAGAACACAATACATCTCATTCCAGAGAATCTCGTTAACACCATTTGGAAAAGTTTACAACAAACCCAGCACCACGCTGGTAAATCACATAACTCACAAGCCTGAGTGAACAACAAAAAAAACTCACGGCTCTAGTATTAGTCAATCGACAACTCGAATGACGCGACCAAAACACGACCCAACTCGACCCTAATGCCTAGGTTTTCTCAACCTAAGCTCCGATACCATATTCTGTAACACCCCCAGAGCCATCCAGGAATATTACAGCGCCGTGGGCCCCGAGATGGAACCCACAAGGCTGAAGGAAATTTTTGCAAACATTTACAAACGCCCAAGAGGCTAACGACGGTATTATATATTAAAAACATTCGAAGATTTATAAAACTCGTTTATCAAACCGTCGTAAAAACTCAAAATGCCAAAACTCAACAGTTTAAAAACATACGTTAAGCTATCGCTTACACGTACCGACAGAATAGATTTAAAAAATGATTGCCAAAGTAACCTAAGTTACCGGATACCAAAAAGGCCATTTAAAAATACTCACGCAGCGGATAAAGACAAACAATTAAAATACTCTAGCAAATGAATACAACAACCGATCGAAACTCAAAACACAAATACATGCCCTTGCCGGTATCCTCAGGAAGTTCATCTCTCCACGACCGCTACAAGCTTGATAATCCAAGAACCTAAAAAGAAAGCCCACGACGGGGTCAGCCATAATATCCAACAATGATAACCATCACATCTCGTCAATAATTACATATCAATGGAAATACTAAGTAAGAATACGACCAATGTAATCTTACCGTCGTAACTTTACGAGAATACACGATTCGTATCCTTAACAACACATTAAAATAATACCGAAATATCTGTACGGTATCTCAACAATACTCAAGGTTCTCAAAACATTATCATAACTCGCGATACGGAAATTATACCAACTCTGGCCAATTTAATCCATCGGATAACATCGACAATTCCAATACGATAATCGATTGTCCATCAAAGACAAGTTCCAAGGAAATACGGAACATACCTCAATATACGAAATACCATGGCAATCACGTCAGTCTAATCCGAGATCAGATCAACATAACATACGGACATGGTCCTAACACAAGACCTACAAATGCATACTCATATGACAACGTCAATATGATCACAACAATAACGATAATGTATACTTATGGCAAACCCATAATATACATATGCACAACAACAATACATGGCAATCGTATGATCCAGCGTTCACTGCCTAGATCCCACGATGACCCCGTCAGACCAACCGTGGTGGAAAAACCTGTCCGATGATCCAGCGCGCGCTAGCATAGATCCAAAGATGATCCCATCGGACCAACCCTGGTGGACAAATGACAACAATGCACAACTGCACAAAATAACAGTACACAATACACGACAACAACAATGCACAAATGCATGACAACAACGATACACGAATGTATCACAACATGATCGACTCAAATGATAAAAAATGATTAGAGTACTTGCCCCGAGTCTTTCGAGAACAATATCAATGTATAAACCATCACGAACCATTATCCTCAATACTCGACGGTCCAAAGTATCACAGATTGCAGATAATTCATATCTCCGTTTTTATCACGATATATCCTCGATATACAAGTATACCAATAACAAAAGTAAATCATATACATTATGATTTAGATTCCCAAAACTCGAATATGATTTATAATCCCAAGTCTCCTGCGATTACGATTATAAACATTGCTATACGAATTATAAACGAATGAAACGGAAACCATTCATTAAATACTATAAACTGAGTAAGTAATAACTTACTTCGATACCGATACAATGACGAGGAAGCTGTTACCAAATCCATTGCCGTCATCTACAAGTTCCTCGGTCCCGACCAAAGCAATCAACGAACATTCTCGAGCTCGACAGCAACACACGGTTGTAATCACTGATCAATATTCTCAACCTTTATGAAGGAATGGATTGATTTCCAAGGTTGAATCCATTTCCAAGAATCACCAATGATTTCAAGAACAAAGCTTTAATCCATGATTTCCATCTTTAATCTTGTTAAAGATCACCACCTCACCGTGTTTGGGAACCTCAAGAACCTCCCAAAGCTCTCTCTATCAGCTGAAGGTGAAAGAATGGACGAAATGCTTCTTAATACCCGTTTGTCCCTTATATAGTGATAAGTGTCAGTTTTGTACACTTATCAATGGTTTGTATCGATAAAATTCACCCATAATTGAGCTAGTCTACTCGTTTTTTGCTTTTAATTTATTAGTTTTAATAATTTTATTTTTATCGGATGATGATCGGATTAAATAACTGAATTACTCAAGAAACAACATGTTTAATAAATATTCTATTGATTGAATTTTGATATATTCATGTTGTAGGGCTTTAGAGACGAATTGAAGTCTTCCGGATTTAAAATCGAGTTATATATCAAAAGTTATCATCCGAAGAAGATGTGGGGCAAAAACGCAAAGTCTGAGAAATTCTGGGCCGAAAACGTAACTATCCAAGCTTCAAATGAGAAAATTTACGAAGCCACGTTACGGCCGTAACATTCAGGAGTTACGGCCGTAAGTCACCCTTGTTACGGCCGTAACTCCTGAATGTTACGGCCGTAACTCTTGACATATTACTATGATTTGTCTAATTTTTTATACTTTTTATGTATTATTGAGGGGATGGCTGGCATTGATCCGATCTAATGTAATAATGCTGGAGTTTTGGAGCTATTAGATGACTTTAGGTGTATAAATAGACCCCTTAGATCCTTCATCATTAATCATTCATCTTATAATTTTCCATTTTTTGTAAACTTTTCTTTTTGTGTGAAGAAAACACTTGTGTTCTTGAGTGATCTTTGTAAGTGTGGTATAGTATATGTTGTTCAGAGAGTTTATTGCTTCTATCTCCTTTATCTACTAAGGGAGTTAGGATCAATTCTTTCTCTTGATTCAACTAAAAATGACCACAAAAGCTTGTAATATGTGTAATAAACCCTTCATGGGCTAAGTAATCTTTAGTTGGGATTATAAACAAGGTTAGTCATGTTATTTATTTTTGTATAAAGATCTATTGTGAATTACTTATTATTGTGTGTGATTTTCATTGTTTTAACAATCTTTATTTATTTGGCCAATAAATGACGATATTTATGGTCTTCATATGTTTCGAAAGAAAATATGTTTGATTAGATCAAATGATCTTCACTCTAAGTTGTTCTAGGGGATAGAAATATACCCCTAGTCCTTAGATGATTCTTTGAGTTATTTTCATAAATCCTAATGCTATGTATTGAAGCCAATCAACATAGAAATATAGTGGATTGATTCAATACGTAAGGGACGTTTTATAGTTCGAAAGAGAAACCGTCTTTTTAAGGAAAATCGAATCAACACAACATAATAAGTAAATTCATCTTATGATCTCCAATACATCTTTTATAACTAATGACGAACTAAGTTTGTAATCCCAACTATTTCATTTTATCGTTAATTAATCTCTTATTATTGCTATCTTTTTATTTCCTTATAATATTAGAACTATTATTGCATTTTCTTTGCAAATATTAAATCAAAATTTTTAATTATGTGTTTCACTTATCATAGTATCTATAAAAATAGACTAATAGTGTATAATTCAAATTATAACCAAACTTCCTTGTGGGATCGATAAACCGGACTCAAAAAGTCCACTTTACTACTTGATACGATATCGTGCACTTGCGATAGTTACACTAAAAACGTGTCATATAGAATACATTACTAGCGTGCGCTAAACCTTATGTTTAGCGTGCGCTACGGCCTTAGCGTGCGCTAACTGACCTTTGTTAGCGTGCGCTATCGCAGTCCATAGACTACTATCTGGCTTCGTACATGAGCTTACGTACGTAATGCCCATGCATTAGCGTATGTAACTTACACTATCTAGCGTACGCAAGTCCTTGCATTTAGCGTGCGCTAATATCAGTTGACTCGTTTGTCTGTATGCACCGAAGACTGGTCCACACGCCGAAAGTACTGACGAGGATAAGTGTAATACCCGTAATTTTGTTTCCCGGAAATTTTCTATTTTTGGCGGAAGTCCGTTTTTGACAACTTGCTTGGGACCGTTTCGTCATACCGAGAATGATTAATTCTACACTTTTTGTCATCCGAGTTCGTTTCGGTATCGTTCTGTTGAATTCTGTGTTCTTTAGCGACTTTTCCACGTATGAGTTCGACTTTGTTAAATCACCGTAAATTCTTGGAAAGTCCAAAAATTCTGAATCTTGGCAATATTATAAAGCATCGAGTTAGCTTTCCAATGGTTCAAACGGTGAGTCAATCGGAGTCCGGACGAGGGAGTTATGGTCGAAATAGCTAAGTCACTCTCATTCTCCAGATTCGGCCAAAACCACCTGTACCCGGTGCCGCGGCACACTGGCTGAGCCGCGGCACCTTTGGTGTGGCATTCTCAGCCAAAACCCGCTGTACCCGGTGCCGCGGCACACACGAGTGAGCCGCGGCACCTGCCAAACACAGGAACACTTTTAGGCCTGTGCCGCGGCACACCTATGCTGAGCCGCGGCACACAATGCGGTCAACTGCATAATTCGGCTTTTTAAGCGAAATTTCAGCCTTTTCCTTCATTTCTTCCTTCCGCTGGCGAGAGAGAGAGAGAGAGTTGAGGGAGGAGCTCTTTTCATAGCTATCACTTGTGTGTTGAAGATTTACCACTTTCAATCGGTTGGGAAGCCCGGATAGTCGATCTATCGCGTATTCCTTGGATCATAGAGCTTGGATATTCAAGAGGTAATTTCTTCGACATCTTGACTTCTCGTTTTTGTGTGGGTATTGACGTTTTGGATGATAAAATCATGGTGTATGAGGTGATATATGCGTGATGATGGACATGATTGGGTATTCATCGGATTTTTGAAAGATTATTCAAGAACACTTTGAATTTTGTGTTGGAAATTGGGGATTTTGTTTGACTTCATCCTTTTAATCCGTAGTAATTTAGATTAGTGATGGATTGATGATGATTTAGGTGTATTCTATCATTCCCATCGTTATTCCTTGGTTGGAGTGTATTGATTCGTCGTTTTGGTTGAGTTATTAGTCGACGCCTTCAAGGTGTCCGACAAAAGGTCTAGGAGGGGGGGTTTGTGCGTTGTACGATTATTATTCATCGTACGATTGTTGATTTATCATTGATATGACTTAGGGACGGAATCCTTGTGAAGAACTCAAGTCGAAACCCTTCCGTTCGTTGTCTTCTTCGTGGTTCAAGCTTCCCGGTCGAACCGTGTTCTTCGGGATCTTCGGTAACGTTTATTAAGGCAAGTATACATTTATGATTGTACGTTCTCGACTTTGAAAGTATGAAATATTGATGATATGATTATTTCTAGCCACTCCGGGACGGGCCTATGGTCCTCTGAGGGTTTCGTAGCCTCTGGTGCGATTCCATGGTTGATATGAACGAACCGTTTCTACGGCATTCATATGAAATAATGTTGGCATGTAATGAACGAACCGTTTTGACGGCATTCCTACATGTAACGGCGTATGATATGAACGAACCGTTTTTACGGCATTCACATACGTCTTGAGATTTTAGTTATTCCGGAATACTAGTCTTAAATTGATGAATTGACGGATATTGATGAATTGACGGATTACATTTACTTTATTGTCGAGGAGTATCATGTTTCATATTGTTATACTTGCACTAGCTATTCGACGGCTAACCCCTTTATGGGGGAAATACGTTTCATGTATTTTAGTTCCGGGAGAGCGGACAGACGGGTATCGGGTCGGCATGAAGATGATGGGCAAGTGTGATCTTGTTTTGTCTCGGTTATTTTCTTGGATTCCTCCATTCGGTGTTGTTGTCTTGGAATGGATTTTTAAATACTCGAGTATTGTATTTCGATTTCCTTGTTGTTCGGCTGTGTTGCCGAGGTATTGATTTGCACAGTGATGTATATGTTTTCATTGGTTATGGTTTTGAATACCATTTGTATCGTCTTTCTTTCTATTGTATGTAGACCTTATCGGTCAAGTTTATAGTTCCGCGTATTTTTAGCCTTGTGGGTCCCACGGCGGGGCTCACGGCGCCGTAATATACCCCGAATAACTTGGGGGTGTTACGAATATGGTATCGAGCTTAGGTTTATGGATACCTAGGTTGTCGGTCTTTTGGGTCGATTGAGTCGGCATTTGCCTGATATCACTACTCTGCCATCATCACAGTGTGACCGGTACTTGTAAGTCCTCTCACTCTTCTTGTATTCTTCTTAATCGTTTCGTCTATAGCTTGGTATTCTTGGAAATTGGTCACTTCGAGAATGTGCGATTCGGATTATACTTACGCATGTATGTGCCCTTCAGATTGTTGGCTGAAAGTAGGAAGAATCGTGGCCGTGGTCACGGACGTGAACTCTTCCTTGAGATTTTGTTAAGTTGCTAATTTCGATAATGGTGTGTATCGGTATTATGTTGAGACTTTGTTTAGGAGTCGCATGCTAGTATCACGGGAGATCTTCGACTTCGCGGACTTGTAAGTATGTTGTTCGAATTATTCGATAATTCTTGGTGAAATTGAATTCCGTTGAAATGTTGTTTATGCAGTGATTGTAAGTTTCGAGGACGAAACCTAGTTTTAAGGGGGGTAGAGTGTAATACCCCGATTTTCCGGATATATTTTTTTTCGTTTATATATTGGATATCGTGGATGGTTAATTATGCTCGAGGACGTTGTGAACGTTTGAAAATGTTAATGAATTGAGTATATGTATTGATTTTGTCGTATGCTCGTATTTGGTATGTCATGACTTTGGACAGGAATTGTTGAGATTGGCTAAGAATGGAATTATTACGTACGTTAATAAGGTGAGATTACGTACGTAAGATTGGCATGGTTACGTACGTTAAGGCTAAGGTATTACGTACGTAACGAAGGCATCGGACAGAACCGAGTCCTGGTCGACAGGTGGGACCCTGTTTCGGCAACTTTCGGCGGAGGATGTTGACAGGCGAGTCAACGTCGTGTTACGACGTTATACGGGACGTGTTACGACGTAACACAACCATTGTACCGTAGCAAGTCAACCGGTATATTACGACGTTTTATGGTATGGGTTACGTCGTAATGGACCGCACGGAATGAGATAGTGAGTTGGTTACGTGCGTTATGGATATTGGATTACGACGTTAAAGTTGTTACGACGTTAAGAAAGGACACTTACGTACGTAATGAGAGTGCAATTTATATATTGAAGTGTTGCCTTTTATTTCTCTCACGATCCTTTGAGATATTTCTCTCCAAAACTCGTCCCTCTTTACTTTTAAGAGTGTTCTAAACGCTTTTAACATGATTGTGAGCTTGGAATCATGGAATTAGAGCTTGGTTATGGAACTATTGTTGATTCTTGAAGTGATTTCTTGTGTTATCCATATTCTATGAGGTTTATGTTGAAGGAAGATAATGATATGCTTTGAATATGTTGATTATGATTATGGAATCATAGAGATCTTGATGTTCTTGAGGCCATATGATGACTATGATGATTTAATGATTCTTGGAAGGGAGTTCAATTATTCTTTCTTCGTGGTTCGTCCATACAAGGTAATCCTCGTATCCCTTTGATAGTGGCTCATTTTTTTCTTTTTGGATTACTACTTGGGAGGGAGTATGTTGGGAATCGTGTATTTTGATGTTCGTCTTATTTCAATGAAAATGCATAAATTGGGTGTACTTTATCATGGCGTGAGTAGTTTTGAAATGGATTTTTGGTATTTTGCCAACCGAAATTTTATTTTGTAAAACCGATTCCCTAAACTGAGTTTTTGGCATTTTAACCTTGATCGTTTTGACGGTATTTGGAAAATGATTTATTTTAGTATTTGAAAAATATTACCGTCATCAGTCTTTTTGACATTTTTGAAATGACGTGGAAAATTGTGCTTAGCCTGGTAAATCCTTGTGAGAAGGGTTTACGGCGTGTAATACTCCCGTAAGGGTTTGGGGTGAAGATTGTAGTATTCGGATATTGTTGATGTCATTTTGGATATTCTTGGTCTATGGTATGCATTTCGGAAGGAAGTCCGGATAGAGGTATGTTTTGTGGTAATCGTACATAGAAGATTGTGTACGGGAAGGTATTCGGTATTGAGGTATTATATGGTATCGTGTGATAATGCTATACGAGATTTATTGGAATCGTAATAAGAGATTTCGGATGTTGATATGATTACTGAGATCTTCTTCATATGACGATAAGGGTTCTGATGTGATTCTTGAGGTTGTATGAATGACATGATGAAGAAAATGGTAACATAGAGATATATACCTCGGATATGTTGTTCTGAACGTGATGTCGGATATTTCATGTTCTTGAAGAACTCTTGAATTATACGAGGTGATGAAAATTTTTAAGAAGTGTTGATGTTTTGAATATGAATATGGAATATTCATATCTAGAGCTAAACTATGTGTTGGAAATAATATTCGTATAGGAAATACGAATGTGATTATGAGCTTGATGAGACTATTATTCATCTCTGAATTTGGAAGCCCACACGTACGGAGCAAATAATCAAATCGAATGTTTGGAGTGTTTGATAACCTTAAAATATGATTATCTATAATGCTGAACTAATTGGATGGTTAGAATTAACGATGATCATCGGAAAATTTTAACTACGGATTTACGAGAAGGGAACCTTGTCAATTCGTGTTTAAGAATTGAGTTTGGAACCGATAATATTTAGACCCTTATTGTTGGTCCGAATTGATTGCTGATATGATCATCGGATTTCGGCTCGTATTGTGGACATGGATTCGTGAGGGTCTGAGTTGGACAGTTCAGACTATGATTGGTCGAGATATGGTGAAACGATTGAGTTCGTGGTTTGGTGGTATTGATAATGGTCGTCATCGAACCGGTTGATTATCAATCCTTCGTTTTACAGTAAGATATGATGTTTGATCATAGATTATGACTTTTGTGTTGCGGTTAAGTTGAAGGGTTCGTAGATTAACTTGGTCGAGACTCGTAAGACGAAATCGACTGAATTGGTAACAGTTCGTTGTATTGATATCGAGGCAAGTTTTATACTCGTACTAATCAATGAGACTAATGTTATTGTGTAGGCGTACGAATGTGTGTATCATTTCGGGACTTGGCCTCTTTATGATTGTATTGATATCAGGGGATCATTGATACGACGCCCGTCGGAAAATTATGCCAAATGTTACTGTTGTTTGTAAAAGGCCGGTTCGAGGCATTACGATACTTGTTGGCAAGTTGCTATCGATAGCCGGTTCGCGGTATCGATGTATCGATTATTATTGTTCGCGATTAATGTCGTTCTGAGACATCGTTGAATCTTTGTCGTCGAATTGGGCATTGCTATGATGTTGCGTTAACCGATTGGGGACGTTTGATATATCCTTTTGTCATCTCCGTTTCGGTGGTTGGTTTAAGACACCGGGACATCTATTCTATCGTATCATTGATTATCGATTGACCGTTCTAAGGTACTCGAGGTATTGAATTGGGATTATCGAAGATAATTCCCATCCGTTGTCAAAGATATTCTCATCCGTTGTATCGTTGTTATCGATTGGCCATTCTACGGTAATCGAAGTATTGAATTGGGACTGTCGAGGAGAGTTCCCATCCGTTGGATTATTATTGCCGTGTTGGCCGACTCAAGGCAGCACACTATTATTTTTGTGAACTTGGTAATTTTGTGATCGTTGAAGGTTGAGGATTTTCCCGAACTGTTGTGTTGTGATCGTTGCTCGTATTAATCGGTCCTTAGGGAATTCTGATCCCAGGATGGTTGTTATGAATATCGTTGGTCGTGTCGATCTTCCATTATTCGTGTGTCATCGTTCACTTGGTGAGTCGTATGATCCGTATTGGATGTTTTATCCCTTGAGTTTCGTTGTCATGTTGTATCGTGGCATATCTGGAATCATGTCTGCGTGCCGATTGGTTATGTGTAGGATTTTTAGCCAGGCACTCGACGGTCATGCGTGGATATTTCCGCATTGGACCGTGCACACGAGACGTAGTTCTTGAGGCTAATTAGGCACATTGTCACACGTATATTCTGGATTCCGTATACGGGGTGGACATGTGCACGGACACATTTCCGGATCGGGCGTACTGTGATGTCCCTCTTGAGCTTTATTGATTGATCGTTCGTAGTCCATGTTGTATTGGATATGTCCGACGATTTGCGGCAGTTGTTCATACGCCGAGGTATGCCCGACGATCACGTTTGCTTCTTTGAGATCTGTATTGTGATGATTCTGACTTTGGGCATTCGGCTTTCGAGCCATTGTGATGTATCGGTATTTCCGTTGGAGCCTTCGGGCATTGTGAATTCGTATCTTTTCGGCATTGGTTTAGTTTACCTTCGGGTAATGTATTGTTGTGTTCTATATTGATTATTCGCCGTTTGGGCGTAAGTTTCGCTCTTGTGTATCTCGTTGAGTTTTCTGGCGAAATATTTCTTCTCCTGCTGTTTTAAGTTTCGGGACGAAACTTCTTTTAAGGAGGGTAGAATGTAATACCCGTAATTTTGTTTCCCGGAAATTTTCTATTTTTGGCGGAAGTCCGTTTTTGACAACTTGCTTGGGACCGTTTCGTCATCCCGAGAATGATTAATTCTACACTTTTTGTCATCCGAGTTCGTTTCGGTATCGTTCTGTTGAATTCCGTGTTCTTTAGCGACTTTTCCACGTATGAGTTCGACTTTGTTAAATCACCGTAAATTCTTGGAAACTCCAAAAATTATGAATCTTGGCAATATTATAAAGCATCGAGTTAGCTTTCCAATGGTTCAAACGGTGAGTCAATCGGAGTCCGGACGAGGGAGTTATGGTCGAAATAGCTAAGTCACTATCATTCTCAGTTCGGCCAAAACCACTGCCGGTGCGCGGCACACACAGGCTGAGCCGCGGCACCGTGTGGCATTCTCAGCCAAAACCGCTTTGTACCGGTGCCGCGGCACACTGGAAGCCGCGGCACCTTTGCGAAACACAGGAACAATTTTAGGCTGTGCCGCGGCACACCTATGCTGAGCCGCGGCACACAATGCGGTCAACTGCATAATTCGGCTTTTTAAGCGAAATTTCAGCCTTTTCCTTCATTTCTTCCTTCCGCTGGCGAGAGAGAGAGTTGAGGGAGGAGCTCTTTTCATAGCTATCACTTGTGTGTTGAAGATTTACCACTTTTAATCGGTTGGGAAGCCCGGATAGTCGATCTATCGCGTATTCCTTGGATCATAGAGCTTGGATATTCAAGAGGTAATTTCTTCGACATCTTGACTTCTCGTTTTTGTGTGGGTATTGACGTTTTAGATGATAAAATCATGGTGTATGAGGTGATATATGCGTGATGATGGACATGATTGGGTATTCATCGGATTTTTGAGAGATTATTCAAGAACACTTTGAATTTTGTGTTGGAAATTGGGGATTTTGTTTGACTTCATCCTTTTAATCCGTAGTAATTTAGATTAGTGATGGATTGATGATGATTTAGGTGTATTCTATCATTCCCATCGTTATTCCTTGGTTGGAGTGTATTGATTCGTCGTTTTGGTTGAGTTATTAGTCGACGCCTTCAAGGTGTCCGACAAAAGGTCTAGGAGGGGGGGTTTGTGCGTTGTACGATTTTATTCATCGTACGATTGTTGATTTATCATTGATATGACTTAGGGATGGAATCCTTGTGAAGAACTCAAGTCGAAACCCTTCCGTTCGTTGTCTTCTTCGTGGTTCAAGCTTCCCGGTCGAACCGTGTTCTTCGGGATTTTCGGTAACATTTATTAAGGCAAGTATACATTTATGATTGTACGTTCTCGACTTTGAAAGTATGAAATATTGATGATATGATTATTTCTAGCCACTCCGGGACGGGCCTATGGTCCTCTGAGGGTTTCGTAGCCTCTGGTGCGATTCCATGGTTGATATGAACGAACCGTTTCTACGGCATTCATATGAAATAATGTTGGCATGTAATGAACGAACCGTTTTGACGGCATTCCTACATGTAACGGCGTATGATATGAACGAACCGTTTTTACGGCATTCACATACGTCTTGAGATTTTAGTTATTCCGGAATACTAGTCTTAAATTGATGAATTGACGGATATTGATGAATTGACGGATTACATTTACTTTAATGTCGAGGAGTATCATGTTTCATATTGTTATACTTGCACTAGCTATCCGACGGCTAACCCCTTTATGGGGGAAATACGTTTCATGTATTTTAGGTTCCAGGAGAGCGGACAGACGGGTATCGGGTCGGCATGAAGATGATGGGCAAGTGTTATACTGTGTTTTGTCTCCGGTTATTTTTCTTGGATTCCTCCATTCAGTGTTGTTGTACTGGAATGGATTTTTAAATACTCGAGTATTATATTTCAGTTTCCTTGTTGTTCCGGCCTGTGTTGTCGAGGTATTGATTTGCACAGTGATGTATATGTTTTCATTGGTTATGGTTTTGAATACCATTTGTATCGTCTTTCTTTCTATTGTATGTAGACCTTATCGGTCAAGTTTATAGTTCCGCGTATTTTTAGCCTTGTGGGTCCCACGGCGGGGCTCACGGCGCTGTAATATACCCTGAATAACTTGGGGGTGTTACAATAAGATTCCTTTTTGTCCGATATACAGTTAGCGTGCGCTAATCAATATGCATTAGCGTGCGCTATCACTACATTACAACATCCGTTGACTTACCAGAACGTGCGCCGAAAGTGGCCTGGTCCACACGCAGATTCCTTCCGACCTGACTGCATTAGCGTGCGTTATCTTATATCCGTAGCGTGCGCTAAACCTGCACAATAGCGTGCGCTACTCATGATTATTAGCGTGCGCTAATAATGTTACACTTAGCCATTTTCAGCTATTCTTGTCCAATCGTCTCAACATACAGAATAAGAACATACGGCATACTGAATACATATACTTCTTACATCCAATTGTCGACCAAGTACGACAATTATACCAATACAGATGTCTTGGTCCTTCAATTATTTTACCCATACTGTACAGATTCCACGCTGTACAACATAACTCGGATAAAATAATCTTAAACAACAGTAGTGGGAATTCCGGATATTACATGAACCTTGTTGGACATGGTGTGATCCATTCTTAACTATACTGATCTACCAATTTACCTGTCGGGTTACGTGCTCCTTACTGCTGCACATATCTTGAATGAATGTCCTTCTAAATTCATTCCTAAGACACCACATAAGATGTGGAGAGGTAGGAAGCCAGATCTTAATTACATTAGGATTTGAGGATGTCCTGCTTATGTCAAGAAGACTAAAGTAGAGAAGTTGGAAGCTAGGTATATGAAGGGTAGTCTCATAGATACCCAGAAGATTCAATGGGATATCTATTCTACATGCACGAAGATCATAGGATCATCGTTGCTTTACAAGCATACTTCATTGAAGATGAGGTCATTCAGGAAGAAGGTGCATCTAGAAATGTTTCTTTGGAAGAACTAAAAGAAACACCCAATAAGACACTTGTACAAGATATTGGAATCGAACCTTCTGAAATACAAATAAAACCTTGTAGATCTAGTAAAGCTTCTCCATTACATGAGAGGTGTGGATATCTACATCAAAAGGAACTGGGTCTTCATGTGATGACAGAAAATCAAAGATAACGATCCATCTATGTATGACCAAGTTGTTGGGATTCGGTAATAAAAATGAGTTACGCAACGGAAAAATAAAACCGGTACAAGCGGATAAAAAGCGAACTTCTAATAGGATCGATCAAGCATCATATATCAAATATATAATAAAGAAAAACAAGGCGTGACATAGAAACCATACCCCTGGAGTCTTTGATTAAATGTTGAATATACTAAGCCAAGCTTTAGAAAATTTCCGAGCACTGAAACCACCGTACCTCTACGTATCACGCATCGGAAGATGACCGAAAAATATTTCTATCAACTTATACTCTATGTAAAAGGCTAGAAGTTGGTAAAATTAGCTTAGTTTTAATTTTATAAACACTCTAAGTATTTTATAAAATTATTTTCTCTCAAAATTACACTTAGAACGCAAGTGTAGAACTTAGAAAAAATTCCCCCTCCATCCTCACAAAGCTCACGGCCAAGTGTAATATCCGCGTTTTCTATTTTTAGTAATTTCTATTTTTGGTGCATATTCGTTTCGGACAACTCGCTCGGCACTGTTTTGTAATTCTGAACCTATTTTGTTCATGGGGTTTTTCCGTTTAAACGAGTCTCGATAATGTTTTTACGTAATTTCATCTTGTGTTATATTCTGTCTCATGTGTATTCGATTCTCGTTAAACTCGTTCGATTTCGTCGTTTTCTTACTTCCATGAGTTTGTATGCTTGAGTAGATCATGTTGTGAGTTTCGGATTGTTAGTCCGACGTTGTGTCGTGATTTTTCGGATGTTTGGGCCGTTTTTGTAATTTCCCAGAAGTTTAGGGAATTTGTGCCTTGTTCGACTTTGGTTGTGTACCTCAGATCGTTTTTGGATTCCGTACTTCCATTTCGTGTTATCGTTGCCCAAATATCGATCCCTATTGCTTTTATTCTCTTTCCGGATCATTTTTCGTCATTTTGGGACCCGAGGGGGGGTGTGGGCCGCGACACAAGGATTGTGCGCCGCGGCACACACATCACCCAGTGTTGTCCGAGCAAAGCATGCCGTGTGCCGCGGCACAAGGATTGTGCGCCGCGGCACAGTCAGTCTGCGGCACACTTATGCAGGCGCGGCACACCCGTGTGGCACTTGCCGGCCAAAACCGACTGTACCGCGTGCCGCGGCACACGCCGAATCTGCGCCGCGGCACACTTCGAATGAGCCGCGGCACAACGAGCGGTCAACCGATCACTGGGCGCGATTTTTGGCCCTGTGCCGCGGCACAGTTCAGCTGAGCCGCGGCACACAACGCGGTCAGCGCTATACCTGCGTTTTTATTCAGCGTGAGCCACTCATTTCCTTTCCCTTCTTCAACCGTGCGAGAGAGAGAGGTTTGAGAGGGAGATTTCCTCCATCTATCACTTAATTGTGTAAATTTCTTCATCTCTTTTCGATCGGGTGGCTCGGATTGCGGATCTAACACGTGGTTTTCGGATTTGAGTGCTTGATTCTTCAAGAGGTAAGAACTCCTTTGACCCTAGTATGATTTTGGGGAGGGTTTGGTGGTGATCTTGTGTTTTAATCCGAATTTACCGATGTTGTTGTTAGATTTTGATAGTATACTCGTGACCCTTGGTTTTCTTGCTATTGGTTGGGATGAAATCCCGATATTGCACCGTTGACCGATTTCTTTTCCTTATGCACGCGTGGTGTCCGATGAATTGTCCCAACGGGTAGAACTAGGATGAATTTCTTCGTATTCATGATGTTGAGATTGGTTATATATCATTATTGTGATAGGGTCGGATTTGAGAGGATTGTTCGGACCGTAACCGTTCCTTCGTCGTTTCCTTCGCGTCGTATTATCCAAGGCAAGTACATGTATTATATTTCGTTATGTGTGTCCGGTTTTGATGCGAATGATGTAAACTGGTTTATTGAACGATTGTGTTGGTTACTCTTCCACCTGGGGATGGCGTGGGGCCTCTGGGGGCCGATACTAATGGGTACGGCCACGGAAGTGGACTTGGGTGCGTGTGTTGATGTTCTTCCACCTGGGGACGGTTCGACGGGACCTCTGGGGGCCGATACTAATGGGTACGGCCACGGAAGTGGTTTCTCACCTGGGGACGGTCTGACGGGACCTCTGGGGACCGATACTAATGGGTACGGTCGCGAGTTACCAAGCGTGGATAATTGTGATGTGGGAAACTTGTTAATACTGTTTTGGTGTTAATGTGATATTCCGGAATATTGGTTTTCAAAATGATTTTTCCTAACGATTTATTTGCGTTGAATCGTGTATGCATATAATGTTGTGTAATTATGTACTTGCACTAGCTATTCGAATGCTAACCCCTTAAATGGGGGAAATGCGTCTTATGTATTTAGTCTTGAGTCGGTGAGGAGGCACGGGATGCGCATGCGAAGGATGGGTTGGCATGATGATGCGGCTCGAGTCTGCATTTTATAGTTTTGTCATTGCATGTGTTGAGTACTGGAGATAGATTGTTTATTTTTAAACATGGTTTAAGTCCCCTGCGTGGGCAGCGATTTGGTATTTAACTTATGTCTCATGTACTCCGTTAAAATGTTTTGGCCGAGGCCACGGCCTTATTTACTTTTTGGATGCACCGTTTGGGTTATCATTGTGGTTCATGTGTCGCGAGTTAGCCTGGTAGACCTGACGGGGGTTCTACGGCGTGTAATGTCCCATTTGTGAATTGGGATGTTACAATTATGGTATCAGAGCTTAGGTTTTGAATACCTAGGCTGTCGGTGAAATTTGGGTCTGTCAGTTGCGTCATTAGAGTCAGTCGTTGAGCCTAATATCATCATGCTACCGTCCTTTCGTGCGACCCGTGGCTGTAAGTCTCCTCGAACTCTTATATTTCTGTAATTCGTTTTCTTGCGCTGTTCGGAATCGTGACTTGTGTTACCAACCTTGTGAATTGGGAATCTTTCTGATCTTGTTCTTTTCCTATTTCCCTTCAGTATGTTGAGAGGTCGTGGTAGACCGGCTAGGAGACGCGGCCGAGGCCGTGGCCGTGGTGCTGATAATGAGGAGGGCTCACTTTCTCAGTCATCTGCGGACTCAGCCTCTCACTCAGTGCCGTCGGGTAACAATGCCGACGCCGGGGCTACTGCCGTAATTCAGCAGTTGGTAGCCCAACTTACTCAGATAGCTCAGGGTGGACGCCAGACTCCGCCCCCGACACCGGAAGAGGAGGCTAGTAAGTGGCTTCAGACGGTGACTAAGATGCACCCTCCTTGTTTCTCCGGAGCTTCTGACTCCCTCGGTTGGGAGAATTGGCTCTTTCAGTTGTCCAGGACCTTTGATGCCGTAGCTTGCCCTGAAGACAGGAGGGTACACATCGCCCAGTACCTCCTGGATAAGGGAGCTGCGGAATGGTGGGAGGCCGTTGTGCCCAGAGACCGTCGAGCTACTTGGGAGGAATTCAAGGCTGCTATGGAAGCAGAGTATTGTCCGCCGCCAGTCAAGGAGCGCAGAATTGTGGAATTCTTCACCGCTACACCTCAGGATGTGCCTATTTCTCAGGCCATCATTTCTTACAATCAGCAGTTGGGTTTCGTGAGAGATCAAGTGAGAACGGAGGCTGACAAGATCCGTTACTTCAATATGCGCATGAAGCCGCATATTAGCAGTATGGCGCCGCTCATGTGTGCCACCTTGAAGGAATACCGTGATCGCGCTCCGCGTCGAGATGGTCATGTCCGGAATCAGAGTCGGTTTCGGAAGCTATGAAGCAGAAGACTACCGGCGGGTTCTCGGCCGGTAAAGGTGGACAGTTTTCGAAGTCTCGTTCTGCTCCTACACCAGGGAAGAAGCCGTTTCATCAGGCCGGTGGATCCCAAGGTAACTGCTCGTCGGTCGATCAGTGGCACCAGTGAGAGTTTGTTTTAATTGCAGTCAGCCCGAGCACGTTATGAAGGATTGCCCATTTCCGTTAGTTGCTTGCTTTACTTGCGGACAGACCGGGCATCGGGCAGCTCATTGTGAGAGGGCCACCAGGGCCTCTAGAGTTCTGACTACCACTACCGATCGGAAGGATCACAGCTCACCAGCTACTCATGTTCCGCAGGGTTCGAGTCGTGGTAGAGGTCGGGGGCAGCCGGATCGCCGCGCAGCGTCGAGTTCGGGCTCGGTCCATCCCCGATTATATCAGATGAGGCGCACGGAGGAGGCAGACATTCCGGTGGCGTCAGGTACCACTCAGATCCTTTCTCATCCGGTGCTTTTGATTCGGGCGCGACCCATTCCTTTATAGCTTCGGATTGTGTGAGTCGTATTGGTTTTGACTGCTTGTTTGAGTGTGAGCCGTTTGTAGTGGGTACACCCAGCGGGGATCGTATGGTTGGGGACCGGGAAGTTAGGGATTGCCCAGTGAGGATCGGGAGCCGGGATTGGCCCTCGGATCTCATTGTTATAGACCTTAAGGGCGAGGATTTGATCCTCGGGGACGATTGGTTGGATCGTCATGGTGCTATCATGAACTATCGGACTCGTACCATCACGATAGTTTCCGAGGACGGAACCGAGCATACTCTCGTCGGCTGTAAGCCGGGTAGATCGGGGTGTGTGATTAGCGCCTTGAAGGCGATGAAACTTTTGAACCAAGGTTGTGTCGGCTACTGGTGTTTCGCTCTGCAAGCGGAAGATGGTGGAATTGACATGTCGTCAATTCCAGTTGTTTGTGAGTATCCTGATGTTTTCCCAGACAACTTGCCGGGATTACCACCGCAGCGAGAGGTGGAGTTTCCTATCGATCTTGAGCCGAATGCAGCCCCTATTTCTCGAGCACCGTACCGTATGGCACCGTCAGAGATGCTAGAGTTGAAGAATCAGTTGGGAGAGTTATTAGATAAAGGGTACATTCGACCGAGCGCATCACCTTGGGGTGCACCTGTACTTTTTGTCAAGAAGAAGGATGGATCGCTTCGTTTATGCATCGACTATCGAGAATTAAACAAGCTAACCATCAAAAATAAATACCCTTTGCCGAGGATTGACGATCTGTTTGATCAGCTTCAGGGGGCGACAGTCTTTTCGAAGATTGATTTGCGATTGGGCTACTACCAGTTGAGGATTCGGGATGTCGATATTCCGAAAGCTGCCTTTCGGACGAGATATGGCCATTACGAGTTTGTGGTTATGCCTTTCGGGCTAACTAACGCCCCAGCAGTGTTCATGCAGTTAATGAACAAAGTTTTTATTGAGTATTTGGACAAATTCGTAGTCGTTTTCATCGACGATATTCTTATCTATTCTCGGAGTCGGGAGGAGCATGCCCTACATCTCCGGATTGTGTTAGACACCTTGAGGGCTGAGCGGTTGTACGCGAAGTTCTCTAAGTGTGAGTTTTGGCTCGAGGAAGTGACGTTCCTCGGGCATGTGATTTCAGCAGAGGGAGTTCGGGTAGATCCACAGAAGGTAGAGGCAGTGATGGATTGGGAGCCGCCTAAGAATGTGAAGGAGGTGAGGAGTTTTCTGGGTCTTGCCGGCTATTACCGTAGATTCGTTGAGGGATTTTCTAAGATCGCGAGACCACTCACTCAGTTGCTCCAGAAAACTCAGAAGTTCGAGTGGACGGCAGACAGGCAGGACAGTTTTGACGAGTTAAAGAGACGTTTGACTACCGCACCCGTGTTAGCGTTGCCTCAAGGGAACGAGGATTTCGTAGTGTACAGTGATGCTTCGGGCCTTGGCCTAGGATGTGTTTTGATGCAGAGAGACAGAGTGATTGCGCATGCATCCCGCCAGTTGAAACCTTATGAGGTGAATTACCCCACGCACGATTTGGAGTTAGCTGCGGTCGTTTTCGCTTTAAAAATCTGGAGGCATTATCTCTATGGGTCGTCGTGTAAGATTTTTACAGATCACAAGAGTTTGAAGTATATCTTCAGTCAGAAAGAGTTAAATATGAGACATCGTAGGTGGTTGGAGCTAATTAAAGATTACGACCTCGAGATACTTTACCATCCGGGTAAGGCTAACGTAGTGGCTGATGCGTTGAGTCGTAAGCCGATAGCGTTGCAGATGTTAGAGGTACTTACACCTCAGAGTAGGATCCAGCGAGATCTTATTTGTCAGAATATTGAGGTTTGGGTTCAGAGAGTTCAGGGCCAGTTATGTGCATTAGAGATCACTTCGTCCTTGACTGATGATATCAAGGCGAAACAGTATGATGATCCGTGTTTGGTCCAGTTGAGGGAGGATGTGAGGCAGGGGAAAGCCCCTGGATTTGTGGTTCAGGATGATGGCGTTCTGAGATTCCGCGGCAGACTATGTGTACCAAATGATATTGAGCTGAGACAGAAGATCTTGAGTGAAGCTCATACCACACCTTACTCCATACATCCTGGTACGAATAAAATGTACAAGGATGTGAGGAGCAACTACTGGTGGAGTAATTTGAAGACAGACGTTAGCGAGTTTGTGTCGAAGTGTTTGACCTGCCAGCAGGTTAAGATCGAGCATCAGCGACCCGCGGGGTTTTTGCGACCACTTCCTATCCCGGAGTGGAAATGGGAGGATATTTCTATGGACTTCATTACTAATATGCCTAGAACTCGGAATGGAATGAACATGATTTGGGTTATTGTCGATCGACTGACCAAATCAGCTCACTTTCTAGGTATTAAGGACACTTGGGGCCCGGAGAGACTGGCACGAGTATTTATTGCAGAGGTCGTAAGATTGCATGGGACTCCTAAGAGTATTGTTTCGGATCGTGATGGCCGGTTCGTGTCACATTTTTGGCAGGCTGTTCATCGAGCTTTGGGGACTGAGTTGAGACTCAGTACATCTTATCACCCTCAAACTGACGGGCAGTCAGAGCGGACGATCCAGACGTTAGAGGATATGTTGAGAGCCTGTGCCCTAGAATGGAAGGATGATTGGGAGTCGCACTTGCCATTGATCGAGTTCACATACAACAATAGTTGGCATGCCTCGATCAAAATGGCACCATTCGAAGCATTGTATGGAAGGAGGTGCAGATCACCGTTGTGTTGGGACGATACGTCCGAGCTAATCGGTACCAAGCCCGACATGATAGTTGAGACGAGGGAGAAGATTACCCTGATTCGTGGTAGATTGTTGACGGCCCAGAGTCAGCAGAAGTCTTATGCCGATACACGTCGCCGACCGTTGGAGTTTGAGGTGGGAGATCACGTCTTGCTTAAGGTGTCGCCGACTCGGGGAGTTTACCGCTTCGGTCGGAAGGGTAAACTTAGTCCGAGATATATCGGACCGTTTGAGATTTTAGATAGAGTCGGAGAGCTTGCGTATCGATTAGGCTTGCCGCCGTCCCTGAGCCACGTGCATAACGTATTTCATGTTTCCCAACTTAGGAAGTACGTATCGGACCCTAGCCATATTATTGATTTTGAAGAGATCGAGTTGGGGCCCGACATTACCTTCGAGGAGAGGCCGATTCAGATCTTAGAGCGTCGAGTTAAGCAACTCAGGCACAAAACCATTCCTTTGGTCAAAGTGCAGTGGTCGAGGCATGGATCCGAGGAAGCCACGTGGGAAACGGAGGAGAGTATGAGGTCGGGATACCCCGAGTTATTCGTGTTGTAAGTTTCGGGACGAAACTTATTTTTAGGGGGAGATAATGTAATATCCGCGTTTTCTATTTTTAGTAATTTCTATTTTTGGCGCATATTCGTTTCGGACAACTCGCTCGGCACTGTTTTGTAATTCTGAACCTATTTTGTTCTTGGGGTTTTTCCGTTTAAACGGGTCTCGATAATGTTTTTACGTAATTTCATCTTGTGTTATATTCTGTCTCATGTGTATTCGACTCTCGTTAAACTCGTTCGATTTCGTCGTTTTCTTACTTCCATGAGTTTGTATGCTTGAGTAGAGCATGTTGTGAGTTTCGGATTGTTAATCCAACATTGTGTCGTGATTTTTCGGATGTTTGGGCCGTTTTTGTAATTTCCCAGAAGTTTAGGGAATTTGTGCCTTGTTCGACTTTGGTTGTGTACCTCAGATCGTTTTTGGATTCCGTACTTCCATTTCGTGTTATCGTTGCCCAAATATCGATCCCTATTGCTTTTATTCTCTGTCCGGATCATTTTTCGTCATTTTGGGACCCGAGGGGGGTGTGGGCCGCGACACAAGGATTGTGCGCCGCGGCCCACACATCACCCAGCTGTTGTCCGAGCAAACTGTACCGTGTGCCGCGGCACAAGGATTGTGCGCCGCGGCACACAACCGAGTCAGTGCCGCGGCACACTTGTCTGGGCCGCGGCACACCCGTGTGGCACTTGCCGGCCAAAACCGACTGTACCGCGTGCCACGGCACAGTCCGGCAGGGCCGCGGCACACGCCAAATCTGCGCCGCGGCACACTTCGAATGAGCCGCGGCACAACGAGCGGTCAACCGATCACTGGGCGCGATTTTTGGCCCTGTGCCGCGGCACAGTTCAGCTGAGCCGCGGCACACAACGCGGTCAGCGCTATACCTGCGTTTTTATTCAGCGTGAGCCACTCATTTCCTTTCCCTTCTTCAACCGTGCGAGAGAGAGAGAGGCTTGAGAGGGAGATTTCCTCCATCTATCACTTAATTGTGTAAATTTCTTCATCTCTTTTCGATCGGGTGGCTCGGATTGCGGATCTAACACGTGGTTTTCGGATTTGAGTGCTTGATTCTTCAAGAGGTAAGAACTCCTTTGACCCTAGTATGATTTTGGGGAGGGTTTGGTGGTGATCTTGTGTTTTAATCCGAATTTACCGATGTTGTTGTTAGATTTTGATAGTATACTCGTGACCCTTGGTTTTCTTGCTATTGGTTGGGATGAAATCCCGATATTGCACCGTTGACCGATTTCTTTTCCTTATGCACGCGTGGTGTCCGATGAATTGTCCCAACGGGTAGAACTAGGATGAATTTCTTCGTATTCATGATGTTGAGATTGGTTATATATCATTATTGTGATAGGGTCGGATTTGAGAGGATTGTTCGGACCGTAACCGTTCCTTCGTCGTTTCCTTCGCGTCGTATTATCCAAGGCAAGTACATGTATTATATTTCGTTATGTGTGTCCGGTTTTGATGCGAATGATGTAAACTGGTTTATTGAACGATTGTGTTGGTTACTCTTCCACATGGGGATGGCGTGGGGCCTCTGGGGGCCGATACTAATGGGTACGGCCACGGAAGTGGACTTGGGTGCGTGTGTTGATGTTCTTCCACCTGGGGACGGTTCGACGGGACCTCTGGGGGCCGATACTAATGGGTACGGCC
Source organism: Orobanche coerulescens (assembly GCA_033398695.1). Lineage (NCBI taxonomy): Eukaryota > Viridiplantae > Streptophyta > Magnoliopsida > Lamiales > Orobanchaceae > Orobanche > Orobanche coerulescens. The sequence goes on along the minus strand of CM065807.1, from coordinate 122,165,052 downwards.
ACGGAAGTGGTTTCTCACCTGGGGACGGTCCGACGGGACCTCTGGGGACCGATACTAATGGGTCCGGTCGCGAGTTACCAAGCGTGGATAATTGTGATGTGGGAAACTTGTTAATATACTGTTTTGGTGTTAATGTGATATTCCGGAATATTGGTTTTCAAAATGATTTTTCCTAACGATTTATTTGCGTTGAATCGTGTATGCATATAATGTTGTGTAATTATATACTTGCACTAACTATTCGAATGCTAACCCCTTAAATGGGGGAAATGCGTCTTATGCATTTCAGGTACTGGTCGAGCTGAGGAGCTGGCACGGGATGCGCATGCGAAGGATGGGTTGGCATGATGATGCGGCTCGAGTCTGCATTTTTCTGTTTTGTCATTGCATGTGTTGAGTACTGGAGATAGATTGTTTATTTTTAAACATGGTTTAAGTCCCCTGCGTGGGCAACGATTTGGTATTTAACTTATGTCTCATGTACTCCGTTAAAATGTTTTGGCCGAGGCCACGACCTTATTTACTTTTTGGATGCACCGTTTGGGTTATCATTGTGGTTCATGTGTCGCGAGTTAGCCTGGTAGACCTCACGGGGGTTCTACGGCGTGTAATGTCCCATTTGTGAATTGGGGTGTTACACCAAGGATATAATCTTGGTGATGTTGTGTAGTCTTGATGTGTTGTAAACTTGATATATAAATCAATCTACAACATACTGCACACCAAAAGGCTTTGGATTTTTTATACATGATCATGTATAAACTAATAAATCAAATATCTCATCATATCTCACAAAGGAACAAAATGAGAAATTACACCATCAAATGATGGGATGAGGTGGGACGACCAACCTGAGATAAAATATTGGTTCGTTTTGGTCTGTGGAATGAACCATCGTGTATCTAGTCCGATAGATAAACCTTGATATGTTTTAATATTAATATAATTAATTAATCCAATTAATTAATTATATTAAAATAAATTCTCTAAGAAACAATATGAATAAAATTAGTTACCCAGTAATTTATTTAATTCACGAGACCGATTTAATTTTTTCAATAAATTAAATTAGACATCTAATGTCCAATATTAACAAAGAGAGAGTAAGCTAAATATAATCCATCGTCAATTCCTGTGTCGTGACTCTGTAGGTTCGTTGAGAGGATCCAATGAGTATTACCACCACTTGGCCAGTCCCGTACACCGTAACCTAACTGAGAATGAACGATAGGATCATTTCAAAACTATTATGTCGTGAATACCGTATGCGTATAAACCCTTCAATCATATGTCCCACTCAAATATTAGGGTCACGGTAATGTCAAACACTATTGTAACTTGATTCTATGCATTTTGTTAATATAAACCGAGTTTTTAGTGTTAAAGCCAAAGACCGAAGGCCAGAACATTCGAAAGAAGACCAAGAAGTCTGACCTACTTCAAACTGCTAAAATGCCAAAGTTTTAGCATCATCAAGGATGTTTGGATAAACGTCATATGGTTTCAAAAAGGAAGACTCGGAAGGACTTGGAAAATTATCAAAAAGTGGGAAATTATTGGGATAACAAATCACTATATCAATGCTGCCCTGTATCGATCGTATTGTCAGAATGTTTTGACAATATGCCAAATCCTGAATACCACCTCTAGCTATATCAAATAGCTGATCAAGTATTAAACCTGTATCGAAGACTTCTCGCAGTCCCTACAATACAATATATTGATCATACAGCAAAGAGTCCCGCAAAGCAAAGTATGGAAGCTGTATCGAATATCAATACAGTTATACCTTCCATACAGCTCTCAACAGGACAAGAAGGAATCTTCAGTATTCGCTAGAAGTCAAGTCCTGTTGATAAAGAAGTATTTAAATACTAAAGTATTTAAATACTGTAAGTCAGAAGATCTTCAAAATCCCGTAATATCTGGATCTCAGTCAATATTAGTTGTCGCAGAATCTTGCCTCAACGGATATATTTCAGATGGCTATATATATCTCCAGAGTTTGAAGATCATTAACAACTGAAAAACCACTGAACGACTGAACGACTTACAAACGATCAAGCTTACAAGAAATATTCAGAGCAAAACATATCTCCCCAAGCTTTCTGCTATTCAGATATAAAGAGATATACAGTGCTCAAACCTTGAACAACACATCATCAGCTTATAGCCCAGAAAGTCATAGCTGTTGTTCAAACCCTGTTCTATCTTTGAACAAACTCATATCAGCCCTGTGTGGACTGAGGAATCTTTGATTCTCCCAAACTGTGTGTGAAGGACTTGCATCGAAGAAGACGAAGCTTTAGAACTGTATGTGAGGAAGCCAGTCAAAGTGTTAGCTCAAACCAATCTGTGTGAACGGTTGAAAGCAAAGATCTTTATATCAATCTGTGTGAATGATATATTGATTAAGTGTTGTTATAATTACGTAGTTGTGTACGCAGTAATTATAATAAACTTTTTACTCCTGTGTGGAGGACCAGTGGACGTAGAGGGGTTTACCTCGAACCACTTTAAATACTGTGTTATTTACCTTCTGCTTTTATTGTTTTATTTAACTGTGATTATTTAAGTATACGCTGCACATCGAGTTGTTGTATCCACAGCAACTTACTGTATTTAAAACTTCCGCTATGCACTCAGATTTAAATCAATACAGCTTATTTAAAACACTTTTCAAACTGTATCCAGTATACTTAGTGGCCTACAAGTGGTATCGGAGCGGTTGATTCTAAAAAGAATCAGTCGTATTTTTAACCGAATCAGATCCAAAATCACCTATTTTATAAAACAGTCTTTTTCATTTCTACAATCTCATATGGATACATCAATGATCAACAAAGTTCCTACGTTCTCTAATAATGAATTTGATGATTGGAGAATCAGGATGGAGGCTCATCTTGCAGCAATGCACGAAGAGATGATTTTTGTTATACAGGATGACCCCCATTAAGATCATGAAGGTAAAGACGGCCGCAAGGATTGAAGGCCAAGCCCATGCTGAGATGCTCAAGAAGGAGCACGAACAATGGACCACAGATGAAAGAAAGCGCGCCAACCTCGACAATGTTGCGAAGAATGCATTGTTTGTCACTCTCGACAAAGGCACATTCTCGAAGGTAAAGAGCTGTAAAACAGCCAAGGATATCTGGGATAAACTCAAATTAATTTGTGAGGGAACTGAGCTCTCCAAAGAAAATAAAATTTCAAAATTAACTCAGCAATTTGAATCTTTTGAAATGAAACCAACTGAAACACTTGAGGAACTTGACATCAGATTCACTGGAATTGTTGGTGAACTTGAAGCTTTGGGCAAAATTTATACTCAAAGGGAGAAGAACTTAAAGATTTTCAGATCTCTCCCTGCCTGATGGGACATTAAGACCACAGCTATGCGTGTGACGTGTAACCTTAGTGAAATATCTACCTTTGATCTCTTTTCTGACCTCAAAGCTTTCGAGTATGATATAGACAGGAGAGAAAAAGCTGAAGAATCTCCAGCTAGGACTACAGCCTTAGCTGCTGTATCTAACCGTCGACACAGCATGCCCGCCGAATTACAAAAATGCGGACAGTGACGACGATATCTGTCACAAGATGAAATGGTGCTCCTCATGCACAAATTCAAAAATTGCATCAAACAGTCTGGAAAGATTCCCTACAGGCCCAAGCCTGTTCACAAGGTAAGTACTGAAACTTCCTCTGGTGACGCTAACCTATGCTATAATTGCAGGAAACCAGGGCATTATGTAAACAAATGTCCTCATCCCAAAGTTCAAAGGTTGCCAGAAGCCGAGCAACAAGAGAGGGATGAACGAAGACGTGCTTGGAAAAACAAGCTCAAGGCACTGATAGGAGAATCAGAAGCCTCCCCCACACCATCCAGATCCGAAGAATGTCTTCAGGTGGTCACTGAAAGTGATTCATCTGACGATGAGTTCGAAGATAAGGCATACATGTGCTTTATGGCGAAGGACATTCCGGAAGAAGAAGATAGCGATGATGAGGTAAGCTCAACCTCAGCTATTCCAGTAAATGCATCGCATACTTTCGAAAACATGATGAATGAATTTAAAAATATTCAAAAAGCCCATGAGACTTTGAAAAATGAAAACATTCAGCTTCAACTTTCCAACATAGAGATGAAAGAAGAAAACGACTTGCTAAAGATAAATTATGAAAATATGTCTATTAATTGTGAAAACAACAAGGTCGAGCATGAAAAACTCATAGAAAGCAATCATCAACTTGCTCATAAACTAAGTGAGACTAAGTCTCAAAATGGAAGCAATACAAATGATTTTATTCTACTTTAAGCTAAATTTAATACTCTTGAGAAACGAGAAAGCGAACTTGAGACCATTCTGAAATCTTTCGAGAAATCATCGAAACGAATGGAAGAAATTCTAAGCACTGGACAACATGCTCATGATAAAAGTGGCTTAGGATATAGCTCATTTTCCAACAAAGGGAAAACTAGTACTGTGTTCGTCAAGAGTGTGGAACACATTCCTGTATCGGAAGATACTACTAGTCCTGTGAAGGAACCTGCTGCACCGCGAAAAGCAAAGGCTGCCATTCCGCCCCTGCAATCCTATTCAAGACAGCAGAATCATAAGTCGTTCCAACCTGTAAGGCGCACACAACAGCATGCTCCCCGAGCATATCAAAAGCGCCAACAGCCGTTCAGAAAGAAGGTTGTATCCAAATACCAAAGGCCTGCACGGCAGTACTTTCAGTACAACACACCTAGGTATTGGATACAGGAGCCTCGTCATTCATCGAGACAGCAAGTGTCCGCAAAGTATCAACAACATTGTTGGGAATCCAATTGGAGACCCAAAAGGCAAGTTGTAAGGCCAAAGAAAATGGCTCCACCTCCGAGACGGAATATGTACTGGATTAATAATAATAACCCTGAATTTTACATGCATAATAATTATCTTGGATACAGTAACTACGTACATGCCCCACATAGATACCGCAAATTTGTACCAAATGTTACCTACAGTAAACCGATTGCTCTCAGGAAAGTTTGGGTACCTAAAGGCACTAACACTCACGGACCCAACAATCCAAGGGGACCTAAATCTACATAATTTATGTGCTACAAGACATTTTGGAGAAGGACATATGATACTTCGACAACGGATTCTCCCGGCACATGACAGGAGATAGAAGCAAGCTATCAGATTTCGTAGAAGGTCGCGGTCCAAAAGTGCTCTTCGGTGATAAATCTAAAGGAAGAACAATAGGAAAAGGAAACCTTCTTGTCGGAAAATTCAAAGTCACTGATGTAGCTCATGTTGAAGGCTTACAGTACAATCTACTTAGTATTAGCCAGTTCTGTGACAAACAGTTCTCGGTGAAATTCTATATAGATCACTGTAGAGTCAAGAACATCCTGACCAAAGAAGTTGTGCTCACAAGAAGCAGATCAGGTAATATGTATATTGGTGACTGGATGCCTACGAGCTCCACTATTCCTTGTTTAGTTGCCAAAGGCACTGCAGATCTAAGCTGGCTATGGCACAAGAGGATGTCACATGTCAACTTAAAGACGATCAACAAGCTCTCAAGATAGGGACTGGTTAGAGGATTGCCGAATGTATCATTCCAAAAAGACAGTGTCTGTGGACCATGTCAAAAAGGCAAGCAAATTAAGTCCACCCTAAAGAGAAAATCCTACCTTTCAACCCACAGAGTGTTGGAGATGCTACACATGGATCCTTATGGTCCTGTAGACCCGGTAAGTTTGGGAGGTAAGAAAAACTGTCTTATTGTTGTTGATGATTACTCCAGGTATGCTTGGACAATTTTTCTAAGCAAGAAGAAGGAAACAACATCAAAGCTGCCCGAGCTCCTCAGAAAGCTTCAAAATGAAAAGGGATCGATTATCGTGTCCATTCGTTCCGACAGAGGTACAGAATTTACTAATCGCTTTATAGAGCAATACTATTCGGAAAATGGGATACAACACGAATACTCAGCTGCCCGTACACCTCAACAAAATGGTGTTGCCGAGCGAAAGAATAGAACACTGAAAGAAGCAACAAGGACAATGATTGCCGCAAGCAAATTGCCACTGCGTTTCTGGGGTGAAACAACTAATACAGCATGCTACACTCAAAACTGTTGTATCGTCAATAAACACCACAACAAAACAGCATACGAGGTATGGAACAACAAAACTCTGTTAGTTTCATATTTTCACATTTTTGGATGCAGGTGCTATGTGTTGAATAATGGGAAGGATCAACTTAGAACCTTTGATGAGAAGTCAGATGAAGGAATATTTGTAGGATATTCCTCCGTTAGAAAAGCTTACAGGATCTTTAATAAAAGAAAGATGACGATCGAGGAATCAGTTCATTTAGTGTTCGACGAACCTCACCATGACCCTACATGAGTAGAAGCTGTTACTCAGAACATCCAACAACTTTCCATCTTAGATATACCAACTCCCATAGAACCTGTTGTTGACCTAGAAATCAACCACGCAGCTGTAAGAATCGATGTAGATGAAGCCGATGCTGTACAAGCTGAAGCTGAAACTACAGCAACTCTCGATACAGTACGGGATCCCGAATTAGAACCCGACCGAAGATGGTTGAGAGATCACCCGCAAGAGCTGATCATTGGAAACATTAATGCTGGTGTTTCTACCAGCAGGAGAATACAGAGTACACAAGGAAATATACTGTGTGCACAAAGAAGAACTAGATACTGAGATATCACCATTACCTGAATGGAAATCTCAATCCGAGCTTAGAAGACTCAATATGTGCACTATTACTGTATTCTTAGCCCAGTCCGAACCTATTTCTACCATAGAAGCTCTTAATAATTCTCATTGGATAACATCTATGGAAGAAGAGCTTAACGGTTTCGAAAGAAACAATGTATGGTATCTTGTACCCAGACCTACGCATCAATCGGTTATAGGAACCAAATGGGTATTTAGAAACAAGAAGGATCGAAATGGACTAATTATAAGGAATAAATCAAGGCTAGTCGCACAAGGCTATAGACAGGAAGAAGGCATAGACTACGATGAAACTTTTGCATCTGTAGCCAGACTATAAGCCATTAGGATATTTTTAGCCTTTGCCGCCCATAAGAGCTTCATTGTATACCAAATGGATGTCAAAAGTGCATTCCTAAATGGAGATCTTGCCGAAGAAGTTTATTTTGAACAACCACCAGGGTTTGCCAACACAGACGACATCGATCTAGTATACAGGCTGAGGAAAGCACTGTATGGACTTAAGCAAGCCCCTAGAGCTTGGTATGAGACCCTGTCCCAGTATCTAAATGATAATGGATTTGAGAAAGGTACTGTGGACAAAATCTTGTTCAAAATACAGGAAGGTGATGACCTTCTAATGGTTCAAATCTATGTAGATGACATTATATTTGGTTCAACTAACCTTGCTTTATGTCAAAGGTTCTCTCATCTTATGCAAAGTAAATTTGAAGTGAGTATGATGGGAGAACTTAGTTATTTCCTAGGTTTGCAAGTAAAGCAGTTGCCTACAAGAATTTTCATTAACCAGGAAAAATACAGCAAGGAGCTTCTCAACAAATTTGGAATGAACACTTCCAAATCATCGTCAACCCCCATGAGCACTTCCGTGCAAATTAGTGCTGATGAAGCCGGAAAGCCGGTTGACCAATCACTCTACAGGAAGCTTATTGGCTCTCTCCTATACCTAACGGCTAGCAAGCCCGATATCCAGTTTGTTGTAGGAGTGTGTGCGAGATATCAAGTAGCACCCAAATAATCACACTTCAATACAGCTAAACGAATCCTGAAGTATATGAAAGGAACAGTCGATGTAGGACTATGGTATCCTAAAGAAGGCGGATTCGATTTGGTTGGATACAGCGACTCGGATCTCGGAGGCTTCAAGCTATATAGGAAGAGTACAAGTGGAACTTGTCACTTTCTTGGACCTAGACTTGTCTCTTGGTTCAGTAAGAAGCAATTGGCAAAGTCACTTTCCACGGCTGAATCAGAATACTATGCTGCTGGTAGTTGCTGTATGCAGATCCTTTGGATGAAGCAACAGTTATCAGATTATGGGATTGAAGCCAAAGAAACGCCAATCATGTGTGATAGCACGAGTGCAATCGCAACAACGCACAACCCTGTATTGTACTCGCGCACTAAGCATATCAAGAAGAAGCATCATTTCATAAGGAATCATGTCGAGAACAAGGATGTTCGGCTCGAAAAGGTTCATACAGATATTCAGTTGGCCGACATCTTCACCAAGCCTCTCGACACAGCAAGATTCAACATGCTTCGACAAGAATTGGGATTGCTACAGCCTGACTCCCTGTAAGTATTTACTGTTTTTACTCAACAATTGAGGGGGAATGCTGCAAGACCCAAGAATACAGTATCCACCATTAATTATCTGTACATTCAGAACCTTGAATATAGCACTGTAGGGAACAACGCAATATAAATCATCCTAAAGCTGACGTGTGCAATCATTAAGGGGGGATACATTATGACCCATGAATACAGTATTAATCCAAAAGTTGCTGTATGGAATTGAAACCTATATGTACCTTTTAAGGAGGAATGCTATATCATCGCGGATACAACACATACTATGGGATTTCGATTCATTATATATTATAATATTTCATTTTAAAAATAATTTTTGTCCACGTGCCCTGTTTTCATATCAAACGTCATTTACATTAAATGTCTTACACGACATCTGGACAATCAAATCTCAAAAGCCGCGATGTTTTGAAATTGTTTAATATTTAATACCGCCGTTTCAGGCATTAAGGGTAACAACAAATGTCAGAAGTGGGACTCGCTCCTATTTTAAGATTCAATGGATAAGTGTACCAGTTACACTCAGTCCATCGTGACCGTTCATTTCAAATGCCGGTTCCTGTCCCTTAAATCTGATCATTCATTCTCTGAAAACCCTTATTCTCCGCCTACTATAAAAGGATTGCAAATGCCATTTGAGACTCTTTACGCCTTCTGCATATTTTAAGAGCACTCAAGCAATTCAGCCTACAAGTTTTTCTGTGTTTACTGCATACTCTTCTTGAATCTTTTTCATCTTTTCTTGAGATTCATCAATGGCATCCACTCAGACATCTTCCACCTCTCTGAAGAAAGCCTCGAACATCATTGATGGACGGATCTTCTCCAGATCTGTCGTCATAGAGTGAATTCACACTGAAACTGATGACGTCGAATCCATGGAGTTCGTCATCACCAGAATCCGTCAGCAAGGCCTTTACCACCTTGGGAGCCACACCGCCGAGAAGTACGACGTTTATTTGGTTGAGGACTTCTACCTAAACGCTGCCGTCCGCTTTCTGTCGCTAGCCCAGGGAGGCCACGTCGCTGACATCACCGCTGTCATCCACGGAGTGGAGATCCGCATCGAACAAGAACTTCTCCAGAACATCTTCAGGCTGCCCGCTGATGGCCTGACCATGGAAGAACTTGAGACCTTTAGGTCTCAAGAGTTGCTGACTCAATACTATGGCTTGTTCACCGGTTTGGCAACGGTGGAAGTGGTTCACACCACGTGCCATAAGAAAATTTTTTGCTTACCATTTGTTTATTTGCATGATTTTTGCTGTCGCATCATTGATAATCGCACATGTGCCCTTGAGATGTGTACAAATCTTAGGTTTAGGATGATGGTAGCAATTATGACCTGTGAAAAGGTCAATTGGTGTCAGATTATTCTGAAGCGCCTCCAAGAAGAGGTGTCAAAACCTGCGTCGCAAAAGAAATCGTTCGGTTTGTTTCTAAACCACATTTTGACGAAGTGCGGACTTCCACAATCCGCAGAGGCGAAGAAAATAAGTTCCCGGATCTATTTAGGAGGCGTCAATCCTTCGGCCTATAACCAGAGCACCCTGATCGTCAATCGACCATACGTCCGATATATGCCCTTGCCTGCCGATCCGAGAGATGTTTCTTCGAAGTCTCAGAGTGTTGAATCTTCAAAGAAACGAAAAAGATCTCACAGCAAGACACCCGTTGCTGTTGAGAAGCCGAAAAGGAAGCTAAGGAGGCTCACGAAAGCTAAATCCACAGAACCCTCCGAGGATGCTCCTATCGTGGCACAACCCACTGATCAACTACCCCAGGGCCCAACCCCTGTGGAAGAGATGCCCGCTACTGTATAGACAGTAGATCCCGAGCATTTGGCGGCTACGACGGATACAAGGACATCTGCCAACTCAAAAGACTCTAACGAGTCGGCTGCCTGTTTGGAGCCAACAGCTACCTCTTCTATACGGGATTCCACACCCGTTCAGGATCCACCTTCCTTCGGGGTACCATCCCCTGTAAGGAATCCCTCTACAATACAGGATCCCACACTTGTAGAGGAACCTCTTCCTATAGCAAACCCAGACGCTGTACGGAGTCCCTCCCCTAACACAATAATTTCCAAGACTCTGCTTTCCGTGCATATTGAGCAGTCATTCGAGTGATTTCTCCAATGGAAGAATTTTAGACTTGCTCCGTACGAAATCTTGTACAACTGGAGTGAGTGGAGTGACGAAGAGAAGTTCGTTTTGGAAGTGACGGACACCCAAGAAATTGCTTTCCTGATCCAATGGGACAACTAATTCGTCAAGGAGCTAATTGAGAGTTATCTGCTTGATAAGGATGAGGCCAATAGGAAAGGAAAAGCTTTGTCAATGGAAGCTCCCGACAGTCTAAAATCTGATCCTGATTCCAACGATGATGACGACGCACTCCAAGCTGGTTTGCGAATGAGTCGAGAGGAAGCTCAAGCCAAGAAGGATGAAGGGACATCCACCCATCAATCGTCCTCTTCGCCACAGCAAGACAATGTTCATGACAAAGAGGATTTAGGCCCTCATGTCGAGGAAGGAGAAAATGTTTCGCATCAGGCACCCAAGCCTACTATCGCCGCCAAAGAAGAAGAATAATCACGCACCTTCCAGCAAGAGGAATCAGTCCCTCTGCCGGAACAGGCGGATGCTGAGAGACACCAGGAGGATTTGGTCCCTCCTGTATCCATGTCTACAGATACCTCTTCAAAACAGGAGGATGCCGCACCTCCTGCCGCCGAAACCGAAACAGCTACTCCCGCCCCATCAACCGCCTTGGGATCCTACGACAGTACTATACCTGAGGATGTCCAACTCAATTCACGCCCTAAGGTGAACTTGAGAAGGTTGAATGGAGTAGAAGACTTTGCCCATCCAGATTCTCCCCGCACTGAAACAAGGAAAGAGCGCTTACGTGCTCTTAGCCTCCAAATTGTATTTATTCAGGACACAGTGAATGTTTTACACTCAGTAGAAAAGGCTCTGGATTGGCTTCACACATCTGCTGTTGAACAAATGACTGGATTAAAGCATGAAGTCTCTCTAGTAGTCGAAGCCTTCACTGTCTTTCCAGAAGTCTTCAAGCAAGCCCTGAGCAATCAGCAAGAGAAGCAAGAATTGATCTTGAGAGAAGAGCAATCGAAACTATGCGTATCTGAGGCCAAGACCGCGTCTGCTCTAATCGGAACCGGTTCCCAACTGCGAGTTCATGACAAGAACATTAAGGATATGTCGCAGGTGCTCTCCTCCCTTGTTGAGAGAATATAAAATATGGAGACAAAACAGGATACCTCTATGGAAATCCTAGGACGTCTTGATGAAAAGGTATCATACCTTGATGATGCCAAAAAGGGGGAAGAAGCACGGGAAGCCGCCAGGAGAACAAGGTTGGAGCAAGAAAAAGAGTACTTAGCTCCATTTGAAGACTCAATCACTGCTGATATAGCTCGTATCTCAACACCAAACATGAGGATATAGGGAGATAGACCAGAATCCAGGATCCTAAGTATCCTTGGAAAAGCTTCGTTCAAAAGCCTCATTCTATGCACCTCCCGACTAACCGATAGCCGGCTACTGCATAGATCAAAAATTGGAGGAGAAATGAACTGCTAAGATACTTCGTTGTACTTATCACGGATTCCAGCTTATTCAATAGATGCAGAACGGTACAGGAAGCCACCGAGGAATTCAAGAAGAAGGAACGCTCCCGCTACAGTAGCAGATGAAGTCAAAGCATCGAAATGGTGACTTGGTGACCCATCCAGAGGACTGGATCCTAGTCTTTGATAAATCTTATGAAGGACGTGCAATTTATTAGAGTCGAGACAAGGACGCTCATCAGAACTGGTGTCGAAACACCAAGAATGATCCAAAGCGACCATGGAGACACTCTGACTTTAGGAGCTGAATACCTTAGCATAGTATTCGATTGTAATTTTACTTTCAAAATAGCAATCCTTGTACTCTATTTGAATATCAATAAAATGTTTGCCTATCTTGAATGATTACAACTTGTAATCTACTGTGTTCGTTTTTGTTTACAGTCACTTTATTTATTCTTACTGTATTCATATTATGAAATCTATTTCATACACAAGCTGTAAGAACTTGTCTGCGAACAGTTCATAGTTTAAGTTGTATGCATCTAGAAAACAATGTAAGATTGTGCCTGCAAGACAATCATAAGCTTTCAATGTAACTTTCTTTTGATAAAAGCTGAACTTGCCTGCGAGCAGTTTTTAGTGTTAAAGCCAAAGACCGAAGGCCAGAACATTCGAAAGAAGACCAAGAAGTCTGACCTACTTCAAACCGCTAAAATGCCAAAGTTTTGGCATCATCAAGGATGTTTGGATAAACGTCATATGGTTTCAAAAAGGAAGACTCGGAAGGACTTGGCAAATTATCAAAAAGTGGGAAATTGTTGGGATAACAAATCACTGTATCAATGCTGCCCTGTATCGATCGTATTGTCAGAATGTTTTGACAATATGCCAAATCCTGAATACCACCTCTAGCTGTATCAAATAGCTGATAAAGTATTAAACCTGTATCGAAGACTTCTCGTAGTCCCAACAATACAATATATTGATCATACAGCAAAGAGTCCCGCAAAGCAAAGTATGAAAGCTGTCTCGAATATCAATACAGTTATACCTTCCATACAGCTCTCAACAGGACAAGAAGGAATCTTCAGTATTCGCTAGAAGTCAAGTCCCGTTGATAAAGAAGTATTTAAATACTTAAGGATAAAGTATTTAAATACTGTAAGTCAGAAGATCTTCAAAATCCCGCAATATCTGGATCTCAGTCAATATTAGTTGTCGCAGAATCTTGCCTCAACGGATATATTTCAGATGGCTATATATATCTCCAGAGTTTGAAGATCATTAACAACTGAAAAACCACTGAACGACTGAACGACTTACAAACGATCAAGCTTACAAGAAATATTCAGAGCAAAACATATCTCCCCAAGCTTTCTGCTATTCAGATATAAAGAGATATACACTGCTCAAACCTTGAACAACACATCATCAGCTTATAGCCCAGAAAGTCATAGCTGTTGTTCAAACCCTGTTCTATCTTTGAACAAACTCATATCAGCCCTGTGTGGACTGAGGAATCTTTGATTCTCCCAAACTGTGTGTGAAGGACTTGCATCGAAGAAGACGAAGCTTCAGAACTGTATGTGAAGAAGCCAGTCAAAGTGTTAGCTCAAACCAATCTGTGTGAACGGTTGAAAGCAAAGATCTTTATATCAATCTGTGTGAATGATATACTGATTAAGTGTTGTTATAATTACGTAGTTGTGTACGCAGTAATTATAATAAACTTTTTACTCTTGTGTGGAGGACCAGTGGACGTAGAGGGGTTTACCTCGAACCACTTTAAATACTGTGTTATTTACCTTCTGCTTTTATTGTTTTATTTAATTGTGATTATTTAAGTATACACTGCACATCGAGTTGCTGTATCCACATCAACTTACTATATTTAAGACTTCCGCTACGCACTCAGATTTAAAACAGTACAACTTGTTGTTTAAGACACTTTCCAAGCTGTATCCAGTATACTTAGTGGCCTACAAACCGCATAAGTATTTACCTGCTCACTTACAAGAGAAAGAATTCTATATTGGTCTTCAGTAGAGACTGCTACTTGCCCAGTAAGTTCCACTGTGAGGTTGATCCCACCAACCAGCGATTGGATCGAACTACTCTATTGACTAACTTAATTTCACAAGCACATCTCCTACTGAAAACTCAAGTCAAAGGTTCACGTATACCTATCACAACCATTCGATTCAGTCATTGACATTCGCAGAGTGAAATCCATGCGACCAAATCGAGGTGAGTCGAGTCTGAATATACTAATCCCATTAGCATACCTATAACGTGTGCTCCACCAATTCTTAGTGAAGACATGTACTCCAACGTCAAAGTACACAATATAAAAGCCTTGTCTAAACTTAATGCCCAATTAAGTTTTATCAACTTGCGAACTGGTTAAGCATTCGATCCCTAAGCACTTCCAGTGCCTATCTCCTTATCAGTGGAATGTTTGATCTCAAATGTAAGGACAATAATTCTATATACCAAATCATGCCAGTGATATACAATAATATAGATAATAAATATCTTATTTAATTTAATATTCATAACTACAATACAATGCTCTCGCTCTCTTATCCCCCGAGTGGCATTTGAGGGCATATTCCTAACAATTTTCCACTTGCATTGAATGCCACAAACTATGGTATCTAATACCCATACTCTCCAAGTGTCTCTCTAAGACCTTTTGAGATACTTATTGAACCATTTTTGCTGTGTCTATTCATTGCAGTGTAATGTTCCCTTTTTGAACCATTTCTCTAACAAAATGATACTTTCTCTCAATGTGCTTGGTGTTGTCGTGAGCCCTAGGCTCCCTAGCCTACGCAAGAGCTACGTCGTTGTCAAAAAACGACTCTACGGACCGATCTGAGTTAGCAACCACTTGAAGTTCCTCAGTGAACTTCTTAATCCAAAATGCCTCTTTAGCAGCCTCTGTGGCTGCCTGATATTCGGCTTGACATGTAGAAATTGTAGTCTCACTTTGCTTTGCACGTCTCCAAGACACAGCTCCACCATTCAGATCAAGATATACCCTGATGTAGACATCTGTGCATCCATGTCTCTCTAAAAATTTGAGTCCGTATAACCCATCACTTTAAGTTATCGACCGTCGTATATAAGAACCAAGTCTTTAGTCCTCTTTAGGTACTTAAGAATGTCTTTTACTGCAATCCAATGTTCTTGTCCTGGATTTGACTGAAACTGACTAACTACACTCACAGCATAGGCAATGCCTAGTCTAGTGCAAATCATAACATACATGAGGCTACCTATTGCTGAAGCATAGGGTACCTTGCTCATTTCCTTTCTATTTTCCCCAATTTGAAGACACATCTCTAAGGAAAGTTTTACACCGTGTTGCATAGATATGAACGCTCTTTTAGAATTTTCCATCCTAAATCCCTTTAGGATTTTATCTAATTGAAAACTTGGGAAGACCTATCATTGTCTTCGCTCTATCCTGGTAGAGACGAATACCTAGAATATAGGTTGCTTCTCCCAAGTCTTTCATTGAAAACTTATTAGAAAGCCAAGCTTTCACAGAACTGGGCATTCCTACGTTGTTTCCTATAAGCAGACTGTCATCCACATATAGTAGTAAGAACGTAATTTTTCTCCCACTAACCTTCTTGTAAATACATGGCTCATCTTCTTCTTTGACAAAATCAAACTCTTTGACTGTCTCATCAAAATGAAGATTCCACTCGCGAAGCTTGCTTCAGTCCGTAGATGGCACGCTAAAGCTTGCATATTTTATAAATATTGGTCTCAAATATAAATCCCTTAGGTTGTTCAATATAGATATCCTCCTCGAGGTATCTGATAAGTGTCAGTTTTGTACACTTATCTATGGTTTTTATCGATAAAATTCACCCATAATTGAGCTAGTCTACTCGTTTTTTACTTTTAATTAATTAGTTTTTAATAATTTTATTTTTATCGGATGATGATCGGATTAAATAACTGATTTACTCAAGAAATAACATGTTTATTAAATATTCTCTTTGTTGAATTTTGATATATTCATGTTGTAGGGCTTTTTGAGAGGAATTCGGCAGTCTTTCCGGATTCAAAATCAGAGTAATATATCAAAAGTTATCATTCGAAGAAGATTTGGGGCAAAAACGCAAAGTCTGAGAAATTCTGGGCTGAAAACGTAACTCTCAAAGCAACCAGTGAACAAATTGACGAAGCCAAGTTACGGCCGTAACTACAGAATGTTACGGCCGTAAGTCATCCAAGTTACGGCCGTAACTCTTTAATGTTACGGCTGTAACTCTTGACAGATTGTTATGATTTGTCTAATTTTTTATACTTTTTGTGTATTATTGAGGGGATGGCTGGTATTGATCCGATCTATTGTATTAATGCTGGAGTTTTTGAGCTATTAGATGACTTTAGGTGTATAAATAGACCCCTTAGATCCTTCATCATTCATCATTCATCTTATAATTTTTCATTTTTTGTAAACTTTTCTTTTTGTGTGAAGAACACACTTGTGTTCTTGAGTGTTATTTGTAAGTGTGGTATAGTGTATGTTGTTCAGAGAGTTTATTGCTTCTATCTCCTTTATCTACTAAGGGAGTTATGATCAATTCTTTCTCTTGATTCAACTAATAATGACCACCAAAGCTTGTAATATGTATAATAAACCCTTCATGGGCTAAGTAACCTTTTGTTGGGATTATAAACAAGGTTAGTCATGTTATTTATGTTTGTATAAAAGATCTATTGTGAATTACTTATTATTGTGTGTGATTTTCATTGTTTTAACAATCTTTATTTATTTGGCCAATAAATGACGATATTTATGGTCTTCATATGTTTCGAAAGAAAATATATTTGATTAGATCAAATGATCTTCACTCTAAGTTGTTGTAGGGGATAGAAATATACCTCTAGACCTTAGATGATTCTTTGAGTTATTTTCATAAATCCTAATGCTATGTATTGAAGCCAATCAACATAGAAATATAGTGGATTGATTCAATATGTAAGGGGCGTTTTATAGTTCGAAAGAGAAACCGTCTTTTTAAGGAAAATCGAATCTACACAACATAATAAGTAAATTCATCTTATGATCTCCTATACATTTTCTATAACTAATGACGAACTAAGTCTGTAATCCCAACTATTTCATTTTATCGTTTAATCAATCTATTATTATTGCAATATTTTTATTTCCTTAAAATATTAGAACTATTATTGCATTTACTTTGCAACTATTAAACCAAACTCTTTAATTGTGTGTTTCACTCATCTTAGTATCTATAAAAATAGACTAATAGTGTATAATTCAAATTATAACCAAACTTCCTTGTGGGATCGATAAACCGGACTCAAAAAGTCCACTTTACTACTTGATACGATATCGTGCACTTGCGATAGCTACACTAACAACGTGTCAAGTTTTTGGCGCCGTTGCCGGGGAAAGTATAAGTTATATTTGAAAAATTACATTATTAACTATTGTTATAAATACAACTTTTTCTTTATTGTAGATTCTCTTGTCTATACGAAGGACGTACAATCGCGATTTAGTTTCACTAGATCCCGAGATCGAAGCCACATTCAGAAGAAGGCGAAGAGAACAAAAAAAACATTATTTCTTCACCAGCAATGGCGGACGAACTAAATCCACGTCTCCCCCAAGGAAATGATAACGAAAGAATTCCTCTGGTGGGGGGAATACCTAATGTTCAAAACATTCAACATCAACAATACCCTATTGTACCGGAAATAGATGAAGACAACATACTCTTTAGGGAATTCATGAACCCCCCATCTTTGAGCGTTCAATCAAGTGTAATCTATCCACCATTTGGAGTGGACAATTTTCAAATTTGCCCTGATGTCATCAATCTCTTCTCCAACAAAAACTCATTCTATGGAAGAACCGACGAAAATCCATATCTCCATATTAACCGTTTTGTGGAGATATGTGGAAATTTCAAATATCCAAATGTAAATGACGAGGCGATCAAAATGAGACTTTTCGTGCACACTTTGAAGGACAGAGCAAGAGAGTGGCTAGATACTTTGCCACCACGAAGCATAACAAATTGGCCCGAATTTATCCAAAAATTCACCACTAAATACTTTCCACCAATAAAAGTGGCGAAACTCAAATACGAAATCTCTACATTTCGTCAACAAGATTCAGAATCATTCCACGAAGCATGGGAGAGATACAAAGATATGCTACGAAAATGTCCTAACCATGGTTTCAATTTGGGAGCACAAGTCAATTACTTCTATTACGGAATTTTACCTTCATCTTTGAGCCAATGTCGATTCATCATCAAATGGCTCCTGGGCAACAAAACTATGAAAGAGGCTTATAGTCTTTTTGAGGTTATAAGTGAACAAAGTGCAAGATAGCCAGACGAAATATCCAAAAGAAACCAAATGGTGTTTTGAAGTGGATTCTTATTCACTTATGTTGGCAAAAATTGAAGCTCTATCAAAGAAAGTCGAGGAAATGTCTCTTTCAACTCCTCAATCTGTGAAGACGGTGCAAACTCCACAAGTTTCAGCCTTTTCATGTGAAATTTGTGGAGCAACTCACAACAGCACTATCTGTCCCTTAGTGCAACAGGAGCAATCACCACCACCACCAGAACAAGTGGCGTATGCTCAGAATTTCCAAAGGCAAGCATACAATCCTTACGGGCCAACATACAATCCAGGGTACAAAAATCATCCAAATTTTTCTTATGCAAACAACAACAATGTGTTGAATCCAAGCATCAAGAAAAGAAGCCCAGGTGGGAAGAAGCAATCACGAAGCTAGCTGAACAACAACTGAAGTATCAACAACGCAATGATGCTTCAATTAAAAATCTGGAGACACAAGTTGGCCAAATGGCCAAAATACTTTCAGAAAGATCTCATGGCATGTTACCTAGCAATACCGAGGTAAATCCAAGGGAAAATGTCCAAGCTATCACAACAAGAAGTGGAGTGCAGTTGCCCGAAATTTCTATGGAAAATCATCTGGAAAAACAAAAAAATAAACAAAATCAAGAATCAGAAAAAGAATCTGATACAGGACCTTCATCTCAAAAAGGTCCAGTTGCTACAAAATCTTATGTTCCACCTATCCCATTTCCTCAACGGTTGAAGAATGACAAGCTCGATGCTCAATTCGGGAAATTCTCGGAAATTTTCAAAAAGCTACATATCAACATTCCTTTTGCCGATGCTCTAGCACAAATGCCAAGCTATGCCAAATTTATGAAAGATATTCTTTCCAACAAACGAAGGCTTGAAGAATACGAAACTGTCATGCTAACAGAGGAATGTAGCGCAATACTACAAAAGAAGTTGCCACCCAAGCTAAAAGATCCGGGAACTTTCACAATCCCGTGTACAATTGGTGAAGTGAATTTTGGCAAAGCTCTTTTTGATTTAGGGGCAAGTATCAACTTGATGCCCCTGTCAATTTTCAACAAATTGAACTTGGGAGAAGCAAAAGCAACAACAGTTTCACTACAATTAGCTGATCGGTCAATCAAATATCCACGTGGGATAATAGAAGATGTGCTCGTCAAGGTTGATAAATTCATATTTCTAGCAGATTTTATCATCCTTGACATGGAAGAAGATCAGGATATTCCCATTATTTTGGGACGACCATTTCTCGCAACCGGACGTGCTCTTATTGACGTCTATGAAGGAAAGCTAATTCTCATAGTGGAAGACGAACATGTCATCTTCGATGTCCTAAAAACTTTGAATCAACCCTCCACAGACGAGTATTGTCTAAGAATAGACGCAATTGAAGCCATGGTGAACAAGTCTTTTGAAGAAATTCTATCTAAAGATCCTCTTGAGACATGTATAGAAAATTCTCTGACCAGCATGGAAGAAGAATATCACTTGGCCGAAACAGTTAACTATCTAGAAGCACTACCACCCTTAAGAAGGCATTCACATTTTGAAGAATTAGGGACAAGCTCCGCTAAACCCCTCCCTTCTTTACAAGAAGCTTCAATACTTGATCTCAAACCTCTACCCACACATTTGAGATACGCTTACTTGGGCGTTTCCTCTACACTTCCGGTCATCATATCTAACATATTGACCGAACTTGAAGAAGGGAAATTACTAAGGGTATTGAGGAATCACAAAAGAGCAATTGGATGGACTATTGTGGACATTAGAGGAATAAGCCCCTCTATATGCACTCACAAAATTTTGATGGAAGATGACTGCAAACCTTCAATTGAGCATCAACGACGTTTGAATCCAAACATGAAGGAAATTGTAAAGGGAGAGATTCTTAAATTACTTGACGCAGGAATCATTTATCCAATCTCAGATAGTCCATGGGTGAGCCCTGTACATATGGTGTCCAAAAATAGTGGAATCACAATCATAGAGAACGAGCACAATGAACTTATATCGACACGACCGATCACAGGATGGAGAATGTGCATTGATTACAGGAAACTAAACAAGACGACAAGAAAAGATCATTTTCCACTCCCATTTATTGATCATATGCTTGATAGATTAGCGGGACATTCTTACTACTGTTTTCTAGACGGCTATTCAGGGTACAACCAAATCGTAATAGCCCCAGAAGACCAAGAGAAAACAACATTCACATGCCCTTATGGAACATTTGCCTATAGAAGAATCCCATTCGGATTGTGCAATGCTCCAGCCACATTTCAAAGATGCATGATGTCAATATTCTCAGACATGGTTGAAAAATTCATTGAAGTTTTCATGGACGATTTCTCGGTTTTCGGAGATTCATTTTATAAATGCCTAAATCACTTAGGCATAGTCTTGGAAAGATGTGAAGACACAAATCTAGTTCTCAATTGGGAGAAATGTCACTTCATGGTCCAGGAAGGAATCATACATGGCCATAGAATCTCACAACATGGAATTGAAGTCGATAAGGCAAAGATCCAAGTGATTGCAAAACTTCCTCCGCCAATTTCGGTGAAAGGAGTAAGGAGTTTTCTCGGACATGCAGGATTCTATCGAAGGTTCATAAAACATTTCTCAAAAATAGCAAAACCTCTCTGTTCTTTGCTTGAGAAAGATACACCATTCCTTTTCACAAATGAATGCCACGTGGCCTTTGCAACTTTGAAGGATAAGCTTACATCAGCTCCAATGGACTATTCCATTCATTTGATGTGCGATGCAAGTGATTATGCTGTGGGGGCCGTGCTGGGACAGAAGAAGGACAAAATGATGCAATTGATCCATTATGCTAGCAGGACTATGAATGATGCTCAGCTGAACTACACAACAACTGAAAAAGAGATGCTTGCAGTGGTTTATGCCTTTGACAAATTTCGATCCTACTTATTGGGATCAAAGGTCATTGTCTACACTGATCATTCAGCTTTGAATTATTTAATGACAAAGCAAGATGCAAAGTCAAGGCTAATCCGATGGGTTCTACTTATGCAAGAATTCGACATAGAAATCAGAGACAGAAAGGGAACAGAAAACCAAGTGGTGGATCATATCTCTAGACTAGACCAAAACAATGCTCAAGAGAAGGAAATAAATGAAGTATTTCCGGATGAACAACTGTTCTAAATCTCTAATATCCAGGAAAAACAAAATGCATCATGGTATGCTGACATCGTTAATTTCCTTGTTAGTGGAATAATTCACCCAAATTTTTCCCATCATCAAAAGAAAAAATTCTTCTCCGAGTTGAAATACTATTACTGGGAAGATCCTCTATTGTTCAGCCGAGGACCTGATCAAATCATCCGGAGATGCATACCGTAAGAAGAAATGGAGAAGGTATTAGAAAGATGTCATTCCTCTCACTATGGAGGACATTTTGGGGGTTCAAAAACAGCAGCAAAAATTCTTGAAGCAGGATTCTATTGGCCCACTCTGTACAAAGATGCACATAGACTTGTCTCGAAGTGTGACCGGTGCCAAAGACATGGAAACATGTCAAAAAGAAATGAAATGCCAATGAATTTCATCCTTGAAGTTGAAATCTTCGACGTTTGGGCAATTGATTTCATGGGACCCTTTCCATCATCATTCTCTAATTAATACATCCTTGTAGCTGTGGACTACATATCTAAATGGGTGGAGGCTGTTGCATTACCAACAAATGAAGCTAAGGTCGTGGTAAATTTTCTAAAGAAAAATATATTCACTCGCTTCGGAACTCAGAGAGTTATTATTAGTGATGGCGGATCTCATTTCTGCAATCACCAGGTTAAGGCTCTATTGACCAAATTTGGAGTAAAACACCGTGTCGCTACCTCTTATCACCCACAAACTAGTGGACAAGTCGAGGTTTCCAATCGTGAACTAAAACGTATACTTGAGATGACAGTCGACTCATCTCGGAAAGATTGGTCGAAAAAGCTGGATGATGCGCTCTGGGCTTACAGAACAGCTTATAAGACACCGATAGGCATGTCTCCATTTCGCTGGTTTTTGGAAAAGCCTGTCACCTGCCAGTAGAACTTGAACATCGAGCCTTTTGGGCTATAAAAAAATTAAACTTTGACGAACAATTGGCTGGACAGAAAAGGTTGCTGCAGTTAAATGAGTTGGATGAAATCCGACTCGACTCATATGAAAATGCCAAAATCTACAAAGAAAAAACAAAAGGATGGCATGACAGCAGAATTCAAAGAAGAGATTTTAAAGCAGGAGACCAAGTTCTCCTTTTTAATGCACGACTGCGTCTGTTTCCGGGTAAGATGCGATCACGATAGACGGGCCCTTACACGATCAAAGAGGTGTTTTCTCATGGAGCTGTGGAGATTTATAATACAACCGACTGGAGTTTCAAAGTAAACGGCCAACGGTTAAAGCCATATCTGGGAAGAGAATTCTCGACAGCAAAGTCAATCATAATGCTGGAAATACCTAATTAATCTGACGAGAAGTCAAGCTAAGGACGTTAAACAAAGCGCTTATTGGGAGGCAACCCAATCTCTATTATTTCGCAAAATAAGTTTGGGGGTAACACGGAAAGATTCAACAATAAGAGCAAGGATCATATCATCCAGGGAGTCTTTCTTTCATTATTCTCACACATATAATAATTATAATTTTCTAAAAAACCAATATATATATATATATATATATAGATTGTAATACCCCAAAAAGGCGGCTATTACAGTGCCGTGAATCCCACACTGGGACCCACCAGGCGATATTCAGAACAGATTAAACAAATATTATTTGTGATACCGAACCACAATGAATAGTCATTACTCCGATTAGGAGTTTATTAAAACATGGCCAACGGCCTTACAATACACAGGATCCAAAAACAAGTATAAACCATATGGAGATGGAAAATACTTCAAATGTCAAATACAACCAAATAGCAATTTAAATGAAACAGGAGATAACATAACGCGGTTTAACATAACCGGACAACAAGAGATGTGGGGGCCCCCGAACTAGTATCCTTCGAATCCTTCGCCGTCGACATGCTCCTCCCGTGCCTTGCCTTTGCCTCGACCTAAAATAAAATACAAGTATTTCGCCCAACACAGGGTCAGATATACATGATAATCAATTCTTCCGACATTATACAATTCACATATACAAATTTCAAAGATAACATTCTGACCATTAATCATACCCCTCGGGCGTATGAAACAAATCAGTCACAAATCGTCGAACACATCCAATCACACATGGACTATGATCGATCAACAATATAGCTCAAGATGGACATCACAGTACGCCCGATCCGGAAATGTGTCCGTGTACATGTCCACCCCGTATACGGAATCCAGAATATACGTGTGACAATGTACCTAATTAGCCTCACGAACTACGTCTCGTGTGCACAGTCCAATACGGAAACATCCACGTATGACTATACAAGTGCCCGGCTAAAAATCCTACACAATATCCAATCGGCACGCAGATATGATTTCGGAAATGTCACGATACAACATGACAACAAAGTTCAAGGAAATACACATCCAATTAAGGATCAAGAAAACTCACCAACGTGAAAATACAGGCCAACGAGATCAACGGTTCAAAACGACGTACTTGGGAATGTAACCCCATGAAGAAAATGGAGTAACGTCAATGACAATATCAAAACACGACAATCATTACAAGAAAAATTCATACACATGAAATATATATAATCATCACAAGAATCTAATCATCATTATAACCAAGCAAGATAACTTGCCTTAATATGGAGACGAGAATAGTCATTGTCAGAACGAACGAACGGTCCTCGACTAATATTGTTTACTCGAACAATCAACCTTAAACGAAATACATTTTACTCAAAAACATATTCGTATAATTATCAATATCGGATTAGTAAGACGTCATCCTACAATCCTTTAGAATAGTTTGTTACTTCCAATTATCGAAGCCTTATGCCAGGAGTTCTTCTAACATCATTACAACCATAAGAATCGGTTTACAATATTTACCGAATGTTCGCATGGTTCATCATAAGCAAGAGTTCTATCAAGGGTATGTTGAATAACCAATTATGATGTTAAGATCATCTTATGATGATTAACTTTCCAAAACAATAAAACGTTCAAAGGTAAAATCTGCATATTATGATCATTCTCCTCTCATCTAAATTGACTTTTAAGCTAACAACAAGTTCATAAGTTCTGAGATTACACCATACCCATGAAGGTTATCAAAGTCTTTGTTTACAAGGCTGGAAGATTCATTAACATGATGGTGAATTCACCATTTATCTAGTATGATGATCAAAATATTCTAAGTTCTCAACACATTAGATTAATGAAAAGTTATTGTTGTAATATCCTTATCATTCTTCAAAGACTTGTGAAACTGAGCAAATATGATTTGTTAAAGCTTCTAAGATTTCTGAACTGGATCATCTAATCTTATCTTTAACATTATCAAGTTCTTCTCAAGGTAAATAAATACCTAAAATGGTGTTTAAACACTTTATGATATCAAGTTCTTGACTAAATCCAGTTATGATGAAGCTAACCGATCCAACAATGTCCTACTGAGTTAAATTCGTCCAGAAGATGAGTAATGACAACTACAAACATGGTTACCATTACTACAATATCAAGAACTCCTCTAATCTAAACCCTCATTTATCATATTCCTCAAGAAGTGTTTAAAGAGTTTAATTATAACCATGTTTTACTTGCTTAATCTAACTCTAGGTGAAGTATAATTCGTCATTAACATCAACATAAGAAAATAATGCAGAGAAGAAAGCACACCTACCTCCAGAAATGAAGAACAACTTCAATGCTATGAGAGAATATATTTCAAGCTCAAAAACAACTCCAAATCTCCAAGGAAATGAGCTCCACTCAAAGATTCAAGGCTTAGAAACAAGTTGGTGAAGGTTGATATCGTTTTGGTAGTGCAGAGGTATGATATGTGAAGAGAGAAATTCGGTTTGGGGTTGTGAAGAAATGAAAAACAGGCTGGTCCTATAAATAGACTGTGCAGACTTAGCGCACGCTATCGGAACAGTTTAGCATACGCTAATGCACTTACGTACGCTATCCGGTCGAATCTACGTACATAAGCGGCTTACAGTGGCTACTGTCTTGAATTATCGTAGGCCGCTAGCGCACGCTAATGAGAAATGGTTTACGCACGCTAATAAAAGTAGATTCTCACCGACACGACAGCTCAGACCTTGATCACATGCATGCTAACGGCTAAGGAGTTCACGTGCTGAAGTCAACTGATGCCAGATTCCCTCTTAGCGTACGCAACAGAGGAATCCTTACGCACGCTAAGGCACAGGATTAGCGTACGTTAATCGTACTGTGTAGCGTGCGCTACATCAACAGAAAAATTCGAAAATGCAACTCTCTTATTAACATCGAATCATCACATATGAAATGAAATAACAACGATATGATATTCAAATCTATAATACCTCAACATAATACTAAATGCAACGATTTATGATAATCAGATTATCCGAATAATACAACGACAGGTAAAAATGAAAAGTTACAGTCGGATATTACATATATATATAAATAAATAAATACGGCCGTAAGTTATAAGTCTTAAGGCCGTATGTTGTTCCACTATATCTTTCCCAAAAGCACCTTACGGCCGTAACTATTGCATGTTACGGCCGTATCTTAAAAGAAGGTCCGAAAAACGAATGCATCATACGGCCGTAAGTCTGGAAAGATACGACCGTAACTTAAAAACCTGTTAGAAAAACGAATGCATCATACGGCCTTAACTTGGATATGTTACGGCCGTAACTACTCGTCTGTATTAAAAAAAAACGGCCTTTGCAATACATTTCAAACCAGACGAGAAACCAGAAGCCCGACAGTGCGAAAAAAAAAAATTTAATCCCTACTTTCTAAAACTCAAATTCTTCAATACAATTCATTCTCTTATCAACATCAACACATAAATCATCAGGTTTTCTTTCAATCCTTGTTTCAATTTATATATTTTTGAGTTTTAGTTTTTTTTAGTTTTTCACTTCATATTTGTTTTTCGATTCTTATTTCCGTATGATTCGTTGATTAAATCATGTCTAGTTGTTAGTATTGTCGATATTTGTGTGGTAATTCGATTCATTGATTTGTGGTGACTTTGTGGATTTGAGTTTGAATGAAAAAACTTGTTAAAAAACTATGAACTCAAGGTATCCGACGAAATGCCACAACGAAAATCTTTGAATTTTTTTTATGTTTTTATTGGTTTTGCTTGATGATTATAGTCGTGTGATGAAAAGGAATTTGATTTTGTTTAATTTCAGGGATGGCACCGAAGAAATCATCAAAAGGAAAAGAAAAGGTCGGTTCGTCGTCTCAAGGACCGGCACCACCGCAGAGAAATCAAAACCCAAAATGCATTAAGGAAAGATTGTTCAATCTTGATGATTTCATTGGCGATTTGGATAGAGACACTATCACTAGCCCGTTCATCCAAAAATTCATAGACAACGGCTGGGAAAAATTCGTTTCCGATCTCCCAAATGGTAACCCGACCTTGACCCTAAACTTTTACAATTCTTTCAACAAGTCCATCAAGGTGTAGGGTCGCCTACTTATCATCAGACTACTGTGAATGGGAAATCGATTAATTTTTCATCGGATGTCATTAACAAGTATTTGGGGGTTAATTGTACTAACGCGGTTGACATTTCTATCTTACCTAATGAAGAGGTGCCGGATGATAGGGTTTTACGCTGGGCATTAGTGAGCGAGCTTCATGAAAGTATTGGGATGATCAAACTCCGATACAACCAGGCGGACCTAATTGATGATGCTTGGTACTTATGGATGTGGGCAGCCGGGAGTATTTACCCGACCTCGACTCTGACGACGGTTTCCATTGGCTACCTACGAGGTTTATTTGCTATCCGCCGAGGGGTAAAAATGGATTTGGGTACTCATATTTATACTACAATTTGTCACTATGCCGGCATGGTCCCGACTAGGCAGAAGATGCCATACCCCTGCCTTATCACCGGTATTTGCAGGAGCCAGAGAGTAAAAATTTCGGCGGGGGGTGATATATTAACACATGGAGATCGACTGAACGGCCGAAGTAGTATTTTTCGAAGTACTCAGTTGAGAAACAAATGGGCACGTTTGGAACCGGAAGAGGATAGTAGCGAGGAGGAGGAATATGAGGCCGAGGAGGATGCCGGTGATGAGTTGACGCCTTTTGAGGAAAATTTGCTTGAAAGAGTTCGGGGATTAGAAACATCCCAGGCTGAAATTTTGAGAAATCAGAATGAAATAATGGAGCGATAATTATAAACGGAGAAGTGCTTTGAAAAGCTTTTCCGTTTTCTAAACATCCCTCACGACACACCTGGAGGATCAAAAAGCTAAAAATTTCAGGGAGTTTTCTGTTTTCTCACTTGCTTTTAAATTCTAAAAAAAAAAAAACTCGGGACAGTTTTAGTTATAAGTTTGGGGGTGTTTTTGTACTTGTGTGTTTTTCATACTTGTGTGTTTATTTTGTTGGTTTTTGAACTATGATGTTTATTTTGATTTTAATTGTGGTATGTTTTGATTAGTGTAGTATGTGGTGTGTTTTTATTTGGCATTGATTAGGTTTAGTGAATATATTTTTAGATATATATATATATATATTAATAGTATTTTGATTTGTGAGATTTCTAGATCTGGTCATAACACCAATAAATTAGCTATATACAAGTTTCTAAAATCGTTTTAACTGGTAAAAACAATTGTATATTCCAAAATTTTTTGAGCCTTAATCTCTCTTTCCAAGCCTTGTAGTTATCATATAAAATCGCGTCATTCGTTACCTTGAGAAAAGAAGAATCAGTCGGTTGATGAAAAATAGAACTGAAATTTACTTAATTTGTAGAGTTTTTGAATTTTCATGCTTAACTAAGAAACGATTTTCTGCACAAATCCTATTCCCTAAATAAAAAGGAGTCATTGGTGAAAACAGCTACACATTAGCAAATAACGGTGTAAAAGCTATCACCTAAAAAAATGACGAAAAGGAGAAGTGTTGAGCAGCAACAGCTGCCTAATTTTGGGGGTCTTAAATTTTGCGAAACATAAAGGACTAACCATTGTTGGTGCGTAGCTGCCGTCTCAGAAAAATTGGTGAAAAGAGCTACGCGTTAGCAAATAACGGTGTGAAAGCTATCACCTTTTAAAAAAAATGAGATAGAAATTGTGTTAGTGAAAAGAGCTACACGTTAGCAAATAACGGTGTGAAAGCTATCACTAAGGGATGTAGTTTATGAGCAGATTTGAATTAATTAGCGGCTCAATTTCAATACACTCAATTTCGTGAAAAATCACAATATTTGATGACGCCAATGAAATTCTTCTTCATATTGAGTCGAAAAATAAACGAGTGATCGAGAGTAACCATTAAAGGGAGTCGTGTGTATCACGAGTGGGAAAGAAATAATCAGCCTTTTGGGGGGAAACCTTGCATTTTGGAATTACAAAATAAAACCGTGTTTTAACTTCAAAATCATTAGTAGATTTATTTTGAATCTTGATTCATTTCTATCTACTGTATAAAGCTGGTTTTTGTGTATTAATGGCATTTTGATCTCCTTTTCTCTTTTTATATTTTAATTTATGTGTGTATTAATTTTTCTTATTTTTATTTTTGGAGCATGAATAATAAAGAGTCTTGCTCGGGACTAGCAAGAATTCAAGTTTGGGGGTGTGATAAGTGTCAGTTTTGTACACTTATCCATGGTTTGTATCGATAAAATTCACCCATAATTGAGCTAGTCTACTCATTTTTTGCTTTTAATTAATTAGTTTTTAATAATTTTATTTTTATCGGATGATGATCGGATTAAATAACTGATTTACTCAAGAAATAACATATTTATTAAATATTCTCTTTGTTGAATTTTGATATATTCATGTTGTAGGGATTTCCGAGACGAATTCGACAGTCTTTCCGGATTCAATATCAGAGTTATATATCAAAAGTTATCATCCGAATAAGATTTGGGGCAAAAACGCGAAGTTTGAGAAATTCTGGGTTGAAAACGTAACTCTCAAAGCAACCAGTGAACAAATTGACGAAGCCAAGTTACGGCCATAACTACAGAATGTTACGGCCGTAAGTCATCCAAGTCACGGCCGTAACTCCTTAATGTTATGGTCGTAACTCTTGACACATTGTTATGATTTGTCTAATTTTTTATATTTTTTGTGTATTATTGAGGGGATGGCTGGCATTCATCCGATCTATTGTAATAATGCTGGAGTTTTGGAGCTATTAGATGACTTTAGGTGTATAAATAGACCCCTTAGATCCTTCATCATTCATCATTCATCATTCATCTTATAATTTTCCATTTTTGTAAACTTTTCTTTTTGTGTGAAGAACACACTTGTGTTCTTGAGTGTTATTTGTAAGTGTGGTATAGTATATGTTGTTCAGAGAGTTTATTGCTTCTATCTCCTTTATCTACTAAGGGAGTTAGGATCAATTCTTTCTCTTGATTCATTTAATAATGACCACCAAAGCTTGTAATATGTATAAAAAACCCTTCATGGGCTAAGTAACCTTTAGTTGGGATTATAAACAAGGTTAGTCATGTTATTTATGTTTGTGTAAAAGATATATTGTGAATTACTTATTATTGTGTGTGATTTTCATTGTTTTAACAATCTTTATTTATTTGGCCAATAAATAACGATATTTATGGTCTTCATATGTTTCGAAAGAAAATATATTTGATTAGATCAAATGATCTTCACTCTAAGTTGTTGTAGGGGATAGAAATATACCTCTAGACCTTAGATGATTCTTTGAGTTATTTTCATAAATCCTAATGCTATGTATTGAAGCCAATCAACATAGAAATATAGTGGATTGATTCAATATGTAAGGGGCGTTTTATAGTTCGAAAGAGAAACCGTCTTTTTAAGGAAAATCGAATCTACACAACATAATAAGTAAATTCATCTTATGATCTCCTATACATTTTCTATAACTAATGACGAACTAAGTCTGTAATCCCAACTATTTCATTTTATCGTTTAATCAATCTATTATTATTGCAATATTTTTATTTCCTTAAAATATTAGAACTATTATTGCATTTACTTTGCAACTATTAAACCAAACTCTTTAATTGTGTGTTTCACTCATCTTAGTATCTATAAAAATAGACTAATAGTGTATAATTCAAATTATAACCAAACTTCCTTGTGGGATCGATAAACCGGACTCAAAAAGTCCACTTTACTACTTGATACGATATCGTGCACTTGCGATAGCTACACTAACAACATGTCAGTATCCATTTAGGAACACCGTTTTCACATACATTTACCATATTTCATAACCAAAATGGGCTGTTATGGCAAGCACCACGTGAATAGAATATATCATGGCGACACGCGAAACGGTATCGAAGTAATAGATTCCCTCTCTTTAG
The DNA here is from genome assembly GCA_033398695.1 of Orobanche coerulescens. Lineage (NCBI taxonomy): Eukaryota > Viridiplantae > Streptophyta > Magnoliopsida > Lamiales > Orobanchaceae > Orobanche > Orobanche coerulescens. The sequence goes on along the minus strand of CM065807.1, from coordinate 122,134,182 downwards.
GAATAACCCTTCGCCACAAGCCTGGCATTTTAGGTATCAACCTTGCCATCTCCATCAGTCTTTCTGTTGTAGATCCAATTATTCCTAATAGGCATTATGCCCTTAGGACGAACTACTAGAGCCCAGACCTGATTAACATACATAGAGTATATATTAATTTCCATAGCCTCTTGGCACTTCGTGGAGTCCATATCTACCATCGCTTGGTCCTAAGTAGAGGGATCATTCTCTTGGCTACTTTCCCTCATCTCATGAGGACCCAGTTCCTCTTCATGTAGATTGCCATAACTCTCAGGTAAATTGGTGTTGAGGAAATCCCTCACACTATGCCGCAAGTGCACGGTGTCAACAAGTAATAAAGTGATAAGTAAGATATCGTTCCCTCGAGGACTGATTTCACTAAGTACCAAAATTTAGTCAACTCGTAATTTTATTTGAAGAACAATTATATAGAATTTATTTCTAAACTAATTGTATAAAAATAAATAGAAAATAATAATAGTAATAATAAAAATAATAATAAAGGTGTAGGATTATGATTTTCACCTCAAAAAATCAGGAATGATTTTTATTTAATTCAATTCACTTTTATTCAATTGATTGTAATCCAGGAATTCCTAAATTATTCTAAAGTCTTTCCCAAGGTCGATAGAAAATACTAAGAATTATTAACTCAATATATTCCTATACGAATTAGATAATTAATAGCTAAAACTGTTCATGAATCCCCACAATAAACGGGCTTCACAATTCCCATGAGTATATCTCTATCTCACGAAAATCATGATTTTTCTCACAAGAACTATGCCTAAATTTCATCTCCCGAATCCATAAAGACATTCAAATCAATTCAACTATTGGCCACACAATTGAAAGCATTGAGAACAGTGAGAAAAATCCAACTCAATACGAATAACGAGTGAATTGAAATAAAAATAAATAATTCAAACCGTCATGTAATCGGCTACAATCACAATCCTACTCAAACAGATCTAGAAAATAAGATGCGGAAAAATTAAGGAAAACCGTAAGGGATCCGTGGTCTTATCGTCGCCCACAAATCTCCTATTCTTCTATTCTTCTATCCCGTCCCGCGATGTATTCCTGATCGATGATTTCTTGATGCCCCCTTTTTCTGACCTTCAGTGTTTATTTATAGCTCTCCTTAGCCTCCAAAACGCGTCCGGGAATTAGGTTGGGAACAGGCTCCAAAAACGGCCCAGAACCGTGGAAGACTCAGCAAAACCGCCCCGTGGGCCGCGGCTCACTTAATCTGTGATGCGGCCCCTACTGCTCAGCGCCCCAAACCTGGGCGCATTTTTCTTCATGGGCCGCGGCTCACTTTCCTTGTGCCGCGGCCCCCGGTACAGTTGGTTCAGCGCCTCTGTGTGACGTGCGTGTGCCGCGGCTCGCTTTCCTTGTGCCGCGGCCCCAGGCCAAAAATCATCGTTTTCGCCTGTTTTTCGTCGTTTAGGCTTCCGGACTCCAATTTTCTACAAAACATATAAAGATAGTGCATTAACAGCTCATTTATGCAGATTTAGGCTCAAAATGGATATAAAATAATGATAAATAAGCGCATAAAAATACGCCTAACAAATACCCCCAAACTTGAGCCTTTGCTTGTCCTCAAGCAAAAAGAATCAATTTTTAAATAAAAAGTATAGTGAATGATCGAGCAAATCCATAGTGCTCAACTTAATCAATACTACCCTGAAAATCTCAAAGAATAATATGAGTATCGTATTAGTGAGTCACATTCACGGACACTGATTCCAAAAAGTAGTCATTTTCAGTCCTAACCAATCGTTCATGAAGAAAATCAAGCTCAAAGATTAACAAGCGTGAATTTAACCGACCGCCAATATGAAGGGTTAGAGCAAACAAGCTAACTCGCCCAGTCCCACAGTCTAGTGGCAAAATTCAAGAGTTTCATTATCAAAATTACTCCTAGGACAGCATTCTCTTATGTATGATCATAATAAAGACTCGAGTTAACCACTAGGTTCGAATCTCGGGATGTTTCATCGGGATAATCCTAGGGTGGATTTCCATTCTCATGTATTGGGGAACCGTTTAACGTAAAAGACACTCATGGGGCACATGGATGCTTCTAGTTACTAAGTCCCCCTCTACAGCGGAGAAAAAACTCGAATAGCAATTCCCGCATGTCAAGGTTGCCGTTTTACGCGAGAATAAACAACGGGTCACGTGAATACCCCCGGTTACTAGGCTTCCCATCATCGGTAATGCGATATTTCTAAATCATTAGTCTATTCAGGGTTGTCGTTTTACGCGAGAGTAAACAACGGGTCACGTGAATACCCCTGGTTACTAGACTTCCCATCATAGAACAAATATAATTTCTCGACTTTTTGGGAGAAACTGTCCGACTCTAAACTCAATCCAAGTGCCAACAAGACTCATGTTACTGGAAGACTAGCTACGCGAAAAGTTTAACCAAATGTATAGACGGTGATTTGAAAACACGTATGTCTCCTTTCTTATCTGCTAAGATTTCTACAAGAACGAAAAAATTTCGGACCTAAATGAATACTCAACGGAAACAGATATCGATGACTGTTGTTGTTGCCCAAAATATTTATCCGAAGATTAATACTGCTGGAAGACGGACAACAAACAAAAATTGCGGGAGCACTTCCGAGAGAATATGAATAAACACAAGATTTGCCGGGTTTGTTAGGCCCGGGCTTGAATGCTCTCGCGAGATGTTATTAATACAAATATTCTTGGATACAAGTATTAATGAGAGAAATCTAAATACAATGAGTGTAAAAAGACTCTGTTAATCCAGCTCTTGAGCGAAGCTCGGTGTTCTTCGTCCCTGTCGATCGTCTGCTGAATGAGAGAGTCCGAGAGAAGAAAGAACCGGATGATAGCTGTTGCCAAGAGTAGGAGATAGCCAAGTGCTGTGTATTGATTCTGTATTGTGTGCTGAAATCGCGATAATGCAGAGAGATGGCTGAGTGCAGGGAGCCTTGTATATATAGGGGCAACGGTGCCTTGTCCTCTGGCGGGCGATCGCCTTCCGGCCATTATAATAATGGGGCGATCGTCCGCCGGCCAATATTATAATGGGGCGATCACACGGGCTGTCGGCCTAAAGTCCAAGGTAGATGCTGGCAGCCAGCTGTACGGTCCAATGAGGAGCCAGCACGAGTCCGGAGTCACTGTCACATGCGGCCCTACTGACAACTTTCGGCGGGCTTGTCGGCTGGTGGATGGATGCTGACAGGCTGTGGTCAATGATCTGTGAATTGCGGATCTTGTCTCGGCTCTGCACGTGGTGTCTGTCCTGAGGCTCAGCCTTTGCCGACTGGATGGCCATCGGCTCTGATCGGCATGAGGCGGTCGTCTCTAGCTGGTCACCGAGGTCGGCATCAACCAGTCGCTGAGGGTCGGCATCGGTCGGTCACCAAGGGTCGGTCGCCAAGTACCGAGAGACGATCGTATTAGATGTCGATCGCTCGGCACCGGGACTTGTCCTGGGACCTTCGGTTGGCCGATTTGTCTTGTCCGCTGGGCTAAGGCTAGGCCGCCTGGTCGCTGGTCGGTAGTTCTGCCTCGGTTGCTCGGCAGTGGCTAGGTCGCCCGATCTCCGAGGCGATCGCCGGTCGGAGAGTATAATTCTCGACACAACAATTGCCCCCCAGCTTGCTCCGATGTTGAAGACACGAGGCGAGGTGGTTCTTGCTGGCGATCGTGTAAGATGAGGACGGGCGAACTGTTGAGCCGACTTTGGATTCGGACTTGGGCTATCATGGTCGATTGGCTAGCTATCTTTCGGTTCTTGTACCTGCAAAAAACAACATTGGTCGATCCCTCGTAGAAACTTGATTATTTCGTCGCTGAGGAACCGTGAACAGTCGCGGAGTTCGATGGACCGACTCCATGACCGTGTCTTGATGCGCGAAGACATTGAGTGTCTCGTGACTCACTTTATTATGAGGGTCCTCTGTTAGGCTGCGCCTCGCCTCGTATTTAAACGAATGGCGTGCGGTCTTGGTCTAGAGGAGTCCTTGCGCGGGGCAGCGTCGGATGAATCAACTCCACCTCCGCGGCTTGTTAGCTCTGCTTCCACCTCGGCCCACCATGAAGATGGCGAACCTCGATGGTGTACGTTGAGACAGGGGTTGTGGCACGTGTCGCTTTGTCCGGGTTCACCAAGTTAGATGATGATCCTTGAGGGCGGGCGATCGTGTTCACTGATTAATTTTGGAGAGCCCTCAGACTACGCCGGCCTCGTATTTAAACGAAGGGCGGGCGATCTCGGCCGAAAGGGACCTTGCATGGCCGAAACAGCCAGTTCCATCGACTACCAGGACCATGGCTTTATGATGTGCGGTGGAGGCGATCTGATGCCTTAGTCCATCATGTTAAATGGTGAACTGTCGATGGCGATCGTGTCCTCCGGGTTTTGGTGATGTAGCGTGATGATCGGCAATCGGGCTGGAAGACTGGCGATCGTCGCTCGGCTTCCGACCGCTTTATTCGTAGGTCGATATCGGCGATCGGGCGGGAGATCGTCGTTCGGGCGCCGATCGCGCTGCTCACAGGCTAAGAAGAAACCTTTGCCTGGCCAGAAAATCTGCGGCTCTAGCCCGGAAGGTCGCGTAAGTCGTGGGTTGGCTCTTCGTAAGATACCTGAACATAGGCGAAAAGCCATTGAATCCTGCTAGGATCGTGTGGAGGGCGATCACATCGCTTACGGGCTCGCCGTTGAGGATGATCTCGTCTACTCGGTCGATGTAGCCCGAGTCGGACTCTTCTTCTCCCTGCTTGATTTGCATCATGCGAAGGGGACCTTCTGGTCGAGCGACCCTGGTGGCGAAGTACTTCGTGAAGACGTGCGCCAGCTGGTTAAAGGAGCCAATGGACCGAGGTGGCAATGAGGTGTACCACTGGTAGGCGAGGTCGTCCAGCGTCATAGGGAATATTCGGCACCTGGTCGCGTATGATGTCTCACACCCGGTCATGTAGATGTTGAACTTGCTCAGGTGCATTTGGGGGTCTGATCTACCCTCGTACAAAGGTGTTTGCGGGGGAGCGATCTTGTGCTGCACGGGGGCAAGCTCGATGTCGATCGCGAGTGGCTCGCTTGGCTCGGCAATCGTCTTCATGGCGCCTGCCCTGGATTCCAGGAGCGCCTTCATGTCGTCGAGATGACGTTGCATCGCAGCCATCGCCGTGGCTCGGTCGCTTGCTGATCGGCTTTGGGAGCGGGAGCCGAGGCGATCGTGTACCGATCTCCGGACTCCGCTGTTGCCGACCTCGGCTATTTGGCGAGGGGGAGCCAGACGGCTGGGCTGCCTTCTGGGAGTCGGGTAGGCCGAGCTCCTGGTGACGGACTCAAACTCCGTCGTCTCGTAGCTGGGGCCGGACTGCCCCGGTCGCCAAGACGGGTCACTGCCCAGGCGATCGAAGACAGAGGTGCCCCGGCTGGCGAGTGCCTCTCCTTGCGGACGAGAGCCTCCTGGCGATCGCTCGACCAGTAATGCCTTGAGCTTCCGCTTGGACTTCCGGCGGACGGCCGAGGGGGTGATAGCGGGAGGCGCGTCGAGAGCACTCCATCGCTCCTGTAGGACGGCCATGGCCTCTTCGATCTGTTCCTTGGTTCGGAACTGATCGAGCGAGAGGCTTGGGATGCCGTCCAGGGACGGGATCGAGCGTCTCTGACCGCGGCGGCTACCTTATGCCATCGGCTGTGGCTCGGACTGAGACGGAACGAGGCATCTGGCGGGTTGGCCGGCGACTTTCTTCGACGCGGAGGCGGAAGACATGATTTCTGACAGATTTCTTTGAAGCACAGTGAGTGTCACTTCAAGTATATGCCCCGAGAACAGTGAGTGTTCTTCGGGACGGTAGGAATAAAAATTTGAGGGTTAGATCCCCTTCTTCTAGCGCCAATTGTTGTTGCCCAAAATATTTATCCGAAGATTAATACTGCTGGAAGACGGACAACAAACAACAATTGCGGGAGCACTTCCGAGAGAATATGAATAAACACAAGATTTTCCGGGTTTGTTAGGCCCGGGCTTGAATGCTCTCGCGAGATGTTATTAATACAAATATTCTTGGATACAAGTATTAATGAGAGAAATCTAAATACAATGAGTGCAAAAAGACTCTGTTAATCCAGCTCTTGAGCGAAGCTTGGTGTTCTTCGTCCCTGCCGATCGTCTGCTGAATGAGAGAAGCCGAGAGAAGAAAGAACCGGATGATAGCTGTTGCCAAGAGTAGGATATAGCCAAGTGCTGTGTATTGATTCTGTATTGTGTGCTGAAATCGCGATAATGCAGAGAGATGGCCGAGTGCAGGGAGCCTTTTATATATAGGGGCAGCGGTGCCTTGTCCTCTGGCGGGCGATCGCCTTCCGGCCATTATAATAATGGGGCGATCGTCCGCCGGCCAATATTATAATGGGGCGATCACACGGGCTGTCGGCCTAAAGTCCAAGGTAGATGCTGGCAGCCAGCTGTACGGTCCAATGAGGAGCCAGCACGCGTCCGGAGTCACTGTCACATGCGGCCCTACTGACAACTTTCGGCGGGCCCGTCGGCTGGTGGACGGATGCTGACAGGCTGTGGTCAATGATCCGTGAATTGCGGATCTTATCTCGGCTCTGCACGTGGTGTCTGTCCTGAGGCTCGGCCTTTGCCGATTGGATGGCCATCGGCTCTGATCGGCATGAGGCGGTCGTCTCTAGCTGGTCACCGAGGTCGGCATCGGCCAGTCGCTGAGGGTCGGCATCGGTCGGTCACCAAGGGTCGGTCGCCAAGTACCGAGAGACGATCGTATTAGATGTCGATCGCTCGGCACCGGGACTTGTCCTGGGACCTTCGGTTGGCCGATTTGTCTTGTCTGCTGGGCTAAGGCTAGGCCACCTGGTCGCTGGTCGGCAGTTCTGCCTCGTCTGCTCGGCAGTGACTAGGTCGCCCGATCTCCGAGGCGATCGCCGGTCAGAGAGTATAATTCTCGACACAACAACTGCAATTCGACCAAAAGTCAACCGTTTCTTCAAAAAGAAATCAGTATCGTAACATCAGTTTTACACACGAAAGCACGAAAAATAAAGCAATGATGAAATCGCAATTTATAACCAAGAAAAATTAAGAAAATATCGCATGCTTCAATTTATTTCACTACACATAAAATCATCAACAATTACACTCATGTAAAAATAAAAGAGATAAGGAAAAGTGAAACTTATTCCAAATGTCTTCTTGAACACCAGCACATGTCTGAGTGGAATCGTCTGTCAATCCATACTTCTAATAATGCTCAACATCACCAGGGACCCCCAAACTTAGTCTCTAGTCATGAAATTACTATAGATATTAAGTCAAGAAAGACTAGAATATGAAGGATAATACTCATTGGGGTAAAAAAAATATTAGAGAAATCAGGGCCACAAGAATACACGAATCCAAACGAAATAACAAAACAAAGAAAAGAAAATTATTAACGAAAAATCAAATAAAAACAACTAACTAGAAAGCAAGTAAAAATGATGGGTTGCCTCCCATAAAGCGCTCTATTTTACGTCTTGAGCACGACGTGGCAAAAAATTTAACGTGGCTTCTTTCTAGGGAGATTGCCAAATACCCCCTTCTTACAATCTATAAGCCTCTTATTCCACAAGGGAGGCTTTGGTTCATGCCTGGTTACTAAAAATAATGAGTAAGAATAATTATGCGGACAACCAAAAAATAATGGAAGAATATAATAATTATAAGGTATAAAAAAATAAGCAGAGTTCGAATTGGTAAATAATAAAGACATATCATGAACAACCACATTAGAACTCAAAGAATCAGCCTCAACAAAATCAAAAGTAATGGGGTCAATCTCTCCCAATATGGATTTAGGAAAAATTATGCGTGGCACCGTTAATAAAATTTTAGGCATAAAAGTGTTCACCTTATTATTCGAAGTTTGATGACAATTTAATGAAATTTCTTTGGAAACATCATCAATGGTAACTTCTTCTACAAGCTCATCACACTTTAGGTAATTATCAGGTGCTGGGGGATCGACCCTAAAACTCAGCATGTCTTTCTTCTCAACCTCCCCCTCAACTTCACTACTAAATCGATGAGCTGGAAAATAACCATAGTGAATCTCAAGACCACGACTTGCACATTTTCGCTCAAGAGGGGTACTATCCGGGTTTTTGAGAGTGACTACACAATGTTCAAGCATGGTCTTTTGTTTTGGGGGAGGGGGCTGACTGACCCTATTAGGCAAATTATTATGATCATCGTAATTTATGAAATGCCAAGGGTCACGATAATCAAAGGAAAACATAATGAAAAAAATAAAAATATAGAGACTAAAGAAAAAAACTTCAAATTAAAATTAGAGTCGTTTGGTAATGATATTAGAGAAAAATCACTCCCCGGCAACGGCGCCAAAAACTTGGTGTTGAGGAAATCCCTCACACTATGCCGCAAGTGCACGGTGTCAACAAGTAATAAAGTGATAAGTAAGATATCGTTCCCTCGAGGACTGATTTCACTAAGTACCAAAATATAGTCAACTCGTAATTTTATTTGAAGAACAATTATATAGAATTTATTTCTAAACTAATTGCAGAAAAATAAAAAGAAAATAATAATAGTAATAATAAAAATAATAATAATGGCGTATGATTATGATTTTCACCTCAAACAATCAGGAATGATTTTTATTTAATTCAATTCAGTTTTATTCAATTGATTGTAAGCTAGGAATTCCTAAATTATTCTAAAGCCTTTCCCAAGGTCGATAGAAAATACTAAGAATTATTAACTCGATATATCCCTATTCGAATTAGATAATTAATAGCTAAAATTGTTCATGAATCCCTACAATAAACAGGCTTCACAATTCCCATGAGTATATCCCTATCTCACGAAAATCATAATTTTTCTCACAAGAACTATGCCTAAATTTCATCTCCCGAATACATAAAGACATTCAAATCAATTCAACTATTGGCCAGACAATTGAAAGCATTGAGAACAGTGAGAAAAATCCAACTCAATATGAATAACGAGTGAATTGAAATAAAAATAAATAATTTAAACCGTCATGTAATCGGCTACAATCACAATCCTACTCAAACAGATCTAGAAAATAAGATGCGGAAAAATTAAGGAAAACAGTAAGGGATCTGTGGTCTTGTCGTCGCCCACAAATCTCCTATTCTTGTGTTCTTCTATCCCGTCCTGCGATGTCTTCCTGATCGATGATTTCTTGATGCCCCCCTTTTTCTGACCTTCAGTGTTTATTTATAGCTCTCCTTAGCCTCCAAAACGCGTCCGGGAATTAGGTTGGGAACAGGCTCCAAAAACGGCCCAGAACCGCGGAAGACTCAGCAAAACCGCCCCATGGGCCGCGGCTCACTTAATCTGTGTCGCGGCCCCTACTGCTCAGCGCCCCACACCTGGGCGCATTTTTCTTCATGGGCCGCGGCTCACTTTCCTTGTGCCGCGGCCCCCGGTACAGTTGGTTCAGCGCCTCTGTGTGCCGTGCGTGTGCCTCGGCTCGCTTTCCTTGTGCCGCGGCCCCAGGCCAAAAATCATCGTTTTCGCCCGTTTTTCGTCGTTTAGGCTTTCGGACTCCAAATTTCTACAAAACATATAAAGATAGTGCATTAAAAGCTCATTTATGCAGATTTAGGCTCAAAATGGATATAAAATAATGATAAATAAGCGCATAAAAATACGCCTAACATAAATGAGAAGCTCTACTAGACATGCGAGGTTGTGTTTGTATTTTAGAAGGTTTTGTTTAATATTTTGTACAGGTGTCTCATTTGGTGTTTCTTCTAAAGAAATATTTCTACCTATGTCTACTTCCTGAATAAACTCATCTTCAAGAAAGTGTGCTTGTAAAGCAACAATGATCCTATGACCTTCAGGCATGTAGAGTAAATATTCGATGGAATCCTCTGATACCCTATGAAACGACCATTCACAGACCTAGCTTCGAGTTTCTATACTTTAGTCTTCTTGATATAAGCAGGACATCCCCAAGTCCTAATATGATTAAAGACTTGGCCTCCTACCTTTCCACATCTCATTTGAAGTCTTAAGAACGGATTTGGAAGGACATCTGTTGATATGTGCAGTAGTAAACAGCGAATATCCCCACAGGTAAATTGGCAGATCAGTATTGTTGGCCACAGAGTTACAGTAAACAACTTGGGGGGGGGGGTGAATAAGCTGTATCTTTTTCGAAGTTATTTGCGTAGCGGAAGATTGATAATGAGTTATTGTAAATACAACAACTAGGTAATCTCTTGTTTGCTTGATACGTACTTGGTTTTCACAATATGTATACTTTAAATCACATGTTGATATGAAAACAGTAAGGACAAATTATAAAATACACACAGATATAAGTGGTTCGAGGTAAACCCCTCTACGTCCACTAGTCCTCTACACACTGGGTATCAACAAGTCTCCGTCTCACCGGACAAAATTATCATAACATATTTCCTATCATCTTATCTTTTATAGATACAATTCTTACCATCCCTTATACATCCATCCAGTGTTTTCAGTTGCATTGCATAGGCACGTCACGTGTTTGTACGGAGTTTCGTAGCGCAAAATAGCGTAGTGCATAGCGTAAGTAATTCATTTATGATATTTTTTAAGTAAAGAGTAAAATTTGTTTCAGAAAAAAAAAAAAAAAGTAAAGAGTAAAATTATGCTCTTGTGTAAGAACGATAGGTGAATAACTAAAATAAATAACTATGAAATAATCTAAAATAAACAAAATTACTTAGAACTCCTACAATAATCCAAAATAACAAACTCAAATAAGTTACAATATAAAAATATTTAATCCTAGAAACACTTAAAAATTCTAATTTTGATTTGTGATACCTACCCTCATTTGATTTATGATTACAAAACTTACATATATCATACTTATCCCCCTCATTTTAAAAAAATACTTCCGAACAATATCTTTTTTGAGCCGAAGGAAGACATTAGAAAAGAGGTACTTAACTGTGAAAGGGCGAGCGCCTGCAATTTGCAGAGAGCTTGAGAGTAGTAGAAACCACATAAGACAACTGTGATTTGATGTGGGCGGCTGCGATTTTTTCTGCAATTTGCTTTGTAATAGCGAAGAATTTTTTTTCTGGCTTTTAGAAGCTTTTCTGCTTATAATCGCTTTGGCCTAGGGCTGAGAATCGGGAAATCCCGAGGTTTCGGTCCCGAGTCTCGATTGTCCCGGTCCCGAGATACATCAATTCGGTGGTCCCGGTCCCGTTCGAGACTTCCGGAGTCCCGATTCCCGATTCCCGAAATGGGATAAATGTAGGTCCCGGTCCCGGAGGATAAATTCCCGGCATGTCCGAAACGTCCCGATCGGGAGAAAATACCCGAAATCAGAAAAGGAAAAAAAATGGCAGAAAATCACGATGAGGTTTTCTTTGTCAAGAAGATCATCATTACAAAACAGATAGAAAAGAAAAATAAGATTTGTTAATAACCTCCTCTTCGTCTACATGCTGCATTGCAGCAATCAAGTTTGAGCGTCTAGCGGAGGAACATTTGCTAAACAAAATGAGAAGACTAAGTAAAAAACAAGGTACATAATGTATTAACTGCGATAGGGAAAACTAATAGGGGGCTTAATTGTAATTAGAAATTTTAATCGGAACTTCGGGATAGTCCCGAAATTACCAAAACTTCATATCCCAGTCCCGGTTCCAATCCCGTAAAATTCAGAACTCGGGTCCCATTTCCCGTCGGGACTCGGGACGGGACCGGAACTCATGATTTTCCGGTCCCAAATTCTTAGCCCTACTTTGGCCTTTCGGTTTTTATGTTGCATCGCTCAAAGGTTTACTTCTCTCATATGACTCATGCGCCAGTTTAAGTAATTAAGTGGCAAATTTAATTAATTAAGATTTTCAGTATTAACCTTGATTCCACAGGTTTTTTGCACTATAGCGAGTATCGCGCGCGCCATTGCATGCTTTCGGCGTCACGTTAGTCCTTCGCGTGCGCAAAACAAGCCCAAGAGCAATTAGCAGCCCGCTATGACGCGTTTAACATATTTTTTGTGCAAAAATGCACTATCTGGCGCTACTGAAAAAGACTGAATCCACCTAAGCATACACATCTCAATCAGTTTTATCTTTTGGACGTGACACTCATTTACAATTCAAAACACAGTGCCATATAACAATATAGGCCTAAATGCAGCAGAATTTACCCTTTAGTATATGAGACATGTCGGGATTACATAACAACTATGTGGCGTTCTTCCAACTCAACCATCCGCCTTAATTTGGTGAGCTATATCTCCATCTAGCTCTCCATCACTGAATAACTTTCTCATCAAAAGCATGCCCGCTTCTCTATATTCGTTTTCGCTAAACAACACTTGAAGTATTCAATTTTACTTTTGTGCCGCCTAAAGTCTCGAGCTTCTAGAACAGTGCCGGCACTGGACCTAGGCCGAGAGTGCATCGCTTGGGACCAAGGAAAAGAGGGCCCAACTTTTTTTTTTCTTTTTTACCTAGTAGGCCACTAACTATGTTGCACAGGTGCGGGGGGGGCGGGTGCGGGTGCGAGCAGATACGGGTGCGGAGATACGGTTTTTTGAAAATGTTAGGGTGCGATACGGCAAGGATACGTCTGTTTATTTTATATTTTATTATATATAACACTTGTTAAATATAAAAAACAACAATTCAAATATCACCATAAAATCAATTCAAATATATAAAACAAGTCATACAAAAACAATTCAAAATGGCTTTGAGCAAATGAGCTTTCTAATGTTGTCCGTGAATACCGCTAAAGGTAAAAGTAATTACTTATTAAATGATTTACTTTTTGTATTTTAATTTATTTGATTTACTTTTTAAAAATTATAAAAATCTAAAAAAAAAAACATAAAAATTCGGACTCGCGTATCTCGGCACAGGATACGCGTATCTCAGACGCGTATCTCGTGCCGTGATACGCGAGTCCGAATTTTCTTTTTGCACGGATTCGCCACGTGGCGAATCCCGTGCGAATCCCACGCGAATCGCACCCGCACCCATGCAGTATCCGATACTGCATACTGCCCAATTTTGAAGAATCCGTGCATTATAGGCCACTAACAATTAGAATGAAATGTTGTGAATATTGATACTTATGTGATATATAAAAACCCCACCTAGTGGGATAAGGCTTGATTTGGTTTGGTTTGGTTTGGTTTGATTTGGTTTAGTTTGGTTTTATGCGATATAAAATTATTTTGCATCTCAAAATGCTCGAAAAAACTGCTTTTAAGACTTTAGGAATATGTGGTTACTAAAATTTCATTTCCATTATTTTTTTGCTTAGTTTCGGTTTCATATCCGCCCAAATTTTTGTACTCTTCGTTATTTCTTTCAATGAATTGGGGTAGAATATTCCTTGATGGTGCTTGTCCTAAAACGGGTTTTGTGCTACATGTTGTGGGGCGATTAATACTCCTGGACGGCGATCGGCATAAGGCCGAGCGACCGAATTCACGATCAAATGAACCAACATGTAGCATCGACCTTCCAGAGCGATCGTCTCTTGGTACCTAACGACCGACTCTGGTGCCCGACCAAGGACGATCGTCCTATGCCACGTATAAGGCCATCATCTGTCATATCTATGAGGACTGGATCTCGGAGCGAGGACCCACGTGCAAGATCCGCGAATAGCGCCACAGAATAAAGATCGTTGACTCCAGCCCATCAATAGATGTCCTACCGACAGACCCGCCGAAAAGTCCTAGGTAGGGCCTCCCAAGACAGCGACATAGATGCGTTTTGTCTTCTCATTGGTTCGCACATCCGGCTGCCAGCAGCTGTTGCGGACATTAAGGAGACCAACCCATGTGCTAAAGACGATCGCCCGCTTATTATAATACAGCAGAGGCGATCGCCCAACGACTCCCAGTTCTATAATTAGAGAGCCTCCAACAACTGGTAAAAGGTTCAGATTTTAAGCGTTCAGAAGCTCAGACATTCAGCAAAAGAACTTAGCACTCCATCGTTGTTACAAGAACTCACAGAGCATCAACTCTGGTTCTTCCGTCAATCTTCAGCACTCAATAGCTAAGATAACTAGGGTCTTTACACTCATTGTAATTGTACTCTAACATTAATATTTGTACTCTCAAGTATTCATATTAATAATATCTCGCGAGAGCATTCAAGACCGGGACTAACAATCCCGGCAAATCTTGTGTCATTTACTTTCCCACGGACGTGCTCTCGCATTTTGTTTGTTACTCATCCATTCCAGCATATCATCTCCGGATAATATTTTGGATAACAACAATTGGCGCTAGAAGAAGGGGTTGAACCTCCATTTTCATTCCGACAGTCTCGAAAAACACTCACTGTTCTTCGGGGCATATACTTGAAGAAACACTCACTGTTCTTCAAAGAAAAACCTTCATAATAATGGCGTCTGCCACCACAGCGAAGAGAGCCACTCTCAGAACCGCCGGACGTCATATTCCGGCTCAATCCGAGCCCCAGCCTACGGCAGAGGGTAGCCGCGGCGACGCGTGAATCGCGATCCCGCCTCTGAGGGACGGCCCCAGCCTCTTGCTCGACCAGTTCCAAACCGCGAAACAGATCGAGGAGGCTATGGTCATCCTAAGGAAGCGACGGAGAGCATGCGCAGCGCCAGCTATAGCCCCCTCGGCCATCCGCTGCGCGGGCAAATGGAAGCTCAAGGGGTTACTGGTCGAGTGGTCGTCAGAAAGCCCCGATTCACGAAAAAAGGCTCTCGCGAGGCGGGACGGTTCCGTCTTCAACCGCTGAGGAAGCGATCCATCGTGGTGACCGGGGCATTCTGGCCCCAACTACGAGACGAAGGAATCTGAGTCCGTCACCAGGAGTTCGGCATACCCAACTCCGAACCAAATACAGGTCAGTCGTCTGGCCCCAATCCGCCGAAGAGTCGAGCCATGCGGCAAGGACATCATCGACAGCGGAGCCAGGGGATCAATACTTGATCGCCTCGGCTCCCGCTCCGAGCGCCTAGCCGCGAGCAGCCAGGCCGCGGTGATGGCCGCTATGCAGCGCCATCTCGACAAGATGAAAGCGCTCATGGAAACTGGGGCAAGCGCCAGTAGAAAGATCATCGGATCGAGTGACCCACTCGCGGTCCACATCGAGCTTGCCCCCGTGCAACTAAGGATTGCTCCTCCCCAAACACCTTTGTATGAAGGGAGATCGGACCCCGAGACTCACCTAAGCAAGTTTCGGATTTACATGACCGGTGTGGGGCATCAGATGCGACCAGGTGCCGAATATTCCTGTTAACGTTGGGCGAGCTGGCCCATAGGTTGTACGTCTCACTACCACCGCGATCAATTATTTCCTTTGAGAAACTGGCGAGTGACTTCACGTCATACTTCGCCGCCAAGGTCGCCAAACCAGAAGGCCCCCACCGCATGATGAAAATCAGGCAGGGGGAAGACGAATCCGATGCAGATTACATCGACCGGGTGGATGAAATAGTCCTCACCGGCAAGCCCATCAGCGACGAGCTCGCTCTCTACTCGGTCCTAGGGGGATTCTATGGTCACTCACCCATGTTTAGGCACCTCACAAAGGACATCCCCCCGACCTACGCGATCTTCCGCGCTAAGGCTGTCGATTTTCTGGCCAGGCAGAGGCTGCTCTCCCTCTGCCTAGACGGGGGGATGCCGCCTCCCGTCTGAAAGACGACGATCGTCAAAACCAACAAGGCGGTCGCCAAGCCATCCGGTGACTTCAAGGCCTTCGAGGATGTGGAAGCCCATCTCCTCCACAAGTTCAACCGAACTCCGGCCCACATTTTTTACGCCAGCAAGGGGCGCGAACCGCTAAGCAAGCCAAAGGCGATAAGGGACAACAGTCATTTGGACCACAATAAATATTGTGCTTACCACAATAGTGTAATATCCAGGGATAATTTTTTTTCGTGTTACTGTTGAGTTGTATGTATTCATTTGGATTGTACAAGTATTGTTGTTTTGGAATGATACAATGAATATTGTATTGGAATATTTCGGGATCGAAATATTTATACTTGTTGTCGGGTTGGTTTCGTCGTTTGAATGTTGGTTGGAGAGTTTGTACTTTTGGCTAAGTTCATAGCCTTAACGTACGCTACAGGTGTAGCATTACGTACGCTAGCGTGTTGATATTACGTACGTTATGCCTGTAAGGTTACGTACGTAATGCTTGGTAGGTGGCAGGAACCTTCCTCGTAGTCACTTTCGGCCGGTGGGTCCCGAGCATCTTCCGATCGGATCTCACTATTGCAGTCAACGGACCCTTACGTACGTTAAGAGGTGAGATCTACGTATGTAATGAAGGTCTTGTTAACGTACGTAATATGTTTTTGTGTACGTATGTTAAGGCCTTCGTATTTTAGTTCAGTTAGTTCTGGGTTTAGCTTTACGTACATTACTGTTTTTACATAGCGTACGTAAAGGCCCTTACGTACGTTAGCATGGGCGTATAACGTACGTAATGGACCTGTCAGTCTATTTATCTTGGTTTCGTATTCATTTCCTCACGAACCAAAACACATTTTATCTCCCTAGAATCGCCCGTTTGGACTTGTTATTGATGTTTAGCCCCTTCCAACTCAATCTTGATCATCCTAGCTTGGATTGAAGCTTGAAGTTGGAAGCTTGTTGGTGCTCCTTTTGTGTTTGGAGGCTTCTTCTTGTTCTTCTTTGGTAAGTTCCCTCAATCTCTTGTTCTTCAAGTGATTTTCGAGTTTTTGTTGTTGTTTTCTTCAGGTATTATTTGATTAATGGAGTATATCATGATTCTTCATGGTTTTGATAAACTTTTGATGAAGAACATGATGGTATTGCTTGAGTTGGATTATGTTCTTGATGTTTTAGATTGTTTGGAGGTTTTAATCATGTCTAGTAAGGATTATGTTAAGATTGTTATATGATTAACATAGTCTTGAGATGATTGTTGTTGTTGTTGATGGTGTTCTTGAAAGATTATAACCATTTTAGTAAGGATTTATGATAATTTAAGGGGTGATTATCATAATTTGGAAATGGTTGAGTGAATCTTGTTGTTTAATCCGAATTCATGATGTATTGATGAAGGATTTCTGTTTCAGACATCATGATTATTGAGTTGATGATGTTCTTGGGGTGATAATGATAATATTGATAATATTATCATTGTAGGAGGATCAATTTGATGATATTGGTGATATTATCATTTTGAGATGTTTGTTTTGATGATTGTTCTTAAGTGAATCTTGTTGAATGGATTTCACAAGTGTTAAGAACGTAATGATCATGTTAATTGATCATCGAGGTGTTAGAGGATGTTAGAATTCATAGTTGAGAACTATGATATTCGTTCGTGCGGTGTGATCGATTCGTGTTTGAATCGGGCTTTGTCTTTGTCGTTGTTTTCTATTGATTTTGTGTTTTTGAACGAATCGTTTTCATTCAAGGTTGTTCGAGTGTTTGTGATCGTCGGTAGGCACCGTTCGTCGTTTCGTGCCACAACGTTGATCGTGGAAGGACTTGCTCGCCTTCGGATTGAGGAAAGTTTTATACTTGTACTGGTTAATGAGATTAATGTTATCATATATGTGTATGAATGTATTGTATCATTTCGAGACTTAGTCTCTTCGTGATTTGTTGATATTCGGGAATTGTTTGATGCAATACCCTTCGGTGATTATGCCAGATGTGATTGTTATTCGTTAACGGCCGGTTTAAGGCATTGAGATGCTTGTTGTCGATAGCCGGTTCGCGGCATCGATGTATCGATTATTATTGTTGACGTTAATGTCGTTCTGAGGCATCGTTGAATCGTTATTATCGAATTAGAACTGTTGCTATGATGTTGCATTGGCCGATTGAAGGCATTTGATATATTCGTTTATCATATCTGTTTCGGTGGTCGGTTTAAGACGCCGGGACATCTATTCTACCGTATCATTGGTTATCGATTAACCGTTCTAAGGTAAACGAAGTATTGAATTGGGATTATCGAAGATAATTCCCATCCGTTGTATCATTGGTTGTCGATTAACCGTTCTAAGGTAATCGATGTATTGAATTGGGATGATCGAAGATAATTCCCATCCGTTGTATCATTGGTTATCGATTAACTGTTCTAAGGTAATCGAGGTATTGAATTGGGGTTATCGAAGATAATTCCCATCCGTTGCATCATTGGTTATCGATTAACCATTCTAAGGTAATCGATGTATTTAATTGGGATTATCGAAGATAATTCCCATCCGTTGTGTCATCGTTATCGATTGACCGTTCTAAGGTAATCGATGTATGAATTGGGACGGTCAAGGATAGTTCCACCCGTTGAGTTGTTGTGAATTGGCCATTCCAAGGCAGTCGAGGTATTTGAATTGGGACCGCCGTGGACGGTGCCCATCCATGAGTTGTTATTGTCGTGTTGGCCGACTCAAGGCAGCACGCTATTATTCTTGTGAATTTGGTAATCTTGGGATCGTTACTGTTGTGATTAATTATGTTTTGGAGGTTAGGCTTGGCTAGTGCTCGATGGGTAAGCTTGGGGCTTGAACCTTCGCGGTTGGTTTCCCAACACCTACAGTTCAGTAGGTCACGGTCATGTTAATGATCACATTATGGGTAAGCTTGGGGCTTGAACCTTCGCGGTTGGTTTCCCAACACCTACAGTTCAGTAGGTCACGGTCATGTTAATGATCTCATTATGGGTAAGCTTGGGGCTTGAACCTTCGCGGTTGGTTTCCCAACACCTACTGATTGATGAGTCACGGTCATGTTAATGATCTCATTATGGGTAATCTTGGGGCTTGAACCTTCGCGGTTAGTTTCCCAACACCTACAGTTCAGTAGGTCACGGTCACTGGGTGATCTCATTATGGGTAAGTCTGGGGCTTGAACCCTCGCGGTTGGTTTCCCAGCACCTGCAATTCAACAGGTCACGGTCATTGGATGATCTCATTGTGATACGGCTTCATGCCGTGGCTTCAGCCCTCATTGTGATACGGCTTCATGCCGTGGCTTTGGCCCTCAGTTGATACAGCTTCGGGCTGTTTGGCTTCAGGCCATTGTGATGACTAGCAGTTTCGGCTGAGTGGCTTTCAGGCCATCGTGACGTATTGGTATTTTCGCTGGAACCTTCAGGCATTTGTGATTCGTATTTATTTCAGCTCTGGGTTAGTTTATCTTCGTGTAGTTCATTGTTTTGATCTGTATTGATGATTCGCCGTTGGGCACTTGTGTTCTGACCTGTTGAGCAGGTACCGATCGAATGCTGCGGGCATAGTATTTCACGAATGCTCAATTGTTACTTTGGTTTGTGAGCATCTCGTATCACCATTGATGTACCATTTATTCTGCCTTTGGATGCATATCATGTTATACATGTATTTGATATTCATTATCTGGATGACTGACTCCGTGGGGGCGGAACATGTTTTCATGTTTTAGGTGCTTGCGTGGAGAGAGTTGAGACGCAGGGGCATGACGATGGCGACGAGGCATTCGAGCGATACTAGTCCGAGATATTTTGGTGTTCATGTCAGTCAGACAGTTGGAGTACTCCAGTTTTGTTCAGTCGTTGTCATTTTGTATCATCCGAGCTAGGCTCGTGGATGTCGTTGTATTTTATTTAGGCCATGTAGGCCCAGTGCTGTCATTGAAATTCCATATCGGAATATTATGTTGGATGTCAGTGTAGGAATTGTGATTCCCCTTTTGGTCAGTTTGTTGTATTTTAGTCATTTTCGCGTGGTGGATCTCCTGGTGTGGGGTCCATGGCACTGTAACGACCCAATGGGATTTGGGGGTGTTACAGAAGATGGTATCAGAGCATTGGGTTGTGAGATACCCTGATATGTGAGTTATGTGGCTCTACCGACGCGGTAGTAGTGGGGCTGTCAGGTTATGACAATCTGGACAGTCAGGTTTTGTGAGTCGTGATAGTTGAGCGACTGTATGAGTCTTTCTTTCATCGAGTCGTCGTCAGTGAAGACTACTATCGCAAGACCTCGAAGCTTCGTATGACCTGTGTAAGGACTCGATTCTCTTGTATGTTCATACATTCATTATGCCATTGATTATACATGTTTTGTTGAAATCTTTATGTAATATTGTTTTACGACCCATTCATGATTAATTGCTTTGAAGCGTGTCGGATAAGTATTGGCTATAATTAGCATGTTTGAAGTGATTGTTTTTTTTTTTGAGTATATATACTCGTGTTTGGCTATTGACTTAGCATTGTGGATTGGCCGTTGAGGCATATTTGAGCTTTGTTCATGATCGAGCGTTATTCTTCCAGTATGGAAAGAGGAAACCAAGGACGTAGCAGAGGGGGTAAAGGCTGTAGAGCAGGCCGAAACCCAGAACCTCATGTTTATATGCATACGGATGCCGAGATGGATCAGAATTCGGCTGGAGATGTGACTTATGCGACCGGTTCTCCTTCGGGACATCATACTCGAGGATTCGATCAGACTGACATCGACCCTTTCTTGCTTATGAGGAGCATGATGACCCAGATGACTCAGATAACGCAGATAATGGAAACCATGCAGACCTCGATGGTTCGTGGTACACAGCAGCAGGGACTCCAGGTGACGTTTTATGGACAGGCCGGGAGAGTGAGTCAAATTATCGGCGACATCTCTCGTCAGAGGCCGCCTATCTTTGAGGGTTCATCGGAACCATTGTTCATTGGCTTGAACATTTTGATAAACTCTTCGACATGGTTCAGTGTCTGGAAGAGAGTAAGGTGGCAGTAACGGCTTACTATTTGAGTAAAGGCGCTTATTCTTAGTGGATTTCCGTGAAACCCACCGATCGTAATTGTGCTTGGAGTGAGTTTAAGACTCTCATGTTAGAGAGGTATTATCCGGCTCCACTTCGTGAAGCCAAGCTGTCAGAGGTTTTGAACCCCGAATCCGTCGAGGACGAGGGTGTTATTGTTATTGCGGAGAAGTTTCAGGGACTCCTTCAGTTTTCTTCATCTGTTATCCGTACTGAGGCGGATAAGATCAAGTATTTTAGCAAGAGGCTGAACCCGCAGTTGAGGATGCAGTTGTTCAACCATAATTGCAATTCACTTGGTGAATTCATCGAGAAGGCTCTTGGAGCAGAGTTTTTGATCAAGAAGCTTGCTCGGAAGAACCCTTCAGTTTCTTCCGGTGAGAGGACTAGGATGCCGGTTCGTTCAGAGGGACATCGGGCTCCGACGCCCAAGAGTTCATCCTCTAGTCATCTTCATGCTGGGAAAGCATCTTCTTCTCAGGCGACGGGTTCGACCGTTGTTTGCTTTAACTGTGATACAATAGGACACCGCAGTACTCGGTGCTCGATGCGGTCTATTGCTTGTTTTCTGTGTGGGAGGCAGGGACACCTTCAGAAATACTGCAGGGGTTCTAGTGCCAGTAGATCTCAAGAGAAATCACGGGCCTCGATAAATTTTGTTTCTTCAGTCCGTACTCCATCCAAGGGGTCATATCGGGCCTCGGGAGCCAGAGGTATGGACACTCGAGGAGGAGCGGCGAGCTCAGATTTGGATCTTCCTCGAGTCGATCAGATCGAGGAGTTCGATGACCTGGAGGATGTTGATTTTGGATACATTTGAGATGTAACCTTAATTTTTTTTTCTTTATTTTTCGGATTGATGTTTGACTCTGTCTGTACTTTAGTATTGTGGTTGCGAACCATTTATGGTTGATCTATCTTGTAATGATTGTATCTGAGAATCTTGAGATTTGAGGTCGTGTGATGTGTTTTTCCTTCCTTTTGGTGTTGTACCCGAGATTTTGTAATAATCTGGGTAATTGTTCATTTCAATTCGAGACGCCGAGTCGTGAGGACTTGGGTGTGCGGTTGATATGGTCCCGAGGACCATATGTGCGTTGTTATTTTTCTTTTGTGGCATGAGTTAGTGTTTGCTTGAGCGTTTAATGCCGATGAGAATGGGGGAGTGTACACCGATGATTGTAGACATGTATAATGGGCGGCACCCGCGGGGTGTGTACGCCAGTGTTACGAGTCTTGCGGGTAGTGCGACTTCCTGGCTGGTCTCTGACGGAGGAGTCATGATTCGATTGATCTCGCACTTGGTTGAGTATTTTTATCACTTGTTTTTCGACGTGTTCAGCCGGAGGAGATGCGGGAACCCGTGGGGTTGGCCCGATTACTCAAACGGAGTTGCTCATATTGAGGGGTATTCATGGATATGTTGTTTTCAGATCTTGATGGATAGTTCGTACCCCGTGTTTTTTCATCCTGAGTTTCGGGGATGAAACTCTTTTTAAGGGGGGGAGTATGTAATATCCGGGGATAATTTTTTTTCGTGTTATTGTTGAGTTGTATGTATTCATTTGGATTGTACAAGTATTGTTGTTTTGGAATGATACAATGAATATTGTATTGGAATATTTCGGGATCGAAATATTTATACTTGTTGTCGGGTTGGTTTCGTCGTTTGAATGTTGGTTGGAGAGTTTGGATTTTTTGGCTAAGTTCATAGCCTTAACATATGCTACGGGTGTAGCATTACGTACGCTAGCGTGTTGATATTACGTACGTTATGCCTGTAAGGTTATGTACGTAATGCTTGGTAGGTGGCAGGAACCTTCCTCGTAGTCACTTTCGGCCGGTGGGTCCCGAGCATCTTCCGATCGGATCTCACTATTGCAGTCAACGGACCCTTACGTACGTTAAGAGGTGAGCTCTACGTATGTAATGCAGGTCTTGTTAACGTACGTAATATGTTTTTGTTTACGTACGTTAAGGCCTTCATATTTTAGTTCAGTTAGTTCTGGGTTTAGCTTTACGTACGTTACTGTTTTTACATAGCGTACGTAAAGGCCCTTACGTACGTTAGCATGGGCGTATAACGTACGTAATGGACTTGTCAGTCTATTTATCTTGGTTTCGTATTCATTTCCTCACGAACCAAAACACATTTTATCTCCCTAGAATCGCCCGTTTGGACTTGTTATTGATGTTTAGCCCCTTCCAACTCGATCTTGATCATCCTAGCTTGGATTGAAGCTTGAAGTTGGAAGCTTGTTGGTGCTCCTTTGGTGTTTGGAGGCTTCTTCTTGTTCTTCTTTGGTAAGTTCCCTCAATCTCTTGTTCTTCAAGTGATTTTCGAGTTTTTGTTGTTGTTTTCTTCAGGTATTGTTTGATTAATGGAGTATATCATGATTCTTCATGGTTTTGATAAACTTTTGATGAAGAACATGATGGTATTGCTTGAGTTGGATTATGTTCTTGATGTTTTAGATTGTTTGGAGGTTTTAATCATGTCTAGTAAGGATTATGTTAAGATCGTTATATGATTAACATAGTCTTGAGATGATTGTTGTGGTTGTTGATGGTGTTCTTGAAAGATTATAACCATTTTAGTAAGGATTTATGATAATTTAAGGGGTGATTATCATAATTTGGAAATGGTTGAGTGAATCTTGTTGTTTAATCCAAATTCATGAAGTATTGATGAAGGATTTCTATTTCAGACATCATGATTATTGAGTTGATGATGTTCTTGGGGTGATAATGATAATATTGATAATATTATCATTGTAGGAGGATCAATTTGATGATATTGGTGATATTATCATTTTGAGATGTTTGTTTTGATGATTGTTCTTAAGTGAATCTTGTTGAATGGATTTCACAAGTGTTAAGAACGTAATGATCATGTTAATTGATCATCGAGGTGTTAGAGGATGTTAGAATTCATAGTTGAGAACTATGATATTCGTTCGTCTTGATGTGATCGATTCGTGTTTGAATCGGGCTTTGTCTTTGTCGTTGTTTTCTATTGATTTTGTGTTTTTGAATGAATCGTTTTCATTCAAGGTTGTTCGAGTGTTTGTGATCGTCGGGAGGCGCCGTTCGTCGTTTCGTGCCAGGACGTTGATCGTGGAAGGACTTGCTCGCCTTCGGATTGAGGCAAGTTTTATACTTATACTGGTCAATGAGATTAATGTTATCATATATGTGTATGAATTTATTATATCATTTCGATACTTAGTCTCTTCGTGATTTGTTGATATTCGGGAATTGTTTGATGCAATACCCTTCGGTGATTATGCCAGATGTGATTGTTATTCGTTAACGGCCAGTTTAAGGCATTGAGATTCTTGTTGTCGATAGCCGGTTCGCGGCATCGATGTATCGATTATTATTGTTGACGTTAATGTCGTTCTGAGGCATCGTTGAATCTTTATTATCAAATTGGAACTGTTGCTATGATGTTGCATTGGCCGATTGAAGGCATTTGATATATTCGTTTATCATATCTGTTTCGGTGGTCGGTTTAAGACGCCGGGACATCTATTCTATCGTATCATTGATATCGATTAACCGTTCTAAGGTAATCGAGGTATTGAATTGGGATTATCGAAGATAATTCCCATCCGTTGTATCAATGGTTATCGATTAACTGTTCTAAGGTAATCGATGTATTGAATTGGGATTATCGAAGATAATTCCCATCCGTTGTATCATTGGTTATCGATTAACCGTTCTAAGGTAATTGATGTATTGAATTGGGGTTATCGAAGATAATTCCCATCCGTTGCATCATTGGTTATCGATTAACCATTCTAAGGTAATCGATGTATTTAATTGGGATTATCGAAGATAATTCCCATCCGTTGTGTCATCGTTATCGATTGACCGTTCTAAGGTAATCGATGTATGAATTGGGATGGTCAAGGATAGTTCCACCCGTTGAGTTGTTGTGAATTGGCCATTCCAAGGCAGTCGAGGTATTTGAATTGGGACCGCCATGGACGGTGCCCATCCATGAGTTGTTGTTGTCGTGTTGGCCGACTCAAGGCAGCACGCTATTATTCTTGTGAATTTGGTAATCTTGGGATCGTTACTGTTGTGATTAATTATGTTTTGGAGGCTAGTCTCGGCTAGTGCTCGATGGGTAAGCTTGGGGCTTGAACCTTCGCGGTTGGTTTCCCAATACCTACAGTTCAGTAGGTCACGGTCATGTTAATGATCTCATTATGGGTAAGCTTGGGGCTTGAACCTTCGCGGTTGGTTTCCCAACACCTACAGTTCAGTAGGTCACGGTCATGTTAATGATCTCATTATGGGTAAGCTTGGGGCTTGAACCTTCGCGGTTGGTTTCCCAACACCTACAGTTCAGTAGGTCACGGTCATGTTAATGATCTCATTATGGGTAATCTTGGGGCTTGAACCATCGCGGTTAGTTTCCCAACACCTACAGTTCAGTAGGTCACGGTCACTGGGTGATCTCATTATGGGTAAGTCTGGGGCTTGAACCCTCGCGGTTGGTTTCCCAGCACCTGCAATTCAGCAGGTCACGGTCATTGGATGATCTCATTGTGATACGGCTTCATGCCGTGGCTTCGGCCCTCATTGTGATACGGCTTCGTGCCGTGGCTTTGGCCCTCAGTTGATACAGCTTCGGGCTGTTTGGCTTCAGGCCATTGTGATGACTAGCAGTTTCGGCTGAGTGGCTTTCAGGCCATCGTGACGTATTGGTATTTTCGCTGGAACCTTCAGGCAATTGTGATTCGTATTTATTTCAGCTCTGGGTTGGTTTATCTTCGTGTAGTTCATTGTTGTGATCTGTATTGATGATTCGTCGTTGGGCACTTGTGTTCTGACCTGTTGAGCAGGTACCGATCGAATGCCGCGGGCATAGTATTTCACGAATGCTCAATTATTACTTTGGTTTGTGAGCATCTCGTATCACCATTGATGTACCATTTATTCTGCCTTTGGATGCATATCATGTTATACATGTATTTGATATTCATTATCTGGATGACTGACCCCGTGGGGGCGGAACATGTTTTCATGTTTTAGGTGCTTGCGAAGAGAGAGTTGAGACGCAGGGGCATGACGATGGCGACGAGGCATTCGAGCGATACTAGTCCGAGATGTTTTGGTGTTCATGTCAGTCAGACAGTTGGAGTACTCCAGTTTTGTTCAGTCGTTGTCATTTTGTATCATCCGAGCTAGGCTCGTGGATGTCGTTGTATTTTATTTAGGCCATGTAGGCCCACTGTTGTCATTGAAATTCCATATCGGAATATTATGTTGGATGTCAGTGTAGGAATTGTGATTCCCCTTTTGGTCAGTTTGTTGTATTTTAGTCATGTTCGCCTGGTGGATATCCTGGTGTGGGGTCCACGGCACTGTAACGACCCAATGGGATTTGGGGGTGTTACAAAGAGTCCCGGTCACAGCACCAACCAATGTCGCGACCTCCTCAGACAACTCTGGAGATTGTTCGAGGAAGGCAAGATGGACAGTTTATTGGCTTAGCTGGAGCCCCATCAACCTCCCAATACGGTCGCTAGAGTCGAACGCGACAAGCCATAAAGCTCATATGAGTCGACCCCTCGATCAACCTCGCCGGCCGGGTCTATATGCTTCAATCAAGAGGTGGGAACCTCGGAAGTCTTTCCCTGATTCCCACCACGTCAAACCAAAGGCTACTGCCTGAGCAATGCTTCGAAAAAGAGGATGACTCGCTCACCCTCTAAAGTTCGCCATTTAACATGATGGACCTAGGCAGCGATCACCTCCCCTAACACAACGTATACCGTCGAGGATCGCCTGTTAGGATTCGGTACCTAAAAGGAAGGCCCAGCGGAAGCGGTAAAACGAAAATTAATTCGATCTGAATCCCTACGAGGATCGATCGAGCTACTTATATACGAATATATAAACGAAAAGCAAGAGTCGTAAGAAACTAACCCTCGAAGTCCGTTGATTAAATAGTAACCTTCTCTTGAGCTATTCCCCAAGCTTTGATTGATCTCTACGAATCCAATCCGCTCCAAGCTCTTGAACGATCCAATGCCGAAAGCACCGCGTCTCTACTTGCCACGCGCCGGAAAAATGATCGGAACAACAACACTCGATTAACCTCTAAGGTTACGGCTAGAATCAAGTGATGAAGCTTTTATTATTACACTCTAAGTGTATAATATATCTCTCAACAATTTTTCTCTAAGAAAATGTGAATGATGAAAAACACAAGACCAAGTTTTTTTTTTCTTCCCTCTCTCTTGAAAATGATAAAATGCCGTGAGACCACAAGGAGGAGAGAAAAGGAGGTTTTATTTTGGTCTTCAAATCATTCACAAGATAATCTTTCACCCACACAATCTCCCTTTCCCTTATAATAAGAGATATGAAATCTCATATGTCAAAAGTCTTCCAACAAGAAAACAAGACAATGATCAAGGTAGAAAATCAAGGTGGGGGCCGGCCTCTAGAAGAAATCGGACGAGTTCGGTTCGTTTCGGACTCCCGAGAGTCCAAACAGATAAACTCCAATTCCGTTCCGATGTATTTATATTGTTTAATTAATCCAATTAATTAAACATATCAAATACAAAATAATATAATTAATTTCTCCAAGAAATAATTATATACATGAATTAAATTAATCACCCAGTAATTTATTTAATCTATTAGGCCGTAAATCAATTTATCCAATAAATCGATTTAGACATCCAATGTCTCAAATTAGATATCCAATATCTAATATTCATAATGAGAGATTAAGCTCGATTCATTCTGTCGTCAATCCTAATGCGCGACTCGGTAGGTCCGTCTCAGTCAGCAATGGGAGGAACCAAAGAGTAGTAGCACCACCTAGCCAGCCTGGTGGCCTACACTGTACCCCGACTGAGAACGAATGATTGGGATCATTCAAGAACCATTCTGTCGTGAATACCAGTATACGTATAAACCCTTCTTTCAAATGTCCTGATCAAGTTATAGGGTCACGGTCAGTCAAACCCCATTTGTACTTGACGCTATGTATGCATTAATGTAAACCGAGATCATCGAGCTCTCGTGTATCAAATACAGCTAGCTCCAGTGCTTTGGCCAAAGACTTATGATCTCATATGCCAATAACCGCATAGGACATATAACCCGTTCACTAACAGGAGAAAGAATTCTATCTTGGTATTCAGTAGGACCTGCTACTTGCCCGTCAAGATGCACGTCGAGGTTAACCCCCGCCTTCCGGTTTACAGGGTCGAACTACTCTAATGAAAATCTTGACGTCACAAGCACATCCCTACTAAATCCTCAAGTCGAAGGTTCGCGAATACCTATCACAACATTTCGATTCCATCATTGACTGTCCCGGAGTGAAATCCCTGTCACGAATCGAGGGTGAGTCGGTTCGAGTATACTAATCTAATTAGCATACCTATAACGTGTGCTCCCACTAACCATTAGTGTTCGACATGCACTCTTCTTGTCAAAGAACACGTCATACAAGTCTTCTCATAAACTTAACGCCCAGTCAAGTTTCATCGACTTGCGAACGATTAAGTATTTGAGCTATAAACCTTTCCAGTGCCGACCCCCTTATCCAATAAGGAATGGAACGTTTTGCTCTCAAATACACGGACTAGTTTCTATATGTATATTTACGAGTTAGGAATGCCAGTAACTACCAGTAAATAAAGAAACATTCATTGCCTTATATAATTGATTTACATAATTACAAGTGCAATGCCCTCACTCAACATCCTCTGAGTGGCATTCGAGGGCATACTCCTAACAATCTCCCACTTGCACTCAATGCCACACACTATGGTATCTAATACCTATGTTCTCCAGATGACGCTCCAAGCTAGTCTGAGAAAGTGGCTTGGTCAGTGGATTGGCGACGTTTTCGGCTGAGTCTACTCTGTGCAGCACAATGTATCCCTTGCGAACAAATTCTCTTATGAGATGATACTTCCTCTCAATATGTTTGGTGCTGTTGTGAAACCTCGGCTCCTTGGCCTGCGCTACAGCTCCGTCGTTGTCGCGATGCAGTAACAGGCAGCTCAGCACATGGTATCACTTGAAGTTCTCCCAGAAACTTCTTAATCCAGAACCCTTCCTTGGAAGCCTCCGAGGCTGCTTGATACTCAGCCTGACAGGTGGAATCAGCAGTCGCGCTTTGCTTGTCACTACGCCAAGATACTGCTCCTCCATTAAGAGTAAATATGTAGCCAGAAGTGGACATCGAGTCGTCCTTCAGTCCTTGGAAGTCCGAATCAGTGAATCCCACCACATCCAATTCTCCACCGCCATACATCAGAACCATATCTCTAGTCCTTCTTAAGTACTTGAGAACGTTCTTTACGGCAGTCCAATGTTCCCTACCTGGGTTTGCCTGAAACCTACTCACCACGCTTACAGCATGCGCGATGTCAGGTCTTGTACACAACATAGCATACATAAGGCTACCCACGGCCGAAGCATATGGTATATTACTCATTTACTTTCGTTGTTCCTCATTTTGAGGACACATCTTCAAGGTGAGTTTTATTCCATGTCGCATCGGTAGGAACCCTCTTTTAGAATCATCCATCTTAAATCGCTTTAAGATTTTATCTATATAGAGGGCTTGGGAAAGACCTATTGTTCTCTTCGCTCTATCCCGGTAGAGTCGAATACCAAGAATATAAGTAACTTCTCCCAAGTCTTTCATGGAGAAATTTCTCGAAAGCCAAGCTTTCACAGAACTGAGCATTCCCACATCATTTCCTATTATTAGTAGAATGTCATATACATATAGTACTAAGAATGCGATCTTGCTCCCACTAACCCTCTTGTATACACAAGGTTCCTCCTCATTTTGCACGAAGTCAAACTCTTTGACTACCTCGTCAAAACGAAGGTTCCAACTACGCGACGCTTGCTTCAGTTCATAAATGGAACGCTGAAGCTTTCACACTTTCTGAATATCGACTTCGGACACAAAGCCTTTAGCTTGCTCCATATAGATTTCTTCCTCGAGGAATCCATTAAGAAAAGCCGTCTTTACGTCCATTTGCCATATCTCATAATCGTGGTAGGCAGCTATAGCAAGCATCATACGAATAGACTTGATCATGGCTACGGGCGAGAAGGTATCGTGGTAATCGATCCCTTCCTTTTGGGTATAACCCTTTGCCACAAGCCTGGCCTTATAGGCGTCAACCTTGCCATCACCATCAGTCTTTCTCTTGTAGATCCACTTATTCCCAATATGCACTATGCCCTTGGGGCGGTCTACTAGAGTCCAGACTTGATTGACATGCATCGAGTCTATCTCAGCTTCCATAGCTTCACGCCATTTCGCGGAGTCTACATCCACCATCGCTTGGTCATAGGTTGTTGGGTCGGTCTCTTGGCTATCACTTGGAACCTCATGGAGACCCAGCTCATCCAAGTGCACAAGCCCATACCTCTCAGGTAAATGAGACACCCTACTAGACCTACGAGGTGGTTGTACTTGTGTTTCAGAAAGTTCGGTTCCAGTTTCTTGCACAGGTGTCTCTCGAGGAGTTTCATTGTATTCTTCTAAAGAAATACTTCTACCTGCTCCGCCTTCCTGAATGAACTCATCTTCCAGGAAGTGTGCTTGTAAAGCAACAACGATCCTTCGATCTTCGGGCATGTAGAATAGATATCCCATCGTCCCAGACGGGAATCCAATGAAACGTCCCTTCACAGACCTAGCTTCCAACTTTTCCACTTTAGTCTTCTTGACATAAGCGGGACATCCCCAAATCCTAATATGATTAAGACTTTGTTTCCTTCCTTCCCACATCTCATGTGGAGTTTTAGGAACGGATTTGGAAGGACATCTGTTCAAGATATACGCGGCAGTCAGGAGTGCATACCCCTACAGGTAAATCGGCAAGTCAGTATAGCCCAGCATGGAACGTTCCATGTTCAACAGGGTCTGGTTCCTTCTTTCTGACACACCATTTAACTGAGGAGTACCTGGAGGTGTTAGTTGTGAAACTATTCCATGTTCCTTAAGGAACTCGTCAAACTCCGTACTCATATACTCACCACCTTGGTCCGACCGAAGTGCTTTGATATGATTACCAGTTTGTTTCTCGACTAGGGCCTTGAATTCCTGGAATTTCTCAAAGGCCTCGGATTTATGTTTCATTAAGTATACATAACCATACCTAAAATGATCATCTGTAAATGTAATGAAATATTGATATCCGTCACGTGCTGCTTCCAAAGCACCACATACGTCGGTATGGTTTAATCCCAGTTTATCAGCGGCTCTTTCAAATGTCCCTGTGAAGGGGGACTTAGTCATTTTGCCTTTAAGGCAAGATTCACAAGTAGGAAAGGGATCTGATCCCAATGGACCCATAAGTCCATCTTTTTCCATCTTGTAAACCTTGGTCGGGCCAACATGACCAACTCTAAGATGCCATTTCAAAACTTGATTGGTTTCATCCCTACCATGTTTTCTAGTCATATTATTCACAACTACTTTGTTGCTGAGATTTAGATGATACAATCCATTCAACAATGTAGCAGTACCCACTAGTTTATTTCTAAAATAAATTTTGCAGGAACCATCACCAATGAAAAATGAAAAGCCTTTTCGGTCCATGACCGGAATGGATACAATGTTTTTGTGCCCCTTGGGCAAAACAAGTACATCTTCTAAAGTCAAAACAAAGCCGGATTCTAAACCCAAAAGAAGCGATCCTATGTCGGTCGCCTCGACACTATGCCCGCTTCCGACTGTGATCATAACTTCTCCAGCTCCAAGCTTCCTACTTTGTTCCAGATCCTTATTCACGGTACAAATATGAGAACTAGCACCAGAATCCAGTATCCAGGAAGTAGAAAATACAGTAGCAGAATAATTTGTTTCCAAAACTAAAAGTTCTGTACCTGAAGTGCCATGAAGAATCGGACAGTCTCTAGCCCAGTGGCCCAGCTCACCGCACTTGAGACAAGCATCCTTCTTCTTGTTCTTTGGAACCAATGGGGCCTTGCCCTTACCCTTAAGGTCCTTAACTTGTGCTCCAGTTTGCTTCTTGGTCGTTTTCTTCTTGTTCTTAGACTTCCGAAGTCCAGAAGAAATCACAAGTGCAGACTCCTTCATCCGCGGGGTCTTCATCTGAGACTGAGCGGTCACCAGTTTGTTCATTAGCCCAGCTAAGTTACATGCAATCTCATTGCAGTTGAAGTTCATAACAAACTGTGAGAAGGAATCAGGGAGAGACTGTAGGATAAGGTCGGTTTGGAGAGAAGTATCCATTTTAAAATCAAGAGCCTCCAATCTCTCGATCATGGATATCATTTTGAGGACGTGTTCCCCAACCTTCTCACCTTCCTTCATCCTTGCACCGAACAGTTGCTTGGATATCTCATATCTAGCAGTTCTGCTGTGCTCACTGTTGTGTCGAGATTTATTCGACTCGACAGGCGATCTACTACAAGGCCGAGCGACCGAGTCAACACCAGTAAAACTATGGCTAGCTCGCCTAATCGAAGATACCAGCCCACCATCAAGTACCTAGCGATCGACTCCCAAGGCGATCGCCCTTTGGCATCTGGCGATCGACTCAAGTGCACGGCTAAGGCCAGTCGACCTACGCCCCGAACAGAGACGATTGCCCGGTAAAATCATCGAAGACTGGATCTCAGAACAGCACCCACGTGCAGATCCACAAAAGGCGCTGACAGACAAGACCTTTGACCCCAACCTGTCACCTACCTCACCTACTGACAGGTCCGCCGAAAGTTACAAAGTGGGACCGCCCGTGACAGCGACTCAGGACGCGTGTGCCCCCATTGGATCAGATACTGGCCGCCAAAGAAGAATCATGACTTTAAGGGAACAAGCCCATGTGCTAAAAGGCGATCGCCCGATTATTATAATACAGCAAAGGCGATCGCCCGGCATATCCAAGTCCTATAAATAGAGAACCTCCTCCTACTGGAAAAAGGTTCCCAACTCATTCACTTACATTCCGAATTCATTCACGGAAATACAGAAGAACATACATACCATCAATCTCCCAGCTTTCTCGCCAGAATCCATCTCAGGACTTCTCTCTCCGAATCCCTCATCCAGAAGACGATCGGCAGAGGCAAGAAGTCTCCACAAGGGAGATTCCAAGAGATTCATAATCCCAGGAGCTCGAGCATACTGCTAAGATACGCCGTGAGAGACGGTCGATCTCTCATCACCGCCACAGTTCATCCCCGTTGTTACAAGAACTCACAGAGCATCACATCTGGTTCTTCCGGCAATCTACACGCTCACTAGCTAAGATAACAAGAATCTTTACACTCATTGTAATTGTATTCTCAAATTAGTACTTGTATCCCCGAATATTAGTATTAATAATATCTCGCGAGAGCATTCAAGCCCGGAACTAACAACACCGGAAAATCTTGTGTTATTTATCTTTCTCACGGAAGTGTTCTCGCACCTTGTTTGTTATCCATCCATTCCAGTAATATCTATCTCCGGATAATATTTTGGGTAGCAACAATTGGCGCTAGAGGAAGGGGATCTATACCTTCATTTTTCATTCCTACCGTCCCGAAGAACACTCACTGTTCTCGGGGCATATACTCGAAGTGACACTCACTGCGCTTCGAAGAGAACCTTCAGAATCATGACATCCGCCGGTACATCGAAGAGAGCCACTCTCCGAACCGCCGGACACCATATCCCAGCTCAATCCGAACCCCAGCCGACGACCGGGGGAAGCCGCGGCAACGCGAGACTCTCGATCCCGCACCTGAGAGATGGCCCCAACCTCTCACTCGACCAGTTCCAAACCGAGGAACAGATCGAGGAGGCTATGGCCATCCTAGAGGAGCGACGGAGAGCATGCGCGTCGCCCGCAATAACTCCCTCGATCGTCCGCCGCATGGAAAAACGGAAATTCAACGGGCTACTGGGCGAGCGATCGTCAGAAATCCCCAATTCGCGAGAAAGGGCTCTCGCACGACCGGACGGATCCATATTCAATCGCTTGGGGCGCGATCCATCCTGGCGACCGGGGCATTCTGTTTCCAACCACGAAAAGACGGAATCCGAATCTGTCACCAGGAGTTCAGCCTACCCAACTCACAGTCGAACGCAGGTCAGCCGTCTGACTCCCGCCCCGATCGCCAGGGGATCAGTACTCGATCGCCTCGGCTCCCGCTCCGAGCGCCGAGCCACGAGCAGCCACGCCACGGCGATGGCCGCAATGCAACGCCAGCTCGACGAGATGAAAGCACTCTTGGACACTGGGGCAAGCGCCAGCAGAAAGATCACCGGGCCGACCGAGCCACTCGCGGTCCACATCGAGCTTGCCCCCGTGCAACCAACGATCGTTCCTCCCAAAACACCTCTGTATGAAGGGAGATCTGACCCCGAAACCCACCTGAGTAAATTCCGAATCTACATGACTATATGTGGGGCATCTGATGCAACCAAGTGCCGGATCTTCCCGTTAACATTGGGCGAGCTGGCCCATAGGTGGTACGCCTCACTACCACCACGATCGATCATCTCCTTTGAGAAACTGGCGAATGACTTCACGTCATATTTCACCACCAAGGTCGCCAGACCAGAAGGCCCCCACCGCGTGATGAAAATCAGGCAGGGGAAAGACGAGACCGACGCAGATTACATCAACCGAGTAGACGAAATCATCCTCACCGGCGAACCTGTCAGTGACGAGCTCGCTCTCTATTCGGTCCTGGGGGGATTCTACGGTCATTCACCCATGTTTAGACATCTCACCAAGGATATTCCTCCAACCTACGCGATCTTCCGCGCTAAGGCTGCCGACTTTCTGGCCAGGCAAAGGCTACTCACCCTCCACCTAGGCGAGAAAACGCCACCTCCTGCCCGAAAGATGGCGATCGCCAAAACAAATAAGGCGATCGCCAAGCCAGCCGGAGATCTCAAGGCCTTCGAGGACATGGAGGCCCATCTCCTCCATACGTTCAACCGAACTCCGGCGCACATTTTCTATGCCATCAAGGGGCACGAACCGCTAAACAAGCCAAAGGCGATAAGGGACCACGGTCACCTGGACAACAATCAATATTGTGCTTACCATAAGAGTCCCGGCCACAACACCAACCAATGCCGCGACCTCCTCAAACAGCTCTGGAGATTGTTCGAGGAGGGCAAGTTGGACAGCTTATTGGATTAGCCGAAGCCCCTATCAATCTCTATACACGATCGCCCTAGTCAAACACAGACAGGTTGAGAAGCTCATACGCGCCGATCCCTAGATCAACCTCGGCGACCGTCTCTACACATTTCAATTAAGAGAAGGGAACCTCGGAAGTCTCTCCCCGATCTCCCTCCTCATTTAAGAAACTGGAGGACTCGCTCGCCATCTACAGTTCACCATCTAACGTGATGGACTAAGGCACGAGATCGCCTCCCCCGCACAACGTACACCGTCGAAGGTCGGCATCTACATGACGATCCGAGATAGAAGAGTGCAGCCATGGTCCTGGTGGTCGATGGAACTGACTGCTTAGGCCATGCAAGGTCCCTTTGGGCCAAGATCGCCCGCCCTTCGTTTGAATACGAGGCCGGCGTAGTCTGAGGGCCCTCCAAAACTAATCAGTGGACACGATCGCCCGCCCTCAAAGGTTCATCATTTAACATGGTGAACCCGGACAATGCGATGCGTCACTACACCCGTCTCAACGTACACCATCGAGGTTTGCCATCTTCATGGCGGGCCGAGGTGGAAGCAGAGCTAACAAGCCGCGGAAGTGGAGTTGATTAATCCGACGCTGCCCCGTGCAAGGACTCCTCTAGACCAAGACCGCACGCCCTTCGTTTAAATACGAGACGAGGCGCAGCCTAACAGAGGACCCTCACAATAAAATGAGTCACGAGACAGACAATGGCGTTCGCGCAAAAGACATGGTCATGGAGTCGGTCCATCGAACTCCGCGATCGTGCATGGTTCCTCAAGACGGACGACCATCCTCGAGGATTCGATAAAATTGAAGACCGTCACTCAATGAATTATTTTCATCCCCTTACTTTCACTAAGTGAATAAAAACAAGGGGAAGAGAGCGGACTACCTAAACGACGATCGTCCCTATTCAACCACATACAGAGATCGCCATTTTTCAGATGTTGTGCAGTGATCGAATTTGTTGTAAAAGTTATCTTTATGAGTTTATCAATTCATTTGGAACTACGCTCGCAACGATCTCTCCTCACACATTTGTACAAAGTCAAACAAAGACTCAAAAATAGCAATCATTCAAGTGATAAGCCAGAAAATCAAACATTCATTTCATTGCTTGAAGGATCAAAATACATGGTCGCCCGAAGGCCAAAATGCTACAAAGAGAAAACTACAAAACTACGAGACAAAAAGCTAAAACAAGCAAGCAAGAGCGAAGAGCCTCAGGCGCCCACCTGGCCTTCGCCTTCAGCCGTCGGCTCGACCTGCGACCCATCCCCAGTTTCCGAAGCGGCCTCCCCGTCCTCCGGATCATCAGGATGAACGAGGTTCGCCGGAGTCGGATACCAGCTCAGATCCACGCCAAGCTCCGAGAGATCCAAAATTGGCAAGGAGAAAGCAGGATGGAGAGGATGCTCCAGCGCATACGCCTTGAAATTCTCGGCAATAGGGCCGACCTCCAGCCCTTCCTTCTTGGCAGCCCGGATCGAGTCAGCGAACGCCATATAATAGGCAAACTCGCTGACAAACTCCAAGTTAAGGAAGGGATTGGCCTTGGTCGTCTCTACCTCCCTTTTCAGCTCCGCCATCGCCTGTTGCGACCCTTGGAGCTCGACCTCCCTCGCAGCTATCTTCTCCCTCGACTCCGCCAGCTCGCTTGTCAACCGAGCGATCGTCACCTTCTGACGATCGGCCTCCTCCTCAGCAACCTTCTGTGCCCGGACGGCATTCATCATCCTATCCCGGAATCGATAAACCGCCAAACGAGACATCTCGGCTTCCTTCCTCGCCAGCTCAAGCTCTTGGCTCGCCCGCTTGGCTGCCTCCAAAGAGTCCTTCTCCATTGCCGCGATCTTGTCGGCGGCGTTCTCTTTCCGAGCCGCCTCAAGATCTGCCTGCAGGCGAATAGTGGAAGGTCGCCCCTCAAACTCCTGTGCAGCCTGGACAGCCATGGTCGCAGTCTGAAGAGAAAGGGCGAGAACAGCCTGCATCGTACTCCCCGATCGCTGACGAGCGATCGCATCTAGATCGGTCGTCCAGGCCTTCGGTAGAGCAGAAGAGGCCTTGCTGACGTATTGCGGGATGTCACAGGACTGGCGAGGAGACCGGCTCTCTAAGAAATCCAACACCATCGGCGGGCAAGATGGATCTGTGCGACGGATCCTACATCAAAACAACAAAGTTAACACAACTCCTACGCAAATGCAAGTTTCAACTCAAAAATGCAACTCCTACCTCTCAGCCCTCTCGGGGTCGCAACCGAAATACGGTTTCCCTCGAGGAGTCTCAGCGTCAGCGATCGCCATCTCTCGCATAAAAGCCGCAGAGGGCGGCTCATTCTCCGGAGAGAGAACGGTGATCGGAGGCGCGGCAATCGGCACCTCATTGGCGGGGGCAGGAACCAGAGTTTCTTCCGGCCTCGGCCTTTTGTGATTCGTTCGAAGCCCCTCCTCTGGAGCTCCCTCCTCAGCCACGATCGGCTCCACGCGGGGCTCCACCTCGAGAATAATTGGCAGCGCAACAGGTGGGGCCCGAGATGACTTCTTGTGGCGGAGACGGCCCAGAACTCCAGGATTCGACATGGCGATCTCCGGTGGGGGCTCCAAGAAGCGAGGAAAGCGAACCTCTACAGTTAAGACGATCGATCAACAGTTAGATATTTTCCTCAAGTAAGGCGATCGCCTAGAAAGTGAAGGTCGCAGAAACTCATACCTGATACCGAGAGATGTCTCGGGAAACGGAATAGCTGAGCCGACAACCAACGACTTTCCTTATTGATCCGGCTAGCATCAAGGTCGTCGTACGACAAGCTCCGTATCCGCTCCCAGACAACCAGGAAATCAAAGGGTAGCTCCTCGACCGCCGGAATGTGAAAACCTGCAAAACTGAAATCAAATTAGATCAGTTCAGAACGCATCCAAACAAAGGGAGAGTCTCAACCCTTACCGGGATTCCTCTCCCGAAACTCAGTAGGGATCTACAGCTCGCCCGAAGGATTGTCGCTCGCAGAAGCCCTCCACGCGCCGGCGACCCAGAACCACTTCGACGGGTCGCCCCGCGCCTTATTCGGGACTCCGAGGATTACCCGTCCAGATCGGCCCTGAATATGGTGACCTCCAACCGACCCTTTCTGAGCCGTCAGCTTGAACAAATTGTTCATCTTCGACGGCGATGGGAGGCGGTACAGGCGGTGACCGCCGAAAAGAGTGAGAGTGCAGATTATCTGGAGCCAAACGTTCGGCGTCAGCTGAAGTGGCGCCACGTTCCAAGCGGCCAGCAGGTGGGAGACAGCAAAAGATAGAGGGAAGCGTAGTCTGGCCTCCATAATCGCCTCATTCACGGCGACCATACCCATCGGGGGTTGATCGGCACACTCTTTCTCCGTCGGCGCAAATATTTCCACATCTGAAGGAACGTGGAACCTCGTCCTCCATACGGCCAGATCTTTCCTTGTCGCCGAACTCCGGATTTGGCCAAGCGACCACAAAGATCGCTGCGCAGCCCGGTACTGCGACAGTTTGGCGAGCTGATAGGGATAGGCGATCGAGTAACCCCGGAAATCGAATCTCGGAGTCGGACCGGCCAACTTCTCTATAATCTCAGCAAAATCTAGATAGGCCCGGACGAAAGCGCTATGCTGCTCCCAATAGGCCCTAATCGCCAGATCTCTCTCCATCTGCGATCGTCTGTCTTCAGCCGCCGCTTCTTTAGCGACGTCGGCTTCATTAAATAAAGCCTCGATTTCAGCAGGGTCAATTCCGGCCCGAATAGCCTCAGCGGCCGTCTCCAGGTGGAAGTCAGAAGAAGGTCCTTCCCGGACAGTCAATGTCCCGACGGTGGAACTGGTACCCACTCCATGAGATGATGACGTTCCAGCCATTCTCAAAGAAAGAAAGGAGAAAAGAATTTTTTCTTACCCAAAGATTAAATTGATCGACGATCGGCAGTCGAATCTCTCAGAAGCGTTCTTCAGCAAAGTCCTTCTTTCTCCAGTGATGAAGCGCGTAAGAGTTTTGACGCTGTGTCCTCACGTCCTTTTATAGGAGGCGAAAAGGACTCCTGTGCAATTAAGAAGAATCTCAGGGGTCGGAAGTGCAGCCGTCGCATTTATTGACTCCCTTGAGACCCACGTACGCGTCTTTTCAAGGACGCATCAGTCGAGGAGTCATTAATGACCGTTGATATCCTCCAACAGAAGCCCGACACGTGTGC
This sequence comes from Orobanche coerulescens, assembly GCA_033398695.1. Classification (NCBI taxonomy): domain Eukaryota; kingdom Viridiplantae; phylum Streptophyta; class Magnoliopsida; order Lamiales; family Orobanchaceae; genus Orobanche; species Orobanche coerulescens. The sequence continues at coordinate 122,094,966 of CM065807.1, read as the reverse complement.
GGAGACTTATCCACGCCCATTGCCTGTAATACCCGGTTGTAATTCAGTCATTATCATTCAGTAATTTCATTCGGTGATTGTCACTCAGTGGATTTTCACTCATTTATAATCATTCATCAATCATGTTCATTCACCTGTGTTCACCGTTCGGAAAAACTTCGAGTTGTGTATCGTTATTGTACATTGTTTCAACTTTCCACATATGAGTTCGACTTTGTTAGATCACCATTAATTTTTGGTAACTCCAAAAATTCTGAATCTTTGCAATATTATAGAGAATCGAGTTAGCTTTCCAATGGTTCAAACGGTGAGTCAATCGTAGTCCGGGCGAGAGAGTTATGGTCATTTTAGCTCACCCGCTCAATTTTCAGTTTTTGGCCGATCACTGCCGACCGAACTCGGCCGTGTCGTCCGACACGGCCGTGCTGTACTCATCCGGAAATGCCGAAGTCTCTGCCACAGGACCCGACCGTGTCTTCTGGCACGGCCGAGTCGAACTCTTCCGGATAAGCCAGAACCGACTGCCCAGACGCCCGACCGTGTTCCAGGACACGGTCGAGTCAATGCCGAAGCGCCGCGCCGTACTGAGTCACTGTCGGACAGGTCACTATCGGAAGGCCCCTTCGCGTCGCGACCGTGTCAAGCAGGACACGGTCGAGTCCCTGCCGGCCAGTTGCGCGCCGCGGCCTTGCCGATCGGCACGGGCCGTGTCTGACAGGGCAGTCAACCCATATAATTTCGTTTTTTGAGCATTTCAGCTCATTCCTTCCATTTTTTTCCACCTTCATACGAGAGAGAGAGAGAGAGGCTTGAGGGAGAGATTTCTCTTCACCTATCACTTGAGTGTGGTTTTTAATCATTTTCATTCGGTTGTGAAGCTTGGATCATCGATCTATCGCGTGTTCTTCGAATCATAGTGATTGGATCTTCAAGAGGTAATTTCTTCAACACCTTGGATTTCGATTTTGTGTTGAGATATGATGTTTTGGACGTTATAATCATGTTATATGAAGGGATATGTATATGATTATGAGTTTGTATAAGGATTCATTGGATTATTGAGGGATTATTCAAGAACACTTTGATTATCGAGTTGAAATTGGGGGTTTTCGATTAATTGTCGTTATAATCACGTTTTTGGATATTCGTTTTGGATTATTAATCGTATGGAAGATGTTTTGTTGGTTTGAAACACTTCTTGGGGGATTTGATATTGGTTTTTGAGGTTTGATTGTAAACAATCGGAGTTTGGACGCAACGTGTTTGATTTAATGCCTCAATGGACTTGGTTTAGTCGTATCGACGTGTTGAGTTCGTTATATTCATGTTTGTTACGTATGTTGAATGGATTGTTGGTTATTGTGTTATTCAAGGTTGTTCGAGCGATCGATATCTCTATTAGGACGTTGTTCGTGGAAGGATAATTGTCACCGGTGTTGCGTAAGTTAATTCTTACTCGGTTAGAAGGATATTCATTCCTTTTGTTGTTGATCATTCATAATCATAACTCATTCATCATTGTATTAATCATATTGAGACTTGTAATTGTTGAACAATCACTTCATTAACGGGAACGGCGGTTCCAATCATTCCATTGAAACTATCAATCACTTCATTATCACTTTCATATCGGTGAGTCATTCTTGACTTTGTCAAATTATTATTATTCATTGATATTCATTATGGTCATTCTCGTTCATATGACCTTCTGGGTTCATATTGCGTGGCCGGGTGCGGATGTGTGGAGTTTTTAGTCAGGCACATGATGGCCATGTATTGGGAGTGATACATTGGACTGTGCACACGGTAACGATTACCTCCGTGAGACTAATTAGGTACAAGGACGGGTGTGTCCGGTCATCCGTCTTGTACACTTGCACAGAACACTACGGGCGTACTATGATACTCTTCTTCAGCGTAATTCATAACTAAGGATATTTCATAACTTCAGTTAAATCATGTTTGTGTATTTTCAACCCTTGAGGATTGTCGTTCTGTGTAACTGACCCCGGCTGGGATTTTGTTTTTCAGGTCATGGCAAGGCAAAAGCACGGGAATAGCATGTTGATGTCGAGGAGTCCCAGTGATACTAGTAGGGGGCCCCGATCTTTCAGTTATTCATGTTATTGTCCTTTATTTTCCGCTGCAGACTTTCATTTGGATACTCCGTTTCATTCAGTGTTGTGTATTTTATCTTCATATAAAATACACTATTCAGTATTGTCTGGTGTGTTGTAACTAAACTCCTCATCGGAGTAATTATTGTTGTAATGTGGTTCGGTACTACATTTATCCTGTAATTCATTCATTTTCATTTGCTGGTGGGTCCCGGTTGGGGATCTACAGACCGTAATATCCGCCTAGTTTGGGGTGTTACTGAGTTGGTATCGGAGCGTGGTTTTGAATACTACCTTGAGTCATGTCTCATTTGAAATCATCGTCATCGACTAGTATCATTGGACTTTCGCGTCACGTGTGACTGTGCAAATGCCGAGCCAATCGACCTAAGAACTGTAAGATTTCTAATGCCATGGTATAATTTCTGGCAATAGTCATTCATTCATCATTCATCATTTAACAATCCTCAAACATCATCATTCATTGTGATTAGGACGATCATGTTAACTCGTTAATCACTTAATTCATTTCATTACTCAGTTAATGATCAGGACGATCATGTTAATTCATTTATTACTCAATTCATTTCATTACTCAGTTGTCGATCTGGATGATCATATTAATAATCTTGTTAAGTTATTCAAGATAATCATTTCAAGAATTTCATCAGATAATCATGTCACTTCAGTAAATCATTCATATAATCACTAAGTTAGAGCATGTATACTCATTTTCATCATCTCATGACGTAATCATAACGTGATAATCATGCGGGAAATATAATCATTATGCGACCTTCCTACTTTAGTATGGGGAGAGCTGTCAGGGGATGCACGGGAAGAGGCCGCGGTGCGGGCCGAAACCCGAGAAATAATCACTGCCGCCGGAAATCGTGCCTGTGACTCGGCTCGATCGGAAGATGTTCGGGTTGATCCACTCACTTTTATGTGCCATGATGACCCATGTGCAGTTGCTCAATCATCATTGCGCCACTCTGGCCGGATTAATCGAGAGAACTCTCCCGTATGAGCCAGCTGCTAAGGAAAGTACTGAACAACAACCTTCCTCTGTCAGCAAGAAATCAACGAAGCGTAATCAATCCGAAGGCGGTCAGTCAACCTTCAAAAAGCCTCGTGTGAGTCCTATCGTTTCTGAGCGACCTCCTACGGCGCAAAATCGTGCGGGATCTCAGTCCCGAGCGGCCTATTCGGCCATCACCTGTTTCAATCGTGGAACGCCGGGTCATTACAGCACAGAGTGTCTGAAACCGTCTATCACGTGCTATAATTGTGGGAAGTTTGGGCATAAGGCCCGTTTTTGCCGAAAGGACTCCAAGTCGGCTCCGGCGGCATCTCAGGCCCCGAAGCAATCAGCGTTTCAGAATCAGACTACTTTGTCAACGTCATTTAAGACAATGGAAGCAAATAGAGTTGGAGCTCGTATTTATCAGACAGGAGCGTCCGGTTCGGGGGCCGGCAAGTCCCAGATTCGTGTGATGAGGAGGATCGACGATCCGGTGGCCCGAATGATTTCAGGTATACTCGTAATTTTATTTCAACCTGTGTGTACCTTTTGATGCTGGTATACCACATTCATTCATTTTCGAATCATGCTTGAGTAGACTTATTTCGGGATAGTCCTATTGCTTGTGGAGCTCATACCATCGGTCTACCTGACGATGGAAGAATTTTCGGAATCATACTGAAGTAAGCTTAGTGACCGCGATTGGTTGGTGGACCTAATCGTGGTGAATTTATCTTAGGACGATGTAATTTTCGGTATTAGTTGGTTTAATCGTCTTGATACTATCCTCAGTGTTTGTTAGCGTTTAGTCGCTATCTTTCCATCGTTGGTTGTCGAATGTGTGCTTCAGGGAAGTAATCCCCGTTGTTCCAGTAGAATTATTATTATGGCGGAAGCAGAGAAATTCCGCAATCGAGTCATTCAATCATTCATTGTATCATTTTCATCGATTGACCTTCCTAAGGCAATCGAGTTATTCAATCCTTCATTGCATCATTTTCATCGATTGGCCTTTCTAAGGCAATCGAGCTATTCAATCATTCATTGTATCATTTTCATCGATTGGCCTTTCTAAGGCAATTGAGCTATTCAATCATTCATTGTATCATTTTCATCGATTGGCCTTTCTAAGGCAATCGAGTTATTCAAACATTCATTGTACCATTTTCATCGATTGGCCTTTCTAAGGCAATCGAGATGTTCAATCATTCATTGTGTCACTTTTTATCGATTGACCATTCTAGGGCAATCGAAATGTTCAATCATTTGTGGTATTATTGTCATCGATTGACGATGTATTTCCGCATTTAATTATCTGGTTGCCTTCACATAGAGTAGTGGAATTCGGGAGTGAGTTGGAGCAGACGCCCCTTTATCGAAGGCACCGTATCGGATGGCCCCACTGTAATGCAAGAGTTGAAGATTCAACTTGAGGAATAGTTCGAGAAAGGTTATCTCCGACCGATTGCGTCCCCGAGAGGAGCACCAGTGTGATCTGTCAAGGAGAAGGATGGCTCGTATCGTGTGTGTATAAATTATCAAGAGTTGAACAGGGTGATGATCAAGATTAGTACCCCTTACCCGTATTGATGATCTTTTAGATCAACTTCAGGGAGCTTCAGTATTTTCCAGGATCGACTTAAGATCTGGATATCACCAATTGCGGATTCGAGAGTCGGATATCGCGAGGACGGCGTTTCGAACACGCTATGGTCATTATGAGTTCGTAGTTATGCCGTTCGGGCTAACTAATGCACCTGCGGTATTCATGGAGTTAATGAATCGGGTTTTCATCGACTTTTTAGATCAGTTTATTGTTGTCTTCATCGATGACATTTTGATTTATTCTCGTAGCCGAGAGGAACACGAGGTTCATTTTCATCAGGTTCTCGACGTGTTGAGACGAGATCAACTTTATGGAAAGTTTTCTTAATGTGAGTTCTGGATGTCCGAAGTGACTTTTCTCGGACATGTAATTTCATCAGACGGAGTTCGTGTCGACCCTCAGAAGACGGAGGCTATCCGAGATTGGTTACCTCCGAAGAATGTTAAGGAAATCCAAGCTTTCGGATTAGCCGGTTGTTATCGGCGAATTGTGGAAGGGTTTTCTAAAATCGCTCAATCAATGACGAACCTTTTGCGAAAGGGTAAGAAATACACGTGGTCCGACGTGTGTCAGCGGAGTTTTGAGGAACTCAAGAACCGGTTAATTTCAGCACCTGTCTTTTCCTTGCCAGAAGGGACGGAAGGATTCGTGGTTTTTAGTAACGCGTCCGGACACGGTCTCGGATGTGTATTAATGCAGGATGGGAAGGTTATTGCCTATGCTTCACGGCAATTGCGACCTTACGAGGTTAATTATCCGACCCACGACCTGGAGCTAGCAGCCGTGGTTTTCGCGTTGGGAATTTGGCGTCATTACCTTTATGGCGTCACCTGTCAGTTATTCACCGATCATAAGAGTTTGAAGTATATATTTACTCAGAAGGAGTTAGATATGCGACAAAGACGGTGGTTGGAGCTAATCAAAGATTATGATATCGAGATCCTTTACCACCCAGGCAAGGCGAACATTGTTGCCGACGCATGGAGTCATAAGTCCGTTCAGGAGCAGTTGCTTGCTCGTTTATCAGTTCAGAAGGAGCTTCAACAGGAATTCCTTAGACCCGAGATCGAGGTCTGGCATCAGCGACTGGTGGGTATGCTGAAACCGCTCCCTATTCCAGAATGGAGGTGGGAAGACATTTCTATGGATTTCATCACGAGAGTGCCGACGAGTCGTCAGGGCATGAATACGATCTGGGTGATTGTGGACCGCTTAACTAAATCAGCTCATTTTCTTGAGATTAAGGATACTTGGGGTCCCGAGAGACTTGCCCAGTTATTCATCAAATCAGCTCCTAAAAGTATCGTTTCCGATCGTGACGGGTAATTCGTGTCTCATTTTGGAAATAAGTTCATCGTGCTATGGGAACTCAGCTTAATCTCATTACCGTTTTTCATCCTCAGTCCGACGGACAATCAGAGAGGACTTTTCAGACATTGGAGGACATGTTGAGGGCATGCGTCCTCGATTAGTAGACGATTGGGAAGCCCAATTACTGTTGATTGAGTTCACGTACAATTATAATTGGCATGCCTCCATTCAGATGGCACCTTACGAGGCCTTGTACGGTCGTCGTTGTCGATCTCCTTTGTGTTGGGATGACTTGTCAGAATCAATCGGCACCGAGCCCGATATGCCTATAGCCGCCCGGGAGAAGGTAGCTTTGATCAAGAGTCGTATGTTGACAGTTCAGAGTCGACAGAAATCATATGCAGATAACCGTCGTCGACCATTAGAGTTCGAGGCAGGTGACCACGTGTTGGTCAAGGTATCCCCGAGTCGTGGTATCTTCCGTTTTGGGAAGAGGGGTAAGTTGAGTCCGAGATTCATTGGACCGTTTGAGATTTTGGATCGAGTAGGCGAGTTAGCCTATCGACTGGCTTTACCTCCGGCGTTGAGCCGAATTCATAATGTGTTTCACGTCTCTCAATTACGGAAGTATGTTGCCAACCCGAGTCACATACTTCAGTTCGACGAAATCGAGATCGCTGACGACCATTCATATGAGGAGCGTCCTATACGAGTCTTAGAGCGGCGAATCAAACAGTTGAGAAATAAGTCGGTTCCTTTGGTCAAGATTCAGTGGTCTATACTCGGAGTCGAAGAGGCTCCTTGGGAAACCGAGGATAGTATGCGGGAGAGTTATCCCGAGTTGTTTGACCCTTAGTTTCGGGGACGAAACTCTTTTAAGGGGGGGTGTATGTAATACCCGGTTGTAATTCAGTCATTATCATTCAGTAATTTCATTCGGTGATTGTCACTCAGTGGATTTTTACTCATTTATAATCATTCATCAATCATGTTCATTCACCCGTGTTCACCGTTCGGAAAAACTTCGAGTTGTGTATCGTTATTGTACATTGTTTCAACTTTCCACATATGAGTTCGACTTTGTTAGATCACCATTAATTTTTGGTAACTCCAAAAATTCTGAATCTTTGCAATATTATAAAGCATCGAGTTAGATTTCCAATGGTTCAAACGGTGAGTCAATCGGAGTCCGGACGAGAGAGTTATGGTCGTTTTAGCTCACCCGCTCATTTTTCAGTTTTTGGCCGATCACTGCCGACCGAACTCGGCCGTGTCGTCCGAAATGCCGTCTCTCGAAGTCTCACAGACTGATCAGGACGCGCCGCACGGCCGAGTCGAACTCTTCCGGATAAGCGTAACCGATCGCCCAGACGCCCGACCGTGTTCCAGGACACGGCCGAGTCAATGCCAAGCGCCGCGCGCACCGAGTCACTGTCGGACAGGTCACTATCGGAAGGCCCCTTCGCGCCGCGACCGTGTTAAGGTGACACGGTCGAGTCCTCGCGCTGGGCCAGGCTGCGCGCGCGTGCCGATCGGCACGGCCGTGTCCGACAGGCGCCAACCCATATAATTTCGTTTTTTGAGCATTTCAGCTCATTCCTTCCATTTTTTTCCACCTTCATACGAGAGAGAGAGGCTTGAGGGAGAGAATTCTCTTCACCTATCACTTGAGTGTGGTTTTTAATCATTTTCATTCGGTTGTGAAGCTTGGATCATCGATTTATCGCGTGTTCTTCGAATCATAGTGATTGGATCTTCAAGAGGTAATTTCTTCAACACCTTGGATTTCGATTTTGTGTTGAGATATGATGTTTTGGACGTTATAATCATGTTATATGAAGGGATATGTATATGATTATGAGTTTGTATAAGGATTCATTGGATTATTGAGGGATTATTCAAGAACACTTTGATTATCGAGTTGAAATTGGGGGTTTTCGATTAATTGTCGTTATAATCACGTTTTTGGATATTCGTTTTGGATTATTAATCGTATGGAAGATGTTTTGTTGGTTTGAAACACTTCTTGGGGGATTTGATATTGGTTTTTGAGGTTTGACTGTAAACAATCGGAGTTTGGACGCAACGTGTTTGATTTAATGCCTCAATGGACTTGGTTTAGTCGTATCGACGTGTTGAGTTCGTTATATTCATGTTTGTTACGTATGTTGAACGGATTGTTGGTTATTGTGTTATTCAAGGTTGTTCGAGCGATCGATATCTCTATTAGGACGTTGTTCGTGGAAGGATAATTGTCACCGGTGTTGCGTAAGTTAATTCTTACTCGGTTAGAAGGATATTCATTCCTTTTGTTGTTGATCATTCATAATCATAACTCATTCATCATTGTATTAATCATATTGAGACTTGTAATTGTTGAACAATCACTTCATTAACGAGGCAGCGGTTCCAATCATTCCATTGAAACTATCAATCACTTCATTATCACTTTCATATCGGTGAGTCATTCTTGACTTTGTCAAATTATTATTATTCATTGATATTCATTATGGTCATTCTCGTTCATATGACCTTCTGGGTTCATATTTCGTGGCCGGGTGCGGATGTGTGGAATTTTTAGTCGGGCACATGATGGCCATGTATTGGGAGTGATACATTGGACTGTGCACACGGTAACGATTACCTCCGTGAGACTAATTAGGTACAAGGACAGGTGTGTCCGGTCATCCGTCTTGTACACTTGCACAGAACACTACGGGCGTACTATGATACTCTTCTTCAGCGTAATTCATAACTAAGGATATTTCATAACTTCAGTTAAATCATGTTTGTGTATTTTCAACCCTTGAGGATTGTCGTTACGTATGGCGGCCATTTGGGATTTTGTTTTTCAGGTCATGGCAAGGCAAAAGCACGGGAATAGCATGTTGATGTCGAGGAGTCCCAGTGATACTAGTAGGGGGCCCCGATCTTTCAATTATTCATGTTATTGTCCTTTATTTTCCGCTGCAGACTTTCATTTGGATACTCCGTTTCATTCAGTGTTGTGTATTTTATTTTCATATAAAATACACTAGTATTCGGTATTGTCCTGGTGTGTTGTAACTAAACTCCTCATCGGAGTAATTATTGTTGTCATGTGGTTCGGTACTACATTTATCCTGTGTAATTCATTCATTTTCATTTGCCTGGTGGGTCCCAGTTGGGGATCTACGGCACTGTAATATCCGCCTAGTTTGGGGTGTTACATTGCCATTTCCCGCGCAGTTTAGCGGCCATCCAAGTCGTCCAAATTCAGTTTCAATAACCTCAATGACGATCGCCAGTTCAAGGAAACGCAGAGTCGCTCGTCGAAATTTAGCGATCGCCAGCAGAGCCACCGCACCCCACGTTTTCAACATAGGAGCGAGCTGGGGGGCAATTGTTGTGTCGAGATTTATTTGACTCGACAGGCGATCGACTACAAGGCCGAGCGACCGAGTCAACACCAGTCAAACTATGGCTAGCTCGCCTAATCGAAGATACCAGCCCACCATTAGGTACCTAGCGATCGACTCCCAACGCGATCGCCCTTTGGCATCTGGCGATCGACTCAAGTGCACGGCTAAGGCCGGTCGACCTACGCCCCGAACAGAGATGATCGCCCGGTAAAGTCATCGAAGATTGGATCTCAGAATAGCACCCACGTACAGATCCACAAAAGGCGCTGAGACAAGACCTTTGACCCCAGCCTGTCACCTACCTCACCTACTGACAGGTCCGCCGAAAGTTACAAAGTGGGACTGCCCGTGACAGCGACTCAGGACGCGTGCAGGCTCCCCATTGGAACGTACAGCTGGCTGCCAGCAGCAGCCGCGGACTTTAAGGGAACAAGCCCATGTGCTAAAAGGCGGTCGCCCGATTATTATAATACAGCAAAGGCGATCGTCCGGCATATCCAAGTCCTATAAATAGAGAACATCCCCCAACTCATTCACTTACATTCCGAATTCATTCACGGAAATACAGAAGAACATACATAACATCAAGCTCCCAGCTTTCTCGCCAGAATCCATCTCAGGACTTCTCTCTCCGAATCCCTCATCCAGAAGACGATCGGCAGAGGCAGGAAGTCTCCACAAGGCAGATTCCAAGAGATTCATAAGCCCAGGAGCTCGAGCATACTGCTAAGATACGCCATGAGAGATGGTCGATCTCTCATCGCCGCCACAGTTCATCCCCGTTGTTACAAGAACTCACAGAGCATCACATCTGGTTCTTCCGACAATCTACACGCTCACTAGCTAAGATAACAAGAATCTTTACACTCATTGTAATTGTATTCTTACATTAGTACTTGTATCCCCGAATATTAGTATTAATAATATCTCGCGAGAGCATTCAAGCCCGGGACTAACAACCCCGGCAAATCTTGTGTTATTTATCTTTCTCACGGAAGTGTTCTCGCACCTTGTTTGCTATCCATCCATTCCAGCAATATCTATCTCCGGATAATATTTTAGGTAGCAACACTCACCATAAAGCTCGGTTAAGTGAGATAGAATCTGCCTAGCAGAAGTCATTTTCTCATGAGCTCTCTGAAGCTCATTAGACATGGAAGCCATCATATAAGCACGGACTTTCACGTCATCCTTAACCCACTTTTCGTGGTTTTCAATCTCTTCCTGATTGGCTCGGGTCCGCACAAGAGGCGCCGGAATGCCCGTCTCCAAGACGTATCCCAGTGCCTCTATACTGAGGACAATCATCAGATTGCGGAGTGGATTCATTATCATATTGAGATTTGTCTGCATTAAGTATAACATATTAATTAGTGACTCATTCAATTATGTTCTGAGTATAGAATTAAGGTCTTTTCTATTCTTGTTACCCAGCTCCCACTATTTTTATCGGAATAACACACTCCCATGTGATATCCGGAAGTATCGTCGCTCTACTTCATAGTGGTGATCGAGTTCTTTATAAATCTTAATAAAGTGCAACCGAACAGGTTTCTAGTCTATTAATTTTCATAAAGTGGTGTCCAACACCAACCCATCTAATGGATGATTCGATCTTCTTTTTCCCCTTGTTCACTCCCCTCAACCTATACGGTTTCTATGGTTCGTGAACAAGTTAAGTTTATACCATCGACGCAAATCAGTTTCACAATTAAATCTTATCCGGCAACCTATCAGGTTTCTAGGAATAAAATTTACTCCAACCGAAGGCATCCAAATGCGCTCCCGGTAATTTATCCATCCTCCCCGAACGACTACCCCGATAACTCGGAAGCATAGCACATCCAGTTTGGATTTCAATTTCCCGAAAACTCGATGGAGGGAAGGGAAAACTTTGAAACCTTATAAACTTAATAATTTATTCGTGGGAGAATTTTCGCGATTAGCGTTACACTTTGCACATTAATCGTTTAAGCGCGTTTGTGGCATTCATATAATATGAAACAACCATTCACAACCTAGTTGCTACCAACATGTGGTTCATGGACCGTTCCTAGAAAACAAAAACTCCGTAATCTAATTACAAGTCTTCGTCTTGAATCTTCGTCTTCTCGAAATGGATCTTCCTCCAGTCTCCGTCATTACATATAAATTTTACATTGAAAATTGCATCCTAGATACAAATATTTCTAGTAAAATAAATAGGCTCAAAACGGCCTTTACAACCCAATCGAATAAAACGAACGATTCAAAACTAAGTCCACGAACCACATCCCCATTCCAAAAGCATTCATCCAATAAATACTATATAAATGGAAAGTGTAGAGATACATTGATCCAATCAACAATACGAACCGATCCAATCGATTCACACAATCGGTAATATGATAACGTTCAAAATAATTCAGTCGACCATAAATATTCCAATTAATCAAATTTCCCTTATAAAATGAAATACCATAAATCATTTTAATCATATTAAATCCAATTTAACATGTGGGAGATTAATTTTCAAGAATACACGAAAAAATCGAGCCGGGGTGGCGGCGGCATGACCGAGTCACCCTCGGCAACTGCCGGCGATCATGCAGCATGGCCGAGTCACGCTCGGAAGATGCCGGCAGACACGGCCGAGTCACCAGGACACGGTCGGAGTGCACTGGCGATGACAGCGGTGCCAGACACGACCGAGTCACCCAGGACACGGTCGAGTCTGCCTGGCAGTGACTTGGCCACACTGCCGGACACGACCGAGTCACCCAGGACACGGTCGAGTCACTCTCGGCCAGATTACCCTTTTTTGTCCAAAACGTCGTCCGACGACGATTTGGGGCTAGATTTTCGACCGGATATCCAATATCAATATTTTCCGACTTTCATATCTTCAATATAAATCATATTTCCCCGAAATTTAAGATTTATATTTAGACATAAACTTACGAAAAAATATAACTACAAGGAACGTAAAACATGTACCACGATTATGACTAAAATGATTCCAAATCATTCACCATCTAATCGAGCATTCCAAATGTCAATATCGTATATACGATCGCAAGACCTACGCTCTGATACCACTGTTAGGATTCGGTGCCTAAAATGAAGGCCCAGCGGAAGCGGTAAAACGAAAATTAATTCGATCTGAATCCCTACGAGGATCGATCGAGCTACGTATATACGAATATATAAACGAAAAGCAAGAGTCGTAAGAAACTAACCCTCGAAGTCCATTGATTAAATGGTAACCTTCTCTTGAGCTATTCCCCAAGCTTTGATTGATCTCTACGAATCCAATCCGCTCCAAGCTCTTGAACGATCCAACGCTGAAAGCACCGCGTCTCTACTTGCCACGCGCCGGAAAAATGATCGGAACAACAACACTCGATTAACCTCTAAGGTTACGGCCAGAATCAAGTGATGAAACTTTTATTATTACACTCTAAGTATATAATATACCTATCAACAATTTTTCTCTAAGAAAATGTGAATGATGAAAAACACAAGACCAAGTTTTTTTTCTTCCCTCTCTCTTGAAAATGATAAAATGCCGTGAGACCACAAGGAGGAGAGAAAATGAGGTTTTATTTTGGTCTTCAAATCATTCACAAGATAATCTTTCACCCACACAATCTCCATTTCCCTTATAATAAGAGATATGAAATCTCATATGTCAAAAGTCTTCCAACAAAAAAAAGACAATGATCAAGGTAGGAAATCAAGGTGGGGGCCGGCCTCTAGAAGAAATCGGACGAGTTCGGTTTGTTTCGGACTCCCGAGAGTCCAAACAGATAAACTCCAATTCCGTTCCGATGTATTTATATTGTTTAATTAATCCAATTAATTAAACATATCAAATACAAAATAATATAATTAATTTCTCCAAGAAATAATTATATTCATGAATTAAATTAATCACCCAGTAATTTATTTAATCTATTAGGCCGTAAATCAATTTATCCAATAAATCGATTTAGACATCCAATGTTTCAAATTAGATATCCAATATCTAATATTCATAATGAGAGATTAAGCTCGATTCATTCCGTCGTCAATCCTAATGCGCGACTCGGTAGGTCCGTCTCAGTCAGCAATGGGAGGAACCAAAGAGTAGTAGCACCACCTAGCCAGCCTGGTGGCCTACACTGTACCCCGACTGAGAACGAATGATTGGAATCATTCAAGAACCATTCTGTCGTGAATACCAGTATACATATAAACCCTTCTTTCAAATGTCCCGATCAAGTTATAGGGTCACGGTCAGCCAAACCCCATCTGTACTTGACGCTATGCATGCGTTAATGTAAACCGAGATCATCGAGCTCTCGTGTATCTATTACAGCTAGCTCCAGTGCTTTGGCCAAAGACTTATGATCTCATCTGCCAATAACCGCATAGGACATATAACCCGTTCACTAACAGGAGAAAGAATTCTATCTTGGTATTCAGTAGGACCTGCTACTTGCCCGTCAAGATGCACGTCGAGGTTGACCCCCGCCTTCCGGTTTACAGGGTCGAACTACTCTAATGAAAATCTTGACGTCACAAGCACATCCCTACTAAATCCTCAAGTTGAAGGTTCACGAATACCTATCACAACCTTTCGATTCCATCATTGACTGTCCCGGAGTGAAATTCATGTGACGAATCGAGGGTGAGTCTGTTCGAGTATACTAATTTAATTAGCATACCTATAACGTGTGCTCCCACTAACCATTAGTGTTCGACATGCACTCTTCTTGTCAAAGAACACGTCATACAAGTCTTCTCATAAGGGGTTGGGCCTTGGGGTGGTTGATCAGTGGGTTGCGCCACGATAGGAGCATCCTCGGAGGGTTTTGTGGATTTAGCTTTCGTGAGCCTCCTTAGCTTCCTTTTCGGCTTCTCAGCAGCAACTGGTGTCTTGCTGTGAGATCTTTTTCATTTCTTTGAAGATTCAACACTCTGGGACTTCGAAGAAACATCTCTCGGATCAGCAGACAAGGACATATATCGGACGTATAGACGGTTGGCGATCAGGGTGCTCTGGTTAAAGGCCGAAGGCTTGACGCCTCCTAAATAGATCCGGGAACTTATTTTCTTCGCCTCTGCGGATTGTGGAAGTCCGCACTTCTTCAAAATGTGGTTTAGAAACAAACCAAATGATTTCTTTTGCGACGCAGGTTTTCACATGTCATAATTGCCACCATCATCCTAAATCTAAGAATTGTGCACATCTCAAAGGCACCTGTGCGGTTCTCGATGATACGGCAACAAAAGTCATGCAAGTACACGAACGGAAAATAGAAATTTTTCTTGTGACAGGTAGTGTGAACAGATTCAACTGAAGCTGAGCCGGTGAACAGGCCATAGTACTCGGTCAACAGCTCTTGAGACCCAAAAGTCTCAAGGTCTTCCATAGTCAGGCCATCAGCGGGCAGCCTGAAGATGTTCTGGAGAAGTTTTTGGTCGACGTGGATTTCCACTCCGCAAATGACGGCGGTGATGTCAGCGACGTGGCCTCCCTGGGCCAGCGACAGAAAGCGGACGGCAGCATTGAGGTAGAAGTTCTCAACCAAATGTACGTCGTATTTCTTGGCGGTGTGGCTCCCAAGGCGGTAAAGGCCTTGCTGACGGATTCTGGTGATGACAAACTCCATGGATTCGACGTCATCAGTTTCAACATGAATGCATTCCATCACGACAGATCTGAAAAAAATCCATCCATCAATGATGTTCGAGGCTTTCTTCAGAGAGGTGGAAGATGTCTGAGTGGATGCCATTGATGAATCTCAAGAAAAGATGAAAAAGATTCAAGAAGAGTATGCAGTAAACACAGAAAAACTTGTATGCTGAATTGCTTGAGTGCTCTTAAAATATGCAGAAGGCGTAAAGAGTCTCAAATGGCATTTGCAGTCCTTTTATAGTAGGCGGCGAAGAAGGGTTTTCAGAGAACGAATGGTCAGATTTAAGGGATGGGAACCGGCGTTTGAAATGAACGGTCACGATGGACTGAGTGTAACTGGTACACTTATCCATTGAATTTTAAAATAGGAGCGGGTCCCACTTCTGACATTTATTGTTTACCCTTAATACCTGAAACGGTGGTATTAAATATTAAACAATTTGAAAACATCGCGGCTTTTGAGATCTGATTGTCCAGATGTCGTGTAAGGCATTTAATGTAAACGACGTTTGACATGAAAACAGGGCACGTGGACAAAAATTATTTTTAAAAAGAAATATTAAAATATATAATGAATCGAATTCCCATAGTATGTGCTGTATCCGCGACGATACAACGTTCCCCCTTAAAAGGTACATATAGGTTTCAATTCCATACAACAACTTTTGGATTAATGCTGTATTCATGGGTCATACTGTATTCCCCCTTAATTATTGCACACATCAGCTGTAGGATGATTCATATTGCTTTGTTTCCTACAGTGCTGTATTGAAGGTTCTGAGTATACAGATAATTAATGGTGGAGACTGTATTCTTGGGTCTTACAGCATTCCCCCTCAATTGTTGAGTAAAAGCGATGGCAGCTTACGGAGTCGGTGTAGCAATCCCAATTCTTGTCGAAGCATGTTGAATCTTACTATGTCGAGAGGCTTGGTGAAGATATCGGTCAACTGAATATCTGTATGAACCTTTTCGAGCCGAACATCCTTGTTCTCGACATGATTCTTTATGAAATGATGCTTCATATTAGGGGTGGACTCGGTTCCATTCGGTTCGGTTTTTGACCGAAACTGAGAATCGAACCAAATATTCAGTTTCGGTTTGGTTCGGTTCTTTTTGAAGTTCGGTTCGGTTAAGTTCGGTTTTATAAATATTCGGTTCGGTTTCAATTTGGTTTGATGTTTTTTCGGTTCTTCACAATATAAATTCAAATATTATATGCAATAGAATAAGTTATATATAACAACAAACCAACAAGAGTTATATATATGTTCAAGATAAAAGCTAGAGTTGCATAGCAATTTCCAAATATCTCAATATATATACCAATCGTAAATCACAGTAGCTCATTATCTCAACCTAAATTAATTGAATCACAAATTTATGAGCATATTATCGGTCCTTCTTGGACCCATGAGGGTCTTACAAAAGGAAAACGAATTATACTAAAATTCGAAACACACCAAAATCACAAAAACAAGGTCATTTTAGTATGTTAAAATTTGACTTCGGTTCATTTCGGTCCGGTTCGATTCCGCCCGACCCCGAACCGAGAACCGAACCAAATTAGTTCGGTTCGGTTCTGCTTTCTTGTTTTTCGGTTCGGTCTTCTTCGGTTTCGTTTTTTCGGTTCTTTTTTCGGGGTTTTCGGTTCGGTTTTCGATTTTCGATTCCGAAATACCACCCCTACTTCATATTGATATGCTTAGTGCGCGAGTGCAATACAGGGTTGTGCGTTATTGCAATTGCACTCGTGCTATCACACATGATTGGCGTTTCTTTGGCTTCAATCCCATAATCTGACAATTGTTGCTGCATCCAAATGATTTACATACAACAACTACCAACAGCATAGTATTCTGATTCAGCCGTGGAAAGAGAGTTTCCCAATTGCTTCTTACTGAACCAAGAGACAAGTCTATGTCCAAGAAAGTGACAATTTCCACTTGTACTCTTCCTATCTAACTTTCAGCCTCCGAGATCCGAGTCGTTGTATCCAACTAAATCGAATCCGCCTTCTTTAGGATACCACAATCCTACATCGACTGTTCCTTTAATATACTTCAGGATTCGTTTATCTGTATTAAAGTGTGATTCTTTGGGTGCTACTTGATATCTCGCACACACTCCTACAGCAAACTGGATATCGGGCTTGCTAGTCGTTGGTACAGGAGAGAGCCAATAAGCTTCCTGTAGAGTGATTGGTCAACCGGCTTTCCGACTTCATCATCACTAATTTGCACGGAAGTGCTCATGGGGGTTGACGATGATTTGGAAGTGTTCATTCCAAATTTGTTGAGAAGCTCCTTGCTGTGTTTTTCCTGGTTGATGAAAATACCTGTAGGCAACTGCTTAACCTGCAAACCTAGGAAATAACTAAGTTCTCCCATCATACTCATTTCAAATTTACTTTGCATGAGATGAGAGAACCTTTGACATAAAGCAAGGTTAGTTGAAACCAAATATAATGCCATCTACATAGATTTGAACGATAAGAAGGTCATCACCTTCTGTTGCTACCCAAAATATTATCCGGAGATAGATATTGCTGGAATGGATGGAATAGCAAACAAATGCAAGAGCACTTCCGTGAGAAAGATAAATAACACAAGATTTGCCGGGGTTGTTAGTCCCGGGCTTGAATGCTCTCGCGAGATATTATTAATACCAATATTCGGGGATACAAGTACTAATGTAAGAATACAATTACAATGAGTGTAAAGAGTCTTGTTATCTTAGCTAGTGAGCGTGTAGATTGCCGGAAGAACCAGATTTGATGCTCTGTGAGTTCTTGTAACAAAGGTGATGAACAGTCGTGGCGGTGAGAGATCGACCGTCTCTCACGGCGAGTATTTAGCAGGATGCTTGGGCTCCGGGGCTTATGAATCCTTTGGAATCTGTCTAGTGGAGACTTGCTGCTTCTGCCGATCGTCTTCTGGACGAGAGATTTAGAGAGAAGTCTGAGATGGATTAGGTGAGGTAGCGGGAGCTTGATGATATGTATGTTCTTGATATTTAGTGAATGTATCGGAATATGAGAGAATGAGTTACGAGCGTAAGTCGAGAATGAATTGAACCGTTAGTGGAATGAATTTGAACCTTTTTCCGTAGGAGGAGGTTCTCTATTTATAGGGCTTGGATACGCCGGGCGATCGCCTTTTCTGCATTATAATAATCGGGCGATCGTCTTTTAGCACATGGGCCTGTCCCCTCAAAGTCTGCAGGAGTTGCTGGCAGTCAACTATGCGGTCCAATGGGGAGCTTACACGCGTCCTGAGTTGCTGACACGGGTGGTCCCACTGACAACTTTCGGCGCGCATGCTGGTAGGTGAGGTAGGTGACAGGCTGTGGCCAAATGTCTTGTCTGTCAGCAAAAGATCTTATCTGCTAGCGAAGATCTTGTCAGCGCCTTTGGTGGATCTGCACGTGGGTGCTTTTCTGAGATCCAGTTCTTGATGGTTTTGACGGGCGATCATCTCTGATCGGGGCGTAGGTCGATTGCCCTTAGCCGGTCACTTGAGTAGATCGCCAGCTGCCAAAGGGCGATCGCCTTGGGAGTCGATCGCCAGGCATCTGATAGTGGTCTGATATCTTCGACATGGCGAGCTAGCCATAGTTTGACTGATGTTGACTTGGTCGCTGGCCTTATAGTCGATCGCCTGTCGGGATGAATAAATCGTGACACAACAATTGCCCCCCAGCTCGCTCATACGTTGGAAACGTGGGGTGAGGTGGCTCTCTTGGCGATCGCTGAACTTTTGACGAGCGACTTCGTGTTTAACTGAACTGGCGATCGTCTTTGAGCTGATATACTCTGGGTTCGGACGACCTGGTTGGCCGCTGAACTGCGCGGGAAAAAACAATGGGCGTTGAAAAGTCTCCGCGCACGTGTCGGGCTTCTATTGGAGGACGCCAACGGTCATTAATGACTCCTCGGCTGACGCGTCCTTGAAAAGACGCGTACGCGGGTCTCGAGGGGGTCAATTAATGCGTCGTTTGAGATCCGACCCCTGAGGTTTCCCCTTATTGCAAACGAGTCCCTGCCTTCTCCTATAAAAGGGGCGCGGTGCTGCAGTTTTTACTCACGCGTACTTTTTGGAGGAAGAAGGACTTGCTGCCGAATTTTCTGAAGATCTTAGTGCCGATCGTCGTTCGATTTCACTTTAGGGTAAGAAAAATCCTTTTCTCCTTTTCTGTTTCTGAAAATGGCCGGAACCTCATCATCATTTGGAGCGGGAACCAGTTCTGCCGGGACATCGGTCAGGAGAAACTTCTTCCGTCTTCCACTGAGACGGTGAAGCTATTCGGGCGGAATCGACCAGTGAAGTCGAGGCTTTATTCAATGAGGCCGATGTTTCTAAGGAGTCACCTTGAGGAGAGACGATCGCAGAGAGAGATCCGCGATCAGGGCTTACTGGGAGCAACATAGCGTTTTTGGTCGGGCCTATAGGGCTTTCGCTGAGATAATGGAGAGATTAGCCGGTCCTACTCCGAGATTCGATTTCCGGGGATACTCGGTCGCCTATCCCTATGTGCTTCCCAAGCGGTCGCAGTACCGTGTTGCGCAGCGATCGTTGTGGTCGCTCGGCCAAATACGGAGTTCGACGACCAGGAGAGATCTGGCCGTCTGGAGGACAAGATTCCATGTCCCTTCAGATGTGGACATGTTCGCGCCGGCGGAGAATGAACGAGCCGACCAGCCTCCGATGGGTATGGTCGCAGTGAGTGAGGCCGTTATGGAGGCCGGGCTGCGCTTCCCTCTATCCTTTGCGGTCTCCCATCTATTGGCCGCTTGGAATGTGGCGCCACTTCAGCTGACGCCGAACGCCTGGCTCCAAATTATCTGCACTCTCACCCTTTTCGGCGGTCACCGCCTGTACCGTCTCCCATCGCCGTTGGAGATGAACCATTTGTTTAAACTGACGGCTCATAGAGGGTTGGTCGGCGGTTACCATATTCAAGGCCGATCTGGTCGGGTGATTCATGGAGTCCCGAATAAGATACGGGGCGATCAGACGAAGTGGTTCTGGGTCGCCGGCAAGTGGAGAGCTTCGGCGAGCGACAATCCCACGGGCGAACTGGAGATCCCCACTGAATTTCGGGAGAGGAATCCCGGTAAGAGTTTAGACTCTCCCTTCGTTTGGATGCGTTTTGGACTGATCTAATTTGATTTCTGTTTTGCAGGTTTTCACATTCCGGCGATCGAGGAGCTGCCTTTCAACTTTCTAGTTGTTTGGGAGCGGATAAGGAGCCTGTCGGACGACGACCTTGACGCCACTCGGATCAACAAGGAGAGTCGCTGGTTGTTGGGTCGACTATTCCGTTTCCCGAGACATCTCGCGGTGCCAGGTATGAGTTCCTGCGACCTTCAATTTCTAGGCGATCGCCTTACTTGAGGATAGTATCTGACTGTTGGTCGATTGTCTTTAACTGCAGAGGTTCGCTTTCCTCGCTTTCTGGAGCCTCCGACGGAGATCGCTATGTCGAACCCAGGAGTCCTAGGCTGTCTTCGCCATAAGAGGTCGACTCGGGCCCCTCCCGTTGCATTGCCTATAGTTCCGGAGGCGGAGCCTCGCGTGGAGCCGGAGCCTCGCGTGGAGCTGGTCGTGGTTGAGGAGGAAATTCCGGAGGAGGGGCTTCGGGCGAATCGCAAGAGGCCGAGGCCGGAAGAAACTTCGGTTCCTGCCCCGGGCGATGAAGTGCCGATCGCCGCGCCTCCGATCACCATTGTTGCTCCGAAGAGCGAGCCGCCCTCTGCGGCTTTTATGCGGGAGATGGCGATCGCGGATGCAGAGACTCCTCGAGGGAAACCGTTTTTCGGTCGGGATCCCGAGAAGGCTGAGAGGTAGATAGCATTTTTGTGTTGAAAATTGCATCTGCGTAGGAGTTGTATTAACTTAGTTGTTTTGATGCAGGATCCGCCGCGCAGATCCGTCTTGCCCGCCGATGGTCGTAGATTTCCTAGCGAGCCGATCTCCTCGCCATTCCTGCGACATTCCTCCATATGTTAGCAAGGTCATACCGCTCTGCGAAGGCATGACGGACGAATCTGGATGCGATCGCTCGCGTGATCGCCGAGTTCGATGCACGCTGTTCTCGCCCTTTCTCTTGAGGCAGCGACCATGGCCGTCAGTGCTCGGGGAGTTTGAGGGGCCCTCCACTATTCGCTGCGGGGAGGATCTCGAGGCGGCTCGGAAAGAGAACGCCGAGTTTGCTGACAAGATCGCGGCGATGGAGAAGGACTCCCTGGAGGCGGCCAAGCGGGCGAGCCATGAGCTTGAGCTGGAGAAGAAGGAGACTGAGAAATATCGTATGGCGGTCGACCGATTTCGGGACCAGATGCAGAATGCCGTCCAGGCGCGGAACGTTGCTGAAGAGGAGGCCGATCGCCAAAAGGTGACGATCGCTCGGCTGACCAGCGAGCTGACGGAGGCGAGGGAAAAGATTGCTGCGAGGGAGGCCGAGCTCCAGGGGTCGCAACAGGCGATGGCGGAGCTGAAAAGAGAGGTTGAGGCGACCAAGGCCGATCCCTTCCAAAACTTGGAGTATGTCAGCGAGTTCGCCTATTATTTGGCGTTCGCCGACTCGATCCGAGCGGCTAAGAAAGGAGGTTTGGAGGTCGGGCCTCTTGCCGATAACTTCAAGGCGTATGCGTTGGAGCATCCTCTCCATTCAGCTTTCTCCTTGCCGATCTTGGACCTTGCGGACATCGGTGTGGATTTGAGTTGGTATCCGTCTCCGGCCAATCTTGCTCATCCCGACGCTCCGGAGGATGAGGGGACCGCGCCGAATGCTGATGGCGAAGGCCAGGCAGGGGCCTGAGGCGCTTCATTTTTGACGTTTTTGGCTTACTTCCTTGTAGTTTTGTAGTTTTCTTTTGTAGAACATAGGCCTTCGGGCGACCATGTACTTTGATCTTCTCAAGCAATGAACTGAATGTTTGATTATCTTCGATTACTTGAATGAATGGTTATTTTTGAGTCTTTGCTTGACTTTGTACAAATGTGTGAGGAGAGATCGTTGCGAGGGTAGTTCCAAATGAATTGATAAACTCATAAAGACAACTTTCTACAACAAATTCGATCGCTGCACTACATCTGAAAAAATGACGATCTCCGTATGTGGTTGAATAGCGACGATCGTCGTGTAGGTAGTCCGCACTCTTATTGCCCCTTGTTTTTATTCACTTTAGTGGAGGTAAGGGGATGAAAATAATTCCTTGAGTGAGCGGTCTTCAACTTTGTCGAATCCTCGGGGACGGTCGTCCATCTTGAGGAACCGTGCACGATCGCGGAGTTCGATGGACCGACTCCTTGATCATGTCTTGATGCGCGAAGACATTGAGTGTCTCGTGACTCACTTTATTATGAGGGTCCTCTGTTAGGCTGCGCCTCGCCTCGTATTTAAACGAAGGGCGTGCGGTCTTGGTCTAGAGGAGTCCTTGCGCGAGGCAGCGTCGGATGAATCAACTCCACGCCCGCGGCTGGTTAGCTCTGCTTCCACCTCGGCCAGCCATGGAGATGGCCGACCTCGACGGTGTACGTTGAGACGGGGGTTGTGGCACGTCGCATTGTCCGAGTTCACGATGTTAGATGATGAACCTTTGAGGGCGAGCGATCGTGTCCACTGATTTATTTTGGAGGGCCCTCAGACTACGCCGGCCTCGTATTTAAACGAAGGGCGGGCGATCTTGGCCTAAAGGGACCTTGCATGGCCTAAGCAGTCGGTTCCATCGACCACCAGGACCATGGCTGCACTCTTCCACCTTGGATCGTCATGTAGATGCCGACCTTCGATGGTGTACGTTGTGCGGGGGAGGCGATCTCGTGCCTTAGTCCATCATGTTAGACGGTGAACTGTAGATGGCGATCGAGTCCTCCGGTTTCTTAAATAAGGAGGGAGATCGGGGAGACTTCCGAGGTCTCCTTTTCTTGATTGAAGTATGTAGGGACGGTCGCCGAGGTTGATCCAGGGGTCGGCTCGTATGAGCTTTCCAGCCTGTTTTATGTTTAACTTGGACGATCGTCTATAGAGATAGGTAGGGGCTTCGGCTAAACCAATAAGCTGTCTGTAACACCCCCAAATCCTATTGGGTTATTACAGTGCCGTGGACCCCACGCCAGGAGATCCACCAGGCGAACATGACTAAAAATACATTAATTAACACAACAAGGGAAAATCATAGTCCCTACCATGATATCCGACACAATATTCCGATAAGGAATTTTAACGACAAAAGTAGCCTACATGGCTAAAAATGAAATACAACAACATCCACGAACATCTGTTCGGGTAATACAACACGACAACACTGACAAGACTGGAGTACTCTCCAACCGACTGACCGACAATGAGCAACTCGTACTAGTATCGCTTGAATGCCTCGTCGCCATCATCATGCCCCTGTGTCTCAACTCTCTCCTCGCAAGCACCTAAAACATGAAAAACATGTTCCGCCCCACGGGTCGATCATCAGATAATGAACATCAAATACATGTATAACATGATATGCATCCAAGCGAGAATGAAATGGTACAATGATGATAATAATACGAAATGCTCACAAACCAAGGAAAGAACAGAGCATTAGAGAAATACTATGCCCACGGCATACTATTAATACATTCGACGAGGTTAGAACATAAGTGCCCGACGGTGAATCAAAATCACAGAATACCACAATGAATGACAGGACATGAACCAAACCAGGACTGAATTAATTATGAATCACAATGCCCGAAGGCTCCAATGAAATTTCCAGGACAATAATAAAGGCCTGAAAGTCATTCAGCGGAAATTAACAAATATCACAAACACCTGAAGTCAAACGACCGAAGTCAGAATAATGAGGGCGAAGCCACGGCACGGCCGTATCACAATGAGGGCGAAGCCACGGCATCCACCGTATCACAATGAGGGCGAAGCCACGGCATCCACCGTATCACAATGAGGGCGAAGCCACGGCATCGGCCGTATCACAATTAGGGCGAAGCCACGGCATCGGTATCACAATTAGGGCGAAGCCGGCATCGGCCGTATCACAATTAGGGCGAAGCCACGGCATCCACCGTATCACAATGAATGATAGTGTCTTGCCTTGAGTTGGCCAACACGATGATAGTAACACGGATAGACTCCGTCCTTGTGATCCCAAATTAACACCTCGATTGCCATAGAACGGCCAACCGACAACAATGATGCAGCGGATGATTTAATACCTCGATTGCCTAAAACGGTCAATCGACAACAATGATGCAGCGGATGATTTAATACCTCGATTGCCTAAAACGGTCCATCGACAACAATGATACCATAAATGATTGAACACTTCAATGTGCCTGAGAACGGCCAATCGATAACAATGATACGATGAATGAGTGAATACCTCGATTGCCTTAGAAAGGTCAATCGATAACAATGATTTAGTGAATGATTGAACTTTTCTATTTACCCGAGCGGCAATTCGATAACAATGATATGAAGGATGCCTCGGCACCTTTAATCGATTCTGAAGCGGCGAAGATGAGAAATGAGTAAGCGAATGCCTTAAATCGGCACATGCGGTTTTAATGACAATCCGACGGGAATAACAATGATCTCAACGATATCTTAAATTGACATCTATATTAACAACAATCGATACATCGATACGCGAACCGCTATCGACAATGACATTAATAATGAGTATCACAATGCCTTGAATCGGCCGTTAACGAACAACAATAACATTTGGCAAAATTGCCGAAAGGTATCGTATCGAACGATCTCTTGATATCAATGAATTCATGAAGAGACTAAGTCTCGGAATGATACAACACATTCATACACATACATGATGACATTAGCTCATTGACCAAGACAAGTATAATACTTGCCTCATACCGAATGCGAGAAGGTACTTCCACTTTCTACGTCCTTAATGAAATTTCCGGACGATTGAACAACCTTAAACAACACTAAAACCAACAATTCTCTTAATACATGAATCAAGCATAATCACAACCAACTCAAAAGTCGATACAACAATACCCGAAACTCATTGGGGCATTTAAACAAACGTGTTGTAAACAATCTCCAATTGTTTACAACCAAAACTCATTTACATCCGAAACGAACTCCCAATGAATGATTCAAAACCACAAAAACTCATGAATACTATCAATAATCCAATAGGAATACTTAGAACGATATTTCAACAACATTTAGTCGAAAACCCCCAAAATTCCAAAGTCAACCCGTAAGGGTTCTTGAACAATTCCTCAATTATTCACAAATTCCGAAAATTACACCAATGAATCCGTAGAAATACATGTATCCAAGATAGATAATCCATATCTAACATATTCCAACATAATATCGATTTAACACGAAGAGATCGGAGGCAAAACACCCAAGACTCGAAATTCTAGATCCAAGAATCATTACCTTGATTTGGAGTGATGAAACTGATTTAGATGATGATTAATCCAACTTAGAAGGTTGAAGATGATGCTAGATGATTGTAGCTCGAAAAGACCTTTCCGAATCGCCGAGCTCGTCCGAAATGATTGAGAAATGAAGAAATGACGAAAGTTGGACCAAATCGCATCTATTTATCTTGTCCCAGACTTAGCGCGCTAACTCCCGATGTTAGCGTGCGCTAACGCTGTACCGGTAGTCGGTACACTTCCGAATCGTTAGCGTGCGCTAAGTACCTTTGGTAGCGTGCGCTAACGGCTGACCTTAGCGACGTTAACCTTATGTTAGCGTGCGCTACACGATAGTTGATATCCAAAATCCTCGGAGTCCGTAACCTCATCCTCTGTGCAGGCGCGCTAGCGTGCGCTACTCTGAAGTCTTAGCGTGCGTTACCCGCATAGTTAGCGTACGCTACTTACCACTCGTAGCGTGCGCTACGAATTTCCCAAATCAGCCCAGTACCTTCTGGACTGTCTGCCTCACTTGCGCTAGCGTGCGCTAGTACTGAATCATTACGTGCGTTACATGCACCTCATTAGCGCGCGCTAACCACAATGTGTAGTGTGCGCTACCTCTCAAACTGAAAATCAAAACATGATGATGATGATGATGACAATAATCTCGGCTCGATCTCAAACAGTGATGATCCCAAAATACGCCGAATGGTGAACATAGTTGACTGAATATGAATGATGAATGATTATTACTGAGTGAAAAAAATTCTGAGTGACGATTCTTGAATGATAATAAATGAATTCACAACCGGGTATTACATACTCCCCCCTTTAAAAAGAGTTTCGTCCTCGAAACTGAGGGTAAACCACTCGGTATATGAACTATCCCTCACGATCTGAAAACAATAACGCCCAAATAGTCCTCGGGACCAAATCAACCGCAAGCCCAAGTCCCCAAGACTTGACGTCTCGAAACACAGTGAACGATTTCCCAAATTATCACGAAATCTCGAGCACAACGTCGAAGGGATGAACTCGCAACAAATGACCCAGATCTCAAGATTCTCGAGTATGATCATAATAAGATAGATCAACAATAAATGATCCATGATCCACGATACATTATTACTGATAGATTAACACAGTCATCCAAAAACAAGGTTACACCTCAAATGTACCCAACATCGATATCCTCCCACATCATCGATTTCCTCTATCTCAACGATTAAAGGTATATCCGACGATGAACTCGCCACTAACTATGATCTCAGAAGGTCACGAGAATGAAAGTGACAAAAATGAATGATGAATGATAAATGACTACAAATCCGACAAGGATTTGGAATGACTCACCAAGGTGAATTAATAACGTCATGAGTGATAGATCCCTGAAGTGATTGGAACCGCCGTTCCTCGTGAATTGAATGATTAATCGATAATTATGAGTCCCCATATGATTGATATATATGATGAATGAATTATATGAATGAATGAACGACAATGAAATGAATGATTATACTATTAACGCACAAGAATTAACTTGTTCAAACCGGTGATGAATGTCCTTACCTCTGGCCCTCGAGGCCTGATAGGGTCCCTTGGATGATGCACGGGCTGGAGTAATGAAGTCTATCGAGGCCCTCGAGCTCTCTTGAGATTTACTGGCGCTAGAACCCCTGCAGTATTTCTGCCGGTGTCCCTGCCTCCCACACAGAAAACAAACAATAGCTGGCACCGTGCACCGGGTACTAACGTGACTCTGAATCACGATTAAAGCAAACAACGGTCGAACTCGTCGCCGAGAGGAAGATCTTGTCGGCCACGAAGACGACTAAGCGACCCCTTGGATGACGGAGCCCGATGTCCCTCGAACGAGCCGGCATTCCGGTCCTCTCACTGAAGAAGCGAAGGATGCTTCGAGTAAGCTCCTTGATCAAAAGCTCTGCTCCAAGAGCCTTCCGATGAACTCACTAAGTGAATTACAATTGTGGTTGAACAATGCATCCTCAAGCTGATTTAGCCTCTTGCTAAAATACTTAATTTTATCCGCCTCGATACGGATAATTGTGAAGCAAATCAAGTAGTCCTGAAACTTCTCGGCGATGACAATAACACCCTCGTCCCCATCGGGTTCGGGGTTCAAAACATCGACAACTTAGCTTCACGAAGTGGAGCCGGATAATACCTCTCTAACATGAGAGTCTTGAACTCGCTCCAAATACAATCACGATCGATGGGTTTCACAGAAAGCCACCACGAATAAGCGCCCTTACTCAAGTAATAAGCCGCTCGCCACTTTACTCTCCTCAGGACACCGAACCATGTCGAAGAGTTTATCAAAATGCTCGAGCCAATGAACAATATCACTGGTTCTCGACGACCCTCAAAAGTAGGCGGCATCGGCGAGAGATATCGCCAACAATCGATTCACTCCTCCGGTCATCCATGAAATGGCACTGTATCCACTGTTGCGGTGGACCACAACCCATCGAGGTGCATGGTCTCCACTATCCGCGTCATCCGAGTCATCCGGGCCATCATGCCTGCATAAATATGAATGGATCAACCCGAACACCTTCCGAGTGAGATGCCTCAAGGGTACGACTCCTGACAGTGAACGATTATCTGGCGATGAATGAGTAGCCTTGCTATTTGATGAATTAATGATATCCTCGCGTTCGTGTGGGCATGCACACGAGATCCCGGGTTCCGGCCCGCACCGCGGCCTCTTCCCCTGCGTCCTCGGACGGCTCTATCCATCTTGAAGTAGGAAAGTCACATGATTATAGATTCCGCATGAATATCGTATTATGATTACGTTACGAGTGACAACAATGAGCATACACGCTCTAACACAATGAATGCATTCTCGATTTAATGAAATGATCGTCGACATTACGTCAGAGTATGATAAGACCGTATGAAACATCAAATGAGGTAACATGATTGCTCGATGAAATTCTGAAATGATTACCTTGAACAAGTTAACAAGGTTGAAAATTAGATCCTCAAGATCAACAATCGAACCGTGAGATGGGTGAATGATTAATGAATTAATCGAACAATGAGATTGACTGAATGAGAAATGAATTAACTGAGCAATGAGATTGACTGAGTGACGAGTGAATTAGCTAAACGATGAGATTAATTGAGTGATGAATGAATTAGCTGAACGATGAGGTTAATTGAGTGATGAACGAAGCAACTGAGTAATTGATATTGACTGAATGATGAATGAATTAACTGAGTGATGAATGAGTTAACTGAGTGATGAATTAACTGGGTAATGATATTGACTGAGTGATGAATGAATTATCTTAGTGATGAATTGACTGAGTAATGATATTGACTGAGTAATGAATGAATTAACATAATCGACAAGATCAGTATGACGATTGAGGATTATTAACCGATGAATGAGTTGATCCTTAATGCTTACACAAGCCACACGTGTCCCAAAACAATTAGTCATGAATCAATCATAACACTAATATCACATATAGGTTTCAACAAGGCACGAACAATTAATGACATGATGAATGTATGAACATAAAGAGAATCGAGTCCTTACACAGGTCATACGAAGTTTCGAGGTCTCGCGATACTAGTCTTCACTGACGACGACTCGATGAATGAATGACTCGTGCAGTCGTACTAATATTACGACTCACAAAACCTGACTGACTAGATTGTCATAACCTGACAATCCCACTACTACCGCGTCGGTAGGACCACATAACTCACATCTCAGGGTATTTCACAACCCAAAGCTCCGATACCATTTCTGTAACACCCCCAAATCCTATTGGGTTATTACAGTGCCGTGGACCCCACGCCAGGAGATCCACCAGGCGAACATGACTAAAAATACATTAATTAACACAACAAGGGAAAATCATAGTCCCTACCATGATATCCGACACAATATTCCGATAAGGAATTTTAACGACAAAAGTAGCCTACATGGCTAAAAATGAAATACAACAACATCCACGAACATCTGTTCGGGTAATACAACACGACAACACTGACAAGATCGAGTACTCTCCAACCGATCGACCGACAATGAGCAACTCGTACTAGTATCGCTTGAATGCCTCGTCGCCATCATCATGCCGCCGTGTCTCAACTCTCTCTCGCAAGCACCTAAAACATGAAAAACATGTTCCCCACGGGGTCGATCATCCAGATAATGAACATCAAATACATGTATAACATGATATGCATCCAAAGCGAGAATGAAATGGTACAATGATGATAATAATACGAAATGCTCACAAACCAAGGTAAGAACCGAGCATTCGTGCAATACTATGCCCACGGCATACTATTAATAATTGCTCGAGTTAGAACATAAGTGCCCGACGGCGAATCAAAATCACGAATACCACAATGAATGACAGGACATGAACCAAACCAGACTGAATTAATTATGAATCACAATGCCCGAAGGCTCCAATGAAATTTCAGGACAATAATAAAGGCACGAAAGTCATTCAATGAAATTAACAAATATCACAAACACTGAAGTCAAAACACTAAGTCAGAATAATGAGGGCGAAGCCACGGCACGAAGCCGTATCACAATGAGGGCGAAGCCACGGCATCCACCAGTATCACAATGAGGGCGGCCACGGCATCCACCGTATCACAATGAGGGCGGCCACGGCATCCAGTATCACAATTAGGGCGAAGCCACGGCATCCACCGTATCACAATTAGGGCGGCCACGGCATCGATCGTATCACAATTAGGGCGAAGCCACGGCATCCACCGTATCACAATGAATGATAGTGTCCGCCTTGAGTCGGCCAACACGATGATAGTAACACACGGATAGACTCCGTCCTTGTGATCCCAAATTAACACCTCGATTGCCTTAGAACGGCCAACCGACAACAATGATGCGGCGGATGATTTAATACCTCGATTGCCTAAAGCGGTCAATCGACAACAATGATGCGGATGATTTAATACCTCGATTGCCTAAAGCGGTCAATCGACAACAATGATACCATAAATGATTGAACACTTCAATTTGCACGAGAACGCCAATCGATAACAATGATACGATGAATGAGTGAATACCTCGATTGCCTTAGAAAGGTCAATCGATAACAATGATTTAGTGAATGATTGAACATTTCGATTTACACGAGCGGCAATTCGATAACAATGATATGAAGGATGCCTCGGCACCTTTAATCGATTCTGAAGCGGCGAAGATGAGAAATGAGTAAGCCAATGCCTTAAATCGGCACATGCGGTTTAATGACAATCCGACGGGAATAACAATGATCTCAACGATATCTTAAATTGACATCTATATTAACAACAATCGATACATCGATACCGCGAACCGGCTATCGACAATGACATTAATAATGAGTATCACAATGCCTTGAATCGGCCGTTAACGAACAACAATAACATTTGGCAAAATTGCCGAAAGGTATCGTATCGAACGATCTATTGATATCAAGGAATTCATGAAGAGACTAAGTCTCGGAATGATACAACACATTCATACACATACATGATGACATT
Organism: Orobanche coerulescens; assembly: GCA_033398695.1. NCBI lineage: Eukaryota > Viridiplantae > Streptophyta > Magnoliopsida > Lamiales > Orobanchaceae > Orobanche > Orobanche coerulescens. Next base: position 122,063,886 of record CM065807.1, on the reverse strand, counting down.
AGCTCATTGACCAGTACAAGTATAAAACTTGCCTCAAACCGAAGGCGAGAAGGTACTTCCACGATCAACGTCCTTAATGAAATTACCGGCCGCTTGAACAACCTTAAACAACACAAAAACCAACAATTCTCTTAATACATGAATCAAGCATAATCACAACCAACTCAAAAGTCGATACAACAATACCCGAAACTCATTGGGGCATTTAAACAAACGTGTTGTAAACAATCTCCAATTGTTTACAACCAAAACTCATTTACATCCGAAACCAACTCCCAATGAATGATTCAAAACCACAAAAACTCATGAATACTATCAATAATCCAATAGGAATACTTAGAGCGATATTTCAACAACATTTAGTCGAAAACCCCCAAAATTCCAAAGTCAACCCGTAAGGGTTCTTGAACAATTCCTCAATTATTCACAAATTCCGAAAATTACACCAATGAATTCGTAGAAATACATGTATCCAAGATAGATAATCCATATCTAACATATTCCAACATAATATCGATTTAACACGAAGAGATCAGAGGCAAAACACCCAAGACTCGAAATTCTAGATCCAAGAATCATTACCTTGATTTGGAGTGATGAAACTGATTTAGATGATGATTAATCCAACTTAGAAGGTTGAAGATGATGCTAGATGATTGTAGCTCGAAAAGACCTTTCCGAATCGCCCGAGCTCGTCCGAAATGATTGAGAAATGAAGAAATGACGAAAGTTGGACCAAACTGTCCTATTTATACTGTCCCAGCTTAGCGCGCGCTAACTCCCGATGTTAGCGTGCGCTAACGCGTGTACCGGGTAGTCCAGTACCCCGATGAATCGTTAGCGTGCGCTAAGTACCTTTGGTAGCGTGCGCTAACGGCTGACCTTAGCGTACGTTAACCTTATGTTAGCGTGCGCTACACGATAGTTGATATCCAAAATCACGGAGTCAGAACCTCTCGTCCTGCATTGCAGGCGCGCTGGCGTGCGCTACTCGAAGTCTTAGCGTGCGTTACCCGCATAGTTAGCGTCGCTACTTACCACTCGTAGCGTGCGCTCTGAATTTCCCAATCAGCCCGGTACCTTACGGGTATGCGCCTCACTTGCGCTAGCGTGCGCTAGTACTGAATCATTACGTGCGTTACATGCACCTCATTAGCGCGCGCTAACCACAATGTGTAGCGTGCGCTACCTCTCAAACTGAAAATCAAAACATGATGATGATGATGATGATGACAATAATCTCGGCTCGATCTCAAACAGTGATGATCCCAAAATACGCCGAATGGTGAACATAGTTGACTGAATATGAATGATGAATGATTATTACTGAGTGAAAAAAATTCTGAGTGACAGTTACTGAATGATAATAAATGAATTCACAACCGGGTATTACACTGTCCAACTTGCCCTCCTCGAACAATCTCCAGAGCTGTTTGAGGAGATCGCGGCATTTGTTGGTGCTGTGGCCGGGACTCTTGTGGTAGGCACAATATTGATTGTTGTCCAGGTGACCGTGGTCCCTTATTGCCTTTGGCTTTTTGAGCTCTTCGTGCCCCTTGATGGCATAGAAAATATGTGCCGGAGTTCTGTTGAACGTATGGAGGAGATGGGCTTCCATGTCCTCGAAAGCCTTGAGATCTCCGGGTGTCTTGGCGATCGCCTTCTTTGCTTTGGCGATCGCTATCTTCTGGACAAGAGGTGGCGTCTCCTCGTCTAAGCGGAGGGTGAGTAGCCTTTGCCTGCCCAGGAAGTTGGCAGCTTTTGCGCGCAAGATCGCGTAAGTTGGGGGAATATCCTTGGAGAGATGTCTAAACATGGGAGAGTGACCGTGGAATCCCCCCATGACCGAATAGAGAGCGAGCTCGTCACTGACGGGTTCGCCGGTGAGGATGATTTCGTCCACTCGGTCAATGTAATCCGCGTCGGTTTCGTCCTTCCCCTGCTTGATTTTTATCATGCGGTGGGGGCCTTCTGGTCTGGCGACCTTGCTGGCGAAGTATGACGTGAAGTCATTCGCCAGTTTCTTAAAAGAGGTGATTGATCGTGGTGGTAATGAGACGTACCACCTGTGGGCGGCCGCCCAATGTCAACGGGAAGATCCGGCACTTGGTTGCATCGGATGCCCCGCACCCAGTCATGTAAATTCGGAATTTACTCGGGTGGGTTTGAGTCCGATCTCCCTCATACGAGAGGTGTTTTGGGGAGCGATCGTTGGTTGTATCGGGGCAAGCTCGATGTGGACCGCGAGTGGCTCGGTCGGCCGGCGATCTTTGCCGGTGCTTGCCCGGTGTCGAAGTGCTTTCATCTCGTCGAGTGGCGTTGTATGGCGGCCATCGCCGTGCTTTGGCTTGCTAGCGGCTCGGCGCTCGGAGCGAGGCCGAGGCGATCGATCGATCCACAGCGATCGGGCGGGAGTCGGATGGTGACTGCGTTGGTGTGAGGTGGGTAGGCCGAACTCGGGTGACGGATTCGGATTCCGTCTTTTCAAGGTTGGAAGCAGAATGCCGGTCGCGGGATGGGTCGCCCCAGCGATCGAATATGGATCCGTCCGGTCGTGCGAGAGCCTTTCCTCGCGAATCAGGGCTTTTGACGATCGCTCGTTGATGGCAGTTGAATTTCCGTTTTCCCATGCGGCGGATGATCGAGGGAGTTATCGCGGGCGGCGCGCATGCTCTCCGTCGCTCCTCCAGGATGGCCATAGCCTCCTCGATCTGTTCCTCGGTTTGGAACTGATCGAGTGTGAGGTTGGGGCCATCTCTTGGATGCGGGATCGAGAGTCTCGCGTTTCCGCGGCTTCCCCCTGTCGTCGGCTGGGGTTCGGACTGAGCCGGGAAATGGCGTCCGGCGGTTCGGAGAGCAGCTTTCTTCGATGTACCGGCGGATGTCATGACTCTGAAGGTTTTCTTTGAAGTGAAGTGAGTGTCACTTCAAGTATATGCCCTGAGAACAGTGAGTGTTCTTCGGGACGGTAGGAATAAAAATGTGAGGGTTAGATGCCCTCCTTCTAGCGCCAATTGTTGCTACCCAAAATATTATCCAGAGATAGATATTGCTGGAATGGATGGAATAGCAAACAAATGCAAGAGCACTTCCGTGAGAAAGATAAATAACACAAGATTTGCCGGGGTTGTTAGTCCCGGGCTCTCGCGAGATATTATTAATACCAATATTCGGGGATACAAGTACTAATGTAAGAATACAATTACAATGAGTGTAAAGATTCTTGTTATCTTAGCTAGTGAGCGTGTAGATTGCCGGAAGAACCAGATTTGATGCTCTGTGAGTTCTTGTAACAAAGGTGATGAGCAAGCGGCGGTGAGAGATCGGCCGTCTCTCACGGCGAGTATTTAGCAGGATGCTTGGGCTCAGGGCTTATGAATCCTTTGGAATGCATCTAGTGGAGACTTGCTGCCTTACGCGATCGTCTTACGGGACGAGAGATTTAGAGAGAGAAGTCTGAGATGGATTAGGTGAGGTAGCCGGGAGCTTGATGATATGTATGTTCTTGATATTTAGTGAATGTATCGGAATATGAGAGAATGAGTTACGGCGTAAGTCGAATGAATTCGGAACCGTTAGTGGAATGAATTTGAACCTTTTCCCGTAGGAGGAGGTTCTCTATTTATAGGGCTTGGATACGCCGGGCGATCGCCTTTTCGCATTATAATAATCGGGCGATCGTCTTTTAGCACATGGGCTGTCCCTCAAAGTCTGCGGGAGTTCGGCGATCAACTATGCGGTCCAATGGGGAGCATACACGCGTCCCGAGTTGCCGACACGGGTGGTCCCACCGACAACTTTCGGCGCGCATCTTTGGTAGGTGAGGTAGGTGACAGGCTGTGGTCAAAGGTCTTGTCTGTCAGCAAAAGATCTTATCTGCTAGCGAAGATCTTGTCAGCGCCTTTGGTGGATCTGCACGTGGGTGCTTTTCTGAGATCCAGTTCTTGATGGTTTTGACGGGCGATCGTCTCTGCTCGGGACGTAGGTCGATTGCCCTTAGCCGGTCACTTGAGTAGATCGCCAGCTGCCAAAGGGCGATCGCCTTGGGAGTCGATCGCCAGGCATCTGATAGTGGTCTGATATCTTCGACATGGCGAGCTAGCCATAGTTTGACTGATGTTGACTTGGTCGCTCGGCCTTATAGTCGATCGCCTGTCGGGATGAATAAATCGTGACACAACACCTTCCTGTATTTTGAACAAGGTTTTGTCCACAACACCTTTCTCAAATCCATTATCGGTTAGATACTGGGATAGGGTCTCATACCATGCTCTAGGGGCTTGCTTAAGTCCATACAGTACTTTCCTCAACCTGTATACTAGATCGATGCCGTCTGTGTTGGCAAACCCTGGTGGTTGTTCAACATAAACTTCTTCTGCAAGGTCTCCATTTAGGAATGCACTTTTGACGTCCATTTGGTATACAATGAAGCTTTTATGGGCGGCAAAGGCTAAAAATATCCTAATGGCTTCTAGTCTGGCTACAGGGGCAAAAGTTTCATCGTAGTCTATGCCTTCTTCCTGTCTATAGCCTTGTTCGACTAGCCTCGATTTATTCCTTATAATTAGTCCATTTCGATCCTTCTTGTTTCTAAATACCCATTTGGTTCCTATAACCGATTGATGCTTAGGTCTGGGTACAAGATACCATACATTGTTTCTTTCGAAACCGTTAAGCTCTTCTTCCATAGATGTTATCCAATGAGAATTATTAAGAGCTTATATGGTAGAAACAGGTTCGGACTGGGCTAAGAATACAACAATAGTGCACATATTGAGTCTTCTAAGCTCGGATTGAGGTTTTCATTCAGGGAATGGTGATATATCAGTATCTAGTTCTTCTTGTGCACACAGTACATTTCCTTGTGTACTCTGTATTCTCCTACGGGTAGAAACACCAGCATTTATGTTTCTAATGATCAGCTCTTGCGGGTGATCTCTCAACCATATTCGGTCGGGTTCTAATTCGGGGTCCCGTACTGTATCAAGAGTTTCTGTAGTTTCAGCTTCAGCTTATACAGCATCAGCTTCATCTACGTCGATTCTTACAGCTGCGGGGTTAATTTCTAGGTCAACAATAGGTTCTATGGGAGTTGGAGGATATAAGATGGAGAGTTGTTGGATGTTCTGAGTAACAGCTTCTAGTCCTGTAGGGTCATGGTGAGGTTCGTTGAACACTACATGAACTGATTCCTCGATCGTCAGCTTCCTTTTATTAAAGATCCTGTAAGCTTTGCTGATGGAGGAATATCCTACAAATATTCCTTCATCCGACTTCTCATCGAAGGTTCTAAGTTGATCCTTCCCATTATTCAACACATAACACCTGCATCTAAAAATGTGAAAATACGAAACTAATGGAATTTTGTTGTTCCATACCTCGTATGCTGTTTTGTTGTGGTGTTTGTTGACGATACAGCGGTTTTGAGTGTAGCTTGTTGTATTGGTTGCTTCACCCGAGAAACGCTGTGGCAACTTGCTTGCGGCAATCATTGTCCTTGTTGCTTCTTTCAGCGTCCTATTCTTTCGCTCGGCAACACCATTTTGTTGAGGTGTACGGGCAGCTGAGTATTCATGCTGTATCCCATTTTCCGAACAGTATTGCTCTATAAAGCGATTAGTAAATTTTGTACCTCTGTCGGAACGAATGGACACGATACTCGATCCCTTTTCATTTTGAAGCTTTCTCAGGAGCTCGGGCAGCTTTGATGTTGTTTCCTTCTTCTTGCTTAGGAAAATTGTCCAAGCATACCTGGAGTAATCATCAACAACAACAAGATAGTATTTCTTACCTCCCAAACTTACCGGGTCTACAGGACCATAAAGATCCATATGTAGCATCTCCAATACTCTGTGAGTTGAAAGGTAGGATTTGCTCTTCAGAGTGGACTTGGTTTGCTTGCCTTTTTGACATGGTCCACAGACACTGTCTTTTTGGAATGATACATTCGGCAATCCTCTAACCAGTCCCTATATTGAGAGCTTGTTGATCGTATTGAAGTTGGCGTGTGACATCCTCTTGTGCCATAGCCAGCTTAGATCTGCAGTGCCTTTGGCAACTAAACAAGGAATAGTGGAGCTCGTGGGCATCCAGTCAGCAATATACATATTACCTGATCTGCTTCCTGTGAGCACAACTTCTTTGGTCAGGATGTTCTTGACTCTACAGTGATCTATATAGAATTTCACCGAGAACTATTTGTCACAGAACTGGCTAATACTAAGTAGATTGTATTGTAAGCCTTCAACATGAGCTACATCAGTGACTTTGAATTTTCCGACAAGAAGGTTTCCTCTTCCTCTTGTTCTTCCTTTAGATTTATCACCGAAGCACACTTTTGGACCGCGACCTTCTACGAAATCTGATAGCTTGCTTCTATCTCCTGTCATGTGCCGGGAGCATCCGCTGTCGAAGTACCACATGTCCTTCTCCAAAATGTCATGTAGCACATAAATTATGTAGATTTAGGTTCCCTTTGATTGTTGGGTCCGTGAATGTTAGTGCCTTTAGGTACCCAAACTTTCCTGACAGCAATTGGTTTACTGTAGGTAGTATTTGGTACAGACTTGCGGTATCTACGTGGGGCATGAACGTAGTTACTATATCCATGATAATCATTATGCATGTAAAAATCAGGGTTATTATTATTAATCCAGTACATGTGCCGTCTCGGAGGTGGAGCCATTTTCTTTGGCCTTACAGCTTGCCTTCTAGGTCTCCAGTTGGATTTCTAACACTGTTGTTGATACTGTGCGGACACTTGCTGTCTCGATGAATGACGAGGCTCCTGTATCCAATACCTAGGCATGCTGTACTGAAAGTACTGCCGTGCAGGCCTTTGGTATTTGGATACATCCTTCTTTCTGAACGGCTGTTGGCGCTGTTGATATGCTCGAAGAGCATGCTGTTGCGTGCGCCTTACAGGTTGGAACGGATTATGATTCCGCAGTCTTGAATAAGATTGGGGTGGCGGAATGGCAGCCTTTGCTTTTTGCGGTGCAGCAGGTTCCTTCACAGGACTAGGAGTATCTTCCGATACAGGAATGTGTTCCACACTCTTGACGAACACAGTACTAGTTTTCCCTTTGTTGGAAAATGAGTTGTATCCTAAGCCATTTTTATCACGAGCATGTTGCCCAGTGCTTAGAATTTCTTCCATTCGTTTGGATGATTTCTCGAAAGATTTCAGAATGGTCTCAAGTTTGCTTTCTCGTTTCTCGAGAGTATTAAATTTAGCTTGAAGTAGAACAAAATCATTTGTCTTGCTTCCATTCTGAGACTTACTCTCACTTAGTTCATGAGCAAGTTGATGATTGCTCTCCACGAGTTTTTCATGCTCAACCTTGCTGTTTTCACAATCAATAGACATATTTTCATAATTTATTTTTAGCAAGTCGTTTTCTTCTTTCAGCTCTATGTTGGAAAGTTGAAGCTGAATGTTTTCATTTTTCAAAGTCTCGTGGGCTTTTTGAGTATTTTTAAATTCATTCATCATGTTTTCGAAAGTATGCGATGCATTTACTGGAATAGCTGAGGTTGAGCTTACCTCATCATCGCTATCTTCTTCTTCCGGAATGTCCTTTGCCATAAAGCACATGTATGCCTTATCTTCAAACTCATCGTCAGATGAATCACTTTCAGTGACCACCTGAAGACATTCTTCGGATTTAGATGGTGTGGGGGAGGCTTCTGATTCTCCTATCAGTGCCTTGAGCTTGTTTTTCCAAGCACGTCTTCGTTCATCCCTCTCTTGTTGCTCGGCTTCTGGTAACCTTTGAACTTTGGGATGAGGACATTTGTTTGGATAATGCCCTGGTTTCCTACAATTATAGCATAAGTTAGCGTCACCAGGGGAAGTTTCAGTACTTACCTTGTGAACATGCTTGGTCCTGTAGGGAGTCTTTCCAGACTTTGATGAACTTTTTGAATTTGTGCATGAGGAGCGCCATTTCATCTTGTGACGGGATATCGTCGTCACTGTCAGCATTCTTGAAATTTGGCTTTGATGGGCTGGGCATGATGTGTCGACGGTTAGATACAGTGGGTAAGGCTGTAGTCCTAGCTGGGGATTCTTCAGCTTTCTCTCTCCTGTCTATATCATACTCAAAAGCTTTGAGGTCAGAAAAGAGATCAAGGGTATATATTTCACTAAGGTTACACGACACACGCATAGTTGTGGTCTTAATGTCCCATCGGGCAGGGAGAGATCTGAAAATCTTTAAGTTTTCTCCCTTTGAGTATAAATTTTGCCCAAAGCTTCAAGTTCACCAATAATTCCAGTGAATCTGAGGTCAAGTTCCTCAAGTGTCTCAGTTGGTTTCATTTCAAAAGATTCAAATTGCTGAGTTAATTTTGAAATTTTATTTTCTTTGGAGAGCTCAGTTCCGAAACAAATCAACTTGAGTTTATCCCAGATATCCTTGGCTGCTTTACAGCTCTTTACCTTCGAGAATGTGCCTTTGTCGAGAGTGACAAACAATGCATTCTTCGCAATATTATCGAGGTTGGCGCGCTTTCTTCCATCTGTGGTCCATTGTTCGTGCTCCTTCTCAAGCATCTCAGCATGGGCTTGGCCTTCAATCCTTGTGGCCGTATTTATCTGCATGATCTTAATGGGGCCATCCTGTATAACAAAAATCATCTCTTCGTGCATTGCTGCAAGATGAGCCTCCATCCTGATTCTCCAATCATCAAATTCATTAATAGAGAACATAGGAACTTTGTTGATCATTAATGTATCCATATGAGAATGTAGGAATGAAAACGACTGTTTTATAAAATAAGTGATTTTGGATCTGATTCGGTTAAAAATACGACTGATTCTTTTAAGAATCAACCGCTCCGATACCACTTGTTGGCCACTAAGTATACTGGATACAGCTTGGAAAGTGTTTTAAACAACAAGCTGTACTGTTTTAAATCTGAGTGCGTAGCGGAAGTCTTAAATACAGTAAGTTGCTGTGGATATAGCAACTCGATGTGCAGTGTATACTTAAATAATCACAGTTAAATAAAACAATAAAAGCATAAGGTAAATAACACAGTATTTAAAGTGGTTCGAGGTAAACCCCTCTACGTCCACTGGTCCTCCACACAGGAGTAAAAAGTTTATTATAATTACTATGTACACAACTACGTAATTATAACAACACTTAATCAATATATCATTCACACAGATTGATATAAAGATCTTATCTTTCAACCGTTCACACAGATTGGTTTGAGCTAACACTTTGACTGGCTTCTTCACACACAATTCTGAAGCTTCGTCTTCTTCAATGCAAGTCCTTCACACACAGTTCAGGAGAAGCAAAGATTCCTCAGTCCACACAGGGTTGATATGAGTTTGTTCAAAGATAGAACATGGTTGAACAACAGCTATGACTTTCTGGGCTATAAGCTGATGATGTGTTGTTCAAGGTTTGAGCACTGTATATCTCTTTTATATCTGAATAGCAGAAAGCTTGGGGAGATATGTTTTGCTCTGAATATTTCTTGTATCGTTTGTAAGTTGTTCAGTCGTTCAGTGGTTTTTTAGTCGTTGATCAGTAGTTGATGATCTTCAAACTCTGGATATATATATAGCCATCTGAAATATATCCATTTGAAATATATCCGTTGAGGTAAGATTCTGCGACAACTAATATTGACTGAGATACGGATATTGCGGGATTTTGAAGATCTTTTGACTTACAGTATTTAAATACTTTATCCTTTAGTATTTAAATACTTCTTTATCAACGGGACTTGACTTTTAGCGAATACTGAAGATTCCTTATTGTCCTTTTGAGAGTTGTATGGAAGGTATCCCTGTATTGATTTTCGAGACAGCTTCCATACTTTGGCTTTACGGGTATGATCAATATATTGTATTGTTGGGACTGCGAGAAGTCTTCGATACAGGTTTGATACTTGATCAGCTATTCGATACAGCTAGAGGTGGTATTCAGGATTTGTCATATTGTCAAAACATTTTGACAATATGATCGATACAGGGCAGCATCGATACAGTAATTTGTTATCCCAACATCGTCTTTACCATAACGTAACCTTGATACCCGAATATGCCAATAACCGAAATAAATCATATACAGTACGATTTAACTTCCAGAATCGGAAAGACAACATATAATCATTTCTATATGCATTATAAACGAAATGAAACTGAAACCATTCATTAAACATTATAACTGAGCAAGTAATAACTTGCCTCGATACCGATGAAGTCGTTACCAAATCCATTGCCGTCATCTACAAGTCCCTCGGTCCTGATCAATGCAATCTACGAACATTCTCGAATACGACCGCAAATCATGGTTCCAATCACCGATCACCTACCACAACCTATGGCAATAATCAATAAACAACAATCCGATAACAATCAATAACCGACATAACCAATCCACAAACCCAACGGTTCTACGACATCTCGGTTAAACATAAATCTGAACAATCCAACTCAAACCAGTACAAATTCACAACCACAACACGAAAATACTGCACTGTCTGCCTACTTAGTGCACGTTAAACGCATAACGTAGCGTGCGCTAAGTAGCTCCCGTTAGCGTGCGCTAGCCCGTAAGCTTAGCGTGCGCTAATTCTGTACAGATGCATGTTTTCAGGTTTCGATCAACATAGGGTGATTATCAAGAACACTAAGTGATTCGAAACCATGTTCATAATCCGATATCCTTTAACATATAGGTAATCATCCAACTCTTAATCCAATTCATATATTCACATATCATCTTCTTCCTCAAATATCAACATCGTGAACACCAAGAATCCTAACAACACTTCCCTAACCTCACATTACAGAGATTAATCATCATCCATGACATCAACATCCGCAAAGGAGAAGGAGGATTAACCAACTTATCTCAAGAAAACGAACTACACAATTCAAATCACCCAAATCATATTAATATCATCATACTCCGGTAATCTATCTCATAATCATGCTTGTAAACTTGTTTATATAATAATCATCAACTCAAGAATATCAACATTCAATCCAAAATGAAATCCAAAGATGAAGAGTGATTACCTTTTTGAAGGAATGGATTGAATCCCAAGTTTGAATCCGTTCCCAATCGACTCCAAGCTTAATATTGTTATGGATGATTAACTCCACCATAATCCAGTGTTTGGAACTTCAAACATCTCTCTAAGAACCCTCTCTATCGTTGCAAGGAGAGAATGGACGAAATGAAGAATAATGGCCAACTGCACATATATATACTCACTATTATTAGCGTGCGCTAACTGTCTTTGTTAGCGCGCGCTATCGCAGTCCATAGGTTACTGCCTTACTGCATACAATGAGTTACGTATGCAACGCCCATGCAATAGCGTACGTAATCTTCTATCATTAGCGTATGCTAGTGTCTGATCATAGCGTGCGCTACTCATAGTTGACTCGTTTGTCTGTATGCTCCGAAGACGGGTCCACACGCCGACAGCTTCAACAAGGATAAGATTCCCTTTGGACCGATCTGATGTTAGCGTGCGCTAACAATATGCATTAGCGTGTGCTAACCCTTCACAACAAACATCCGTTGACCTCGTCGGCACATGCGCCGAAAGTGACCGGGTCCACACGTAGATTCCCTCTGATCTGGTCTGTACTAACGTGCGCTATTCTTTACCATTAGCGTGCGCTATGCCTACACGATAGCGTGCGCTAGGCATGTATATTAGCGTGCGCTAATAATGCTACACTTAGCCATTTTCAGCTATCCTTGTACAACGTCTCGACATAGTGGATACGTTACGTATACACGATGCACTGGATCCTCAAATGCAATTGTCGACTAAGTACGAAAATTATACCAATACAGATCTCTCAATCCTTCATTTATTTTATCCATACTGTACAGATTCCACGCTATACAATATGACTCGGATAAAATAATATTAAACAACAGTAGTAGAAATTTCGGATATTACATTCTACACCACTTAAAATAAGTTTCGGCCTCGAAACTTGCAATCCGTCATAAAACAAACAAACTGTTAAACCAAAATATCCCGAAACCATCACGACAGCGATCAATCATCACCATTAATGACTAACCAAAACAGTACACTTACAAATGCGCAATAGTCGACGATCTCCTGAGATACTAGCAAGTGACTCCACTGTAAAGCCTCAATACGCTTACAATCACAATTCCATAAATCTCAACAACATATATCATCTTCGGATGAAATGATCTATCCGTGCTAAATCTCGCCTACCTGATTATACAATCAAGTCCCAATTCTGATACAATCAATAATGCACGATACATCTGAGAAACAACTGCCCAACACAACGACACAAATCCCGAAACATCGACACAAAATCCGAATGCTCAGATGATCACTAGCAATGATCAACCAATAAATTAACCGAGAATATCATCGACATGATAAACTCTAATACGACCAATCCAAATGTCAAAACGCAGTTGAGAATATCATCAACATGATAAACTCCAATATTACCAACAAACGATTGATGAAAATCAAGAATACCCTCACGCGGTAAACTCCAACACGATCAACACAGAACCACAGAAACTGACATACGAACGAATAAGGTTCTCAAAACGGCACACCAATCACATACAGTGGATCTCAAAGAACACACCCCTCGGCATACGAACAACCAATCACAACCCGTCGAACATATCCAATCATACATGAACTGGTAACGACCAGTCATTACCCAAAACAACCAGCATGGGGTCACCATCCCCAAATCTACACTCACAAAGAAATCATTCAAAAATCACTATGGTAAAATCGCATTACTACCATACTAATGGAATCACATAGCACATATGTACCGGTTTCGCAAAATCCAAAGTTCCAAAATTACATCCTGTGCATGATTCTACATCACGCAGCATATTCTCTTATCCGATAATTCAACCGATCAAACCTGGATAACCAAACTACCATACTAAAGTTCGAATCTCTTACATCGTACCATACTGATGTATCATCCAGTTCGTGATTCATTCTCATAACTTCATCATGATATGCACTATGCACTAAATGCGTATGTATATCGATCATATTTTCAAAACCAGTTTGAAATCATATAGTCTTGTCAAGAAGACAAATTTTCGAAAGTTCTTTCAAAAATTTCAAAACTCAAAACATAATTTTTGGTAAGATCATGAAATCAATTTTCGAAAAATTAAATCGGCTCGCTGGTGCCAAGTATTCAATAACAGTTTCCTTCGATTCCACATGATTTTGAAGTTTAAAATGAAAACTATGCAAATGCTGGACTACATCCATACTACTGTATACCAATTCGGTTCGTCACCAATATCCACTGATATTCCATCGGAAAACCACACGATAGAGTTCCAAAATTTCAATATATAAATTCCGACTAAAAACTCCTTTTCCACATATGACTCACAACGTCAATCATTAACCCATCCTGGATTACTTCAAATATGTTATGGCAAAACATGGAATAATCAACAAATCAGACACAGCGAAAGACTTCCCGAGAGGTTTCATCTGAATTGGTAAACCAAAACTCCGAAAGGCAGAAATAAAATAGATAAACGATTGGTAAAGTAAATTACAAATCTCGGGAGTTTTAGAAAACAGGAAAGTCTTTTGAAACATTAGGGTCTCAGCCCGTATCTCGTTCCGCATTACAAGAAGTTTAAAAAGTAGGAAACTCTTTTTCGGACCCCAAGTCCTGAGTTATAAAACTATTTCAAAAATCTATTGGGTCTCGGCCCAAAAATCATTTACGGTAAAATATCCGTAAAACATTCATTTTGAAAAGTATCATTTTCAAATGCTCAAAAAGAGTTCATATATCTCAAAATGAATTAACTTGACTACATGTTCTTCTCAATCATTCCCAACATTCCTCCCAAATGCACAACTCCGTTTCTAAAATTTAACCGACATATTGATTTCCAAAATCATAACTTCTCAAGATCATCAATCATGTCCCAACCCTGTCACCTTATACTGTAACGCATAATATTCTGCTGAATCTCAAAGCATATGAACTTAGAACAGCAATAAATCTCAATGCAATTCAAAAATCCAAACACTTACAGATCGTGAAGCCGATGATTCCCCGTGATACTGGCACATGTCTCAACTCTAGGAAATACTCGACACAGATATTTTTAAAACACACATTTTTCAAACTCAGTTCAACTCGAGAACACAACACATTTCTATCTGAAGGAACATGTTAACACTGTTCGAAAAAGTTTACAACAATCCCAGTACTACATTGGTAAATCGCATAACGCATAAGCCCGAGTGAACAACAAAACCCAAAGCTCAAACACTTGTCAACTGACAACTCGAAGCCCGACCCAACTCGACCCGATTGCCTAGGTTTTCTCAACCTAAGCTCGATACCATATTCTGTAACACCCCCAGATTTAACCAGAAATATTACAGCGCCGTGGGCCCCGAGATGGAACCCACAAGGCTAAAAGAAATTTTCGCAAACATTTACAACCGCCCAAGAGGCTAACGACGGTACTATCTTTAAAAAAACATTTGAAGACTATATAAAATCTGTTTATCAAAACCGTCTTACAAATCTCGTTTGAAAGGACAAGGCCTGACATGCCAGAACTCAGCAGTTTAAAAACATACGTTAAGCTATCGCTTACACGCACCGACAGAATAGTTTAGAAAAACGGTTGCCAAAGTAACCTAAGTTGCCAGATACCAAAGGCCATTTAAAATACTCACGTGGCAGAAAAATACGAACAATTAAAATACTCTAGTAGCGGAATACAAGAACTGATCAGGAAACTCAATACCCAAATACATGCCCTAGCCAGTATCCTCCAGGAAGCTCATCTCTCCACGACCGCTACAAGCTTGATAATCCAAGAACCTAAAAAGAAAGCCCACGACGGGGTCATCTATAATGTCCAATAATGATAACCATCACATCACATCAATAATCACATACCAATGAAAATACTAAGTAAGAATACGACCAATGTAATCTTACCGCCATAACTTTACCAACTCGTGATAATAATTACCAAAGTTCACATCTCTTATCCTCAACAACACGGTAAGCTCATATCTAATCATTGGTAATGTATCTCAAACAGAACCCAAGGTTCTTAAAACATCATCATAACTCACTGTTACGAATTCTGCTAACTCGGTCCAATCCCAATCCATCGGGTGACCAGCCGACCCCCTTTCAAACCAGCCCAATTTTTCTAAACATCAACTGGACCACTCTCGGCCCATAAATCCAAAACGTTTTAATCCAGGCCACCATAGCCGAGCAGCACCTGATCTCATTAATGCGGGTCACCAGTCAGCACCGATTTCAACCGAAATAAATGCCCAGCACAACAGTATCACTCATGATCCGACCCATAATCCTGCTGAGACAGTCCGGCCGAAGCTATCATACGCCCAAACAGTCAACAATTCATCCGGCTCGGCCCAGCAGCCCGGTTTTACCCACCAGACCGGCTCGACAATTAAATCTTTCAATTTCGACGGAGCAAAGGTATGTCCATTTGGTACTCTTTCCTCCATAAATGAGAAAACGCGTGTTACTTTCTCTACCTCTGATATGATTTCTCTTGTTGTGTCATGGGAACGCACTTTAATTCTTAAATTCTCGCATGCTATCCCTTCCCATCGAGATGTGTCTACGGGTTTGAATGATATGAAACTGAGGGGTAAATTTAGCTGGAGTTGGTTAAATTATTGCCACATAGCGATTAGGTTTGATAATAATGAGAATTTCAGACGTATTTGGTTAGGATCAACGTGGAATTTTTCTGGATGTCCTGCCCGTGTTTTTAAGTGGTCACCTAGCTTTTCGGTTAGGACAGAGACTTCGATCTGCCCGGTTTGGATTAGACTTCCGGGTTTGCCTTTGCATTTATTTCACCCACGCGCATTATACACGATTGCCAAAGCTGTAGGCAACCCCATCTTAGTATATGCCCCCACGGCCACACATTCACGACTTTTAGTCGCCCGTGTGTGTGTCGAGATTGATCTTTTGGAGCCCAGAGTGCCAGAGATTGAAGTTGAATTTGATGATCACATTCTTACGTAGCGTATTATCTATGAGAGAGTTCCATTGCATTGCTCTCTTTGTTCTCATGTGGGGCATGACTCGTCCAGTTGCTACATAGTTGGCAACAAAGAACGACCTCCTCCGCCCCAGCGTAAGAAGCCTGCTATTGTCACATCTATACAACAGAAGGTGCAGCCAGCCCCAGCTAAAGCCCATAAGGCTAATACCTCCCAGACTGCTCCTAAGATCGCTAAAGGAAAGGAGCCTGCCATTTGGCAGGTTGTTACCAAAAAAGGAGCTAGAGAGACGGGGATGATCCCCAAGGGCACGGCTGCCACCGGACATCACTCGTACTTTGCATCGTTAGATTCCTCTGCTAGAGAGGAAGAGGATTTAGTAGGCACAGATGACATTATTAGTGTGGGCATTAAAGATAGCGTGTTGGGTAGTGATGACGGTGGTCGAGATAGCGATATTGAGTGTGTTTTAGAGGACGACACAGAGTCCTCTACCGTCCCACATTTTTCTAGACTCGTAGAGTCTACCTCCCCCCGCCATGACGGTGAGGTCTGCACGGATGATCCGATCATCGTAGAGCCTGAGACCCTTGCCATGGTGGTTTACGAGCCTCCCCCTCCTCCCCCTTCTTCTTCTTTTCCTTATCTATCTCAGACTGAGTGTGGTGTTAAACGCACCCAATTTGAGATTTCTGAGTCTAGTCTCTCTTTCTCGGAACTGGTGCCTCTTACGATGGCACTGAAGCCCCCGGTTAAGAGACGTCTGATGTGTTCTACTGCTGCTCCTGGTGTCACCACTAGAGGCAAAGCTGCTTCCGACTCCTCGATTTCCACACGAGGAAGAACAGTTTCTCGCGGACCCTCCTCCTCCTCGAAGGGGCGATCTTCATCACCCTTGAAAGTCTGCCCGAAAGGATACACCTCGGAGACGGGGCCGCTCCAGTCAGCGTCCTAGGTCTTCGTCTGAGTTGGTTGGTTAGTTTATGTCGATACCCATTCTTACATGGAACGCTCGTGGTCTGGCTAACACTGGAGCACAGAAGCGCATTCGACATCTCAACCGTGTTCATAGGTTTTCTTTTATTGGCATTTTAGAACCCATGGGTTCCAATGCTAATTTTGATTTTTATATTCGTTCTTTAGGTTTTGCGTCGGGACTTTATAATCGGTCTAACAAAATTTGGTTCTTTTCTTCACTTTCAGCACCAAGTTTTGTTGGATACCGATCAAGTCCTCCATCTTTCTATTTCTTCCCCCCTTCTTCCTCAGTTGATTTATGTCACCTTTGTCTATGCCAGCACTAACCGTGTTGGTCGTTACGCCCTTTGGGACACCCTTCGTGAGATTGCTTTGGAAGTAGAGTGGTTGTCGTGGCTAGTCAGCGGTGACTTCAACATCTTCTTGCATTCACATGAGCACGAGGGTAGTACCACAGACCGTACTCCAAAGATTCTAGACTTCGCACAGACTATTGCTGACTGTGAGTTGATTGATGCGGGCTGTGAGGGCGATATTTTCACTTGGGAGCGCAATGGTTTGAGGGAAAGCCTAGATCGTGCTTTATTTAATGAAGCATGGTCGAACGTGTTTGCAGTTTCTACCGTCACTCACCTGCCTAGACTTCGGTCGGACCATGCGCCCCTTCTTATCCAGTCTCGCTTCTCCGCGATTCGTCACAAGTCATCATTCCATTTCCAGAGTATGTGGATCCGGCATCACACATTCCTGGACACTGTTAGGGAGGTCTGGCTTACCCCGACTGGATTATCTGTCATGTGTAACCTACAGGCCAAACTCCTTAGGGTTAAGGGTAGGCTGAAACAGTGGAACTGGTCTGTTTTTAGAAATCTTCATACGAAGTTGGATGAGGCCTTGAGGGCTGCTGACGAGGCCGAGCGGCGATATGATTCGGATCCTACTCCGGAGAATAGAACCGCTATGCACCGTTTTCGTGCTGAGTACCATCTTCGTCTCTCTATGGAGGAAGATTTCTGGAAATAGAAAGCCGCAATTCGTTGGGTTACTGAGGGCGAGCGCAACACCCAGTTCTTTCAGGGTTTTGTGAAGCAGAAGCGTTGTCAGTCGCATATTCATAGCATTGAGGATGGTGGTACCACGATCGCTGTAGAGTCGGACATCCGATCATCTGCTGTGAATGTCTTTAGGACTCTGCTTACATCCGATGGTGATGTTCTCGTCCCCCCGGATGACACTTGTTTTCCCTCTATCCCCTGTTCTTTTGATTCTGATAGTTTGTGTGTCCCACCCTCTCCCTAGGAGATTCGTGCTGCGGTATTTGATATCGATCCTCACAGCGCTTCTGGGCCTGACGGGTTCTCGTCTTTGTTTTTTCAGCATTGTTGGGAGATTGTCTCTTCCGACGTGGAGGGGGATGTGCTCGAGTTTTTTGAGGGTCATCGTATGCCTCCGGCTTTTACGGCGATTACGATCATCTTGATCCCGAAGAAGCCTGTTCCGAGTGGTTGGTCGGATTACCAGCCTATTAGTCTATGTAATGTGACCAATAAGATTATCACGAAAATCCTTAACGCTCGGCTTGCTCCTCTCCTCCTTCTGATTATCTCTCCGAACCAGAGTGGATTTGTTCACGGACGGGTTATTACTGATAATATCTTTCTGGCCCAAGAACTTATTCATGACCTCCACGTCGCGGACATTCATGGTGTCCCGAACCTTGCGCTGAAGCTTGATATGGCTAAGGTGTATGATAGGGTTCACTGGCAGTTTTTACGTGAGGTCCTGGTGAGGATGGGATTCCCGGCTAGATAGATTTTGTTCATCCGTCATTGCATCGGGAGTTGCACGTTCTCTATTTTGGTGAATGGCAGTACGACCGGATATTTTGCCTCTAGTCGGGGTTTGCGTCAGGGCGACCCTATCTCTCCATCGCTCTTCGTGCTTGCCGCTGATTATTTATCGCGCTGCTTGGATCAATTCATTCGAGACCATCCTTTGATGAGGTATAGGACGGCTGGACGGCTTTCCCCGTCTCGCACCTATCCTACGCCGATGACATCATTGTATTCACACGGGCTGTGGATGATGGTATCGTTGATCTTATGCGTCTACTGGATCACTACTCTATGGCTTTGGGCCAAATGGTTAGTATCCAGAAAAGCACTTTTATTCTTGCTCCTAAGCATGCGCCTCGTTGGCATCAGAGAGTTCACGATCTTACTGGTTTTCGCCAGGGCGATCTCCCTATCACCTATCTTGGTGTGCTCCTTTACAAAGGCTTTATGAGACGAGAGCTTTTTGCTGGGGTGAAGCAACGGATGTTGGATATGATATCTAGTTAGTCACATCGCCACCTTGCTTTTGGGGGACGTTTGGCTCTTATTAAGAGCACTCTCTGCATGATTCCTCTACACCTGCTTCAGGTGTTGGACCCTCCACAGTACATTATCCAGGAGCTCGAGCAGATCATGGCGAGATACTTCTGTGGTGTTGTTGGTCTGAAGAGGAAGACGCACTGGGTCCGTTGGCGGTAGATTTGTCGTCCGGTCTCTGAGGGAGGCCTTGGGGTTCGGAGCCTTTAGGATATCGCGAGAGCTTTTAGTTATAAGCTCTGGTGGCACCTTCGCGCGGGCACGTCTCTGTGGGCGCAGTTTATGCTCCGCATAAACTGCTTTGCTGGCCTTTATACGCCTATGCGTACCGCTCTTAAAGCTCGTGCCATCCACCCTTGGCGCCGTCTCCTCCGTGTGGGTATTGAGGCTCAGGAGTTCATCCGCTAGACTCTTGGTCGTGGCTGCGGGGAGGTCAGCTTTTGGGACGATACTTGGATTGGGGATAAGCCGATTTCTTCTTTTCATCAGGTTACTAGTAGACCCCATCTTAGGATTCATGAGTTATAGGTTGATGGGACGTGGGACATGGGTAGATTGGAGTCTATTGTTGGAGAGGAGCTAGGATTTACCCCTCAGTTCATCCAGGAGATCTCCGTGATTCCCATCGCCGAGGAGGATTCGGATAGTATGTGCTGGACTCTTACCTCTTCGGGTGCGTTCTCATTATCGTCGGCTTGGTCTCACATCAGGGTGAGGGGTCAGGCTAATCTTGTTTACGGGGCCATATGGACTGCCTTACACCGACCACTTCGGTGTTTATTTGGCGACTTCTCATGCGACGGATACCGACTGATGACATTCTATAGAGGAGGGGCGTTTCACTGGCTTCTAGATGTTTGTGCTGCTCGCATACCCTTACCCAGACCTACCATACCAAAACCATTGCCCACCTTTTCTTAGAGAGTGATGTGGCTCGTGACGTGTGGGAGTATTTTGGCACATGGACACATTTATCCCTACCCCATACTCAGAATATCTTTGAGCTCCTGAGTTTTTTCGCACACGGCACACACTTTAGGAACGCGACTTTCATTATTCCTTATCTGATCTTTTGGTTCATCTGGACAGAAAGGAATAGTGCAAAGCATAGGGCGGTTACTTATCTTTCATCTCGTGTTATTGTGCAGGTGGAGCGCCATGTTGCTTTATTGGCTTCTGCGGGGCTTATTTCATCTGAGTTCTGGGCGGGTTGCTCGCCGCCTGATCGTTTCCAGCGAGCTACATCTTCCCCCGCTCAGACTCGTCGCCCCGTCCCGGTGGTTTGGCTTCAACTCGAGACCCCTTTGATCAAGCTGAACACGGATGGTTCGTTCGATAGAGACACACAGATTACGGGTGGGGGAGGTCTGCTTAGAGATCACCACGGAGAGCTCCTTCTTGCTTTCCATTCCTCTTTTCAGGCCTCTTCGAGTTTTGATGCTGAGGTCCAGGCGTTGGGGATTGGATTGATTCTAGCTTCCTAGAGATCGACACATGTTTTGATTGAGCTTGATGCTGCTGCTGTAGTGACCCTGCTATCATCTGGCTATCGGGGCTCTTGGCAGGTTCGTCACACTCTTATGTGTATCCGACACATTCTCAGAGATATTCAGTTCAGTGTCACTCACATTTCCCGGGAGGGCAACAGGCCGGCCGACTATCTTTTTGAGCTCGGCATGTCGTCCCTCGGCATTCAGACTTATACTTACGATACTGCTCCTCCATTTCTTCTCTTCCTTATACGGATGGATCAGCTTGGTTATCCGTCTTTTAGATTTAGATAGGTTTTATTTTATTGATTGCTTGCTTGCCTATTGATCCGCACATTAGCCCACAGTTTTAATGGTGCACCATGTATTGATCTAGCGGGCCGTAGGCACTTTAGATTTTAGGTTCCGAATTATGGCCCATTTTTTGTCATAATTCGGAGTTGAGTTATTTTAGTCTACGGGTCCGCACATTAGCCCATGGTTTGTGGTGCACTTTGTATTTCTTTAGCGGGCCATAGATTTCTTCGATGTTTGGACCCGAATTATGGTCCATTTTTGGTCATAATTCGGGGCTGATACTTTGTATTTTTTGATTTTTTTCTTATCTACAGGTTGGTGGGTCTCGCCTCAACCCCCCATCCACACTGGACATTTTTTATTATTTAAAAAAAAAATCATCACATCTCAACACAATAATCGATTGTCCATCAAAAGACAACAACCAATGGAAATACGGAACATACCTCGAGATGCACAATACCACGACAATTATGTCAGTCTAATCCGAGATCAGATTAATGCAATACAGACACGGTCCTAACACAAGACCTATAAATGCATACTCATATGACCACGTCAATATGCTCAAAACAATAACAACAGTGTATACTCAATGGAAATTCCATGATCCAGCGCCCTCAGCATAGATCCCCATGATGATCCCGTCGGACCAACGCATGGTGGAAAACCTGTCCAGCGATCCAGCGCCCTCAGCATAGATCCTCATGATGATCCCGTCGAACCAACGCATGGTGGACATCCGATCCAGCGCCCTCAGCATAGATCCTCATGATCCCATCGGATCATTTACAACATAAACAATACAATTATGCATACACATATGCAACTCAATATGTTCATCAACATGAACAACATATGAATCAAAACATGAACGGCACTATGATGAAACAACTAGGATGACTTCATGTTCAGCAACATGAATGACAACCTGCATGATCAACATCATTAACACTAAACCGAATCAAACTAAGATACTTCTCCCGAGTCCTTCAGGAGCAATCTCGATGTCAAATCATCACCGACAATTATCCTCAATGCTCGGCGATCCAAACGTACAATGAACTATAGATACTCATATCCTCGTCTTTACCATAACGTAACCTCGATACCCGAATATGCCAATAACCGAAATAAATCATATAATCATCGATATATGCATTATAAACGAAATGAAACTGAAACCATTCATTAAACATTATAACTGAGCAAGTAATAACTTGCCTCGATACCGATGAAGTCGTTACCAAATCCATTGTCGTCATCTATAAGTCCCTCGGACCTGATCAATGCAATCTACGAACATTCTCGAATACGACCGCAAAGCATGGTTCTAATCACCGATCACTTACCACAACCTATGGCAATAATCAATAAACAACAATCCGATAACAATCAATAACCGACATAACCAATCCACAAACCCAACGGTTCTACGACATCTCGATTAAACATAAATCTGAACAATCCAACTCAAACCAGTACAAATTCACAACCACAACACGAAAATACTGCACTGTTTGCCTACTTAGTGCACGTTAAACATATAACGTAGCGTGCGCTAAGTAGCTCCCGTTAGCGTGCGCTAGCGCATAAGCTTAGCGTGCGCTAATTCTGTACAGATGCATGTTTTCAGGTTTCGATCAACATAGGGTGATTATCAAGAACACTAAGTGATTGAAACCATGCTCATAGCTATCAAAAGAACGAAATCCGATATCCTTTAACATATAGGTAATCATCCAACTCTTAATCCAATTCATATATTCACATATCATCTTCTTCCTCAAATATCAACATCATGAATACCAAGAATCCTAACAACACTTCCCTAACCTCACATTACAGAGATTAATCATCATCCATGACATCAACATCCGCAAAGGAGAAGGAGGATTAACCAACTTATCTCAAGAAAACGAACTACACAATTCAAATCACCCAAATCATATTAATATCATCATACTCCGGTAATCCATCTCATAATCATGCTTGTCAACTTGTTTATATAATAATCATCAACTCAAGAATATCAACATTCAATCCAAAATGAAATCCAAAGATGAAGAGTGATTACCTTTTTGAAGGAATGGATTGAATCCCAAGTTTGAATCCGTTCCCAATCGATTACAAGCTTAATATTGTTATGGATGATTAACTCCACCATAATCGAGTGTTTGGTATTTCAAACATCTCTCTAAGAACCCTCTCTATCGTTGCAAGGAGAGAATGAACGAAATGAAGAATAATGGCCAACTGCACATATATATACTCACTATTATTAGCGTGCGCTAACTGTCTTTGTTAGCGCGCGCTATCGCAGTCCAGAGGCTACTGCCTTACTGCATACAATGATTTACGTATGCAAGGCCCATGCAATAGCGTACGTAATCTTCTATCATTAGCGTATGCTAGTGTCTGATCATAGCGTGCGCTACTCATAGTTGACTCGTTTGTCTGTATGCTCCGAAGACGGGTCCACACGCCGACAGCTTCTACAAGGATAAGATTCCCTTTGGACCGATCTGATGTTAGCGTGCGCTAACAATATGCATTATCGTGCGCTAACCCTTCACAACAAACATTTGTTGACCTCGTCGGCACATGCGCCAAAAGTGACCGGGTCCACACGTAGATTCCCTCTGATCTGGTCTGTACTAGCGTGCGCTATTCTTTACCATTAGCGTGCGCTATGCCTGCACGATAGCATGCGCTAGGCATGTATATTAGCGTGCGCTAATAATGCTACACTTAGCCATTTTCAGCTATCCTTGTCCAACGTCTCGACATACTGGATACGTATACACGACGCACTGTATCCTCAAATGCAATTGTCGACTAAGTACGACAATTATACCAATATAGATCTCTCAATCCTTCATTTATTTTATCCATACTATACAGATTCCACGCTATACAATATGACTCGGATAAAATAATATTAAACAACAGTACTAGAAATTTCAGATATTACAAGATGGGCCACGAGTCTTCTTATTTTTCAGTTCGACTTCGGTACGACCCTCCTCATTCTCTTCTGCAAGCTCCGCATACAACTTCGTCTTAGATATCTGACATGTCCGCCAAATCATTTTCTTTGGCCACGCCTGGAACATATACGCCTCCATTGGGTTAACCAAGCTATATGGCCGGTGAACTCCTTTCTCATCGATCCATGAAATCGCCAGTACCATAGGGGGCATAAATAGAGTCAACGGTGGACCGGAAGGCACCTCATATGACGTGCTCGGTGTAGCTCGGTCGCTCCCAGATGTAGGAGGAGGGGAGGGAATGCGGTGTCTAGGAGGCATATGAGGTTGAGTCATCTAGACAGTAGTGGGGGTCGTCCTTGATGTGGGAGTCTGATACGATAAACGCTTCACAATAGTATGTGTGTCATCCACCGGATACAAGTTTCCATCCTTAAACTTCAGTCCACTATTCTCTACTAGCCCACGCATGTGAGGGTTACTCTCATCCAAATACTTACCCACATGATCCGCACGATTGGATGCTGCGGAACTCTCCCCCGGCTCTTGAGTCTTCGAGTTTTTCTTAACACCCGTTAATCTCTTAATTTTATCCATTTAACCTGTATAAATTCAAAAATTATCACATTAACTAAACTCACACATATCAAATTGGAAAGTCACATTCTACATCTAATGAGAATCAACTGCATACATGTCACAATTTCATTTTATGCCCTACTTTACAAGTGTATCAACCTATTACACACCAAGAGCCCAAAGATATCCATGTTTAGCTCATAAAAGCCCCAACATTTTTAAATGCCCATTATCAGTTAACCACCTTTATAGCACAACTGCCATTCTAAAAGAACACAACAGATCACAAAGAAATATGTTTCCCACGCAGCCTACTCGCGACATTAATTTTTATGATCACACTTGCCATAACTAGAATCTAGGAAAAAGTTGCCAAAAAATAAATTACACCTATCAACCTCTTCCGACTCATAAAAACCCACTCTCTTCAAATGTCTATTAAGCATTAGAGCATCTCCAGGGCAACCCCGATTTGGAGCCCCTAAAATATAATAAAATATTGATCCCCTAAAATAAAAGTAATCAAAAAGTTGTTTTACTCCAACGATATTCCCTATATTGGTTCCCTATATTTTTAAAATAATATATAAGTTGTATTTTTAACTTCAAAATCCTTAAAAGTAATATTAAAAAAAGTGAAAAAGAAGAAAAAGGATAAGGTGAATGGGTGGGAGCTAAGTTGGCAGGTTATAGGGGCTGATAGTTTCATCCCCAAAATAAGGGGTTCTATTTTCAATCCCCTAAAAAATATAGGGATGGGGTATGGTTGGAGACTGAATTTTCATTTCAAACCTAAATCATGAATATGTGGACAAATATAGGTAAGGAATTGGGTGCATTGGAGTTGCTCTTATATACCTTTTTACCATGAGCCGCATTCTAAAAGATCCCGACGGAACAACGGATAAGAATATTTGTCCACTGTCAAATTCACTAACTGCAACACCACGTTTCATCACAAGATTCACTACAAACTGAATTTAAGATAAAGTTTTCGTGCAATACATAAAAGATTTGCCAAAACAAATATGTATTACCAAATACCAACCCTAATTCAAAACATCATACACTGAACAATTCAGTTAAAGAGTTAGGCCGTGTTCTTTTGGACTTATTTTGATTTTGATTCGATTCGATTCGATTGATTCATTTCAGTCCATTCGATTGATTGATTCGATTGATTCGAGTCCATTCGATTGATTGATTCGATTCAACTCAGTTCTTTTTCTTCTTATTATTATTAATCTTAATTATTATTATTGTTATTATTACTAATAATATTACTATTATCGTTGTTGTTGTTAATTACTATTATTATTATTATTTACCATTATTATTATTATTATTATTTACCCTTAATATATATTTGATTCGATTCGATTCGATTCGAGTCCATTCGATTCGATTCGAATCCATTCGATTGATTCGATTCAATTGATTCGATTCGATTCGATTGATTCATTCAGTCCAAAAGAACAGAGCCTTAAAAATGTATTACCAAACTCTTCAAATATGTTATTCAAACAATTCAAAACCCTAATTAATTAAACATCATACACAGAACAAATAACATTGATAGAAGGAATATAAAATCTAGCGTCCATTAATAGAAGGAATATAAAAATTAAACAAAAAAATAAGTTACCCCAGCAAAATGAGTCGTCGTCGTCAGCGGACAGTGAAAGGCGGGGGAACGCGGCGGAAGTACGGCGGCGGGAACGCGGCGGACGGTGAAAACAGTTGGCTCGGCAGGAAGCGGCGGATGGCGAAGGACGACGGCGGGAACGCGGTGGAAGGCGGAAGGACGACGGCGGCGGAAGCCGGAAGGACGACTGAAGGCGGCGGACGGAGGGGACGGGGAGGGTTCCAGTAGGTCACGGATGAAGAAAGGAAAAAAATGACATAAGTCCGTTTTTTTAAATATAAGTGAACTTTAGCCGACGATAAGGTGCGTCGTGGACTAAACCGATAAAAAATTTAGGGGTTCGACTTTGGCCGTCCGCGTGTCTTAGGACTTTAGCCGACGACGATCGTCGGCTATACTAATTTCTAAAAAAAGCATGTTCAGTGGCTGTCGGGGTTTGAACCCGGGCCGTTTGTATAAATGATATGGCATTTTACCACTGAGTCATATTTATCATTCATACATTTAAATATAGTTTTTAGATTTATACATATACTGATATTTTAAATCTATGAATTTAATTATAAATATATATTTATATATATATATATAATGATTATATATTTGTATATTTATACAGTTTTTATACAATGATATTTTATATATTTAAATTAAATTATAAATATACTTATTCTAAATTAATATAATCTATACTTTAGCGGATAGCTGTCCGGATAAAGCCTACTCGGCCGTGTCAAATATGACACGACCGTGTCTACGGATAGGACTTCTGTTTATTCCCGACCGGGACTTTAGCCGACGGTAGTCGTCGGCTATACTTAATTCAAAAAAAATGACTCAGTGGCTGTTGGGGTTCGAACCCGGGCTATTTGTATAGGTGATATGGCATTTTGCAACCGAGTCATTTTTATCATTCGTACATTTGAACACAGTTTTTATATTTATACATATTTTTATATAATAATATTTTATATATTTGAATTTAATTATAAATAAATAAATATATATATATATATATTGTATGATTATATATCTGTATATTTATATAGTTTTTATATAATAATATTTTATATATTTCTACATATTTTTATATAATAATATTTTATATATTTAAATTTAATTATATATATATATATATGATTATATATCTATATATTAATTTAAACAGTTTTTATATAATAATATTTTATATATTTATACATGTTATATATATATATATATTATTTTATATTTGAAAAATCATCAATGGAACAATGAATATAATAAAATTGAAAAAAATAATCATGTAATAATTATTAACGATGAAAAACATCACTTTTTCGATTCGTTCGAGCTCCACACAACAATGAATATCTAAGGAACTTTTACAAATGATATGTCCTTCTAAGGTTCGTAGTTAGAATCACTACTTGAGCCTGTCTCTATATCAGAGTTGATAACTGTCAACATATTCTGAACTCTTCATCATCATCATCTTCATCAGAGTCTGCTCGTAATTCATCTGTACCTACATCTACGAACCCATGTTCTTCACCATGTAGTCGAACCACTCGACCTTCTACAACATTATTCAGTAGTATTGTGGAGGATGGTGGAATATTAGTTATATCCGGCTCTTGATATGCCTCATCGTCATCCTTATCTACTGCTTGTCCAAGTGTAGCCGCACTATATATATATATATATATATATATATTTCTCGTAGCCACATGATTTATGATCTTCCATGCTCCTTTTTTTACCAAGTCATCTAGGTAGTAAACTGGTTTAGCAGATGTTGCAAAAATAAAAGGATCACCTTCATACCAACTTGTAGAAGTATCAACAGATAAAACCATAATTATCCTCCCTTTCGATTTGAGGATTTGTATTAAACCACCTACACTTGAACAAGTACACTGTCAAGCCTTCTCCATAAATTAGTTCCATTACTTCGAGAAGAACACCGTAATATCTACCGTCAATCATAACCCCAGAATTTTGACACCTCCTTCTTTGATCTCTGTCGATACATACAAATGTCACACCATTCACCTTCGCCATTGAATAAACTCTAGATATAACAGGCTTCATCGAAAGAAGCATAAACTCACGTGACCACATTGGGTGGCCATCACTTTGTATGTGCGTCATCTGGATATTAATTAAGGTGAAAGTCATAATTAAGTAAATTATGTAAGAAAATTAAGTAAACAGCAATTAAACACGTACCCATTGTCTGAAATAATCAGCAAATGTTTCATTGTGGAATTTAATGTCTCCATTCACAGCATCACATGAAAGGTGAATGTCTTTCCAATATTGAACTTCTTGACAGTTAAGCAATATCCACTAATGTGCAATTCCTAGCTCGTAATGTTGTAAATGACTGTCAGGTAATTTTCCTTCAACTTCAACTTTGCTGGTGATGTTGGAGAGATTAAATTGCACTGAAATGATTGACATAGGCTTGGGTGTGGGATCCACCGCGCCCAAATAGAACTTGGTATATGTTACACACTCCCATGCAATATATGTTTCGGCTATAAATCCTTCAGGTGCAGACTTATTAGTCACAGAGTCCTTGTACTCACCAAGTTGCCTTTCTATTGGAAACATCCACGTGTAGTGGACCGGGCCTATTAGTAAAAGGTGGCGAGGAAGATGGATCATGAGGTGAGGTACGAGATCAAAAAAGTTTGGTGGGAAGATCCTCTCAAATTTACATAAGATATAAACGATCTCCTTTTGCATGAGCCGGAGATCTGACTTCCTTACTTCCCTAGTGCATAACTTTTGAAAGAACCTGGATAACGATACACAAGGCTCGACCACCTGTTTGAACAAGTATGGCCGAATAAATACAGGAAACAAGCGTTGTAAGAGGATATGGCAATCATGGCTCTTTAGTCCACTTAACTTGTTCTCCTTGAATTTTAACACACCTCCCTATATTTCCAGCATATCCTGTGGGATACCTAGCAGTCTTCATCCACGAAAAAATCTCAGCCTTTTGCTCTGGGGTGACGGTGTAAGCTGCTTTTGGGATTTTGTGTTTCTCCTTTCCTTCTTTCAACCATAAATGTTTTCTAGTTTTCATTTCTTTTAAACTAATGCGTGCCTTAGGGCCGTCTTTAGTCTTCCCTTCCCAATATAACACTATACCGACAATACTTTCACAAATATTGTTTTCTATGTGAATCACATTTAGGTAGTTCCTAATCAACAACTTACTCCAATAAGTAGATACCAGAAAATACTTTTGTTGGACCAATACTTATGCTTGTCCGGTCTTTCAGGAATTGTCGCTACTATCGTAGGATGGTTGCTCAACTGCCCATAATCATACTCATTCAGCACGACCAAAATTTCCTCACCAGTCTACTCCCGTGGTGGATCACCAACCTCTTCAGTCCCATCAAATGCTACCACATCCGTACGCCATACATGCATCCTCTCAAGCTATAGACGATGACGCATTCTGATAACCTTCCGACAATAATACCTTGCGCAGTCTGCATTCAAGCACACTGGACATCCTATATATCCACTAATAACAGATCCAGATAGCATCCCGTATGCAGGAAAATCACTGATGGTACTAGTACACATAGCACACAAGTAGAACATCTCATGTGAGTAACTGTCATACGTCGGATGACCTTGCTCCCACAACAACTTCAGCTCCTCTATCAAAGGTCTCAAATAAACATCAATACACTTTCCTGGATACCCAGGGCCAGGGAGTAAGAGAGTCAACATATTATACTCCTTCATTAGGCAAATCTATGGAGGAAGGTTGTAAAGAACCATTACCACCGGCCATATACTATACGAAAGACTCATATTTCCAAAAGGGTTGAATCCATCAGATGCAAGTCCGAGTATTACATTTCGGACATCTGATGCAAACTCTGGAAACTCCCCTATCTATATGCTTCCAAGCCTCTCCATCAGAAGAGTATATCATAGTATCCTCGTCAGTAATGCGAAGCTCAGCGTGCCATCTCATCGCGTTGGCTGTGTAAGGAGACATGAAAAGCCTCTCCAATCTATCCTTGAGAGGGAAATACCAAAGAACCTTCATAGCTTTCTCTTTACCAGAAGAAGTAAATTTATACCTCTCTGTATCACATACCGGACATCTCTTTAGGTCTTCATTAGGCTTTACCCAAAATAAAACACAATCATATATGCATACGTGGATCTTGATGTACGATAGCCCAAGACTTTTTCGGATACGTCTCATTTTACTGTGATTACTAGGAAGATGATAACCTTCTGGGAACATTTTCCCAATAAGTTCTAAATAGTCATCCACCGCTTTAATCGAGGTTTTGTTCTCCACCTTGACTCTTATAGTCTCTATGACACTATCAAGAACCGTCATGTGACACCCAGGGTAAAGAAGAGTCTGTTGGAGCTGGATTAGCTTGGTGTATCTATCAACAGAAATAGTGTTAACGGTTATCAATGTAGGCGTTTGGATGACTGGTTGATCAGCTATATGGTATTCTTGACCTTCAACTGGTACGTCCCTCTCGTAATAACCAAATACATCGCCAATCAACCTTCTTGTGGGGTCATTTGGATGTGCTACCAATGTACTGTCCGTGATAATGGGGAATAATTGAATTTGATCTTTCACCGTGGTAAATCCAACATGTGTATTTATCCAAAAATTCATTATTTCAAGTGCTCCCATACAATATCAAATGTAAAACGGTACATATCGTAGCGACATTTACATTTATTGCATAGACAGTAATGAATTATACTATCACTATCATGCTCTTTCGCAAATCGAATAAATCATCTCATTCCATCTATGACTCTTGGATCCCATTTTTGTAGACCAATCCAACTTTTATCCATCCTATAACAAAAATAACAACAATATTACACAATCATAATTCGTATTTATCAAGAACATACAAAAATTACGACTACAATCATCATAGCTCGAATTCAAGATATCAAATCCATATGTATATATATATATATATACATATTATTCAAAAAAACAATACTTGATCATATAATCATCACTATATATATATATATAGTGGCACGTTCTATGCAGTACCAATATTAGATGCAGTACTTTACATTACTAATTTATGCATGAGTTTTGTACTAATTATGCATGAAATATATGCATTTCATGCATCAAAATTTCAATGGATTAAAATATGCAATATATGCATCAAAATATCGATGCATTAAAATATTAGATTATATCCATCAAATATATTGCATATTTTAATGCATTGAAATTTTGATGCACGAAATGCATATATTTCATAGATAATTAGTACAAAACTCATGCATAAATTAGTCTTGTAAAGATCGCATCTAATATTAATCTTATAAATATATATATATATATATATATATATATATATATATATATATATATATATATATATATATATATATATATATACACGTGTGTGTGTGTGTTATACATACACCAAGAAATCTTCAAGAAAACGAACTAATTTTTAAACATGTTCACAATCACTATGGATATATCATATGCATAATATAATTATAATTAATATTAAAGTTCAATAGACATACCTTCAATATGATTTCTTGAATGATCAAACCAGAGAAAATTATTGTTTTTCGTGTTTTTGTTTTATAATTTCTGAGTGTGTTGTAAATGGTGTGTTGAAGTGTTAGATGGTGATATATCTGCACAAAAAAATACGTAAGACATTAGCCGACAACAAGCCGTCGGCTAAAGTACAGTAGTCGTCGGCTAAACAGCACAAAGTCGTCGGCTAAAGTACCGTAGTCGTCGGCTAAATTACAAAACTTTAACCGACGACTAACATGACTTTAGCCGACGACAAGAAGCATAGTCATCGGCTAAAGTTTTTTAGCCGGCAACAGGGATGACGTCGGCTAAAGTCTCGGCCTTTAGCCGCCGACGACATCCGACCGTCGGCCGTTCTCCGGCTAGTCGATAGCTAAAGTGATATTTTTGGTAGTGTCATTTTATCATTATGTCGAGCTCTGACAAGGGAAAGGGTATTGATAAGTCTCTCGAAAAATCCAAAATATCCAAGTTTGAACGAATGGCTCTTTATGGCAGATCGAAGAAACCATCTGGCATAACTATTCGGGAGTCTCCAAACCAACCTTCACACGGTTTTTGAAAACGAAAGTCAAGAAGATGAATATGATGCTATACATGAAAGTATTATTTATAATTCCACAGCTTCTAAAGTTTTATTTTATTATTATTATTATTATTGTTTCCGAAATGGATGCTTGTAGTAAATCCCCAAGATTGAGGAATGCTATTTACAATATGTATTTAAAATGGCTAAAGTACTTTAATAATATTCATGACGTTTTCTTGATTAGTGCTGTTTATCCCGATTTGAATTTAGCTCAAGTACAACAATTACTTGAAATTCATTATAATATTCTGAAAAATTTGGGTTTTCCTAATATTGTGGATAGTGTTGAGTGTCAAACTATGTTTGAAAATATTTCTAATGTTGAACAAGTCAATATAGATTTAAAAAATAGTTTTGAAACTCTTTTTGCTGAATATTTAGTTAAATATGGAGATATGATTCAAACACAAAAAACAAGAATTGGGACTACCAATACATTTAACACAGAACTAGAGAGAACTCCCGCTAACCCATCTCAACAACAACTCTATAATATAGCAAGAAATAGGGGGTAGTAACGGCGGTCAAAGAAATGACCTTAGTCGATATTATGCAACTAGTTTTATGGCCGAGGATAACAATGCAGGTACGCTTGATCTGTTGGATTGGTGGAAGAGAAGGGGGGTCGAATTTTCAATACTTTCCATTATGGCACAAGTGATTGTTGCAGTGCCCGCATCCACAGTCCCCGTTGAGAGCGCTTTCAGTGAAGGAGGCTATATGTTGGACGAGCGGAGATCCCGAATGATGCAAAAAAATCCAGAGGCTCAAATGATGCTTAAAGATGCAACAAAGACCGAGTTACGAAATCAAAAAAATAAGATGAATGACCTGTTAGCGAGCCAAGACGCCTATTACGAAGACACTATTAAAGGAGAGTCTAGTCAGATGAGACCGACGATATGATGACATTAACCTCGATTAAAAGTAACCAAGATAAGTCAACTACCTAAAGAGTATACATAAACAACACATCTATTTATATTGTTGCACGTAGTTATATTAACATTCAAGAGTCGGGACTAGGTTTTTACCATCTGTTTGAGTCATCCCTCTCTATTCTTCCCGTTAATTTTCTTTCCCACTCTGGTCCCGCAGAGTTGCACCTCCTCCCTTCCCGGGCATTCTCGCGCCTCATTCCTCCGGCGTCCTCTTGATTTTTTATCTTGAGCCACTTGCGCGGGCGCACTCCAGGACTCTCAGATTGTTGGGAACTTTGGAGAGGGTAAGATAGAACTTGCAGAAGTGAGATATGGCTGTCGACAAGACAAAGCTTGAAAAGGAAGCATCTGTTCTTCAATTTTATAAGATAGTCCTCAGCTGGGATTACCTTCGACTCCTAGAAGAGTCCGATGTATTGATTTCACATCCCTCTTTCATTTCGTGTTTATATATATATATATATATATATATATATATATATATATATTTTGGGGGTGGGGTGGGGGGTGGGGGTAGACTCATGCACTAATTGTAGGTCTAATATTATGGGATGCGTATATTTCAGTATTGCCTCGATATCTCATACTTTTGAGTTTTGAGTATTGAATTAGTACTTTTTTTTTCCTGTTGTCATTTAGAAGAAACACTATGATAAAAAGGTTGGGGATGGAAGTGAGGAGGGGCTGAAGGAAGTGAAGAACACGTACAAAGATGTCATTGAATATCTTGCTACGTTTGAGCCATTGCTTTTAGAAGAAGTTAAAGCTCAGATTGTTCGAAGAAAAGATGAGGAAGAAGGTGGTGTTTTCTATATTTCCCTTTTTTTTCATTTATCAGATTTTCTTTTGTGTATTTTCGAATTGGAAATCCTTGATTTGGGTGTTTTTGTTCGTTCACCAATTTGAATTTCGTGATTAGGCATGATTAAAATCTGTTCTCGTGAATTGATATCTCTGTATTTCTCGCCATTTTTAGTTTTGCATAATTTGCTTTTCTATTAGTTTTATAGTTGAACCAACATATAAATGTATAATATGCTTTTGGACATGCAGAAACTGAGTGGGATCATGTAGTTGTAAAAGAATGCAATGAAGTCGATGGATTTCATTTACCTACGTTTCTGTGTTCTGATCAAATGTCAGTATCTCAGAATGATCTTCTGTTGCTCTCGACTAAGAAGGTATTTTGTTGACAAACTTACCATTTACTGGTCTTAATTGTGCTCTAATGTTTGTTCGTTTATGGGATTCGTAGATGGTGATGGTTTATCTGAAAGTGGTCCCCATGATTGCAGTTTGGTGACGACAAGCAATTACCAGTTACATATGCGTTTGCATTAGTTGAGGACCGTAAAAAATTTGAAATGAGACTTCGGCTATATTTGTGTGGAGAAGTCAAAACATTTAATACAGATGGTGTCCAAACTTGCACAAGGCTATTAAGTATGCGTCCTGTTGTTACTAAAGAGCAAAAGCTTTTGCATGTTTTGAAGGTAACATTTCAGTTTACACAGTATGTATGTGCTGTTCTGGTGTATTGTCGTTTACTTACAAATTGTGGGCCGCAAATGAATTTTGAAATGCCTATATTCAAAAGAAATTATGTCTTGAACGTAAACATTTGAGTTTAAACAAATTGTATTTGCTGTTTTGGTTTATTTTCTTCTATTTTTACAAACTGTGGGATGGAAAAGATTGGTAGAAAAACGTATATTTTAGCAACAAAAATGGGATATATATATAGGTCTCTTATTAACTCTGGTGATGATAATTCAGCTATTGATGTTGGTTAAATACTAATTTCAGTATACACATCTATTGCATAAACGTACATGCCAATCCATTTACTATTCTGCAGCTGACATGGACCATCATGTTTTATTCCAGATTTGCAGCTTATCAACTATAATCCGTGAATATGTTGCTATGCGGTCTGTTAGCTCCCTCCCTTTCAAGGATTTGATATTAGCAGCAGCGGACATGAACTATAACACTGAAGACCGTGCCTGGAAACTATGTAGGCCTCAAATGGATTATATTGAAAGCAATTATAATAAATCCCAGCTGGAAGCTATATATGTGAGCTCTTAAGAAACTTTTCCCTCAATGTTCAGGACCCTCAAGAATTTTGTCGTTTTTCAAAGTTTATCAGTTTATACACTGTCCACATATACATATAGCATTATATAATTTTCCTATAAATGCTTTCTGTGTGGCTTTTCGTATTTGTCTTCTATTTTATTGTACATTTTCTAATAGCGCTCTTGTGGATGTGTCGCAGGCAGGTCTATCGCGTCAACCCTTTGTTTTGATACAGGTTTGCCTGTTCATTTATGTTCTCTTAATCTATTCTAGCTCTATTTTTTTTTTTAATGTGCTTGTGTTTTCCAACCAAATCATGAAAGATGACTTGAAATGTCTATTTAACAAAATACGTGCTTTAGGGACCCCCAGGGACAGGAAAAACACAAACTATCCTTGGGATTCTCAGTGCAATTTTGCATGCTTCTCCAGCTAGGGTTCTCTCTAACCAGTAAGCACCTTTCTATCAATTGCTTATGTTGCTGACAGTAAAGCAGCTAATAAACATCATATTTAATCTTACGTACAATTTCATACGTAATTCGTATCAATTATGTAGGGGAAAATTGATCGGAGTAAATCGTGGACCCGAACTGCCTATTCAGGAAAAGTATGTTTGGTGCTGTTATGTATTTTTGTATGTGTTTGCATGCACGTTTGGCGTTTTAATAGCATAGATATATTTTTTATCTGAATCACTTTAAGCCTGACTTGTTAAAGTATTTATTTGTTACATAAAGTTAAGTTCTGTATACTGGAACCCATATGTTAATGATGTATCTTGTGTTTCACAGACGATGAAAGTTGACCTTTAAAAGAAGAATCTAGTGAATCAGTTTACTGCATGAAATTATAAATGTAAAGGTGAAAGATAGTTCCAGGTTAACGCTTATACGACATATTGAATATGTCAAACAAGTTCGTGATATATGAAAAAATCCTAATATGCATGAACTTTCAAGTACTGGATCAGTGTTTCAAATGGCGGCCATGAAGGTATGATGTGGCAGAAATATGGTGGACCAACCATTTCATGGCGGTTGTTTGGCGGCTTTGCATTGACGGCTGCATTCAGATGGCTACCATGCCGGAAATTGAAAAAGAAGAAGAAAAAACTCATTTGCATTCTTCAGTCCAACCACGATAAACGAAGCTCAAATGAAGCCCAACTCTAAGAAAGCCGAGAAAATGTCTTTCTTTCTCTAATCTGGCTCCAAAAATCCCTAAGTTTGTCTTAGGCTATAATCCGACAATAAAGAACAATCATGGAGAGAACCTTCTTCATTAGAATCCTGTATTCCAGCAATCTCCGTGATTCAGCGACAGCCTCCGATG
Source organism: Orobanche coerulescens (assembly GCA_033398695.1). Classification (NCBI taxonomy): domain Eukaryota; kingdom Viridiplantae; phylum Streptophyta; class Magnoliopsida; order Lamiales; family Orobanchaceae; genus Orobanche; species Orobanche coerulescens. Next base: position 122,026,939 of record CM065807.1, on the reverse strand, counting down.
TATTTCTTTGTTTGGGCTGCCTTGCCTTCATTTCCTTTGTGCTCAGATTAATATCTTTCCCTGTTTGCTCTCTTTGCTTCCTTGGTTTGTGCTCAGTTTATTTCTTTTTCTTTTTGCTGACTGCTTTTTTTTTTGATGCTCTGTTGTAATTGTTTTTTATCATTATATTGTTATTTTTGGAGTTCTGAATTTGTTGAAAATGTGTTTTTAGTAACTAAGGACATTGTGACTGGTGAGTAATGATATTTGCCTTTTAATTTAGCGATGGTTCTTGACATTTTTAAGGCTTTATGATATTATATGTTTCTGCAGTATTTTAGTATGTATATATATATGTAAAACATATCTAATTTTGGTCGGCGATGCTTCTGCTATAGGCCACAACACTATCTGCCATATTTATATTGCGAATTTTGCCTCTCGGCCACAAGCCACTGATGACATGGATACTGATAGAAAATTTATTAATTGTTATTTGTAAAGCCTCTTAGCAGTGTGGGGCCTATAAGGTGATTTTTTATGGCACAGAGTTGGCAGTTTCTCTATCATTATTTCATGATTCTTGGATAAAATTCACCAAATATAGTATAACACTATGTAATTAAGGGAAAAAGGAACCTTAGAAGGGACCTAAAACAAGCATCGTACATGTGTGTTTGATATAGGTACAAATTTCAAGTTTTCCACGCTTAAAATCGTATAGTACTATTCATCCCACTGAATTTGTGTGAACCTTTGCATTACCAGATGTACTTGTACTTTTATTTGAGCAATATACCGAGACAGTAAACCCTTTGGTTTCCTGCTGCTGAAATCATGCATTTTTTATCCAGCTTTTCGTTGCGAACTTTTCAAACTAGCATCAAATCAAAGTTTCATCTATTTCTAGAGTTCTCACTGGGAATAGCTTTCTGAAGGATGTTCTGCTACGTACAGATATAACCACTGGGAAAAAGCATCTCCGTGGTTAACTTGCAGCAATCCTCGAGATAAAATCATACCTAAAGATGGCAATGATGGATTTTATCCGACATCTGGCAACGAGTTGGTAAGTGTAATTTCTTCTCTGAATATTTCATTCCCAACTTACATGCATTGCATGTCCTCAAACTTTTGGACTTCATGTAGAAACCAGAAGTGGTCATTTCCAGCCGAAAATATCGTGTTCGTGTTCTAGTATGTGCTCCATCAAATTCTGCCCTCGATGAGATTGTCTCGCGTGTGCTAATTACTGGTAAATTTTCTATGTTATCTAAGATTATAATTATATTCGGCAATGATGAAATATTTCTTCCTTAAATCTTCACATATGACTGTTATGTTACTTTCTATTTATCTAATGTTCAACCAAATTTAGTTGCTGCGCAAAATTTTCCTTGTTAGAAGGCCTATGAATAGTAGGAAGAAATAGTAATTCATGGTTACAGGCGACTAAAAAATATACTGAAGCTTTTGTAGTTATATTACAGGCATTCGTAATGAAACTGGTTATGCATACAACCCTAAAATTGTGCGAATAGGTCTTAAGCCACACCACTCGGTGCAATCTGTTTCCATGGATTACTTGGTAAGTACATGGTTATCAGTAATAATTATATCTGTCTATTTGTTTTCTCCCTTGGTATAAGCTGACAGAGATAACAAATGATCTGGACTCTCAGGTAGAGCAAAGACTCTCAGGTGTAGACTCTCAAACTGGTGACAAGCAGAAGCAAGGTGGTGTAGGAAATGATCTGGACAGTATCCGTGCTTCTATACTTGATGAAGCAGTAATTGTATGCGTCTGATTTTCATGTTATTAACACAAGTATATCTTGTCAAGGGTTTAATTGCAAAAACCACCCCTGAGGTTTTGTCTAATTCTCAAAATAACGAAAATGCCCTTGAGGTTTGTATTTACCTTACAATAGCACCCTCTTTAGTCTTTACCCCTCTGCAGGGTTAACTTTTGCAAAAGGCAAAATCAAAACTCAAAGGGGTTATTTGTAATTTTGGAAGATAACTGGGTCATTTTGTAATTAGGCTAAACCTCACTGGTAGTTTTTGTAATTATTGCCTTTTCATTTGATAGATATTGCCAAAATATATTGGTGATTAGCTAATTTTGCCAGGTTTTCTCAACTCTGAGCTTCAGTGGATCGTCTCTCTCCAGTAAATTAAATCGTTCTTTCGATGTTGTCATAATTGATGAAGCCGCTCAAGCTGTAAGTTGCTGCATATCTTGATCTTAAAAATTTGCAGTTGAAATTTACTTCAACGAATTGTATTTCCATCTTTTAACATTTAGAGATTCTTTCTATCTTTAATGCTTCTTCTTAACATGTCAATTTTTGAGTATATAATATGCCCGCTTTCATCAAGTCGATCACTCAGCCACTGGAATAATGTGTTGTATTCTTTTTTCTGTATTGACTTATTATGTTGTGTTATAGTATGAAACTTATTTGTTGAAGGTTGTAGACTTGTTTTACTCTTGTTTAATATTAATTTGTATTTTGAATGTCATAACTTGTCTTTGCAACAGGTGGAGCCAGCGACCCTTATTCCACTGGCCAATGGATGTAAACAAGTATTCTTGGTATGTGCTCTTCTGGATGTGTTGCTCCGATTAATTATCAATGATGTGGACTGACGACAAATCTGTTTCAATTTGAATGGAAGCACTTCAATTTTAATTCAACTGATTCAGTTTCTATATAACGAGCCGTACTTGTAATATATGGAAAAGAATACATCATTGCTAATTTCTTTTATCAACGTGTTATGAGTTCCATCCTTCTGTTTTAGGTAGGGGATCCAGTTCAGTTGCCAGCCACAGTAACTTCCCCTGTTGCACAAAAATTTGGGTAAGAGCATGATGATCAGCAACTGTAATTTACTTCCAGATAAATAGTTCCTGTCTTTACTGTTTCTTTTTCTGGACTCTACTTTTGAAGTAATAAGTGCGTTCTGGAAATTCTTCAGATATGGAATGAGCTTATTTAAAAGATTCCAGATGGCAGGCTATCCAGTAAAGGTGCTGAAGACTCAATATCGCATGAATCCGGAGGTGCCTGACCTTTATTTTCGTTATTTTTTTTTCCTATTTTTTTTCTTGTACATGGCTATAAATGTCAGGCAAAAACTTATTTGAGATCGTCTCGCAGAATACATTCCGTGAGATGGAACCTAAATTTTAGTATTTAGTTGTTTTTCCACAGTTCTCTAGCTTTTTTTTTCCTCAGCGGTTTTCAGTTTTTAGGGTTTTTTACTTATAGTTTTTCATCTTTTTTTCCTTTAGCTTCTAGGGTTCATTTTTCAGTTTTTAGGCTTCATTTTCTAGTTATTTTAGTTTTTTAAGAGTTTCTATTTATTGGTACTTCTTTTATTATTTTAAGAATTAGTTTTAGGTGACCGTCTCACGGTGAGACCAATCCATTATGTCTCACACAACAGACCTACTCTAAATGTTAATAGAGGACTCATCTCGAAATACTAAAGCTGCACATGCAGCATTTCGATTGAACTGCATAGATTCATATGTTGAATTTAAAATCCGTAACCTAGGGTTTCAGAAGCCATGAATCTTGGTCCAACTTGTCCAAATTTGAACAAGCACAGTCATCAGCTATGATTCAGAATAGTGGATGTGAACTTAGACTTCGAATTTTGTAGATGGGATAGAAAGTCATTGTTCTCAGTGGCTGATCCAGGACTTGAAAGAAAAAAGAAAGATTGGCATCCACAGCCATAAGAAAAATAAATAATATATAAAACAAAATCAGAATTCTTACAATCTAAAGAACATTAAGTTATGAAAGAAGTATTGTAAAGTGCCAAGCTAATATGCAAATTTTGGAGTTTAAAAAACAGAAAATATTAAAATAAGAATTACGAATAAAAAAAGTTCATCTAAAACACGTGCAACTGTTCTCGACGGGTCTTCATTTCTGAAAGCGGTTAAATACTATCACTACTTATCTTCAAAAACACAGTGCTTAGGGAAAAAATAGTGTTATGCACGTGCAACCCTTTTGCCTACATAAATCCATTACTGCTTTTTCCTGGGAGTTGCTCATCTATAAGCACGCCCCACCATTTCAAGAAAAAGATACATATTGTACTTACTACAAACGGAAATAACTTTGCTCTGCAGATCAGAAGCTTCCCTTCGAAGGAATTTTATGATAATGCATTGGAGGATGGTCCAGATGTGGAAGTAAAAACAAAGCGTTCGTGGCATAAATTTCGATGCTTTGGGCCATTTTGCTTCTTTGACATACACGAAGGGAAGGAGTCCCGACCAGCAGGAAGTGGTTCTTCGTTAAATATTGATGAGGTCGATTTTGTCCTCGCGATGTATGGTACATTGGTGAGTAGATATCCAGAGCTTAAGACAAGTTCCCGACTTGCAATTATATCACCGTACGCTCAACAAGTCAAGCTCTTCAAAGAAAAATTCCGTACCACTTTTGGTGTCGAGTCTAAGAAAGTTGTAGACATCAACACTGTTGACGGATTTCAGGTAGTTTTTTCAGATCTTTATTAGGCCGATGTATTTGAGTATTGTACTTGTGTGGTGCCCATCACAGATAGCTACTTTTCGATCCATTTGATTTTGGGATAACTGCAAATACTACCACTGACTTCTGGAGTAATTAACAAAAGAGATCCAGATAAGTTTCAAACTTACAAAAAAGTCCTGGCGGTTCCATTATGCCTTAAATATAAGGCTGTATGATATATTGATGCATGTAAGGGTTTGTATTTTTTCGAATATTTGTTTGGCTTATGAAGAGGGAAAATATGAAATTAATCAAACCTCATTTTTTTGGCTAGTTTGGAGTTTTTGCTGTTATTTTCTCCTTCATATGAAGGTTGCGACAGGAAGGGCATCCGGCGTAAAACTTTGCCACTTTGTTATTTGCATGAGTTATGGTGTTAACTAATTTTAGACAATTTAACGACACTATAATCTTCATGCCACCGACCCCAACATAGTTGGGATTAAGGTGTTGTTGATGATGATGATGATAGAAACAGTAGGGGTGGTATTCGTAATTATCCCTTTTTTTTTCATTTTTATTTTATTTTATGGTTGGAGCCACCATAATAGAGTTGAGTTGAAACAACATTCCAGGGACGCGAAAAGGACGTTGCGATCTTTTCATGTGTTCGGGCAAGTAAAGATAAAAACATAGGGTTTGTTGCTGATTTTAGGCGAATGAACGTCGGGATTACCAGGGCAAGGTCGTCTGTTCTGGTAATGGTTATATCGTAACAGCTAGATTACGGAAATTCAGAACAACTGACTATCTGGATTCATGGCCTGTTATCGCCTAATAACATGGATTTTCGTAATTCTAGGTTGTGGGTTCTGCATCGACTTTGAGAAGAGGAGACAGCCACTGGAAGAATCTCATCGAAAGTGCAGAACAGAGAAACATATTGTTCAAGGTAAGACATCTATTCCCCATTTGAATTGCAGATCATCACTGAATATAGTCTCTTTAGTAGTCACCTATCCCGTTTAGTCGAGAGTTTTAGCGAAGAGTTAAATTCACGAGTCATTGTGCTTATGTTGGTGGTTCTGAAAATTGATTTTGAAACCCCTAGGCCAAGAGTTGATGACTCCTTTGGATCCCTTCACTATGGATGTAACAATATTCAATATAAAAAAACCAGAGTTTAATCACACAATCAAATCTCCATCTTTTTTTGGCAATTTCGGAACTCTTCACGGTTTTTCTTTAGATACATACCCCCTAAACTCGGATCAAAATTGCAACTATTTGGAAGTTATCTTTGAAATGGAATTAAGCTTTAATCTGTTCCATAGTCTTAAAGAGAATTTTGTTTTGTTTTTCTCCAATTCGCAAGCAATCGAGGTTATCCCGACGCCAACTCGCTCATGCACTGTCAGGACGATATGTCTCCGACTAGTCGTGTCAAATCGACAGGAATTTCATATATATCATATACCTAATACAACTAAACACATCAATTTATAGTTTTCATCAAAAAACTAATGAGTAGATTATAATGTCCAAATTCAACAAATATCCACGATAGATCATAGTCACTACATAATAACATCCAAATATAATTGAAATTGTTAATTAGTAAATAAAACGCATATCTAAGATGGAAAAACACGGATGTTTTCATACATTTTAACCATTTTTAGTTTCATTTCCAGTTTACTAGTCGGGTTCTGGATTAAAATCTGGGTTTTTGGGTTGGGTTTCGGGTTAAAAAACTTACCGTCTAAACTCAGTAAGTCATCCAGCAATTTTTTTTAAAACCTGACAGAATGACTTGTCGTCAACTAGTCGACAACTTGATAACCATGACCAATGAAAATGCGGGCTAACATGATCCATTATTTCGAGAAGATTCTTTGTTAAGAATAATGACAGTCACATGGTCACGGTCCTCTAAAAGTAAATCATAAGATTTCTTTTAGGGCTCGTTTGCTAAGTTGTATGGGATAAAGCTTGATAAGATTGACTGGGATTTCTTATACAATATAAGAAATTAATATCATATTTGGTACGATGTATTAAATTCGCTGCAAAATATAGATATCATGGTAGTTTATTGAATTTATTAGTTGTAGTATTGTTTGATATCATCTAATACCACCTCTTAGGTGGGATACGTAATACCAAAAATCAGTATTATTTATACGGGCCCGAATTTTATCAAGGGTCCTATACTTTATACCAAACAAGGTATAAAGGTGTATTAGACATATAGTAAACAAGCCCAAAGAAATCAAAGTAACTAAAAAAACTTCACAAGAAATCCTGGAAAACTGAAAAATAAAAACAAAAAAATAAAACCCTAAAAAATGAAATACTGAAAAAACAATAAAGAAAAAACTAATGATGGTCCAGTGATGATGTGACACATGTTTTTAGCTAATAACAAACAATGATGGCCAATGACGTACTCAGCTCTGAAATTCTCCAGGTTTCCAAGCCCTACTCCGAGTTCTTCAGTGAGGGAAACCTCAAAACAATGGAAGTAGATGAAAAGAATCTGGAGGAGGAGACTCCTCCAGCCGAGATGGATGTCGACATGCCTATTGCTGCTATCGATGCCGGCATTGCTGAAGATAATAATGACTGGGAAGATGCTGGAGAAGAAGCTTATGATGGGGACTTTGGTGAGGATTAACACTTTCTTTCTGACCTGTACTACCAATATTAGCTTAGCTTCTATTGTTTTGATATGTTAAAGAAGGAATACCAAGTGTTTGGAATTCGTGCTTTGAGTCGAATCGGAGTAAATTATGAGTTTTTCTTGTTCTTTGGAAAAAAGTGAAATACTAGTACAAAAAGAACGACGTTGATTCACTCGGTGTGACTTTATCGGAATAACTATATTACTCATTAACTTAAATCAATATTTATAACATATTTTTTTATATATTCTTTTGTAGAAATATGTTTATGCATATTATCATTATTGAAGATAATAAAATTTAAAAAATATTATTAATTTTATACGTTAAAAATATTTTTATTATAATTGTTAAAAGAGGTGCTTGTGAACACTTTCTTTTATTTGGTCACACTTGGTCTCTATCCTTTCGGACTGAAATAGAATGAATTTAACTGAGTTGAGTTGAAGTGCTGAACTGATAGTAGCAATGCTAAATAATAATAATATTATTATTATTAATAATAATTATATACATTAATTTTAATTAAAATCATTGAAAATAATATAAAATAATAGTAATAATAATAATAATTATTATGCATAATAATAATAATAATAGCAACAGTAATAAATATCAATAATAATATTATATATAATATTATCAATGATAATACTACTTTAATAATAATAATAATTTTAACTATATATAGTATTATTGATAATAATATCAATAAAAATAATAATAATTTGTTTTGCCAAATTTAATTGAATTCAATGAATTTTGCTGAACTGAATTATACAAAAATATTGAAATTAAGCACAAAAGAATTGAATTTTGCTCGTGTTTCTGCACTCCTTTCACTTTATGCGACAGGGCATACGTTGCATGATATCAAAAGATGAATGTAAATAGACCGATCAAAAAAAAAAAAAAGATGAATGTAAATAAACATTTATTTCAGTGGCTACGAAGATTAGTATTGGCTGAAACAACATATATATTATATGTGGTAACAAATTTATTTCAGAACACTACAAGGAATTTCATCTTTTAACAAAACCACTTCAAAATGGTTTATATTAATGTCCTTTTTTTCCCAGTGCGAGATTAAACTCCTTTTACTCTTGAAGTAAAACTCGACGGTCGATATGAAACCCCTTAATAGTCGGAGTTTGGGGATAAGGAATGGACTGAATAATTTTTTTTACCATCGTAACCTTAATGTAATACTAAAGCTGGCTTTTGGAGGTAAGATCCACAAACTTTTTAGATAGGTGGGGTTCCAGCACGACTCCACCTGAGCAATTTGAGTCATCAATCTCCTGAGTCTTAACGACATAGCCTTTTCGGGGGGGAAGTTCTTACCTACCGGTACACGCATTATCCACAGAGGCCTTCTGACCACGCGATCTGCATAATTCATATAAATATGTACGCATTGTGAAGTACGAGCCAAAATCCCTATAAATAGTGTTTGTAGGGGTAAAGAAGAGTCTCCCGCCTTGTAGATTGTCCACGACCATGATTGCTAGTCTTTCATTAACTTTGTTTTGATTTTGTGAATGTATATATTGTGGTGAATTCTTTTTACTACACAAGAAAGGATAAAATGTAGTGTGTGGTTGGAAAAGTAATAACACGACGAAGATTCATTTAGAAATAATGATCTATTGTGTTTTCTCAAAGGCACTTTTTCTTGTTTTATGGGAAATTTCGTCAATTTCAGTAAGTGTGCAATTTTCATAGGAGTGGGCATGGGACGGGATGGGATGGAGTGCAGGGTCATCCATGTTAAATCCGTGTAATAACAAGCTGATGCAGGATCGGTGATTTTGAAATTTCATCCGTCTTGCGATGGCGAGGTAGAGAAAATATACAGGGGGTCCAGACTGTCTAGTATATATATTTTTAAATATATTTAAAATTTTTAAAAACCATTAAGTTCAGATTTAAAATAATAACAGCAAATACAATTAATATTCAACAACTGCACCGCTAATGATCGAGTCACCTCTCAAACACGCGGTAAAGGTGGTCAGTCCAGTCTGCGAGATCCCATGGCTTGGAAATGTTGAATAATCACTTCATTGTCAATAGCAAAAGAATATCTTTCTAGACATAACACACCATACAGTCGGTCAAAAATTTATCCCCCATTTTGTTGCGCAAATCTGTCTTAACAATATTCATTGCAGAGAAGGCTCGTTCTATACTAGGAGTTGCAACAGGAAAAACTAAAGCCAACTTGATAAGAAGATACACCAAGTGAAAAATAGTGTGAAATCCCACTTCCACCATATTACTTGCAAGTTATCTAACATTTTCTAATTTAGAAAATATTGCATTTCCTCGCATTTCAGAATCCACATCTTCAGTTGTTCTTTGAGCTACATTCAATCATCCACTGAAAATCTTGCGGATATAGTTCTGGAAGTCGAACTAACCCTGAAGAACTATAATTGGAGAACAAACTCTTAGGATCAAGGCATGTTATGCACATCAGCTATTATGTGTTAGTCTCAGTGAAACGATTCTCCATCTCTTGACTAATACAGTCAAGAACCTATTACATACAAAATAATGGGAACATGTTTGAGAAACAAGTATAAATAAACTAATTATAAGTAATTTTGACTAATTACAAGTATAAAATGATAGATAGTTGATTACCTGACAAAATATCTCAACTCGGAAATGGTGAAAGAATGTGTGTTTACGAAGAAGACGACCCGGGACATTATCTTCCATATGCGGGATGCTAATATCATTTTTAGAACAAAAACTATTGACATCTCCTAATAGAGCATCCCATTCGTTCTCTCTAAGATCTTGCAATTGTCTCTTGGTACTAACAACCAAACTCATATACAATATTTTGGTCTTTTTGTTGCAAAAATTGTGACAAACTACTTGTCAACCCCAATACTGTAACAAGAAAAGGTAGTTCATTCCAGCCACCGATACACACGCCGCCACCTCCTTCTCCATCACAACCCCATTCGACCATTTTTTCCGTCCACCACCACCGTCAGCCGACTCCCCATCTCCCCGCGCCCCTTCGCCAACAAAGTTCATCCAGAAGAGCACTTTTATCCTCAATCCTGGATCACTATTCCATGTCCTCCGGGCAGATGGTTAGCATCCAGAAGAGCATTTTTATCCTCGCTCCGAAGCACGCGCCTCGTTGGCATCAGAGAGTTCATGATCTTACTGATTTCCATTAGGGTGATCTCCCTATCACCTATCTTGGTGCACCCCTTTACAAAGACTTTATGAGAAGAGAGCTCTTTGCTGGGTTGAAGCAACGGATGTTGGATAGGATCTCTGGTTGGTCCCATCGCCACCTTGCTTTTGGGGGTCGCTTGGCTCTTATTAAGAGCACTCTCTGCACGATTCCTCTGCACCTTCTTTAGGTGTTGGACCCGCCCCAGCATGTTATCCAGGAGCTCAAGCAGATTATGGCGAGATACTTCTGGGGTGCTGTCGGTCCTAAGAGAAAGACGCATTGGGTCCATTGGCGATAGATCTGCCGCCCGGTCTTCAAGGGAGGCCTCGGGATTCGGAGTCTCTCGGATATGGCGAGAGCTTTCAGTTATAAGCTCTGGTGGCGCCTTCGCGCGGGCACGTCTTTGTGGGCGCAGTTTATGCTCCACAAATACTGCTTCGCTGGCCCTTCTACGCCTATGCGTACTGATCTTAAAGCTCATGCCAGCCGCCCTTGGCGCCGTCTCCTCCGCGTGGGTATTGAGGCTCAGAAGTTCATTTGTTGGACACTCGGTCGTGGCAGCGGGAGGTTAGTTTTTGGGACGATACTTGGATTGGGGATAGGCCTATCTCGTCTTATTGTCAGATTACTGGTAGACCCCATCTTAGGATTAATGATCTTTGGGTGGATGGGAGTTGGGACAGGGATAGACTAGAGTCCATTGTTGGTGAGGAGCTATGATTTACCCCTCAGTTCATACAGGAGATTCTTGCGACTCCCATTGCCGAGGAGGATTCGGATAGCATGTGCTGGACCCTTACGTCTTCGGGTGCCTTCTCTTTGTCGTCAGCTTGGTCTCACATCAGGGTGAGGGATCAGGTTAATCTCATTTTCGGGGCCATTTGGACTACCTTACTCACACCTACAATATCGGTATTCATTTGACGACTTCTACTGCGATGGATCCCAACTGATGATGTCTTACAGAGGAAGGGCATTTCCTTGGCCTCCAGATGCTCATGTTGTATCCTTACCCTTACCTATACCTACCATTCCGAGACCCTTGCCCACCTTTTCTTGGAGAGTGACGTGGCTCATGAAGTGTGGGAGTATTTTGGTGCATGGACTCATTTATCCTTACCTCATACTGATAATATCTTTGAGCTCCTGAGTTTTTTATCACATGGCACACACTTTAGGCACGCTGCTTTCACTATTCCTTGTCTGATCCTTTGGTTCATCTGGACGGAGAGGAATAGTGTAAAGTATAGGGCAATTACTTTTCTTGCTTCCCATGTTATTGTGCAGGTAGAGCGCCATGTTTCATTGCTAGCTGCTGCGGGGCTTATTTCTTCAGAGTTCTGGTCGGGGTGCTCGCCTCCTCACCGTTTTCATCGAGCTACTCCCTCTCCCGCTCAGACTCATTGCCCTATTCTGGTGGTTTGGCTTCGACCCGAGACCCCTTGGATCAAGCTGAACACGGATGGCTCATTTGATAGAGATACTCAAATTGCTGGTGGTGGAGGTCTGATTAGAGATCATCACAGAGAGCTACTCCTTGCTTTCCACTCCTATTTTCAGGACTCTTCGAGCTTTGATGCAGAGATCCAGGCGCTTGCTGTTGGACTGATTTTGGCTTCCCAGAGATCGAGACATGTTTGGATTTAGCTTGATGTTGCTGCTGTGGTGACCCTGCTTTCATCTGGCCATCGGGGCTCTTGGCAGGTTCGTCACACCCTTATGCGTATCCGACACATTCTCCGAGACATTCAGTATAAAGTCACCCACATTTTTAGGGAGAGGAGCAGGCCGACTAATTATCTCTCTGAGCTCGGCATGTCGTCCCTCGGTATTCAGACTTATACATATGATACTGCTCCTCCGTTTCTTCTCTCTCTTATATGGATGGACCAGCTTGGCTACCCTTCTTTTAGATTTAGGTAGTATTTATCATCTGATTTATTACTATGGGCCCGCACATTAGCCCACGTTTTTAGTGGCGCACCTTGTATTTCCCTAGCAGGCTGCTGGCATTTTAGTTATTAGGATCCGGTTTATGGCCCATTTTTGGTCATAACTCAGAGGTGATTTTTTACCTATCGGTCCACACATTAGCCCACGCCTTTAGTGGTGCACCTTGTATTTCTTTAGCGGACCGTAGGTACTTCGTTTTTAGATTTAAGATCCGGATTATGGCCCATTTTTTGGTCATAATTCGGGTCAAATCGCTTGTACTCTTGATATTTTCTTTATCTCACAGGTTGGTGGGTCCCGCCTCAACCCCCCGTCCACAATGGACGCTTTTTTACCAAAAAAACAATACTGTAACACCCTCAGATCCATCCGGGAATATTACAGCGTCGTGGGCCCCGAGACGGATCCCACAAGGTTAAAAGATAGTTTTACAAACATTTCAAGTATGCCTAAGTGGCGATGACGGTAACATCTTTTTAAAATATTAAAAGGATTTATAAAAATCTATTTTCCAAATAACATCACGAAATAAGATCATTTAAAAATACAAGGCCAAAACGCCAAAGCTCAACATTTTCAAAAGTGTACGTTAAGCCATCACTTGCACGTACCGATAAAATAGTTTAGAAAACGATTTTCCAAAATAACTTAAGTTGCCAAATACCAAAAGGGCATTTAAAAATACTCACACAGCGGAAATGACAAACAGTTAAAAATACTCTAGCAGCGGAACATAACAACTAGTCAAAATACTCGATTCACAAACACACGCCATAGCAAGTATCCTCCGGGAAGCTCATCTCTTCACGACCGCTATAAGCTCAATATCCCAAGAACCTAAAAATAAAGCTCGATACATACATACACACGACTTACAAACGAACAAGTGCTTACACGAATATTCAGAGCAAAACATATCTTCCAAAGCTTTCTGCTATTCTGATAGAAGAGATATACAATGCTCAAACTGTGAACAACACATCATCAGCTATAAGCTCATAAAGTCAAGCTGTTGTTTAAATATTGTTCTAACCCTTGAACAAACCCATCAGCCCTGTGTTGACTGAGAAACCTTACTATTCCCGAACTGTGTGTGACGGACTTGCATTGAAGAAGACGAAGCTTCAGAACTGTGTGTGAAGAAGCCAGTCACGTGTTAGCTCAAACCAATCTGTGTGAACGGCTGGAAGCTAAGATCTTTATATCAATGTGTGTGAACGATATATTGATTATGTTTGATTATAATTACGTAGTTGTGTACGCAGTAATTATAATAAACTTTTTACTCCTGTGTGGAGGACCAGTGGACGTAGAGGGGTTTACCTTAAACCACTTTAAATATTGTGTTATTTACCTTTTGCCTTTATTGTTTTATTAATTGTGATTATTTAAGTATACACTGTACACTGAGTTGCTGTATCCTCAGCAACTTACTGTATTAAAGACTTCCGCTACGCACTCAGATTTAAAAACCATACAGCTTGTTATTTAAAACACTGTCCAAGCTGTATCCTGTATACTTGGTGGCCAACAAGTGGTATCAGAGTGGTTGATTCTTAAAAAAATCAGTTGTATTTTTAACTGAATCAAATCCAAAATCACTTATTTTTATAAAAACAGTCTTTTTCATTCCTACATTCTCGTATGGATACATCAATGATCAACAAAGTTCCTATGTTCTCTATTAATAAGTTTGATGATGGGAGAATCAGGATGGATGCTCATCTTGCAGCAATGCACGAAGAGATGATTTTTGTTATACAGGATGGCCCCATCAAAATTATGAAGGTAAATCTGGTCCCTAGGATTGAAGGCCAAGCTCATGCTGAGATGCTTGAAAAAGAGCGCGAACAATGAACTTCTGATGAAAGAAAGTGCGACAACCTCGACAATGTTGCAAAGAATGCGCTGTTTGTCACCCTTGACAAAGGCACATTCTCTAAGGTAAAGAGCTGTAAATCAGCCAAGGATATCTGGGATAAACTCAAGTTAATTTGTGAGGGAACTGAGCTCTCAAAAGAAAACAAAATTTCAAAATTAACTCAGCAATTTGAATCTTTTGAAATAAAACCAACTGAAACACTTGAGGAACTTGACCTCAGATTCACTGGAATTGTTGGTGAACTTGAAGCTTTGGGCAAAATTTATATTCAAAGGGAGAAAAACCTAAAGATTTTCAGATCTCTCCCTGCCCGATGGGACATTAAAACCACAGCTATGCATGTGTCGTGTAATCTTAGTGAAATATCTACTTTTGATCTCTTTTCTGACCTCAAAGCATTTGAGTATGATATAGACAGGAGAGAGAAAGCTGAAGAATCTCCCGCTAGGACTACAGCCTTAGCCGCTGTATCCGACCATCAGCACAGCATGCCCAGCCCATCAGAGCCTAATTACAAGAATGCTGACAGCGACGATGACATCCTGTCGCAATATGAAATGACGCTCCTCATGCACAAGTTCAAAAAGTTCATCAAGCAGTCTGGAAAGACTCCCTACAGGTCCAAGCCTGTTCATAAGGTAAGTACTGAAACTTCTTCTGGTGACGCTAACCTGTGCTATAATTGCAGGAAACCAGGACATTATGCATACAAATGTCCTCATCCCAAAGTTCAAAGGTTTCCGGAAGCCGAGCAACAAGAGAGGGATGAACAAAGACGTGCTTGGAAAAACAAGCTCAAGGCACTGATAGGAGAATCAGAAGCCTCCCCCACACCATCCAAATTCGAAGAATGTCTTCAGGTAGTCACTGAAAGTGACTCATCTGACGATGAATTCGAAGATAAGGCATATATGTGCTTTATGGCAAAGGACATTTCAGAAGAAGAAGATAGCGATGATGAGGTAAGCTCAACCTCAGCTATTCCAGTAAATGCATCGCATACTTTCGAAAACATGATGAATGAATATAAAAATATTCAAAAAGCCCACGAGACTTTGAAGAAGGAAAACATTCAGCTTCAACTTTCCAACATAGAGCTGAAAGAAGAAAATGACTTGCTAAAGATAAACTATGAAAATATGTCAATTGATTGTGAAAACAGCAAGGTCGAGCATGAAAAACTCGTGGAGAGCAATCATCAACTTGCTCATGAACTAAGTGAGACTAAGTCTCAAAATGGAAGCAAGTCAAATGATTTTGTTCTACTTCAAGCAAAATTTAATACTCTCGAAAAGCGAGAAAGCGAACTTGAGACCATTCTGAAATCTTTCGAGAAATCATCTAAAAGAATGGAAGAAATTCTAAGCACTGTGCAACATGCTCATGATAAAAGTGGCTTAGGATACAACTCATTTCCCAACAAAGGGAAAACTAGTACTGTGTTCGTCAGGAGTGTGGAACACATTCGTGTATCGGAAGAAACTCCTAGTCCTGTGAAGGAACCTGCTGCTCCGCGAAAAGCAAAGGCTGCCATTCCGCCCCCGCAATCCTATTTGAGACAGCGGAATCATAAGCCATTTCAACCTGTAAGGCGCACGCAACAACATGCTCCCCGAGCATATCAACAGCGCCAACAGCCGTTCAGAAAGAAGGATGTATCCAAATACCAAAGGCCCGCACGACAAGATTTCTGATAAAGACGCCTAGTCTTCGGATACATGAGCCTCATTATCCATCAAGAAAGCAGGTGTCCGCACAGCATCGACAACAGCTTTGGGAATCTAACTGGAAACCCAGAAGGCAAGCTATATGGCCAAAGAAAATGGCTCCACCTCCGCAAACTGTACCAAATGTAACCTACAATAAGCCAATTGCTGTGAGGAAAATTTGGATACCAAAAGGCACTAACATTCACGGACCCAACAATCAAAGGGGACTTAAATCTACCTAATTTGTTTGCTACAGGATATTTTGGGGAAGGACATATGGTACTTCGACAGCGGATGCTCCCGGCACATGACAGGAGATAGAAGCAAGCTATCAGATTTCGTAGAAGGTTGCGGTCCAAAAGTGCGCTTCGGTGATAAATCTAAAGGAAGAACAAGAGGAAAAGGAAACCTTCTTGTCGGAAAATTCAAAGTCACCGATGTAGCTCATGTTGAAGGCTTACAGTACAATCTACTTGTATTAGCCAGTTCTGTGACAAACAGTTCTCGGTGAAATTCTATATAGATCACTATAGAGTCAAGAACATCCTGACCAAAGAAGTTGTGCTCACAGGAAGAAGATCAGGTAATATGTATATTGCTGACTGGATGCCTACGAGCTCCACAATTCCTTGTTTTGTTGCCAAAGGCACTGCAGATCTAAGCTGGTTATGGCACAAGAGGATGTCACACGTCAACTTCAAGACGATCAACAAGCTCTCAAGATAGGGACTGGTTATAGGATTGCCAAATGTATCATTCCTAAAAGACAGTGTCTGTGGACTATGTCAAAAAGGCAAGCAAATCAAGTCCACCCTGAAGAGCAAATCCTACCTTTCAACCCACAGAGTGTTGGAAATGCTACACATGGATCTCTATGGTCCTGTAGACCCAGTAAGTTTGGTAGGTAAGAAATACTGTCTCGTTGTTGTTGATGATTACTCCAGGTATGCTTGGACAATTTTCCTAAGCAAGAAGAAGGAAACAACATCAAAGCTGCCTGAGCTCATGAGAAAGCTTCAAAATGAAAAAGGATCGAGTATCGTGTCCATTCGTTCCGACAGAGGTACAGAATTTACTAACCGCTTTATAGAGCAATACTGTTCAGAAAATGGGATACAACACGAATACTCAACTGCCCATACACCGCAACAAAATGGTGTTGTCGAGCGAAAGAATAGGACGCTGAAGGAAGCAACAAGGATAATGATTGCCGCAAGCAAGTTGCCACAGTGTTTCTGGGGCGAAGCAACCAATACAGCATGCTACACTCAAAACTGCTGTATCGTCAACAAGCACCACAACAAAACAGCATACGAGGTATGGAACAACAAAAATCCGTTAGTTTCGTATTTTCACATTTTTGGATGCATGTGCTATGTGTTGAACAATAGGAAGGATCAACTTAGAACCTTTGATGAGAAGTCGGATGAAGGAATATTTGTAGGATATTCCTCCGTCAGCAAAGCTTACAGGATCTTTAATAAAAGGAAGCTGACCATCGAGGAATCAGTTTATGTAGTGTTCGACGAACCTCACCATGACCCTACAGGAGTAGAAGCTATTACTTAGAACATCCAACAAGTTTCTATTTTAGATCCACCAACTCCCATAGAACCCGTAGTTGACCTAGAAATCAACCCCGCAGCTGTAAGAATCGACGTAGATGAAGCCGGTGCTGTACAAGCTGAAGCCAAAACTACAGCAACTAAAGATACAGTACGGGACCCCGAATTAGAACCCGACCGAAGATGGTTGAGAGATCACCCGCAAGATCTGATCATTGGAAACATTAATGCTGGTGTTTCTACCCGTAGAAGAATACAAAGTACACAAGGAAATGTACTGTGTGCACAAGAAGAACCAGATACTGAGATATCACCATTTCCTGAATGGAAATCTCTATCCGAGCTTAGAAGACTCAATATGTGTACTATTGTTGTATTCTTAGCCCAGTCCTAACCCGTTTCTACCATAGAAGCTCTCAATAATTCTCATTGGATAACATCTATGGAAGAAGAGCTTAACAGTTCCGAAAGAAACAATGTATGGTATCTTGTACCCAGACCTACGCATCAATCAGTTATTGGAACCAAATGGGTATTTAGAAACAAGAAGGATCGAAATGGACTAATTATAAGGAATAAATCAAGGCTAGTTGCCCAAGGTTATAGACAGGAAGAAAGCATAGACTACGATGAGACGTTTGCCCCTGTAGCCAGACTAGAAGCTATTAGGATATTTTTAGCCTTTGCCACCCATAAGAGCTTCATTGTATACCAAATGGACGTCAAAAGTGCATTCCTAAATGGAGACCTTGCCGAAGAAGTTTATGTTGAACAACCACCAGGGTTTGTCAACACAGCCGGCGTAGACCTAGTATACAGGCTGAGGAAAGCACTGTATGGACTTAAGCAAGCCCCTGGAGCATGGTATGAGACCCCGTCCCAGTATCTAACCGATAATGGATTTGAGAAAGGTGCTGTGGACAAGACCTTGTTCAAAATACAGGAAGGCGATGATCTTCTAATGGTTCTAATTTATGTAGATGACATTATATTTGGTTCAACTAACCTTGCTTTATGTCAAAGGTTCTCTCATCTCATGCAAAGTAAATTTGAAATGAGTATGATGGGAGAACTTAGTTATTTCTAGGTTTGCAGGTAAAACAATTGCCTACAGGGATATTCATCAACCAGGAAAAATACAGCAAGGAGCTTCTCAACAAATTTGGAATGAATACTTCCAAATAATCGTCAACCCCCATGAGCACTTATGTGCAAATTAGTGCTGATGAAGCCGAAAAGCCGGTTGACCAATCACTCTACAGGAAGCTTATTGGCTCTCTCCTGTACCTAACGGCTAGCAGACCCGATATCCAGTTTGCTGTAGTAGTGTGTGCGAGATATCAAGTAGCACCCAAAGAATCACACTTCAATACAGCTAAACGAATCCTGAAGTATATTAAAGGAACAGTCGATGTAGGACTATGGTATCCTAAAGAAGGCGGATTCGATTTAGTTGGATATAGCGACTCGGATCTCGGAGGCTGCAAGCTAGATAGGAAGAGTACAAGTGGAACTTGTCATTTTCTTGGACCTAGACTTGTGTCTTGGTTCAGCAAGAAGCAATTGGCAAACTCACTTTCCACAATTTGAATCAGTACTATCTTTCTTGGTAGTTCTTTGTATCCGATCTTTTGGATGCAGCAACAGTTGTCAGATTATGGGATTGAAGCCAAGGAAATGCCCATCATGTGCGATAGCACGAGTGCAATTGCAATTACGCACAACCCTATATTGCACTCACGCACTAAGCATATCAACATGAAACATCATTTCATCAGGAATCATGTCGAGAACAAGGATGTTCGGCTGGAAAAAGTTCATACAGATATTCAGTTTGCCGACATATTCACCAAGCCTCTCGACACAGCAAGATTCAACATGCTTCGACAAGAATTGAGATTTGCTACAGCCTGACTCCCTGTAAGTATTTACTGTTTTTACTCAACAATTGAGGGGGAATGCTGTAAGACCCAAGAATACAGTATCCACAATTAATTATCTGTACACTCAGAGCCTTCAATACAGAACTGTAGGGAACAAAGCGATATGAATCATCCTACAGCTGACGTGTGCAATAATTAAGGGGGAATACAGTATGACCCATGAATACAACACTAATCCAAAAGTTGCTGTATGGAATTGAAACCTATATGTACCTTTTAAGGGGGAACGCTGTATCGTCGCGGATACAGCACATACTATAGGAAATTGATTCATTATATATTATAATATTTCATTTTAAAAATAATTTTTGTCCACGTGCCCTGTTTTCATGTCAAACGTCTTTTACATTAAATGCCTTACACGATATCTGGATAATCGAATCTCAAAAGCCGCGATGTTTCAAATTGTTTAATATTTAATACCGCCGTTTGAGGCATTAAGGGTAATATGAAATGTCAAAAGTGGGACCCGCTCCTATTTTAAAATTCAATGGATAAGTGTACTAGTTACACTCAGTCCATCATAACCGTTCATTTTAAACACCGGTTCCCATCCCTTAAATCTGACCATTCATTCTCTGAAAACCCTTCTTCGCCGCCTACTATAAAAGGACTGTAAATGCCATTTGAGACTCTTTACGCCTTCAGCATATTTTAAGAGTACTCCAGCATTCAGCCTATAAGATTTTTCTGTGTTTACTGCATTTTTCTTGAATCTTTTTCACCGTTCCTTGAGAAATCATCAATGGCGTCTACCCAGACATCTTCCACCTCTCTCAAGAAGTCACTCAACTTCATCGACAGATGGATCTTCTCCAGATCTGTTGTGCTGGAACGTATTCACGCTGAAGGTGATGACGTTGATGCCATGGAGGTCGTCACTACAAGAATCCGTCAGCAAGGCCTCTACCGCCTTGGGAGACATACCGCCGAAAAATATGACACTCATCTGGTTGAGGAATTCTACCTCAATGCCGTAGTTCGTTTTGTCACTGGCTCAGGGAGGTCATGTCGCTGACATCACAGCCGTTATCCGCAGAGTGGAGATCCGCATTGACCAAGAGCTTCTCCAGAACATCTTCAAGCTACCTGCTGATGGTCTGACTATGGAAGAACTTGAGACCTTTGGGTCCCAAGATCTGTTGACTCATCACTATGGCTTATTCACCGGTTCAGCAACGGTGGATATGGTTCATACCACTTGCCATAAGAAAAATTTTTGTTTATCTTTTGTTTACTTACATGATTTTTGCTGCCGTATTATTGAGAATCGAACAGGTGCTTTTGAGATGTGCACCAATCTCAGGTTTAGGATGATGACCGCGATAATGACCTGCGAGAAGGTCAATTGGTGTCAGATCATCCTTAAGCGTTTACAGAAAGAGGTGTCTAAACCTGCTTCGCATAATAAATCGTCTGGTTTGTTCTTAAACCATATTTTGACGAAGTACGGACTTCTGCAAACCGCAGAGGCAAAGAAGATCAGTTCACGGATATTCTTAGGAGGCTTCAGGCCTACTGCCTTCAACCAGAGCATCCTGATTGCCAACAAACCTTTTATTCATAATTTGCCGTTGTCTGCAGATCCGAGGGACGTTTCTTCTAAGTCCCAAAGTGTTGAATCATCAAAGAAGAGAAAAAGATCTCATAGCAAAACTCCAGTTGCTGTTGAGAAGCCGAAAAGGAAGCTAAGGAGGCTTACAAAAGTTAAAGCTACAGAACCCTCCAAGCATGCTACTCTCGTGGCTCAACCCACTGATCAACTCCCCCAGGGCCCAACCCCTGTGGAAGAGATGCCCGCTACTGTCGATACAGTATATCCCGAGCCCTTGGCGGCTACGACGGATGCTAGGACATCTGCCAACTCAAAAGACTCTGGCGAGTCGGCTGCCTTTTTGGAGCCAAAAGCTACCTCTCCTATACGGGATTCCACACCTGATCAGGATCCATATTCCTTCAGGGTACCATCCCCTGTAAGGAATCCCTCTCCGATACAGGATTCCACACTTGTAGAGGAACCCATTCCTACAGCGAACCCAGGCGCTGTACGGAGTCCCTCCCCGTACACAATCATTTCCAAGACCCTGATTTCCATTCAAATCGAACAGTCTTTCGAGCGGTTTCTCCAATGGAAGAGCTACAGACTTGCTCCGTACGAAACTCTGTAAAACTGGAGCGAGTGGAGTAACGAAGAAAAAATTGTTTTGGAAATGACGGACACTCAAGAAATTGTTGTCCTGATCCAATGGGACAACTTATTCGTTAAGGAGATAATTGAGAGACATCTGTTTGATAAGGCCGAAACTCGAAGGAAAGGGAAAGCTTCATCCATGGAATCTCCCGATAGTCCAAAGTCCGATCCTGATTCAGACGATGATGATGACGCACTCCAGACTGGTTTGCGGATGAGTCGTGAGGAAGCCCAAGCAAAGAGAGATGAAGGGACATCTACTCATCAGTCGCCCCCTTCGCCACATCAAGACTCTGTTCCCGACAATGAGGATTCAGTCCCTCATGTCGCGGAGGAACAACATGTTTCGCAACAGGCACCCGAGCCTGTAGTCGCCCCCGCCGAATAAAGATCTAGCGCCATCCAGCAAGAGGAATCAGTCCCTCTTCCGGAGCAGGGGGATGCTGAGAGACAGCAGGAGGAATTGGTCCCTCTTGAATCCATGTCTATAGAAACCACTTCAACATAGTAGGATGTAGCACCCCCTGTCGCTGAACCAGAAACAGTTACTGCCGCCCCATCAACCGCCTTGGAATCCGACGACGGTGTTCTACCTGAGGATGTCCAACTCACATGCCCTAATGTGAATTTGAGAAGGTTAAATGGAGTCGAGGACTTTGCCCTGCCAGACTCTCCCAGCACTGCAGCAAGAAAAGAGCGATTGCGTGCTCTTGGCCTCCAAACTGTCTTTATTCAGGATGCAGTCAATGCTCTACACTCTGTATAAAAAGCTCTTGATTGGCTTCACACATCTGCCGTTGAAGAAATGACCGGGTTGAAGCATGAAGTCTCCCGAGTGGTAGAAGCCTTCATTGTCCTGCCACATGTCTTCAAGCAGGCCCTGAGCCAACTGCAAGTAAGACAAGAACAGATCCTGAGAGAAGAGCAATCAAAGTTACGAGTGTCTGAGGCCAAGACAACATCTGCTCTGATCGAATCCGGTTCCCAACTGCGAGCCCATGACAAGAACATTAAAGATATGTCGCAGGTGCTCTCCTCCTTTGTTGAGAGAATGTCTAATATTGAGACGAAACAGGATGCCGCTTTGCAAATCCTGGAACGTCTTGATGAAAAGGTGTCATACCTTGATGACGCCAAAAAGGGGGAAGAAACAAGGGAAGCCGCTAGGAGAACGGGTTTGGAGCAAGAGAAAGAGTTGTTAGCTCCGTTTGAAGACTCCATCACTGCAGACATAGCCCGTATCTCAACACCAAACGTTAGGATACAGGGAGACAGACCAGAATTCCAGGATCCTAAGTATCCTTGGAAAAGCCTAGTCTGAAAGCCGCAATCTATGAACCTCCCAGCAGACCGACAGCCTACCGCTGCAGAGATCAAGAACTGTTAAGATACTTTGTTGTAGTTATCAAGGAATCCTCAATTTTCAATAGATGCAGAACGGTGCAGGAAGCCGCAGAGGAATTCAAGACGAAGCTGGAAGATGGAATGCTCCCGCTACAGCTGCAGATGAGATCAAAGCACAAGAATGGTGACTTGGTTACCCACCAAGAGGATTAGATCCTTGTCTACGATAAATCATATGAAGGTCGAGCCATTTATCAGAATCGAGACAGGGAAGCACATCAATACTGGTGGAAAAACACCAAGAATGACCCAAAAAGGCCATGGAGGCATTCAGACTACAGGAGTTAAATTTCCTTGTATTATAATTTTGTAATCTTATCTTCAGAACAGCAAAATTTTGTACTCTTCATTTCTATGTCAATAAAATTTTTGCCTATCTTGAAAGAGTACAACTCGTAATCTACTGTGTTCTTATATGTTTATACTCACTTTATTTATTCTTACTGTATTCATATTATGAAACTTATCTCATACACAAACTGTAAGAACTTGTATGCGAATAGTTCATAGTTTAAGTTGTATGCATCTAGAAAACAATGTAAGATTGTACTTGCGCGCCAATCATAAGTTTTCAAATGTAACTTTCTTTTGATAAAAGCTGAACTTGCCTGTGAGCAGTTCTTAGTGTTAAGCCAAATGCCGAAGGCCAGAACATTCGAAAGAAGACCAAGAAGTCTGCCCTACTTCAAACCACTAAGTGTCAAAGTTTTGGCATCATCAAGGATGTTCGGATAACATCATAAGGTTTTAAAAGGAAGACTCGGAAGGACTTGGCAAATTATCAAAAAGGGGGAAATTGTTGGGATAACAAAAACCCTATATCGATGCTGTTGGGATAAACAATCCCTGTATCGATCGTGTTGTCAGAATGTTTTGACAATATGCCAAATCCTGCATACCGCTAATAGCTGTATCGAAAAGCTGATCAAGTATCAATCTGTATCGAAAACTTCTCGCAGTCCCAACCATACAGTAAACCTATCATACAGCAAAGAGTCCCGCAAAGATAAGTATGAAAGCTGTCTCGAAATATCAATACATCAATCCTTCCATACAGCCCTCAAACAGGACAAGAAGGAATATTCAATATTCGCTAGAAGTCAAGTCCCGTTTGATAAAGAAGTATTTAAATACTAAAGGATAAAGTATTTAAATACTGTAAGTCATCAGAAGATTTTCAAATCCCGCAATATCCGGATCTCAGTTTATTCAAGTCAAATATCTAGTTGTCGCAGAATCTTGCTCAACCGATCTATTTCAACGGATATATTTCAGAGGCTATATATATCTCAAGAGTTTGAATATCATCCATAGATAATAGATACATACATACACACGACTTA
Organism: Orobanche coerulescens; assembly: GCA_033398695.1. Taxonomy (NCBI): domain Eukaryota; kingdom Viridiplantae; phylum Streptophyta; class Magnoliopsida; order Lamiales; family Orobanchaceae; genus Orobanche; species Orobanche coerulescens. Next base: position 122,002,573 of record CM065807.1, on the reverse strand, counting down.
CAAACGAACAAGTGCTTACACGAATATTCAGAGCAAAACATATCTCCCAAAGCTTTCTGCTATTCTGATAGAAGAGATATACAGTGCTCAAACCGTGAACAACACATCATCAGCTATAAGCTCATAAATTCAAGTTGTTGTTCAAATATTGTTCTAACCCTTGAACAAACCCATATGCCCTGTGTGGACTGAGAAACCTTGCTATTCCCGAACTGTGTGTGACGGACTTGCATTGGAGAAGACGAAGCTTCAGAACTGTGTGTGAAGAAGCCAGTCACGTGTTAGCTCAAACCAATCTGTGTGAACGGTTGAAAGCTAAGATCTTTATATCAATCTGTGTGAATGATATATTGATTAGGTTTGGTTATAATTACGTAGTTGTGTACGCAGTAATTATAGTAAACTTTTTACTCCTGTGTGGAGGACCAGTGGACGTAGAGGGGTTTACCTCGAACCACTTTAAATATTGTGTTATTTACCTTCTGCCTTTATTGTTTTATTAATTGTGATTATTTAAGTATACACTGCACACCGAGTTGCTGTATCCTCAGCAACTTACTATATTAAAGACTTCTGCTACGCACTCAGATTTAAAAACCGTACAGCTTGTTATTTAAAATACTTTTCAAGCTGTATCCTATATACTTAGTGGCCAACACAACATATGACCTAGTCCTACAAGAGACCTACAAATGCATACTCACATGACGACATCAATATCCCCACAATAATAACAACAATGTATACTGAATGAAAATCCAATGAACCAGCGCGCATAGCATAGATCCCAAGATGATCCTATTAGATTAACACGAGGTGGATAATCAATAATATACATATGCACAACAACAATACATCGTAATCCAATGATCCAGCGCACACAGCTATAGATTCCCATGATAATCCCGTCGGACGAACGCATGGTGGAAAACCCATCCAACGGTCCAGCGCACACAGCTATAGATTCCCATGATGATTCCGTCGGACCAACGCATGATGGACGAACAACTACAATGCACAACTGCATAAAACAACAATACACAAATGCACGACAAAAATAATACACGAATATATCACAACATGATCGATACTAAATGACAAAAATGATTAGAGTACTTGCCTCGAGTCCTTCGAGAGCAATCTCGATATCAAAAGCATCACTAACAATTTCCTCAATATTCGACGATCTAAAAGTACCACGGACTGTAGATAACTCATATCCCCGCATTTGCTACAATATATCCTCGGTACCCAAATATACCAATAACGAATGGAAATCATATACATTATGATTTAACTCCCAAAAATCAGAAAACAACATACAATCCAAATCTCCAGAGTTCACAATAATAATCATTGCTATATGCATTATAACCGAAATGAAACTGAAACCATTCATTATTATAAACTGAACAAGTAATAACTTGCTTCAATATCGATACGATGATAATGAATCCGTTACCAATTTCCTTGCCTTCGTCTACAAGCTCCTAGGATCTGACCATAGTAATTCACGAACATCCCCGAACTCGACCGCAACATATTATTCTAATCAACGATCAATCCTCACAACCTATTGTAATAATCAATAAACCACAATCTAATAACAATCAACAACCGACATAACCAATCAACAAAACCAACGGTTCTACAATATCTCGATGAAACACAGTCTGAACAATCCAACTCAAACACTTACGAATCTATAACCACAATACGGTATACGTACGCTGTCTGTTGACTTAGCGTACGCTAGTTGTCACTGACTTGTATCTTACTCAAAACATAGTTTACGTACATAGTACCTCAATATTTACGTACGCTAAATATTCCAATTTATCGTGCGTTAGCCAGTCGACTAGGGTGCGTTAACATCATGCAGTTGCATGCATTACAGGTACCGATCAACACCTTGCGATTACGAATACGAATGTAAAGGAAATCATACTCCAAGATCAATCATAATCTTTCCAAATTCAATCTCATCATCATGGTCCATATCTTATCAAGAACATATGAAATCGACCACTATAATCAACATAATATTGGTTATAATCATCAAATCCAAGTTTATATCCAAAACCATTTATATCTTATCACATATTCATCTTTGATGTGATATGTACCAAGAACACCAAGAATCATAACATCACTTCCATATTTATCATCATATGACCTAAACCACAACACAACATCAAGAATCCGAAAATGGAATGAGAGATCAACCAATATATCTCTTTATGATAAACCACAATTCAAAACCACAAGAATCATATCAATATCCATATATCAACAACAACATCATCATAATACGGTAATCCATCTCATAATCATACATATCAATTCGTACATGCGATGATTATCAACTCAGGAACACCAATTCAGTCCAAGATGAAATCCGGAAGTGAAGAGTAATTACCTTTTCGAAGAAATGGGTTGATTCTCAAGATTGAATCCATTTCCAATCGATTCCAAGCTTAATATTGTTAAAGACGATCAACTCCATAGTTACTCAAGTGTTTGAAAACTCAACATATCCTCCAGGAACTCTCTCTATTGGTTGAAAGGAAGAAATGGACGAAATGAAGAATAATGCCCAACTGCACATATATATACTGTACATTACTAGCGTGCACTACTCTTCACAATATAGCGTGCGTTACTTGTCATAGCGTGCGCTAACTGACTTTGTTAGCGTGCGCTATCGTAGTCCAGAGGCTACTGCCTCACTTCGTACAATGATTTACGTACGCTAAACCCATGCCGCAGCATACGTAATATCGACGTTGACTTGCTACGGTAAAAGACTCATTAGCGTACGCTATTCTCCACACGTAGTGTGCACTACTCATAGTTGACTCAACAATCTGCACCTACCCCGAAGGTACCTGGATCCTACACGCCGAAAGTAACCAATAAAGCCAAGATTCCCTTTTGACCCATCTACATTTAGCGTGCGCTAATCTTTATGTTCAGCGTGCGCTAAATGCCATTGACGCATGAAAATCGGAAGCTGTCGACAACCTTACCTACCACTCGGATTACTTCTGACATTGGGCTTGTGCGCGCTAGTCTATAACTTTAGCATGCGCTAAGCTTGCACAATAGCGTGCGCTATGCTTGAATATTAGCGTGCGCTAATCAGGCTATACTTAGCCAATTCCAACTGTTCCTATCCGTAGTCTCGATATACTAGATACGTAGACATGACATGCTGAATATATATACTCCTTCCAATAATATTCTCATTCAATACTCTTGACATACCATATCTTCAAATGCAATTGTCGACCAAGTACGACAATAGTACCAATACAGATGTCTCGGTCCTTCAATTGTTTTATCCCTACTGTACCGATCCCACACTGTGCAGTATAACTTGGATAAAATAACGTTAAATAACTATAGTAGAAATTCAGGATATTACATACTACACCACTTATAATAAGTTTCGTCCTCGAAACTTGCAATCCGTCATAAAACAAACGAACCGTTCAACCAAAATATCCCGAAACCATCATGACAACGATCGATCATCACCACACGCAAGTAACCAAAACGGAATACTTACAAGTATACGAAGTCGATTATCTTTCGTGATTACTAGCAAATGATTCCCCTTCAAAGCCTCAACATGCTTGCTATCACAATTTCATGAATTTAATAAAATGCGTCGTTATAACTCAATTATGGAATAATCCATCTGTGTCAAAGCCTGTCTGCTTGATTACACAATCAAGTCCCAATCCTGATAAAACGAATAATACATGATACATCTGTGAAACAACTGCCCAAAACAATGGCAACAAATCCCGAAACATCGACACAAAGTCCGAACGCTAAGATGATCACCAATAATGATCAACTAATAAATTAACCGAGAATATCATCGACATGAAAAACTCCAATACGACCAACCAAAGGTCAAAACACAACCTAGAATATCATCCACAAGATAAAGTCCAATATTACCAACGAACGATCAACAATAACCGATAATACCCTCACCCAGTAAGCTCCAACACGATCAATATAGAACCACATGGATAGATATACGAAAGAATAAAATTCTCATAACGTTACACAAATCACATACCGTGGATCTCAAAGAAACACACCCGACTATTGAACATACCCTTCAGGCGTATGAAAAACTAGTCACAAACCGACGAACATACTCAATCATATATGGAGTGGGAACAACCAATCAATATCCAAAACAACCATCTTGGGGTTACCATCCCCAAATCTACACTTACTAAGAAAGCACACAAAATACCACATGCGAAGAAAAATCAGTTGAATCAAAAGTCAAAAATTACTATACCAAAATCACGCTACTACCACACTAATAGAGCCACATAGTACCTATGCCCTAGTTTCACAAAACCCAAAGTTCCAAAATAATATTTTGTACTGAATCTATAATACGCGACATATTTCTCTTATCTGATCAACCGACCGGTTATCCCTGGATACTCCAAGCTACCATGCTGAAATTCGAGCCTCTTTTCATCGTACCATTGATGTGTTATTCAGTCTGTGAGTCTCACTCGTAACTTCACCATGATATGCATCATGCACTACATTTGTACGTATACCAATCACATTTTCAAAACAGCTTGAAATTATACCATCTTGTCAATAAAAACAATTTTCGAAAGTTCTTTTAAGAATTTTAAAACTCAAAACTTATATATATATATATATATATATATATATATATATATATATATATTCGGAAGATTATAAAAAAAATCAATTTACGAGAAGTTAAACCGGCTCGCTTATGTCAAGTTCTCGATGACAATTCTTTTCGAATACACACGATTAAAGAAAATAAGATTATGCAAATGATTGACCACATCCATCCTCCTGTATACCAATTCGGTTCGTCACCAATTCTACTGACATTCGGTCGAAAAATCTGTAACACTTCAACTATGCCATGATGAAGTATGTTTGTAAAGACAACAATACTGTCTCTCAAAATAAATTTAAGAAAATACCTTTTCATGACAGCGAGCAAAATAGTTTATTCAAATTTTATCATGTTGAAAAGTATCATTTTCAAATGTTCAAAAATAGTTTTAGTGTATCTCAGAGTGAACTAGCATGACTACATGTCCCTCTCAACAATCCACAACATCTCTCCCAAATACATAACTCCATTTTCCCAAGTTTAACCGACATATCGATTTTCCATAATCATAGCTTCTCAAGATCATCGGTTTTGTCCCAACTATTATATTCTGCTACCCCCTACAGTAACGCATAGTATTCTTCTGAATCTCAAAGCATATCAATTTAGAACTGAAATTAACCTCAATGCAATTCAAAAAAATTGTGAACCCGACGATTCCTCGTGATACTGGCACATGTCTCAACTCGAGAAAATACTCGATACATATATTTTCAAAACATACATTTTGCAAAATCAGTTCAACTCAAAATGCGACACGTCTCTACCCAAAGAATCACGTTAATACCATTTGGATAAGTTTTAAACAACCACAGTACCACACTGGTAAACCACATAACACACAAGCCCGAGTGAACAACAAAGCCCCAGGGCTCTAATATTTGCCAACCGAAAACTCAAATGACGTGACAAAAGCACAACTCGACTCAACCCGATAGCCTAGGTTTTCATAACCAAAGCTATGATACCATATTCTGTAACACCCCCAGAGCCATCCGGGAATATTACAGTGCTGTGGGCCCCGAGACGGAACCCACAAGGCTAAAAGACATTTTTACAAACATTTCAAGTATGCCTAAGCGGTGATGATGGTAACATCTTTTTAAAATATTAAAAGGCTTTATAAAAATCCATTTTCCAAATAACGTCACGAAATAAAATCATTTAAAAATACAAGGCCAAAACGCCAAAGCTCAACAGTTTCAAAAGTGTACGTTAAGCCATCACTTGCACGTACCGACAAAATAGTTTAGAAAATAATTTTCCAAAATAACTTAAGTTGCCAAATACCAAGTGGGCATTTAAAAATACTCACACAGCGGAAATGACAAACAGTTAAAAAACTCTAGCAGCGGAACATAACAACTAGTCAAAGTACTCGATTCACAAACACACGCCATAGCCAGTATCCTCCGGGAAGCTCATCTCTTCATGACCGCTACAAGCTCGATATCCTAAGAACCTAAAAAGAAAGCCAACAATGGGGTCAGCCATAATACTCAACAATGATAACAATCACATCACGTCAATAATTACATACTAATGAAAATACTAAGTAAGAATACTACCAATGTAATCTTACCGTCATAAATTTACTAATTCGTGATAATCCTCATCAAAATGACCCTTCTCATATTGCACATCTCGTAATCTCGATTAACCAATAAACTCAAACATAACATCTATACTGTACCTCAAACAATACCCATGATTCTCAAAATATCATCATAACTCGCCATACGGAAATATACCAACTCTGACCAATTCGATCCATCAGATAACATCATCAAATCCAAACACAATAATCAATTGTCTATCAAAAGACAAACACCAAAGAAAATACGGAACATATCTCAAGATACGCAATGCCACGACAATCATATCAGTCTAATCCGAGATCAGATCAATACAACATATGGACCTGGTCCTACAAGAGACCTACAAATGCATACTCACATGATGACATCAATATGACCATAATAATAACAACAATGTATACTGAATGGAAATCCGATGAACCAGGGCACACAGCATAGATCCCAAGATGATCCTGTTAGATCAACACGAGGTGGATAACCAATAAATATACATATGCACAATACATGGTAATCCAACGATCCAGCACACACAGCTATAGATACCCATGATGATCCCGTCGGACCAATGCATGGTGGAAAACCCGTCCAACGATCCAGCGCACACAGCTATAGATTTCCATGATGATCCCGTCGGACCAACACATGGTGGACGAACAACTACAATGTACAACTGCATAAAACAACAATACATAAATGCAGTGTAATAACCATGTATTTCATGTGTGTTATTTTGGATGTATCTTGTTGTATTGTGGTTATTTGAATTTGAGGGTAGTGTCGATTGGCAATTGGAGTGTTCATGGTTAGTAACTGTTGAGTTTTGTAATTTCGGATTTCATTCTTTCTGGCCGGACTTCGCGAATTTTATGCTGGATAATAGCAGTTAGCGCGCGCTAGACTACACTGATAGTGCACGCTAACCAGGTGCGAGTAGCGCACGCTACTCTTGTACAATAGTGCACGTTAGGCCTGCTGGACAGCGAGTTTCCTGGACTCTGGACTGAGGCATTAACGCACGCTAATGGAAGACTAGCGTATGCTGTTACTGATGTGTTAGCTTACGTTAAAGGGTTGGTAACGCGCGCTAGGTCGGCAGGATAGTAAGGGCAGATTGTTTCTGGACTCCAGGCGATAGCAGGTAATACACGCTATGTTTCGGTTTTAGCGCGCGCTAGTGTCGATCGATAATACGCGCTAATATTTTTTGGGTAGCACGCATTACCGGGGTCAGACAGTGGGTTCTGTACTGCCCTTCAAGCCCGTTAGCGCATGCTAAATTTTAGCCGTATCGTGCGCTAGTTTGCCCCCAGTATATATATGTTGGGCATGTTCTAAATCGTCATTTTCATTCCCTTCTTCTCCTTCTCCGGCGGATGAGTATTCTTGGACATAGAGGAGTGTAGATCTTGGTCATATTTCAACATCCAACAACATTTTTGAGTTCCTAACACCAAGTTAACAACATCTCATCCACTTTCACCATCCAAATCAAGGTAAAATCCACTTGAACCCTAGTTCTTCATATTTTGGGGCTTTTGCTAAGATCTTCAATTCTAATCGATCTTAGCTTAGATTTGTGCTAGATTATGATGTTGTAATCATAATCCTTCGTTTTTATCCAAAGTTCATGGATTAAATTCCAAGTTTTCCTTCGTAGTTTGGATTCGAACTATGTTGTCTTCGTAGTGTTTGATTAAAGGTCCTAAGGGTAAAACTTAGGGTGAATCCTTCCATTTTCATAGTATGGTATTTGATTCGGTATTTTGTTGAACTAGGATCGAACCGTTGAAGGGATTTGGACCATACGTCTTTCCGTGCGTTATTTTTATATCGTTTCCAACAAAGGCAAGTACTTTGATTTCATTTATTGTACTTCATGTGAATATGTGAAAATGTGATTTTGAGAAAATATGATTATGCCATGTGTTTATTGAGTATGTGTGAGCTGAGTAAAACTAGCGAGGGTCCCCTGGGATTTCATTAGACTTCGAATTCTATGGATCACTCGATTGGGTTGTACACTGGGGAGGGCCTGATGAGGACTCTCCGGGGTGTGTATCCCGTGCAGGTACAGGGCCAGTACAACTCGGGAGGTTTTTTTGTGATGATGATTATGATATTGTATGCCGGAATATATGTGATGGCAGTGTGATTTCTGTTAAATATTCATTTGTTGTACATATTCTGTAATCGTTGTACTTGTACCGGAATTTTGCTGACCCCTTAGTGAGTGGATATACTTGTTGTGTATTCAGGTTCAGGTCCAGTGGGAGAGCCAGCACAGGGTGGACACGAGTTTGGTGGGCAGGATTGATATTGTATGCTATTTTGAGTTGGTGGTTGTATTGTCAAGGTCATGGTTGTGTTTTGGTTTTGTACTCGCGCGGGTACTGTCATGTGTTGTCATCGTGTTGTTTTTTGTTGTTAATGGTGTTGTTGTATCAGCTGTGGACTGTTGTATCAGTTGTGATCCTATGGGACGATGTGTTATTTGGTTTAGTAATATATGTTGTGTTGGAGACAGTTTGTTCTTTTAATTAAGTGAATGTTGCGGTTTGTTAATTTATAATGAGTTTTATGTATATTAAGCCTGGTAGGTTCTCCAAAAAGAATCTACGGTGCTGTAATATCACCGTAAATCATGGGCGTGTTACAGAATATGGTATCAGAGTTTAGGTTTATGGATACCTAGGTTGTCAGTGTTTTGGATATATTAAATTGAGTCAGTTGCTGTCTACGATATCATTGGCATGCTACCACCCCCTGTTGCCTGTGCTGAAGACTCTTCGGATGTTGGTTGCTTCTTTTCTTCGGAAGTAATTATCTTTGACATTGTGCAATCTATTGTTGTAATCGTTTCCTTGTTGAACCATTCTTATTCCTCAGTATGCCGAGAGGTAGATCTATCCGTCAACGCGGCCGAGGCCATGGCAGAGTAGTAGTATCTGAGTCCGAGAGGTTCGTTTCAGATTCGGCATCTCGTTCTGTGACTAGATCAGACCCGATCCCTTCAGGAGGTTCAGATGGGGGTTCGGAGGCCGAAGTGCCTAACGTTCTCCAACAAGTCGTAACGCAAGTGCACCAACTGGCCCAAGTGGTGCAGAATATTAATACTGGCAGGACGATTGAGGATAGATGGCTTCAAGAAGTTATGAAGATGAACCCCCCCAGATTCGATGGTTCCGGCGATGCGAACAACTGGGATCATTGGATAGTTGAGCTGGAAAAGATCTTTGACGGTATTGGCTGCCCGGAAGCCAAGAGAGTCCCAATTGCTCAGTATCTGATGGTTGATAACGCGTCAGATTGGTGGAGAGCTGTTAAGCCCAGGGACCGTGACATCAGTTGGGAAGAATTTAAAGAACTAATGGAAGCACAGTATTGTCCAGCGCCAGTACAGTTAGCAAGAGTCAGTGAGTTTTTCAGATCTCAACCCGAGGATGTCCTATTTCTAAGGTAATCAAGACATACAACAAGCAGTTAGTGTATGTGCAAGATCGGGTTAAGGATGAAATAGACTAGATACTTCACTTCGATGCTAGGATGAAACTGGAGGTCCGAAAGTATATGGCGGGCCTTGTGTACTACTTTGAGAGAATATCAGGACAGAGCGCTTGCTTATGAAATGGTGTCAGTTCCGGTTCTTACGGTTTCGAGCTCGAAGAAACCAAAATTTTCTGGTAGTTTCCGAGGCAGCGGATCGCGGAGGCCTCAACCTTCTGTGCAGTCTTCTGTTGGTTCCCCGCAACCCAGTGGAGGAGCGTCGAAAGTTTGTTTTAATTATGGAGGTCCTAGTCATGTTAATTCCTATTGTTCATCGCACCCTGTTACTTGTTTCACGTGTGGAAAGCAGGGACATCGGGCGTCTTATTATGAGAGGGTGAGTAGAATCCTTGCCAAGTCGTCCCCTATTTCAGCAGGCACCATCTCGGGTTAGCCAACTTCGAGTGTCGGATGCGGAAGAGGCAAGACTGAGCATAGGGATACACCTAGCACTGGATCAGCTCCACCCCAATTGTACGAGATAAGGTGGACTGATGACGTAGGGACTACAACTACGTCAGGTATTGTTTATATTCGGATGCACCCGGTAGATGTATTATTTGATTCTGGAGCTACTCATTCCTTTATATCATTATCTTGTGTGAATCGTTTGGACCTTATTGGTCTCTCTGCATGTGAACCTTTTATTGTTGGACTACCGAGTGGGGGAAGGATAGTTGGGCATCGAGAGATTGTAAATTGTCCTGTAACCATCGGCGGTAGAGATTGTCAATATGATTTGATTGTGATAGATATGAAGGGAGAAGATTTAATTCTGGGTGATAACTGGTTAGATCACCATGGGTCAGTAATGGATTATCGTCGAAAGATAATTTTGATCATTGATCAGGATGGTACGGAATATGTTTTTGAAAGGCAGAAACCCGGTACTACTGGGAAGATTATTGGAGCCATGAAGACTGTGAAATTGTTGAACCAAGTTTGTACCGGTTATTGGTGTTACGCAATGAAGACAGAAGCTGGCGGAGTTCAGTTATCTTCTATTCCTATTGTGAATGAATTTCTAGATGTATTTCCAGATGATTTGCCGGGATTGCCACCACATCGTGAAGTGGAGTTCGTTATCGAACTAGAGCCTAATGCGGCGCCAATATCCAAGGCACCATACAGAATGGCCCCATCAGAAATGCTAGAATTGAAGAAATAATTGGGTGAACTGCTGGACAAAGGTCATATTCGGCCTAGTGTGTCTCATGGGGTGCACCTGTATTGTTTATACGGAATAAAGATGGATCTTTACAGCTATGCATTGATTATCGTGAGTTGAATAAACTCACTATCAAGAACAAGTACCTGTTGCCTAGAATTGATGATCTATTTGATCAGTTACAAGGAGCTAAGGTTTTCTCCAAGATTGACTTGAGATCGGGATATTATCAGCTGCAAATTCGGGATTTGGATATTCCTAAACTGGCGTTTCGAACGAAGTATGGACATTATGAATTCGTAGTTATGCCATTCGGTTTGACGAATGCTCCGGCGGCATTTATGAAACTTATGAACAAAACATTTATCGAATATCTCGATAAATTTGTGGTGGTGTTCATTGATGATATCTTAATCTATTCCAAGAGCGAGACGGAGCATGCCGAACACTTGAGAATTGCGCTGGGTAATTTGAGGGCTGATAAGCTTTATGCTAAATTTTCTAAGTGCGAGTTCTGGATGAGAGAAGTTGCTTTTCTTGGACACATTATATCAGCCAGTGGTATTCGGGTAGATCCTCAGAAAGTTGAAGCGGTCTTAGCTTGGGAACCCCCGAGGAATGTTAAGGAAGTTCGTAGTTTCCTGGGATTAGCTGGTTATTATCGTCGATTTGTCGAGTGATTCTCGAAAACTACTCGACCAGTCACTCGGCTTTTGCAGAAAACTCAGAAGTTTGAGTGGAGTGATGAGTGTCGAAAGAGTTTTGACGAGTTGAAAAAGCGGTTGACTACGTCACCGATTCTAGCCTTACCGCAAGGAACATAAGGTTTCGTTATTTATAGTGATGCTTCTAAACAGGGATTGGGATGTGTATTGATGCAAAACAAGAGAGTAGTAGCTTATGCGTCTCGACAATTAAAGCCATACGAGATGAATTATCCCACCCATGACCTGGAGTTAGCCGCTGTGGTGTTTGCGTTAAAAATTTGGAGGCATTATTTATATGGTTCTTCTTGTCGAGTGTATATGGATCATAAGAGCTTGAAGTATCCAAACAGTTAGACGATCTCTCATTTATGCAGCTTCGGGAAGACATTGTTAAAGGAAAGGCTCCTGGATTCTTAATCGATGAATATGGAGTTCTTCGATTTCGAAGTAGAACTTGTGTACCTAAGCGGGATGATCTCAAGCAAGTGATTTTGAATGAAGCACATTCTACTCCGTACTCGATTCATCCGGGTATGAGTAAAATGTATAAAGACTTGAAGAGAAATTTTTGGTGGCCGAACATGAAGAATGATGTAACAGAGTTCGTGTCGAAATGCTTGACTTGTCAGTAGGTTAAAGCGGAGCATCAGAGACCTGCCTGGAAGTTGCAACCGTTACCAATTCCGGAATGGAAGTGGGAAGACATCGCGATGGATTTTATTGTGGGAATGCCAAGGACGTGAACCGAAATGAATATGATTTGGGTAATCGTTGATCGGTTAACCAAATCCGCACATTTTCTGGGCATTAGAGATACTTGGGGACCGTAGAGGTTGGCTCGGTTATTTATTGCTGAGATTGTGAGACTCTATGGTACCCCAAAGAGTTTTGTGTCGGATCGCGATGGTCATTTTGTGTCACATTTCTGGCAAGCAGTACAATGAGCAGTCGGTACCAAACTGAATTTCAGCACCGCTTATCATCCTCAGACGGATGGACAGTCAGATAGAACAATCCAAACGTTGTTGAGGGCTTGTGCGTTGCATTAGAAGGAAGATTGGGAGATTCATTTACCATTGATCGAATTTGCGTATAATAATAGTTGGCATAGTTCGATTGGAATGGCTCCATTTGAAGCATTATATGAAAGATAGTGTAGATCGCCAATTTGTTGGGACGAACCGTACGAGTCACTTGGAGTAGAACCGGACTTGATGATTCAAACACGGGAAAAAGTCGTAGTTATTCGACAAAGGTTGTTGACCGCCCAGAGTCGACAAAAGTCATATGCCGATGTTCGACGTTGACTGTTAGAGTTTCAGGCAGGAGATCATGTGTTGTTGAAAGTATCGCCGACTCGTGGAGTCCTTCGTTTTGGTAAGAAGGGGAAGCTTGGTCCTCGTTATATTGGTCCCTTCGAGATCCTGGATAAGGTAGGTGATATAGCTTATCGACTAGCGTTACCTCAAACGCTTAGTCATGTTCATAATGTGTTCCATGTTTCGCAACTGCATAAGTATGTTCCAGATCCCAGCCACGTTATTGATTACCAAGAGATTGAAGTTAATGATGATGTCACATATGAAGAACAACCGGTATCCATATTGGAACGACGAGTGAAGCATTTGCGACGTAAAGTGATCCCGTTAGTAAAGGTTCAATGGTCTAAACATGGAATTGAGGAAGCCACGTGGGAAACTGAAGAAATTATGCGTGCCCGTTACCCTGAACTTTTCGAATCTTAAGTTTCGGGCCGAAACTTCTCTTTAGGGGGTGCGAGTGTAATAACCGTGTATTTCATGTGTGTTATTTTGGATGTATCTTGTTGTATTGTGGTTATTTGAATTTGAGGGTAGTGTCGATTGGCAATTGAAGTGTCTATGGTTAGTAACTGTTAAGTATTGTAATTTCGGATTTCATTATTTCTGGCCGGACTTCGCGAATTTTATGCTGGATAGTAGCAGTTAGCGCGCGCTAGACTGCACTGATAGTGCACACTAACCAGGAGCGAGTAGCGCACGCTACTCTTGTATATTAGCGCATGTTAGGCCTGCTGGACAGTGAGCTTCCTGGACTCTGGACTAAGGCATTAACGCACGCTAATGGAAGACTCGCGTACGCTATTACTGATGTGTTAGCGTACATTAAAGGGTTGGAAATGCGCGCTAGGTCGGCAGCACAGTAAGGGCAGATTGTTTCTGGACTGCGGGCGATAGCAGGTAACGAACGCTATGTTTCGGTTTTAGCACGCGCTAGTGTCGATCGATAACGCGCGCTAATATTTTTGGGTAGCACGCGCTACTAGGGTCAGACAGTGGGTTCTGTACTGCCTTTCAAGCCCGTTAGCGCATGCTAAATTTTAGCCGTAGCGTGCGCTAGTTTCCACCCAGTATATATATGCTGGGCATGTTCTAAATCGCCATTTTCATTCCCTTCTTCTCCTTCTACACCGGCTGAGTATTTTTGGACATAGAGGAGTGTAGATCTTGGTCAGATTTCATCATCCAACGACATTTTTGAGTTTCTAACACCAAGTTAACAACATTTCATCCACTTTCACCATCCAAATCAAGGTAAAATCCGCTTGAATCCTAGTTCTGTTGGGATTTGGTGCCTAAAACGAAGGCCCAGCGGAAGCGGTAAAACGAAAATTAATTCGATCCGAATCCATACGAGGATCGATCGAACTACGTATATACGAATATATAAATGAAACACAAGAGTTACGAGAAAACATACCCTTGTAGTCCGTTGATTAAATGGTATCCTTCTCTTGAGCTATTGCCCAAGCTTTAGGCGATCTCCCTGCAATTCAATCCGCTCCAAACTCTTGAATGATCCAACGCCGAAAGCACCGCGTCTCTACTAGCCACGCGCCGTAGAAACGACCGGAATGACGATCACCTTGCTATCCTCCGAGGATACGACTAGAGCTAAGTGATGAAGCTTCCAATATGAAATTATAACACTCTAAGTGTATAATTCACTTTCTCTCTTTGATTTCTTGATTTTTCTCCAAGAACAACCAAGAACACTTAAAGAAGATGATGAAGACTTTGAGAAAAGTTTTTTTTTCTCTCTCTCTCTCTCTCTCTCACTCTCTTTCACGTATGAATGCAAAAAAATGGTGAGAAAAAGATGAAGTCTTCTCTCCTAATTATATTCCAAATCCACCTAATGACAACTCCTTTCCCATTATATTAATAGATACTATATCTATTAAGTCTTTGTCTTCCATTTAAAAATGGAGACAAAGACCAAAGGAAGGTGGGTGGAAATGGGGCGGCCTTCATGAAGAAAACGGACGAGTTTGGTTCGTTTCGGACTCCCATGAGTCCAAACAGATAAACTCCAATTCCGTTCCGATGTATTTATATCAATTAATTAATCCAATTAATTAATCATATTAAATACATTATGACATAATTAATTTCTCCAAGAAATAATTATATCCATGAATTAAATTAATCACCCAGTAATTTATTTAATTCATTAGGCCATAAATTAATTTATCCAATAAATCAATTTAAACATCCAATGTCCCAAATTTAGATATCCAATATCTAATATTCATAATGAGAGAATTAGCTCGATTCATTCCGTCGTTAATCCTATTGCGCAACTCTGTAGGTCCGTCTCAGTCAGCAATGGGAGGAACCAAAGAGTAGTAGCACCACCTAGCCAGCCTGGCGGCCTACACCGTACCCCAACTGAGAACGAATGATTGGGATCATTCAAGAACTATTCTGTCGTGAATACCAGTAAACGTATAAACCCTTCTTTCAAATGTCCCGATCAAGTTATAGGGTCACGGTTAGTCAAACCCTATCTGCACTTGACGCTATGCATGTGTTAATGCAAATCGAGATCATCGAGCTGTCGTTTATCTAATACAACTAGCTCCAATGATTTGGCCAAAGACCTATGATCTCATATGCCAATAACTGCATAGGACATATAACCCGCTCACTAACGGGAGAAAGAATTCTATCTTGGTATTCAGTAGGACCTGCTACTTGCCCGTCAAGATGCATGTCGAGGTTGACCCCCGCCTTCCGGTTTACAGGGTCGAACTACTCTAATGAAAATTTTGACGTCACAAGCACATTCCTACTAAATCCTCAAGTCGAAGGTTCACGAATACCTATCACAACCTTTGGATTCCGTCATTGACTGTCTCGGAGTGAAATCCGTGTGACGAATCGAGGGTGAGTCGGTTCGAGTATACTAATCTAATTAGCATACCTATAACGTGTGCTCCCACTAACCATTAGCGTTCGACAGGCACTCTCCATGTCAAAGAACACGTCATACAAGTCTTCACATAAACTTAATGCCCAGTCAAGTTTCATCGACTTGCGAACGATTAAGTATTTGAGCTATAAACCTTTTCAGTGCCGACCCCCTTATCCGATAAGGAGTGGAACGTTTTGCTCTCAAATACACGGACTAGTTTCTATATATATATTTACGAGTTAGGAATGCCAGTAACTACCAGTAAATAAAGAAACTTCCATTGCCTTATATTAATGATTTACATAATTACAAGTACAATGCCCTCACTCAACATCCTCTGAGTGGTATTCGAGGGCATACTCCCAACAAGTTCTTCATATTTTGGGGCTTTTGCTAAGATCTCCGATTCTAATCGATTTTAGCTTAGATTTGTGCTAGATTATGATGTTGTAATCATAATCCTTCGTTTTTCTCCAAAGTTCATGGATTAAATTTCAAGTTCTCCTCCGTAGTTTGGATTCGAACTATGTTGTCTTCGTAGTGTTTGATTAAAGATCCCTAAGGGTAAAACTTAGGGCGAATTCTTCCGTTTTCATAGTATGGTATTTGATTCGGTATTTTGTTGAACTAGGATCGAATCGTTGAAGGGATTTGGACCGTACGTTTTTCTGTTTGTTATTTTTATATCGTTTCTAACCAAGGCAAGTACTTTGATTTCATTTATTTTACTTCGTGTGAATATGTGAAAATGTAATTTTGAGAAAATATGATTGTGCCATGTGTTTATTGAGTATGTGTGAGCCGAGTAAAACCAGCAAGGGTCCCCTGGTATTTCGTTAGACTTTGAGTTCTACGGATCACTCGGTTGGGTTGTACACTGGGGAGGGCCTGACGAGGACTCTTCGGGGTGTGTATCCCGTATGGGTATAGGGCCAGTACAACTCGGGAGGTTGTTTTCTGATGATGATTATGGTATTGTATTCCGGAATATATGTGATAGCACTGTGATTTCTGTTAAATATTCATTTGTTGTACATATTTTGTAATCGTTGTACTTGCACCGGCATTTTACTGACCCTTTCGGGGGTGGATATACTTGTTGTGTATTCAGGTTCAGGTCCAATGGGAGAGCCAGCACAGGGTGGACACGAGTTTGGTGGGCAGCATTGATATCGTGTGCTATTTTGAGTTGGTGGTCGTATTGTCAAGTTCATGGTTATGTTTTGGTTTTGTACTCACGCGGGTACTGTCATGTGTTGTCATCGTGTTGTTTTTCGTTGTTAATGGTGCTGTTGTATGAGCTTTGGATTGTTGTATCAGTCTTGATTCTACGGGACGATGTGTTATTTGGTTTTGTAATATATGTTGTGTTGGAGACAGTATGTTCTTTTAATTAAGTGAATGTTGCGGTTTGTTAATTTTTAATGAGTTTTATGTATATTAAGCCTGGTAGGTTCTCCAAAAAGAATCTACGGCGCTATAATATCACCGTAAATCACGGGGGTGTTACATGCACGACAACAACAATACACGAATGTATCACAACATGATCGACACTAAATGACAAAAATGATTAGAGTACTTGCCTCGAGTCCTTCGAGAGCAATCTCGATGTCACAACCATAACTAACAATTTCCTCAATATCCGACGATCCAAAAGTACCACGGACTGTAGATAACTCATATCCTCGCATTTACCACAATATATCTTCGATACCGAAATATACCAATAACGAATGGAAATCATATACATTATGATTTAACTCCCAAAAATCGGAAAGCAACATATAATCCAAATCTCTAGAGTTCACAATAATAATTATTGCTATATGCGTTATGACCGAAATGAAACTGAAATGATTCATTAAGTATTATAAACTGAACAAGTAATAACTTGCCTCGATATCGATATGATGATAATGAAGCCGTTACCAATTTCCTTGCCTTCGGCTACAAGCTCCTCGGATCTAACCATAGTAATTCACGAACCTCGAACTCGACCGCAACATATTATTCTAATCAACGATCAATCCTCACAACCTATTATAATAATCAATAAACCATAATCCGATAACAATCAACAACCGACATAACCAATCAACAAACCCAACGGTTCTACAATATCTCGATGAAACACAGTATGAACAATCCAACTCAAACACTTACGAATCCATAACCACAATACGATATGCGCGCGCTGTCTGTTGACTTAGCATATGCTAGTCGCATTACATAGCGTGCGCTAATTGTCACTGACTTGTATCTTACTCAGAACATAGTTTACGTACGTAGTACCTCAATATTTACGTACGCTAAATATTCCAATTTAGCGTGCATTCGCCAGTCGGCTAGCGTGCGTTAACATCATGTAGTTGCATGCATTACAGATACCGATTAACACCTTGAGATTACGAATACGAATGTAAAGGAAATCATACTCCAAGATCAATCATAACCTTTCCAAATTCAATCTCATCATCGTAGTCCATATCTTATCAAGAACATACGAAATCGACCACTATAATCAACATAATATTGGTTCTAATCATCAAGTCCAAGTTTATATCCAAAACCATTTATATCTTATCACATATTCCTCTTTGATGTGATATGTACCAAGAACACCAAGAATCATAACATCACTTCCATATTTATCATCATATGAACTAAACTACAACACAACATCAAGAATCCAAAAATGGAATGAGAGATCAACCAATATATCTCTTTACGATAAACCATAATTCAAAACCACAAGAATCATATCAATATCCATATATCAACAACAACATCATCATAATCCGGTAATCCATCTCATAATCATACATATCAATTCGTACATGCGATGATTATCAACTTAGGAACACCAATATTTAATCCAAGATGAAATCCGGAAGTGAAGAGTAATTACCTTTTCGAAGAAATGGCTTGATTCTCAAGGTTGAATCCATTTCCAATCGATTCCAAGCTTAATATTGTTAAAGACGATCAACTCCATAGTTACTCAAGTGTTTGGAACCTCAAAATATCCTCCAGGAACTCTCTCTATCGGTTGAAAGGAAGAAATGGATGAAATGAAGAATAATGCCCAACTGCACATATATATATATATATATATATATATATATATATATATATATATATATATATATATATATATATATATATATATATATATATATATACTGTACATTACTAGCGTGCGCTACTCTTCACAATATAGCGTGCGCTAACTGACTTTGTTAGCGTACGCTATCGTAGTCCATAGGCTACTGCCTCACTTCGTACAATGATTAATGTACGCTAAACCCATGTCGTAGCGTACGTAATATCGACGTTGACTTGCTATAGTAAAAGACTCATTAGAGTATGCTATTCTCCACGCGTAGCGTGCACTACTCATATTTGACTCAACAATCTGCACCTACCCCGAAGTTGCCTGGGTCCTACACGCCGAAAGTAACCAATAAAGCCAAGATCCCCTTTTGACCGATCTACATTTAACGTGCGCTAATCCTTATGTTCAGCGTGCGCTAAATGGCTTTGACGCATGAAAATATGAAGCTGTCAACAACCTTACCTATCACTCGGATTACCTATGACATTGGCCTTGCGCGCGCTAGTCTATACCTTTAACGTGCGCTAAGCTTGAATATTAGCATGCGCTAATCAGACTATACTTAGCCAATTCTAACTGTTCCTGTCCGTCGTCTCGATATAACAGATATGTAGACATGACATGCTGAATACATATACTCCTTACAATAGTATTCTCATTCAATACGCTTGACATACCATATCTTCAAATGTAATTGTCGACTAAGTACGACAATATTACCAATACATATGTCTTAGTACTTCAATTGTTTTATCCCTACTATACAGTTCCCACACTGTGCAGTACAACTTGTATAAAATAACATTAAACAACTATAGTAGAAATTCAGGATATTATAAATACTACCTTCATCAAGTGAGCAATGAATACAAACTCATAAGTTTCCATCTTATTAATCAAGCCAACAACAATGCCTTTACTTTTGGATTCATGTCCATCTTAATATATATTCTGAAGGACTTTAAGCATTAAAGACCACATAGCTAGAAGGCAGACAATTTTTTTATAGTGCGAACACCAACGTGTCGCACCTGGTCAAGCTAAACTAGTTTCTTGATTGAAACCTCTTCCTGTCGAAATATCATCCTTTTCGAAACTCTCAACAATATTTTTATGTTGCGCTTCTTTTAGTTCATCCATTCTTTTGCAAGAAACACCAACTGTCTTTGTTATCAAAGTCACATATTCAAAAAAGTTGCCCACAAATTGATTTACTTGAGCAAGAGCCACTACTACCAATTGAAGCTGGTGAGCAAAACAATGGATATACCTTGCACATGGATTTTCATTCAAAATAAGAGTTTTCAAACCATTTAGCTCACCCCGCATGTTTGAAGCCCCATCATATCCTTGAATTCTTATTTGGGATATTGATAACTCATGTAAAAGAAAAAGATTATCAATTGCCCTTTTCAAAGAAAGAGCGGTTGTTTCTCTAACAGAAACAACTCCAATAAACCGCTCTAAAACTTCACCCTTGTTGTTTACATATCGTAAAACAACAGCCATTTACTCTTTTATTGAACTATCCCGAGCTCATCAATCAGTAAAGCAAAGAACTTATCATCAATATCAGCAACAATAGCTTCCGTTGTTTCTGAAGCAGAAGTTAACAATTTGTTTTTTAATACAAGGAGAATTAAGTTGATGGTTTATAGGTGCATTCTCGTTACTACTTTGCCAACTTCATCAGAACGCAAAATATACCAATGAAGTATTTCAAGAAAATTACCTCTATTTAACGAGGTGGAAGACCCATCGTGCCGGTGAAAAGCCAACCCGCATTTTAGAAGCAGCCAAACGACATCTATACTTGCTGTTAAATGAGTGCGATAAGCGGCATTTAGTACTTGTGCTCCAGAATATATTTTCTAGTCACACTTTATCTTTGATCTTTGAATACAACATATGATATCCGTGTAACACCCCTCGAGATATTCGGAGTATATTACAGCGCCGTGGACCCCTACATGGGACCCACCAGGCTACAACTAGAAAACACCCCTCGACTAACCATCTCGGTTAGCGAGAACACACATTTAAATAATATAACATATAAAGGTACGCCCGGAGCAACCGGCGAAATAAGCAACAGTCGACAATGTAGCAATTTAAAATAATACAACACGGGGTTTGAATTGAAAAGCCTAAGTACTCGCGAGTACAGTCTATCAGTGTATAAATATAGGAAACAACCATATCGAAGTGGACAAAAGAAATAAGTAGACTCGAGTGCACATGTCAACGACCATGGCCAACATCCTCGTACTGTCCCAGCGCTCGCTCGTCCGGATGATCATAACCTGAAATCCATAACAAGAATTTCCCCAAAACGGGTCCCCTAAATGGGTTAGCAATTACTCTAGTACAAGTAATCAAGGCAAACCAATCGCTTACACATTTCATAGTACATGCACCAATATCATTTCAAAAACCAAAACCAGACATGTCTTTTCCGGAAACAAACAGTCAAACAATTTGCCTAGGACCGGGATGAAACCACGAATCCCACCCGAGGCCTCTAAGGACCCTCCCGAGCTGGCCATTTCATAAAACAAATCACGCACAGGCATCGCCTAGGACCGGGACGAAGCCACGAATCCCACCCGAGGCCTCTAAGGACCCTCCCGAGCTGCCTAGCGAAACAAACTCATGAATCCAGAGTGAAGTCATAGATTCCCCCGAGGCCCCGTCGGACCCTCCCAGGGTGAGCAAATCACACACAATATACATTACCATTTCACGTTAAGCATAAAGGTTTCCAAAAGAATACTTGCCTTGAATAATAAACGACGCAACGAACGGAAGGAAAAACACCGGTGACCGTTAGGAGCCGATAATCACGAACCTAACGATACGAAGAACACAATCACAACCAATCCTAAATGAATACGGAATTGGAATACACCCGAAAACCCGCCTACGATTCATGTATATTCGTATAGAAACAACGACGAGGGCGGACCACAACCAAACCCTCTCGATTACAAAATTACTACGAAATATACCATGAATCCGTAGGGTAAACAACGAAATCAACAAGATTAATCATGTACATCATGAATTAATCTAACATACGGAACGAATCGGACGAAACATGAAAACCCCTTCAATTACCCAAAACAAGGTTTTAGGAGTTTATCGTGAATAATGACGAAGAACACGATTAGAGGTTGATAATATGCTCCAAAAACTCGAAGAAGATGATGGCTCGGAGTTACCAAGCTTCAAATCGCCGGAAATGCAAGAAGATCGCCTAGGAGTCGGATGGGGAGGAGAAGGAGTGAAAATGGCCGATATCGGTCAACCCCTGGGTTTATAAACCCAGCCGCAAGCATGACGTTAGCCACCACATGCTAACGCACGTAGGTGTCAGACACGACGTAAGCCATCAGGGCCTTACGTACGTAACCAAAAAGGCAGAATCGCCTGGACTGAAATACACTAGGGCGTTACGTACGTAACCAAAAGGGTTTTACGTACGTAACCAAAAAGGCAGAATCGTCTGGACCGAAATACACTAGAATGTTACGTACGTAACCAAAAGGGTGTTACGTACGTAACATTCCTTTCTGTGGAGTACAGGCCAGAAGAAATGAGGGAGGTACCGGAAAAGAATCGAAATACAACGGTGAACAATTCACGATGGTACGGACGTTAGGGACCTGAAACGACGAACTTAAATGCCGAAGGAAAACATATTCCCGACTACTCAAAGGTTCGGAAAAACAATCAACAAACGAAATTTTCCCAAAAGTTTGGGAAAATTTACAAAACGGCCCAAACATCCGGAATGTACGACACATGGTCGAAACACCAAACAAAGCTCACAACGCCCATAATAACACGAGATGGATCTTTGGCAACCCCGAAACGGCGGTTCCAAACGACGATTACGATAATATCCGAAATAACAACATGAAACATCAAATCGAGTAAAACGAGTCCGAATCAAGCTCGAACGACAAAAAGTTCAATATTAAATGTCCTCAAAATGTCAATACGGTTACAAGCGAGTTGTTAAAAACGAAAATGCACTAAAATGAGAATAACAAAAGAAGGGAAAAATGCGGATATTACATTCTACCCCTCTAAAAACAAGTTTCGTCCCGAAACTTAAGAAATAAACAACTCGGGATACTTAGCACGCATGTTATCCTCGGTTTCCCAAGTCGCCTCCTCGACACCATGTCTCGACCACTGCACTTTGACCAAAGGAATGGTCTTATGCCTCAGTCGCTTTTCACGGTGCTCCAAATTCTTTAAGGGACGCTCCTCGAAGGTAATGTCCTCGGCAATATCGACCTCGCCAAAGTCGATGATGTGACTAGGATCCGGAACATATTTCCTCAGCTGGGAAACATGAAAAACGCTATGAACATGACTCAAGGCCGGGGGTAACGCCAAACGGTATGCTAACCCACCGACTCGCTCCAGAATCTCGAAGGGTCCAATAAATCTAGGACTCAACTTCCCCTTCTTCCCGAAACGGAAAACTCCTCTCGCCGGCGACACCTTCAGCAAAACGTGGTCTCCCACCTCGAATTCTAAAGGTCGACGACGGACATCGGCATATGACTTCTGTCGACTCTGGGCAGTTAACATCCGTTCTCGAATCAAATCCACCTTCCGCCTCGTCTCTAGGACAATATCCGGTTCGGTCCCGACCAAATCGGACGCTTCATTCCAACAAATCGGCGATCGACAGCGCCGCCCGTAGAGCGCATCATACGGTGCCATCCGGATAGACGCGTGCCAACTATTGTTGTACGTGAATTCGATCAATGGCAAATGCTCCTCCCAGTCACTACTCCAATCGAGAGCACAAGTACGCAACATATCCTCGAATGTCTGGATAGTGCGTTCCGACTGTCCATCTGACTGGGGATGAAAAGAGGTACTCAAACGCAAACAAGTACCCAACGCCTTATGCACCGCCTGCCAAAAGTGCGATACAAAACGGCCATCACGATCCGAAACAATAGACTTCGGAGTACCGTGAAGCCTCACAATCTGCGCGATAAACACACGAGCTAACTTCTCCGGGCCCCAAGTATCCTTGATGCCCAGAAAATGTGCTGACTTGGTCAGACGATCAACAATCACCCATACCATATTCATGCCCAATATCGATCTCGGCAAACTCGTAACGAAATCCATCGATATATCTTCCCATTTCCATTCTGGAACGGGAAGTGACTGCAATAATCCGGCCGGTCGCTGATGCTCGATCTTGACCTGCTGACAAGTCAAA
This sequence comes from Orobanche coerulescens, assembly GCA_033398695.1. Lineage (NCBI taxonomy): Eukaryota > Viridiplantae > Streptophyta > Magnoliopsida > Lamiales > Orobanchaceae > Orobanche > Orobanche coerulescens. The sequence goes on along the minus strand of CM065807.1, from coordinate 121,978,247 downwards.
CATCTCGCTACAAACTATGCGACCTCCTCCTTCATATTATTCCACCAGAAATTCCTCCTCAGGTCTTTGTACATCTTACTCGAACCAGGATGAACAGAATAAGGTGTGGCATGTGCCTCACGCAAAATACTCTGTCTCAACTCTGAGTCGTTCGGCACACAAAGCCGAATCCGAAATCCCAAAACACCATCTTCGTGAATCACAAACCCAGGAGACTTTCCCTTAAGAACGTTCTCTCGGATTTGAGTAATCATCGGATCCTCTAATTGCTTCAGCTTAATTTCATCGATCAAAGACGACGAAATCTCTAAAGCACAAAGTTGCCCGACAGCTCCAGGCAACAAAACCTCAACATCTAACTCGATCAAAGCCCGCCGAAGCTCAGACTGAGACGTAAGGATCTCAAGCGTTCGCAACGCAATCGGTTTTCGACTCAAGGCGTCGGCCACGATGTTCGCCTTGCCCGGATGATAAAGGATTTCGAGGTCATAATCCTTAATCAGCTCTAACCACCTCCTCCGCCTCATATTCAACTCCCGCTGAGTAAATATGTATTTTAGACTTTTATGATCGGTAAAAATCTGACATGTAGAGCCGAAAAGATAGTGACGCCAGATCTTGAGCGCAAAAACAACTGCCGCTAACTCCAAATCATGAGTAGGGTAGTTCAGCTCATACGGCCTCAACTGTCTCGACGCGAAGGCAATGGTCCTGCCGTGCTGCATCAATACGCACCCAAGACCCTGACCCGAAGCATCGCTATAAACAGCAAAACCTTCATTGCCACACGGCAATGCCAAAACCGGGGCTGAGGTCAAACGCTTCTTCAGTTCCTCAAAACTCGACTGTCTCTCGTCATTCCAGACGAACTTCTCGGATTTCTGAAGCAACTGTGTAAGTGGCCGAGCTAGTTTTGAGAAACCCTCGACGAACCTACGGTAGTAGCCAGCCAAACCCAAGAAACTACGGATCTCCTTCGCATTCTTGGGCGGCGCCCAATCCAACACTGCCTCAATCTTCTGCGGATCCACTCGGACTCCCTCGGCTGAAATCACGTGACCCAGAAACATCACTTCCTTCAGCCAGAACTCACATTTCGAGAACTTCGCATAGAGTTGCTCGGTCCTCAAAATGTCTAACACTATCCGCAAATGATGGGCATGCTCTTCCTCATTCCTCGAATAGATAAGAATATCGTCAATGAAAACGACGACACACTTATCCAAATACTCGATAAAGATTTTGTTCATCAACTGCATGAACACCGCCGGCGCATTAGTTAACCCGAAAGGCATAACTACAAACTCATAATGTCCGTATCTCGTCCGAAAAGTGTTTCGGTACGTCTGACTCTCTCACCCGAAGCTGATAGTACCCCGATTTCAAATCAATCTTCGAGAATACCGCAGCTCCCTGCAACTGATCGAACAAGTCATCAATTCTCGGCAAAGGATACTTGTTCTTGATGGTCACCTTTTTTAGTTCGCGGTAGTCGATACACAAACGCAGTGAACCATCCTTCTTCCGCACAAACAGGACCGGTGCGCCCCAAGGCGAGGCGCTCGGTCGAATATACCCCGACTCAAGAAGTTCACTCAACTGCTTCTTCAACTCGGACATCTCTGAAGGTGCCATACGATACGGCGCCTTTGAAATCGGTGCCGCGCCCGGCTCTAACTCAATAGCAAACTCAACCTCACGGTCCGGTGGCAATCCCGGTAACTCGTCAGGAAATACATCAGGAAACTCACTAACGACTGGAATCGATGAAAGCTCGACTCCACCACTCTCCGCCTTCAAAGCGTAACACCAATAACCAGTACACCCCTTTCACAGGAGTCTCATCACCTTCAAGGCATTAATAACGAACTTCTGGTTTCCCCTCTTTCGCCCCGTGAAAGAGTGCTCGGTGCCATCCTCGGCTAACATAGTGATGATCCTCATGCGGTAGTTCATGATTGCGCCATGCCGCTCGAGCCAATCATCCCCGAGAATCAAATCCTCACCCTCGATGCTCACGACAATGAGATTAGAGAGCCAAGCCCTCTCACAAATAAACACAGAACAGTCCCGGACCTCTCGATCACCGACAATTCTATCACCGCTAGGAAGTTTAACGATGAAAGGCTCGCAAGGTGACAAACAGTCGAGACTCAAACGGCGTACACACTCTAGAGAAATGAATGAATGCGTAGCACCCGAATCGAAAAGCACACTGACAGGATGGGAATGGATATGAACGGTACTGCCGCCACAAAGAGCCGCTGGATCATCGGCCCTCCTCATTTCATAGATACGCGGCTGGGCAGAGCCGACACTGGAAGCTCCTCCCCTAGCGGGCTGACCCCGACCCCTACCTCGACCGGCACTCGGAGGTGGCGGCGGAGCAAATGAGCCCTGGTTCACACTCGGCTCCAAAGGTGCTGGAAAAGAAGCCTGAGCACCAAGAAGCTTTCTTACCCGCTCACAAAAGAAGGCCTTGTGGCCCGACTGACCACAAATGTGACAAGTTAGGGGCGGACGAGGACACTCCCAGTTCCGATGGCCCGGCTCGCCGCAGTTAAAGCATTTGGCATCCCGAACGGAGGCACCGGTAGTACCCCGATAGCCCCCAGAGAAACGAGCCGAATTACCTCCAGGAATATTCACAGACTGAGACTTCTGCTGACCTCCACCTCTGTGACCCGAAAAATTTCCGGCGGATTTCTGCTTCTTACTCTCCCGAACCGCCGACCGGCCGTCACCGACATGTCATAGGCAAGGGCTCGACTCGATAATCCTTCAGTAGTAGACGAGTCTGGACATATAGTCCCGAATGGACAGTTTCATCCTCCCGGAAAATGGAAAATTTTGTCGCTCTCGGCGACAACTGGGTTTTCACATAGCCCGGCTCTTTGTTGAAATCGGCAATAGCTTGGGATACGGAATATCCCGAGGTTGAGCATCGTAGAAAGCATGGACTCGAGCCTGCCTAATCGCCACGGCAATATTCAGTCTCCATCAACTCCTGAAATTCGGCCCACGAAGCAACATGATCTTTGGGCCCAACGGCCTCCCACCAATCCGTAGCGTCCCCCGTGAGAAAGTACTGGGCAATAGGGACCTTGCGGTCCTCGGGACAGTTGGTGGCAACGAAGACCTTAGATATCTACTTGATCCACCCCTCCCAGCCGATCGGGTCTGATGCTCCCGAAAATTGAGGAGGGTGCATCTTGATGACATCTTGGAGCCAACGTTCTGCTCCACCCCGGTTAGCATGAGCCTGATCGGGGTTCTGGACTACCTGAGCTATAGCCGCCATTTGGTTAACCATTTGCTGCATGACGGCCGCAATACCAAGGTCGGCACGCTCCTGAGAAGAAGCATGACTGTGACGGTCACCGGTACTGCCGGCTCCCGAAGAATGCGACGTGGCCGCCCCACCGGCTGCCCCACGTCCTCGGCCGCGTCCACGACCACGACCACGACCACGACCACGGTTTCCTCCGGCATCCATACTGGTGTTAAGAGATAACAGAAGTATATTGATGATGAGTAAGGGAGGAAAAAGCAATCACGATTCGAAAAGCGGAAATACTATGCAAGAAAACAAAAGACCGAATAAGAAAACTTACGAGCACTGGAAGTACCGAGATGCTGGCAGCGGTGTGACAATGTGCAAAACAAAACACGACTAGACCCAAATAACCAACAAGCCTAGGTATCCATAAACCTAGAGCTCTGATACCATTTCTGTAACACCCCTCGAGATATTCGGAGTATATTACAGCGCCGTGGACCCCTACATGGGACCCACCAGGCTACAACTAGAAAACACCTCTCGACTAACCATCTCGGTTAGCGAGAACGCACATTTAAATAATATAACATATAAAGGTACGCCCGGAGCAACCGGCGAAATAAGCAACAGTCGACAATGTAGCAATTTAAAATAATACAACACGGGGTTTGAATTGAAAAGCCTAAGTACTCGCGAGTACAGTCTATCAGTGTATAAATATAGGAAACAACCATATCGAAGTGGACAAAAGAAATAAGTAGACTCGAGTGCACATGTCAACGACCCTGGCCAACATCCTCGTACTGTCCCAGCGCTCGCTCGTCCGGATGATCATAACCTAAAATCCATAACAAGAATTTCCCCAAAACGGGTCCCCTAAAGGGGTTAGCAATTACGCTAGTACAAGTAATCAAGGCAAACCAATCGCTTACACATTTTATAGTACATGCACCAATATCATTTCAAAAACCAAAACCAGACATGTCTTTTCCGGAAACACACAGTCAAACAATTTGCCTAGGACCGGGATGAAATCACGAATCCCACCCAAGGCCTCTAAGGACCCTCCCGAGCTGGCCATTTCATAAAACAAATCACGCACAGGCATCGCCTAGGACCGGGACGAAGCCACGAATCCCACCCGAGGCCTCTAAGGACCCTCCCGAGCTGGCTAGCGAAACAAACTCATGAATCCAGAGTGAAGTCATAGATTTCCCCGAGGCGCCGTCGGACCCTCCCAGGGTGAGCAAAGCACACAGAATATACATTACCATTTCACGTTAAGCATAAAGGTTTCCAAAAGAATACTAGCCTTGAATAATAAACGACGCAACGAACGGAAGGAAAAACACCGGTGACCGTTAGGAGCCGATAATCACGAACCTAACGATACGAAGAACACAATCACAACCAATCCTAAATGAATACGGAATTGGAATACACCCGAAAACCCGCCTACGATTCATGTATATTCGTATAGAAACAACGACGAGGGCGGACCACAACCAAACCCTCTCGATTACAAAATTACTACGAAATATACCATGAATCCGTAGGGTAACCAACGAAATCAACAAGTTTAATCTTGTACATCATGAATTAATCTAACATACGGAACGAATCGGACGAAACATGAAAACCCCTTCAATTACCCAAAACAAGGTTTTAGGTGTTTACCTTGAATAATGACGAAGAACACGATTAGAGGTTGATAATATGCTCCAAAACTCAAGAAGATGATGGCTCGGAGTTACCAAGCTTCAAATCGCGGAAATGCCAAGAAGATCGCCTAGAGTCGGATGGGGAGGAGAAGGAGTGAAAATGGCCGAATCGGTCAACCCTCGGGTTTATAAACCCAGCCGCTACGCACGTTAGCCACCACATGCTAATGTACGTAAAGTCAGATACGTACGTAAGCCATAAGGGCCTTACGTACGTAACCAAAAAGGCAGAATCGCCTGGACTGAAATACACTAGGGTGTTACGTACGTAACCAAAAGGGTGTTACGTACGTAACCAAAAAGGCAGAATCGTCTGGACCGAAATACACTAGAATGTTATGTACGTAACCAAAAGGGTGTTACGTACGTAACATTCCTTTCTGTGGGTACAGGCCAGAAGAAATGAGGGAGGTACCGGAAAAGAATCGAAATACAACAGTGAATAATTCACGATGGTACGGACGTTAGGGACCTGAAACGACGAACTTAAATGCTGAAGGAAAACATATTCCCGACTACTCAAAGGTTCGGAAAAACAATCAACAAACGAAATTTTCCCAAAAGTTTGGGAAAATTTACAAAACGGCCCAAACATCCGGAATGTATGACACATGGTCGAAACACCAAACAAAGCTCACAACGCCCATAATAACACGAGATGGATCTTTGGCAACCCCGAAACGGCGGTTCCAAACGACGATTACGATAATATCCGAAATAACAACATGAAACATCAAATCGAGTAAAACGAGTCCGAATCAAGCTCGAACGACAAAAAGTTCAATATTAAATGTCCTCAAAATGTCAATACGGTTACAAGCGAGTTGTTAAAAACGAAAATGCACTAAAATGAGAATAACAAGAGAAGGAAAAAATGCGGATATTACAATCCGAGCATTGTTGTGTGCGCTTCATTCACTTCCGATATGATGACCAAATTTCTCGGAAGCTTTCTTCCAATTTCCAAATCCTTTTTTGGAAAATACCTCATCTCCGTCTTTTTTATCTCCAAAAAGATAACACTATCAGCAAAATGCGGCATTTTTTGAAATTCCATATTCCAGCCATTTTCATTTTTGAATCATTCAACTAGGAACGCCCTCATTTGATCTTGTATTTTTATTTTCGGATAAACATGAGAAAGTGGTTGACAAAAACCCATTTGCACATATTTTCTTCTAACTTCACTCTAATTCGCGGCTCATACTCGTTTATGTATTTGCGAAGTCCCGAATCACTAATAATATCACCCCCTCGCAAATAGGGTTAGTCTCTGATTCCGTTCTAGCTCTTTTTTCACTTGATTTAACAATAAAATCCTCAGATAATGACTCACTCGGTGTACTTGAAGACATAATAAATTGTTGTTGGGGAGTAGTTGTTGTTGATGGGCTCTTAGTTCGTGAAAAATATTTTTCCATATTCCTAAATCAGAATCAATCAATCATGAATCAACAAACAATAAATAAATTCATATTCCCAAAGTACATTCGATTCAATAAATATCCCACGATCACAAATAACAAAAGATTCATATTTTCAAGTTATACTCAACACTCAAGTGGCTCAATAAATATCAATTAGTATGCATAAATTGTGCTTTTGAAGATATTCTCCAATCCCAATTTCAACAAATAAATTCTAAATTATAAATCTAACTTAATATAAAATAATAATTAAAACCCTAAAATGTAAATAGAACCTTATCTTCTTGATCTAGATGAATACTCCAACAAATGACCGGAGCCGAAAATAGATGGTGCTACTGAATCGGGAATCAAGTGTAACACCTCGAGATATTCAGGATTATTACAGCACCGCAAACCCTTGAAGTTAGGATTTACTAGGCTAAAAATTTAAAAACAACATTATTAAATACCAACTGTAAAGTTTATTATTACATCACGAGTATGAAAAGTACAAATCGACCAACATCCGAATATAAATTTCAAAGGAAGAACAAAACGACAGCGTACTCGAGTACTTTATTAAAACAAAACGCAGCTGACAAACCATCCCGGCCATAACATCACTCTGCACCCTCGTCATCATGCAGCTCAGGTGGTTGCCTCCCCGTCCTCCTGTATCCCGAACATAAAACAAATGTCCACCCCCGAAGGAGTTAGCACAACGATGCTAGTACAAGTACGATAATTATACAACAACAGATTATTTAATATCTCGCGAAGAATAATAACAACATCCTCAATGACAATAATAACAACGAGTCTCTACCACGAGAAGACTCACAATACCATACGCAACATGATAAACATAACATGATACAACATACACATGGTAATTCCGATGATACAGCGTTCACTGCATAGATCCCAAGATGATCCCATCGGACCAACACGAGGTGGAAAAACTTGTCCAATGATCCCGCGCATGCTAGCATAGATCCCAAGATGATCCTGTAGGACCAACACGAGGTGGACACACAACAACGACACATATGCACGACAACATGTATAACATCAATACATAAAACGTAATTAAAGTACTCGCCTTAGAAAGATGGTAAGGAATAAACACTCCAACTACTTCAATAAATTCAAGGGCCGTTTCTTCGATCAACCATTCGCAACCTCAAACGTTCCAAAATGGAAATAACGACAACTCAACTTACGTAAAAATACTAACGTTGGAACATCTAATGCCTACTACGGCCGAGTTACATTCTAAGTTAGCCGGTTCACAGTTCAACTATTCAACGAACACTCGGCCGAACTAATGACATACCTCATGCGAATCAAATGACATACCTCATGTGAATTCAAGGATATTTAAATCATCATAAATTCACACTTCGATTCTTGATTATCAATTCCAATACTTGGTTTGGTCACTTAACACATTTCAATCGAGTTAGAACTTAATTCATCTCCACGGCTTCGTTCTTCCGCAAGCAATACTTCTTGCCAAAGTTTTAAGTTCAAAACCATTAACACCAACCTAATCAATACGTTCTATCCAACAATATGAAGATTAACCAGAAACTTCTACAAATCATGAACTATACTTGAAGAACACCCTCCACCTTAATCTTCTTGAATTCCTCTAACACATGTGATAACCTCAAGAAATCGTTCCCCAAAAGAGTGTTTCAAAACCATTGTTAAAGGCATGTTATGAATTCAGTAGATTCCATCTCGATGTTTAACCAAAATCAAGGCGTAACCCAAATTCCATTTAACCATGAAAATCCTAGTATAAATTCCCACAATTCCCCTAAAGCATGCTATACGATTCGTTGAGTTGTCAAATAAATCTTAATAACTCTAGTAGCATGCTCATAAGAAGTACAAGAATACCAATTCCAGGCTGGGATAGCTTCACATACCTTATTTCGGAAGAGAATGGTGACACACTCGGCGGAACTCAACACCCGGAGCTTGAACACCAAACCAAGATGCTTCCCAACTTCAACCACCAAGTAGAAAGGCTAAACAAGGATTGTAATGTGGGTGAAAGCTCTCTGGACTTGCATAAATCGGACAAGGAACGAAGGAGAACAATTGTGAAATGAAATGGGGATGATGTCTTATTTATAAGACCCTGATCTTTACGTACGTTAGCCACAAGGTATTACGTACGCTATAGCCTTAACGTACATTATGTGCTACTCCTTACGTACGTTAACGTTCGCCAGTAGCTACTGCCTTATTTTCTGACCTCCTTAACATACGTTAACCATCACCTTTAAGTACGTAATACGCTCTGTGTAGCGTATGCTATTTTAATCCTTTAACGTACGTTATGCCTCATTGACTTGCTTTATTAAAAATCTGTCGAGGATCACGCGGGAATCTTATCTTATCAGACCCCATCCCCAGCTGGCCCATATGCCGACCAACCTGATCTGCTTGACTGCGTGTTACGTACGCTATGCATCACCCATAACGTACGTTATCTGCAGCACTTAACGTACGTTATGCTCACCTATTAACCTACATTATGACGTAGTTGCATGCATGAATTTGCAAGTTTTTCCCAATATGATCATGAATGTTGAAATACAAAACGGTCATACTTTAATTATTGATACCACAAAGTCGAGTATTACAAGGTTCAAATACAGATGAAAATACCCAATAATTATCCGGATATTACATATTCTCCCTCTAAGAAGTTTCGTCCTGAAACTTAAGATGAAAATAATTATGGGTATCTTGACTTCATACTATTCTCCGTCTCCCAAGTGGCTTCTTCGACTCTGTGTTGCGACCATTGAACTTTAACCAAGGAGATTGATTTATTCCTCAATTGCTTGACTCGACTCTCGAGTATCTTGATTGGCTTCTCTTCGAACATGCCATCATTAGCTACTTCGATCTCACCGAAATCGATGACATGACTGAGATCCGGTACATACTTCCGTAACTGAGATATGTGAAAGACATTATGAACATGACTTAGCGATGGCGGCAAGGCCAACCTGTACGCCAACTCCCCAACCCTTTCAATAATCTTGAATGGTCCGATGTATCTCGGACTCAACTTCCCCTTCCTTCAAAAGTGAAAAATCCCCCGAATAGGAGAAACATTTAAAAGTACATGGTACCCAATTCCAAATTCTAACGGGCGACGGCGCATGTCTGCATAAGACTTCTGTCGACTTTGGGCAGTCAACAGCCTTTCACGAATCAAAGCTACCTTCTCTTGAGTTTGTACTATCAATTCTGGTTCCGTCCCGATTAAATCAGACGAATCGTCCCAACATAAGGGTGATCTACATCTTCTCCCGTACAATGATTCGAAAGGTGCCATCTTAATAGAAGCATGCCAACTATTATTGTAAGTGAATTCAATCACTGGCAGATGAGTTTCCCAATCAGTCGACCAGTCTAAGGCATAAGCTCTCAACATGTCTTCCACTGTTTGAATAGTTCTCTCGGACTATCCATCGGTTTGAGGATGATAAGCTGTGCTAAAGTTCAGCTCGGTTCCCAAGGCTCTATGAACCTCTTTCCAAAAATGTGACACAAAGCGACCATCTCGATCTAAAATAATGGTCTTTGGTGTACCATACAATCGGACTATCTCCGGAATAAACACTCGTGCCAACTTCTCTGGTCCCCACGTATCCTTAATACCCAGAAAATGAGTTGACTTGGTTAGGCGATCAACTATCACCCAAATCATGTTCATCCCTGTTCTGGTCTTTGGCATACTGGTGATAAAGTCCATTGATATATCTTCCCACTTCCATTCAGGAATCGGAAGTGGCTTCAACATTCCGTAGGGTCGCTGATGTTTGATCTTAACGTGATAACAAGTTAAACACTTAGAGACATATTCCGCCACATCTTTCTTCATGTTACCCCACCAGAAATTCTGCTTCGGATCCTTATATATCTTACTAGTACCTGGGTGAATAGAATAAGGTGTACTGTGAGCTTCCTTCATGATTGTCTATTTCAAAACATCAATATCAGGGACACAAAGTCGACTTTGAAATCTCAAAACCCCGTCTTCATGGATTAAAAATCCTGGGGCCTTTCCCTTGCTCACTTCATCATGTAACTGAATCATCAGAGGATCATCCAATTGCTTAGATTTGATTTCTTTGATTAACGACGAAGTTAATTCCATCACACACAGTTGCCCTTAGACTCCTTACAACCATACTTCAATTCCTTCGCGAATTAACTCTCGTTGTATGCTGGACTGGGACGTGAGCGTTTCCAGCATTCTAATAGAAACGGGTTTGCGGCTCAGTGCATCATCCACTACATTCACTTTGCCTGGATGATAAAGAATCTCCAAATCATAGTACTTAATCAATTCCAGCCATATTCTCTGCCGCATGTTCAACTCCTTCTGACTGAAGATATATTTAAGACTCTTGTGATCTGTGAAGATCTGACAATGAGTTCCGTACAGATAGTGTCTCCATATCTTCAAGGTGAAAACAACAGCTGCCAGCTCCAAATCATGAGTTGGATAATCTACTTCATATGGTTTCAACTTCCGTGAAGCGTAGGCGATCACCTTCTCATTCTACATCAGTACACACCCGAGACCATGGTTTGAAGCGTCAATGTAAACTATGAATCCTTCAGTTCCTTGTGGTAGTGCTAAAATTGATGCCGTCATCAATCTCTTCTTCAATTCATCAAAACTGGCCTGACACATATCGTTCCATTCAAACTTTTGGGGTTTCTGCAGCAATCGAGTAAGTGGATGGATAATTTTGGAAAACCCTTCCATGAACCGACAATAATACCTAGAAAGTCCTGAGAAACTTCTGACTTCCTTCACGTTCTTAGGAGACTTCCACTCCAAAATTGCCTCGACTTTTTAGGGATCTACTCGGACCCCTTCTGCTGATACCATATGACCAAGGAACATCACTTCCTTTAGCCAGAATTCACACTTGGAAAGTTTGGCATATAACTGCTCGCTTCTCAAGAGGTTCAAAACGGTCCGTAAGTGTTGCGCATGTTCTTCCGGACTCTTGGAATAAACCAAAATATCATCGATGAACACAACTACAAAATTATTCAAATACTCTATGAACACTCGATTCATTAACTGCATAAACACAGCAGGTGCATTAGTGAGACCAAATGGCATCACCACAAACTCATAGTGTCCGTAGCGAGTTCTGAATGCTGATTTCGGAACATCTGATTCTTTAATCCTCAATTGATGGTATCTCGATCTCAAATCGATCTTCGAAAATACTGTCGCTCCTTGCAACTGGTCGAACAAATCATCAATCCGTGGCAACGGGTTCTTATTCTTGATCGTCATCTTATTCAGCTCTCGATAGTCGATGCACAATCGAAACGATCCATCTTTCTTTTGAACAAAAAAAACTGGTGCACCCCAGGGCGAAACACTTGGCTGAATACAACCTTTGTCTAGTAACTCTTCCACATCTCAATAGGTGCCATACGATACGACACCTTAGAAATCGGTATAGCTCCTGGTTCTAGCTCGATGGTAAACTCTACATATCGTCGTGGATGTAGTCCAGGTATTCGTCAGGGAACACGTCCGGAAATTCATTCACAACATGAATGGATGAAAGCTCTACGCTTCCTTCCTCTTTCTTCATCGCATAACACCAGTACCCGGTACATCTCTGCTTTAGTAATTTGACAGCCTTCATAGATTTTATCACTTTTCCTGAGTTTCCTGGTCTCCATCACTCGAATAATAATTCGGAACCATCTTCGGCTATCATCGAGATATTCCTATTCCGGTAGTTTACAATAGCTCCATTGTTAGGCGTATTTTTATGCGCTTATTTATCATTATTTTTATTCATTTGAAGTCTAAATCTGCTTAAATGAGCTTTTAATGCACTATCTTTATATGTTTTGTAGGAAATTGGAGTACGAAAGCTCGAACGGAGAAAAACGGGCCAAAACGACAATTTTTGGCCTGGGGCCGCGGCACACCAAGGCCCGGCCGCGGCACACGAAGGTGACTAGCAGGGCGCCGCACCCACTGTACCGGGGGCCGCGGCACAAGGATGCTGAGCCTCGGCCCATGAAGAAAATGCGCCCATGTATAGAAGCGCTGAACATTAGGGGCCGTGGCACAGATTAAGTGAGCCGCGGCCCACGGGGCGGTTTTGCTGGATTTGCCGCGTTTCTGGGCCATTTCTGAAGCCCGTTTTCAACCTAATTCACGGACGCGTTTTGGAGGCTAAGGATAGCTATAAATAAACATTGAAGGTCAGAAAAAGGGTATCAAAGAGACATCGGAGGACGGGATCGAAGAACACAAGAATCCGGGGAAAGCGGAAATGAAGAGATTTGTGGGCGATGACAAGACCACGGATCCCTTACGGTTTTTCTTAATTTTTCCGCATCTTATTTTCTAGATATGTTCGAGTAGGATTGTGATTGTAGCCAATTACATGACGGTTTGAGTTATTTATTTTTATTTCAATTCATTCGTTATTCGTATTGAGTTGGATTTTTATCACTGTTCTCAATGCTTTCAATTGTTTGGCCAATAGTTGAATTGATTTGAATGTCTTTATGGATTCGGGAGATGAAATCTAGGCATAGTTCTTGTGAAAAAAATCATGACTCTCATGAGATAGGGATATACTCATGGGAATTGTGAAGCCTGTTTATTGTGGGAATTCATGAACAGTTTTAGCTATTAATTATCTAATTCGAATAGGGATATATCGAGTTAATAATTCTTAGTATTTTCTATCGATCTTGGGAAAGACTTTAGAATAATTTAGGAATTTATGGCTTACAATCAATTGAATAAAAGTGAATTGAATTAAATAAAAATCATTCCTGATTGTTTGAGGTGAAAATCATAATCCTACGCCCTTATTATTATTGTTTTTATTATTACTATTATTATTTTCTATTTATTTTTCTGCAATTAGTTTAGAAATAAATTCTATATAATTGTTCTTCAAATAAAATTACGAGTTGACTATATTTTGGTACTTAGTGAAATCAGTCCTCGAGAGAACGATATCTTACTTATCACTTTATTACTTGTTGACACCGTGCACTTGCGGCATAGTGTGAGGAATTTCCACATGACAAGTTTTTGGCGTCGTTGCCGGGGACTGATTTTTCGCTAATATCATTACCAAGCGACTCTAATTTTAATTTGAAGTTTTTTTATTTAGTTTCTTTATTTTTTTTCTTTCTTATTTTTTCATTATGTTTTCCTTTGATTATCGTGACCCTTGGCATTTCATAAATTTCGATGATCTTAATAATTTGCTTAATAGGGTCAGTCAGCCCCCTCCCCAAAAACAAAAGACCATGCTTGAACATTGTGTAGACACTCTCAGAAATCCTGATAGTACCCCTCTTGAGCGAGAATGTGCAAGTCGTGGTTTTGAGATTCACTATGGTTATTTTCCAGCTCATCGATTTAGTAGTGAAGTTAAGGGGGAGGTTGAGAAGAAAGACATGCTGAGTTTTAGGGTCGATCCCCCAGCACCTGATAATTACATAAAGTGTGATGAGCTTGTAAAAGAAGTTACCATTGATGATATTTCCAAAGAAATTTCATTAATTTGTCATCAAACTTCGAATAATAAGGTGAACACTTTTGTGCCTAAAATTTTATTAACGGTGTCACGCATAATTTTTCCTAAATCCATATTGGGAGAGATTGACCCCATTACTTTTGATTTTGTTGAGGCTGATTCTTTGAGTTCTAATGAGGTTGTTCATGATATGTCTTTATTATCTACCCATTCGAACTCTGCTTATTTTTTCATACCTTATAATTATTATATTCTTTCATTATTTTTTGGTTGTCCGCATAATTATTCTTACTCGTTATTTTTGGCAACCAGGCATGAACCAAAGCCTCTCTTGTGGAATAAGAGGCTTATAGATTGCAAGAAGGGGGTATTTGGCAATCTCCCTAGAAAGAAGCCACGTTAAATTTTTTTGCCACGTCGTGCTCAAGACGTGAAATAGAGCGCTTGATGGGAGGCAACCCATCATTTTTACTTGCTTTCTAGTTAGTTGTTTTTATTTGATTTTTTGTTAATAATTTTTTTCTTTGTTTTGTTATTTCGTTTGGATTCGTGTATTATTGTTGGCCCTTATATTTTCTTGTTAACCCCAATGAGTTATTATCCTTCATATTCTAATCTTTCTTGACTTAATGTCTATAGTTATTTCATGACTAGAGACTAAGTTTGGGGGTCCCTGGTGATGTTGAGCATTATTTGAAGTATGGATTGACAGACGATTCCACTCAGACATGTGATGGCGTTCAAGAAGACATTTGGAATAAGATTCACTTTTCCTTATCTCTTTTATTTTCACATGAGTGTTATTGTTGATGATTTTATGTGTAGTGGAATAAATTGAAGCATGCGATTTTTTCTTAATTTTTCTTGGTTATAAATTGCGATTTCATCATTGCTTTATTTTTATTGCATGCTGTTGTTGGTTTTTGCCAAAAACGTGAATTTTTCATGCTTCCGTGTGTAAAACTGATGTTACGATACTGATTTCTTTTTGAAGAAATGGTTGACTTTTGGTCGAGTTGCGCATGATATCTCTGCTTCTCTGAGTATTCATTTAGGTCCAAAATTTTTCGTTGTTGTAGAAATCTTAGCGTATAAGAAAGGAGACATACGTGTTTTCAAATCGCCGTCTATATGTTTGGTTACACTTTTTGCGTAGCTAGTCGGCCAGTAACATGAGTCTTGTTGGCACTTAAATTGAGTTTAGAGTCAGACAGTTTTTCCCAAAAAGTCAAGAATTTATACATGTTCTATGATGGGAAGTCTAGTAACCGGGGATATTCACGTGACCCGTTGTTTACTCTCGCGTAAAACGACAACCCTGAATAGACTAATGATTTAGAAATATCGCATTACCGATGATAGAAAGCCTAGTAACCGGGGGTATTCACGTGACCCGTTGTTTACTCTCGCGTAAAACGGCAACCTTGACATGCGGGAATTGTTATTCGAGTTTTTCTCCGCTGTAGAGGCGGACTTAATAACTAGAAGCATCCATGTGCCCCATGAGTGTCTTTTACGTCAAACGGTTCCCCAATACATAAGAATGAAAATCCACCCTAGGATTATCCCGATGAAACATCCCGAGATCCGAACCTAGTGGTTAACTCGAATCTTTATTATGATCATACATAAGGGAATGCTGTCCGAGGAGTAATTTTGACTATGAAACTCTTAAATTTTTGTCATTAGACTGTGGGACTGGGCAAGTTAGCTTGTTTAATCTAACCATTCATATTGGCGGTCGGTTAAATTCACGCTTGTTAATCTTTGAGCTTGATTTTCCTCATAAATGATTGATTAGCACTAAAAATGGTTACTTTGTGGAATCAGTATCCTTGATGTGACTCACTATTACGATACTCGTATTATTCTTTGAGATTTTCAGGGTAGTATTGATTAAGTTGAGCACTATGGATTTGCACAATCATTCCCGATACTTTTTATTTGAAAATTAAATTTTTGCTTGAGGACAAGCAAAGGCTCAAGTTTGGGGGTATTTGTTAGGCGTATTTTTATGCGCTTATTTATCATTATTTTTATCCATTTGAAGTCTAAATATGCTTAAATGAGCTTTTAATGCACTATTTTTATATGTTTTGTAGGAAATTGGAGTTCGAAAGCTCGAACGGAGAAAAACGGGCCAAAACGACAATTTTTGGCCTGGGGTCGCGGCACACCAAGGCCCGGCCGCGGCACACGAAGGTGACTAGTAGGGCGCCGCACCCACTGTACCGGGGGCCGCGGCACAAGGATGCTGAGCCGGGGCCCATGAAGAAAATGCGCCCAGGTATAGAAGCGCTGAACATTAGGGGCCGCGGCACAGATTAAGTGAGCCGCGGCCCACGGGGCGGTTTTGATGGATTTGCCGCGTTTCTGGGCCATTTCTGAAGCCCGTTTTCAACCTAATTCACGGACGCGTTTTGGAAGCTAAGGATAGCTATAAATAAACATTGAAGGTCAGAAAAAGGGTATCAAGGAGACATCAGAGGATGGGATCGAATAACACAAGAATCCGGGGAGAGCGGAAACGAAGAGATTTGTGGGCGACGACAAGACCACGGTTCTCTTACATTTTTTCTTAATTTTTCCGCATCTTATTTTCTAGATCTGTTCGAGTAGGATTGTGATTGTAGCCGATTACATGACGGTTTGAGTTATTTATTTTTATTTCAATTCATTCGTTATTCGTATTGAGTTGGATTTTTCTCACTGTTCTCAATGCTTTCAATTGTCTGGCTACAATCATGATTTTTCTCACAAGAACTATGCCTAAATTTCATTGGCCAAATAATTGAAAGCATTCAGAACAGTGAGAAAAATTCAACTCAATACGAATAACGAATGAATTGAAATAAAAATAAATAACTCAAACCGTCATGTAATCGGCTACAATCACAATCCTACTCGAACATATCTAGAAAATAAGATGCGGAAAAATTAAGAAAAACCATAAGGGATCCGTGGTCTTGTCGCCGCCCACAAATCTCTTCGTTTCCGCTCTCCCCGGATTCTTGTGTTCTTCGATCCCGTCCTCTGATGTCTCCTTGATACCCTTTTTCTGACCTTCAATATTTATTTATATCTATCCTTAGCCTCAAAAACGCTTCCGTGAATTAGGTTGAAAACGGGCTTCAGAAATGGCCCAGAAACGCGGCAAATCCATCAAAATCGCCCCGTGGGCCGCAGCTCACTTAATCTGTGCCGAGGCCCCTAATGTTCAGCGCTTCTATACCTGGGCGCATTTTCTTCATGGGCCGCGGCTCAGCATCCTTGTGCCGCGGCCCTGCACAAAGGTGCGGCGCCCGCTAGTCACCTTCGTGGTGTCAGCGCCCTGTGCCAAAATTGTCGTTTTGGCCTGTTTTTATCCATTCGAGCTTTCGGACTCCAATTTCCTACAAAACATATAAAGATAGTGCATTAAAAGCTCATTTAAGCAGATTTAGACTTCAAATGGATAAAAATAATGATAAGCACATAAAAATACGCCTAACATCCATATCGGTTAAGCCAATCGCCTCCAAGAATCAGATCGTCTGCTTGTATCTCTACCACAACAGATTTGAGGGCCACTTTTTGCCTCCAATTGATACAGGAAAATCTCTAGTTTTTAAGTTCCCCACAATTCTTTCCCCACTCGATAAACCCACAATATACGGCTCACATTCATGAAAACAAAAAATGTTCAAGTGATTAACACAAGACAATGATATAAACGAATGTGTAGCTCCTGTATCGGACAAAACACTAACTGGATGTGAAAGGATCTGAACGGTTCCTGATGCGACGGCTGCATTCTGGTCGTCTGCCCTTCTCATCTCATAAAGATGTGGAGAAGCGGATCTGCACTCAATGCTTCTTTTCGGTCATACTGCCCTCTGCCTCTACCTCGGCCGAAATTCTGGGGCTGCTGAACACTCTGTTGCGTCTGAGGGACGCTTGCTTCTTTCTGGACTGGCTGCGAATTACGAGCTCCAAAAGATTTTTGCAGCCTCTTCACAGAACACCGCACGATGTCCTTTACATCCACAATCATAACACTTCATAGGGGGAAGTGAGCAATCCCATCGATAATGTCCTGTCTGACCACAGTTAAAACACTTCCTGGCTGCATCTGTCATAGCTGATACTGCTCTGGAGTTCTTCCCGCCCTTGGATGGATGCGGAGTCCTCCTAAATGAATGAAAGGATGACTGGGCTTTGCGGGGTCCACTACTCTTGTGCTCTGTGAAACTACCAGAGACTTTCTGCTTCTTGGACTCAGAGAACTTTTCCATAGCTGCTTCTTTTATTTCATACGCAAGAGCTTTGCCTTGGTACTGGCGGAGAGTGGTGCATTAAAAACTTGACATGTCCTCTGTATCTCCGGCTTCATTCTCATATCAAAGTGAATCATCATTTCTGCTTCGGTTCTAACCAGGTGTCAAACAAACGCCAACTGTTGATTAAATATCTTAATCGCCTGAGGCACCGCACATCTGAAGGCTGCGCGGAGAGAAATTCTCGAACCTTAGCTTCTCTCAATGGACGAGGGCAGTACTGAGCTTCAAGCATAAGTTTAAACTCTCCCCAATCGGCATCATGATCAACAGGTCGGATGGCTTCCCACCACTCGGACACTTCTCCTATTGGAAAATACTAGGCAATGGGGGCTCTCCGGTCCTCTGGGCAGTTAATCCCGGCAAATACTTTCTCCAGTTCTCTCAACCAGTGATCTCATGTCGGTATCTCAAAAAAACCATCGAATTTCGGTGGGTGCATCTTTGCCACCTCCTGAAGCCATCTGTCTTCTCGATTTCCCAAGTCTGGGATGCCTTGCTGTCTTCCCCCAGCTGCAATCCTACCGCCACTTGCATTCTGTCCACTACTTGAGCAAATTGAGTCATCTGGTTGACCACTTGGCGTAGTATGTCGGGAACAACAGGATTGGCATTTGTCTCCACCGTCTGTTCTCGTTCATTGTCAACGGACTCTTGCTGCTCGCCAGAATTGGAGTTAGCTTGATTTGACAGTGAATCAGGAACAGGGGGTGAAGCTTCCCTCTCTGCATTTCTACGTCCGCTTCCACGACTACGACCACGTCCACGTCCTCCTCTCATCATACTGTAAGCATAAATACTCAATATACAGGGAACAACATCATACTAATATTCAAAAAGTATAACATGTAAAGGACAAGTTGGAGTTTAGGAAACTTACAACCACTGCTCACATGAAGACGTAGGCAGTACAATGATGTTATTCGCGGCCGGTTAACTCAAAAAGCACATCTGAACCCTAACTTAACCCAACGATCAAGATATCCATAATCTCAGCTCTGATACTATTTTCTGTAATACCCCGAGATATTCAGAATTATTATAGCTGTAAACCTTTGAAGTCAGGATTTACTAGGTTAAAAATTTAAAAACAACATTATTAAATACCAACTGTAAAGTTTATTATTACATCACGAGTATGAAAAGTACAAATCGACTAACATCCGAATATAAATTTCAAAGGAAGAATAAAATGACGGCGTACTCGAGTACTTTATTAAAAATAAAACGCAACTGACAAACTATCCCGGTCATAACATCACTCCGCACCCTCGTCATCATGCAGCTCAAGTGGTTACTTCCCCGTCCTCCTGTATCCTGAACATAAAACAAATGTCCACCCTCGAAGGGGTTAGCACAACGATGCTAGTATAAGTACGACAATTATACAACAACATATTATTCAATATCTCGTGAAGAATAATAACAACATCCTCAATGACAACAATAACAACGAGTCTCTCCCACGAGAAGACTCACAATACCATATGCAACATGATAAACATAACATGATACAACATACACATGGTAATTCCGATGATCCAGCGTTCACTGCATAGATCCTCACGATGATTCCATCGGACCAACACGAGGTGGAAAAACCTGTCCAATGATCCAACGGACGCTAGCATAGATCCCAAGATGATCCCAACGGACCAACACGAGGTGGACATACAACAACGACACATATGCATGACAACATGTATAACATCAATACATAAAACATAATTAAAGTACTTGCCTTAGAAAGATGGCAAGGAATAAACACTCCAACGACTTCAATAAACTCAAGGGCCGTTCTTTCGATCAACCATTTGCAACCTCGAACCTTGCAAAAAGAAATAACGACAACTTAACTTATGTAACAATTCTAACATTCATACATCTAATGCCTACTACGTTCAAGTTATATTCTAAGTTAGCCGATTCACGATTCAACTATTCGATGAACGCTCGACCGACCTAATGACATACCTCATGCGAATCAAATGACCATAACGGAGATGAAAAATCGACGTCTACGAATTCAAGGATGTTCAAATTATCATAAATTCACACTTCGATTCCTGATTATAAATTACAATACTTGGTTCAGTCATTTAACACATTTCAATCGAGTTCTAACTTAATTCATCTCCACAGTTTCGTTCTTCCGCAAGCAATACTTGTTGCCAAAGTTTAAGTTCAAAACCATTAACACCAACCTAATCACTATGTTCTATCCAACAATATGAAGATTAACGAGAAACTTCTACAAATCATGAACTATACTTGAAGAAAACCCTCCACCTTAATCTTCTTGAATTCATCTAACACATGTGATAACCTAAACAAATCATTCCCCAAAAGAGTGTTTCAAAACCATTGTTAAAGGCATGTTATGAATTCATTAGACTCCATCTTGATGTTTAACCAAAATCAAGGCGTAACCCAAATTCCATTTAACCATGAAAATCCTAGTATAAATTCCCTCAATTCCCCTAAAGCATGGTATACGATTTGCTAAGATGTAAAATAAATCTTAATAACTCCAGTAGCATGCTCATAAGCAGTACAAGAATACGAATTCCAGGATGGGATAGCTTCACATACCTTATTTCGGAAGAGAATGATGAAACACTCGGCGGAACTCAACACCGGAGCTTGAACACCACACCAAGATACTTCCTAACTTCAACCACCAAGTAGAAAGGCTAAACAAGGATTATAATGTGGGGGAAGGCTCTCTGGACTTGCAGAAATCGGCCAAGGAAGGAAAGAGAATAATTGTGAAATGAAATGGGGGTGATGTCTTATTTATAAGACCTTGATCTTTACGTATGTTAGCCACAAGGTATTACGTACGCTATAGCCTTAACGTACATTATGTGCTACTCCTTACGTACGTTAACGTTCACCAGTAGCTACTGCCTCATTTTCTGACCTCCTTAACATACGTTAACCATCACCTTTAAGTACGTAATACGCTATGTGTAGCATACGCTATTTTAATCCTTTAACGTACATTATGCCTCGTTGACTTGCTTTATCAAAAAGCTGTCGAGGATCACGCGGGAATCTTATCTTATCGGACCCCATCCCCATATGGACCATATGCCGACCAACCTGATCTGCTTGACTACCTGTTACGTACTCTATGCATCACCCATAACGTACGTTATCTGCAGTACTTAACGTACGTTATGCTCAACCGTTAACGTACGTTATGACGTAGTTGCATGCATGAATTTGCAAGTTCTTCCCAATATGATTATGAATGTTGGAATACGAATACGGAAAAATCATACTTCAATTATTGATACCACAAAGTCGAGTATTACAAGGTTCAAATACAGATGAAAATACCCAAAAATTATTCGGATATTACATCAGGCGGGCAGCGGGATGAAAAATCGCGTGGAGGGAGAGTTGTGTTTTGTTTCTGTATGTTTCCCTCTATTCTGTTCTGCCTGCCCCATCTATTTTTATGCTTCTTTTTGAGAGGCCAAAACGACGCCGTTTAGGTTCAGTAAGTTTACTTACTGAAACGACGTCGTTTCATTATAAGGAGAATATAAAAAAAGAAAAATGAGGGGGGACACCATCGTCTTCCCCAGAAAGATTTCAGACCCCAACCTCAAAAACCCTTCTTCCCCAATCCCAGGGCCACCGCCGATCGAACCCTCTCCAGACCCCCCTCCGTTACAATTCCGACCGACCAGCAGGGTCCGTGGACCCTCCCGGTCCCTCTACCTCTGCCTCTATTTGCGGGCCTTATCTCATTTGGGACGGGATGGGTTTAGTTTCGCATAAAAATTCAAAATATAAATTAAAAAAGAGTAAGAAAGCTATAATATTATAGTGTTGATTTCAATTTAATATACATTTAAATGTATATATATATAATATATAAATACAAATCAAACCCAAATTTTACAACAATTTAAGCTAAAAATATCAATAATCTTAATTTTTTCAAAAGACATACGATTGGATCATTCCAAATATTAAGACCTAGAATAGATATTATGTCACCAACCATTTTGTAGTTTTCAAGAATCTTGTCAATTGCTCTCATATTCTTCTAATTTATTTGTAATTATTGGTATAAATCTATTAAAAATAAGTGTATTATTTCAAATCGGACGGGAGGGGCCCAGCGGGATAGAATTTTTCCGTCCCACGTCCCGTCTTGTTGATTGCGGGAAGGAACGGGTCGACCTTTTTAAATTTAAGTCCCGCCTCGTCCCATTAATTTTGCTACGGGACTGGGATGAAACGGGATTTTAATTTTTTTTACCCACCCTATATTTTCATGTTTAGGCTATTGACTTTTGTGTCACAAAAAATTCCAAAAGTTTATTATTTTTCTTTCCATTTTGTATATATTTTTTAATTTTCTTACATTTTTTATTATTCAGGTAAAATATAAACAATTTGTTATATATATATATATGTGTGGGAGTCAAAGAGTAACAAGCTACGCCATAAGATCATTTTATAATTGTACTCCCCTAAAAACTCAACACATAAGTTGATAACTCAAATATGTCAAAAGCAAATTGAATGATGGTCCACAACATTCCCCATTTTAATTATTTTAGTTTCTCTTAGAATTTTCAATTTTTTAGGGTTTCTGAATTTTCAGGATTTTTTTTTAAATTTTTTAGTTATTTTAGATTCTTGTATTTAAATTATAATTTTAGGGGAATCGTGTGGCACAGGTGTGTCCCAACTTAATTATATGGTGGGCCGGAGATCGGTGGGAAGATCCGGCTCGGGCTGGTTTTATTTAACAGCTCGGCATGCCATGCGCAAAGAGGTGGTGGATGTGCCGGAGACTATACCTAGTTGGAAGGAGCAATGGTTTTATGTCGGGGGACCTTGGAGGAGCTCGGTGGATGAGTGGGAGCCCGGCGTCATAGACGCGGAGCTTCGGATCCCAGAGCATTTTATTGCCAAAATGAGTAAGTGTTGTGTTTTCTGTTCTGCTCCTCCTTTGTCTAACGCTCATCATTTTCTTTTTGTGCAGAACGCATCCCAGCGCAAGAGACCTCCTCCGAGTTCGACGACTGGGTTGAACAGCTTTTGGATCTTCCCGCTGAGCAAAGGAAGTCGCATCTTCTGGTTACTGAGGAAAACCTCTGGGCGGCCGGAATTCGATCCACTGATCCGAGTATCATGTCTTCATCAGTTTTTTTTAACATATCTTCTCTCTCCAGTTCCTAGGGTCAAGGTTTCGTCTGGGAGGAAAGAAACGCCTGCGCAGCGTGTGGCGAGATTGGCTGCCGAGGCCACCGAGCGGAGAGAGCGCACGGGCAAGTGGAAAAGGGTGGAGACCGAGCCTGAGGGCCATGTTACCAAGGCGGAGGTTCAGTCTGCTCCTGAAGTTCCTTTATCCGCGCCGAGCCCTGTCCGGACGGGTCGTGCGGCCGGCAAGGAGCCTTTAATCGACTTGGAGAGTCATTATCTACCAGTTAATAAGGACCGGGAGGAACCTTGTGTTCAGATGAAGGGGCGGCAGCCGCGCTGGTTCCTCGAGTATGTCCGAGCAGCTACCCCCACTGCCGAGATGCTCGACCGGGTCCCCTTGGCGGTGGCTGAGTCCAGCCACATCCCTATTCGGGGTTGGACACCCAAGCTGGAGCTGGTGACTAATGACATGGATCCGGCAGAGCAGATCCAGTTTGGAAATGCTATGCTCGGCCGTGCATTGGGCACATATGTGAAGGCTACCGGGGAGTTCACTGCCCTGGTTGAGAAGCACAAGAAGGTGGCGGCCGAGCTTCAAATCCTTCGGAAGGAGCACCATCTCTGTCCTTCCCTGATCAAGTCCTTGGAGGAGGAGATAGTCTCTCTGAAGGGTGACATGGATATCTTAGAGAGCCGGGCTCTCGAAGCCGATATGTGGAAGGTGCGAGCTGGAGAGATGACCGAGGCGGCCGAACTGGCACATTAGCGGTGTTTGGAGACCAGGGTGTTGCGATATTTCTTACACGAAAGTGCACGTCATCGTTTACAAGTAATAAAGTGATAAGTAGAGTATCGTTCCCACGAGGACTGAATCTCTAACTACCGATTTTTTCGTATTCCAATTTTATTTGAACAATCGAATTTGGGTTTGTGCAATTAATAACTAAAAGAATTACTAAAAGACTAGTAGAAAACGATAGCTTGAATAAAATAAATCAAATGATGAATAAGTCTAGGGTTCTGAATCCACCTTAGTTTATCCGAATTTACTCTCGATTATCCGTAATAAATAATTTTCCCAATTTATTGAAGGCGGAGATTGCTAATATATTCTACCGCCTCTCCCGAGGTCAATAGATTTATCTAAAGGCGAATAACGCACTCTATCCCTAGGTGAATTAATTCGTCAATAGGCGAAAAGCATAAAATCTCCCAAAGGCCACGTAGTTCCTATGAGTATATTCCTATCTCACAGAATAAAACGGTCCTCACCAATAGTTCCTCACCAAATCTCCTCCCGATTCGAGGTGAATGATTAAATCAATACAACTATTGGCCAGATAATTGCAAGCATTAAACACAATTGGGACAACTCAATAAAAAGGTAATTAATTGGATAATCTCAAGAAATTCGTCAAAACAAAGGTTTCATCAAAACCCTAGATTAGGGCTTTAGCCTGACATACTAATAATTGAAATTACAGAATAAATAAATGAAAGCATAAAATTCAAACGCAGATGAAGCTCGGATTCCTCCGTTCTTCAGCTTCCGCCCTCTGCCTTTGAAGTCTTCTGCTTCCCTCCTCTTCTGCCGTCTCCAAGCTTAAGCTCCAAAAGATTCAAGATCAAAAGATAGTTTAATTAGGGTCTTAAACCCTATTTATAGCTCATCACATCTCCAAATCGCGTCCGTATCAGTCGGTCGAAAACTGGCTTCGAAACGGCCCAAAATCCGCGCGGACATACAAAAACCGCCAAGTGTGCCGCAAGCACTAAACTCGTGCCGCGGCAGAGCCTTCACTGAAACACAGGCGTCATCAATTTCTTACGTGCCGCGGCTCACCTGGGCCGTGCCGCGCACAGTCTGATTTACTCGGCCTTCGGCTGGGTGTCTTCCTGTGCCGCGGCCCTGCTTCCTTGTGCCGCGGTTCATAGTCCAGATTTGCCGTTTTCGCCCGTTTTGCTTCGTTTTAGCTCCCGAACTTCAATTTCCTGTCAATCATACAAAATTGAGGCATTAAAGGCTCATGTAGACAATTTCACTCTCCAAAATACTACAAAATAATGATAATTAAGCGTATAAAAATACGCCTAACAAATACCCCCAAACTTAAGCCTTTGCTTGTCCTCAAGCAAAAAGAATTATATTCAATAAAAGAATGTCGTGAATCATCGTGCAACTCATAGTGTTCAACCTAATCAATACTATCCTGTAATTCTCTCTAAATAATACAAGTGTCATAATAGCAAGCTGCACTCAGAATAATGATTCCGCAAAGTAATCAAGTTCAGTCCTAATCACTCGTTCATGAAGAAAATCCAGCTCAAAGATTAACAAAACGTGAGTCAAATCGACCGTCAATATAAAAGGCTAAAATAAACAAGCTAGTTCGTCCCGTTCCACAGTCTAGTGGCACAATTTTCACAAGTTTCATAACAAATAAACCTCGGACAGTATCCCCTTATATATATGTTCAAGAATTTGATTCGAGTTGACCTCTAGGTTAGGATCTCGGGATGTTTCATCGGGATAATCCTAGGGTGGAACTTCCATTCTCATGTATTGGAAAACCGTTTGACGTAAAAGACACTCATGGGGCACATGGATGCTTCTAGTTACTAAGTTCCCGTCTACAGCGGAGAAACAACTCGAATATATAATTTCCGCATGTCCGAATCAAGGTTGCCGTTTTACGCGAGAGTAAACAGCGGGTCACACGAATACCCCCGGTTACTAGGCTCCCTATCGTTGGCACATGTGAAACCTCTAAATCACTAGTCTAATCAGGGTCGTCGTTTTATGCGAGAGTAAACAACGGGTCACGCGAATACCCCCGGTTACTAGACTTCCCTTCATAGAACAACATTATCTCGACTTTTGGGAAAAACTGACCGACTCTAAACTTAATCTAAGTGCCAACACGACTAATGAAGCAGTACGACTCACTATCTGGAAAATGTAACCAAACGTATTGACGGTGATTTTAAAATAGGTATGTATCGTCTCTTATCTGCCAAGACCTCTACAATCACGAAAAATTTTGGACCTAAATGAATACTAAGCAGAACAGAAATAACTGACTACAACTCGACTAAAACTCGACCGTTTCTTCAGAGAGAAAAACAGTGTCGTAACATCAGTATCACACAAATAGAAGCACGAAAATCTCACGAATAAAGAAAAACTAAGACAAGCAAGGCTATCTAAAAAATTTTTTACGCAAAGTAATGAAAAGTGCAACGAAATAAAGTACAGCAATAAAATAAAGTCCAGCAATGAATGTAGCAATTGAAAGTAAATCCCCCCCCAAACTTAGGACGTACATTGACCTCAATGGATAGAAAATGATATGCAATAAAAGTAAAAGGTCAAGTACTCCTCCACCTGCTCAGAGAGGTGCCAGGCATCATCCGGTGAGCTTGCACGCTTCTTGACTACATCATGCGGAGTGTGAATAAATGAGCTTGCATCATCAAAAAGGAAGTTAAGTATGAGCTCTCAAGTTTAACATGATGTAAGGGTTGGGGATAATGTAATTCGATAACATGATTCATTGCATAAAATTTTGAAAATGCCTAGCTTACCAATTTTCCATTGCTGCAATTTATCAAACACCTTGTGTGCACAAGTTAAAATGAAGAACAAGAATTTTTATGGTGAATTCCAAATCCCAAAAATAATAACACAAATAATAACCCTGAATCACAATAACTATCATCAACAATTCGTTCATAAATATCAATTCCATCACAATATCAAATTCCCCATATTCCAACTCCATTTTAGAAACAACAGTGAAGAACAACTAGCAATATATAACTTCAAATCTTTTCACATCAAGAATCACTTATGATTTAGAAATCAAAAATTACCAGGAGAGTTTGAAAAGGAGACTAATAGAATGGTATCAGCTTACCTCATTGTGTGAAGGAAGGAAGGAAGGGAGGGAAGAAGTACCTTGTGCAGGCTGATCGATTGAATGAGCCCTACCTGGTTGCTCTTATTTTGCGACGGGGGCCGCGGCACAATATAAGTGAGCCGCGGCCTAAAGTACAGTAGGACTGGGACGTTTTGTAATGTCGCCGGGTGCCGCGGCTCAGTTTTCGTGTGTCGCGGCTCAGTGTGTTAGTGTGCCGCGGCTCATTATTCGCGTGCCGCGGCACAAAGTACAGTCTCCTGGGCATTCCTTGGCCATTTGGTGTGCCGCGGCTCAGGTTTAGTGTGCCGCGGCTCAGCGACCTGGTGTGCCGCGGCTCAGTAAGATCGTGCCGCGGCACAGGGTACAGTTTGATCGTCCATTTTTCATCAGTTGGTTTGTGCCGCGGCTCACTTTTGTTGTGCCGCGGCCCATCATTGAATTCCTCCCCTTTGCTGATTCCTGCACAGAATTTTTACACAAAAACATCAAGACGAGAGGGAAGGATGGATCAAAGAAGAAAGAAGACAAAAAGAGACTCTAAAAATGCAAGAAAACAATAAAGAATCTACAACTAATACTCGGGTTGCCTCCCGAGGAGCACTAAGTTTATAGTCTTCAGCCGGACTTTTCTCGCATTCATCCGGCGGTGGATAAGGTGATGCTCGTTTTCTGTGTGTCTATTGGATTTCCCAAGTATGCCTTCAACCGTTGTCCATTAACTTTGAATTTTCGGGCATCTTTTTGGACTTCTACTGCACCATGTGGAAACACTTGAACTACGGTGAACGGTCCCGACCATCGTGAACGCAATTTCCCGGGAAATAACTTTAAGCGAGAGTTAAATAGCAACACCTCTTGACCCGGGACAAATTCTCTCTGCGTGATGTGCTTATCATGCCAAATCTTTGTCCGCTCCTTATAAAGTTTTGCATTTTCGTATGAGTTGTGGCGAATTTCTTCCAACTCGTTCAGCTGCAAACAACGCTTTTCACCAGCGGATTTTAGATCAAAGTTTAGTTTCTTTATCGCCCAGTAAGCATGGTGTTCCATTTCTACGGGTAGATGGCAACCTTTCCCATAGACCAATCTGTAGGGCGACATTCCGATAGGTGTTTTATACGCGATCCAGACGCCCAAAGTGCATCATCGAGTTTAAATGACCAATCTTTTCGAGACGAGTGACCATCTTTTCTAGAATCCACTTCAGCTCTCGATTTGATATCTCGACTTGACCGCTCGTCATGCGGATGGTATCTTTGTGGCAACACGATGAGTGACTCCGTATTTTCTCAAAACCGCATCAAGAAATCTGTTGTCGAAGTGTGACCCACCATCACTTATAATAGCACGTGGAGTCCCAAAGCGTGTGAAGATATGTTTTTTAATA
This sequence comes from Orobanche coerulescens, assembly GCA_033398695.1. Taxonomy (NCBI): domain Eukaryota; kingdom Viridiplantae; phylum Streptophyta; class Magnoliopsida; order Lamiales; family Orobanchaceae; genus Orobanche; species Orobanche coerulescens. The sequence continues at coordinate 121,949,459 of CM065807.1, read as the reverse complement.
AACTTGATTACGACATTGGACCCATTCGTAGGTAGCGCCACCGCTTCAACCCATTTTGAGACATAATCTACGGCCACCAAAATATAGAGATTCTTGTTTGATGGGGGAAATGGACCCATGAAGTCGATCCCCCATACATCAAACAATTCGACTTCAAGTATGGTGTTCAGCGGCATTTCGTGTCGTCTTGAGATGTTTCCTGTCCGTTGACACCGATCACACGTAGACACAAAGGAGTGAGCATCTTTGAATAAGGACGGCCAATAAAATCCCGATTGTAAGACCTTCGCTGCTGTTCTATTTCCACTAAAATGTCCACCGTAGGGTGATGCATGGCAATGGTTCAGCACACTGTGGATTTCCTCATTCGGAATGCATCTACGGATAATTTGATCGGGGCATCGCTTGAAGAGAAAAGGATCGTCCCACAAATAGTACTTAGCATCCGAGATTAGCTTCTTCTTTTGATGACGTGAGAGGTCGTTCGGAATTGTTTTACTTGCTAAGTAGTTCACTAGATCAGCATACCAAGGCGCATGTGTTGAATCCAACTTGTAGAGCTGCTCGTCGGGGAAGGTTTCTATAATTTGTGGCTAATTTTCTTCCTTCTCGAGGGGACTCTCTAATCGTGAAAGGTGATCGGCTATAACGTTTTCTGTCCCTTTCTTGTCCCGAATCTCCAAGTTGAATTCTTGAAGGAGTAGCACCCACCGAATCAACCTTGGTTTGGCATCCTTCTTCTCCAAAAGGTATTTTATTGCCGAATGATCGGTCCACACTATCACTTTCGTTCCTAGTAGATAAGCCCGAAATTTATCAAATGCAAAGATCACCACCAACAATTCCTTCTCCGTTGTGGCATAATTTCTTTGGGCGTCATCGAGTGTTCGGCTCGCATAGTATATGACATGGAACACCTTCCCTCGTCTCTGCCCCAAAACAGCCCCAATGGCAAAGTCGCTAGCATCACACATTAATTCGAACGGAAGGTCCTAATCCGAGCAACTATCACCGTGCCGTGCTTAGAGCTTTCTTCAAAGAACTCGAAACTTTCTTTACAAGACTCACAAAGTAAATGGGACATCTTTCATGAGTAAATTGCACTGCGGCTTCGTGATCTTTGAAAAATCCTTAATAAATCGGCGATAGAAACCGGCATGTCCCAAAAACTCCTAATCCCCTTGACCAAGTGGGTGGAGGCATCTTCTCAATTGTCTCAATTTTCGCTGGCCGACTTCAATTCCATGTGAGGATATTCGATGGCCAAGCACAATGCCCTCCCGCACCATAAAATGACACTTCTCCCAATTCAAGACTAAATTGGTCTCTTCGCATCTTCTCAAGACTTTCGCAAATTTTCCAAACAAATGTCAAATGAATCTCCAAAACAGAAAAATCATCCATAAAAATCTCAATACACCGCTCTACCATGTCGAAAAAATAACCATCATACACCGTTGAAAAGTAGCCGCGCATTACACAATCCAAAAGGCATGCGCCTATAAGCGAAAATGCCGTAAGGACATGTAAACGTCGCTTTTCTCTTGGTCATCGGGGCTATGTAAATCTGATTATACCGAATAACCATCGAAAGCAATAGAAATCGTGTCCGGCTAATCTATCTAACATCTGATCAATAAAAGGCAAGGGGAAATGATCTTTTCTAGTGGCCTTATTTAATTTCCTATAATCTATGCACATACGCCACCCCGTAACAATCCTGGTGGGAATTAATTCATTATTATCATTTTGAACAACTGTTATCCCACCCTTTTTCGACACAACTTGAACCGGACTTACCCACTTACTATCGAAATTGGAAAGATCATACTGCGTCGAGGAGTTTTAAACCCTCGACTTTTACCACCTCCTTCATGTTAGGATTCACCGGCGTTGATGCTCCACGGATGGTTTGTAGTCTTCCTCCATCAAAATCTTGTGCATGCAAATCGATGGGCTGATCCCCTTAATATCCGCAATAGACCATCCAAGAGCAGATTTGTACTCCTCAAAACTCTTAATAATTTTGCCTCTTGATCTCTGCTAAAGTGGCCGAAAGAATAACCGGAAGGGAGTTGTCGGGCCCGTGAATGCATATTTCAAATGAGGTGGCAGCTTTTTGAGTTCCAACTTTGGAGGTTTTTCAATCGATGGGGTCGGTCGAGTTAGTGAACTTCCTAGCTCCTCGAATGGTTTACGAATAAAAATTGGCGGGGAAGCATCCATGTGTCGTACGTAGGCTGCATGCTCTCCATTTGGTTCGGAAACAGCCCCAATCAAAACGGATTCCAATGGATCGGGTGGATAATTTTCTCGAAAAGTTCTACTCACGCACGAGTCAATGACGTCAACTTGGAAACAATTTTCAGTGTCACTTGGATATTTTACGGATCGAAAGATATTGAATGTTACTTGCTCCTCTTGAACACGCGAAGTCAGCTTTCCCTTTTCCACATCAATCAACGTTCGGCCTGTTGCCAAAAATTGTCTTCCCAAAATAATTGGGATATCTTGGTCTTCTTCTATGTCAAGTACGATGAAATCGGCCGGAAAGATGAACTTATCAACTTTGACTAAAACGTCCTCTATCACACCCCTCGGATATTTGATGGATCTATCGGCCAATTGTAGAGAGACTGTCGTCGGCTTGGCTTCCCCAATCTCCATCTTTTTAAAAATAGAAAGGGGCATAAGATTTATACTGGCCCCGAGATCGCATAGGGCTCTTTCAAAAGATGAATTTCCGATGATGCAAGGGATGGTGAAACTTCCCGGATCTCTCAATTTAGGTGGGAGCTTCTTTTGTAAAATAGCGCTGCACTCCTCCGTTAAAGCGACCGTCTCATATTCCTCGAGCTTTTGTTTATTGGACAATACTTCTTTCATGAATTTCACATAACTCGGCATTTGTTCCAATGCGTCGACAAATGGAATGTTTATGTGCAATTTCTTGAAGACGTCGAGGAATTTTGAAAACTGCTTGTCCATTTTTTGCTTTTGGAAACGCTGTGGGAATGGAATTTGAGGAGTGGGCTGAGTAGTCGATACTTCCTTTGGCTTGGGCGCCTCATCCTTTTCCTTCTCGTTCTGCTCGATCGGCTGCTCTTTGTCATTAATAGGCTGCCCTTTCAACTCCTTTCCGCTTCGTAATTCGATCGCTTGCACATTTTCCTTGGATTTCACTTCGGCTGCGCGGGGCGATGCACCTTGAGACCGAGAAGACAATAAATTAGCAATCTGCCCCATTTGTGTTTCTAGATTTCGGATGGAGGTAGAATGATTTTAGAGGGTCGTCTCGGTGCGGGTCATGAATTGACTTGTGTTAGCCGCCAATTGAGCAAGAGCATCTTCCAAAGATACCTTTGGTGATTGAGGGGGCTGCTGTGGGGGCTGCGCGAAGTGAGGTTGTGGAGGTTTCAAAGCTTGCCCATTTCTCCATGGAAAATTTTGTTGATTTCGCCACCCTTGATTATAAGTGCTGGGGTAAGAATTGTTTTGTCGATTTCCATTGGCCACAAATTGAGCTTGCTCCATCTGATGTTGCTCGAACGGATTTCCAACTTGACACTCCGCGCTCGGGTGTGATCCGTTACACCAATTGCATGTCTCTATGGTAACGGGGGCTGGTGCATGCGAAAATGCCTGGAGCTGTTGGGTCAAAGCAGCGACTTGAGCTGACAAGGTGGAAATCGGATCATTACTTGAAACTTCCATAACTCTCTTCGGTGTCAATCTTTCCGATGGCCATTGGTACGCATTTGCGGCCATATCTTCCAAAAGCAAGTGTGCCTCGGCCATAGACTTTCCCATCAAGGCCCCACCAGCGGCCGCATCCACAAGAGTGCGTGTAGAAGCACTCAAACCAAGATAGAACGTCTGAATCTGAAGCCAATCAGGAATGCCGTGATGAGGGCATCTTCATAGCAAATCTTTATATCGCTCCCACGCCTCGTGGAGCGATTCCAGTTCGTACTGACCAAAGGTGGTTATTTCATTTCTCAACCTCGCCGTCTTAGCAGGTGGGAAGAATTTGGCAAGGAAGGCTTGCGCTAACCCCCCCATGTTGTAATCGACCCCGGCGGTAAGAAATTTAACCAAAATTTTGCTTTATCCCTCAAAGAGAAAGGGAAAAGCCTCAATCGGATGGCATCGTCGGTGACACCATTGGTCTTGAACGTGTCGCATATCTCAAGGAAAGAAGCAATATGGGAATTCGGGTCGTCATTCGGCAGTCCACAGAATTGGCTCGCCTGCACCATCTGAATAATAGCGGGCTTGATCTCAAAATTATTGGCTTGGATAGTGGGACGCCGAATTCCCGAAAAATTAGCATTGATCTGCGGCATGGCATAATCTCGAAGAGCGAGTTCCGGTTGAACTTGCCGCACTTGGTTATCCCCTCCTTGGACTTCGATATTCTCGGCCATGTTGACCGTCGTCTGCAACTCTCTTTTCTCCTTCTTGTTCCTTCTTAGAGTGCGCTCGAGCTCGGTATCCAAAGGTAGTAGGCCTTCGTTACTGAGTTTTCTCATGCACTACACGAAAGGTCCTAAAAGGAAAAAACAAATAACCGAAATTAAATACACAAAAATAAAAATAAAACGTTCAAATTAAGACTGGAAATACTTAAATCGATATTAGAAAATTTCAGTCCCCGGAAACGGCGCCAAAAACTTGTTGCGATATTTCTTACACGCAAGTGCACGTCATCGTTTACAAGTAATAAAGTGATAAGTAGAGTATCGTTCCCACGAGGACTGAATCTCTAACTACCGATTTTTTCGTATTCCAATTTTATTTGAACAATCGAATTTGGGTTTGTGCAATTAATAACTAAAAGAATTACTAAAAGACTAGTATAAAACGATAGCTTGAATAAAATAAATCAAATGATGAATAAGTCTAGGGTTCTGAATCCACCTTAGTTTATCCGAATTTACTCTCGATTATCCGTAATAAATAATTTTCCCAATTTATTGAAGGCGGAGATTGCTAATATATTCTACCGCCTCTCCCGAGGTCAATAGATTTATCTAAAGGCGAATAACGCACTCTATCCCTAGGTGAATTAATTCGTCAATAGGCGAAAAACATAAAATCTCCCAAAGGCCACGTAGTTCCTATGAGTATATTCCTATCTCACAGAATAAAACGGTCCTCACCAATAGTTCCTCACCAAATCTCCTCTCCCGATTCGAAGTGAATGATTAAATCAATACAATTATTGGCCAGATAATTGCAAGCATTAAACACAATTGGGACAACTCAATAAAAAGGTAATTAATTGGATAATCTCAAGAAATTCGTCAAAACAAAGGTTTCATCAAAACCTTAGATTAGGGCTTTAGCCTGACATACTAATAATTGAAATTACAGAATAAATAAATGAAAGCATAAAATTCAAACGCAGATGAAGCTCGGATTCCTCCGTTCTTCAGCTTCCGCCCTCTGCCTTTGAAGTCTTCTGCTTCCCTCTTCTTCTGCCGTCTCCAAGCTTAAGCTCCAAAAGATTCAAGATCAAAAGATAGTTTAATTAGGGTCTTAAACCCTATTTATAGCTCATCACATCTCCAAATCGCGTCCAGATTGGCCGAAATCAAGCTTCAAACGGCCCAAAATCCGCGGACATACAAAAACCGCCAAGTAAAGCCGCAAGAATAAGACTAAACTGTGTGCAGCACAGCCTTCACTGAAACACAGGCGTCATCAATTTCTTCGTGCCGCGGCTCACTGGGCTGTGCCGCGGCACAGAGTACTGCTTTACTCGGCCTTCGGTGGGTGTCTTCTGTGCCGCGGCCCGCTTCCTTGTGCCGCGGCTCATAGTCCATTTGGCTGCGCCTGCTTTGCTTCGTTTTAGCTCCCGGACTTCAATTTCCTGTCAATCATACAAAATTGAGGCATTAAAGGCTCATTTAGACAATTTCACTCTCCAAAATACTACAAAATAATGATAATTAAGCGTATAAAAATACGCCTAACACAGGGCAGAGCACGAGGCGTATCTGAAAGATACCACCGCCCAAATTGAACGTATGACTGAGCGAGTCGGTGTTTGTGAAGCCGAGGGTTATGCCAAGGGTCTAACTGAGGGGCGGCTGCCTTTAAGGAGACGCCTGAGTTCGAGGAGCTGATCAACCTAAACTATGCCTCCACCTGCTACGAGATATTAGATCTCATGAAGGAAGGGAAGACAGTTGAGGAGGTCCAGGCCTATATAGTGTCTCAGGCGGCCGACCTGCATGTTGAGTCTCATGGAGATGATGAGCCGAAGGTCGCCGAGGTTGTCGAAGATCCAGGACTGGTTCTGTCCGGTGAAGGTGAAGGACAGTCCTTCCAGGCGGCTGGCCGGGATGGTGGGGCCGAGTAGCTTTTTTTGGTTTTGTTTCATGTTTGGCCTGCGTGCCAGTTTTTCTTTCCTTTGTTTTTGTAACATGTATCTTGTAGACATGCCTCCATGAATGAATAAAGTCTTCTTTATAGCACCCGTTTAGTTTCTTCTGGATGTTTGGGCCGAGTTGGTACAGCCGTTGTTTTTCTTGTTCATCTTCTGTAGGTCGTGCCGAGGTGGGCTCGAACTTTCAGTGTGCTGAGGCGAGCTCGGACTTTTAGTGCCGGATGGGCCGGTGGTCTTATGAGGTTCCGAGGCTAGCTCGGTCTTATAGTGCCAGATGAGCCGCTCTTATGAGGTGCCGAGGTGAGCTCGGTCTTATAGTGCTGGATGAGCCGGTCTTATGAGGTGCCGAGGCGAGCTCGGTCTTATAGTGCCGGATGAGCCGGTCTTATGAGGTGCCAAGACGAGCTCGGTCTTATGAGGTGCCGAGGCGAGCTTGTTCTTATAGTGCCGGATGAGCCGGTCTTATGAGGTGCCGAGGCGAGCTCGGTCTTATAGTGCCGGATGAGCCGGTCTTATGAGGTACCGAAGCGAGCTCGGTCTTATAGTTCCGGATGAGCCGATCTTATGAGGTGCCGAGGCGAGCTCGGTCTTATAGTCCCGGATGAGCCGGTCTTATGAGGTGCCGAGGCGAGCTCGGTCTTATAGTGCCGGGTGAGCCGGTATTATGAGGTGCCGAGGAGAGCTCGGTCTTATAGTGCCGGAGCTAGGAAATGAATAAAGTCAAATTTTATTGATAATACCTTTTTAAATACATAGCATTCCATGGATAAGTTAATCTCTGACCGTTCAGATATTCTAGCCGGTAGGCTCCGTTCTGAGGGACTTCACTAACCTTATACGGTCGTTCCCACTTGGGCTTAAGTGGTCCAGGATCCGGCCCCAATACCCATTTAAGAACGAGGTCCCCGACCTGGAAACTTCTATGGTTAACCTTAGAGTTATAATATTTTTCGCTTCTTCTTTTGTAGACGGTGTTCCGCATTTCCGCTGGGGCCCGTTTTTCGGCAAGGAGGTCCAGGTTTACTGGGAGGGCCAAGTCGTTATCTTGCTCTTCGAAATGGGCTACTCGGTAGGTAGGTGCTCCGATTTCGACCGGGATGACGGCTTTAGAGCCGAAAGCCAAGGAGAAAGGTGTTTCTCTGGTGGCAGACCGATGCGTTGTTCTGTAAGCCCATAAGGCTCCGGGGAGTTCCTTGGGCCTGGAACCTTTGAGTTCCTCGAGGCGTGTCTTGAGATGCTGCTTTATGATTTTGTTGACCGCCTCGACCTGTCCGTTGGATTGCGGAAAATATGGTGTGGAAAAGTTATTTCGTATGTGGAGGCCGTCGCAGAAGGCCCAAAACTTCTTATTGTCAAATTGTTTTGCATTATCGGAGACGATAGATTGAGGGATCCCGAACCGGCAGATGAGTGACTTCCATATAAAATCAACTATTTTCTGCTCGGTTGTCCGCGCCATAGGCTCGGCCTCTGCCCATTTTGTGAAATAATCGACTGCGACGATGGCGTATTGTACTGCCCCCGTCCTTTAGGTAAGGGGCCGATCAAATCGATCCCCCACTTGGCGAATGGCCATGGGCAATATACGAACGTGAGGGTTTCCAGCGGGGATTGGATCTGAGGAGCGAAGATTTGGCATCGGACGCACTTTCGTACGAGAGCGATGACATCTTTTTTAAGATTTGGCCAGTAATATCCTTGTCGGATCAATTTATAGGCTAGTGCCTGGCTGCCGGAATGTTTGCCGCATATACCCTCGTGCACCTCTCTGAGGGCGTATTCTGCTTCCGAATCGGACATGCATTTCAGTAATGGGACCGAATACCCTCTTTTGTATAAAGTTCCATCCACGATGGTGAACCTGGCGGATTGGGTTCGAAGCGATAGCGCCTGGGTTCGGTCCTCGGGTAAAACACCGCTCTGAAGATATCGAATTATAGGCTGCATCCATCTTTGCGGTTCCGATTGTTCGGCTGTCTGGACTTCTGCCATTTCTAGGGCTAATGACGCATGGTATCCTATGTTGACCTCGTCCACATGTTCGGCTCCCGCGCTAGATGCGAGTTTGGCCAAAGAGTCGGCTTGGATGTTCTCGGTCCGGGGGATGTGTTGTATAGTTCCCCAAAATTCTTGCAGCCGCGTCCGCGCCAAGTGGAGGTACTTAATCAGTTTGGGTTCCTTGGCCTCGTATTCACCCCTAATTTGGTTTACCACCAATTGAGAATCACTTAAGACAGCGAGGCGAGTGAGGCCGAGGGAGGTCGCCATTTCCAGACCGGCGAGGAGGGCTTCATATTCTGCTTCATTGTTGGTGGCTGGAAAACCTAGGCGAATGGCCGAGCAGAACAAACGTTGATCAGGACTTACGAGGACAATTCCTACGCCTGCTCGGTCGGCAATTGATGACCCATCTACATAAAGTGACCATTCCTCTGATCGGTCGTTTTCTTGTATGATTGCCGGTGTGAACTTTGCGATGAAATCTGCCAGGACCTGACCTTTTGTGGCAGTGCACGATTCAAAAGTCAAGTCGAACTGTCCGAGCTCGACGGCCCATTTGATCATCCGGCCAGATACGTCGGGTCGGTGCATGACTTTCTTTAAGGGGTAGTTTGTTAAGACCACTACCTGATGTTCCAGAAAGTAGGGTCTTAGCTTTCGGGTGGCCATCATGAGCGCATAGGCCAGCTTTTCCATCGGGGCATATCTGAGCTCGACATTATGAAGGGCCTGACTAACATAGTAGACCAGATGTTGAACTACATTTTCCGTCCAGATAAGCGCAGTGCTGACTGCGGAGTCGGACACCGCGAGATACAAGTAGAGAGGTTCTCCCCAGGCCGGTCGTTGCAGGACTGGGACTTCTGCCAAACTTCCTTGATGGCCTCAAAGGCTTTTTGGCAAGGGTCAGTCCACTAAAAATCTTTGTTCTTTTTTATGGCTTCAAAGAAAGGTTTACATTTATCAGTTGAGCGAGAGATAAAGCGACTTAGCACGGATAGCCGGCCGATTAGGCTCTGTACTTTCTTGACCGAATTTGGTGGAACAAGTTCGGTCACTGCCTTGATTTTATCGGGGTTGGATTCAATCCTTCTTTGGCTTACCATGTAGCCGAGGAATTTTCCGGAGCCTACCCCAAATGAATATTTCTTGGGATTTAGCTTCATCTTGTACTCGTGCAAAATAGCAAACATTTTATTAAGGTCATTTACATGGTCTGCCGAATGCACAGATTTCACTAACATATCATCTACATACACTTCCATAGTATGACCTATCAAGGTATTGAACATTTTCTTTACCAGACGTTGATAGGTTGCGCCGGCGTTCTTGAGCCCAAAAGGCATCATTCGGTAGCAATACAGGTCGCGGGCTGAGTAGAAGGAGGTGTTTTCTTCATCATTGGGATGCATCTAGATCTGATTGTATCCGGAGTATGCATCCATAAAACTCATCAGCTCGTGCCCGGCTGTTGCGTCTACCATATAGTCAATGTGGGGCAGGGGATAACTATCTTTCGGGCAGGCTTTGTTTAGATCTGAGAAGTCAATGCAGAGCCTCCACTTCCCAGTCGGCTTTTTCACTAGGACCGGGTTGGCCACCCAGGTCGGGTATCTGGCTTCCCGGATGAAGCCATTGTCAATCAGTTTCCCCACTTCCTCTTCTAGCCCCTTCTGTCGTTCAGGCCCCATTTTTCTCCACTTCTGAATAACCGGTCTTGAATTGGGGTCGATATTCAGCCGGTGGCATGCGAATTCCGGGTCAATCCCAGGCATGTCCGAGTGGGTCCACGCAAAGACATCCAAGTTTTGTCTTAGGTGGTAGATCAGCTCGGAGCGGATCGGCTCTTGGAGGTTGTGGCCGATCCTGAGTTGTTGGTCGGTACGGGTAGTTACACCAGCATCAATATCGCCTATAATTAACTCATGGGGGTGATCTCTCATCCATCTCCTGTCAGGTTCTAATTCGGTGTCCCGTGCTGTATCTTGTGGTGCTGGAGTCTCGGCTTTAGATTATACAGCATCATCTTCAAATACTTCTGATCTTACAATTGCGAGATTGATTTCTAAGTCCACGACAGGCTCTATTGGAGTTTGAGGGTCATCAATGGAAATTGTTCGGATATTCTGGGTTATGCCTTCTACTCATGTAGGATCATGATGGGGTTCACCAAATACTATATGGACAGATTCCTCTATTGTCAGCTTCCTTTTGTTAAATATCCTGAAAGCTTTGCTGATAGAAGAATATCTTACGAATATCCCTTCATTCGAATTTTCGTCAAAGGTCTTGAGTTGATCTTTCCCATTGTTCAGAACATAACACCTGCATCTAAAAATGTAAAAGTATGCAACCAATGGAGTTTTATTGTTCCATACCCCATAGACGGTTTTGTTGTGATGCTTGTTGATGATACAACAGTTTTGTGTGTAGCATGCTGCATTTGTTGCTTCTCCCCAGAAACGCTACGACAACTTGCTTGCGACTATCATGGTTCTGTTGCTGTAACACACCCAAACCACTCGAGAATATTACAGCACCACAAACCCTCTCCACGAGGATCTACTAGGCTAAATACAGAAAACACGACATATTAATACATGCCAACATGGCTAATAGCGAACCACTAGACCGATTTGGTCTTTTTACCACAACATACACATCATACATACACAACTCTTTCTCACAACTCATACCCATGCAGGGGTTAGAATACATCCACATTCCCATAAAATGGTAGAATAACACAACAGAAAGACAAACAACAAAACTCTACCAAAATACTCAACGACTGGTCTTCATGTGATTAGTATCGTCGTCTTCGATCATCCTCTGTACCGATCCTGTGATTCGCTCTCTAGAAACCTACAAGTACCTGGACGCAATACAGACATCCACCCCCCAAACACTCGGGGGTTAGCAAAACTCCACCGTTTTGCTAGTGCAAGTATAAAATACAAATACAAGCCATACACAACATACTCCAAGAACGTAATAATCGTGAACATGCTTCCAAAGATAGATCACTGGAAGCCTACGAGCTACACTGTTCCTTGTTTTGTTTCCAAAGACACTGCAGATCAAAGCTGGCTATAGCATAATAGGATGTATAATATCAACTTCAAGACAATCAACAAACTCGCCAGACAGCGAATAGTTAGATGTTTACCCGATGTGTCATTCCATAAAGACAGCGTCTGTGGACCCTGTCAAAAAGGCAAACAAGTCAAAACCACCCTGAAAAACCAATCATACCTGTCCACCCACATGGTGGTGGATATGCTACACATGGGCCTCTACGACCCTGTAGACCCTGTAAGTTTAGGAGGTAAGAAATATTGTCCATTTATTTTTGATGATTTTTCCAAGTATGCTTGGACAATCTTTCTAAGCAAGAAGAAATAAACCACAACGAAGTTGCCAGGGCATCTGAGAAAGATACATAATGAGAAAGGGTTGAGTATTGTGTCCATGTTAGGAATACTTGTTAAATTTTGATGATGTCATTAATGTAATTCAAATACTTATTACTTGGCAAAAATGTAAGGAAGAACCAAATTAGTATCTTCCATAGGCCAAACTATGTTAAGTTTAAAACCTGGCAAGATGTAAAGAAGAACCAAATGAGTATCTTCTATAGGCCAAAATAAGTTAGGCTCAAAATTGGCTAAGTACAAAAGTACAGCTGAGTTCATCAGAGAAGTACAACCGAGTCAGGTCAGAGAAGTTCTGGTCAACAAAATTCATCAGAGATGTTTGACCAGACTGCAGTCAAGTAACCTCAGACAAGTCATCTGATCAGGCGAGTCCCAAACAGTCACAATCAGAGAAGTCCAGACTGCAGAGAAGATGACTGTACATCAGCCTACTTGAGATTAGCCAAGTACTCCAAGTCCATGTCAGCATGCGTTGAAAAGTCAAAAATTACAGAAAGTCACATGCAAGCGTGAAGAGACATATTGGAGAGATTCCAGGAAAGGATATGAATTAAATAATTCATCCATGCCTACCACTGAAGACTTTAATCTTACTATATTCAAAAGATACGGCGCCCCACATGTAAAGTCTTCACAACGGTCGGACGATGGATTAAAATATGGGAATCCAGCCTTGCAACGTTCAGAAAAGAATAAACAAAGAAGTCTCTCTCCAACGGACTGATTTGTTACAGGATTTGCAACGGCTATGAATAATGCTCAAGGATCAACACCTATATATGTCCGAAGATTTGAAGTTGAGCAACTACCGGTGCGAACATAATCTCAAGCAATCAAAGCATTCAAAGCAATCTAAAAGCGAACTATAGCATCGTGAAAGAGCAGTTCTCAAAAGTTCATACTTGAAGAAGCTCTTAGTTGGAGAAGACAAAAACTCGTGTCTTTAATCCTGAGTTCGGGGTACTTCACTGGTTGAAGTTCGAGACTGTAAAGGCATCCAAGGATCGCGGATCAAGAGGTGCAAGGCAGTCAAGGGAGTTGCAACGACAAGGATTTCCACTGGTTGGAAGCTATTGTAATTTGGTTGAATCACTGTAATATTTATCACTGGTTGACAATTATAGTGAATTCATCTCCAACTGGCTTGGATAAAAGTGGATTAGTAGATGATTACCCCACCTGAGACCACTATAACTGCCTGCGTATTTTACTGTTTTATAGCATTATACTTTAACTGCTGCATTCATTGTTAACTGTTTCATTAGTTGTTTTGTATTCGTCATCAGCTGACTTTCGCACGTATTGAGAACAAACGACTCTAAGTCATTTGCATATCTATCAGCTGAAGAAACTTACTCTTTGTGAAAAAGAGTTTAACAGTTTCAATAAGTCTATTCACCCCCCCTCTAGACTTATTCCTGTACGACTTGCGACCTACAAGTGGTATCGAAGAGGTTGGTTCATTTATTTCACGAACCAGATATATATCAGAGATATATTTTACTCTCATTATATAATGGAACACATGCATTGTAGACTACCTATGTTTTTAGTTGACGAGTATGATCTTTGGAAGATAAGGATGCAGGCACACCTATCTTCAATTTATGATGACATGTGGTGCATAATAGAGGATGGGCCATTCACCTTCGAGAAGGACAACACTCCCGAGGAGATCGCAGCAGGGAAGCCAGAGAAGATCCCAAAGAAGAGGACAGAGCTGACTCCCGAAGAAGGAAAGCTGGCCAACCTTGACAACCGGTCCAGAGACGTGCTGTATCAAACTCTTGGCAAATCCCCCATGGTCAAGATCAAGAATTGCAAGAATGCAAAAGAAATCTAGGACACATTAGCCTTAATGTGTGAGGGAACGGAGCTGATCAAAGAAAACAAGTTGTCAATTGCCACTCAAAAGTTTGACAACTTCAAAATGAAGAATGGCGAATCAATAGACCAAGTGGACACAAGGTTCACTGAGATCATCAATGAGATCAATTCCCTCGGGAAATCTTATGGCAACAGGGAAATGGCGCTGAAGGTACTAAGATCTCTCAATCCTGAATGGAGTATGAAGGCAGTGGCCATGAGAGAATCCAAGGATCTTAATAAAATAAAGATCCAAGAGCTGCTCACCGACCTGAAGGCTTATGAGTTCGAACTCCCAAGTTCATCCTCAACCGAGCCTGCAGAGAAGGGAATAGCCTTTGCAGCCGAGTCCCCCGCGAAGAGTTTATCTGATGTGAAGCCTCCAAATCTATTAGATTTTGAGAAAGAGATGGCGTTAATAATGCAGAGGTTTAGCAACTTCCCGAAGAACTACTCCAAATACAAGAAGAATTATAAGGAGAATCCCAGAAGAAACCAGAAATCCGGAAGCTGGAAGGTGGAGTGCTACAACTGTCATAAGATAGGACACATTCAAATCGATTGTCCTGATCTTAAGAAAGATGAGAGCAAGAAGGAGGTGAGCAGAAAAGAATACAGAAGGAAGGCCCTCATCGGAGAAGATCAAGAGCGTGTAGAATCAAGCAGCGGATTCTTATCTGATGATGATGAAGAGTATGACTGCCTGATGTCCAACCTAGCTGATGAAGAGGTAACATCAAAACCCTCTGGTTCAAATAATAGTTCAGCCATGTCACAAGATATGGATCTGCACGAATCTGTAAATCAGCTACTTAAAGACTTTGAGACACTAAAATCTGCACACCTATCTGTATCAGCCGAGAAGACTCAGCTGCAAGATGAGAATAGGCAGTTGAAAAATGATTTTGAAAAAATCAGCCTAGAACTGAATAAAGTAAAATCTAATTTTGAAAATCAGGCTGCAGTTAATTTGAAAAACCAGGCTGATGTCACTACAGCTGAGATACAACGATTAACTGTTTTGAATAGTGAAAAATCAGCTGCACATGCTCATCTCAAAGCCGAATTTACTAAACTTACTCAGGTAAATAAGACTCAGGCGCAGGAAATAACCTCCCTGAAAGCGTCTTTAACTCTGGATGAATTGTGTACTAATAAAAGGCCACTATATTCCAGATCAGGCCTTGGATATGATCCTCACACTCCCTCTAGTTATAAAACCACTTTCATCAAGGGAGAAACAATTGTCTCGACTGCTGAGCCTATATACAAACCGATATTTAAAAACAGGCAACAGCCAAGTCACAAGTCTAGGCTGCATCCAGGGTTCACAAGGCATCCACCTAGACAAGCGACTGGGCATTGGCCAAGGCAGAAGTAGCAGCCCAGACAACATGCCCACTATTATCATCCTTCCTTAGGATACCACAATCCTACATCGACTGTTCATTTCACATACTTAAGGATTCGTTTGGCTGTCGTGAAGTGTGACTCCTTAGGTGCTACTTGATACCGAGCACATACTCCTACAACAAACTGGATATCGGGCCTGCTAGCCATTAGGTACAGGAGTGAGCCAATAAGCTTCATGTAGTGTTATTGATCAACTGGCTTTCCAGCTTCGTCAGCACTAATTTTCAATAAAGTGATCATGGGGGTTGACTAGGAATATCCTGATGGCTTCTAGTCTGTCTACAGGGGCAAATGTCTCATCATAGTCTATGCCTTCTTCCTGTCTGTAGCCTTGTGCGACTAGACGAGATTTCTTCCTGATAACAAGTCCATTCTCATCCTTTTTGTTTCTAAATACCCATTTGGTTCTAATTATATCTTGATGTTCTGGCCTGTGTACTAGATACCATAGGTTGTTTCTTTCGAAACCATTGAGCTCTTCTTCCATAGAAGTGATACAATGAGAGTTATTCAAGGCTTCATTGGTAGAATTAGGTTCGGATTGAGCTAAGAATACAGCTAGGGTGCACATAGGTAGTCTCTTAAGTTCAGCTTGAGATTTCCATACAAGAAATGGAGACTTCTCAGAATCGAATTCTTCTTGCGCACACAATACGGTTCCCTGTGTACTCTGTATTCTTATTCGAGTAGATACACCAGCATCAATATCACCTATAATTAACTCCTGTGGGTGATCTTTCAACCATCTCCTGTCAGGTTCTAGTTCGGCATCCCATACTATATCTTGAGGTGTTGTAGCTTCAACTTCAGCTTGTACAACATCGGCTTCAACTACTTCTGATCTTACAGCTGCAGGATTGATCTCTAAGTCTACGACAGGTTCTATTGGAGTCGGGTCATCAATGGAAAGTGTTCGGATATTCTAGGTCAAGTCCTCTACTCCTGTAGGATCGAAATGAGGTTCATCGAACACTACATGGACAGATTCCGCGATTGTCAGCTTCATTTTTTTTAAGATTCTAAAAGATTTGCTGACAGAGGAGTATCCTACGAATATCCCTTCGTCTGAATTCTCATTAAAGGTCTTGAGTTGATCTTTACCATTATTCAGAACTTAACATCGGCATCCAAATATGTTAAAGTATGAAACTAATGGAGTTTTATTATTCCATACCTCATAGGTTGTTTTGTTGTGATGCTTATTGATGATACAGCGGTTTTATGTATAACACGCTGTATTTGTTACTTCGCCCCAGAACTGCTGCGGAAACTTGCTTGCGGCGATCATGGTTCTTGTAGAATCCTTGAGCCTCCTATTCTTTCACTCGACAAGACCATTTTGTTGAGGAGTCCGGGCTACTGAGTATTCGTGCTTTGTTCTATTGTTCGAACAGTATTGCTCTATAAAGTAGTTTGTGAATTCAGTACCTCTGTCGGAACGAATGGACACGATACTCAACCCTTTCTCATTCTGAAGCTTTCTCAGGTGCTCTGGGAACTTTGTTGTAGTTTCTTTCTTCTTGCTTAGAAAGATTGTCCAGGCGTACCTGGAATAATCGTCAACAATAACGAGACAATATTTCTTGCCTCCCAAACTTACAGGGTCTATAGGACCGTAGAGGTCCATGTGTAGCATATCCAGAACGCTGTGGGTGGACAAGTATGATTTGCTTTTCAGGGTGGTTTTGACTTGTTTGACTTTCTGACAGGGTCCACAGACACTGTCTTTACAGAATGACACATCGGGTAAGCCTCTAACCATTACCTGTCTGGCGAGTTTGTTGGTTGTATTGAAGTTGATGTGAGATATCCTCTTATGCCATAGCCAGCATTGATTTGCAGTGCCTTTGGCAACAAAACACGGAATATTGGAGCTGGTAGGCTTCCAGTCAGCAATATACATATTACCTGACCTGCTTCATGTGAGAACAACGTCTTTGGTCTTGATGTCCTTCACTCTACAGTGCTCTATATAGAATTCCATCGAGAACTATTTGTCATAGAACTGGCTGATACTAAGTAGATTGTACTGTAGGCCTTCAACATAGGCTATATCAGTGACTTTGAACTTTCCTACAAGTAGGGTTCCTTTCTCTCTTGTTCTTCCTTTGGACTTATCACCGAAGTGCACCTTTGAACTGCGACCTTCTATACAATCTGACAGCTTGATGATATCTCCTGTCATATGCCGAGAACATCCACTATCAAAGTACCAAATGTCCATCTCTTTGATATCTTCATCATCGCTATCCTCATCGTCCTGTATTTCTTTGGCCATAAATCACATATATGCTTTATCTTCAATCTCATCATCAGATGAGTCACTATCAGTAACAGCCAGAAGGCACTCTCGGTTTTGTTGGACGCTGGCGAGGCTTCTGATTCACCAATCACGGCCTTAAGCTTGATTTTTCAGACACGTCTTCTTTCATCCTTTTCTTGTTGCTCAGCTTTTGGTAATTTTTGCACTTTCGGATGTGGACACTTATTTGCATAATGCCCGAATTTCCTACAGTTATAGCATAAGTTAGAATCACCGGATGAGGGAGTTTCTGATCTTACCATGTGAAAAGGCTTGGGCCTGTATGAAGTCTTTCCATAGTGTTTGATGAACTTTTTGAATTTGTGCATGAGCAGGGCCATTTCATCTTGTGATAGGATGTCATCATCGCTGTCAGTAGTCTTGTGTGAGGATTTGGATGTGCTGGGTGCAGAGCTGTGTCTCCTGTCAGATACAGCAGTCAGCGCTGTAGTATTGGTATGTGACTCTTCGGCCTTTTCTCTCCTGTCAATATCATACTTAACGACTTTAAGGTCAGAGAAGAGGTCAAAAGTAGAAATATCATTAAGGTTACAGGATACACGCATAGCTGTAGTCTTAATGTCACATCGGGCAGGGAGTGATTTAAAGATTTTTAAATTTTTCTTCTTTTGGGTATACACTTTACCCAATGCTTCAAGTTCACCGACAATGCCAGTGAATATCAGGTCAAGCTCCTCAAGCATTTCAGAAGATTTCATTTCAAAAGATTCAAATTGCTGAGTAAGTTTGAAAATTTTATTTTCTTTTGAGAGCTCAGTACCGTCGTAAATCAACTTGAGTTTCT
Organism: Orobanche coerulescens; assembly: GCA_033398695.1. NCBI lineage: Eukaryota > Viridiplantae > Streptophyta > Magnoliopsida > Lamiales > Orobanchaceae > Orobanche > Orobanche coerulescens. The sequence continues at coordinate 121,931,241 of CM065807.1, read as the reverse complement.
CCCATATTTCCTTAGCTATCTTACAGCTCTTTACTTTTTAGAATGTGCCTTTGTCGAGAGTGACAAACAGCGCATTCTTAGCTACATTATCGAGATTCGCACGCCTGCGATCATCTGCTGTCCATTGCTCGCTCCTTCTCGAGCATTTTAGCATAAGGTTGTCCTTCTATCCTTGCGGAAGAATTAACCTTCATTATCTTTATTGGACCTTCTTGGATGACGAATATCATCTACTCGTGCATGGCTGCAAGATGAGCCTCCATCCTAATTCTCCAATCATCAAACTCGTTAATAAAGAACATATGAACGTTATTTATCATAGAGGTATCCATTTGAGAAATAGGCAAGATGATGAAAATGTGATATGGTTTTAAAAAACTAGTGATATGTGAATCTGACTCAGTTAAAAATCGACTGATTCTTTTTAGAATCAACCTCTCCAATACCACTTTTTGGTCACTAAGTATACAATATACAACTTACAATATAGACTCACAGTAAGCTGTGCGATTTTCGAAGTTAGTTTGAGTAGCGAAAGTTTGTTGTGTGAGTTGCTGTAAATACAGCAACTAGGTGTTCTCTTGTTTGCTTGGTGCGTACAAAGTTTTTACAATGTATACTTATCAAATCACAGCCGAATGAAAACATTAAATACTGAAAGTAAATAACACACATTTTAAAGTGGTTCGAGATAAACCCCTCTATGTCCACTGGTACTCCACACATGAGTAAAGAGTTAATTAAAATGACTACGTACACAACTACGTGACTTTTGTTGGAACAAGATCGGAATATGCGCCGTGTTGCGGAAGCGTAAAATAAAGTGAGCGGAAATTAAACGACACACGAATTTATAGAGGTTCGGCTATAAACGAGCCTACATCCTCTCTCGGTATCTTTTTCTGTAGGTTGAAGATAAAAACCTCTGCACCTCTCTTCTATCGGTCGAGGGATAACCATTATAAATCACGACTTCTATTGGTCCGTGATACACCACTCGTACTTGTCTTTGTGTCGGTCCAAGTTAAACTGTTTTCCTTTTCGATTGGACAAGGAATCAACCACTCTAGCTTTCTATAGGTACTAGTTAAACCTCACTAAGATAGCGATTGCGATTCTAATAATGCCGGATCCTTGATCCTAATAACACTGAATCTAATCGTATCTTTTCTTTACCTCTCGTGTATATGTTGAATGTATAAACACACAAACTAACAATATAAGCTCAATATCACAACAACAATGTAAGTATATCAATCTCTGATCAATGAATGTTTTGCGTGAAGTTGTTGTGTGGAATAATACCAAGGATTTGGTATTTATAGCCTTCATCAACCAAACTAGCCGTTAGCTCGCTATCTTTACTTTGTTACATACGTAAGCAATTTTACGTACGCTAACCTCAAAGGGTTACGTACGTTAGCATCGCCCAGATTCAATCCAGTAGTCTTCGTCTTGAACATTACGTACGTTAGCCAACACCCATTACGTACGTTAAGGATACGCCATTGCTGACGTCATGTATCCGTTGCCGCTTTTCTGAGTTTGACTCTCCCAACGTTCTTCTGGTTTGAACACATTACGTACGTTAACATGTTTTCTTTACGTACGTTAATCTTCAGCCTTTACATACGTTATGTAATCTGAGTTACGTACGTTAGGCATGCAGATTCCAGCTTTTTTGCACTTCGATTCCTTCGATGCTTTGCTTCGCCTTTTTGTTGTTTTGTTTTGTGTATCAACTTAAATCATCAAAACATTATTATAGCATGTATGGAACAAAATGTTCCAACAATCTCCCCCCTTTTGATGATTACAAAACAACACTTCGTCGATGGGGTTTACCTGCAAAAAAAATACAAATATATGTATATGTGTACAGACCAAAGTTTTTGACTTTGTCCGTTTCGCTAGTTTCTTCTCCCATTTCTTTTTCGACTTCTTCTTTCTTGTTCTTTTCTTTTCGAATTTTCAAATTTTCATCATCTTTTCGACGTCTCCTCATATTTCTTTTCAACTTCATATTTTCGACTTTTGTTCTCCTGTTCTCCTTTCAACTTCCATTTTTCTTTTCAATTTCAACTCTTCGACTTTTCTACAATTTTTCTCCCGCTTTCAGGGTTAATCCCATTCTTCAATTTTTCTCCTTTCTCCCCCTTTTTGTTTTCATCAAAAAGTGTAATAAATAAAATGAGTAATAAATACCAAATTAATAAAGATATGTGATACCAAATGATGAATATAACAAAATACATTAAGAAGGGTATTACTCCCCCTGAAAATATTATCTCCCTTTAAAAAAATTATTGCTCCCCCTAAGTAAAATATATTTTCATAAAAATCAATTTTTGGAGATCCAACCGAGAGTTGGTTTTTCATTTGAATCATAGACGATATTTGAAATAATTGTTCCTTTAGGAACTCAGATCTTTTTAATTTTAATCATCCGTCTTGGGCTTTTACAGTTTGAAATATGATACCCGATTTTCAAACATTTTTCACACCGGGGTATTTTTAAATTTAAGGATTCATTTTTAGAATGAGGTGTGAATCCAACACCTGTTTATTTAAAGTAAACTTTTGAACCGAGAGCATATTTACAAATTTCTCGTTTCCGAGAGAAAATTTCTTCGTTAAATTTTTGAGCTCGGTTTGAATTTTAACAAGATCATCCTTTAAAATATTTTCGTTTTCAACGCATTTTGAATGATCGATCTCAACAAATTTTCCCTTTTCAAGAATTTTGGAATATTCAATTTCCAATGTTTTATTTTTAAATTGAAGGGATTTAATTTCGGATAAATCATTTTGATAATCTGTATGCAATAATTCAAATGCTTCAAAAAGTTCGCCGTAAGAACTACTTACTTGGCTTTCGACGTCACTATCGTCGAATGAACTTCGTGCCATGAGAGCGAGATTATTTTGATTGATAAAATCATCATCTTCGTCTTCATCGCTCCATGTTGCAACGAGAACCTCCTTCTTGGGTTTTGTTCGGAAATTTTTAGCAAAGTGGCCTGGTTTACCACATAATCGACAATTGTTGTCGAATTTCTTAGATTCGCCCGAGATGTCTTTCTTTCTCTGGTTTAATAAGGTTTGAAACTTATTAATATTCTTGGCATAATATGTCGATTCTTCGTCGATATCATCCACCGGAATTTCTTCTCTCTTTGATATCTTAGCCTTCAAGGCTATCGATCTTTCCTTCAGTTTCGACTTTGCATTTCGAGATTTAAGGACAATCTCGTAATTTATTAGTGAACCAACGAGGGCACTAAAATCAAGATTATTGAGATCTTTCGATTCCATAATCGCCGTCCCGTCCCATTCAACAGGTAGTGATCTTAAGATTTTCTTAACTTTCTCACTACTTGATAATGGTTGTCCAAACGAAGCAAGTCCATTTGTGATGACCGAAAATCGGTCGAGCATGTTGGTGATGGACTCGTCACCTTTCATCGTGAATAACTCGTACTCATGGAGAAGCATATTGATCTTCGTCTCCTTGACTTGAGTTGTCCCTTCGTGTGTGATTTCAAGAATTTTCCATATCTCTTTAGCACTTTCACACGATGAGATACGATTGACCTCTTCTGGATTTAAGGCACAATATAGAAGTTGAGTAGCCTTACAGTTTAGATGGTCATTCTTCCAATCCTCGTCATTATATTCTTCGAAACTTTTAAAAGATCCGTCAGGTTTGATTGGAGCTTTCGGGCCAAGACAAATGATCTTCCAAATCTCGATGCGCTTGGATGAATATTGACATCTTTTTATTCCATGTCATGAAATTTGCGCCATCAAAAAATGGTGGTCGGTTAAGAGCAAGGCCTTCGACTGGAGCAAATTGAAATGCCATTTGGATCGACTCCTCGTATGTTAAGCCATGTATTGGAGGTACCGCTCCGATACCAATTGTTGGAACAAGATCAGAATATGCGCCGTGTTGCGGAAGCGTAAAATAAAGTGAGCGGAAATTAAACGACACACGAATTTATAGAGGTTCGGCTATAAACGAGCCTACGTCCTCTCTTGGTATCTTTTTCTATAGGTTGAAGATAAGAACCTCTGCACCTCTCTTCTATCGGTCGAGGGATAACCGTTACAAATCACGTCTTCTACTGGTCCGTGATAAACCACTCATACTTGTCTTTGTGTCGGTCCAAGTTAAACCGTTTTCCTTTTATATTGGACAAGGAATCAACCACTCTAGCTTTATATGGGTACTAGATAAACCTCACTAAGATAGCGATTGTGATTCTAATAATGCCGGATCCTTGATCCTATTAACACCGAATCCAATCGTATCTTTTCTTTTACCTATCATGTATATGTTGAATGTATAAACACTCAAACTAACAATATAAGCTCAATATCACAACAATAATGTAAGTATATCAATCTCTGATCAATGAATGTTTTGCTTGAAGTTGTTGTGTGGAATAATACCAAGGATGTGGTATTTATAGCCTCCATCCACCAAACTAGCCGTTAGCTCTTCAGACTGAATTACGTACGCTATCTTTACTTTGTTATGTACGTAAGCTATTTTACGTATGTTAACCTCAAAGGGTTACGTACGTTAGCATTGCCCAGATTCAGTCTAGTAGACTTCGTCTTGAACATTACGTATATTAGCCAACACCCATTACGTATGTTAAGGATACGTCATTGCTGACATCATGTATCCGTTGCCGCTTTTATGACTTTGACTCTCCCAACATTCTTCAGGTTTGAACACATTACGTACGTTAACATTTGTACTTTACGTACGTTAATCTTCAGCCTTTACGTACGTTATGTAATCTGAGTTACGTACATTAGGCATGCAGATTCCAGCTTTTTGCACTTTGATTCCTTCGATGCTTTGCTTCGCTTTTTGTTGTTTTGTTTTGTGTATAAACTTAAATCATCAAAACATTATTGTAGCATGTATGGAACAAGTATCGTTCACATAGATTGATACATTGACTGCAGCTTTGGGCCGTCCACACGGATTGGCTTGAGCTCTTTTTTGAATCATTTTTTCTCACACAGATCGAAGCTTCATCTTCAATGCTATTCTTCCCACACAGGATGGAATACGTAAGGATCCTTAGTCCACACAGGGCTAATGATAGTCTCAACGATAAGGGTAGAACACTTCTCAAACAGCAGTTTTATCACGAATGAACAATCGATATATGCTGTGTTGTTTGCGTTGAGGAATTTTATATTTCTTTGCATGGATATTGATGTATGCTCGCGAAATATACTCTTTGTAATCGCTATAATGTCAGAGTGATCTGTCAGAGCTTTCTCGATTATGAATAACTTGGTGTCTTTGTGTCCTCTGGCCTGGGGGTATTTATAACCTTGGAAATGTATCCGTTATAAATGAAGTCATTGCTGGTTGGTGAGATATTGACGTCTGACTCTTGATTGGCAGCTGCTGAATGTTTGAATTAAAGCAGATTACATTTAATGATTCAGACATCCTTTCTGTCTTTGCATTAAATGCTCTTCAGAGCATTCAGACTTGTCTCTCTCCAGCTGCATTAAATGTTGTCCTGTCAGCAATAAATGCTGCTTTAACCGTAAATACTTTATGTATAACAATGTTGATCTCACAATGGTTTAAGACCTTTTTATATTCAGTCATGTTGGATGTGTTTTACTTTTCCTAAGTAAAACACCTTCAGCTTGTAAGCTGTATCCAACATATTACGTCTCTTTGCTGTATGAAGAAGGTTTTGTAGGATGGACTGTCAAAGATCTCTTTGCTGTATGTTGGGGCTATATGACAAGTTCTAACAGCTTCCACACTTGACAGTATTCTGACTTCTTTTTGACTACTTGCTGTATGTTGGCAATTATCAAAACAGGAATATTTATCCAATAGCATCTTAGCAACGAGTGATGATTTGTTGAAGATGGTGGGTTGGATCCCACCAATGAACTTTCCAGTGCCAATATTCTTGGCATCAGTAGATTTCTTCACTCCGCAACGAGTGAGAATATGATTCAGGATGAGGCCAAACGACATCTTTGCTGTTTCAGGCTTAGAAGACTCTTCCTGAATTCTTTTCAAAACTATCTGCCACTAATTCACCTTCTCTCCAGACATGATGGCCACCAGCATTCTGATATGTGTTTTGGTGCACATCTCAAATACACCGCTCCGGTTCTCAATAACCCAAAAGTAAAAATCGTGTAGGTAAACATATGGGAGGGTAAAATTTTTCTTTTGGCTTGAGGGGTGGACATTGGTAGCCATGGAGTCGCCGGTGAACAGTTTCCAGTATTCTGACAGAAGGCTTTCAGACCCGAAGGTCTCCAACTCCTCCATCTTAAGGCCATTAGACGACAGTTTATAGATCTTTTCCAAAAGCTCTTTGTTCAGAGGGATCTCAATCCCTTGGACAGTTCCGATAATGTCAGAAATTTCACCTCCTTTCCTCTGAGATGAATATTTGAAAGAGGCGTCCAGGTAGAACAACTCCACAATCTGCTCGTCATATAAATCAACATGTTGGCTTCCAAGCCGATGAAGCCGTTGTTGTTTCACTCTAGAAACAACTAGTTCCAAGCCTACGTCATCTTCTCCTTTTAAAGCGATTCTCTCAATCAGCACATATCTGACAAAAATACGCCCATCGATAATGGTCTCCTTCTTCTTCATTGATAGGGAATGTGTCTGTGAAGTCGACATTTTTCAAGAAAGAATTTGTGAAGTAACAGGGAATTACACCGAGAAAATGCAGAAAACTTGCAGAAACTGTGTAGACTGTTTAAGACTTGTTTAATTTGCTGAAAGCGTTAAGAGTATATGGGAGCAAAGTACTGTCCTTTTATAGGGTGCATGAAAGATTACGTTAAACAGTGAAAGGGTCAGATTTAATGGATGGGAACCTTCGTTGAAAGAACGTACAGGGTGGATTCAGAGTAACTTGTACGTCTAATCCATCAGTTTTGAAATGATGACCGGTCCCACTTCTGATTGTTCGTCTCCACTTATGCACGAAACGGCGGTTTGAAATTTTGAAATCGCAGTATTAAAGGCAATAAAGTCCCAGTGTCTTTAAAACCATTAAAGAATAAGACGTTTGAAATTCAGACAGGGCACGTGGATTTAAAACAGTATTTTTAAGAATAGAATATTATTATAATATTAATTGATATCCTACAGTGTATGTGCTGTATCCGCGAGACTACAACATTCCCCCTTAAAAGGTACATACATGATTCAATTCTTACACCAATTTTTGGATAAATACTGTATTCATGTGTCGTACTATATTCCCCCTTAATTAATACATCCGTCAACTGTAAGAAGCTTTTATGCCTTCTTTTTTCCTACAGTAAAATTTGACTTATTCTGAGTGTACAATTAATCAAGGTGGATACTATATTCCTGGGTCTTACAGCATTCCCCCTCAATTGATGAGCAAAATATAAAATCATATAGGGAGTCAGGTTGTAGCATTCCCAATTCTTGGCGAAGCATGCAGAATCTGGTTCTGCTGAGAGGTTTTGTAAATATGTCAGCCAACTAAATGTCTGTATTACTCTTCTCGATCTGAACATCTTTATTCTCAACATGATTCCTGATGAAATGATGCTTCATATCAATATGCTTAGTTCGCGAGTGCAATACAGGGTTGTGCGTGATTGTAATTGCACTCATGCTATGGCACATGATTAGCATCTCTCTGGCATTGATTCTATAATCTTGTAGCTGGTGTTGCATCTAGAGAATCTGCATACTGCAACTTCCAGCAGCATAATATTCCGACTCAGCTGTAGAAAGCGAGTTGGCCAATTACTTCTTACTGGACCATGACACAAGTCTAGGTCCAAGAAACTAATAAGTACCACTTGTACTCTTCCTATCCAACTTGCAGCCTCTGATATCCAAGTCGTTGTAGCTTACTAAATCGAATCCTCCTTCCTTAGGATACCACAATCCTACATCAATTGTTCCTTTCACGTACTTAAGGATTCGTTTGGCTGTGGTGAAGTGTGGCTCCTTAGGTGCTACCTTATACCGAGCACTCTCTTCTACAGCAAACTGGATATCGATCCTCCACTCCGTTAGGTACATGAGTAAGCCTATAAGCTTCCTGTAGAGTGATTGATCAATCGTCTTTCCAGATTCATCATCACTAATTTGCGTGGAAGTGCTCGTGGGGGTGGACGAGGATTTTGGAGTTGTTCCTCCCAAATTTGTTGAGCAGCTCCTTCCTGTACTTTTTCTTGTTGATGAATATTCCTGTAGGCAGTTGCTTAACCTGCAATCCTAGAAAATAACTAATTTTGAAGCAATATTCGGTATACGCGCTATTGTGTGGAAGCATAAATAAAGGTGTGGAAAATAAATCGACACATGATTTATAGAGGTTTGGCCAAACATGTCTACGTCCTCTCTTCAGATCTTTTTCTATAGGTTAAAGATGAACCTCTGCACCTCCCTTCTATCGGTCTAGGGATTACCATTACAAATTCGTCTTCTATCGATCCGAGTAAACCATTCACACTCTTGTCTTTTTCTTGGTCCAAGTTAAACCATTTTCCTTTTCTATCGGATAAGGAATCAACCTATCCAGCTTTCTATGGGTACTAGACAAACCTCACGCGGATATCGATTGCGATTCTAACAATGCCAGATCCTTGATCCCAAAAACTCCGAATCGAATCGTATCCTTTCTTTTTCCCCTCGTGTATGAATTTTTGTGTATCACACTCAAAATCTTGACAATCTAAGCTCAAGTACAACAACAATAATGATTACAGTGATATCTCAAGTATATATGATTTGCTCAAGGTTGTTGTGTGGTTTGATACCAAATGGTTTGGTATTTATAGCTATTTTCCTTTAACTAGCTGTTACTACCAGCTGGCTTATTAGCGTGCGCTAGCCTACCTGCGTAGCATACATTATGCTCGTTACGTACGCTAAGTTTTCTCTTCTACGTATGTTAAATGCTTGCAACTTTAGTCCAGTAGCTTCTGTCCATACTATTACATACGTTATGGCACACCGATTGCATACGTTAATTTGTCTCTTTACCGTGCATTAACTATAAACGGTAGCGTACGTTAACCATATATATGTTGCATGCTTTTGTCAAAATGTCCGTTTGATTCCTCGACTTTGACCCGGACTTTTCCCAACTTTCATTTTGTTTGAATTCTGCAACAACTCATTACATACGTTAACATGTCCGTGTTACGTACGTTATTCTCCTTCGATAGCGTGCGCTATTCTTGTAACTTAGCGTGCGCTAAGCATGTTGCGTCATTGCTTGCGTCATATAACCGTTTATATCTTTTGACTTCTGACTTTCAACCGAATCTTTTAACATTCATATGTTTGAATTCAAATGCTCTTTAGCGTGCGCTAAAGATCATTCACAGCGTGTGGTATGTCTTATGTCAGTGCATACGTCATTCTGTGTTGAAAGTCTTCACAACGGTTATGTTCCACGATAGCGTGCATTATGCTTCAACTGTAGCGTGTGCTATCTTCATCAGGTAGCTTTGTCCTCAGGAAACTTTGTAACTCGTCTGATCTGCAGGTGGCTTTCGTTAGCGTGCGCTAACCTTTATCTCTAGCGTGCACTAGCTTTGCAGTCCAATTTGTGCGACTTTTTGCGTCTTCGACTTCTTCGTTGTTTTGTTTTGCTTCTTTTTTGTTTTATTTGTTTTAACAACTTAATCATAAAAACTCAATAACGAATATTTGGAATAAAATATTCCAACAATCTCCCCCTTTTTGATGATTACAAAACAACACCTTGAATGGGATAAAACCTGCAAAATAAAATATATGTATATTCGCACGAATCAATGTTTTTGGCTTTGATCGTTTCGTTAGTTTCTTCTCCCGACTTTTCTTTCTCTCCTTTTCAACTACTTCTCATTATTTTTCAACTTTGTCATTTCTTTTTCGGTATTTTACCTTTTCGACTTTTCTTCGTCTTTTCTTTTTCGACTTTTCTTGTCTTTCTACTATTCTCTCCCCTTTTTGTTATTCGTAGAACATTTATGTATTTTTCTCAACGCTTTTTCTTTTCTCCCATTCAACTATTTTCTCCTCCTTTTTGTTATCAGCAAAAAGTGTAAATAATGATAATAAGATTCGATAATATGATAAAGGAATAAAAGGGTAAACTCCCCCTGGCAAAAATATATCCCTTTAAAAATATAAACTCCCCCTCAGTAAAATACCAATTTATGAAAATTGTTGAAAATTAAATTTTAAGGATCCAACCGAAAGTCGGTCGGTTTTCATTTATGTAGACGATGTTTGGAATAGTGGTTCCTTTTGGAATCCAAATCTTTTTAATTTTAATCGTCCGGCATGGGCTTTTACAATTTGAAATATGGTTCCCAATTTTTAAATATTTTACACATCAGGATAGTTTTAAATTTACTGATTTGGTTTTAAAATTCGGTTTGGATCCTAATCCCTGTTTATTCAAAGTGTATTTTTGAACCGATAGCATTTGTTCAAATTTATCATTACCGCGTGAAAGTTTCTTGGTTAAAACTTTAAGTTCATCATGAACTTTCGAAAGATCATTCTTTAAAATATCTTCATTTCCAAGGCATTTATAATGATCGGTCTTGACAATTTTCCCTTTTTCAAGAATTTTGGAAATTTCAGTTTCTAATAATTTATTTTTAGATTGGAGGGATTTTATTTCAGATAAAGCATTTTGAAATCGGTATGTAATAATTCGAATGCTTCAGATAATTCATCTTGAGACGATGTACTAACCTGGCTTTCGACGTCGCTTTCGTCGAATGAACTTTTGGCCATGAGGGCGAGATTATTTTGATTATAATCATCATCTTCATCTTCATCGCTCCATGTTGCAATGAGAACTTCCTTCTTTGGATTTGCTCGACAATTCTTCGCGAAGTGGCCTGGTTTACCATAGATTCGACAGTTGTTGTCTAATTTCTTAGATTTGCCCGTATTGATGTCTTTCTTTCTCCGGTTTAATAAGTTTTGAAACTTATTAATATTCTTGGCATAATATGCCGATTCTTCATCACTTTCATCGATCGAGATTTCTTCTTTGCGAGACATCTTAGCTTTTAAATCTATCGTTCTTTCCTTCGGCTTCGGCTTGTTGTTTCGTGATTTTAGAACTATCTCATAATTAATTAGCGAACCAACGAGGGCACTAAAGTCAAGCGTATTGAGATCTTTAGATTCCATTATTGCCGTCACGGTGCCGTCCCATTCAGCAGGTAGTGATCTTAAGATTTTCTTTACTTTTTCACTACTTGTTAATGGTTTCCCAAAGCAAGCTAATCCATTAGAAATGACCGAAAATGGTTAAGCATGTTCGTGATGGATTCTTCACTTCTCATCATAAATAACTCGTATACATGTAGAAGCATATTTATTTTTGTCTCCTTGACTTGAGATGTTATTTCATGTGTGACTTCTAGCATTTTCCATATCTATTTGGCATTATCACACGAAGATATCCAGTTGTGTTCTTCCGGATTTAAAGCAAAATATAATAATTGCATAGCTTTGCAATTATAGTGATCATTTTTACCATCGGAATCATCGTATTCTTCAAAACTTTTAAGCATACCGTCGGATTTGATTGGAATTTTCGGACCAAGATATATCACTTTCCAAAGCTTGATGTCATAAGCTAGGATGAATATTGACATCATCTTCTTCCATGTCATGAAGTTAGATCCGTCAAAGAATGGTGGTCGGTTCAAGGAAAGACCTTTGACTGGTGCAATTTGAAATGCCATTTGTCTTCTCCTCGGATGTTAATCCGCTTCTAGGAGGTACCGCTCTGATACCAATTGTTGAAGCAATATTCGTTATACGCGCTATTGTGTGGAAGCGTAAAAGGTGCAGAAAATAAATTGACACAGGATTTATAGAGGTTCGGCCAAACGTGCCTACATCCTCTCTTCAGATCTTTTTCTATAGGTTAAAGATGAACCTCTGCATCTCTCTTCTATCGGTCTAGGGATTACCATTACAAACTCATCTTCTATCGGTATGAGTAAACCATTCACACACTTGTCTTTTTGTCGGTCCAAGTTAAACCATTTTCCTTTTCTATCAGATAAGGAACCAACCTATCTAGCTTTTTATGGGTACTAGACAAACCTCACGTGGATATCAATTGTGATTCAAACAATGCTGGATCCTTGATCCTAATAACTCCGAATTGAATCATATCGTTTCTTTTTACTCTTGTGTATGAGTTTTCATGTATCACACTTAAACTCTTGATAATCGAAGCTCAAGTACAACAACAATAATGATTTCAATGATATCTCAAGTATTTGCTCAAGGTTGTTGTGTGGTTTGATACCAAATGGTTTGGTATTTATAGCCATTTTCCTTCAACTAGCCATTACTGCCAGCTGACTTATTAGTGTGTGCTAGCCTTCCTGCGTAGCATACGTTAAGCTCGTTACGTATGTTAAGTCTTCTCTTTTATGTTTGTTAACTGCTTGAAACTTTAGTCCATTAGCTTCTGGCCATACTATTACGTACGTTATGGCACACCGATTGCGTACGTTAATCTGTCTCTTTAGAGTGCGTTAACTATATGCTGTAACATACGTTAACCATATATCCGTTGCATGCATTTGTCAAAATGTCCGCTTGATTCCTTGACTTTGACCTGGACTTTTCCTAACATTCATTTTGTTTGAATTCTGAAACAACTCATTATATATGTTAACATGTCCGTGTTACGTATGTTATTCTCCTTAGATAGCATGTGCTATTCTTGTAACTTAGCATGCGCTAAGCATGTTGCGTCATTGCTTGCGTCATATATCCGTTTGTAGCTTTTGACTTCTGAATTTCCATCGAATCTTCTAATGTTCATATATTTGAATTAAAATGCTCTTTAGCGTGCGCTAAAGATCATTCATAGCGTGCCCTATGTCTTATATCAGTTCATATGTCATTCTGTGTTGAAAGTCTTCACAACGGTCATGTTCCACGATAGCATGCGTTATGCTTCAACTATAGCCTGCGCTATCTTCATTAGGTAACTTTGTCTTCAGGTAACTTTGTAACTCGTCTGATCTGCAGGTGGCTTTTGTTAGCGTGCGCTAACCTTTATCTCTAGAGTGTGCTAGCTTTGCAGTCCAGTTTGTGCGACTTTTTGCGTCTTTGACTTCTTCCTTGTTTTGTTTTGCTTCTTTGTTGTTTTCTTTGTTTTAAAAACTTAATCATCAAAACTCGATAATGAATATTTGGACTAAAATATTCCAACAACTAAGTTCTCCCATAATACTTATTTCAAATTTACTTTGCATGAGATGTGAGAACCTTAGACATAAAGCAAGGTTAGTTGAACCAAATATAATATCATCAACATATATTTGCACCATTAAAAGGTCTTCTCCTTCCTATATTTTAAAAAGAGTCTTGTCCATAGCGCCTTTCTCAAATTCATTGTTGATTAGGTATAGGGACAGGGATTCATACCAAGCCCTAGGTGCTTGCTTAAGTCCATACAGAGCTTTTCGTAGCCTATATACTAGGTCTCCGCCTTCAGTCTTGAAGAACCCTGATGGTTGTTCAACATAAACTTCCTCCGCGAGATCTCCATTTCAGAGTGCACTCTTAACGTCCATTTGATATACTATAAAGTTCTTATGGGTGGCAACTGCTAGGAATATCTTAATGGCTTCTAGTCTGGCTACAGGGGTAAATGTTTCATCATAGTCTATGCCTTCTTTCTATCCGTATCCTTATGTGACTAGACGGGATTTGTTTCTGATTACAAGTCCATTCTCATACTTTTTGTTTCTAAATACCCATTTAGTTCTAATTACAGCTTGATGTTCTGGTCTGGGTACTAGATACCATACATTGTTTCTTTAGAAACATTCAGCTCTTCTTCCATAGAAGTGATCCAGTGTGAATTATTCAGACCTTCATTGGTCGAAACAGGTTCGGATTGGGCTAAGAATACAGCTAGGGTGCACATAGCTAGTCTCCTAAGTTCGGCTTGAGATTTCCATACAGAAGATGGAGATTTCTCAGAGTCTGTCTCTTCTTGGGCACAGTATAGTTCCTTGTGTACTCTGTATTCTTCTACGGGTAGTTACACCAGCATCAATATTGCCTATAATTAACTCCTGGGGGTGATCTCTCATCCATCTCCTGTCAGCTTCTAATTCGGTGTCCCGTGCTGTATCTTGTGGTGCTGGATTCTCGGCTTTAGATTATACAGCATCATCTTCGAATACTTCTGATCTTACAACTACGGGATTGATTTCTAAGTCCACGACAGGCTCTATTAGAGTTTGAGGGTCATCAATGGAAATTGTTCGGATATTCTGGGTTATGCCTTCTACTCATGTAGGATCACGATGGGGTTCACCAAATACTATATGGACAGATTCCTCTATTGTCAGCTTCCTTTTGTTAAATATCCTGAAATCTTTGCTGATAGAAGAATATCTTACGAATATCCCTTCATTCGACTTTTCGTCAAAGGTCTTGAGTTGATCTTTCCCATTGTTCAGAACATAACACCTGTATCTAAAAATGTGAAAGGATGCAACCAATGGAGTTTTATTGTTCCATACCCCATAGACTGTTTTGTTGTGATGCTTGTTGATGATACAACAGTTTTGTGTGTGGCATGCTGCATTTGTTGCTTCTCCCCAGAAATGCTACGGCAACTTGCTTGCGACTATCATGATTCTGTTGCTGTAACACACCCAAACCACTCGAGAATATTACAGCACCACAAACCCTCTCCACGAGGATCTACTAGGCTAAATACAGAAAATACGACATATTAATACATGCCAACATGGCTAATAACGAACCACTAGACCGATTTGGTTTTTTTACCACAACATACACAACTCTTTCTCACAACTCATACCGACGCAGGGGTTAGAATACATCCACATTCCCATAAAACGGTAGAATAACACAACAGAAAAACAAACAACAAAACTCTACCAAAATACTCAACGACTGGTCTTCATGTGATTAGTATCGTCGTCTTCGATCATCCTCCGTACCGATCCTGTGATTCGCTCTCCATAAACCTACAAGTACCTGGACGCAATACAGACATCTACCCCCCAAATACTCGGGGGTTAGCAAAACTCCACCATTTTGCTAGTGCAAGTATAAAATACAAATACAAGCCATACACAACATACTCCAAGAATGTAATAATCGTGAACATGCTTTCAAAGATAGATCACTTGAAGCCTACGAGCTACACTGTTCCTTGTTTTGTTTCCAAAGACACTGCAGATCAAAGCTGCCTATAGCATAATAGGATGTATCATATCAACTTCAAGACAATCAACAAACTCGCCAGACAGCGAATAGTTAGAGGTTTACCCGATGTGTCATTCCATAAAGACAGCGTCTGTGGACCCTGTCAAAAAGGCAAGCAAGTCAAAACCACCCTGAAAAGCAAATCATACATGTCCACCCACAAGGTGGTGGATATGCTACACATGGGCCTCTACGACCCTGTAGACCCTGTAAGTTTAGGAGGTAAGAAATATTGTCTGTTTATTTTTGATGATTTTTACAAGTATGCTTGGACAATCTTTCTAAGCAAGAAGAAATAAACCACAACGAAGTTGCCAGGGCATCTGAGAAAGATACATAATGAGAAAGGGTTGAGTATCGTGTCCATGTTAGGAATACTTGTTAAATTTTGATGATGTCATTAATGTAATTCAAATACTTATTACTTGGCAAAAATGTAAGGAAGAACCAAATTAGTATCTTCCATAGGCCAAATTATGTTAAGTTTAATACCTGGCAAAATGTAAAGAAGAACCAAATGAGTATCTTCTATAGGCCAAAATAAGTTAGGCTCAAAATCGGCTAAGTACAAAAGTACAGCTGAGTTCATCAGAGAAGTACAGCCGAGTCAGGTTAGAGAAGTTCTGGTCAACAAAATTCATCAGAGATGTTTGACCAGACTGCAGTCAAGTAACCTCAGACAAGTCATCTGATCAGGCGAGTCCCAAACAGTCACCATCAGAGAAGTCCAGACTGTAGAGAAGATGACTGTACATCAGCCTACTTGAGATCAGCCAAGTACTCCAAGTCCACGTCAGTATGCGTTGAAAAGTCAAAAATTACGGAAAGTCACATGCAAGCATGAAGAGACATATTGGAGAGATTCCCGCAAAGGATATGAATTAAATAATTCATCCAGGCCTACCACTGAAGACTTTAATCTTACTATATTCAAAAGATACGGTGCCCCACATGCAAAGTCTTCACAACGGTCGGACGATGGATTAAAATACGGGAATCCAGCCTTGCAACGTTCAGAAAGGAATAAACAAAGAAGTCTCTCTCCAACGGACTGATTTGTTACAGGATTTGCAACGGCTATGAATAATACTCAAGGATCAACACCTATATATCCGAAGATTTGAAGTTGAGCAACTACCAGTGCGAACATAATCTCAAGCAATCAAAGCATTCAAAGCAATCTAAAAGCGAACTATAGCATCGTGAAAAGAGCAGTTCTCAAAAGTTCATACTTGAAGAAGCTCTTAGTTGGAGAAGACAAAAACTCATGTCTTTAATCCTGAGTTCGGGGTACTTCACTGGTTGAAGTTCGAGACTGTAAAGGCATCCAAGGATCGCGGATCAAGAGGTGCAAGGCAGTCAAGGGAGTTGCAACGGCAAGGATTTCCACTGGTTGGAAGCTGTTGTAATTTGGTTGAATCACTGTAATATTTATCACTGGTTGACAATTATAGTGAATTCATCACCAACTAGCTTGGAGGAAAGTGGATTAGTAGAGGATTACCCCACCTCTGAGACCACTATAACTGCCTGCGTATTTTACTGTTTTATAGCATCATACTTTAACTGATGCATTCATTGTTAAGTGTTTCATTAGTTATTTTTGTATTCATCATCAGCTGACTTCCGCACGTATTGAGAACAAATGACTCTAAGTCATTTGCATATCTATCAACTGAAGAAACTTACTCTTTGTGAAAAAGAGTTTAATAGTTTCAATAAGTCTATTCACCCCCCCTCTAGACTTATTCCTGGACGACTTGTGACCTACAAGTGGTATCGGAGAGGTTGGTTCATTTATTTCACAAACCAGATCTATATCAGAGATATATTTTACTCTCATTATATAATGGAACAAATGCATTCTAGACTACCTGTGTTTTCAGTTGATGAGTATGATCTTTGGAAGATAAGGATGCAGGCACACCTATCTTCAATTTATGATGACATGTGGTGCATAATAGAGGATGGGCCATTCACCTTCGAGAAGGACAACACTCCCGAGGAGATCGCAGCAGGGAAGCCAGAGAAGATCCCAAAGAAGAGGACATAGCTGACTCCCGAAGAAGGAAAGCTGGCCAACCTTGACAACCGGGCCAGAGACGTGCTGTATCAAACTCTTGACAAATCCACCATGGTCAAGATCAAGAATTGCAAGAATGCAAAAGAAATCTAGGACACATTAGCCTTAATGTGTGAGGGAACGGAGCTGATCAAAGAAAACAAGTTGTCAATTGCCACTCAAAAGTTTGACAACTTCAAAATGAAGAATGGCGAATCAATAGACCAAGTGGACACAAGGTTCACTGAGATCATCAATGAGATCAATTCCCTTGGGAAATCTTATGGCAACAGGGAAATGGCGCTGAAGGTACTAAGATCTCTCAATCCTGAATGGAGTATGAAGGCAGTGGCCATGACAGAATCCAATGATCTTAATAAAATAAAGATCCAAGAGCTGTTCTCCGACCTGAAGGCTTATGAGTTCGAACTCCCAAGTTCATCCTCAACCGAGCCTGCAGAGAAGGGAATAGCCTTTGCAGTCGAGTCCCCCGCCAAGAGCTTATCTGATGTGAAGCCTCCAAATATATTAGATTTTGAGAAAGAGATGGCGTTCATAATGCAGAGGTTCAGCAACTTCCAGAAGAACTACTCCAAATACAAGAAGAATTATAAGGAGAATCCCAGAAGAAACCAGAAAGCCGGAAGCTGGAAGGTGGAGTGCTACAACTGTCATAAGATAGGACACATTCAAATCGATTGTCCTGATCTTAAGAAGGATGAGAGCAAGAAGGAGGTGAGCAGAAAATAAGACAGAAGGAAGGCCCTCATCGGAGAAGATCAAGAGCGTGTAGAATCAAGCAGCGGATTCTTCTCTGATGATGATGAAGAGTATGACTGCCTGATGGCCAACCTAGCTGGTGAAGAGGTAACATCAAAACCCTCTAGTTCAAATAATAGTTCAGTCATGTCACAAGATATGGATCTGCACGAATCTGTAAATCAGCTACTTAAAACTTTGAGACACTAAAATCTACACACCTATCTGTATCAGCCGAGAAGACTCAGCTGCAAGATGAGAATAGGCAGTTGAAAAATGATTTTGAAAAACTCAGCCTAGAACTGAATAAAGTAAAATCTAATTTTGAAAATCAGGCTGCAGTTAATTTGAAAAACCAGGCTGATGTTACTATAGCTGAGATACAACGATTAACTATTTTGAATAGTGAAAAATCAGCTGCACATGCTCATCTCAAAGCCGAATTTACTAAACTGACTCAGGTAAATAAGACTCAGGCGCAGGAAATAACCTCCCTGAAAGCGTCTTTAACTCTGGATGAATTGTGTACTAATAAAAGGCCACTATATTCCAGATCAGGCCTTGGATATGATCCTCACACTCCCTCTAGTTCTAAAACCACTTTCATCAAGGGAGAAACAATTATCTCGACTTCTGAGCCTATATACAAACCGATATTTAAAAACAGGCAACAACCAAGTCACAAGTCTAGGCTGCAGCCAGGGTTCACAAGGCATCCACCTAGACAAGCGACTGGGCATTGGCCAAGGCAGAAGTAGCAGCCCAAACAACATGCCCATTATTATCAACAACTCCCCAAAAACAGATTTCAAAATGGGAGGGGTATATGGAAACCTCAAGGTTATCCTAATTTCCAAAATAAATAAGTGTGGAGACCTCAAAGATTTAATAAATGGTCTCAGCCAAGGCTTAGAAATGGCCCACACTACCAGTATTTTGAGGAATATCCGGTATACAATCCCAACAGAAGATACAGACCTAGACCTTACACACCTTAGAAGGGTAATAATAATAACAATTCTAACAATTCAAGGAGAAATCAATTCTCCAGGAAACTATCTAACCCGAGAGGACCCACACAGATTTGGGTACCTAAATCTCTGCTTGTATGATTGCAGAAAAGGTGGAAGGACTACTACCACATCTCCACAAATTCAAACTTTGGAGGTGAAGAATGGTTTGTAGATTCCGGATGCTCGAGGCACATGACCGGGAACAACAATATGCTGACTAAATACACCAAAGAAATAGGTCCTGACGTAACCTTTGGAGATAGCTCTAGAGGACAAACAAAGGGCTTTGGAGAGCTGCACCAAGGAAATATTGTCATATCCAAAGTTTACTATGTCAAAGGGCTCAAATATAATCTCCTGAGCATAAGCCAGTTTTGCGATGAGAAGAATCTAGTAGTCTTCACCATTTGGAAATGTATGGTGATAGATATCCTATCTGGAGAAGTGAAGCTACAAGGATTCAGAAGGAGAGATGTCTACATGATAGATTGGAACACAGGAACTCCCAATACCTGTTTTCTATCTAAGACAATAGCTGAGAACGGATGGTTGTGGCACAAAAGATTATGTCACCTGAACTTCAAAGCCATCAACAAGATTAGTTCTCACAAGCTGGTCAGAGGACTTCCAGATGAAGCATTCAAGAAGGAAGCTCTCTGTGATGCATGTCAGAAAGGGAAGCAGACGAGAGCATCATTCAATCCAGTCCAGCCTACAACGCTCACCACAAGGATCTTAGATCTACTACACATGGATCTATTTGGTCCCATCAAGCCAAGGACTCTAAGCGGCAGAAAGCATGCACTAGTAATAGTGGATGACTATTCAAGGTACACATGGATTATCTTCCTGTATAAGAAAAGTGAGACCTTGACCAAGCTACATGAGCTGCTGAGAAGGATTCAGAATGAGAAATCCCTCTCCATCATCAAGATCAGATCAGACAGAAGAGGAGAATTTCTCAACAAGGTGATCACTGATTACAGCGATCAGAATGGAATCCAGCATGAGCTCTCTACAGCCAGGACCCCCCAGCAAAATGGTGTTGCTGAAAGAAGAAACAGAACCCTGAAGGAAGCATCCAGGTCCATGATTGCAGAAGCGGACCTACCCAAGAGGTTCTGGGCTGAAGCTGTCAACACAGCTTGCCATACTCAGAACAGGAGTATGATAGTAGGGAGACATGGCAAAACTCCCTATGAGGTTTGGAATAACAGAACTCCTACTGTTGCTTACTTTCATATTTTTGGTTGTAAGTGTTTCATCCACAACAACGGTAAAAACTCAACTAAATGCCTTTGATGCTAAAACTGATGATGGTCTCTTTATGGGATACTCACAAAGAAGCAAGGCATATAGAGTCTTTAACAAAAGAACCTTAGTTGTGGAGGAAACACCCCATATTGTACTTGATGAATCTACTGTTGAGTACAGGAAGCAAGTTGATCTAATTGAGAATAAGCTCAAATCAGAAACCCTCGAAGAAGTCATTGTACATGACACAAGAATAGTGGACTCATCTGCAGACCAGCCTGATGACGCAACTATAGCTGCTGAAGACCCAACTGCAGATCAGATAGGAAC
This sequence comes from Orobanche coerulescens, assembly GCA_033398695.1. Taxonomy (NCBI): domain Eukaryota; kingdom Viridiplantae; phylum Streptophyta; class Magnoliopsida; order Lamiales; family Orobanchaceae; genus Orobanche; species Orobanche coerulescens. Next base: position 121,910,516 of record CM065807.1, on the reverse strand, counting down.
ACCAAACCTATCTAATCCAGTTTCCGCTGATGAAGACCCAACTGTAGCTGATAAAGACTCATCTGCAGACCAGAACAGATCCCAACATGCAGATGACAAGACGATAGTTGATCCAGTTGCAGACCAAGGAGACCAGATCCAAGCTGATGCAGACAGAGAGGAAATCCACCAAAGCATATCTACAGGGGGAACAGACCCTGAAGAAGATGATATTCCCAAGTGGCTCAAAGACCATCCAATCCAGCAAATCATTGGAAAGCAGACTGATTAAGACAAGACAGTCTTCTCTACCCGCAGGAATGGCTATGTTCTCTTGCTTCATGTCTCAGATAGAACCTAAAACAACAGAACAAGCCTTGGAAGATTATTCATGGATCAATGCCAGGAAAGAGGAGCTGGAAAAAATGGAAAGGAACAACGTTTAGGAACTAACAGACAGACCAGATCATAAATGGGTTATTGTCACCAAATGGGTGTATAAAAACAAGAGCGACGAAGATGGAGCCGTTGTTAGGAATAAAGCCAGACTTGTTGCTAAAGGTTATGCACAGTGTGAAGGAATAGATTTTGATGAAACCTATGCACCTGTTGAAAGATTAGAAGCCATCAGAATATTCCTCGCATATGCTGCATTCAAAGATTTTGAAGTCTACCAGATGGATGTAAAAAGTGCATTCCTGAATGGAATCATAGAAAAAGAAGTCTATGTGGAGCAACCCCCAGGATTTGTCAAAGGAGACAAAGTCTACAAGCTATTGAAAGCTCTCTATGGACTTAAGCAAGCACCAAGATCATGGTATGAAACCTTATCTATATTTCTTGAGAAGAACGGTTTCTGCAAAGGGAAGGTGTACAAGACCTTATTTAGAGTGGAGCACGAAGGCCACATATTGATAGTTCAGATATATGTGGATGACATTATATTTGGCTCAACCAACCCAGAGCTGTGTGAGAAATTCTCAAACCTTATGCAAGGAGAGTTTGAGATGAGTATGATGGGAAAGCTTAACTTCTTTCCTGGATTACAAGTCAAGCAGATGGAAAATGGAATTTTCATCAACCAAGCCAAATATACCCGAGATCTAATCAAGAGATTTGTAATGGAATCAACCAAACCAGCAAGAATTCCTATGAGCACAAGTACTCACCTAGATGCAGATGAGGCAGGCATATCAGTGGATTCAACCCACTACAGAGGACTTATTGGATCACTACTATACCTCACTGCAAGCAGACCAGACATATCTTATGCCGTAGGAGTATGCGCACGATTTCAATCTAAGCCAAAGCAGTCGCACCAAGATGCATCCAAGAGAATAATTAAATACCTTAAGTGTACAGTCAATGTTAGACTATGGTATCCTAAGGACGATAACTTTGAGCTATCAGGATATTCGGATGCAGATTTCGCAGGATGCAAAATTAATAGGAAAAGCACTAGTGGAACGTGCCAATTCCTAGGAACCAGACTGATATCCTGGTTTAGCAAGAAGCAGGTTTATAACTCTATCTCCACCACAGAGTCAGAATACCTAGCTGCAGGTAGTTGTTGTGCCCAGATCTTATGGATCAGACAATAGCTGAGGGACTACAACATCATTGCCAATGAAGTCCCTATCTGGTGTGACAACAACAGTGCTATTGCAATAACCAACAACCCGGTTTTGCATTCAAGGACCAAGCACATTGATATTAAGCATCACTTCATTAGAGATCACGTGCTTAACAAGAGAGTCAGAGTTGAAAGAGTCAGCACAGATTACCAAATTGCTGATATCTTTACCAAACCTTTGCCAGAAGAAAGATTTTTGGAGCTGAGCAGAGAACTTGGTCTATTAGATTGGGAATCTAGTACAGAAGAAAAAAGCTAGATGATGCAGACAAGAAGACGAAGGACAGACAAAGGAACCCAGCTGATCAAAACCTCAGGCGAGAAGTCAAAGGAATCAGCCCACCTGATGCAGAGCAGTCAACAGTCAACCAGCTAAGTTTTCTAATCTTAACCGACTTCTGAATATTATATTATTATCTGCTATATGTATAAATATCATATTATTTTCTTTTGGTTCACAAGTGACATAATATTATATGCTTTAAATACACGTGGCAATCACAGGTTAAATCGACCTCCACTGTGACCAATTAAAATCCAACCGTCCATTTTTAAACTCAAAACCTGGACCACCGATTAAAATTTGAATTTTAAAAAAGGAATCTCAAAAGGTGGACCACCGATTTAAAATAAATAATTATTTAATTCCAACGTCGTTTCATTTTCTTTTTAAGGACGGAAAAACCCCTCACTTTACATTTACCAGTCTTTCAGAAACCCTAATTTACAGAGCAGAAATTCCTTTGAACTCTAAATACACTAAGAAATATCCTATACTACAGAAATGGAAGCTTACTTTGAAGGCGTAAACATGAAGGCTGTCAAGGACCAGATCATTTTTTATCTGGTCGTTGATTTTGAAGGACTTTTGGAATCGAATCTGGAAGATTACGATGTGCTCAACCTTATCCGTTCGATGAAGCTGAATGGGATCTACCCATTTTTGGATATCAGTCCCAAACAACCGTACAAGGAGGACACTATCGCATTTTTCCGCGAATCCCATGTGATTGAAGCAGGAATTAGAAGCACCGTCGGCGGAGTACAGGTGGACATATCGTCGAAGACGATCCGGAAAGTCTTTGGTATGAAGATTCGTGGCATAGCGGTCGAGGCCCTTAAACAAAGCACAACCGATACTTGGCTGAAGATTAAGGTGGACGACCAGCCGGCGAAGCTAAAGTTCACCACCAAGAGGAGCGAAATTAAAAAGGTGTATCGGTATGTGTTGGACATCACCAAAAAAATCGTCATGGGCATGGCCAGCAGCTACGACCAACTGTCGTCGGCCAAATTCATGGTTCTGGGAGCACTAATCCAGGACGAGCGGATTGACTGGTCAGACTACATTTTCAGGCAGCTGGTACGCGAGGTCAACAAGGCCGAATGGCTTGTTGAAGAGAAGAAGTTCAGATCTAAGCTGGCGTTTGGAACGCAGCTAAATTGGATCCTTGAGAAGCTGGTTGTGGCGAAGGGTAGAGATGTTAAACGGGCTAGCCCTAGCGGTTTCGGGCTAGCCCTAACGGGCTTCGGGCTAAACGGTCCGGGCTAAAAAAGCCCGGATTTAAACGGGCTAGAAAATATTGGCCCTAACCCTAACCCTAACGGGTTTCGGGCTAAACGGGCTAAACGGGCTAAATATTTAAAAAATCTATTTTTTATTTTTTATAAGTAAAAAAAATAACAATATATTTTATATATATAGTAACAACTATACTATAATAAATATAACAAAAAATACACTTTTATGTATATATATATACACACTATATTAACAAATACAGTAATAATATATATTATATATAATATTAATATATATTATATATATAATATTAATATAGTGTATATATATATATATATATATATATATATATATATATATATATATATATATATATATATATATATATATATATATATATCTAAGCTAGCCACAGCGGGCTTGGCCAGCACTAACTAAGCCGGGCTAAACGGTCCGGCCAAAAAGCCCGGATTTAAACGGGCTAGGAAATATCGGCCCTAACCCGGTTTTTTGGCGGGTTAAACGGGCCAGCCCTACGGGCCCGAACCCGTTTAACATCTCTAGCGAAGGGAAATACTGATCCCTTCCACATCAACAAGAGACTTGGTCATCTAGACCAAGAGACATTGAGGAAGCTAGGAAGCAATAGAAAAGCAGCCCATATGATAAAAGAGTTGTCTGATTCAAGGACCTACAAATACCCTTCATCAGACGAGTCGGACCAGCCTGCAGACAACAACCCACCTGCAGCCAAGTCGAATTCGGAGTTAGACAATACGCCCATTGCTGTTCGTTTCAAGAGAAGGGGACCAACCCCTGGTGAGCCATCCATCATGCATTCTTCACCAAAACCTTCACCAACAAGGCCCAGGCGACTGCAATTCAGCCAAGAGGAGCAGCCAGAACAATTTCCCAGTCCTGCAGCCAGGTCACCTATTCACTTGGAGGACCAGCCTGCTCCGGGCAGCCTGGAGACCCAGATCATCCCTCTTCTCAAACCCCAGTACATCTCAGAAGAAGAGGAAGCAGGTTTAATAATTTCCATCCCTGAGGTAAATTATACTTTTCACCTGCTAGACAACAATATTTTTAACTTATCCTTAGAGCAACTTCAGTTGGTTAAACCACACGCTCTAAAACATTCTTTTGTCCATATTTTTGAAGAATGTAAAACTTTTAAATCACCGTCTTTCACCCAACTTGAAGCTTATGTTGAAACCAGTGGTTGGGGATATCCCCAAGCCACAAAAGATGTGCTGATACATTTTTGCAAAGTGTCAGACACAATTTTGATTCTTCAGGAAAATTGGTTCATGTCCAATTTCAAAACCAACATGGACCAATTTATCCACTCTATTATGTATAGCATTTTTGACGGATCTTTTGGTAAAGAAGAAGATGAGGAGGAAGAAGAAAAGGATATAAGAATAGAAGAAGTGGATGGAGAAGTAGAAGAAGAAAAAGTTATTGTCATTGATTATGCAGAAGAGAGGCAGGAAGAAAGGGAAGAAGAAAATATTTTAGTTGAAAAAGGAATTGGAGAATAAGAAGTTGAAAAAACGATGGAATTAGTAGATGAAGAATAAGAAGAAGGAGAAGAAGTTGAACAGGAGGATGGAGAAGAAAAGGAGGAGGATGAAAAAGATAAAGATGATGAAAAAGATGATAAGGATGGTAATGATGATAATGATGATGATGATGATGATGATGGTAAGGATGAAGGAGGAGAACAAGAGGCTGAGAAAGAGGAAGAGAATGTTGAAGAGGAAGAAAAGAAGGAAGAAGGAGAGAAGGAGCTAGAAAAAGAATTAGAAGAAAAAGAGGAGGAGCAAGAAAAAGAACAAGAAAAGGAGGCTGCAGACAAGGCTGGGGCACCTGCCCGGTATACCAGCCTAGATGCAGACTTGGCTGAAGACTCCAGATCGGGGACCCCTGAACATACCCCATATGGAATGCCAGCTGCAGATAGGAGTCTGCAGACAGGTGAGTCGTTCGCAGAAGGCTCAGGCGAGTACTCTCGACCAACATCACAAATTTCACCTGCGATGAACGAGCTGATCAGACAAATTGTTAAGGACACTATTGGAGAGCTGCTTGCTTCTCAGGTCACCCCTGACCTCCAATCTATCAATGCAAAAATTGACACCTTGCTGTAGCAGAATGTCCCTCAACCTCCTCCTCCTACAAACAACAGAATACCTTTTGGCATGTCTGACTCGATGCATCGAATGGAGCAGCAGTTGACCACCTTGGTTGATGCTGGCAAAAAGGGGGAAGAAAGGATTCAGGGGGAAGGCAGCAATCAAGGAGAAAGAGCTCAAGAGAGAAGATCTAAAAAGAAGCAAGATATCCCATTGATAACTGCTGGGACATCTTCAGCTAAGAGGAAGGGAGAAGCAGAACCAGAACAGGCTGATGATCAGCCTACAGTCAAAAGAAAGAGGATCAGAGGAGGATTCGAGCCTACACTAGAATGAGAAGGAAGAGAGTTATGGTATGTTGAAGAGTTTGTACCTTCCGAAGCTTTAATTATGTGGGGATCTGCAAAGAAAAGGTTCATCAGAGATTACTATATCTGGGAATTACTCCAGGATAGTAGTTGCTCCCCACAGCAGATTTTCATCAATTTCATGGAGGAAGCATATCCACAACTCTCGGCCATCCTTCTAAAACATGCAAAGGCATGCAATGCTTATCCCATGATCCCTCCTTTCAGGGCAAAAGAATCTCCCACTTTGGAGAATAATGATTTGAATGAACTAGCTCTCCAAAGAAAGATAAAGAAACTGTGTTGAAAAGAAGTTCTCCTCTCAAGAAGAGCAAGATTTTGCAGCCCTTGTAATAAGAAGAAAGTATGGTCTTGTTCCTGTTAAGATAAGACCAATTGGAGCTAAACCACTCAGACCTGCTAAGCAGCCTATCCGAAGAGGCAGAGGCAGAGGCAGAGGCAGATGATTTATATTCATTTCTGTACTTGTAAAATTTTCTGTAAATGTTTTTAGACATGTATTTGTAATCAATACAGAAATTTTATAACAGTCTTTTGAATGACAATTTTCATTTGTCTCAAAAACTAGACTGATTTTAGTTTGTGTCTTGCACTCAAGTGCAGACTTGTTTATTTGAATAGTTTGCTTAAGTTTTGCCATCATCAAAATATGGGGAATTTCTTAGGAATACTTGTTAAATTTTGATGATGTCATTAATGTAATTCAAATACTTATTATTACTTGGCAAAAATGCAAGAAAGAACCAAATGAGTATCTTCCATAGGCCAAATTATGTTAAGTTTGATACCTGGCAAAATGTAAAGAAGAACCAAATGAGTATCTTCTATAGGACAAAATAAGTTAGGCTCAAAATCGGCTAAGTACAAAAGTACAGCTGAGTTCATCAGAGAAGTACAGCTGAGTCAGGTCAGAGAAGTTTTGGTCAACAAAATTAATCAGAGATGTTTGACCAGACTGCAGTCAAGTAACCTCAGACAAGTCATCTGATCAGGCGAGTCCCAAACAATCACCATCAGATAAGTCCAGACTGCGGAGAAGATGACTGTACATCAGCCTACTTGAGATCAGCCAAGTATTCTAAGTCCACGTCAGCATGCGTTGAAAAGTCAAAAATTACGGAAAGTCACATACAAGCGTGAAGAGACATATTGGAGAGATTCCCGCAAAGGATATGAATTAAATAATTCATCCAGGCCTACCACTGAAGACTTTAATCTTACTATATTCAAAAGATACGGCGCCCCACATGCAAAGTCTTCACAACGGTCGGAGGATGGATTAAAATACGGGAATCCAGCCTTGCAACATTCAGAAAAGAATAAACAAAGAAGTCTCTCTCCAACGGATTGATTTGTTACAGGATTTGCAACGGCTATGAAGAATGCTCAAGGATCAACACCTATATATCCGATGATTTGAAGTTGAGCAACTACCGGTGCGAACATAATCTCAAGCAATCAAAGCATTCAAAGCAATCTAAATGCGAACTATAGCATCGTGAAAAGAGCAGTTCTCAAAAGTTCATACTTGAAGAAGCTCTTAGTTGGAGAAGACAAAAACTCGTGTATTTAATCCTAAGTTCGAGGTACTTCAGTGGTTGAAGTTCGAGACTGTAAAGGCATCCAAGGATCGTGGATCAAGAGGTGCAAGGCAGTCAAGGGAGTTGCAATGGCAAGGATTTCCACTGGTTGGAAGCTGTTGTAATTTGGTTGAATCACTGTAATATTTATCACTGGTTGACAATTATAGTGAATTCATCTCCAACTGGTTTGGAGAAAAGTGGATTAGTAGAGGATTACCCCACCTCTGAGACCACTATAACTGCCTGCGTATTTTACTATTTTATAGCATCATACTTTAACTGCTGCATTCATTGTTAAGTGTTTCATTAGTTGTTTTGTATTCGTTATCAGCTGACTTCCGCACGTATTGAAAACAAACGACTCTAAGTCATTTGCATATCTATCAGTTGAAGAAACTTACTCTTTGTGAAAAAGAGTTTAAGAGTTTCAATAAGTCTATTCACCCCCCCTCTAGACTTATTCTTGGACGACTTGTGACCTACAGTCCATTCATTCCGATAGACGTAATGGATTCACAAATCGCTTTATAGAGCAATATTGTTAGACAATGGAATATAACACGCATACCCAGCGGGCCGAACTCCACAACAAAATGGTATTGCCGAGCGAAAGAATAGGACGCTCAAGAAAGCAACAAGAACCATGATGCTGCAAGCAAGTTGCCACAGCGGTTCTGGGGAGAAGCTACAAATACAGTGTGCTATACACAAAACCGTTGTATGATCAATAAGCATCACAACAAAACAACCTATGAGGTATGGAACAATAAAACTTCATTAGTTGCGTGCTTTCACATCTTTGAATGCAGGTGTTACGTTCTGAATAATGGGAAAGATCAACTCAAGACTTTTCACAAAAATTTAGATGAGGGGATATTTGTAGGATACTTCTCTGTCAGCAAAACTTTTAGGATCTTTAACATAAGGAAGCTGACAATAGAGGAATATGTTCATGTAGTGTTCTATGAACCTCACTTTGATCCTACAGGAGTAGAAGGCCTAACTCAGAATATCCGAACACTCTCCATTTATGACTCTCAAACTAAAATATAGCCTGTAATTGACTTAGAGATTAATCCCACAACTATAAGATCAAAAGTAGTCGAAGCCTGTGCTGTACAAGCTGAAGCTGAAATTATAGCACCATAAGATACAGTATGGGATGCCGAATTAGAGCCTGACAGAAGATGGTTGAGAGATCATCCACATGAGTTGATTATAGGTGACATTGATGCAGGTGTATCTACCCAAAGAAGAGTACAGAGTACACAAGGAATTGTACTATGTGTGCAAGAAGAAACTGAATATGAGGAATCTCCGTTTCCTGTATGGGAATCTCAAGATGAACTTAGGAGACTAGATATGTGCACCCTAGCTGTATTCTCAGCTCAATCGGAACTTGTTTCTACAAATGAAGCCTTGAATAATTATCACTGGATCACTTCTATAGAAGAATAGCTTAGTGGTTTTGAAAGAAACAATGTATGTCAGGTACCTAGGCCAGAACATCAAGCCGTAATTGGAACCAAATGGGTATTTAGAAACAAGAAGGATGAGAATTGATTTGTTATTAGGAACAAATCCTATCTAATCGCACAAGTCTACAGACAGGAAGAAGACATAGATTATGATGAGACTTTTGCCGCTGTAGCCAAACTAAGAGCCATCAGGATATTTCTATTCTTTGCCGCCCCTAAGAGTCTTTTAGTATCTATGTAATATCCGCCATTTTCATAATGAAATATTATTATTTATAATAATATTATAATGCATTTCATTTCATTTAGTTTCATTTAAAGGATCATGAATATTTATTTCGACGTATCACAAGTTCTAGCCGAGTCATTTTGTCATATATATTCAAATAGTCATTATTAATATTTTTATAATAGTGTTATTATTCATCCAAGTATAATACTAACACTACTATTATTACTATTATCATTTTTATTATTAATAATATTATTAATACTAATATTATTATTATTATCATTATCATTATCGAATATTATTATCAACATTACCAAATTATTATTTTTACATTACTATTATTATTATTATTATTATATCATTTAGATTTAATCATGTTTTATGAATTAACCAACTATGATTAAATTAAACTAACCAGAACTCTTCATTTTCCCAAGTTCTTTCACTTTATCAAACTTCTTGATACATATCCAACATACAATCCTAATTCAACTAAAACACTTAAAAACCTATACATATAAATATATGTTATAAAATCGGAATAATAGAGAGAGAAAATTTAGAGAGAGAATAGAGAGAATGATTCTCAGGTATGATTTTCATTAATAACTGAAGTCCTATTTATAGGAAAACTTCAGATGGAACAATCGTAATTACATATTTACATCAGGGATATAATAGTCATTCACACTATATAAAAACAAAAGGGTAATTGAAATGTCACTTTCAAGGCTTATTATAACACTCCCCCTTGAATGACTATTTACATAAATATCTGCTGAACTAGTTTGAAGAAAAACCCAATGGGAGAAAAACTTTCAAACTGTTTGTATTGGAGCTTGTGGCAATCATATCATGTTGCATCATAATGTTGGTAGGAAATCTCCGTTGGATAAAAACTTCAGCAATCGGTGATCTCGTAAATTTGCTCCCCCTTATCTCGATAGTTCTTGTATGAATATTCTTGTGCCGTCTCAGTAAAACCTCGTGGGATAAAAACTGAGTGAATCTGTCATGTATATCATTCGTTGGAGTATCCATGTGTTGCCTCATTAAAACCTTGTCAAGAAAACCCAGTGGGAAAAACTTGATCGAAGGAAAAAGAGTACAACTACCCCTTCCGTTTTCAAACTTTGAGGAATAATCTTGATCTTTGTAGTGTTCCTCATTATATCATGAATATGCCTCATTAAAACCTTATTAGGAAAAACCCAATGGGAAAAATCCTAATGAAGGAAAAAAAAGTACATTATTCATACTAATACGCCATTCCAGTTGCCTCGTTAAAAACCTTGCTAGGAAAACCCATTGGGACAAAACCTCAGTCAAGGGAAAAAGAGTGCAACGCGTATTTTATAAATATGCCCCATGCATTTCAATAATCCTCCAGGGATTAGTATGAGTATCATCTTCAGTGCAATTTGTAATATCGAACTCATATTCTTTGCGATATATTCCAAATATCTTTTGGAGATTCCATATTTGTTGTGATTAGGCTGCCTCGATAAAAACCTTGCTGGGAAAACCCAGTGGGATAAAAGCTCAGTCAAGGAAAAGAGTACAGCATATAATTTTCGTTCACAACATTTTGAGTGACTGCACGCACTGATAATATGTTCAAAATCTCCTTACGAGTCACTTTCAGTAAGCCCATATATTTCATTTTATTATAAGGGCATATATTTCAATTTCGATGGATTTCAATATCCTCATTTTCACAAATCATGGATTTTAATATCCTCATTTCCAATATCCATATTTCACAGTCATGGATATCCTCATATCATTTATCGATATCCTCTTTCCAATCATTGATATCCTCATTTTCACAAATCATGGAGTTTAATATCCTCATTTTCAATATCCATATTTCACAGTCATGGATATCCTCATATCATTTATCGATATCCTCTTTCCAATCATTGATATTCTCATTTTATTCATAGCGCTATATTGTGTCGACACTTTTCAATATTTATTTCCCCATGGCAACATAACTTGCCGAGATATCTCATTATCAATCACCCATTGGGATTATGTCTATATACTTCTCAAAAGTATATGCCTCCTTTTATCATCTGCTTTGATTCATATTCGGGGAATTATTATGTATTTATCAAAGCAATTGTAGTTGGTACCAAAGATTAATAATCTGTCATGCATCTTTGAACTTCAAGTTCATATTTGAGTTGTGAGGATATATTATGATGCATTTCACATATTTCCAACTACCAATACTCCCCCTCATGCTGAGAGATTTCTTGAGCACCAAACACATATGCCAAAGATCTCAGTATTCTTCTTCAGTCATGGGAGTTTATATATTATGTTCTCGATATTGGCTGGAGGACTTCAAATAGTATGCCAATTGATATCCCACTCGTATGCGCATATCTTGATCCTTTATCGGATCTATAAAAATTTATTTGGGATATATTACTAGCTCAATCTGATATGGAATATATGCTCAAACCGTGAGCAAATCATCTCGTAAATTTCTGATTACGAGTCATATAAACATGTGACTATCTAGTGGATCCATAATATCTAGTAGTTCACATGTAGAGGAAGTGGGCCCATACTCCCCCTTAATATATTCCAAATTTATTAGGGATTCATTCCCAATATTGGCTAGTATTGATATTAATCGAGAACAAATATTTGAAGATGATGTGTCTATATCACCATATAGATATTTTACCGACATATCACATCATCTTTCGGTGCCATTATTGCACATCATTATCAACATGGAGTCGTCGCTCCCACATGTCATATTTATTCAAATAGAACTATAGTTCATAAGCTTCTGGATATGAACTATTCGAACGCGGAGTCAAATCTCATACGCGTAATTCCAATCTATAAATAGATTATCATTGTATTCACAATCACCCATACCGAGGGTTTGAATATCATAATGGATTCAATGCTTTTGAATCTTCGTAAATATTACCCATCTCTTCCAGTGAATATCATAAAAAGAATTTATCGAGCTCGACTCGAAAGATTAAGGGTGCTAATGAGAAATGGCATCCCAGAAGATATTCGATGGTTGATCGAAGCACAAGTTCGATTATCTGGCGAATTTTCAAATTCATGTAAGTACATGCTGTGCAGTGTAAGAGTAGTTTTGCAAAGAAACGGAGAGCAAAAAGATTAGGTGGGTGCTATAAATGTGCTCGATGGACATGTGACACACGATGCAAATCAGGGGTTTGTATCCAAAATCGAGAAGATAAAATAGCATTTATCAAGGACGGATTGAGTAAGGAATCTATGGATCATGATATCCAACAGATTCTTGATACACATCCCAGTGGATACGTTCATCGTGAACTAATGGCTTTGTGGATGCAATTCAAGGATGAACGGAAACGTTATAGTCATGAAAAATTAATCTCAAAAGATCCAGTTTGTAAGTCCGTTCACAAAATTGGTATAAGGTAAATAGCAAAATAATGCAAGTTGTTGAATATTATTTTTAAATTTCTCAGTTGCCGATTGGTAACGTCATTTTCATTGAAAAATATAATATCATATCTTTCGTTTTCTTTTGTAATTTTGTCAAAAGTAATGTCTTATATACCGCTCCTTTTTCAATGAAAACAGTGAAGTTATTTGTCGTTTATAAAGAAGTTTGTTCTTTAAATTTGGGATCCACAAATCAGAAAATGTATCTCTCATAAAAGTATTTTGAAAGTCTAGTGTAGAAAGATGGAGTTCTCAGAATCCTCATATAGATCTCATCCAATTAAAACTATATGTATTTTAGGTGGATCCAAACTGATAGGTCATATCCAGCATATAGATATGGCATATCAATTTGTAAAAGAATTAGGAAAATACAAAATCGATATATTGTATGGTGGGAGTAATTATAGATTTTTGGGTTATCTTTTGGAGGCTGCACAAAATGGGAGAATAAGAGTAACAAGTGCCTTACACTATCCCACGCTAGAACCAAGTAGTATAGGGGTTCAATCAAGTTGATGCTTCAAACACAGTCTGTTCATGATAGTTTGATGTATGTGGTGAATAATAGTGATGCCTTTATTGTTCTTCCAAGTGGCTATGGCACACTCAATGAGATATTCAACATTACTTCATGGGCTGAGCGGGACTTCCATACCAAACCTATAGGTTTGTTGAATATTAATAATTTCTTCAGTGATTTGCTTGCCTTTCTGGATCAAGGAGTAGATCACAAGTTTATATCTCACCATCACGAGATATAATAATATGTGCCGATCATCATTGCCGATCTACTTATAAAGTTTCGCATATATTTCAGCTTAAGAATTTGGAAGTCAAAGCTCATCACCACAAAGTATTGGCGCCAAACGAAAAGAAGTTTAGATCATTTAGATCTTTCATTATAAACCCTTATGCCGGGGGTGGCAGAGTTACTGAGTTTTATACTCGAGACGCACCCTTTTCTTTTTATGGGTTTCATATGTATTTTCTTTTCGCGTTTCATATTGTCGAGTGTTTACCGCTCTTCACCTAGTTTCGATATTTCACTTCGATCGTTGTGTGCTTCTTCAAAGAATAATAAGACCATCATTTGCTTTTATGTAAATACAATATTTTCACAAATATGTGATATATGTTTCCCCATGAATATTGCCAATCAATATGATTTCAATGATCCCACCATGTGATATAATCAACGTGTGATTTATTGAGCAATTATTTTCCAGTGATATTTTCCATATCACTTGTCAAATGATCCCATCATGCAGTTTGCATGGGATCTTCTTTAATTAATTGGTGATAGCTTATGGTATCACTTGCTCAATTTTCTCCGTTCATGTTTAATCATGGAGATCGAATATTATATCCATCATTTTGGCTTCTTCTTCGAGAGCAGGATTTGAATCATTGATCAACTACTTCTTCAGAGTAAGATTTATTTCTTTCAACTGCTTCTTCAGAGCAGGATTTAGATAATCGATCAACTACTTCTCCAGAGTAGGATTTATTTCTTTCAACTGCTTCTTCAGAGCATGATTTAGATAATCGATCAACTACTTCTCCAGAGTAGGATTTATTTTTATCAACTGCTTCTTCTTCGAGAGCAGGATTTAGATAATCGATCAATTACTTCTCCAGAGTAGGATTTATTTTATCAACTGCTTTTTCTTCGAGAGCAGGATTTATGAATCATTCATGTGGTATAACCAACCACGATGGTGATATATAATATATAAATTGCGTACATGTAAAACCATCCGTCTTGTGATAATTGAACTCATCACATGAGAGGCGTTATAATTGTATAAAATAAACGCAATAAATATGTGGTTTTAAACCACCACTTTGAGATAAATAAGAGACATAATTTAAACTGCAAAATAATTAACTGCTTCTACCAGAGCAGGATCGTCCAATCAATTCCGCAAAATAGTCATCGTCAAGATATAGGTCGAAATATCAATTGCCGTTAATAGCACGTGTAAGAGTATGTATTCATAAATCTTTGCGGTTTCTGGAGTTGGATATTAATTCATATATTTTAATAAATTTAATAATGACATATATGAAAAGAGTTAATACCTATATCAATATTAGTGTCAAATCAGCTCTCGAAATGGGTCATGGTGGTATCAAGAAAAATTAATTCTGATATCATATGTATCTTATATGTTAGAAAAACGAATGTATAATTCAATAAATTAAAAGAATATTTTATTCTTTATTATTTTATTATTTTTCTTGTCTTCTATACTTTACTTACCATCCCTTCCTTTTTTTTTTAATTATGTCGTTGCTTTCATTTTGTCTTTATTTGTTTATTTATTATTTTTTTTTTTTTTTTTTTTTTTTTTTTTTTGATGACCTGGGTCAATCCTGCCGTAGCTTCCCCTCTTCCCTACCACCTGTTAAATCGCGGATGCGCCTCAAGAACTGCGTCTCGAAGATGCGCCAATCGATAACACATGCAAGGTCAAACCCCAGAAAAGAGCAGAATGCTCCCACCAGGAATCGAACCCACGCTACATGCCTTCAGCAAGACTTTATGTCCCCCTCCTTTGCCACTGAGCTATGCCCCGGGGGACTTGTTTATTTATTATTGTTCTTCTCTATCTATCGTAGTCCTCATAATGTTCTCTTCTTCTTCAGTTTTTTTTTAGATGTCTGTCTTCCGTTCTTTCTTATTGACAAGAAGTCATCTTTATTTTGTAATTAAAATTGATGAATACCTCAATAAATTGTGTTAACCGTTTCCCCGTGGTGCTGCATCACCGCCGTTGCTGAATCTGCAACAAAGTCGTCTAGAATCGGTCGCGAACCCACCATCCGATTAGGTCCTGAATGGTTCGCTTTTTCTTCCTTCCCCTTTGACCCATCTATACTCCTTTTTTTTTTTTTTTTTTTTTTGTGATGGTCCCAGCCACGTGTGTACTCTTCATCTTGAGCATCACCCGACCCATTCTGTTTATGTAAACAGAGACTACTTTCCAGTGAAGATCACCTTTGCGAGTTTTCTTCAAAAGTTCGCAACTTCTCGCGAGCAATTCCCGGCTACAAACACCGAGGAAATTTTCTTCTGGAACAAGTTCGCCGCTAAAACTACCGTTCGGACTTCCATTATCACGCCACGCAACTCCAATGTCTTTGTCGACGGGGATCACGGCAGCGATGTTCCATACATCCTTCAATGCCCTCGCCTTTAACGTGGCGGCACCGCGTAGAGCATCCCGATTAGGTACTGTGGAACTTTTGTTTTTCTCGTGGGTTGAATTTGAATCCACAGCAGCAGCATCTGGTGGTGGCACGACAGAAGAAGCAATCATCGTCCTCCATGCCAAGTACCCTGCCAACACTGCCGAGAAGAAGACCATGACGAATCTCAAAAGGGCACATTTAATTTCCACGGAGATATTCTTGATGCTAGTTTGTTTTCGAAAAATTAGAAGATATTGGTGAAAGAACAAAAAAAATCGGATTTTTTCTTTGTAGAGAGATCTTGAGATTTTTGTAATAATTCGATTTCTGATACAGAGCTTCATCCAGGGATGAATCAGAAAGATACTTTCATCATATTACTCAATGTAGAGAAATGCTACTGATAACGCTACAAAATCAATAATAATAGAGAGAAAATTTAGAGAGAATAGAGAATGATTCTCGCGATGATTTTCATCGATAATCAAGTTCTATTTATGCGAAACTTGATAAGACAATCGTAATTACATATTTACATCAGGGGTATAATAGTCATTCACACTATATAAAAACAAAAGGATAATTGAAATGTCACTTTCAAGGCTTATTATAACAATATACAATTAATCCTACTGCAATTCTTTACAAATCATCGATAACATCCTAAGAACAGAAAAAAAAACAGAATAAACAGTTCCTGCAAGTTCACGCCAGAAATTTACAACCGAAGGAGAAACGAAGAACTGCAAGCCATCGACCGGAGGTTCAAACTCTGACATGTGAGTTGTGATCAGATTATAAACCTCAACTCGTCCAAATACAACAGGTCATCCGAATCTCAATTGTAAGGTATTCTGCCGAATTTTCCAAATATCATATTCTCATTTTCTTATTCCTGCTATGATGTCGATCCATTCATATCTCATATACGTTTAAAACATTAATTGCTACGCAAGCCCCTCCAACACTTGACCGTCCTGAAATCACCAATCCAAAAAAAAGAGGTTATATTTCAAGAAAAACAAGATACAAACCATATTCAGAAAAACCCAAAACCAACAAAAATCACAAAAATGGGAATCATTATTCTAACACTGAACCAGTTTCAAACCCCATCTCAGTTAAGCACCCTCAGCCCAGTCCGAATCCAGACTCGGATTTCCGACCCTTTTATCAGCAAACACATAAACCCGGACTCAAATTCGGAAATTGGAGAACACGTGACCAAACCTCTAGGGTCAATGCTACGCCTTATTTT
Organism: Orobanche coerulescens; assembly: GCA_033398695.1. Classification (NCBI taxonomy): domain Eukaryota; kingdom Viridiplantae; phylum Streptophyta; class Magnoliopsida; order Lamiales; family Orobanchaceae; genus Orobanche; species Orobanche coerulescens. The sequence continues at coordinate 121,893,650 of CM065807.1, read as the reverse complement.
GAATAGAAACCAGAATTATTAAAACCCCATCAAAAATAAAATCAAATCCCTTCATCTCGAATTCGTAAGGATCGAGTCGGGCTTCACAATTTCTTTTCCAATTCGCGACCCCAAAACCAAACCAGAAACCCAAAATTGAATCAAGCATGTTCATATCTTACATGAAACCCTAAAGCTTGATTTCTGGTCGATTCACAACCTGCTCAAATTAAAGGAAGATGAATCTGGAAGCCCTCACCATGACCATCGCCATCGCGACCCGCCACTAGTTCAAACGACGCTGCCGCGGTTCTGGAGTTGGAATCCAGGGGGAATCGAACTCACCTGAAATCTGGAAGTAGTCGCCGGTGCACCACCGTTCGAACCACCACCGCTGCAGGCGCACATCACGGCCCAGGATCTCCACCGCCACGAGCTACTGAAAATCCTCCGTTGAGGTCGCATATCGTCGCCCGCCGCCACTGCCTCCTATTCCGGATTTCTCCGATCGCGTGATGGGCGTGTTTGTTGGAGAATTTTTGTGTGTGTGTGTCTTTCTGCCATTTTAAATCCGACCGAGAAGAAATTTAGAGAGAGAGATAAGGACAGAGAGTGAGGGATGGGGAAGAGAAGTGAGGAATTGGAGTCGGCTGAGGATAGGTTAGGGTATTTATACCCGTGAGATTTTAGGGTTTTGCAATTTAGTCCTCACTTTTTCCAGTGACTTTCAATCCAGATACTTTTAGTTATTTCAAATCGACCACAAATAGATTTATACACTTTCATGTTAGTCCTATTTTGACCAAGACATTAAAATGTTGACTCTTCAATTAATATTAATAATTACTCCGATTTTATGTATATATATTTTAATTTCAGTCATTATATCATAGTATTTTTATAATGATTAAATTATTATTATATGTAGACTTTATCGAGGATTTACGGGCTTAGGACTGTGAGTCGAGCATCTTCTTATTCAAGTTCAAACAGCATAATTTATTCAGGTGGGAATTTTCACTATCACTTTAATTGCTTTAATTGGATTGTATATGTGATATTCTATTCATGTTTAAAATTTATGATACATGTTGTAAATCAGGCTCACCTGTATACGTGTAAAGAGGTTATCTTAAGATATATGTTGTGTGGGGACACCTGCACAACCTGAATATTCACATGCGTGCTCGATTCATGTTATATGTGGTATTGTGTGTATGTATTTGTAAGATCCATGTACTTTATTAATAATATATTTTATTAATGGTCGTATTCTGTTGGGAGTTGGTCTAGGAAAGTTCCATATTATACTGTCTGATGCCTGGAATCGTGTGTATATTGGAGTTGGAACTGGTATGTTGGTTGTTAGTGATTTTCGGGTTATGTGCCTATCAGGAGGTGTTCGTTCTGACCAAACTTCATAATAGTGATGCTGAGAAGTAGCAGTTAGCGCACGCTAGATTGTGTTGCTAGTGCGCGCTAATCATGCATTGTAGCGCACGTTAATTGGATATGATAGCGCATGCCATTGTGGCCGGTCAGCACATGCAGAGGTTTCTGGACTTTGGACAAACTAACAGGTAGCGCGCGCTAACCATTACGGGTAACGCACGCTAGCGTGGCCAGTGTAGAAAGTTCTGCACTACATTTCAAAGGTGGTGGACTGCCTTTTAGCCCGATAGCACACGCTACGCTTTGCCCGTAGCGCGCATTAATCACGTCCAGTATAAATAGGACAACACAGTTCAGTTTACGTCATTTCTTCTCCCTTTTTTCCTCCTGTGGTTGGGCGATCTGGATGTAGGGAAGTTGTTGGCCACTAAGTATATATGATACAGCTTGGAAAGTGTTTTAAACAACAAGCTGTATGGTTTTCAAATCTGAATGCGAGCGGAAGTCTTGTTTAAAGTAAGTTGCTGTAAATACAGCAACTAGAAATGAAGTGTATACTTAAAATTAATCACAGATATTAAAACAGTAAATGCAGAAGGTAGATGACACAGTAATTAAAGTGGTTCGAGGTAAACCCCTCTATGTCCACTGGTCCTCCACACAGGAGTTAAAACGTTTATTATAAATACTACGTACACAACTATGTATTTATAATAAAACCTATCAATGTATTGTTCACACAGATTGATCAATGATTGAAGCTTTCAACCGTTCACACAGATTGGTTTAAGCTTTCACTTGACTGGCTTCTTCACACACAGTTCCGAAGCTTCGTCTCTTCAATGCAAGTCTGTCATACACAGTTTAGGAATAGCAAGGTTTCTCAGTCCACACAGGGTTGATGGGTTTTGTTCAAGGATAGAACAATGTTTGAACAACAGCTTTGACTTTCTGAGCTTTTAGCTGATGATGTGTTGTTCACGGTTTGAGCACTTGTATATCTCTTCTTTCACAATAGCAGTATGCTTTGGGAGATATGTTTGCTCAGATGTATATGATGATAACTTCGTTGTTGTTGATTTTTTATGCATTGATCTTCAAAGTCTGGGGATATATATAGCCTTCTTGAATATATCCATTGAGCGAAAGTCTGTTCCAATGGGATGATGTGTTTGAATAAAACACGATCCGGATTTTGCGCTTGATTGAAGATCTCTGACGGCTTAATATTTAAATACTTTATCCTTTAGTATTTAAATATATCTTCTTAAACGGTGTTGGAATATTTATTCCACATAGTCATAAATAGTATTTTGATGATTAAGTTTCTAAACAAAGCAAAACAACAAAGAGGCGAAGCAAAATAACGAAGTAGACGAAGACACAAAAAGCTGGACAAAATACAAAGCTAGCGCACGCTAGAAATATAAGTTAGCGCATGCTAACGGGTCCCACCTGCAGATCAGATGAGTTCGAAGTAACCTGAAGTGAAGTCACCTGATGAGGATAGCACACGCTACACATAAGGATTAACGCACGCTATCGAGCCAATATTACCATTATGAAGAGACTCAAACATAGAATGGCGTATGCAGTGAAGTAAGCTTAGCGCACGCAAGGGATGATATTTAGCACACGCTAAATATCAAAGTTTGAATTAAGTCAATCAATCCATTGGGGAGAATCTGCTGCAAGTCAAAAAGTATAAACGAATATATGACGCATACAATGATGCAAGTTTAGTGCACGCTACAAAGGAAGTGTTAGCGCACACTAACAGTCAGAGACAGAAGCCACTGGACTAAAATTGGAAGACGTTAACGTACACAACATGCAGTACATAACGTACGCTAAGGCAAATACATGCGATAGCACATGCTAAGGAAGTCATCCTAGCGCACGCTAATAAACAACTGGCAGTAACGGCTAGTTTGTGGAAGAAGACTATAAATACCAAATGAGTTGGTATCATTCCACACAATAACATTGAGCAATTCATATACACTTGAGATATCATTGTAAACATTATAGTTGTTGTTCTTGAGCTTATATTGCGTGATTGAGTGTTATACGAAAAATCATACACGAGTGAGAAAAAGAAAAGACGATTGGATTCAGTGTTATTAAGATCAAGGATCCGGTATTCTTAGAATCGCAATCGCTAACTTAGTGAGTTTTATCTAGTACCGAGAGAAAGCTAGAGTGGTTGATTCTTTGTCCAATAGAAAAGAAAACGGTTTTACTCGGACCGACAAAAAGACGAGCTTGTAACGGTAATCCCTCGACCGATAGAAGAAAGGTGCAGAAGTTTTGATCTTTAGCCTATTGAAAAAGATACATCGAGAGAGGACGTAGGCACGTTTGGCCGAACCTCTATAAATCCTTGTGCCATTTATTTTCCGCACTTTAATTCGCTTCCGCACAAACGGCGCATATACCGATATTACAACAACAATTGGTATCAGAGTAGTACCTCCAATACGCGGCTTAACATCCGAGGAGTCGATCCAAATGGCATTTCAACTTGCTCCAGTCGAAGTCCTCGCTCTCAACCGACCACCATTTTTTGATGGCTCGAATTTTATGACGTGGAAGAAGAAGATGTCAATATTCATCTGAATATATGACATCGAGCTTTGGAAGGTGATTTGTCTTGGTCCGAAAATTCCAACGAATTCCAATGGTACGCTTAAAACTTTCGAAGAATATGACGATTCTGATTGGAAAAATGACCACTACAATTGCAAGGCAACTCAACTTCTTTATTGTGCCTTAAATCCGGAAGAACACAACCGGATATCATCGTGTGATAGTGCCAAAAAAATTTGGAAAATGCTTGAAGTAACACACGAAGGTACGTCTCAAGTCAAGGAGACGAAGATAAACATGCTCCTTCACGAGTACGAATTATTTCAAATAAAGGACGATGAATCCATCACTATAATGCTCGACCGATTTTCGGTCATCACTAATGGATTAGCATGTTTCTGAAAACTGCTTTCGAGTAGTGAGAAAGTAAAGAAAATTCTCCGATCACTACCTCGAGAATGGGACGGTACAGTTACGGCCATAATGGAATCAAAAGATTTAAATACTCTTGATTTTAGTGCTCCTGTTGGTTCTCTTATCAATTACAAGATAGTTCTAAAATCTCGGAATGCCAAACCAAAACCGAAAGAAAGATCGATAGCCATGAAGGCTAAGATGTCAAGATCTAGAAAGGAAGAAATCTCGGTTGAAGAAAGCGACGAAGAATCGGCATATTATGCCAAGAATATTAATAAGTTCCAACACTTATTAGACCGGAGGAAGCAGGACATACAAAAGGGCGAATCTAAAAAATTCGACAACACTTGTCGATTATGTGGTAAACCAGGCCATTTTGCTAAGAATTGTCGGGTTAAACCCAAGGACGTTTTAGTTGCAACATGGAGCGACGAAGATCCTGATGAAGATTTCATGAATCAAAATAATCTCGCGCTCATGGTCCGGAGTTCATTCGACGATAGCGACGTCGAAAGCCAAGAAAGTAATTCTTACGATGAACTTTTTGAAGCATTCGAGTTATTACATACTGATTATCAAAATGCTTTAAATGAGATTAAATCCCTCAAATCCAAATATAAATCTTTGGAAAATGAAAATTCCAAAATTCTTGAGAAGGGAAAATTTGCTGAGATCGATCATTCAAAATGCGTTAAAAATGAAAATATTTTAAAGATTGATCTTGTTAAAGTTTAAACCGAGCTCAAAAATTTAACGAAGAAATTTTCTCTCGGAAACGAGAAATTTGAAAATATACTCTCGGTTCAAAAATACACGTTAAATAAAGAGGGGTTAGGATTCAAACCACGTTTTAAAAACGAATCCGTAAATTTCAAGATACCCCGGTGTGAAAAATGTTTGATAATCGGGCATCACATTTCTAATTGTAAAAGCCCAAGACGGACGATAAAAACTAAGAAAATTTAGATTCCCAAAGGAACGTTTATTCCAAATATCGTCTATGTCTTGAAAGAAAAACCGAATTTCAGTTCGATCCTCAAAAATTAATTTTTGATATTTTACAAAGGGGGATATAATATTTTCAGGGGGAGATATTTTCTATTATTGCATATTTTATATATTCATGCATATTTTTCTATATTCAAATTGGTATCCTCTATATTTTTTTACATTGAATCGGATAAAAAGCGTCATGAAAGATATGACGAGAAAAATAAAAAGGAAAAAGGAGAAAAAAGCATACAAAAAGGGGGAGAAATGACGGAGTTGAAAAATAAAAAAACGAAGAAGTCGAAAATGACAGAAAAAGAAAAAGAATGGGTGAAACTAACGAAACGATCAAAGCCGAAAACTTTGAAATGTACATATATATATTTTTATTTTACAGGTTTTATCCAATTCAAAGAGTTGTTTTGTAATCATCAAAAAGGGGGAGATTGTTGGAATATTTATTCCACATAGTCATAAATAATGTTTTTATGATTAAGTTGCTAAACAAAGCAAAACAACAAAGAGGCGAAGCAAAACAAAGAAGCAGACGAAGACGCAAAAAGCTAGACAAAATACAAAGCTAGCGCACGCTAGGAATATAAGTTAGCGCACGCTAATATCCCGACTGCAGATCAGACGAGTTCGAAGTAACCTGAAGTGAAGTCACCTGATGAGGATAGCGCACGCTACACATAAGGATTAACGCACGCTATCGAGCCAATATTACCGTTATGAAGAGATTCAAACACAGAATGACATATGCAGTGAAGTAAAATTAGCACACGCAAGGGATGATATTTAGCGCACGCTAAATATCAAAGTTTGAATCAAGTCAATCAATCCGTTGGGGAGAATCTGCTGCAAGTCAAAAAGTATAAATGGATATATTACGCATGCGATGATGAAAGTTTAGCGCACGCTACAAATGAAGTGTTAGCGCAAGCTAACAGTCAGAGACAGAAGCCACTGGACTAAAACTGGAAGATGTTAACGTACGTAACATGCAGTACATAACGTACGCTAAGGTAAATACACGCGATAGCGCATGCTAAGGAAGTCATCCTAGCGCACGCTAATAAACAACTCGTAGTAATGGCTAGTTTGTGGAAGAAGTCTATAAATACCAAATGAGTTGGTATCATTCCACACAACAACATTGAGCAATTCATATACACTTGAGATATCATTGTAAACATTATAGTTTTTGTTCTTGAGCTTATATTGAGTGATTGAGTGTTATACACAAAATCATACACGAGTGAAAAAAAGAAAAGATACGATTGGATTCAGTGTTATTGGGATCAAGGATCCGACATTGTTAGAATCATAATCGCTATCTTAGTGAGGTTTATCTAGTACCGATAGAAAGCTAGAGTGGTTGATTCCTTGTCCAATAGAAAAGAAAAACAATTTTACTCGGACTAACAAAAAGACGAGCTTGTAACGGTAATCCCTCGACCGATAGAAGAGAGGTGCAAAGGTTTTGATCTTTAGCCTATTGAAAAAGATACATCGAGAGAGGACGTAGGCACGTTTGGCCGAACCTCTAAAAATCCTTGTGCCATTTATTTTCGGCACTTTAAATTCGCTTCCGCACAAACGGTGCATATACCGATATTACAACAACAATTGGTATCAGAGCAGTACCTCCAATACACGGCTTAACATCCGAGGAGTCGATCCAAATGGCATTTCAATTTGCTCCAGTCGAAGGCCTCGCTCTCAACCGACCACCATTTTTTGATGGCTCGAATTTTATGACGTGGAAGAAGAAGATGTTAATATTCATCCGAGCATATGACATCGAGCTTTGGAAGGTGATTTGTCTTGGTCCAAAAATTCCAACGAATTTTAACGGTACGCTTAAAACTTTCGAAGAATATGACGATTCGATTGGAAAAATGACCACTACAATTGCAAGGCAACTCAACTTCTTTATTGTGCCTTAAATCCGAAAGAACACAATCGGAGATCATCGTGTGATAGTGCCAAAGAAATTTGGAAAATGCTTGAAGTAACACACGAAGGTACGTCTCAAGTCAAGGAGACGAAGATAAACATGCTCCTTCACGAGTACAAATTATTTCAAATGAAGGAAGACGAATCCATCACTATAATGCTCGACCTATTTTCGGTCATCACTAATGGATTAACATGTTTCGGAAAACCGCTTTAGAGTAGTGAGAAAGTAAAGAAAATTCTTCGATCACTACCTCGAGAATGGGACGGTACAATTACGGCCATAATGGAATCAAAAGATTTAAATACTCTTGATTTTAGTGCTCCTGTTGGTTCTCTTATCAACTACGAGATAGTTCTAAAATCTCGGAATGCCAAACCAAAACCGAAAGAAAGATCGATAGCCATGAAGGCTAAGATGTCAAGATCTAGAAAGGAAGAAATCCCGGTTGAAGAAAGCGACGAAGAATCGGCATACTATGCCAAGAATATTAATAAGTTCCAACACTTATTAGACCGGAGGAAGCAGGACATCCAAAAGGGCGAATCTAAAAAATTCGACAACACTTGTCGATTATGTGGTAAACCAGGCCATTTTGCTAAGAATTGTCGGGTTAAACCCAATGAGGTTTTAGTTGCAACATGGAGCGACGAAGATCGTGATGAAGATTTCATGAATCAAAATAATCCCGCGCTCATGGCCCGGAGTTCATTCGACGATAGCGACGTCGAAAGCCAAGTAAGTAATTCTTACGATGAACCTTTTGAAGCATTCGAGTTATTACATACCGATTATCAAAATGCTTTAAATGAGATTAAATCCCTCAAATCCAAATATAAATCTTTGGAAAATGAAAATTCCAAAATTCTTGAGAAGGGAAAATTTGTTGAGATCGATCAAAATGCGTTAAAAATGAAAATATTTTAAAGAATGATCTTGTTAAAGTTTAAACCGAGCTAAAAAATTTGATGAAGAAATTTTCTCTCGGAAATGAGAAATTTGAAAATATGCTCTCGGTTCAAAAATACACGTTAAATAAAGAGGGGTTAGGATTCAAACCACGTTTTAAAAACGAATCCGTAAATTTCAAGATACCCCGGTGTGAAAAATGTTTGAAAAATGGGCATCACATTTCTAACTGTAAAAGCCCAAGATGGACGATAAAAACTAAGAAAATTTGGATTCCCAAAGGAACGTTTATTCCAAATATCGTCTATGTCTCGAAAGAAAAACCGACTTTCGGTTGGATCCCCAAAAATTAATTTTTGATATTTTACAAAGGGGGAGATAATATTTTCAGGGGGAGATATTTTCTATTATTGCATATTTTATATATTCATGCATATTTTTCTATATTCAAATTGGTATCCTCTATATTTTTTTTATATTGAATCGGATAAAAAGCATACGAGAAAAATAAAAAGGAAAAAGGAGAAAAAAGCATACAAAAGGGGGAGAAACGACGGAGTTGAAAAATGAAAAATGAAGAAGTCGAAAATGACAGAAAAAGAAAAAGAATGGGTGAAACTAACGAAACGATCAAAGCTGAAAACTTTGAAACGTACATATATATATATATATATATATTTATTTTACAGGTTTTATCCAATTCAAAGAGTTGTTTTGTAATCATCAAAAAGGGGGAGATTATTAGAATATTTATTCCACATAGTCATAAATAGTGTTTTGATGATTAAGTTGCTAAAAAAAGCAAAATAACAAAGAGGCAAAGCAAAACAAAGAAGCAGACGAAGACGCAAAAAGCTGGACAAAATACAAAGCTAGCGCACACTAGGAATATAAGTTAGCGCACGCTAACGGGTCCCGGCTGCAGATCAGACGAGTTCGAAGTAACCTGAAGTGAAGTCACCTGCTGAGAATAGCGCACGCTACACATAAGGATTAACGCACGCTATCGAGCCAATATTATCGTTATGAAGAGATTCAAACACAGAATGACGTATGCAGTGAAGTAAGATTAGCGCACGCAAGGGATGATATTTAGCGCACGCTAAATATCAAAGTTTGAATCAAGTCAATCAATCTGTTGGGGAGAATCTGCTGCAAGTCAAAAAGTATAAACGGATATATGACGCATGCGATGATGCAAGTTTAGCGCATGCTACAAAGGAAGTGTTAGTGCACGCTAACAGTCAGAGACAGAAGCCACTGGACTAAAACTGGAAGACGCTAACATACGTAACATGCAGTACATAATGTACGCTAAGGCAAATACACGCGATAGCACATGCTAAGGAAGTCATCCTAGCGCATGCTAATAAACAACTGGCCGTAATGGCTAGTTTGTGGAAGAAGGCTATAAATACCAAATGAGTTGGTATTATTCCACACAAAAACATTGAGCAATTCATATACACTTGAGATATCATTGTAAACATTATAGTTGTTGTTCTTGAGCTTATATTGAGTGATTGAGTGTTATACACAAAATCATACACGAGTGAAAAAAAGAAAAGATACGATTGGATTCGGTGTTATTAGGATCAAGGATCCGGTATTGTTAGAATCGCAATCGCTATCTTAGTGAGGTTTATCTAGTACCGATAGAAAGCTAGAGTGGTTGATTCCTTGCCCAATAGAAAACAAATATGGTTTTACTCGGACCGACAAATAGACGAGCTTGCAACGGTAATCCCTCGACCGATAGAAGAGAGGTGCAGAGGTTTTGATCTTTAGCCTATTGAAAAAGATACATCGAGAGAGGACGTAGGCACGTTTGGCCGAAGCTCTATAAATCCTTGTGCCATTTATTTTCCGCACTTTAAATTCGCTTCCGCACAAACGGCGCATATACCGATATTACAACAATAAATGGGACTTTGACTTTAGCGAATAACAAAGATTCCTTCTTGTCCTGTTTGGATACTATATGGAATGATAGATGTATTGTCCATTCGAGATAGCTTCCATACTTAGTCTTATGAGACTCCTTTGCTGTATGATTGATTCACTGTATGCTGGGACTATGAGAAGTCTTCGATACAGGTTGACTCCTTTGATCAACTTTTCAATACAGCTATTTGCTGTATGCTGGATTGGCACATTGTCAAAATATTCTGTCAAGATTTTTCGATACAGGGATTGTTATCCCAACAATTTCACCCTTTTTGATAATTTGCCAAGTCTTCCTTAAAAACCTTTTGATGTTATCCAAACATCCTTGATGATGCCAAAACTTTGACACTTAGCATCTTGAAGGAGGGCAGACTTCTTGGTCTTCTGTTCGGATGTTCTGGCCTTCAGCAATTAGCCTAATACTAAGAACTGATTGCAGACAAGTTCAGCTTTTATCAAAAGAGTATTACATCTTTAAACTTATGATTGGCGCACAGGCACAATCTTACATTGTATTCTAGATACATACAACTTAAACTATGAACTGTTCGCAGATAAGTTCTTACAACTTATGTATTAAAACAAGTTTCATACTTGTATATAGCGAGAATAAATTAAGTGTTTGTAAACATACAAGAACACAATAGATTACTAGTTGTAATCTTTCAAGACAGACAAATATTTTATTAATATTGAAACAATGAGTACAATATTTTGCTGTTTTGAAAATAAAATTACAAAAAAAAATAATACAACAAGGAATTTAACTCATGTAATCTGAGTGTCTCCATGGCCTTTTGGGGTCATTCTTGGTATTTTTCCACCAGTTCTGATGAGCGTCCCTGTCTCGATTCAGATATAAGGCTCGTCCTTCATACGACTTATCGAAGACTAGGATCCAATCTTCTGGATGGGTAACCAAGTCACCTTGTCTATGCTTAGACTTCATCTGCTGCTGGAGCAGGAGCGTTCCTTCTTCCAACCTTTTCTTATATTCCTCGGCTTCTGTACTGGCCCCGCATCTATCAATATTGAAGATTACCCGATAAGAACTACAAAGTATCTTAGCGCTCATTCTTCCTCCGCTTTTGATTTCTTCGCAGTAGTCATTTGTTGGCCGGGAGGTTCAGAGCTTGCGGTTTTCGAATGAGGTTCTTCCAAGGAAACTTAGGGTCCTGTAATTCTGGGCGATCTCCCTATATCCTAACGTTGGGAGAAGGAGATGATAGACGACCAATATCAGTTATGATGCTGTCTTCAAAAGTAGCTAGCATTTCCTTCTCTTGCTCAAGCCTTGTTCTCCTTGCAGCTTCCCTCGCTTCTTCCCCCTTTTTGGCGTCATCAAGGTATGACACCTTCTCATAAAGGCGTTCTAGGATTTACATAGCAGCATCCTGTTTCGTCTCAAAACTTGTCATTTTGTCAACTAGGGAGGTGAGCACCTGCGACATATCTTGAATTTTCTTGTCGTGGGCTCGAAGCTGGGAACTGGATTCAATCATAGCTGATGCTGTCTTGGCCTCGTACACGCATAGCTTAGATGGTTCTTCTCTCAGGATCTGCTCCTATCGTTCTTGCAATTGGCTTAGGGCTTGCTTGAAGACTGATGGCAAGATTCTGAAGGCTTCTTCCACTCGGTAAACTTCGTGCCTTTGACCTGTCATCTCTTCAACATCTGATTGGTGCATCCAATCAAGAGCTTTTTTGACAGAATAAAGGGCGTTGATGGCGTCTTGGATGAAAACTGTTTGAAGGCCAATAACATGTAATCACTCTTTCTTTGCAGCCATCCTTGGAGAATCTGGCTGGGCGAAATCTTCAACTCCATTCAACCGTCTCAAGTTCACATTAGGACGTGAATTGAGTTAGACATCCTCAGGTATTATACCGTCGTAGATTCCAAAACAGTTGAGGTTTCGGGAGCATCAGAGGCTGGCTCGGCGACAGGGGTTGTTGTTTTCTCTTGTTCGGCAGTGGGTTCTGAAGACAAAGGTACAGGAGGGACTGATTTTTCCTGCTGTCTCTCAGCTTCCGCCTACTCCGGTAGAGGGACTGATTCCTCATGTGGGATGGCATTGGGTCCTTCTTCGGCTTGGGCGGCGATAATCTCGGGTGCCTGTTGGGTAGCCGGTTGTTCCTCTGCTATAGGAGAGACTGAATCCTCTCTGTTGGGAACATAGTATTGTTGATGGGGAGGAGTTTGGTGTTGACTAGAAGTTCCTTCGCCCATCTGAGATTCAGATTCCTCGCGACTCATTCTTAGACCATCCCGAAGGGCGTCGTCATCATCGTTCGAGTCGTGATCTGATTTTGGACTTTCGGGAGCTTGATCACTGAATTTAGCTTTTCCTTTATGATGGGCATCTGCTTTGTCCATCAGGTGGCTCATGATCAACTCTTTGCAAATTAGGTTGTCCCATTGGATCAAGACTTCAACATCTGGTGAGTCCGTTACTTCCAACATAAATTGTTCTTCTTCACACCAATCGCTCCACTTGTACAGGGTGCTGTATAGAGCGAGCATGTAGGATTTTCATTGTACGAAGCGATCATAAGCTTGCTATATCTGCACAGAGAGCAAAGTCTTATTGATAATGGTGCCTGGGGAGGGGCTGCGTACAACGCTTGGGTCAGATGTATGCATGGATTCCTCGACAGGTATGGGTTCCTGTGTCGGAGCTGGATCCCGAACAGGGGTTGGTACCCTGATGGGAGATGGATCCTTAACGGGTGTGGAATCCCGTACAGGAGAAGTAGCTTTAGGCTCCATAGGGGCAGCCGACTCGCCAGAGTCTTGAAAGTTGGCAGATGTCTTAGCATCCGTAATAGCTGCCAAAGGCTCAGATCTACTGTATCGACAGTAGTAGGCATCTCTTTCACAGGGGTTGGGCCCTGGGGGATTGGTTCAGTGGGATTGGTCCCCAGTGGAATTGGTTCTGTAGATTTAACTTTTGAGAGTCTTCTTAGCTTCCTTTTCGGCTTCTCAACAGCAACGGGAGTTTTGCTATGAGATCTCTTTCACTTCCTTGAAGTTTCTTCGCTCTGGGACTTCGAAGACACATCCCTTGGATTGGCAGAAAGGGGCATTTTTCGGACGAAATGTCTGTTTGCAATCAGAGGTCCTTTGTTGAAAACGGAGGGTCTGACGCTTCCCATATATATCCTAGAAGTGATCATCTTTGCTTTTTCGGCTTGCGGAACACCGCATTACATCAGAATGTAATTCAGAAGCAAACCAAAAGATTTCTTCTGCGAGGCAGGCTTAGAAACTTCTTTCTGCAACCGTTTGAGGATTATTTGACACTAGTTGACCTTGAAACAGGTCATGACTGCAACCATCATTCGGAACCTTAGATTGGTATACATATCGAACGCACCTGTTCTATTCTCAATAACACGGCAACAGAAATCGTGTAAATAGACGAAAGCTAAACAAAAGAGTTTCTTGTGGCAATAGGTGTGAACCGTTTCAACCGATGCTGAGCCGGTGAAAAACCCATAGTATTCGGTCAAGAGTTCTTGGGAACCAAAGGTATCAAGATCTTCCATTGTTAGGCCATCAGCAGGAAGCCTGTAGAGATTATGAAGTATCTCTTGGTCAACACGGATCTCGACTCTATGAATGACAGCAGTGATGTCAGCAACATTTCCTCCATAAGCAAGTGAGAAGAAACGGACAACATTGAGGTAGAATTCCTCAACCAGGTGAACATTAAAACGTTCAGCGGTGTGGCTTCCAAGGCGATAAAGGCCTTGCTGACGTATCCTCATAATGACGAACTCCATTGATTCGACGCCATCACCTTCGGAACGAACACGTTCAAACACAACAGATCTAGAAAAGATCCTTCCGTCGATGATGTTGGAGGACTTCTTGAGAGATATGGAAGAGGTCTGAGAAGATGCCATTGACGATTGTCGAAGAAAAGAAAGGGAATTAAAAGAGAAATATAGTAAAAACAAAGAGAGTTGTAGGCTGTATGCTCAAGGACTCGTTCAATATGCAGAAAGCGTAAAGAGTCTCAAATGGCATTTACAGTCTTTTTATAGTGGGCGGCGAAGAAGGGTTTACAGATAATGAAGGGTCAGATTTAAGGGATGGGAACCGTTGTTTAAAATGAACGACCACGATGGACTGAGTGTAACCGGTACAACTTATCCATCTAATTTTGAAATAAAAGCGGGTCCCACTTCTGACTTATCAAATTACCCTTATTACCCGAAATGGCGGTGTAAAATTAATAAAATAATATGAAACATTACGGCTTTGAAGATACCAATGTCCAGATGTCGTGTAAAGCATTTAATGCAAAAGACTTCATGATTATAACAGGGCACGTGGACATAAAGATCGTTTTAAAAAAATAAATAACATGATAATTGATTTCCCATAGTATGTGTTGTATCCGCGAAAATACAGCGTTCCACCTTAAAAAGTACATACGGGTTTCAATTCCATATAGTAGCTTTCGGATTAATGCTGTATTCTTGGTTCATACTGTATTCCCCCTTAATTATTGCACACGTCATGTAATATCCTAGAATTTCACTATGAATTTTTCGCATTATTTTATCTGAGTTGTACTGTACAGAGTGGGACCGACACGATATGAGTGTATAATTTTGGAAACCGTGACAGTCGTGCCAGTATGTCATCGAGGTTATTTTGATTCTAGGATATTACATGCTTGGTGTGTTTTCGATGTCGGATATACCGTTTGAGTATTTGTATGATTGTCGTACTTGGTCGACAGTTGTAATTGAGGGTATCGTGCATCAGACGTACCGTATGAGAATACTTTCGGGATTTCGTGTATGTGTTCAGTATGCCGTATGTTCATATTTGTTATGTCGAGACGTTGGACAGGAATTGCTGGAAATGGCTAAGTATGGAAACCATTACGTACGCTATGTAAGGAGTCTTACGTACGTAAGTAAAGGTGGATTAACGACGTTAAGGAACGTACATTACGTGCGTTAAGAAGGAATTCAGACAGGATCGAGCCGTGGTCGGCAGTGGGACCAGTGTCGGCCGCCGGGCGCAGGATGTGGACAGGCGAGTCAACCTCGGCATTACGTACGCTATGCATGGCACATTACGTACGTAATATGGGTTGATACTGTAGCAAGTCAACTGCTACATTACGTACGCTATGGTGATGGGATTACGTACGTAACGCAAGGTACAAAATAGTACAGTTAACCCTGGATGACGATTACGTACGCTATACAGGACATATAACGTACGTTAAAGGCCTTACGTACGTTAACTTTGGGACTTAACGTACGTAACGAGATGCGCAGTTTATAAAATAAGAACAGGACTTTCATTTCCTCACGAAAGGAAACACATTTCCTCCTCCCCAGCTCGTCCCTCTTCACCCTCAAACCCATTTCAGACACTCATACCCTTGTTAAGACTTTGATAAGGATGATTGGAAGCTTGAAACTTGGAGTTCTTGGAGTTTTGGAAATGTTTGATTGTGTTATTCATCTTCAAAAGGTATGTTGATGAACTCTACTCCTTGAATTCGGATTTTGATGTTAGTGTTGATGTTCTTCTTCGTATGAAGATGATTATGGTATTGTTGTTACGATTCTTGAGGATATATGAACTATATGTTGAAGGAAGATGATGATATGTTGGTTTTGTCTTGAATATGTTGACTATGATTATAGAATCATGTTGTTCTTGGTGATGTTGGTAGTATTGCTTCGATTCTTGATGTTAGGAGGATCGTATGTTGGAGAATATGATGATACATGCCTTGGAGTATGGATTAGATGATGGTAGATGTTAGAACACATTGAATTACGCTGCTTTTGTTGACTTCAAACGTGATTATGGATTAATTCATGTTCTTGAAGAATTCTTGAATGATATATGCCCGTAAATTGGAAGGATTACGGTTAATTTTGGTATATGATTATTCATGATGATAGCCGGTAATTGTATTCCTATGAATTTGCAAGAATGAGCCGTGTTAGTCCGAATTTAAGATTGAAGTCGGAACCGATAATGTTGTAGATGTTGGTAGAACTATTGAACACCGAATTTCGGCTTGTGTTCGTATTGTTAAGAGTTGATATGGTTTGATTTTGTATGATCGAGATATCGTCAAGTTTGATTAGTTGGTCATTTCGGTGTTGATTGTTATTGAACGTATCGTTAATTGATTATTGCATTAGGTTGCGTTTAGTGATCGTTGAAGTTAACCGTTATGCTGCGGAGCTTGTAGACGAAGACGGCGGGATTGATAGCGGCTTCGTCGAATGGGTATCAAGGCAAGTTATGCTTGCTCAGTTCATAATGTTAATAAATGATTTCATTTTCATTTCATTTATGATTCATATAGCAATGGTATTATGGAATATATGAATTGTCGGAATGGTGGTATGTATGGTATTTTTAGACTAAGATAAATCATAATGTATATGATTTTAAGGATGTCTAGTGGAAATGGGAACGTGAATTATAATTTGGTCTATTGCATGAGAAGTTGGATATCAAGGTTAGTTATCGTGTCGATGTTGAATTCGGGATGGTGGTTTGGTATTAGTTATGGACTGTACTTCATTTTGGATTGTCGGATAAACCGTGTATTCGTCCAGGGCGGTTGGTCGTGGAAAGGTTGGCGTCTCCAGCTTGAGGTAAATTAATATTGTTAGATTATGATAATCATCATGTTGCATTATTGCATGTGTGTGTTGATATTTCATGCGGTGAGTGTGCACCATTGTTTGTTATGTTTTGTAATGTGCTCTTCCTTTGAGCTGTGATCTGTTGGGCCGATGTGTTAGGGGATAAGACCTATATGGCACCTATGTTCCGGGGTATTCCTGTGTGGATACTTTCGTGACCCTTGGTTGCGACCTTGGGGTATTTTGTGATTGCATGAACTGTGTTAGGGGATAAGACCTATATGGCACCTATGTTCCGGGTATTCTGTGAGATGCTTAGTGACCCTTGGCCGCCTTGGGGTTTATGTGTTTACATTATATGCCTTGTTGAGCATGATGTGGATCGTTGTGCGATGGAAATACGACATTGTGGTCGTGTCGGTCTTTCATGATCGAGTTACTGTTGCTCTTTTGGGAAGTCTTCTGATCCTTGATGGATATACGTTTCTTCGAGATTTGTTGTCATGTTGTATCGTGGCATATCCGGAGTCAGATACGTTCTGATCGTTCATGTGTAGGATTTTCGGACGGGTACGTGTAGCATGTGTTGGTTTCGACCTCATATTGAACCGCACACGAGACGTGCCGTGAGGCTAATTAGGTACGAGACCAGACGGGTACCTGATCAATACCCGTGGTTGGCTTGTACACGGACACATGTCTGGATCGAGCGTATCGTGACGTTCATCTTGAGTCTTATTGATTGGTCGTTCACAGTCCATGTATAATTGGATCTGTTCTATATTCGGGTTGTCTTTGAAATCCCATATATATGATTTGTATATGGTTGACGATTTTATTCTCTCGTGTATCTGTTCCCGTTGATCCTTTTCTGATCTCGTTGGGAGTTACCATATCGATTGTAAACTTATTTGTTATCGATCCTTATTAATCTCGTTTGGAGTTCCCCCTATCATTGGTAGTCTCGTTCGTTATTGATCCTTATTGATTCCGTTTGGGAGTTTGCCTTACCGTTGGTATTCTCGGTTGTTGATCCCTTATTATTCCTATTGGAGTTTACCGTGTCGTCGGTGTTTTCAGTTGTCGATTTCTTATTGCTCTTGTTGGAGTTACCGTATCGTTGGTATTCCCAGTTGTTGGTCCTTATTGATTTTGTTAGAGTTTACTGTGTCGTCAGTATTCTCGGTTGTCGACCCTTTATTGATCTTATTGGAGTTTATCGTATCGCTGGTATTTCTGGTTGTCGACTCTTATTGATCTTGTTGGAGTTTACCGTGTCGTCGGTATTCTCGATTATTGATTCTTCATTGATCCTTACCGTGTCGTCGGTATTCTCGGTTGTCGACCTTTTATTGATCTTGTTGGGATTTGCCGTGTCGTCGGTATTCTCGGTTATTGATTATTCGTTGATCTTGTTGGAGTTACCAGATCATGGTATTCTCGTCCATGTTGATCCTTTGTCGATCTTGTGTGGAAATATCATGTCATTGATATTTCCGTTGTGATGCATCGATTGTTTATCATTATTGACTGTGTGAGCATTCATGCTTTGTATTGATATCCGGGACTTGCCATTGTTTCGGAACAGTTGATTTGCAGATGTATCGTGTGATATCGGTTTTATCAGGATTGGGATCCGATGGTGCGACCCAGTCGATAAAGTTATTCATGGCCAGATCATTCTATAATTGAAATATGATAAGTTTGGAAATTTTGGTATCGTTTCGGATACAGTACAGGTGGTTACTTTTGAATTCATTCATCACTAAGGACACGAGGCGTGGGTTGGTAAGAATTGATTTGTTATGGATTGTGACAGGTTGGTAAGGTTACTACGGTGAGACTACATTGGAATTATTCTCACCTTGTAATTACATTGATATGTATTGTTTTTGTGATGTGATCGTTATCATTGTTGAGTATTATAACTGACCCCGTCGTGGGCTTTATCTTTTAGGTACTCGGAGTTCGAGCTAGTAGCGGTTGTGAAGGGATGAGCTTTCCGGTGATACTGGCTATGACGTGCTTGTTGGGATTGTGTATTCTTTTCTGATTTTCTAATTCCGCTGCAAATGTAATTAATTGTGTTTTTATCCGCTGCGTGTGTATATTTAAAATGGCTTTCGGTATTCTTTGAACTGTGTTTTTATCCGCTGCGTGTGTGTGTTTACTTTCAAAGGGCCTTTTTGCATTTTTAAACGTTTGCGAAAATGATATTAGCCTGGTGGGTTCCAATATGGGGCCCACGGCGCTGTAATATTCCCGGTCGGTTTTGGGGGTGTTACACGTCAGCTGTAGGATAATTCATGTCTCTTTGTTCCTACAGTGCTGTCTTCATAGACTGAGTGTACATATAACTAATGATGGATACTGTATTCTTGGGTCTTACAGCATTCCCCATCAATTTGCTGAGTAAAAGCATTAAAAACTTACAGGGAGTTAGGCTGTAGCAATCCCAATTCATGTCGAAGCATGCAGAACCTTGCTGTTTCGAGAGGTTTGGTAAAGATGTCGGCTAACTGGATATCTGTATGAACTTTTTCCAGCTGAACATCCTTGTTCTCAACATGATTCCTAATGAAGTGATGCTTCATGTGAATATGCTTGGTGCGCGAGTGCAATATAGGGTTGTGCATCATGGCAATTGCACTCGTGCTATCACACAGAATTGGCATTTCTTTGGCTTCAATTCCATAGTCAGACAGCTATTGTTACATCCAAAGGATCTGCATATAGCAACTACCAGCAGCATAGTATTCTGATTCAGCTGTTGAAAGCGAGTTTGCCAATTGTTTCTTGCTAAACCAAGACACAAGTGTAGGTCTAAGAAAGTGACAAGTTCCACTTGTATGTAGCCAACTAAATCGAATCCGCCTTCTTTAGGATACCACAGTCCTACATCGATTGTTCCTTTGACGTATTTCAGGATTCGTTTGGCTGTTGCGAAGTGTGATTCTTTAGGTGCTACTTGATATCATGCACACACTCCTACAGCAAACTGGATATCAGGCCTGCTAACCGTTAGGTACAGGAGTGAGCCAATAAGCTTCCTGTAGAATGACTGATCAATAGGCTTTCCAGCTTTATCAGCACTAATTTGTACGGAAGTGCTCATGGGGGTTGACGATGATTTGGAAGTATTCATTCCAAACTTGTTGAGAAGATCCTTGCTCTATTTTTCCTGGTTGATGAAAATCCCTGTGGGCAACTGCTTTACCTGCAATCCTAGGAAATAACTAAGTTCTCCTATCATACTCATTTCAAATCTACTTTGCATGAGATGAGAGAACCTTTGACACAAAGCAAGGTTAGTTGAACTAAATATTATATCGTCTACATATATTTGAACCATCAGGAGGTCATCACCTTCCTGTATTTTGAAAAAGGTCTTGTCCACACCACCTTTCTCGAATCTATGATCGGTTAGATACTGGGATAGAGTCTCATACCATCGTCTAGGGACTTGCTTAAGTCCATACAGCGCTTTCCTTAGCCTGTATACTAGGTCTTCGCCTTCTGGATTGATAAACCCTGGTGGTTGTTCAACATATACTTCTTCAACAAGGTCTCCATTTAGGAATGCACTTTTGATGTCCATTTGGTATACAATGAATCTCTTATTGGCGGCAAAGGCTAAAAATATCCTAATGCCTTCTAGTCTGGCTACAAGGGCAAATGTCTCATTGTAATCTATGCCTTCTTCCTGTATGTAGCCTTGGGCGACTAGTCGGGATTTATTCCTGATAATGAGTCCATTTATATCCTTCTTGTTTCTAAATACCATTTGGTTCTAATTATGGATTGATGAGTAGGTCTGGGTACAAGATACCATATGTTGTTTCTTTCGAAACCGTTAAGCTCTTGTTACATAGATGTGATCCAATGAGAGTTGTTGAGAGCTTCTTTGGTAGAAACAGGTTCGGATTGGGCTAAGAATACAACAATAGTGCACATATTAAGTCTTCTAAGCTCAGATTGAGATTTCCATTCAGGAAATAGAGATATCTCTGACTCGGGGTCTTCTTGCGCACATAGTACATTTCCTTGTGTACTCTGTATTCTCCTATGGGTAGAAACACCAGCATCAATGTTTCCTATGATCAACTCTTGTGGGTGATCTCTCAACTATCTTCTGTCGGGTACTAATTCGGGGTCCCGTAATGTATCTTGAGTTGTTGTAGTTTCGGCTTCAGCTTGTACAACATTGGCTTCATCTATGTCAGTTCTTATAGCTGCGGGTTGATTTCTAGGTCAACGATAGGTTCTAATGGAGTTGGTGGATCTATGATGGACAGTTTTTGGATGTTCTGAGAAATGTCTTCTACTCCTGTAGGATCATGGTGAGGTTCATCGAACACTACATGAACTGATTCCTCAATTGTTAGCTTCCTTTTATTGAAGATCCTGTAAGCTTTGCTAACAGAGGAATATCTAACAAATATCCCTTCATCCGATTTCTCATCGAAAGTTCTAAGTTGATCCTTACCACTGTTCAAAATGTAACACCTGCATCCAAATATGTGAAAGTACGAAACTAACGGAGTTTTGTTGTTCCATACCTCGTATGCTGTTTTGTTGTGATGCTTGTTGATGATACAGCGGTATTGTGTATAGCACGCTGTATTGGTGGCTTCACCCCAGAAACGCTGTGGCAACTTGCTTGCGGCAATCATTGTCATTGTTGCTTCCTTCAGCGTCCTGTTCTTTCGCTCGGCAACACCATTTTGTTGAGGTGTTCGGGTAGTTGAGTATTCGTGCTGTATCCCATTTTCTGAACAGTATTGCTCAATAAAGCGGTTAGTGAATTCCGTACCTCTATCGGAATGAATGGACACGATACTCGACCCTTTTTCAATTTGAAGCTTTCTCAGGTGCTCGGGCAGTTTTGATGTTGTTTCCTTCTTCTTGCCTAGGAAAATTGTCCAAGCATACCTGGAATAATCATCAATAATAACGAGATAGTATTTCTTACCTCCCAAACTTACCGGATCTACAGGACCATAGAGATCCATAGGTAGCATTTCCCAAACTCTGTCGATGGAAAGGTAGGATTTACTTTTTAGGGTGGTCTTGATTTGCTTGCCTTTCTGACAGGGTCCACATACGTTGTCTTTTTGGAATGAGACATTTGGCAATCCTTTAACCATTCCCTGTCTGGAGAGTTTATTGATAGTCTTGAAGTTGACGTGTGACATCCTCTTGTGCCATAGCCAGCTTAGATCTGCAGTGCCTTTGGCAGCAAAACAAGGAATTGTGGAGCTCGTAGGCATCAATTCAGTAATATACATATTACCTGATCTGCTTCCTGTGAGCATAACTTCTTTGGTCAGGATGTTCTTGACTATACAGTGATCTATATAGAACTTTACCGAGAACTGTTGGTCACAGAACTGGCTAATACTAAGTAGATTATACTGTAAGCCTTCAACATAAGCTACATCGGTGACTTTGAATTTTCCTACAAGTAGGGTTCCCTTCCCTCTTGTTCTTCCTTTAGATTTATCACCGAAGCGCACTTTTGGACCGCGACCTTCTACGTAATCTGACAGCTTGCTTTTATCTCCTCTCATGTGCTGGGAACATCCGCTGTCGAAGTACCAAAATGTCCTGTATGCAGACAAATTAGGTAGATTTAGGTCCCCTTTGATTGTTGGGTCCATGGATGTTAGTGCCTTTAGGTACCCATATTTTCATGGAAGAAATAGGTTTACTGTAGGATGGTTTAGGTCCGTAATTACGATTTCTATGTGGGGCATGTACGTAGTTGCTATAACCATGATAATTATTATGCATGTAAAATTTAGGGTTATTATTAGTCCAGTACAAATGCCGTCTTGGAGGTGGAGCCATTTTCTTCGGCCTTACAGCTTGCCTTCTGGGTCTCCAGTTAGATTTCCAAAGTTAATGTTGATACTGTGAGGATACTTGCTTTCGCGAGGGATACCGCGGCTCCTGTATCCAATATCTAGGTGTGCTGTACTGAAAGTACTGACGTGCGGTCCTTTGATATTTGGATAAAGCCTTCTTTCTGAACGGCTGTTGGCGCTATTGATATGCTCGGGGAGCATGCTTTTGGGTACGCCTTATAGGTCTGAATGGCTGGTGATTCCGCTATCTGGAATATGACTGTTGTGGCGGAATGGCAGCTTTTGCTGTTCGCGGTGCAACGGGTTCCTTCACATGACTCGGAACTTCTTCCGATAGAGGAATGGGTTCCACACCCCTGACGAACACAGTACTAGTTTTCCATTTATTGAAAAATGAGCTATATCCTAAGCCACTTTTATCATGAGCATGTTGCCCCGTGCTTAGAATTTCTTCCATTCTTTTAGATGATTTCTCGAAAGATTTCAGAATGGTCTCAAGTTCTCCTTCTCGTTTTTCGAGAGTTTTTACTTTGTCTTGAAGCAGAACAAAATCATTTGTATTGCTTTCACTATGAGATTTAGTCTCACTTAGTTCATGAGCAAGTTGATGATTGCTCTCCTTGAGTTTTTCATACTCGACTTTGCTGTTTTCACAATCAACAGACATATTTTCGTAATTTATTTTCAGCAAGTCGTTTTCTTCTTTAAGCTCTAAGTTAGAAAGTTGGACCTATATATTTTCATTTTTCAATGTCTCATGGGCCATTTAAATGTTCTTAAACTCATTCATCATGTTTTCAAAAGTATGAGATGCATTGGAAGGGATAGCTGAGGTTGAGCTTACCTCATCATCACTATCTTCATCTTCCGGAATGTCCTTGGCCATAAGGCACATATAGGATTTATCTTCGAAATCATCATCAGATGAATCACTGTCAGTGACAAATAGCACATTCTTCGCGATATTGTTGAGGTTGACGCTTTCTTTCATCAGAAGTCCATTGTTCGCGCTCTTTCTCTAGCATCTCTGCATGAGCCTGGTCTTCAATTCTTGGGGCCGAATTTACCTTCATGATCTTTATGGGGCCATCCTGTATGACAAAAATCATCTCTTCGTGCATTGCTGCAAGATGAGCCTCCATCCTAATTCTCCAATCATCAAATTCGTTAATAGAAAACATAGGAACTTTATTGATCATTGGTGTATCCATATGATAATAAGGAAGAAACAGACTGTTTTTCAAAAATAAGTAATTTAAGGATCTGATTCAATCAAAAATACGACTGATTCTTTTTAGAATCAACTGCTCCGATACCACTTATTGGCCACTAAGTATACAGGATACAACTTGGAAAGTGTTTTAAACAACAAGCTGTATGGTTTTCAAATCTGAGTGTGTAGCAAAAGTCTTGTTTAAAGTAAGTTGCTGTAAATACAGCAACTAGAAATGAAGTGTATACTTAAAATTAATCACAGATATTAAAACAGTAAATGCAGAAGGTAGATGACACGGTAATTAAAGTGGTTCGAGGTAAATCCCTCTACGTCCACTGGTCCTCCACATAGGAGTTAAAACGTTTATTATAAATACTACGTACACAACTACGTATTTATAATAAAACCTATCAATGTATCGTTCACACAGATTGATACAAGGATTGAAGCTTTCAACCATTCACACAGATTGGTTTAAGCTTTCACTTGACTGGCTTCTTCACACACAGTTCCAAAGCTTCGTCTCTTCAATGCAAGTCCGTCACACACAGTTTAGGAATAGCAAGGTTTCTCAGTCCACACAGGGCTAATGGGTTCTGTTCAAGGATAGAACAATGTTTGAACAGCAACTTTGACTTTCTGAGCTTTTAGCTTATGATGTGTTGTTCACTGTTTGAGCACTTGTATATCTCTTCTTTTAGAATAGCAGTATGCTTTGGGAGATATGTTTGCTCAGATGTATATGATGATAACTTCGTTGTTGTTGATTTTGTATGCATTGATCTTTAAAGTCTGTGGATATATATATATATATATATATATATATATATATATATATATATCCTTCTTGAATATATCCATTGAGATAGATCCGTTGAGCAAAGTCCGTTCCAACGGGATGATGTGTTTGAATAAAACACGATTTGGATTTTGCGCTTGATTGAAGATCTCTGACGGCTTAATATTTAAATACTTTATCATTTAGTATTTAAATATATCTTCTTAAACAGGACTTTGACTTTAGAGAATAAAAAGATTCCTTCTTGTCCTGTTTGGATACTGTATGGAATGATAGCTGTATTGTCGATTCGAGACAGCTTCAATACTTAGTCTTATGAGACTCCTTTGCTGTATGATTGATTCACTGTATGCTGGGACTACGAGAAGTCTTCGATACAGGTTGACATCTTTGATCAGCTTTTCGGTACAACTGTTTGCTGTATGCTGGATTGGCACATTGTGAAAACATTCTATGAAGATTTTTCGATACAGGGATTGTTATCCCAACAGAAGTGCAGGTTTTGGCCAGATTTCACTACCCAACAATGTGTAGGAGTTCCTAGAGAAAAGTTAACAAGATCTCAACAACTTTCATCGTCCGGATCAAGGTAAATCATTCAAAACCTCAGTTTTTCATATTTTGGGGTTTTATTGAGGTTTCATCCTTTAAAGTCCGGATATAGCCGGGATTGTGTTGTATTATGATCCTTTGCTTTTCGTTAAAATTTACGGATTAAGTTTCGATTTTTCTTCCGTAGTTATGTATAATCCATATAGTGTCCGATTGATTGTCCCTAAGAGTAGAACTTAGGGTAAACCTTTCCATTTCTGTCGAGCTGTGTTTGATATAGTTCTGTGTTGTGCTAGGACCTAATCGTTGAGGAATGTTCGAGCAACAGGTCCTTTCATCCACCATCCCCTGTACCATTGTAATTGAGGCAAGTACTTTGATTGCGTTTGATGTACTTCGTGTGAATATGTGAAAAATGTGATTTTATGAAAAGTGGTAATTTTAGAAAATGTGGTTTGTGCTATGTGGTTGAGTGTGTGTGAACCGAGTTAAAACCAGTGAGGGTCCCCTGGGATCCGTTATACTGCGAGTATCTACGGATTACTTGGTGGGGTTGTACAACCAGGGAGGGACTGACGAGGACTTTCTGGGGTGTGTATCTTGCGTGAGGTACAGGGCCAGTACAGCTCGGGAGATTGTTTTGTGATGATGATTTTGGTTTGGTATTCCGGAATATATGTGATCGCACTGTGATTTGATTGTTTATTCACTTGTGGTACATATTCATAAATCGTTGTACTTGCACCAGCTGTTTGCTAACCCCTTTGCGGGTGGATATATTTGTTGTGTATTCAGGTACAGGTCCTAGCTGCAAGCCGGCGCAGGAAGGGCACGAGGATGACGAGCAATACTGATATCATGTGTTATTGTGAGTTGGTGGTCGTTTTATTATGGTCAAGGTCGTGTTCTGGTTTTGTACTCGTGCGGGTACTGTCGTATATGGTTTAATGTGTTGGTGTTAGTCATTGTCAATGTTGTTGGATCAGTTGTGAGTTGTTGTATCTGCTGTGATCCAACAGGACCATGTATTGGTATGTTTTGGTGATGTATGTCGTGTTGAAGTTAACGTTGGTTTTAAATGTGTGAATGTCTCGGTTTCGTTGATGGTTAATGTCTTTTATGATGGTCTAAGCCTGGTAGCTTCTCCAAAAAGAATCTACGGCGCTGTAATATCTCTGTAAATCACGGAGGTGTTACAGAATTTGATATCGGAGCTTTAGTTTATGGATACCTAGGCTGTTGGCGTTTTGGGTCTGTCAAAGTTGAGTTGGTCGTTTCTTTATGGTATCACTGGGTTGCTGCCATCTCGTGCGACCTACGCTGTAAGTCTCTCTGAATTCTAATTCCTTTTGCCCAAATTGTTTTTCTCTTTCCGAACATGCGTGGATTTTGAGTTCCTCATGTGAATTGTGTTCCATTGGAGTTGTGTCTATTGTTTTCCTCCTTATACGGAACTAGTGTATATTGATGTAGGGAGAAGGTATGTCTTTTGATTGTAAGCTCCCTCCTATGTGTGTGATGGGTGTGTTATATTAATTCGATTAACCCTGGGTTGAGGGACTGGAGGTTGTTCATGGTATTAGGATTGTTGGGATGTGCATGAGTATACTATACGGTCTGGGTGAAAATAGTTACATATATTGGAAAACCAGGAATGTTATTGATTCCTACATTCCATGAGATTTTTGAGTATCAATTTTAACCGCTGCGGGAGTATTTTTAAAGTGGTTTTTGAAACTCTTTCAAATGGTGACAACATATGATCGTTATGTCAAATGAGTATGTATTCGGTGGAAAATATTTAAACAATTAGTAAAAGAGGAAGGATCTTCATTTTATCTAAATCCCAAGTAAATTTTCGAAACATTTCGGATTATAGACGTCTTCAAATATATTAAAAATATAAATTGTTTTGTGCATTATTAAAAATGATTTCAAAATCGACATGTAAATAAAACTTCCTCTTCTAAAGTATTCACGAGTTTTGTGCGAAACGTGACTCGCCCCTTATTTGCAAAAGATTATGTTTCAGACATGGTATTATTATTCCTGTCACAAGACTAAAAGTTGATTTTAAGCATAATACGCATGTATATATATTCTCACCCTTGTATATAGTATATGTGCCTCCCAAATTCGATGTTCTAGTGTTGTCCACTCTGAGTACTCGGAGATGTTGATTGTGTCCGGTGGTGTTACGGTACGAAAGAGTATTACAAGTCTTGATATGTCGAATCTTGAAGGAGGTGGATGTGTTGGAGATTGTGGAAGTAATGATGTAGTCCATACGACGATGATTCATGCTATGGTGGGGGAGTACTGAGATCAGACGACACCCTCTGAAGCCTCCTCAGTAACTGAGGTGACAATCGGGAGAAGCAGACAGAAAACATCTGGAAGTTTTTGGGCAATAATGCTCAGAATGATGATCAAATTGATGGTGTAAACGGCAGGACGTTTGGTATACAATCGTGATAATAACTTTCTTCATCGAGAAGTAGGATTTCAGTTTATTTTTAATGATCTTTCAATAATCGGTTGTGTGGTGTTGTATACGTGCAAACAGATGGTGTTCGGATTTGCATGTTGCCGTTTATTGGTAACCTTCGGTTCTAATGCTGTTTAAGGTATGTGCATGACCATTTTACTGAATCGGAGCTGTTAACGTACACCACCTTGGGGATAGTGCATGCTAACGCGAGATGTAGAAACTATTGCATTTGATTAAGAGTTCGGCAGTGCACGCTATGCAATTATGTAGCGCGCGCTAAGGTGCAGCAGTTAGCACACGCTACGGAGAGGGTAACGCGCGGTAACTGGTAATTCGGGAGGGACAGTCCAGAAGATACTGGACTGAGGATGGAGGCCTATTTAGTGAATGCTAACGCTTGTAGTCAGCGCACACTAATCTGTCCAGCATATAAACCGAACAGCAATCGTGATTCATCATTTCCGCTCTTTTCCTGTTTCCCCGCGAGTAACACCAAAGTGTGAATCGAAGGCGACTAAGGTTCATGACCTTGGCAGATTTTGTTCCGTTCAAAGGTGTTTTGGAGTATAACATCTTCTAATCCATTGTTCTTCATCGGATCGTGGCAATACTTTGATTTTCCCTCGAGTTGACCATTTTGTAGATTTTGTTCTTGATCTCGTCTTTTCAATCCGGGTTGGATGAATTTATTGATGACAAATGCTGTGGTTGGTCATGTCCTATGAATTGTATATCCATAATTCCAACTTTTTCAACTCGGTTGATAATTTTAAAGATTCTGAGGAACCGTGAACAATTAACGCTTGATCAAATGTCCGTAAACTCTTGGTGAACAAAACAAGTGATCGTACGCCAGATGATGACAAGTGATGCTTTCCTAATACGTCCGAATTGTTGATGCTCCTGACAATTGTGGCTCGATTCTCTTTATCTTCTTGCTTTCCACCTCTAGTTTTCTAATTTTACGTTTTGAGGACCAAACTCCCTTTGAGGGAGAGAAGAGTATAATGATCGGGATTCGTGCACTTACACAATTTAAGGCCTTGAACCCTCATGCTCGACTCTGTTGTCGTACTTCAGAACTTCCCAATTTGGTGGTACTGCGATGATTGGTTTGATGTCTAAGCTTATCGTAATTATGGTCCCTGTCATGTACCGGTTTCAACATCTCATTGTATAACCCCATTGACGTTGAATATGGGACTATATTTCGTTGGATAGCTCATGATTCTACCCAGGCAAACCCTATTTATTGTGTTGTGATTTATTTTGATTTCAACTTGTGCCGTTAACTGAATCGCATCACTACTAAGAAATCCTCGTGATGTTAGTAGTCATTCCACATTCATCAGAATGCTCAGAGATTTGGCCATATGACCTTATGAAGTTGCGTGTTACGTTATTACCTTGTTTTCGTTGTTCTAAATTTCGGAGACAAACTTCCTTCATTTAAAGTGGATCGTGACACCCAAGTTTTTGACTTCTTTTTCCACCCTAACTCGCTTATGTTCGGTGATACCTTCTGAATTTGTTATGTTCTCCGGTTTTTGTCGTTTGAACGAGTTGTGATATTGTTTCAGATGAATCCGTTCACAGTTGTGACTTTTCCTTAAGTTTAATTCAAATCTCATGAGTCCTACGTAAAGTGAACGTCTTGTAATTCTTACAAGCCCAATTAATGTCTTGGTTTGAGGCATAAACTTCAGGTTTGTTTGATTATTGTCATCTAATCGTTGTTGTTCGATCAATGTTGTTCGATCGTTGTGGTTCAATTGTTGTTGCTCGATCTTGCATCTTGATTATCGAGCATCTCATTTCTTTAAGGTTCAGATATTTGTCCCAACATGCGAATTTCCAAACCTTTGAAGTTATCGGAATTATATATTCGTTCGGCGTTAAGCTCGCATTTTGACTATTGTATTATTTGGATTATCAATCGTAGTGGTTCATGATCATTGCACTTCATAAGCATTTGTGCGTGTTGAATTGGACCGCAGTATGAAATGGAATTTTGTGCCCGTTGTTGGCAGTGGATAACGTGTGTTATCTAAAGTGCCTTGCCTTGATTGTTTCATGACCTATGTTTTAGGATGAAACTTATTTCAAAAGAAGTGGGATGTAATAATTTTATTTCCCCGTTAGTTCCTTTTCTTTCTGATCTATTTTTGTTTCTTCGGATCGCTAGTCTCGACGATCAGCATCTGAGAGATGGTCATCATGCCTTGACAACAAGTGGGAATACCGAGAGTCCGTGATTGTATCTTTTAGTTTGACCAATATTTTGGTCATATTCATGTTGTGGATAAACTCAATCCTTATCGGAAGCTTATGTAAGTCTATCATCAAGATTTCAACACTATTATTGTTATTTTTATGGCGGCGAGGGATAATTGATACTGAATAACGGCGCTGCCATAATAGCGGCTACTAGAAACAACTATAGTACTGCTAGGGCCGCCGACTTAAAATCAATTTGATGTGTATATAAAGCCCTGAGAGGTATTTCCATAGTAAACTTAGGATGTTAACTGGAAGGAAAGGTTGAATGATCTTGTAAATATGGATCCT
Organism: Orobanche coerulescens; assembly: GCA_033398695.1. Lineage (NCBI taxonomy): Eukaryota > Viridiplantae > Streptophyta > Magnoliopsida > Lamiales > Orobanchaceae > Orobanche > Orobanche coerulescens. The sequence goes on along the minus strand of CM065807.1, from coordinate 121,863,332 downwards.
ACTAGGCATACCCATTGCTTAGAACATATAAATTATCTAGAGGCCGTAGCACAATTTCATAGAGATGCAAGTCAGACTGCGCAAGAAGCAGCTATACGAGAACACGAGCATGCTGCGCAGCTAGAAGCTCAGTTAGCTGCAGCACGAGAGGCCCTCCAGGATCAGGTGCAGCAAGAGAGAGCAATGATACGGGCCAACGCTGAGGAGATCCTCACTATCATCCCAGTGTCCCCAATCCCGGCAGTGGGACAAGAAATCACAGAAGACGAAGAGGATCCCGAGGAAGATCCGGAAGAGGACACAAAAGCAGAGGTCGAAGATAACTATGTCGTCGTTAACCCCTGAGATAGGCTTAATGGGGCATGCTGTGTATTGATGTTTTCTTATAAATATGTACTGGTGTAATGTTTATGATTTAAGAATAAATTGTGTATGGATACGATTGGTGATTCGGATACATATTTCGACGACCCCCTTTCCTGTTTCAAGTTTTGAGGATGAAACTTCTTTTTAGAGGGTAAGGGTGTAAGATCTGTGTACTTTATTAATAATGTATTTTATTAACGGTCGTATTCTATTAGGAGTTGGTCTGGGAAAGTTCCATATTATACTGTCTGATGCCTGGAATCGTGTGTATATTGGAGTTGAAACTGGTATGTTGGCTGTTAGTGATTGTCGAGTTATATGCCTATCAAGAGGTATTCGTTCTGACCAAACTTCATAATAGTGATGCTGAGAAGTAGAAGTTAGCGCACGCTAGACTGTGTTGCTAGCGCGCGCTAATCATGCATTGTAGCGCATGTTAATTGGCTATGATAGCGCATGCCATTATGGCCGGTCAGCACATGCAGAGGTTTCTGGACTTTGTACAAACTAACAGGTAGCGCACGCTAACCATTACGGGTAACGCACGCTAGCATGGACTATGTAGAAAGTTTTGCACCACCTTTCAAAGGTGGTGGACTGCCTTTTAGCCCGATAGCGCATGCTACACCTTTGACCGTAGCGCGTGCTAATCACGTCCAGTATAATAGGACAACATAGTTCAGTTTACGTCATTTCTACTCCCTTCTTTCCTCCTCCCGTGGCTGGGCGATCTGGATGTAGGGAAGTGCAGGTTTTGGCAAGATTTCACTACCCACCAATGTTTAGGAGTTCCTAGAGCAACTTTAACAATATCTCAACAGCTTTTATCGTCCGGATCAAGGGAAATCATTCAAAAACCTCACTTCTTCATATTTTAGGGTTTTATTGAGTTTTCATCCTCTAAAGTCTGGATCTAGCCATGATCGTGTTAGATTATGATGTTGTAATTATAATCCTTTGCTTTTCGTTGAAGTTTACGGATTAAGTTTCGAGTTTTCTTTCGTAGTTATGTTTAATCCACTATGACCCTATAGTGTCCGATTGATTGTCCGTAAGAGTAGAACTTGGGGTAAACCTTTCTGTTTCCGTCGTGCTGTGTTTGATATAGTGCTATGTTGTGATAGACCTAATCGTTGAGGAAAGTTCGAGCAGCAGGTCCTTTCGTTCACCGTCCCCTGTACCATTGTAATTTAGGCAAGTACTTTGATTGCATTTGATGTACTTCGTGTGAATATGTGGGAAATGTGATTTTACGAAAAGTGGTAACTTCAGAAAATGTGGTTTGTGCCATGTGGTTGAGTGTGTGTGAACCGAGTTAAAACCAGTGAGGTCCCCTGGGATCCGTTAGACTGCGAGTATCTGCGGATCACTCGGTGGGGTTGTACAACCAGGGAGGGCCTGACGAGGACTTTATAGGGTGTGTATCTCGCGTGAGGTACATGGCCAATACAGCTTGGGAGATTGTTTCGTGATGATGATTTTGGTATGGTATTCCGGAATATATGTGATGGCACTATGATTTTATTGGTTATTCACTTGTGGTACATATTCATAAATCGTTGTACTTGCACCAGCTATTTGCTGACCCCTTTGGGGGTGGATATAATTGTTGTGTATTCAGGTACAGGTCTTAGTGGCAAGCAAGCGCAGGAAGGGCACGAGGATGACGAGCAACACTGATATCATGTGTTATTGTGAGTTGGTGGTTGTTTTATCATGGTCAAGGTCGTGTTCTGGTTTTGTACTCACGCGGGTACTATCGTATATGGCTTAATGTGTTGGTGTTAGTCATTGTCAATGTTGTTGGATCAGTTGTGAGTTGTTGTATCTGCTGTTATCCAACAGGACCATGTATTGGTATGTTTGGGTGATGTATGTCGCGTTGAAGTTAACATTGGTTTTAAATGTCTGAATGTCTTGGTTTCGTTGATGGTTAATGTCTTTTATGTTGGTCTAAGCCTGGTAGGTTCTCCAAAAAGAATCTACGGCGCTGTAATATCTCTGTAAATCACGGGGGCGTTACAGTATTCATGTTGAGGAAAATGTTATTGATAGAATAATCATTTAAAAGCTTTCCATGAAATTGTATATTACTGTGATATGTGTGATTTCCACGAGCTGAAGGAAGCTCACCCCCACCCATATTGATCCCGTAGGTTAAACCGAGCTGGATGGATGAAGGAGCAAGCCGAGAGGGCATATGATGAAAATTTTATTAAATGTTGTTTTTCTTTATATCTCATATTTTTTGGAAATTATTTGGGGAAACTTTCGTTTAGAAATTAACAATTTATAATTTGTTCTTCCGCCGCAATTATATCTCTTATCTATGTCGTGTTGTTGCCTTAATTAAAGGTATTTATTTTATGTCAGTGTAGCGACTCGACTTTATAGGCGAGAATTTTAATATTCTTAAAAGAAATTATTTTTCATCAAAATTTACCTTTTTACTTATTTTCCCCTATAATTAACCCTAGAAAGTCGGGGAGTTACAATATCAAATAGACATTAAAAGTGCATTTCTGAATGGAGATCTTGCCAAAGAAGTCTATGTTGAACAACCACCAGGGTTTGTCAACACTGAAGGCGGAGACCTAGTATACAGACTACGGAAAGCTCTGTATGGACTTAAGAAAACACATAAGGCTTGGTATGAAAACCCATCTCTGTACCTTATCAACAATGGATTTTAGAAAGGTGCTGTGGACAAGACTCTTTTTAAAATACAGGAAGGAGATGACCTGTTGATGGTGCAAACATATATCGATGATATTATATTTGGTTCTACTAACCTTGCTCTATGTCAAAGGTTGTCTCGTCTCATGCAAAGTAAATTTGAAATGAGTATAATGGGGGAACTTAGTTACTTCATAGGATTGCAGGTGAAGTAATTGGCTACAGGAATCTTCATCAACTAGGGGAGAAGTACAACAATGAGCTGGTCAACAAGTTTGGAATGAATAACTCTAAATCCTCGTCAATCCCATGAGAACTTCCACGCAAATTAGTGCTGATGTAGCTGAAAAGTCGGTTGATCAATCACTCTACATGAAGCTTATTAGATCACTCCTCTACCTAACGGCGAGCAGGCCTGATATCCAGTTTGCTGTAAGAGTATGTGCTCGGTATCAAATAGCACCTAATGTAACACCCCCAGATCCGACCGGAAATATTACAGCACCGTGTGCCCCGAGATGGAACCCACAAGGCTGAAGGAAATTTTCGCAAACATTTACAAATGCCCAAGAGGCTAACGACAGTACTGTCTTTTAAAAACATTTGAAGACTTAATAAAATCCGTTTATCAAAACCGTCGTAAAATCTCATTTGAAACCACAAGACCCGAAATGCCAAAACTCAACAGTTTAAAAACATACGTTAAGCTATCGCTTACACGTACCGACAGAATAGATTTAGAAAATGATTGCCAAAGTAACCTAAGTTACCAAATACCAAAAGGCCAATTAAAATACTCATGCAGCGGATAAAGACAAACAATAAAGATACTCTAGCAGCGGAATACAAGAACCAATCAAGAAACTCAATGCACAAAACATGTCTTAGCCAGTATCCTTCGGGAAGCTCATCTCTCCACGACCGCTACAAGCTTGATATTCCAAGAACCTAAAAAGAACGCCCACGACGGGGTCAGCCATAATATCCAACAATGATAACCGTCACATCACATTAACAATTACATACCAATGAGATTACAAAATAAGAATACGACCAATGTAATCTTATCGTAGTAACTTTACTTACTCAAATAATTCTCATCAGATCTCGTACTTGATTAACCATTAAACTCGAACATAATATCTGTATTGTACCTCAAACAATACTCAAGATTCTCAAACTATCATAACCCACTCACGATACGGAAATATACCAGTTCTGACAATACGATCCATCGGATAGCATCATCAAATCCCAAGACGATAACCGATTTTCCATCACAAGACGAATACCAAAGGAAATACGGAACATACCTCAAGATATGAACTGCCACGATGAAATCACGTCAATCTAATCCAAGATTGGATCAACAACATACGGACACGGTCCTAACACAAGACCTACAAATGCATACTCGTATGACAATGTCAATATGATCAGAACAATAACGATAATGTATACTTATGGAAAACCCATAATATACATATGCACAACAACAATTCATGGCAATCCGATGATCCAGCGTTCACTGCCTAGATCCCCCGATGATCCCGTCAGACCAACCCGAGGTGGAAAACCCGTCCGATGATCCAGCGCACGCTAGCATAGATTCCCCGATGATCCTGTCGGACCAACACGAGGTGGACATCCGACAACAATGCACAAATGCATATTAACAACAATACACAAATGCATGACTTCAACAATACATGAATGTATCACAACATGATCGACACAAAATGACAAAAATGATATATTACTTGCCCCGAGTCCTTCGAGAATGACCTCAATATCTAAACCATCACGAACCATTATCCTCAATACTCGACGGTCCAAAGTATCACGGATTGCAGATAATTCATATCTTCATCTTTATCACAATATATCCTCGATATACAAGTATACTAATAACAAAATTAAATCATATATATTATGATTTAGATTCCCAAAACTCGAATACGATTTATAATCCCAAATCTCCTGTGATTACGATTATAAACATTGCTATACGAATTATACACGAATGAAACGGAAACCATTCATTAAATACTATAAACTGAGCAAGTAATAACTTACCTCAATACCAATGAAGCCGGTACTAATTCCATTGCCGTCATCTACAAGTCCCTTGGCCCTGATCAATGCAATTCACGAACATTCTCAAACACGACCGCAGCATACGGTTATAAACACCAATCAATAATCTCAACCTATTACAATAATCGATAAACAACAAGTTCGACAACAATCAACAGTCGATAAAACCAGTTCACAAACCCAACGGCTCAGCAATATCTCAGTTAACCACAAGCCTGATCAAACTAACTTGAACGATCATGAATTCATAACCGAAACAGAATATACTACCCTGTCTGTTGACTTAGCGCACGTTAATTACTTAACGTAGCGTGCGCTAGCCAGTAGGCTTAGTGTGCGCTAATGACATGCAGTTGCATGTATTTCGGATACCGATCAACATATGGCGATTATCAAGATCACTAAGTGATTCTGAACCATGTTCAAAGCTATCAAAACAACGAAGTCCGATATCCTTTAACATTCAAACAATCATTCAACGTATAATCCAAGTCCTATATCCATATATCATCTTCCTCAATATCAACATCATGAAACATTAAGAACGTAACAACACTTCCATAATCTATCATTACAGGGAGTAATCATCAACAATAACATCAACATCCGCAAAGGAGAAGGAGGATTAACCAACTTATCTCAAGAAAACAAACTACACAATACAAATCACCCAAATCATATTAATATCATCATACTCCGGTAATCCATCTCATAATCATGCTTATCAACTTGTTTATGTAATAATCATCAACTCAAGAACATTAACATTCAATCTAAAACGAAATCCAAAGATGAAGAGGGATTACCTTTTTGAAGGAATGGATTGAATACCAAGTTTGAATCCATTTCCAAGAATCGCCAATGATTTAAAGAACAAAGCTTTAATACATGATTTCTATCTTTAATCTTGTTAAAGAGGATCATCCCTCAGTGTTTAGGAACTCCCAAAGTCCTCCCAAGGTTCTCTCTATCGGTTGCAAGAAGAGAATGGATGAAATGCTTCATAATACCCATTTGTCCCCTTATATAGAATACATTACTAGCGTGCACTAACATCTCATGTTTAGCATGCGCTACGGCTTTAGCGTGCGCTAGCTGACTTTGTTAGCGTGCGCTATCGCAGTCCAGGGACTACTGTCTGGCTTCGTACATGCGCTTACGTACGTAATGCCCATGCATTAGCATACGTAATTTACACTCTCTAGCGTACGCAAGTCCTTGCGTTTAGCGTGCGCTAATATCAGTTGACTCGTTTGTCTGTATGCTCCGAAGACTGGTCCACACGCCGAAAGTGCTGATGAGGATAAGATTCCTTTTTGTCCAATATACCATTAGCGTGCGCTAACCTTTAGGGTTTAGCGTGCACTAGTACTACATTACAAACATCCGTTAACTTATCAGAACGTGCGCCGAAAGTAGCATGGTCCACACACAGATTCCTTCCGATCTGACTGCATTAGCGTGCGCTACATTCTGCCTTTAGTGTGCGCTAACCATGAATGATAGAGTGTGCTAAACTTGAACATTAGCGCGCGCTAATCAGGCTATACTTAGCCATTTCCAACTCTTCTCGTTCGTCTCGACATACTGGATACGTATACATGATGCACTATGTCCTCTAATACAATTGTCGACCAAGTACGACAATTATACCGATACTGACATCTCAGTCCTTCATTTATTTTATCTATACTATACAGATTCAACGCTGTACAATATAACTCGGATAAAATAATATTAAAAAACGGTAGTAGAAATTCCAGATATTACATACTACACCACTTAAAATAAGTTTCGTCCTCGAAACTTGCAATCCGTCATAGAAAACAAACAAACCGTTCAACCAAAATATCTCGAAACCATCACGACAACGATCAATCATCATCATTCATGAATAACCGAAACAACATACTTACCAATGCGCAAAGTCGACGATCTCTTGAGATACTATAAAGTGACCTCACTGTACAGTCTCAAGACGCTTACAATCACAATTCCTTGAGTCTCAACAAAATATATCATCTTCGGATGGAATAATCTATTCGTGTCGAATCCTGTCTGCCTGCTCGCACAATCAAATCCCAATTTGGATACAAATCAATAATACACGATACATATGTGAAACAACTGCCCAAAACAACTACATAAATTCCGAAACATCGACACAAAATCTTAACGCTCATATGATCACCAACAATGTTCAACCAATAAATTAACCGAGAATATCATCGACATGATAAACTCCGATACGACCAATCCCAAGGTCAAAATATAATCGAGAATATCATCAACATGATAAACTCCAATATATCCAACGAACGATCGACGATAATCGAGAATACCTTCACACGAGAAGCCCCAACACGGTCAACACAGAACCACAGAAACAGATATAGGAAAGAATAACATTCTCAAAATGACACACCAACCACATACAGTAGATCTCAATAAACATACCCGACTGGTGAATATATCCCTCTGCATACGAACAACCAATCACAAATCGACGAACATACCTAATCATACATGGAGTGGGAACCACCACTCAATATCCAAAACAACCAGCATGGGGGCACCATCCCCAAATCTACACTTACAAAGAAACCATTCAAAAACATTATGGTAGCGCATACGTCCCAGTTTCACAAAACCCGAAGTTCCAAAATTACATCCTGTGCATGAATTCTACATCACGCAGCATATTCTTCTTATCCGATCAACCAACCGATCATCCCTGGATAACCAACTACCATACTGAAGTTCGAATCTTTATTCATCGTTCCATACTGACGTCTTATCCAGTTCGTGAGTCACACTCAGAACTTCACCATGATATGCATTATGCACTAAATGCGTATGTATATCAATCACATTTTCAAAACCAGTTTGAAATCATATATCTCGTCAAGAAGACAAATTTTCGAAAGTTCCTTCAAAAATTTCAAAACTAAAAACATAAATTTTCGTAAGACCACGAAATCAATTTTAAAAATTAAATCGGCTCGCTGGTGCCAAGTTCTCGATAAAAATTCTTTTCGAATACGCATGATTAAATAAAATGAAATTATGCAAATGATTGACCACATCCATACTCATGTATACCAATTCGGCTCGTCACCAAGTCCATTGACATTCCATCAGAAAACTACACGATATAGTTCCAAAATCTCAATATATAGACTCCGATAAAAACTTCTTTTCCACATACGACTCACAACGTCAACCATTAATCCATCCTGGATCACCTCTAATATGCTATAACAAAACATTGAAACAAATCAACATAGCGAAAGACTTCCCGAGAAGTTTCATTTGAACAAGTAAACCAAAACCTCGAAAGGTTGTAATAAAATAGATAAACGACTGGTAAAGTGTGTTATAAATCTCGGGAGTTTTAAGTAAACAGAAAAGCCGTTTGAAACATTAGGGTCTCAGCCCGTATCTCGTTCCGCATTACAAGAAGTTTAAAAAGTAGAAAACCATTTTTTCGGACCCCAAGTCCTGAGTTATAAAACCATTTCAAAATCGATTGGGTCTCGGCCCAAAAATCATTTTCCGTAAAACATCCATAAAACATTCATTTTGAAAAGTATCATTTTCAAATGCTCAAAAACAATTCTTATATCTCAAAATGAACTAACATGACTACATGTTCTCCTGAACAATCAACAATATTTCTCCCAAATGCACAACTCCGTTCCAAAACTTAACCGACATACTGATTTCCAAAATCGTAGTTTCTCAAGATCATCAATCATGTCCCAATTCTGTCACCTAATACTGTAACGCATAATATCTTTCTGAATCTCAAAGCATATCAACTTAGAACGGCAATAAATCTCGATGAAATTCAAAAATCTAAATACTTACAGATCGTGAAGCCGACGATTCCCCGTGATACTGGCACATGTCTCGACTCAAGAAAATACTCGATACAGATATTTTCAAAACACAAATTTTGCAAACTCAGTTCAACTCGAGAACACAATACATCTCTATCCGAAGAAACACGTTAACACCATTTGGAAAAGTTTACAACAATCCCACTACTACACTGGTAAATCATATAACATACAAGCCCGAGTGAACAACAAAAACTCAGAGCTCACACACTTGTCCATTGACAACTCGAATGACACGACAAAAGTACGACCCAACTCGACCCGACTGCCTAGGTTTTCACAACCTAAGCTCCGATACCATATTCTGTAACACCCCCAGATCCGATCGGGAATATTACCGCGCCGTGGGCCCCGAGATGGAACCCACAAGTCTAAAGGAAATTTCGCAAACATTTACAAATGCCCAAGAGGCTAACGACGGTACTGTCTTTTAAAAACATTTGAAGACTTAATAAAATCCATTTATCAAAACCGTCATAAAATCTCATTTAAAACCACAAGACCCGAAATGCCAAAACTCAACAGTTTAAAAACATACGTTAAGCTATCGCTTACACGTACCGATAGAATAGATTTAGAAAATGATTGCTAAAGTAACCTAAGTTACCAGATACCGAAAGGCCAATTAAAATACTCACGCAGCAGATAAAGACAAACAATAAAGATACTCTAGCAGCGGAATACAAGAACCAATCAAGAAACTTAATGCACAAAACATGTCTTAGCCAGTATCCTCTGGGAAGCTCATCTCTCCACGACCGCTACAAGCTTGATATTCCAAGAACCTAAAAAGAAAGCCCACGACGGGGTCAGCCATAATATCCAACAATGATAACCGTCACATCACATTAAAAATTACATACCAATGAGATTACAAAATAAGAATACGACCAATGTAATCTTATCGTAGTAACTTTACTTACTCAAATAATTCTCATCAGATCTCGTACTCGATTAACCATTAAGCTCGAACATAATATATGTATTGTACCTCAAACAATACTCAAGATTCTCAAACTATCATAACCAACTCGTGATACGGAAATATACCAGTTCTGACCAATACGATCCATCGGATAGCATCATCAAATCCCAAGACGATAACCGATTGTCCATCACAAGACGAATACCAAAGGAAATACGGAACATACCTCAAGATATGAACTGCCACGACGAAATCACGTCAATCTAATCCAAGATCGGATCAACAACATATGGACACGGTCCTAACACAAGACCTACAAATGCATACTCGTATGACAACTTCAATATGATCACAACAATAACGATAATGTATACTTATGGCAAATCCATAATATACATATGCAAAACAACAATACATGGCAATCCGATGATCTAGCGTTCACTGCCTAGATCCCCCGATGATCTCTTCAGACCAACCCGAGGTGGAAAACCCGTCCGATGATCCAGCGCACGCTAGCATAGATCCCCCGATGATCCCGTCGGACCAACACGAGGTGGACATACGACAACAATGCACAAATGCATATTAACAACAATACACAAATGCATGACTTCAACAATACACGAATGTATCACAACATGATGGACACAAAATGACAAATGATATATTACTTGCCCCGAGTCCTTCGAGAACGATCTCAATGTCTATACCATCACAAACCATTATCCTCAATACTCGACGGTCCAAAGTATCACGGATTGCAGATAATTCATATCTTCGTCTTTATCACAATATATCCTCGATATACAAGTATACTAATAACAAAAGTAAATCATATACATTATGATTTAGATTCCCAAAACTCGAATACGATTTATAATCCCAAATCTCCTGTGATTACGATTATAAACATTGATATACGAATTATACATGAATGAAATGGAAACCATTCATTAAATACTATAAACTGAGCAAGTAATAACTTACCTCGATACCGATGAAGCCGTTACCAATTCCATTGCTGTCATCTACAAGTCCCTTGGCCCTGATCAATTAAATTCACGAACATTCTCGAACACGACCGCAGCATACGGTTATAAACACCGATCAATAATCTCAACCTATTACAATAATCGATAAACAACAAGTTCGACAACAATCAACAGTCGATAAAACCAATTCACAAACCCAATAGCTCAGCAATATCTCGGTTAACCACAAGTCTGATCAAACCAACTTAAACGATCACGAATTCATAACCCAAACAGAATATACTACCCTGTCTGTTGACTTAGCGCACGTTAATTACTTAACGTAGCGTGTGCTAAGTTGCTCCCGTTAGCGTGCGCTAGGCAGTAAGCTTAGCGTGCGCTAATGACATGCTGTTGCATGTATTTTGGATACCGATGCGATTATCAAGATCACTAAGTGATTATGAACCATGTTCAAAGCTATCAAAACAACGAAGTCCGATATCCTTTAAAATATAAACAATCATTCAACTTATAATCCAAGTCCTATATCCATATATCATCTTCCTCAATATCAACATCATGAAACATTAAGAACGTAACAACACTTCCATAATCTATCATTACAGGGAGTAATCATCAACAATAACATCAACATCCGCAAAGGAGAAGGAGGATTAACCAACTTATCTCAAGAAAACAAACTACACAATACAAATCACCCAAATCATATTAATATCATCATACTCCGGTAATCCATCTCATAATCATGCTTATCAACTTGTTTATGTAATAATCATCAACTCAAGAACATCAACATTCAATCCAAAACGAAATCCAAAGATGAAGAGGGATTACCTTTTTGAAGGAATGGATTGAATACCAAGTTTGAATCCATTTCCAAGAATCGCCAATGATTTAAAGAACAAAGCTTTAATACATGATTTCTATCTTTAATCTTGTTAAAGAGGATCATCCCTCAGTGTTTAGGAACTCCAAAAGTCCTCCCAAGTTCTCTCTATCGGTTGCAAGAATAGAATGGACGAAATGCTTCATAACTCCCGTCTGTCCCCTTATATAGAATACATTACTAGTGTGCGCTAACATCTCATGTTTAGCGTGCGCTACGGCTTTAGCGTGCGCTAACTGACTTTGTTAGCGTGCGCTATCGCGATCTGTGGGCTACGTCAAGCCAGACATGCGCTTACGTACGTAATGCCCATGCATTAGCGTACATAATTTACACTCTCTAGCATACGCAAGTCCTTACGTTTAGCGTACGCTAATATCAGTTGACTCGTTTGTCTTTATGCTCCGAAGACTGGTCCACATGCCGAAAGTGCTGACGAGGATAAGATTCCTTTTTGTCCAATATACCATTAGCGTGCGCTAACCTTTAGGGTTTAGCGTGCGCTAGTACTACATTACAAACATCCGTTGACTTATCAGAACGTGCGCCGAAAGTGGCCTGGTCCACACATAGATTCCTTTCGATCTGACTGCATTAGCGTGCGCTACATTCTGCCTCTAGCGTGCGCTAACCATGAATGATAGCGTGCGCTATACTTGAACATTAGCGCGCGCTAATCAGTCTATACTTAGCCATTTCCAACTCTTCTGGTTCGTCTCGACATACTGGATACATATACATGACGCATTATATCCTCTAATACAATTGTCGACCAAGTACGATAATTATACCGATACTGACATCTCAGTCCTTCATTTATTTTATCTATACTGTACAGATTCCACGCTGTACAATATAACTCGGATAAAATAATATTAAACAATGGTAGTAGAAATTTCGGATATTACACCTAAGGAGTCACACTCCACAGTAGCCAAACGAATCCTTAAGTACGTGAAAGGAACAGTTGATGTAGGATTGTGGTATCCTGAGGAAGGAAAATTCAATTTGGTTGGCTACATCGACTAGGATCTCAGAGGCTGTAAGTTGGATAGGAAGAGCACAAGCGGTACTTATCACTTTCTTAGACCTAGACTTGTGTCATGGTTCAGTAAGAAGCAATTGGCCAACTCACTTTCTACAACTGAGTCGGAATACTAGGCTGCTGGAAGTTGTTGTATGCAGATTCTCTGGATGCAACAGCAACTACAGGGTTATGGAATTAGTGGCAGAGAAACGCCAATCATGTGCGATAGCACGAGTGCAATTGCAATAGCGCACAACCCTGTATTGCACTCGTGTACTAAGAATATTGATAAGAAGCATCACTTCATCAGGAATCATGTTGAGAATAAGGATGTTAGAATCGAGAAAATTCATATAGATATTTAGTTGGCCAACATCTTTACAAAACTTATCAGCACAACCAGATTTTGTATGCTTCGTCAAGAATTGGGAATGCTACATCCCGACTCCTTGTAAGTTTTTACATCATACTCGTCAATTGAGGGGGAATGCTGTAAGACCCAAGAATACAGTATCCACTTTAGTTGACTCTACACTCAGAACAAGTCAGATCGTACTGTAGGACAAAGAAGGCATGAAACCTTCCTACAGTTGACGTGTGCATTAATTAAGGGGGAAAACAGTACGACCCATGAATATAGTATTGATCCATATATTAATGTAAGAGTTGAATCTTGTATGTACCTTTTAAGGGGGAACGCTATATTAATGTAAGAATTGAATATTGTATGTATCTTTTAAGGGCTGTATCGCCTTGCTAGCCACCATGATGAGTTATATGATGAACAAACTGTTGAAGAATTCTACTTGGATGCCTCGTTCAAATACTCATCTCAGGGGAGAGGAGGTGAGATCACTGATATTTCTGCAACTGTTCAAGGGATTGAGGTCTCTATGAACAGAGATCTATTGGAAAAATTGTACATGCTGCCGTGTGATGGCCTGAAAATGGAAGAACTTGAGACCTTCGGGTTGGAAAGCCTACTGTGTGCCTACTAGAAACTATACACGAGTGATGAGAATGCCAAGAACGTTCACCTTTAATGCACAAGAAAAATTTCACCCTACTGTATTTGTATCTTCACGACTTCTGTTGCCGGGTAGTTGAGAACTGTAATGCCCCCAAAATTTACCAGGTTGTTACAGTGCCGTGAATCCCGTGTGGGGCCCACAAGGCAAATTTTTATGACTTTGAAATTTCTCCATTAATTAATTTTCATGAAAGTAGCTCCACGATGGTACAATTGCGAAACGAAATACTTTAGAATAACAGGTTCGCATACATGGTTATTACATAAATGTGGAATGCTTCAGAATTCAGTTTAAAGAAACAAAATAACAAGTCTTCTCCCCAACACTGCTTAAGCCTGACCGAAATCTTCGGGAACGCCATACACATATTCAACAAATTTTCCTGACATGACGAATCGTGCCAGCCAACCTAGGTCAGACAATACGAACAAAAATTCATCAACAGAATAAGATTAATCCACAGTACAATATTATTATTCGGTTTGGCAATAAATCACAGAATAATCAACATTATCTTTTCTATCAAAAGATAAACTCCCAAGATTGCAACCAAGGGTCACAGAAGCATCTACACAAGAATACTCCAGACGTGGGTACCATTCAGGTTTTATCCCTCAGCACAGTTCCGTACGGTATATCAACACATAAACTCCCAAGGTCGCAACCAAGGGTCACGGAAGTATCTACACAGGAATACTCCAGACGTAGGTAAGTAAACGAACACAAATTCCAAAATAGTGACACACTTTAAATTTTGGAATTTAACATGACATAGTATGAGCAAGGTATCACTTGCCTTAGTTTTCGACGAGAGTAATTTTGTTGATAACACAATGGCTCTAACGCCCACAATCGAGAGCTCAACCTATTACATATTCGTCGATTAATACCTCATGGTGATAATGACGAATAGCGATAATTACCCCCGTCCCTATAAGATTCTAAACCTAGTTCGATTCATAATGTTGGAACCAAAATCTATGTTTAATAACAATGCGAATTACTCAAATCCTCAATCCATCGATTATTAATTTATCACATACTTTTAACCACAATGTTCTCATACAATATTTGTACGATACGACTACAACTATAATCACTTGTAAATTCGCTAATTACTTGAATTCGAAATTCCACAACTCTAGGGTAAGACGGACAAGTACAATTCTAGCGAAATCCTAATATATTTGATTACCTATCTAATTCGGTAATTGATAACTAATTCATTAAATAAATTCCAACGAGTTTACCATACGATAATTGGATTACTAACACAATCCATTACATGACAATTTCATGGTGTTGGTGATTTATAAGTTCGATCATAAGCTTTACCACCCAACTATGATTACTACCACAATTCATATGAAATACTAGCTTGGTAGGTTTTTCATTTAACGATTATGATTAGTGCTAGTTTTCCACGGTTCGATTATCGTCAAGAGTTCTAAACTACCCAAAAAACATTCGAAATCTAGTACAACTTAACTATCAACACTGAGATGGATTCAAAGGTTTGATAAACTTACCTTACTTGACGATGGACGAGGAAGAAAAATGAAGAACGATGAAGGACGGGAGAACAACACCTTCAAAACCTTCTCCGGAGCATACTTCATTTATACTGATACTGACATCTTCATTTATTTTATCTATACTATACAGATTCCACGCTGTACAATATAACTTGGATAAAATAATATTAAAAAACAGTAGTAGAAATTCCAGATATTACATACTACACCACTTAAAATAAGTTTCGTCCTCGAAACTTGCAATCCGTCATAGAAAACAAACAAACCGTCAACCAAAATATCTCGAAACCATCACGACAACGATCAATCATCATCATTCATGAATAACCGAAACAGCATACTTACCAATGCGCAAAGTCGACGATCTCTTGAGATACTAGCAAGTGACCTCACTGTACAGTCTCAATACGCTTACAATCACAATTCCTTGAGTCTCAACAAAATATATCATCTTTGGATGGAATAATCTATTCGTGTCGAATCTTGTCTGCCTGATCGTACAATCAAATCCCAATTTGGATACAAATCAATAATACACGATACATCTGTGAAACAACTGCCCAAAACAACTACATAAATTCCAAAACATCGACACAAAATCTGAACGCTCATATGATCACCAACAATGTTCAACCAATAAATTAACCGAGAATATCATCGACATGATAAACTTCGATACGACCAATCCAAAGGTCAAAATATAATTGAGAATATCATCAACATGATAAACTCCAATATATCCAACGAACGATCAACGATAATCGAGAATACCTTCACACGAGAAGCCCCAACACGGTCAACATAGAACCACAGAAACAGATATACGAAAGAATAACATTCTCAAAATGACACACCAACCACATACAGTAGATCTCAATAAACATACTCGACTGGTGAATATATCCCTCGGCATACGAACAACCAATCACAAATCGATGAACATACCTAATCATACATGGAGTGGGAACGACCACTCAATATCCAAAACAACCAGCACGGGGGCACCATCCCCAAATATACACTTACAAAGAAACCATTCAAAAACATTATGGTAGCGCATACGTCCCAGTTTCACAAAACCCGAAGTTCCAAAATTACATCCTGTGCATGAATTCTACATCACGCAGCATATTCTTCTTATCCGATCAATCAACCGATCATCCCTGGATAACCAACTACCATACTGAAGTTCTAATCTTTATTCATCGTTCCATACTAACGTCTTATCCAGTTCGTGAGTCACACTCAGAACTTCACCATGATATGCATTATGCACTAAATGCGTATGTATATCAATCACATTTTCGAAACCAGTTTGAAACATATATCTCGTCAAGAAGACAAATTTTCGAAAGTTCCTTCAAAAATTTCAAAACTCAAAACATAAATTTTCGTAAGACCACGAAATCAATTTTAAAAATTAAATCGGCTCGCTGGTGCCAAGTTCTCGATAAAAATTCTTTTCGAATACGCATGATTAAATAAAATGAAATTATGCAAATGATTGACCACATCCATACTCATGTATACCAATTCGGCTCGTCACCAAGTCCATTGACATTCCATCAGAAAACTACACGATATAGTTCCAAAATCTCAATATATAGACTCCAATAAAAACTCCTTTTCCACATACGACTCACAACGTCAACCATTAATCCATCCTGGATCACCTCTAATATGCTATAACAAAACATTGAAACAAATCAACATAGCAAAAGACTTCCCGAGAAGTTTCATTTGAACAAGTAAACCAAAACCTCGAAAGGTTGTAATAAAATAGATAAACAACTGGTAAAGTGTGTTAAAAATCTCGGGAGTTTTAAGTAAACAGAAAAGCCGTTTGAAACATTAGGGTCTCAGCCCGTATCTCGTTCCACATTACAAGAAGTTTAAAAAGTAGAAAACCATTTTTTCGGACCCCAAGTCCTGAGTTATAAAACCATTTCAAAATCGATTGGGTCTCGGCCCAAAAATCATTTTCCGTAAAACATCCATAAAACATTCATTTTGAAAAGTATCATTTTCAAATGCTCAAAAACAGTTCGTATATCTCAAAATGAACTAACATGACTACATGTTCTCCTGAACAATCAACAATATTTCTCCCAAATGCACAACTCCATTCCAAAACTTAACCGATATACTGATTTCCAAAATCATAGTTTCTCAAGATCATCAATCATGTCCCAATTCTGTCACCTTATACTGTAACACATAATATCTTTCTGAATCTCAAAGCGAGAACTTATCTTGTTGATAGCTTTGGAATTCAGATGACTTAGTCTTTTGTGCCAGAGCCATCCGTTTTCAGCTACTGTCCTTGATATGAAACAAGCATTTGGTGTGCCTGTTTTCCTGTCTATCACATACACATCTCTTCTTCTGTAGCCTTGTAGTTTTACTTCTCCATTTTGGAGGTCAGTCACCATAGATTTTCATTTAGTGAAAACTACTAGATTGTTCTCATCACAGAACTGGCTTATGCTTAGGAGATTGTACTTGAGTCCTTACATAATGCACTTTTGTTATGCCAATATTTCCTCTGTGCAGCTTCCCTTGTCCTTTGGTTTGTCCACATGAGCTATCTCCAAAGGTTACATCTAGGCTTCTTTTTTTAGTGTAGTTTGATAGAATTTTCTTATTTCCTGTCATATGCCTTGAGCACCCGGAGTCCACAAACTATTCTTCACCTCCTACTGGTGATTTTAAGGTAACTTAGTAGTAATCCTTCCATCTTTTATGCAATCATTAAGAGAGGATTTATGTGCCCAGATTTGAGTGGGTCCTCAAGGGTTAGTGGTTTACTTAGAGAAGTGATTTCTCCTGTAATTGTAAGAATTATTTTGATATGTAATTTTTTATTTCCTTTGCTTGGATTGTGCATAAAGTAGGGTTGATAACTTGTTTGGTGTGGTCTGTTATTTTATCTAGTCTGATAATTCTACTGTTTCCACACGCTTTGAGGGTTTTGATACCTTGGTCCACCTCTCCAAGGAGAGAACTTTTGGTAGAAAGGATTTTGTTGACAATATTCAGTTGTTGACTCTGATTTGGCCATTGCCTAGTCTTTGGTCTCAGCTGAGTCTAAACTGCCTTGGCTGCCCCACATACTGTCTTGGATGATGCCTAAACTGTCTTGGTTGCTGCCTAGATTGTCTAGACTTTTGTTGAGCCTTAGGACTTGGCTGCTGCCCTTTTTGACTACTCAGTTCAACTGGATGTACACTTGCTTCTCCTTTTACAAATGTAGTCTTAAGGGTAGGCGCAACATTTGGATCATATCCTAGACCTGATTTTAAGTATAATGGTCTTTGATAAGTGCATTATTCTTCTAATATTTTTGATGCTTTAAGTGATGTTATTTCTTTAGCTTGAGCATCATTTAATTGTTTAAGTTTTGAGAGCTCAGTCTCAAGATGAGTGAGTGCACCTGGTCTTTCATTGTTTAAAGCTGTTAATCTATTTATTTCAGCTATGGCCATATTACTTTCAGCTTGAGCCTGAGTGTTTTTGAAATTGGTTGTATCCTGGATGAGTTTATCAAAATCATTTTTCAACTGGCTTTTCTCATCTTTCAGCTGGGTATACTCAGTTGTTACAGCCAGGTGTGCTGTTTTAAGAATTTCAAAATATTTTAGCAGTTGATTTAATGACCTGCGTAAATCAAGATCCTCAAGACATGTATGAGTTAAAACATTATGAAGTTTGGGGTTTAGATGTTACCTCAATATTGGCCGTTAAGAAGTTGTAATCATCATCATCATCATCATCAGATAGGAATCCACTGCTTGATTCCATAGTCTCTAGCATCTGATCCTCTCCAATCAGTGCTTTCCTCTTGTCTTCTCTTTTGCCCATGTCCTTCTTCTCCTCATTTTTCTTGAGGTCAAGGCAGTCATATTGGTGTTGGGAATAGTGCCCTAGGACATTCGATGTGCCTAGATTTGTAATTGT
The DNA here is from genome assembly GCA_033398695.1 of Orobanche coerulescens. Classification (NCBI taxonomy): domain Eukaryota; kingdom Viridiplantae; phylum Streptophyta; class Magnoliopsida; order Lamiales; family Orobanchaceae; genus Orobanche; species Orobanche coerulescens. The sequence goes on along the minus strand of CM065807.1, from coordinate 121,843,935 downwards.
CACATTTAAATAAAGTTATTTGATATCATTTATTTCTCATTGATTGTTATAATGTGTGCATGTTTTAATATTATAATAATCGAATAATAGTTATTCACGAATAATAAGATTATTCAAATGTCCCTGGTAAAATCGCGTTGAGTAGAGACTCAAGTGATTAACATACTAGTATAAGTTTGGTTGATAATCATTAGATGATTATGCGTATGGTACGGATCAATCTTATGGGTACTGGTTGGAGAACTAATACTGGACCGACCCGCATTGAGATCACTGCATGGAAATGTCATAAGTGAATCTCAATATAACAATATGTCAATAAATCCTTGAACCTGAGATTATCATAGAGTCCAACATGATAACTGCTATGCCTTGACGTAATCCAACGTCATTTGAAACATGGTGATCATAAAGGTTAGCGATCGGGATTAGTGGGAGTCATGTAGAGGGCAATGAATAATCAAGATGGGGATTTGTCCCTCTCTTTAGTGAGAGAGATATCTGCTGGGCCCCTCGATAAGTAGGACTGAAGGAAATACACGGCCATGCTCAAATGAAGAGTCATTTGATTCAATCAGTCTACTTAAGATCGAGAAAGCATTTGAACATAAATAAATATGACAGACTCCATGACTTAGTTCAAATATGATATCGCGTGACAAAAGGGATTTGACACGTTAAAAGGTTTAATGGACTATTAACTTATATTATTTGGGTAATCATAATGTCTTGCTAGAGGCCGATTATGATTTATTATTTAATAAGGTATTAAATAATTGCCAACATAATATAAGTCTTTTGGGTCGCACGTACGACAATTATAGACAAGTAGGAATAAATATCAAATGGGAATAATAAATATAATATTGGATATTATATTTATAAGGAGATTAAATAATAAGTAATATATATAATATTGGATATTATATATATTGTATTATTTAATAAATTGAGGGGCAACTAAGCAAATACTAGATTATTGAATCTAGGGATTACTTAGTATAAATAAGAGATCCATGACAAGGAGTTGTCATAAGAACTAAAAGAAAAATCGCCCCCTTCCAAGAAGAAGAAAAAAAAATCGGCCTCTTCCTCTTACAGTAGAAGAACGACGTCAATCGTCTAATCCTCTTCCCTTAGTTGATCTTGGTCAATAGTACAATCCTTCCAGTAAGGAATTTGTGTTGTACTATTTATCAATATTATTCATAAGGATCTAGCAATCCGGCTTGTAAAATTGTTCGTGTGTGGATCACCAAAAGAGGAAGGAGATTCATTTGCTTCTAGTCTGGATTTAAAATTGTTCAATCGGATTAAGGTAATTCGATTAACCCTTTAATTAAAAAATTAAATTACTAAATGAGATTCTAAATTGGGTTTTCACATTTATTGTTCCGCTGCGTTTTTTACTCCGATTATTTTGTATTCGATGCATAGAAAACCCAACCGTGGTATCGGAGCCAACTTGCATGTAATTTAATTGTTTGTGTAGCAAATATTTATGTGTAAATTATGTTCTTGATTATGTTTATAAAATATGGATTTTATAAAATAATTTTTCTGGTTTAATTTGATTAAATCGGATCGTCAAAAATTAATTTTCTGGACTATTTTCCCGAATTTCTGCTCCAGAACTGTTCTGGAACAGATCTATTCCGAGACGGGTCGGGTCAGGTCAGGGTCGGGTCGGAGGTGGACTCGCGGGCAATTTTAATCAGCAAAAAGTATTACCGCAATTCCAGGGATTCGATCCCTGGTCGATGGGACACCGGAGTGCCGTGTTACCATGTGGTCTGCAAGTTTTGTTTGGAAAGTATCACACCGATTTTTATAAAAGGGTAAGAAATTATTTTTTAAGATATGGCAAATATTTCCGCAAAACTGGGATTCGATCCTGAGTCTTTAGGCTTTACTTGCGCACCACTTACCATCTCGACTGGGTCATGTTTTTGGTAACTTTCACAGTAGTTTCTTTTCTTATAAGCCTGTTTTAAAATTAAAGTAAATTTGGAAATAATAGTTGCAAAATGTTGCAACTGCAACCGCCGGGTTTCAAACCCGGACAGACCCGTGCCCAGAGCGTGAAGACACCCATCTCGGCCATAGTCCAGATTTGTTCATTTTTGACACAGTTTTAATTTATTGTCTGATTGTTAGACAAATTGATTATTTAGTTTATTACATGTTTTATTAATTATTTGATAATTATTTATGGTATGTGTATGGTGTATGGCATGACCATAAATTGACCAATGTGATTGGATAATTTAATTTCTTATGGGTTGGTTTTACGGCCTGCGTGTCATTTAATTATAATTGGTTTTACGGCCTGCGAGTTGTCTATTTAAATTGTTTATTATTTTACGCCCTGCGTGTCGTTTGCATTTCTTGTAATTTAATTTACTATTGTAGTATTAAATTTCATTAATGTAATGAAGACAAGAAGGACGAGAAAGACGGACTCGAGGAGAAAATTGATCGCGTATGACGTTCCAAGGAGTTGGGAAGATCAATGAAGACCATATTTAACCCTTTAGATTGACCTTTGTGATATTCATGTTGGCTCATGAAAATCACGTTAGGATTATGGTCATGCTATACACGGTCCTATGATTTCATTGTCATGTGATGCGATGTATGTTTAAATTTATGCATGTATGTGATGCGATGTATGTTTAGATGTATGTTAGCAAACATTGACATTAACATAGGATAAAAATCCCTCGTTAAAATTTTAAAATGCCGTTCATTTGAAAAACACCTATCAAGACTTCCATCATCATGAGTGGGTCGTGCCAAAGCTGGGCACTCGGATTATCTTAGTAAGGTAGGATAGGTAATGGTGATACCTATACGTTTAATGAATTTGGAAATCAAAATAGTTTTGAACCTTAAGGCATAAGATGGGATTATAACATGCTTGGGCATACGATGCCAAATCCCATGATATAATCTAAGAGTTACATATGATGTAATCGATAAAGAGTTATCCACCTAAAGTAGCTCAATTCTAGGGGTCATGCCAAAGCTGAGTTTAGGATTGTGCGAAATGGGATCTTAGCCCACTAAAATTACAAATATTGTAAATTGAGGGTACTTTGTTTTAGTGGGAGTATTTTTCGAGAAATAAAATAATGTGACTAAATATTTTGCATATTAAATTTTGTAGAATGGCATCAAACAACACATCCACCATTTCACTAGGATCTGTCCTTGAGAAGGACAAGCTCAAAGAAAACGGCAGCAACTATCTGGATTGGATCCGGAGCCTGAGAATAGTTCTCAAGCAAGAAAGAAAGTTGTATGCTCTTGAGGAAGAAATTCCCGATGAGCCAGCTGACAATGCAAACAAAGCAACAAAAGACAAATGGAAGAAACATTGTGATGGTTCCATTGATGTCGGTTGTCTTATGTTGGCCACCATTTGTCCATAACTTCAGAAGAATCTGGAGGAAATGGAAGCTTATGAGCTAAATGCTCACCTCAAGGAAACTTTCTCGAATCATGCTAGGCAAGAGAGGTATGAGACCTTTCAAGACTTGTATGCTTGCAAGATGGTTGAGGGGACATCTGTCAGTGCTCACGTGCTCAAGATGAAAGGATATATTGATCATCTTGAAAGGCTTGGTTTTCCACTTTCTAAGGAGCACTCCACGGATGTGATCCTAAACTCATTGCCCGAAAGTTTCGGTCAGTTCATTATGAACTATAATATGAATGAGATGGAGAAGTCCATTGCTGAGCTGCATGGGATGCTTAAAACGGCTGAGCAGAATATTAAGAAGAAATCAAGCCATGTGTTGATGGTCAGCAAAGGGAAATCCTTTAAGAACAAAGGCAAGGGCAAGGGTAAGGCAAAAGTTGCCAAATCTAAAGATCCTACTAGGCCGAGTTTCAAGGCTAAAGCTCCCAAATATGGAAATTGCCATCATTGCAATAAACCAGGACACTGGAAAAGAAATTGCAAAATTTACTTGGAAGAGCTAAAGCATACCAAGGGCAGTGAGACTGCCACAAGTATATTTGTTATAGAAGTTAACTTATCTACCTCTAACTCCTGGGTATTAGATACTGGATGTGGATCTCACATTTGTACAAATGTACAGGGGTTGAGAAGCAGTAGAGAACTGAAGAAAAGGGAAGTGGATCTAAGAGTTGGCAATGGAGCAAGAGTTGCTGCACTAGCCGTAGGAACTTATGATCTAGTTTTACCCAATGGGCTTTTGTTAGTTTTGAACAATTGCTATTGTGTTCCTGCTATGAATGGGAATATTATTTCAGTTTCTACATTAGATTGTGAAGTTTACAGTTTTCTTATTAAGAATAAGATCATTCGTATTTTCTTTGATGACTTGCTTTATGGTACTGCAAAGTTATATACTGACATTTACAATATTGATCTAGATGAGTCCGACACTTTGAAAGTATATAACATTGCATCCAAGAAACCTAAGCTCAATGATTCTAATCTGACTTACTTATGGCATTGTTGACTTGGTCACATAAACGAGAAATACATTTCTAAACTCCATAATGATGGACTTTTAGACTCTTTTGACTATGAATCATATGGGACATGCGAATCTTGTTTATTGGGCAAGATGACGAAGAATCCTTTCATCGGTCATGGAGAAAGGGCTAGTGATCTGTTAGGCCTATTACATACTGATGTATGCGGACCTCTTAGCACTCATGCCAGAGGCGGATACCAATACTTCATTACATTCATCGATGATTTTAGCCGATATGGATATGTTTATCTTATGAAGTATAAACATGAATCTTTTGAAATGTTCAAAATATTCAAGAATGAAGTACAGAATCAACTTGGAAAGATAATTAAAGCCCTTCGATCGGATCGAGGTGGCAAATACTTGAGCTAAGATTTCGATGATCATCTTAGGAGTTGTAGAATTGTTTCACAACTTACTCCTCCCGGAACACCTCAGCATAACGGAGTGTCCGAGAGGAGGAATCGAACTTTATTAGATATGGTTCGATCCATGATGAGTCGAACAGAGCTTCCATTATCATTTTGGGGCCACGACTTAGAAACAGCAGCATTCACCCTTAACCGTGTTCCATCTAAAGCAGTTGAAAAGACACCATTTGAGAAATGGACTGGTAAGAGACCAAACTTGCCTTTTCTAAAGATCTGGGGTTGCGAAGCGTTCGTAAGGTGCCAAGTGTTTGACAAACTGGCATCCAGGTCTGAAAGATGTTTATTTGTGGGGTATCATAAGGAAACAAAAGGATATTACTTCTATAAGCCCGCAGAGAACAAAGTGTTTGTTGCTCGAAATGCTGTATTCTTAGAAAGGGAATTTATTTCCAAAAGAGACAGTGGTAGAAGAGTAATTCTCGAGGAAACTCGAGAACCACAAGAAGACATCGCTTCACCGATGGAAACCGAACAAGCTCAACAATCAGTTGAAGAGCCCGTTCAAAGTACACAAGTCCCACGCAGATCTGATAGGATGCGACATGAACCTGAGAGATATGGTTATCTCGTAACAAAGGATGATGATGCATCGCTCATAGATGATGAGCCTAGTACCTATACAGAAGCTGCTTCAGGACCGTAGTCCGAGGAATGGCTAGAAGCCATGAAGTCTCAGATGCAATCTATGTATGACAATCAAGTTTGGAACTTGATAGATCCACCTGAGGGTGTTAAAACCATTGAGTGCAAATGGGTCTATAAAAAGAAGAAAGACATGGATGATAATCTGCAAGCCTATAAAGCTAGACTAGTGGCAAAAGGTTATAGACATATTCATGGTATTGACTATGATGAGACCTTTTCGCCAGTAGTCATGCTTAAATCAATTAGAATTTTATTTGCCATTGCCGCATACTATGATTATGAAATATGGCAAATGGATGTCAAAACAGCATTCCTTAATGGAAACTTACTCGAGGATGTGTACATGACACAACCTGAAGGTTTTGTTCATCCAGAAAATTCTAAAAAGGTTTGCAAGCTTCAAAGATCCATTTATGGGTTGAAGCAGGCTTCTCGGAGCTGGAATCTTCGTTTTGATGAAACTGTCAAAGAGTTTGGGTTCATTCAAAATGAATATGAACCGTGTTTGTACAAGAAGGATAGTGGGAGAATAGTTGTTTTCTTAGTCTTATATGTAGATGACATATTACTCATTGGAAATGACATTCCCACCTTGCAGACAGTCAAGACTTGGTTGGGAAGTTGTTTCTCAATGAAAGACTTAGGAGAAGCTGCTTACATTCTTGGGATAAAGATCTATAGAGATAGGTCAAAGAGATTGATTGGTCTGAGTCAAAGTACATACATTAATAAAATATTGAAGAGGTTCAATATGCAAGACTCCAAGAGAGGACTCTTGCCAATGTCACATGGCATTCATTTGAGTGAGACTCAGAGTCCTAAGACTCCTGATGAGCGAGCCTGCATGAGCAAGATACCATACGCTTTGGCTATTGGATCGATCATGTATACCATGATTTGTACTCGACCAAATGTATCTTTTGCCCTTAGTATGACAAGTCGATACCAATCGAATCCAGGTGAAAGTCACTGGACAGCAGTGAAAACCATACTAAAGTACTTGAGAAGAACTAAGGATGATTTCCTAGTTTATGGAGGGGTGGGAAATGAGCTAGCTGTAAGAGTTTATGCCGATGCAAGTTTTAAAACCGACATAGACGATTTCAAATCGCAAGCTGGTTATGTGTTTGTATTGAATGGAGGTGCTGTGAGTTGGAAGAGTTCCAAGCAAATCATGGTTGCTGAATCTGTTACAGAAGCTGAGTACCTGGCAGCATTGGATGCAGATAAGAAAGCCGTATGGATCAAGAAGTTCTTTACCGACCTAGGAGTGGTGCCGACCATCCAGGGTCCCATAAGCCTTTATTATGACAATAATGGTGCTATTGTACAAGCTAAAGAGCCTAGGTCTCATCATAATTCCAAACATATACTCAGAAAATATCACCTAGTCATAGAGATCGTCAGACGAGGAGATATTACAATATGCAAAGTAGCAACGGAAGAGAATGTTACAGATCCAGTTACCAAGCCTCTCTCACAAGGAAAGCATGTTGAGCATGCTAGAGCGATAGGACTAAAAGTCATGAATGAATGGTCCTAGTGCAAGTGGGAGGTTGTTGGGAATAGTGCCCTAGGACATTCGATGTGCCTAGATTTGTAATTATCACATTTAAATAAAGTTATTTGATATCATTTATTTCTTGTTGATTATTATAATGCGTGCATGTTTTAATATTATAATAATCGAATAATAGTTATTCACGAATAATAAGATTATTCAAATGTCCCTGGTAAAATCGCGTTGAGTAGAGACTCAAGTGATTAATATACTAGTATAAGTTTGATTGATAATCATCGGATGATTATGCGTATGGTACGGATAAATCTTATGGGTATTGGTTGGAGAACTAATACTGGACCGACACGCATTGAGATTACTGCATGGAAATATCATAAGTGAATCTCAATATAACAGTATGTTAATAAATCCTTGAACCTGAGATTATCATAGAGTCCAACATGATAACTGCTATGCCTTGACATAATCCAACGTCATCTGAAACATGGTGATAATAAAGGTTAGCGATCGGGATTAGTGGGAGTCATGTAGAGGGCAATGAATAATCAAGATGGGGATTTGTCCCTCTCTTAAGTGAGAGAGATATCTGCTAGGCCCCTCGATAAGTAGGACTGAAGGAAATGCATGGCCATGCTCAAATGAAAATTCATTTGACTCAATCAGTCTACTTAAGATCGAGAAAGCATTTGAACATAAATAAGTATGACAGACTCCATGACTTAGTTCAAATATGATATCGCGTGACAAAGGGATTTGACACGTTAAAAGGTTTAATGGACTATTAACTTATATTAATTGGGTAATCATAATGTCTTGCTAGAGGCCGCTAATAATTTATTATTTAATAAGGTATTAAATAATTGCCAACATAATATAAGTCTTTTGGGTCGCACGTACGACAATTATAGACAAGTAGGAATAAATATCAACTGGGAATAATAAATATAATATTGGATATTATATTTATAAGGAGATTAAATAATAAGTAATATATATAATATTGGATATTATATATATTGTATTATTTAATAAGTTGAGGGGCAACTAAGCAAATACTAGATTATTGAATCTAGGGATTACTTAGTATAAATAAGAGATCCATGACAAGGAGTTGTCATAAGAACTAAAAGAAAAATCGCCCCCTTCCAAGAAGAAGAAAAAAAAATCGGCCACTTCCTCTTACAGTAGAAGAACGACGTCGGTCGTCTAATCCTCTACCCTTAGTTGATCTTGATCAATAGTACAATCCTTCCCGTAAGGAATTTGTGTTGTACTATTTATCAATATTATTCGTAAGGATCTAGCATTCCGGCTTGTAAAATTGTTCGTGTGTGGATCACCAAAAGAGGAAGGAGATATTCATCTGCTTCTAGTCCGGATCTAGAATTGTTCAATCGAATTAAGGTAATTCGATTAACCCTTTAATTAAACAATTAAATTACTGCATGACATCCTAAATTGGGTTTTCACATTTATTGTTCCGCTGCATTTTTTACTCCGATTATTTTGTATTCGATGCATAGAAAACCCAACAATTGGTGCCCTGTCTTATTATAGTTATAGCATTTCACCTTCCAGTTCCCAGCTTTTTAGTTCCTTCTAGGATTCTCTTTGTAGTTCTTTTTGTATTTCGAGTAATTATTTCTGAAGTTACTGAATATATGCATTATGAACGTTATTTCTTCCTCAAAATTTAGAGGACTTGGAGGGGTGACTTCAGCTAGGTTCTTTGCAGGAGACTCAACTGCAATTGTAATTCCCTTTTTAGTTGGCTCATTGGATGATGAGCAAGGTAGTTCAAACTCAAATGTCTTGAGGTCTGAGAATAGCTCTTGGATCTTTATTTTGTTAAGATCCTTTGATTCCCTCATGGTTACAACCTTCATGTTCCATTCTGGATTGATGGACCTTAATACTTTTAGAGCCATCTCTCGGTTACCATAGGTTTTTCCAAGAGATTTGATTTCATTGATGATATCTGTGAACCTAGTATCCACATAATCAATTGTTTCTCCATTCTTCGTTTTGAAATCGTCAAACTTTTGAGTAGCCATTGACAATTTGTTTTCTTTGATCAACTCAATTCCCTCATGCATTACTGCTAATGTGTCCCGTATTTCTTCGGTATTATTGCAGGTCTTGATTTTTACCATGGTGGCTTTATCAAGAGTTTGATATAGAATATCTCTGGCCCGATTGTCAAGATTGGCTACTTTCCTTTCCTCAGTGTTCAGCTCTGATCTGGTCTTGGGAATCTGCTTTGGTTTTCTAGCTGCGATTTCCTCATCAGAGTTATCTTTCAGGTAGATGAAGGGATCTTCTTCTATAATGCTCCACATGTCGTCATGGATGGACTATATGTGTGACTGTATTCTTATCTTCCATAGAACACAATCATCAACAGAGAAAACAGGAAGTCTAGAGTGCATGTGTTCCATCTTTATGTGAGAGATTTATAAAATATAAGCAAGTATATGGATATGTTTCGGTGATTTTGAACCAACCGCTTTGATACCACTTGCAGGTCACAAGTATGTATGGTAAAAGTATAGAGCGGGGGGTGAATAAACTTTTAGAAACTCTTTAATGAACTAGATGGTTTAATATGTAACACCCCAAACTAGGCGGCTATTACAGTGCCGTGGACCCCCAACTGGGACCCACCAGGCGAATGAAAATTAATTAATTAAATAATATAACTAAAGTACCGAACCACATTATATTACCAATTACTCCGAGGAGGAGTTTCAAGTACAATACACCCAAGAATACAGAATACATATATATTTCATATGGAGATGAAATATACAATACTGAATAAAATGAAAGTCCAAACGGAAACTGCAGCGGAAAATACACATCAAAGAAACATGAATAAATGGAAAGACTGGGGCCCCCTACTAGTATCATTGGAACTCCTCGCCGTCAACGTTCTCTTCCCGTGCCTTTGCCTTGCCATGACCTGAAAACAACATCCCCAACGGGGTCAGTTACACAGAACAACAATCCTCAAGAGTTGAACAAATACAATAATCACATGACTAGTTATGAAATTAGGTCTGGAAGAGGGGCATCATAGTACGCCCGAAATGGGATGTGCAAGTGCACAAGTAGTCGAGTGTCCGGTGCCCCGCATATACACATGCCACTTAGCCTAATTAGTCTCACCGAGGCACGTTACCATGTGCACAGTCCAATGTGTTCGGATACCCGCATATACACATGACCATAGTGTGCCCGACTAAAAATTCCACACGTATACCATCCGGTACGCAATACGATCCCGAAAGGTCACAAGAACAAAAGTAACCATGATGAATAAGAATGAATAGCAATCCGACAAGGACCAATAATGACTCACTGAGGTGAAATAATGGCGCAATGAGTGATAGCTCAAATGAAATGATTGGAATCGTCATTCCTCGTGAATTGAATGATTAGTTTGATAATTACAAGTCTCAACATGATTTATATATTATGCATGAATTATACGTATGAATGAACAACAACGAAAGGAATGATTATCCTTTTAACTGAGCAAGAATTAACTTACCTCAATTACCGGTGAAGAAAGAGTCCTTCCTCGAATAAACGTCCTTAAGGTGATTATAGGTTGCTAGAACAACCTTGGATAACATAATCACCAACAATTCGCTTAATATACGAATCAAGCATGATTACAACCAACTCAAAAAGTCGATACAACAACCCAAACTCATTGCGGCAATCTAACAAACACGTTGTAAACAACCTTCAATTGTTCACCACCAATCTCAATTATATCGATACCACGCCTACAATGAGTGATTCAATCCAACAAAACATCATCAATACAATCAATAATCTAATAGGAATACTCCATTCTAGATTACGACAATATCTAATCGATACCCCAAAATTCCAAACTCAACATTCAAGGTGTTCTTGAACAATTCCCCAAATACTCAACAATTCCAAAAAAAAACCAATAAATCCATAAGAACACATGTATCTAAGGTAGATCATCCATATCCAACATATTAAAACACAAAAGCAACCTAACTCTAAGAGATCGGGAAGAAAACCCCCAAATCCCGAAATTCTAGGTTCATGAAAAGTTTACCTTGATTTGGAGCGGTGGAGAGGATTAAATGTTGATTAATCTGAACTAGAAGCTTGAAGGTGTCGCTAGATGATTGAAGCTCGAAGAACTCTTCACGAATCGCCCAAAATCGCCCGGAATCGCCCAAGGGAGGAGGAGAAATGAAGAAATGACGAAATGGAGCTGAATTGTCCTATTTATACTCAGGACAGCTTAGCATGCGCTAGCAACTGAAAATAGCGCGTGCTAATGGGTTCATCGGGTAGTCCAATGAACTCTACCTGCGTTGTTAGCATTCTCTACCAAAGTTGTAGCGTGCGCTAATGCCTTACCATTAGCGTACGTTAACCGGATGTTAGCGTGCACTACCTGATAGTTGGTGCCCCGCAATTGGAGTCCAGAACCTACTGTCCTCTGCCGTGCCCGCCTTAGCATGCGTTACACCGATATCATAGTGTGCGCTACTAATACAATTAGCTTGCGCTACCATCACACATAGCGTGTGCTACAAATTCTCCAATTCAGTCCAGTACCCACTGGACTGTCTGCCACAATTACACTAGTAGCATGCGCTAATAAAGGACGATAGCGTGCGTTACCATTACCCAAATAGCGTGCGCTACAGGCCACCAATATGATGATAATGATAGTATTCTCGTTTCGAATCTCAGACAGAGTTGAATGACGAATGATAACTGATACACGATTCAAAGTTATGCCAAACGGTGAACACAATTGAATGAATATGAATGATGAATGATTATTAATGAGTGAAAATTACTGAGTGACAATTACGGAATGATAATAAATGAATTTACAACTGGGTATTACACAATAAACTCAGCTGATATGAGCAACTAGGTAAACTTAGATGATTTTAACACTTAACTGGAATCTCAGCTAAGTACAGCTCAGAGGTTAGCTGACAAATATTATGCGAAAGACTTAGCTGACTTTTAATGCAATAGTTAAAGATGGATGCGGTAGTTAAGTATGATGTTTAAAGCAGTAAACAATAAATGACACATCACTTATAGTGGTTTCAGAGGTGGGGTAATCCTCTACTAATACACTTCTCTCCAATCTTCTTGGAGATAAATTCGCTACAACTTTCAACGGTTACAATGAATCTAGTTACAACATCTTTCAACCAGTGAAAACCCTTGGTCGTTGTAACTCCTTCCCTTTGGTTGCCTGTGGCCTCTTGATCAAAAACCCATGGTTGTCTTAACAACTCTCAAGTTGTATATCACCATCCAATCATGAACCGTGGATGCCTTACAACCTTTTACTTTCAAGAACCTCATCCAAGAAAGTACCCCGTACTCAAAACTTTACACCATGAGTGTTTGTATTCTCCAACCTTTAAGAGCTTCTTAGAATTTGATTTTTATAATCCTTGCTCTCCATGATGCTACAGTCATAGTATTGCTTTTGATTGCTTTGATTGCTTGTAAGTGTAAATCGCATCGTACCTCTGCTCATCATTTCTTCAGATACTTATAATACGATCTTGAGTTTCTTCATAGCCGTTGCATCTTGAACAAATTGGTCCGTTGGAGAGGGACTTATTTGTTTAATATTTTATCTCTTTGCACGGGTTGTCGCTTTCTGCAAAATTGCTCGTTTGAAGATATACAGTTGTTCGCGTCATTTTCATTGATTTCTGTAATAGGAAGTCTTCAGAGCGAAGGAATATTATATCCCTTAACTTGCGGGAATCATTCACATTGTCTCATTGGCTTTATTTACGTCTTCATGTGATTTATCGTCTTTGTTGACTTTTGAATGTTTGACGTGGACATAGTTGATTAATACTTGCTTAATTTTATCCAAGTATTTTGACGTCCATACTCAGCTGAAGTTTTGTCTTGGTTAAACTTAGCTGACATTCAGCCTTGACCAATCTCAGCTGCTATTCTGACTTGTCGATACTTACCTGATATGCGATACTGAGCTGAAATGCCATATTTAACTGATATACAATACTCATATGATATTTGATACTCAACTGATATGCGATACTCAGCTGATATGCGATACTTAGTTGATATTCGATACTTAGCTGATCTTCTGAGTGTGCGACACTCAACTGAACTCCTAACTTAGCGATACTCAGCTGAACCGATTTAGCACGTTTGACCAATTCTTAGTCTAACTTTTAAAAGGTTTATAGAAGATACTTTTTCGTTTTTTTTAGAATGCCAAGTACTTAGAACATACATTTGAATTAAACTTCAAATACAGGAATGAAATCATCAAAATCCTAAATGTATTTCTGACAGACATCGTATGGCGAGCCATTCTCAAAACTATGGTAGTAGTACTTATTCTCATCCTCCTCCAAATGCGGTAAAGAGGGAAGTACTGCAAAACAAGTCATTAAAGATTACTATTAGAGTGAAATAACATAAGATTGAAGAAATGAGTAAAGTCACAAGAAGATACTTTCATAAATTTACGTACCTTTTCGTCGAAGAAATAAGTGAAATCACATAACATCTTCCCTGTAGTCCACATCAAACACCGGGGAACTTGGACAGCTTTGTCTCGAATTCCACACAACTCTCTAATAAAGGAATCATCTCATATGACCATATCTGTAAAGCCCAAATCGGACCATAGAGGTGATAGTCCTTATATTCCTATCCTCCTTCATGGACACATTGTCTATGTAGTAAGACAAAGCCCCAAAGATGTAAGAACCCCAAGGAAACATATCCCACTATTCAAAATCCTCAACTAATGTCCATGCCCATGTCTCGACCATCATGTCATCACGATATAAGATAAAATAGTAGTATTTCAGAAAATTGGGTACCTTCACATATTCTCTTATATCTCTACATAAATCTCGATCATTGAACTTCCTATGCAGAATACTAACCTTAACATTTTTGGCATGGAGTATTCTATGGAAAATACTATCAGAATGAAGGAGATGGTTGTCATGTGGATGGAAGGTAGATTTTCCAAAGTGCAGTCCAGTGATCATGGCAAAATCATATACCGTGAAACAAATGGCCTCCCGTAAACCTGGAACCACGACTCATCGGGGGGGTTTGATTACCCTCCAACTGATGGGAAATCAGATGATGTAGGGCAGTATTAGTACTCCAATTTCTCTTCACTTTAATCAAATGGCCAAGGACCCCCTTGGTCAAGCTCTCGATAGCTCGCTCACCAACTGTAGACTTGTACCCAGTACTTCTTAGTGTCTCAATTATCTCTTTAAATACCACATCCCGTATGTAAATATGGACACAGAGCGCAATATGGGTCTATACCATACACAACAAGGCTACAATATAGACATACAATTCACAAAAAAGGCCTCTGCCTTGCACACGATGGGATGCACATGATCGATGCCCGTCACGTGTAGACCATCATGTGAAGGCAGAGTCCTTTGCTCCTATTGCCTAGGACGGTTCACACAATCGATGATCGTCTTGCATACACCATCATGCCCACAAATCACCATCATGCACATGATGGCGTCATCGTCTTCAGCACCATCGTGAGTCAATGAACAACCATCATGGGCGCAACTGTGTGTGACTAAACTGCACCAATTTTCAACTCTCAAACTTCAAAATAACGCTACCTCTCATACAAGCATATGTAACACCCCCAAAACCGAACGGGGATATTACAGCGCCGTGGGGCCCGCGCCGGAACCCACAAGGCTGAAAATTATTTTCGCAATCGTTACAAACACGCCAAGAGGCGAAGACGGTGATATTTTAAAAACTCAAATATTTTTCAAAGCATAGTTCCCAAATACCGTCATAAAATACCATTTAAAAATATAGGGCAAAGATACCGAAAGGGGCATTTCTAAGTATATGCGAGCCGGTAAAATCTCGAAAGTCATTTAAAGATACACACGCAGAGGATATAACATAATAAATTACATTTGCAGCGGAATCTAAATGACCAGAAAGGAATACTCGAATCCCAAATAACCATGCCATAGCGAGTATCACCCGGGAAGCCCATCCCTTCACGACCGCTACTAGCTCGAACTCCGAGTACCTAAAAGATATAGCCCACGACCGGGTCAGCCACAATACTCAACAATGATAACGATCACATCAACATAAACAATTACATACCAATGACTCTACAAGGCAAGAGTGCTTCCAATATACTCTTACTGTAGTAACCTTACCAATTCATGGTAACTCATATCAAATCAACCCTTACCACAAAGCCACACTTCACATTCTCGGTCAACATCGAATTCAGAAATGACCATTTGTACTGAATTCAAACAATGCCAAGATTCTAAAAACGTAAATATGGAATAATCGGTCCATGTCTAATTCTGTCCGCTAGATTACACAATCGAATTCCATATTTGATAAAACCGATAATACATGATACCTCTGTAGACCAATTGCCCCGGGACAATAACAAGTCCCGGATACCGATAAAAGTATGAATGCTCACACAAGCAATAATAACAAACAACCAATGCACCAAACGAGAATATCATTGACAAGATAACTCCACACAAGTTCAACAAAGAACCAACCACGAACGAGAATACCATCGATATGGTGAACCCCAACAAGATCAAATAAAGGATCAGCACGAATGAGATCACCAATGATATGGTAAACTCCAACAAGATTAATAAAGGATCAACGACAACCGAGAATACCAATGATAAGGTAACTCCAAACAAGAATAATAAAGGATCGACGACAACCGAGAATACCAACGAAAAAGTGAACTCCGACGAGATATATAAAAGATCAGTAACAAACGAAATTCAAAGGATATGGTGAACTCCATACGAGATATATAAAAGATCAGTAACAAACAAAATTCCAAAGAAAAGGTGATCTCTAGACGAGATATATAAAAGATTAGTAACGAACAAAATTCCAACGATCTCCAAACGAGATAAATAAAAGATTAGTAACAAACAAAATTCCAACGATATGGTTGTAATACCCGGTTGTGAATTCATTTATTATCATTCAGTAACTGTCACTCAGAATTTTTTTCACTCAGTAATAATCATTCATCATTCATATTCAGTCAACTATGTTCACCATTCGGCGTATTTTGGGATCATCACTGTTTGAGATCGAGCCGAGATTATTGTCATCATCATCATCATGTTTTGATTTTCAGTTTGAGAGGTAGCGCACGCTACACATTGTGGTTAGCGCGCGCTAATGAGGTGCATGTAACGCACGTAATGACTCAGTTTTAGCGCACGCTAGCGCAAGTGAGGCAGACAGTCCAGAAGGTACTGGGCTGATTTTGGAAATTCGTAGCGCACGCTACGAGTGGTAAGTAGCGTACGCTAACTATGCTGGTAACGCACGCTAAGACTTCAGAGTAGCGCACGCTAGCGCGCTCGCATCGAGGGACGAGGTTACGGACTCCGTGATTTTGGATACCAACTATCGGGTAGCGCACGCTAACATAAGGTTAACGTACGCTAAGGACAGCCGTTAGCGCACGCTACCAAAGGTACTTAGCGCACGCTAACGATTGATCGGGGTACTTGGACTATCGGTACACGCGTTAGCGCACGCTAACATCAGGAGTTAGCGCGCGCTAAGCTGGGACAGTATAAATAGGACAGTTTGGTCCAACTTTCGTCATTTCTTCATTTCTCAATCATTTCGGACGAGCTCGGGCGATTCGGAAAGGTCTTTTCGAGCTACAATCATCTAGCATCATCTTCAACCCTCTAAGTTGGATTAATCATCATCTAAATCAGTTTCATCACTCCAAATCAAGGTAATGATTCTTGGATCTAGAATTTCGAGTCTTGGGTGTTTTGCCTCCGATCTCTTCGTGTTAAATCGATATTATGTTGGAGTATGTTAGATATGGATTATCTATCTTGGATACATGTATTTCTACGGATTCATTGGTGTAATTTTTGGAATTTGTGAATAATTGAGGAATTGTTCAAGAACCCTTACGGGTTGACTTTGGAATTTTAGGGGTTTTCGACTAAATGTTGTTGAAATATCGTTCTAAGTATTCCTATTGGATTATTGATAGTATTCATGAGTTTTTGTGGTTTTGAATCATTCATTGGGAGTTGGTTTCGGATGTAAATGAGTTTTTGGTTGTAAACAATTGGAGATTGTTTACAACGCGTTTGTTTAAATGCCCCAATGAGTTTCGGGTATTGTTGTATCGACTTTTGAGTTGGTTGTGATTATGCTTGATTCATGTATTAAGAGAACTGTTGGTTTTTGTGTTGTTTAAGGTTGTTCAAGCGGACGGTAATTTCATTAAGGACGTTGATCGTGGAAGTACCTTCTCGCCTTCGGTTTGAGGCAAGTTTTATACTTGTACTGGTCAATGAGCTAATGTCATCATGTATGTGTATGAATGTGTTGTATCATTCCGAGACTTAGTCTCTTCATGAATTCATTGATATCAAGAGATCGTTCGATACGATACCTTTCGGCAATTTTGCCAAATGTTATTGTTGTTCGTTAACGGCCGATTCAAGGCATTGTGATACCCATTATTAATGTCATTGTCGATAGCCGATTCGCGGTATCGATGTATCGATTGTTGTTAATATAGATGTCAATTTAAGATATCGTTGAGATCATTGTTATTCTGCTCGGATTGTCATTAAAACCGTACAGGCCGATTTAAGGCATTGGCTTATTCATTTCTCATCTTCGTAAATCGGTAACCGATTAAAGGTGCCGAGGCATCCTTCATATCATTGTTATCGAATTGCCGTTCTCAGGTAAATCGAAATGTTCAATCATTCACTAAATCATTGTTATCGATTGACCTCTCTAAGGCAATCGAGGTATTCACTCATTCATCGTATCATTGTTATCGATTGGCGTTCTCGTGCAAATCAAGTGTTCAATCATTTATGGTATCATTGTTGTCGATTGACCGTTTTAGGCAATCAAGGTATTAAATCATCCATTGCATCATTGTTGTCGGTTGGCGTTCTAAGGCAATCGAGGTGTTAATTTGGGATCGCCAAGGACGGAGTCTATCCGTGTGTTACTATCATCGTGTTGGCCGACTCAAGGCGGCACACTATCATTCATTGTGATACGGCCGGATGCCGTGGCTTCGCCCTAATTGTGATACGGTGGATGCCGTGGCTTCGCCCTAATTGTGATACGGCCGATGCCGTGGCTTGCCCCTAATTGTGATACGGCCGATGCCGTGGCCGCCCTAATTGTGATACTGGTGGATGCCGTGGCTTCGCCCTCATTGTGATACGGCTTCGCCGTGGCTTCGCCCTCATTATTCTGACTTCTGGCTTTGACTTCAGTGTTTGTGATATTTGTTCATTTGAATGACTTTCGGGCCTTTATTATTGTCTGGTAATTTCATTGGAGCCTTCGGGCATTGTGATTCATAATTAATTCGATCTGGTTTGGTTCATGTCTTGTCATTCATTGTGGTATTCGTGATTTTGATTCGCCGTCGGGCACTTATGTTCTAACTGTCGAGCAGGTATTAATAGTATCTTGTGGGCATAGTATTGCACGAATGCTCGGTTCTTACCTTGGTTTGTGAGCATTTCGTATTATTATCATCATTGTACCATTTCATTACGCCTTTGGATGCATATCATGTTATACATGTATTTGATGTTCATTATCTGGATGATCGACCCGTGGCGGAACATGTTTTTCATGTTTTAGGTGCTTGCGAGGAGAGAGTTGAGACACGGGGGCATGATGATGGCGACGAGGCATTCAAGCGATACTAGTACGAGTTGATCATTGTCGGTCGATCGGTTGGAGTGTACTCCAGTCTTGTCAGTGTTGTCGTGTTGTATTACCCGAAAAGATTTTCGTGCATGTTGTTGTATTTCTTTTTTGGCCATGTAGGCTACTTTAGACGTTAAAATTCCTTATCGGAATACTGTGTCGGATATCATGGTAGGGACTATGATTTTCCCTTGTTGTGTTAATTAATGTATTTTTAGTCATTTTCGCCTGGTGGATCTCTGGCGTGGGGTCCACGGCCCGTAATAACCCAATAGGATTTGGGGTGTTACGAAATGGTATCAGAGATTTGGGTTGTGAAATACCCTGAGATGTGAGTTATGTGGTCCTACCGACGCGGTAGTAGTGGGATTGTCAGGTTATGACAATCTAGTCAGTCAGGTTTTGTGAGTCGTAATATTAGTACGACTGCATGAGTCATTCATTCATCGAGTCGTCGTCAGTGTATACTATTATGTCTAGACCTCTAATCTTCGTATTTACTGTGTAAGTACTCGATTCTCTTTATGTTCATACATTCATCATGTCATTAATTGTTCGTGCCTTGTTGAAACCTATATGTGATATTAGTGTTATGATTGATTCATGACTAATTGTTTTGGGACACGTGTGGCTTGTGTAAGCATTAAGGATCAACTCATTCATCGGTTAATAATCCTCAATCGTCATGCCGATCTTGTCGATTATGTTAATTCATTCATTACTCGGTCAATATCATTACTCACCAATTCATCACTCGGGTAATTCATTCATCACTCACCAATATCATTACTCGGTCACTTCATCACTCGGATAATTCATTCATTACTCACCAATATCATTACTCAGTCAATTCATCACTCGGATAATTCATTCATTACTCACCAATATCATTACTCACCAATTCATCACTCAGATAATTCATTCATTACTCACCAATATCATTACTCGGTCAATTCATCACTCGGATAATTCATTCATCACTCACCAATATCATTACTCACTCAATTCATCACTCGGATAATTCATTCATTACTCAGTCAATATCATTACTCAGTCAATTCATCACTCAGATAATTCATTCATCACTCAGTCAATATCATTACTCAGTCAATTCATCACTCAGATAATTCATTCATCACTCAGTCAATATCATTACCCAGTTAATTCATCACTCAGTTAACTCATTCATCACTCAGTTAATTCATTCCTCATTCAGTCAATCTCATTGTTCAGTTAATTCACTAATCATTCAGCCCATCTCACGGTTCAGTTGTTGATCTTGAGGATCTAATTTTCAACCTTGTTAACTTGTTCAAGGTAATCATTTCAGGAATTTCATCAGGCAATCATGTTACCTCATTTGATGTTTCATACGGTCTTATCATACTCTGACGTAATGTCGACGATCATTTCATTAAATCAGTAATGCATTCATTGTGTTAGAGCGTGTATGCTCATTGTTGTCACTCTGTAACGTAATCATAATACGATATTCATGCGGAATCTATAATCATGTGACTTTCCTACTTCAGTATGGATAGAGTCGCAGAGGACGCAGGGGAAGAGCGCGGTGCGGGCCGGAACCCGGATCTCGTGTGCATGCCCACACGAACGCGAGGGATATCATTAATTCATCAAACAATGAGGCTACTCATTCATCGCCAGATAATCATTTACTTGTCGAGTCGTACGAGAGGCATCTCACTCGGAAGGTGTTCGGGTTGATCCATTCATATTTATGCGGGGCATGATGGCCTGGATGACTCGGATGACGCGGATAGTGGAGACCATGCGGACCTCGATGGGTTGTGGTCCACCGCAGGGATACAGTGCCATTTCATGGGCCGGAGGAGTGAATCGATTGTTGGCGATCTCTCGTCAGATGCCGCCTACTTTTGAGGGTTCGTCAGAACCAGCTGATATTGTTCATTGGCTCGAGCATTTTGATAAACTCTTCGACATGGTTCAGTGTCCGGAGGAGAGTAAAGTGGCAGTAGCGGCTTATTACTTGAGTAAGGGCGCTTATTCGTGGTGGCATTCAGTGAAACCCATCGATCGTGATAGTATTTGGAGCGAGTTCAAGACTCTCATGTTAGAGAGGTATTATCCGGCTCCACTTCGTGAAGCTAAGTTGTCAGATGTTTTGAACCCCGAACCCGATGGGGACGAGGGTGTTATTGTCATCGCTGAGAAGTTTCAGGGACTACTTCAGTTTGCTTCGTCAATTATCCGTACTGAGGCGGATAAAATTAAGTATTTTAGCAAGAGGCTAAATCCAGCATTGAGGATGCAGTTGTTCAACCACAATTGTAATTCACTTAGTGAGTTCATCGGGAAGGCTCTTGGAGCAGAGCTTTTGATCAAGGAGCTTACTCGAAGCATCCTTGATTTCTTCGTAAGAGGACTAGAATGCCGGCTCGTTCGGAGGGACATCGGGCTCCGCCATCCAAGGGGTCGTTTTCTAGTCGTCTTCGTCGGGACAACATCTTCCTCTCGGCGACGAGTTATTGTTGTTTGCTTTAATCGTGATTCAAGAGTCACGTTAGTACCGGTGCACGGTGCCGGCTATTGTTTGTTTTCGTGTGGGAGGCGGGGACACCGGCGAAATCTGCCGGGGGTTCTAGCGCGGTAAATCTCAAGAGAGCTCGAGGGCCTCGAGAGACTTCGTTACTCCAGCCCGTGCATCATCCAAGGGACCCTATCGGGCTTCGAGGGCGGAGGTAAGGACATTCATCACCGGTTTGAACAAGTTAATTCTTGTGCGTTAATAGTATAATCATTCATTTCATTGTCGTTCATTCATTCATATAATTCATTCATCATATATATCAATCATATGGGGACTCATAATTATCGATTAATCATTCAATTCATGAGGAACGGCGGTTCCAATCACTTCAGGGATCTATCACTCATGACGTTATTAATTCACCTTGGTGAGTCATTCCAAATCCTTGTCGGATTTGTAGTCATTTATCATTCATCATTCATTTTTGTCACTTTCATTCTCGTGACCTTCTGAGATCATAGTTAGTGGCGAGTTTATCGTCGGATATACCTTTAATCGTTGAGATAGAGGAAATCGATGATATGGAAGGATATCGATGTTGGGTACATTTGAGATGTAACCTTGTTTTTGGATGACTGTGTTAATCTATCAGTAATAATGTATCGTGACCGTGGATCATTTATTGTTGATCTATCTTATTATGATTATATTTGAGAATCTTGAGATTTGGATCATTTGTTGGGAGTTCATACCTCCGGCGTTGTGCTCGAGATTTCGTGATAATTTGAGAAATCGTTCACTGTGTTTCGAGACGTCAAGTCTTGGGGACTTGGGCTTGCGGTTGATTTGGTCCCGAGGACTATTTGGGCGTTATTGTTTTCAGATCGTGAGGGATAGTTCATATACCGAGTGGTTTACCCTCAGTTTCGAGGACGAAACTCTTTTTAAGGGGGGGAGTATGTAATACCCGGTTGTGAATTCATTTATTATCATTCAGTAACTGTCACTCAGAATTTTTTTCACTCAGTAATAATCATTCATCATTCATATTCAGTCAACTATGTTCACCATTCGGCGTATTTTGGGATCATCACTGTTTGAGATCGAGCCGAGATTATTGTCATCATCATCATCATGTTTTGATTTTCAGTTTGAGAGGTAGCGCACGCTACACATTGTGGTTAGCGCGCGCTAATGAGGTGCATGTAACGCACGTAATGACTCAGTTTTAGCGCACGCTAGCGCAAGTGAGGCGCATTCGGAAGGTCTTGGGCTGATTTTTGAAATTCGTAGCGCAGGCTACGAGTGGTAAGTAGCGACGCTAACTATGCCGGTAACGCACGCTAAGACTTCGAGTAGCGCACGCCAGCGCTCGCATCGAGAGGACGATGAGGTTACGGACTCCGTGATTTTGGATACCAACTATCGGGTAGCGCACGCTAACATAAGGTTAACGTACGCTAAGGACAGCCGTTAGCGCACGCTACCAAAGGTACTTAGCGACGCTAACGATTCGATCGAAGTCTTGGACTACCGGTACAGCGTTAGCGCACGCTAACATCGGGAGTTAGCGCGCTAAGTGGGACGATATAAATAGGGCGATTTGGTCCAACTTTCGTCATTTCTTCATTTCTCAATCATTTCGGACGAGCTCGGGCGATTCGGAAAGGTCTTTTCGAGCTACAATCATCTAGCATCATCTTCAACCCTCTAAGTTGGATTAATCATCATCTAAATCAGTTTCATCACTCCAAATCAAGGTAATGATTCTTGGATCTAGAATTTCGAGTCTTGGGTGTTTTGCCTCCGATCTCTTCGTGTTAAATCGATATTATGTTGGAGTATGTTAGATATGGATTATCTATCTTGGATACATGTATTTCTACGGATTCATTGGTGTAATTTTTGGAATTTGTGAATAATTGAGGAATTGTTCAAGAACCCTTACGGGTTGACTTTGGAATTTTAGGGGTTTTCGACTAAATGTTGTTGAAATATCGTTCTAAGTATTCCTATTGGATTATTGATAGTATTCATGAGTTTTTGTGGTTTTGAATCATTCATTGGGAGTTGGTTTCGGATGTAAATGAGTTTTTGGTTGTAAACAATTGGAGATTGTTTACAACGCGTTTGTTTAAATGCCCCAATGAGTTTCGGGTATTGTTGTATCGACTTTTGAGTTGGTTGTGATTATGCTTGATTCATGTATTAAGAGAACTGTTGGTTTTTGTGTTGTTTAAGGTTGTTCAAGCGGCCGGTAATTTCATTAAGGACGTTGATCGTGGAAGTACCTTCTCGCCTTCGGTTTGAGGCAAGTTTTATACTTGTACTGGTCAATGAGCTAATGTCATCATGTATGTGTATGAATGTGTTGTATCATTCCGAGACTTAGTCTCTTCATGAATTCATTGATATCAAGAGATCGTTCGATACGATACCTTTCGGCAATTTTGCCAAATGTTATTGTTGTTCGTTAACGGCCGATTCAAGGCATTATGATACCCATTATTAATGTCATTGTCGATAGCCGATTCGCGGTATCGATGTATCGATTGTTGTTAATATAGATGTCAATTTAAGATATCGTTGAGATCATTGTTATTCCTGTTCGGATTGTCATTAAAACTATACAGGCCGATTTAAGGCATTGGCTTATTCATTTCTCATCTTCGTCGTCGGTAACCGATTAAAGGTGCCGAGGCATCCTTCATATCATTGTTATCGAATTGCCGTTCTCAGGTAAATCGAAATGTTCAATCATTCACTAAATCATTGTTATCGATTGACCTCTCTAAGGCAATCGAGGTATTCACTCATTCATCGTATCATTGTTATCGATTGGCCGTTCTCAGGCAAATCGAAGTGTTCAATCATTTATGGTATCATTGTTGTCGATTGACCATTTTAGGCAATCGAGGTATTAAATCATCCGCTGCATCATTGTTGTCGGTTGGCCGTTCTAAGGCAATCGAGGTGTTAATTTGGGACTGTCAAGGACGGAGTCTATCCGTGTGTTACTATCATCGTGTTGGCCGACTCAAGGCAAAGACACTATCATTCATTGTGATACGGCCGGATGCCGTGGCTTCGGCCCTAATTGTGATACGGTGGATGCCGTGGCTTCGCCCTAATTGTGATACGGCCGGATGCCGTGGCTTCGCCCTAATTGTGATACGGTGGATGCCGTGGCTTCGGCCCTAATTGTGATACGGTGGATGCCGTGGCCGGCCCTAATTGTGATACGGTGGATGCCGTGGCTTCGGCCCTCATTGTGATACGGCTTCGTGCCGTGGCTTCGACCCTCATTATTACGGCTTGGTGTTTTGACTTCAGTGTTTGTGATATTTGTTCATTTGAATGACTTTCGGGCCTTTATTATTGTCTGGTAATTTCATTGGAGCCTTCGGGCATTGTGATTCATAATTAATTCAGTCTGGTTTGGTTCATGTCTTGTCATTCATTGTGGTATTCTGTGATTTTGATTCGCCGTCGGGCACTTATGTTCTAACTCGTCGAGCAATTATTAATAGTATCTTTGTGGGCATAGTATTGCACGAATGCTCGGTTCTTACCTTGGTTTGTGAGCATTTCGTATTATTATCATCATTGTACCATTTCATTACGCCTTTGGATGCATATCATGTTATACATGTATTTGATGTTCATTATCTGGATGGTGACCAGTGGGGCGGAACATGTTTTTCATGTTTTAGGTGCTTGCGAGGAGAGAGTTGAGACACAGGGGCATGATGATGGCGACGAGGCATTCAAGCGATACTAGTACGAGTTGATCATTGTTGGTCAGTCGGTTGGAGTGTACTCCAGTCTTGTCAGTGTTGTCGTGTTGTATTACCCGAACAGATGTTCGTGGATGTTGTTGTATTTCTTTTTTGGCCATGTAGGCTACTTTTGACGTTAAAATTCCTTATCGGAATACTGTGTCGGATATCATGGTAGGGACTATGATTTTCCCTTGTTGTGTTAATTAATGTATTTTTAGTCATGTTCGCCTGGTGGATCTCCTGGCGTGGGGTCCACGGCACTGTAATAACCCAATAGGATTTGGGGGTGTTACAATGGTGATCTCCAGACGAGATCAGGAAAGGATCAACAACGAACGAGATTACCAACGATATGATGATCTCTATACGAGATCAAGAAAGGATCAAAAGAGAACGAGAATACCAACGACATGGTAAACTCCCACAAGATCGATAAAGGACCACAGGGACAGATACATGAGAGAATAAAATCGTCCAACATATACAAATCACATATATGGGATTTCGAAGACAAACCCGACCATCAAACATATCCGATTATACATGGACTATGAACGACCAAACAATATGACTCAAGATGGACGTCAGGATATGCCCGATCCGGAAATGTGTCTGTGTACAAGCCACCCACAGGTATCGATCGAATACACGTCTGGTCTCGTACTAATCAGTCTCACAAAGTATGTCTCGTGTGCGATTCAATATGAGGTTGAAACCAACACATGCTACACGTGCCCCCTGAAAATCCCACACATGACCGATCAGTACGTATCTGACTCCAGATATGTCACGACACAACATGACAACAAAACTCGAAGAAATGCATATCTAATAAGAATCGGAAGACTTCCCAATTGAGCAACGATAGCTCGATCATGAAGGACTGACACGACCACAATGTAGTATTCCCGTCAGACAACGATTCACAAAATGCTCGACAAGTCATGTAATAGCACATAAACCCCAAGGCCGCAGCCAAGGGTCACGGAAGCATCTACTCAGGAATACTCCGGACCGTGGGTGCCAGATTCTTGTCTTATCCCTCAACACAGTTCCACACGGGTACCATTCAGGTTTTATCCCCAACACATCGGCCCATCAAATCACAATTCAAAGAAAAAGCACATCGCTAAATAAACCAAACAATGATGCACACTCATCACATGAAACATTAACACACATGCAATAATGCAACAGGATGATTAAAATCGAATTGCGCAGCGGAAAATAAACCGGTCCAATCGGATAAAACCAAACCACAAAAACGGACCGATCAAGCATCATATAAATGAATATAAATAACGAGGAAGAGAATAAAAGAATACTTACCCTCGTAGTCCTTTGATAATATAATCTTCGAAGGAAAAACCCGAGCAAGCCTTTTCCCGATTACCGACTCGAACACGAATCCAATTCGTTGTAGCTTGTTTGAATGATCCAACACCGAAAATGCCGAATGTCTCTACTTCACACGCGTCGGATATTGATCGGAAAAATAGTATGTCAATTCGTTCTCAAAGAACACGGCTAGGAATCGACACAATATTTTTCTTCTCTTCTCTTCTTCCATTTCTTTCTCTCTAAGGTGAACAAGAAAAATGAAAATAAAATTTTCTTCCTCCTCATGTGATAACTCACGGCTGAACCACTATCTTTGTGGGGTGTGTTTTTCAACTCATCAATGAGGTGTAAAAGACATCTCAATATATAATACAAATTGATATCAAAATGATTAGATTCAGAATCTCATGCATTTTGTCCTCAACTTTGTAAAATATGACTAACACACCCCACACAACACATGGTGAATTTCCAAGCATGAGAGGGGGCACTTGAGTTTAGGTGAGAAAACGAGCCGAGCCAATCGGTTCGTGTACCAGACATTCGCGTGTCTAGTCCGTTAAATACACTTTGTTTTATCCCAAATGTATTTATACTTAATTAATTAATCTAATTAATTAATTTTATCAAATACAAAATTATAATAATATATTTCCAAGAAATAATTATTTATGAATTAAATTAATTATCCAGTAATTAATTTCAATTCACTAGACCACATGATTTATCAAATAAATCAAATTAGATATCTAATATCCAATATTAATGAAGAGATAATAAATACATATTTATCCATCCAATATCCTTGTGCGCGACTCCGTAGGTCCGTCTTAGTCGGCAATGGGAGGAACCAAGGAGTACGGGTAACACTTAGCCAGTCTAGTGCTTCGTACCGTAACCCAACTAAGAACGAATGATCGGATCATTCCAAAACCATTATGTCGTGAATACCGTATACGTATAAACCCTTCAATCATATGTCCCGGTCAAGTATTAGGGTCACGGTAAAGTCAAAGCCTACTGTAACTTGACTCTATGCTTTCTGTTAATGCAAACTGAGATCATCGAGCTCTCGTGTATCAAATACAACAAGCTCTAAATGCTTTGGCCAAAGACTTATAATCTCATTTGCCATTAACCGCATAGGACATTTACCTGCTCACTTACAGGAGAAAGAATTCTATCTTGGTATTCAGTAGAGACTGCTACATGCCCACTAAGTTGCATTTCGAGGTTGACCCCACCCACCGGCGATTAGATCGAACTACTCTAATGACTGACTCAATGTCACAAGCACATCTCCTACTGAAACCTCAAGTCAAAGGTCCACGTATACCTATCACAACCTTTCGATCCAGTCATTGACAAACCCTGAGTGATATCCATGTGACCGAATTGAGGTGAGTCGTGTTCAAGTACACTAATCTCATTAGCATACCTATAACGTGTGCTCCCACTAACTCTTAGTGAAGACCGGCACTCTACATGTCAAAGTACACGGTATACAAGTCTTGTCTAAACTTATTTGCCCAGTTAAGTTTTATCGACTTGCGAACGAGTTAAGCATTCGAGCTCTAAACATTTGCAGTGCCTATCTCCTTATCTCCAGAAGGAGTAGAATGTTTGCTCTCAAATGCAAGGACTATTATTCTATATACCAAATCACAATGCCAGTGATATACAATAATATAGAAATAATTATTGCCTTATTAAATATTCATAATTAAAATACAAATACTGTCACTCTCTCATCCTCTGAGTGGCATTCGAGGGCATATCCCTAACAATCTCCCACTTACACTCAATGCCACAAACTATGGTATCTAATACCCATACTCTCCAGATGTCTCTCTTAGACCTTCTGAGATAGTGGCTTGGTAAGCGGATCAACAATGTTATTTGCTGTGTCTACTCTCTGCAGTATAACATTTCCTTCCTGAACCATTTCTCTCACAAAATGATATTTTCTCGCAATATGTTTGGTATTGTGGTGAGCCCTAGGCTCCTTAGCCTGTGAAACAGCTCGTCGTTGTCACAAAACAGCGTCACGGGTTTCTCCGCATTAAGAACCACTTGGAGTTCCTCAGTGAACTTCTTAATCCAAAAAGCTTCTTTAGCAGCCTCCGTGGCTGCCTGATATTTGGCTTGACATGTAGAGATAGCAGTCGAGCTTTACTTGGCACTTCTCCAAGAAACTGCCCCACCATTCAGAGTGAAGATATACCCTGATGTGGACATCTGAGCATCCATGTCCCCCAAAAAATCTGAGTCTGTATAGCCCATCACTCTAATTTCTCCACCACCGTATGTAAGAACCAAGTCTTTAGTCCTCCTTAGGTAGTTAAGAATGTTCTTTACAGCAGTCCAATGTTCCTGCCCTGGATTTGACTGAAACCGACTTACTACGCTCACAACATAGGCAATGTCCGGTCTAGTGCAAATCATAGCGTACATGAGGCTACCTACTGCCGAAGCATAGGGCACCTTACTCATTTCCTTTCTGTCTTCCTCACTTTGAGGACACATCTCTAAGGAAAGTTTTGCACCATGTTGCATAGGAAGGAACCCTCTTTTAGAATCTTCTATCCTAAATCGCTTCAAGATCTTTTCTATATAGAGGGCTTGGGAAAGACCTAACATTCTTTTCGCTCTATCCCGGTAGATACGAATATCCAGAATATAGGTAGCTTCTCCCAAGTCTTTCATTGAGAACTCCTTAAAAAGCCAAGCTTTCACAGAACTGAGCATTCCTACGTCGTTTCCTATAAGTAAAATGTCATCTACATATAGTATTAAGAACGCAATTTTGCTCCCACTAACCTTCTTGTAAATACAGGGCTCCTCTTCGTTTTAGACAAAATCAAACTCTTTGACTGTCTCGTTAAAACGAAGATTCTAACTCCGTGAAGCTTGCTTCAGTCTATAAATGGCACGCTGAAGTTTGCATACTTTATGAATATTGGTTTGAGATATGAATCCCTTAGGCTGTTCCATGTAAATCTCCTCCTCGAGGAATCCATTTAGGAATGCTGTTTTCACATCCATTTGCCATATTTCATAATCTAAGTGGGCTGCTATGGCAAGCATCATGCGAATAGACTTAATCATAGCTACAGGCGAGGTCTCGAAGTAATCGATTCCTTCTATTTGGGAATAACCCTTTGCCACAAGCCTGGACTTATTGGTATCAACCTTGCCATCTCCATCAGTCTTTCTTTTATAGATCCATTTGTTTCCAATAGGCACTATGCCTTTAGGATGATCTACTAAAGTCCAGACCTGATTAGCATGCATTGAGTCTATCTCAGCTTCCATAGCTTCTTACCACTTGGTGTAGTCAACATCTACCATCGCTTGGTCGTATGTAGAAGGATCATTCTCTTGACTACTTTCTGTCATCTCATGGACACCCAGTTCCTCTTGATGCAGATAGACATAACTCTCAGGTAATTGAGAAATTCTACTAGACTTGCGAGGTTGTGTTTGTATTTCAGAAGGTTGGCTTTTAATATCTTGCATAGGTGTCTCATTTGGTGTTTCTTTTATTTCTTCCAAAGAAATATTTCTACCTGCCCCTCCTTCCTGAATAAACTGATCTTCCAGGAAGTGTGCTTGTATAGCAATGATGATCCTATGATCTTCGTGCATGTAGAATAGATATCCCATGGAATCCCCTGGATATCCTATGAAACGACCTTTCACAGACCTAGTTTCTAATTTCTCTACTTTAGTCTTCTTGACATAAGCAGGGCATCCCTAAATACTAATGTGATTAAGACTTGGTTTCCTACCTCTCCACATCTCATGTGGAGTCTTAGGAATGGATTTGGAAGGAAATCTGTTCAAGATATGCACAGCAGTAAGGAGCGCGTAACCCCACAGATAAATCGGTAAATCAGTATAGTTAAGCATGGAGCGAACCATGTCTAACAAGGTTCGATTCCTTCTTTCTGATACTCCATTTAATTGTGGAGTAGTTGGAGGAGTCAATTATGACAGTATTCCTAGTTCTTTTAAGAACTCATCAAATTCGGTACTCATGTACTCACCACCCCGGTCTGACCGAAGAGTCTTAACACGGTTACCTGTTTGATTTTCAACTAGGGCTTTAAATTCCTTGAATTTATCAAAAGCTTCAAACTTATGTTTCATTAACTACACGAATCCATACCTGGTATGGTCATCAGTGAATGTAATGAAATACTGAAAGCCGTCTCGTGCCACTTCAAAAGGGCCACAGACGTCGGTATGGATCAATCCAGTTTTTTGACTCTTTCAAAAGTCCCTGCGAAGGGTAACTTAGTCATTTTGCCTTGAAGGCAAGATTCACAAGTTGGATAGGGATCTGATCCCAATGGACCCGTAAGACCATCTTTCTCCATTTTATGAACCTTGGTCTGACCGATATGACCAAGTCTAAGATGCCACTTAAGTGCTTGGTTCGTTTCATCCCTACCACGCTTCCTAGTTATAGTGTTCACAGTTGTTTTATTCGTTAGATTTAAATGGTATAAACCATTTAATAATGTAGCAGTACCAACCAATTAATTTCTAAAATAAATACGACAGGACCCATCTTCAATAAAGAAGTGAAATCCCTTTCGGTCCATGACCGGAATTGATACAATATTTTTGTGCCCCTTGGGCAAAACAAGTACATCATCTAAAGTAAGAATAAAACCAGATTCTAAATCCAACATAAGGGATCCGATATCAGAAGCCTCGACACTATGCCCACTTCCGACGGTGACCATCACCTCCCCTGAATCAAGCTTCCTACTTCATTCCAGATCCTGATTCATTGTACAAATGTGAGCACTCGCACCGGAATCAAGTATCCAAGAAGTAGAATATACAGTTACAGAACAATTTGTTTCTAAAACCAGTAGTTCCGTACCTGAAGGCGCATTACGGTCAAGCTTTGGACAGTACCTCTTCCAGTGGCCTAGCTCACCGCAGTTGAAGCATACATCTTTTTTCTTGGCCCCCTTGATCTTTTGAACCATTGGGGCCTTGCCCTTTCCCTTGTCGATCTTGGCTATTAGACCTAACTGCTTCTTGTTCTTTTTCTTCTTATTCTTGGACTTCCAAGTCCCAGAAGAAATCACAAGTGCAACTTCCTTTCCCTTTGTCTTCATCTGAGACTGGGCAGTCGTCAGTTTGTTCATTATCCCCGCTAAGTTACATGCAATCTCATTGCAGTTGAAGTTCATGACAAATTGTGAAAAGGAGTCAGGAAGTGACTGCAGGATAATGTCAGTTTGGAGAGATGCATGCATCTGAAAATCAAGAGCTTCCAATCTCTCAATCATCGAGATCATCTTGAGGACATGGTCCCCAACCCTCTCTCCTTCCTTCATCCTAGCGCCGAATAATTGCTTCGATATCTCATATCTAGCAGTTCGGCTATGCTCTCTATAGAGCTCAGCCAGGTGCGATAAGATGGCTCTCGAAGACGTCAT
Organism: Orobanche coerulescens; assembly: GCA_033398695.1. Taxonomy (NCBI): domain Eukaryota; kingdom Viridiplantae; phylum Streptophyta; class Magnoliopsida; order Lamiales; family Orobanchaceae; genus Orobanche; species Orobanche coerulescens. The sequence continues at coordinate 121,811,912 of CM065807.1, read as the reverse complement.
CTTTTCATGGGCTCGTTGAAGCTCATTGGTCATTGAGCCTAACATGTACCCTCGCACTTTTATGTCGTCTTTTACCCATTTCTCATAAGTATCGACATCTTCCTGATTAGCTCGGGTTCTTGCGGGAGCCGCTGGGATGTCCGCCTCCAAGACGTATCGCAGCATTTCCTTAGTTAGGACAATCCTAAAGTTCCGAAGCCAGTCCACATAGTTTGGACCAGTCAGGACGTTCTTTTCAAGTAGTATAGCGAGTGGGTTCATTGTCATATTGACATTTTTGTTAACTGCAGAGACTAATTTAAGATTCGTTAGTGATTGTATAATCGCGATCCGTGTAAAGAATTTAAAGACTTTCTTTATTCATAACTCGGCTCCCACTATTTTATCGGCATTTACACACTCCCATGTTAAATCCGGAAGTCTTGGGTGACTTCATAGTGATGATCAATTTCTTTACAAAGTTTAATAGAGGGCAACCCATACGGTTTCTATTCTATTATTCTTTATAAAGTGGTGTCTAACACCAACCCATCTAATGGATGATTCAATTTTCTTTTACCCCTAGTTCACTTGCCCTCAACCCATTCGGTTTCTATGGCTCGCTGAACTATCTAAGTTTAAACCGTCAACTCCTATTAGTCTGACAATTGAATCTTACCCGGCAACCCATACGGTTTATAGGGGTTTGATTTGTCACAACCAAAGACATCTAATGCACTCTAGGAATTTATCAACTTTCCCCAAAAATATTACCCCGACATACTCGGAAGAATAATATTCCGGTTTAGATTTCAATTTTCCATGAGTTTGACGGAGGGTAGGAAACCTCGTAACCTTTATAACTCAGTGTTTGTAAGTGGGAGTATTAACGCGATTATATGTTACACTTTGCACATTAATCCGTTTATAAGCGCGGTTTGTCTGCTTGTTTGTTTGTCATACAATATGAAAACATACACAACCTAAAACTAACACCATGCAGTTCATGGACCATTCCTAGAAAAAAAACATTGTAATCTAATTACATGTCTTTGGTCTTGAATCTTCATCTACTCGAGCGGATCTTCCTCCGGTCTTCGTCATTACATATAAATTTTACATTTGAAAAATTGCATCCTATATAAATTTTCTAGTAAAATAAATAGGCTGAAAACGGCCTTTACAACCCAATCAAACAAAACAAACGATTCAAAACTAGTTCCATGAACTACATCCCCATTCAAAATTAATGCAACAATTACATTAAAATAAATGGCAATAATGATTAATCTAAAATTGATCTAATCAACAAAAATTAATCCAACAATTAGAATTAATCCAATTAATTCACTTAACCGTTAATTTTAATTTGCTCCGGACAAAATAAATATTTCATTAAATTAATCCCCTTAAAATAAAATTACCATAATTATATTTTAGTCAAATTAAATCCAATTTAATTTGCGGAAAATTAATTTACCGAACGAAATATAAAAATGGAGTCGGAAAACACAAGGCGGGCCAAGCCAAGCGACAGCCCGGCATTTGACCATTGACCATTGACCCAGTCTAGCCCGACCCAAATTCTGCCGGGTCAAACAATTTTCCGGCTCATTTTTTCATCCCGAATCCAAAAATAATATTTTTTTTAATTTTTATATTACATAATTAAATCAGTTTTTCAAAAGAAAAATAGATTTATATTGTAACATAAAATCATGAAAAATAATTTTTAGATGAACAATAAAACATCAACAATTAAAACGATTATGATTCTAAATCATAAAAAATAATCAAGCATTCCAAATGCAAATATCAAATATACGATTGCATAAACCTCGCTCCGATATCACTGTTGGGTTTCGGTAATTAAAATCGAATTGCGCAGCGGAAAATACACCGGTCCAACCGGATAAAACCAAACCCCAAAAACGGACCGATCAAGCATCATATAAACGAATATAAATAACGAGGAAGAGAATCAAAGAATACTTACCCTCGTAGTCCTTTGATAATATAATCTTCGAAGAAAAAACCCGAGCAAGCCTTTTCCCGATTACCGACTCGAACACGAATCCAATTCGTTGTAGCTTGTTTGAATGATCCAACACCGAAAATACCGTATGTCTCTACTTCACATGCGTCGGATATTGATCGGAAAAATAGTATGTCAATTCGTTCTCAAAGAACACGGCTAGGAATCGACACAATATTTTTCTTCTCTTCTCTTCTTCCTTTCCTTTCTCTCTAAGATGAACAAAAAAATGAAAATAAAATTTTCTCCCTCCTCTTGTGATAACTCACGGCTGAACCACTATCTTTGTGGGGTGTGTTTTTCAACTCATCAATGAGGTGTAAAAGACATCTCAATATATAATACAAATTGATATCAAAATGATTAGATTCCAAATCTCATGCATTTTGTCCTCAACTTTGTAAAATATGACTAGCACACCCCACACAATACATGGTGAATTTCCAAGCATGAGAGGGGGGCGGCCCACTTGAGTTTAGGTGAGAAAACGAGCCGAGCCACTCGGTTCGTGTACCGGACATTCATGTGTCTAGTCCGTTAAATACACTTCATTTTATCCCAAATATATTTATACTTAATTAATTAATCTAATTAATTAATTTTATCAAATACAAAATTATAATAATATATTTCCAAGAAATAATTATTTATGAATTAAATTAATTACCCGGTAATTAATTTCAATTCACTAGACCGCATGATTTATCAAATAAATCAAATTAGATATCTAATATCCAATATTAATGAAGAGATAATAAATATATATTTATCCATCCAATATCCTTGTGCGCGACTCCGTAGGTCCGTCTTAGTCGGCAATGGGAGGAACCATGGAGTACAGGTAATACTTAGCCAGTCTAGTGCTTCGTACCGTAACCCAACTAAGAACGAATGATCGGATCATTACAAAACCATTATCTCGTGAATACCGTATACGTATAAATCCTTCAATCATATGTCCCGGTCAAGTATTAGGGTCACGGTAAAGTCAAAGCCTACTGAAACTTGACTCTATGCTTTCTGTTAATGCAAACGGAGATCATCGATTTCTCGTGTATCAAATACAACTAGCTCTAAATTCTTTGGCCAAAGACTTATAATCTCATTTGCCATTAACCGCATAGGACATTTACCTGCTCACTTACAGGAGAAAGAATTCTATCTTGGTATTCAGTAAGACTGCTACTTGCCCACTAAGTTGCATTTCGAGGTTGACCCCACCCACCGGCGATTGGATCGAATTACTCTAATGACTAACTCAATGTCACAAGCACATCTCCTACTGAAACCTCAAGTCAAAGGTCCACGTATACCTATCACAACCTTTCGATCCAGTCATTGACAAACCCTGAGTGATATCCATGTGACCGAATCGAGGTGAGTCGTGTTCGAGTACACTAATCTCATTAGCATACCTATAACGTGTGCTCCCACTAACTCTTAGTGAAGACCGGCACTCTACATGTCAAAGTACATGATATACAAGTCTAGTCTAAACTTATTTGCCCAGTTAAGTTTTATCGACTTGCGAACGAGTTAAGCATTCGAGCTCTAAACATTTCCAGTGCTTATCTCCTTATCTCCATAAGGAGTAGAATGTTTGCTCTAAAATGCAAGGACTATATACCAAAATTACAATACCAGTGATATACAATAATATAGAAATAATTATTGCCTTATTCAATATTTATAATTACAATACAAATACTCTCACTCTCTCATCCTCTGAGTGGCATTCGAGGGCATATCCCTAACACTAATATCCCTGAACGAGTACGCAATTATACAAATAGTCCAGAATGGAGTAAAATTCATCACTATCAACAATCCATCACCTTGAGATCAATGTCTGCACGGTAAACTATCCTCGATATCCAACATCTCATATAATTGGCCAAAGATAATTCACATCTCCGTTTCCACCAGACATGTTTAAATTGTACACATTATGATTTATCCCAGTCCAAGCATAATATACATACCATCATCCCGATAACTCATATAAATAATATCATTGCCATATGAATCATAAATGAAATGAAATCGAAACCATTTATTAAAGATTATGAACTGAGCAAGAATAACTTGCCTTGATACCGATACGACGAAGCCGTTACCAATCCCATCGTCTTCATATACAAATTCCTCAGCCCCGACCAAGGCGATCCATGCATTCTCCAATCTCAATCGTGGCACATCGGTTAAATCTACGATCACTTATCACAACCTAATGCAATAATCAATTAACAATACGTTCGATAATAATCAAAAACCGATATAATCAACCAATCAAACTCAATGGTTCAACAATAACTCGATCATATATGAAACCAAACCGTTCAACTCATACAATTACGAATACAAGTCACAATTCGATAATCGATCAATTATAACAAGTGTCCCAACGTTCTCGATTCCGACTTCAACCTTAATTACGATTTTAACAGGGTTCCTTCTTGTTCATATTCGTAAAATCATAGAAAACCAATTACCGTTTATTATCCAAATAATCACATGCCGAAATTAACCGTAATCTTTCCAAATTCCATTCATAAATCACGATATATATAACTCAAGAGTTCTTCAAGAACACTAGTCCGTAATCACATTCATACTCAACAAAACGATGTCTTCTAACATCTAAACAATCACTTAATTCACAATCCAAGGCATATCTCATTTTGTTCTTCAATATACAATTCATATAACCTCAAGAATCACAACAACACCATAACGATCATCATACGAAGAAGAACATCAACAAAAATATCAAATCCGAATCAAAGAGAAGAGTTTTTCAGCATACCTATTGAAGAAGAACTACAACGATCAAACACTTCCAAAAACATCAAGAACTCCAAGCCTCAAGCTCCTAATCAAATCATCAAGGTCTCAACCAAGGTAGAAGGGTCTGAAATAGGATTGAAAGTGAAGAGGGACGAAGCTGGGGTGGAAAATATGTTTCTTCTCGTGAAGAAATGAAAGACCGATCCTTAATATATAATCTGCACAGCTTGTTACGTACGTTAAGACCCAACCTTAACATATGTATGCCCTTTTAACGTACACTACATGTCCTGCATAGCGTACGTAATCGGCATCCAGGGTTCACTGTCATATTTCGTGGCATGCATTACGTACGTAATTTCCTTGCCATAGAGTATGTAATGTAGCTGTTGACTTGCTACAGTGCTATACTTGTTTACGTAAGTAATAGGCTATCCTTAACATACGTAAAGCTCGATGTTGACTCGCCTGTCCACATCCGCGCCGAAAGCTGCCGACACTGGGCCCACCTGCCGACCACAGCTCGGACCTGTTCGATTCTCTTCATAACGTACGTTATGTACTCAACCTAACGTACGTTAAGCTCGTTTCGTTACGTACGTAAGATCCTCTACTTAGCGTACGCTACGCTTGAACATTTACGTACGTAAGCTCATATGCTTAGCGTACGTAATGGCTTTTATACTTAGCCATTTTTGCCCCTCTGTGTCGTCCCAATATACCGAACACGTAAACGCAACATACTGAATACATATACTCGTTCCGATAACATTCTCATACGATATCCTCAATTGCAATTGTCGACCAAGTACGAAAATTATACAAATACTCATATAGTATATCCGACATCGAAAGACATATCAAGTATGTAATATCCTAGAATTAAAAATAACCTCGATAGATATACTGGTACAACTGTCACGGTTCCCAAAATTATTCATCCATACTGCATTGGTCCCACTCTGTACAGTACAACTCAGATAAAACAATGCGAAAAATTCTTAGCGAAATTCTAGGATATTACATATCTTCCCACTTAAATAAGTTTCGTCCTCGAAAGTTAACATCCTGTCTTAATCAATATCTCAATCCTGAAATATCTTAAAATCATGCCACCATGCTCGAATAATCATCATCAAAACCAAATAACTGAAAGAACATACTTACAGGTCCATGAAGTCGATGATCTCCTAGGATACTAGCATACGACTCCCATACAAAGTCTGAGCACAATTCCAACACACACCAATATCACAAATAGCATTGAAAATATCTCAAAAATTTTGGGATCTCCAAAAATCGGTTCGACTCAAAAGTCAGAAAATCATTTTCAAAAGCCGCGCTACTACCGTATTAGTAGAGCCACATAACACACATGGCCGAGTTTTATGAAACCCAAGCTCCGATACCATCTTCTGTAACACCCCCAAAACCAACCGGGAATATTACAGCGCCGTGGGCCCTGCGCCGGAACCCACAAGGCTGAAAATCATTTTCGCAATCATTACAAACACGCCAAAGAGGCGAAGACGGTTATAAAATACCATCATAAAATACCATTTCAAAATACAGAGCAAAGATACCGAGAGGGGCATTTGAAAGTATACGCGAGCCGCTAAAGTTCCTAAAGTCATTTAAAGTTATACACGCAGCGGATATAACATAATAAAATACATTTGCAGCGGAATCTAAACAACTAGAAAGGAATACTCGAATCCCAAATAACCATGCCATAGCCAGTATCACCCGAGAAGCCCATTCCTTCACGACCGCTACTAGCTCGAACTCCGAGTACCTAAAAGATAAAGCCCACGACCGGGTCAGCCACAATACTCAACAATGATAACGATCACATCTACATAAACAATTACATATCAATGAATCTACAAGGCAAGAGTGCTTCCAATATACTCTTACCATAGTAACCTTACCAATTCGTGGTAACTCATATCAAATCAACCCTTACCACAAAGCCACACTTCATATTCTTGCTCAACGTCGAATTCAGAAATGACCATCTGTACTGTATTCAAACAATACCAAGATTCTCAAAACGTAAATATGGAATAATCGGTCCATGTCCAATTCTGTCCGCTAGATTGCACAATCGAATTCCAATTTTGATAAAACTAATAATACACGATACCTCTGTAGACCAATTGCCCCGGGACAATAACAAGTCCCGGATACCGATAAAAGTATGAATGCTCACACAATCAATAATAACAAACAACCAATGCACCAAACGAGAATATGATTGACATGATAACTCCACACAAGTTCAACAAAGAACCAACCATGAACGAGAATACCATCGATGTGGTGAACCCCAACAAGATCAAATAAAGGATTAGCACGAATGAGATCACCAACGATATGGTAAAATCCAACAAGATTAATAAAGGATCAACGACAACCGAGAATACCAATGATAAGGAAACTCCAAACAAGATTAATAAAGTATCGATGACAACCGAGAATACCAACGAAAAAGTGAACTCCGACGAGATACATAAAAGATCAGTAACGAACAAAATTCTAACGATATGGTGAAATCCATACGAGATATATAAAAGATCACTAACAAATAAAATTCCAAAGATAAGGTGATCTACAGACGAGATATATAAAAGATCAGTAACGAACAAAATTCCAACGATATGGTGATCTCCAAACGAGATAAATAAAAGATCAGTAATGAACAAAATTCCAACGATATGGTGATCTCCAGACGAGATCAAGAAAGGATCAACAGCGAACGAGATTACCAATGATATGGTGATCTCCAGACGAGATCAAGAAAGGATCAACAGCGAACGAGAATACCAACGACATGGTAAACTCTCACAAGATCAATAAAGGACCACAAGGACATATACTCGAGAGAATAAAATAGTCCAACATATACAAATCACATATATGGGATTTCGAAGACAAACCCGACCATCGAACACATCCGATTATACATGGACTATGAACGACCAAACAATATGACTCAAGATGATGTCACGATACGCCCGATCTGGAAATGTGTCTGTGTACAAGCCACCCACGGGTATCGATCGAATACACGTCTGGTATCGTACCTAATCAGTCTCACGAAGTACGTCTCGTGTGCATAGTTCAATATGAGGTCGAAACCAACACATGCTACACGTGCCCGCCCTGAAAATCCCACACATGACCGATCAGTACGTATCTGACTCCAGATATTTCACGACATAACATGACAACGAAACTCAAAGAAATGCATATCCAATAAGAATCGGAAGACTTTCCAAGTGAGCAACGATAGCTCGATCATGAAGGACTGACACGACCATAATGTAGTATTCCCATCCGACAATGGTACACAGAATGCTCGATAAGGCATGTAATAGCACATAAACCCCAAGTCCGCAGCCAAGGGTCACGGAAGCATCTACTCAGGAATACTCCGGACCGTGGGTGCCAGATTCTGGTCTTATCCCTCAACACAGTTCCACACGGGTACCATTCAGGTTTTATCCCCAACACATCGGCCCATCAAATAACAGTTCAAAGAAAGAGCACATCGCTAAATAAGCCAAACAATGATGCACACTCATCACATGAAACGTTAACACACATGCAATAATGCAACAGGATGATTATCATAATTCAGAAAGACTAAATTACCTCAAAGCCGGAGACACTAACCATTCTATGACCTGTAACACCCCCCCAATCCACTCATGGATATTACACACCGTAGCCCCTTTCCTCAAGGATCTACCAGGCTAGTAACAAAAATCCAACATCTCAATGTCGCCTTTAAGGCTAAAATGACTCAGTAGACCGATTTGGTCTTTCAACTAATACATACAACTCAATCTCAATACATTCCCACACAGGGGTCAAAATACAACACGCTCCCGTGCAACAGGAAAATACTGCAGCGGAAATAAAGTACAACCAAACAACCAAACCAATACGACATCGTATGGATCCTCATGTGATTAGTATCGATCATCTTTCATCATCCTTCATGCCGACCCTGTATTATGCTCCCCAAAACCTGAATGCAATACAGACATCCACCCACCGATTACTCAGGGGTTAGCAAAAGCCCACTATTTTGGCAGTGCAAGTACATAATCATACGAAATGTAACAAACAAATAGAAATCACGAATCGGGTATGACAATTAACTACCAAAGACTTCCCGAGAGGTTTTATTAATTAGAAAGCAATCAATGAAGTGTTTGAAAATAAATTCCTCATCTCGGGGATTTTAAAAGTAGAAATCTTGTTGGACCTCAAGTCCATAGTTGAAAAATAACCATTTCATGACAAATGGGTCTCGACCCAAAATCACTTTCCATAAAACGACCGTTACAAAACTATTGGGATTCCATCCCAAAACTCATCAAATCACAGTATGCGAGAACAATAACAAGGTCCATTTTTCTACATCAAAACCCCACAATTAAAGGACTAAACACATACGACAAATACTCTAGTGCCATCCCAGCCAAGTAGGCCAAATGAACAACTTACCTCTTACACACTTAGTGAATGCATGCAATCATGAAATCACCATTCAAATACACTCGTTTCCGGAAACGCCATAATCCAAAACACATTTGTAAAATGTACCACAATTAACCGCGGACCCACCCCTCCGTGGACCCCTACCGAGACCTCATCGGATCTAACCCATAGTGGTTAAAAGCAAGCTCGTGGATCCACCCCTCCATGGACCCCTACGGAGACCCAGTCGGATCTAACCCATAGTGAGCATACACACACACACACATTACTCATGCAATACTAATATGCTAAGAATGTAAGCTCATTAAGAATACTTACTAGAGATGGCCACTTACCCGACACTGTTATCATACTCATCACAGTACCTCCATCATGAACAATCAATCTCAACAAAACAACACAATTAACACGGAATCCACAATTCCACAACATTAAACAAGCCAGGATATCAATAAAGCCCTCAACGTTCAAAATAATAAAATCATAATCAACTCACATGAATCATATTTACGAGGGTGAACCAACCATTGTAAATCCAAGAAGTAAACTTTATTTGTAGGACACAAATCGCATAAGAAAGTGCTTGCCTCGAAACTACGATCGAAACGAGATGATGAACGGGATGCGATCGGGCAGCCCCGAACTCCTGAACATCATTAAGAATAAAATAGCACCGCATGAATTACCAACACAAAACGGCGATCAAATCGGAATCCTCGAGCACCTATAATCCTCCGGAAGAAACAACAAAAACATGATCACAACGAGGATCGATACCAACAACACCAGGAATCACAAAAAGCTATCGAAGGAAACTCATTGAAACATTTAATCGAACATTAAATGTTCAATGATTCCCAAGAATACTCAAATCGTTAATCGAGTTAAACCAACTCGAAATATGGATATATAATCCATAGAACACGATTAATAACATCATATAGCACCAACTAATTCATCAAAATTGGACTAGGATCGAGGTTAAGAACAAAACTCCAAAAAGTCAACTCTAGGGAAAAATGGAAAAATACCTTGATCCGGTGAAGAATAATGGATTTGATAATGTTAAGATCACCTAAATACCTCCAAAACACCTTTGGATTGAACAAAATCGGCCAAGAATGTGAACCCTAGTCGCTCCCGTCTCCACCCGCGGAAAGAAGAAGAAAGGAGGTGAAAAATGAGAATAATGACTCCTGTCCAGTTTTATATGCTGGACAGCCTTAACGTGCGCTAATCATCTGGATTAGCATGTGCTATCGGGGCATATATAGACCAAAACTCTCAGTCCAGTAACTTCGGACTGAACCCGACCAACAATTAGCGTACGCTATGTTTCCAGTAGCGTGAGATAACTCCTGCCATTAACGTGCACTACACTACCTCGTAGCGTGCGCTAGCCGAAACACCAACCCAGTCCATTAACTTCTGGACTGCCCCAGACTACCAGTTAGCGTGTGTTATCAAACTCGTAGCGTGCGCTAACTATTGCCCCTTAGCGCGCGCTAACCATCTACCCTTAGCGTACGCTAACGGGCCTGACTCCAACTACTGACCTCTGACCCTGTGCTCGACAGCATTTAGCGTGCGCTAATACACCCAGCACCACAGCAGTAGTGTAACACCTCCAAAACCAGCTGGGAATATTACAGCACCGTGGGCCTCCCATTGAAACCCACAAGGCTAAAATCATTTTCGCAAACGTTTCAAATACGCCAAAGTGGCGAAGACGGTAATGTTTTAAATACTCAAATATTTATCAAAACATAGTTCCCAATTACCGTTAGAAAATGCCATTTGAAAACACAAGACAAATACGCCAAAAGGGCATTTAGAAAGTATATACAAGTTGGAAAAATACTGAAAGCCATTATAAAATTACACACGCAGCGGATAGAGACATAATTAAATACATTTGCAGCGGAATCATAACAACCATAAAAGAATACTCAAATCCCAATAACCATGCCATAGCCAGTATCATCGGAAAGCTCATCCCTTCACGACCGCTACTAGCTCGATCTCCGAGTACCTAAAAGATAAAGCCCACGACGGGGTCAGCCATAATACTCAACAATGATAACGATCACATCATCATATACAATTACATATCAATGTAATTACAAGGTAAGAATAATTCCAGTGTAACTTTACCTTAGTAACCTTACCAATCCGTGGAATCTCAATAAATTCAACACTTACCTCAATTCGCACATTGCATTCTCAAGTAACGAATGAATTCGAAAAAAAACATATGTACTATATCCGAAACAATACCAAGATTCTCAAACATAAATATATCTCCAATATGGAATAATCTGGCCATGTCCGGATCTGTCCGCTGGATCGCACAATTGGATCCCAATTATGATAAAACCGATATCACACAATACATCTAGAGATCAACTGTCCCGGGACAATGGCAAGTCCCGGATACCAATACAAAGCATGAATGCACACACAATCAATAATGATAACCAACCAATGCATCAGAACGAGAATATCAATGACATGATAACTCCACACAAGATCGACAAAGGATCGACCACGAACGAGAATACCATGATGTGGTAACTCCAACAAATCAATAAAGGATCAGCGACTGAGAATACCATCGATACGGTAAACTCCAACAAATCAATAAAGGATCAATAACCAAGAATACCAACGATACGGTAAAATCCAACAAGATCAATAAAGGATCAACAACCAAGAATCCAACGACACGGTAAACTCCAACAACATCAATAAAGGATCAACAACCGAGAATCCAATGACATGGTAAACTCCAACAAGATCAATAAAGGATCAACAACCGAGAATACCAACGATACGGTAAACTCCAACAAGATCAATAAAGGATCAACAACCGAGAACACCAATAATATGGTAAACTCCAACAAGATCAATAAGGATCTACAACGACCGAGAATACCAACGGTAAGGCAGACTCCAAACGGAATCAATAAGGATCAATCACTAACGAGATTACCAACGATAGGATAAACTTCAAACGAGATCATTAGGGAATCAACAACAACGAGATTACCAACGACATGGTAACTCCAAACGAGATTGATAAAGGATCGACATGGATAGGTACACTAGAGAATAAAATTGTCAACCATATACAAATCATATATACGGGATTTCGAAGACAAACCCGACTATTGAACAGATCTGATTATACATGGACTGTGAACGACCAATCAATAAGACTCAATATGGACGTCACGATATGCCCGATCCGGACATGTGTCCGTGTACAAGCCAACCATGGGTATTGATCAGATATATGTCTGGCCTCGTACCTAATCAGTCTCATGAAGTACGTCGTGTGCACAGTTCAATAAGAGGTCGAAACCAACACATGCTATGCGTGCCCGCCCTGAAAATCCTATACGTGACCGATCAGGACGTATTTGACTCCAGATATGTCACGATACAACATGACAACAAATCTCGAAGAAACGCATATCCAACAAGGATCATAAGACTTTCCAAGTGAGCAACGATAATTCGATCATGAAAGACCGACACGACCACAACGTCGTATTTCAATTAGACAACAGTACACAGCATGCCCAACAATGCATATAATATTAAAACATACACCCCAAGGCCGCAGCCAAGGGTCACAGAAGCATCTCACAGGAATACTCCGGAACGTAGGTGCCATTTAGGTCTTATCCCCTAACACAGTTCATGCAATCATAAAATACCCCAAGGTCGCAACCAAGGGTCATGGAAGCATCTCACAGGAATACCCTGGAACGTAGGTGCCATTTAGGTCTTATCCACTAACACTATTCATGCAATCGTAATATGGAACCAGCAATGATGCACACTCACCACATGAAGCATCAACACACACATGCAATAATGCAACATGATGATTATCACAATCTAGCAATATTAATTTACCTCAAGCTGGAGACGCTAACCTTTCCACGACCAACATCCCTAAACGAATACACGGTTATCCGAACAATCCAAAATGAAGTACATTCCATCATTAATACCAAACCACCATCTCGAGTTGAATGATAACTAGCCTTGGTATCTAACTTCTCCTATAATAGTCCAAATATAATTCACGTCTCCGTTTCCACTAAACATCTTTAAAATCTTATACATTATAATTTATCTCAGCCCAAGCATAATATACGTACCATCATCCCGACAATTCATATTCTATGATACCATTGCTATATGCATCAAAAATGAAATGATAACGACACCATTTATTAAACATTATGAACTGAGCAAGCATAAGTTGCCTCGATACTGATACGATGAAGTTGTTACCAATCCCGTCGTCTTCATCTACAAGCTCCGAAGCCCCGACCAAGGCGATCCATGCATTCTCCAATTCCAATCGCAGCACAACGGTTAATCATCAACGATCACTTAACGCAACCTAACGCAATGATCAATTAACGATGCATTCAATAACAATCAACAACCAATATAACCAACCAATCAAACTCAACGGTTCAACGACATCTCGATCATAGGAAACCAAACCATATCAACTCTTAACAATACGAATACAATATGAAATTCAATAATCAATAATTCTAACATTGTCTTCAACATTCTTGGTTCCGACTTCAATCTTAATTACGGATTAACACGGCTCATCTTTGTAAATTCATAGAAATTCAATTACCGGTTTTCATCACGAATAACCATATACCGAAATTAACCGTAATCCTCCCAAATTCTGTAAAATTACAATATATATAACTCAAGAGTTCTTTAAGAACATGAATTAATCCATAATCATGTTTGTAACCAACAAAACGACGTAATTCGATGGGTTCTATCATCTAAACCATCATCTAATTCATAATCCAAGGTACACATCATTTTGTTCTTCAATATAACATTTATACAACCTCAAGAATCACAGCAACAACACCGTAACCATCATTATACAAAGGAGAATGTCAACAACAATATCAAAATCCGAAACAAAGAGAAGAGTTATCCAACATACCTCTTGAAGAAGAATCCCAAAGATCAAACACTTCCAAAAACATCAAGAACTCCAAGCTTCAAGCTTCTAATCAACTCACCAAGGGCTTAACCAAGGTACAAGGGTCGGAATTAAGGCCATGAGTGAGGAGTAATGAAGTTTGGGAGGAAGAGATGTGTTTCCTCTCATGAGGAAATGAAAGACCGATTCTTAATATATAACATGCACAGTTTGTTACGTACGTTAAGACCAAACCTTAACGTACGTAAGCCTCTTTAACGTACGCTACATGTCCTGTATAGCGTACGTAATCGGCATCCAGGGCTCACTGTCTTAGTTCGCACCTTGTGTTACGTACGTAATACCCTCGCCGTAGCGTACGTAATACACAATTGACTTGATACAGTAACACACCTTCTTAAGTACGTAATGATACATCCTTAACGTACGTAAGGCTTGAAGTTGACTCGCCTGTCCACATCCGCGCCGAAAGCTGCAGACACCGGGCCCACCTGCCGACCACAACTCGATCCTGTCCGATTCCCTTCTTAATGTGCATTGTGTACACAACTTAACGTACATTAAGCTTGCTTAGTTACGTACGTAAGCTCCATTATGTAGCGTACGTAATGGCTTTCATACTAAGCCATTTCTGCTCCTATCTGCCATCTCAATATACTGAATACGTACACACGACATACTGAATACATGTGCTCGTTCCGATAACATTCTCATACGATACATCTGATGCACGATATCCTCAAATACACTGTCGACCAAGTACGACAATTGTACAATACTCATACAGTATATCCGACATCGAAAAACATATCAAGCATGTAATATCCTAGAATTAAATATAGCCTCGATAGATATACTGGCACGTCTGTCACAGTTCCCAAAATTATTTATCCATACTGTATCGGTCCCACTCTGTACAATACAACTCAGATGAAATAATGTGAAAAATCGTAACGAAATTATAGGATATTACAAGTAGTGCTCTCAAAGCTGGTTACAATAACGGACTCCTCCGATCGGAACACCAAGTTCAAGATACGCATGGAAAGCTCCAGAATAAGATCATGCTAAGATCTTGAGCTACAATCAAACTCACAAGTGACCATGAAAAGGTCGAAACAATAAATACGAAGGCGGATACCCACAACTTTGGGAAATTACAAAATGGCCCAAAATGCCCGAAAATCACTATACGTGATCGAATAGCCAAACCGAAGTTCACAATACGTCTAACAACGTTAAATGAACTTGCGAGGAACCCGAAACAACAGTTTTGAACGAGATTCGCAAGAATCGAACTCAATTACGGAAAAATCGCTTAAGAACACGGAACTCAACAAAACGACACCGAAACAAACTCGGATGTCAAAAGGTGTAGAATTAATCATTCTCAGAATGATGAAATGGCCACAAGCGAGTCGTCAAACATACTCCCGCCAAAAAAGAAAATTACCGAAAATCAAAATTGCGGATATTATATACTACCCTCCTTAAAAGAAGTTTCGTCCCGAAACTTAAAATAGGTAGGGAGGATCCCTCCAGGAACATCTCAATGAAATTCACAAGAACGCATAGATTACGCCCATCGGCGAGACGCTACAAGAACGCAAAGGAACATACGGCGTTGAAACACGCTCAACGGCAACCATCACAGTGCCACAAGCAGGGCATAACACAATCAACAAGTGCCAAGCATCGCCTAACTGATAACGGAATCAAGTCAATTGTCCGAACCATCAAGAGACAAAAGACACCTATTACAAGAAAACACGCACAATCAAAAAATAGAAATGAAACGTATAATGATCCGCAAGGGTAACCACGGAGAACTCCGACCATGCCGAAATTCTCGAAAACCACACTAGGCATCTCCGTGTCTCTTCGGAGTAGAGATGCAAACTCGATCCTCCAACCTATCAGCTACCATCTAGCAGTGCACGGCTCGATGACCCACCTGGCCACACTCGAAACAGCTGACTAATAGGGAACGATAATTCTCCGTGGTACGAGATCAGGCAACAACAGTCAGACAACCACGATCGAACAACAATGATTGAATAACAACGATCGAACAACAACGATCGAACAATAATGATCGAAAAACAATGATCAAATAACAACGATCGAACAATAATGATCAAAAAACAATGATCGAGTAACAACGATCGAACAATAATGATCGAACAACGACGATCGAACAACAATGATTGAACAACAACGATCGAATAACAACGGTCGAAAAACGACTCCGAAGTTCACACTTCAACTCAAGACATTAAAAGAGCTAGTATAGACTAAAAGATGTTACTTTCGAACAAGGTTCACAAGAATTAAATCGAACTCGGAAAAGTCACAGCGATAATCAGATCGATCCAAAACAAGATCACGGCTCGTTCGAACGATAAAAAAATGAAACACAGAACAAGTTCAGAAAGTATCAACGAACACGAGCGAGTCAATAGATTTGAGAAAGAGAAAATGCAGAAGTTAAAAAAAATACGGGTATTACATTCGACCTCTTCTAAAGAAGTGCCGTCCCCGAAACTCACAACAACGGAAGCAAGGTAACAATACAACAAGCAACCGACACATCACGGAACAATCACAGATGCACACAATCATACAAACCCAAGCTCTAACAGCTCGCACATGTTAGATAAGGCACAAATCACCACGAGGTGACAACATTAAATAACAACAGCACACCTCTCACAGAGGGCTAACACACAAATGTGTGGTGAACGATTCAGCTCTCACATCACCCACTCAATCACAACTCAGAGGGCCAACACCCTAACGACAATACTAACATCATACACACTTTCTCTGACCACAAGCAGGAAGTGATAGGTTTTGAAAACGAAACCACCTTTTGAAAATAATTTTGAAAACACCAATTGATCTTGAGTATCACCTATCGATAAAAAAATAGTACAAACATCGTCATCGAGACTTTGAAAAACCATCTTTCGTTTAAAAAAAATTTAGGACACCTTTCTTTAAATTAAAACTTTTCAGAAATATTCGACCTTCGGGTCTAAGCAAATGCGTTTCTAAATTACTGATAATATCTCAAAATATTTTGGTCCTCAGAATGGAATAATTTTGAAACATAGTGTGGCACTAGTAGGCACCTTACAGGTACCGCGAGAAACTAATCCATTTTAAAAGTACGTCTCGAGATTTATTTTCTAAGATACTCAAGGTTTTCAGAAATCTAATAGGCCAGAATGCCCAAAATCCACACGTATAGACATTTGCTTAAACACATCATAGCACACGCATCAAATCGTTCAAAATCAAGACAATACATGTCTTTTATCGGACAACAAACAGTAAATTATCACGGTCGAAAACCGCCTAGGATCAGGGCGAAACCACTGACCCCATTCGAGGCCTCTAAGGACCCTCCCGTGCTGGCTAGCGAAACAAACTCGTGAATCCAGAGTGAAGTCACGGATTCCCCCGAGGCCTCGTCGGACCCTCCCGGAGTGAGCAAATCGAACACATATAAGCACAAAGGTTTCACACGAATACTTGCAAAACGAGCAAATCAATTTGAAAATTATTAGCAGTGACAACACTCATCATATAAACAAAATATGTGAGTCGAATAAACACATATCACGAGATCAAGAGTCTACATGAAGATCCCATCACATAACAAATAATCATACAAATAGCGCGTGTCACACGAGGCACAAACACAAAGAAGGGAGACTTACATCCACATGTCGCACGAAGATGATGATCGCCCCACTATACTAATCAAGACCAACAAACTCAGACGACGCGTCGCAACACGACCCAGTCAGATAAAATCCGACGAGACAAAACTCAACAGACACAACTTGACCCGGTAGCCTAGGTTTCCACAACCTAATCTTCGATACCATTTAAGTAACACCCCCAATCCACTCAGGGATATTACACGCCGAAGCCCCTTTCCTCAAGGATCTACCAGGCTAGTAACAAAAATCAAACATCTCAATGTCGCCTTTAAGGCTAAAATGACTCAGTAGACCGATTTGGTCTTTCAATTAATACATACAACTCAATCTCAATACATGCCCATGCAGGGGTCCAAATACAACACACTCCCGTGCAACGGGAAAATACTGCAGCGGAAATAAAGTACAACCAAACAACCAAACTAGTACGACATCATATGGATCCTCATGTGATTAGTATCGATCATCTTTCATCATCCTTCGTGCCGACCCTGTATTATGCTCCCCAAAAGCTGAATGCAATACAGACATCCACCCCCGATTACTCGGGGGTTAGCAAAATCCCACTATTTTTCTAGTGCAAATACATAATCATACGAAATGTAACAAACAAGTAGAAATCACGAACCAGGTACGACAATTAACTACCAAAGCCTTCCCGAGAGGTTTTATTAATTAGAAAGCAATTAATGAAGTGTTTGAAAATAAATTCCTCATCTCGAGGATTTTAAAAGTAGAAATCTTGTTGGACCTCAAGTCCATAGTTGAAAAATAACCATTTCAAGACAAATGGGTCTCGACCCAAAATCACATTCCGTAAAACGACCTTTTCAAAACCGTTGGGATTCCATCCCAAAACTCATCAAATCACAATACGCAAGAACCATAACAAGGTCCATTTTCCTACATCAAAACCCCACAATTAAAGGACTAAACACATACGAAAAATACTCTAGTGCCATCCTAGCCAAGTAGGCCAAATGAACAACTTACCTCTTACATACTTAGTCAATGCATGCAATCATGAAATCACCATTCAAAAACACTCATTTCCGGAAACGCCATAATCCAAAACACATTTGTAAAACATACCACAATTAATCGCGGACCCACCCCTCCGTGGACCCCTACCAAGACCCCGTCGGATCTAACCCATAGTGGTTAAAAGCAAGCTCGCGGATCCACCCCTCCGTGGACCCCTACCGAGATACCATCGGATCTAACCCATAGTGAGCATGCACACACACACGTTCCTCATGCAATACTAATATGCTAAGAATGTAAGATCATTAAGAATACTTACTAGAGATGGCCACATACCCGACATCGTTATCATACTCATCACAATACCTCCATCATGAACAATCAATCTCAACACAACACAATTAACACGGAATCCACGATTCCACAACATTAAACAAGTCAGGATATCAATAAAGCCCTCAACGTTCAAAATAATAAAATCATAATCAACTCAAACGAATCATATTCACGAGGGTGAACCAAACATCGTAAATCCAACATGTAAACTTTATTTGTAGGACACAAATCGCATAAGAAAGTACTTTCCTAAAAATTACGATCGAAACGAGATGATGAACGGGATGCGGCCGGACAGCCCCGAACTCCTGAACATCATCAAGAATATAATAGCACCGCACGAATTACCAACAAAAAATGGTGATCGAATCGGAATCCTCGATCACAACAAGCTATCGGAGGAAACTCATTGAAACATTTAATCGAACATTAAAAGTTTAATGATTCCCAAGAACACTCAAATCGTCAATAGAGTTAAGCCAACTCGAAATATGGATATATAATACATAGAACATGATTAATAACATCATATAGCACCAACCAATTCATCAAAATTTGAGTAGGATCGAGGTTAAGAATCAAACTCCAAAGAGTCAACTCTAGGTAAAAATGGAAAAATACCTTGATCCGGTAAAGAATAATGGATTTGATGATGTTAAGATCACCTAAAGACCTCCAAACCACCTTTGGATTGGACAAAATAAGCTAAGAATGCGAACCCTAGTCGCTCCTGTCTCCACCCGCGGAAAGAAGAAGAAAGGAGGTGAAAAATGAGAATAATGACTGCTGTCCAGTTTTATATGCTGGACAGCCTTAACGTGCGCTAATCATATAGATTAGCATGCGCTATCGGGGCACATATCGCCCAAAAATATCAGTCCAGTAACTTCTGGACTGAACCCGACCAATAGTTAGCGTACGCTATGTTTCCAGTAGCATGCACTAACTCTTGCCATTAACATGCGCTACACTACCTCGTAGCGTGTGCTAGCCAAAACACCAACCCAATCCAGTAACTTTTGGACTGCCCTAGACTACCAGTTAGTGTGCGCTATCAAACCCTTAGCGTGCGTTAACTATTGCCCCTCATCGCACGCTAACCATCTACCCTTAGCATGCGCTAACGGGCATAACTCCAACTACTGACCTCTTACCCTGTGCTCGATTGTAATATCCCGAGGTAATTTTTTTCGTGTTACTGTTTAGTTGTACGTATTCATTTTTAATTGTACAAGTGTTGTTGTTTTGGACCAATACAATGTATATTATATTGAGATATTTTGGGATCGAAATATTTATACTGGTCGTCGTTTTGGTTTCGTCGTTTGGATGTTGCTTGGAGAGTTTGAATTTTTTTTGGCTAAGTATACTAGCTTTAACGTACGCTACGTGTGTAGCATTACGTACATTATGGGCTGAGTATTACGTATGTTAGTCCTGTATGGTTACGTACGTAATGCGTGGTCGGTGGTAGGAACCTTCCTCGATGTCAAGTTTCGGCTGGTAGGGCCAGGAATCTTTCGATCAGATCTCACTATTGCAGTCGATGGATCCTTACGTACATTAGGGTGTGAGCCTTACGTACGTTATCCATGCAGCTTGTTAACGTATGTAAATGGTTGTTGTTTACGTACATTAAGGTCTTCGTATTTTTGTTCAATTTGTTCTGGACTGGCATTACGTACGTTAATATATCGGTATAGCGTACATAATGGATTTTAGGCTTGGTGTATAGCGTACGTAATGAGCTTGTCAGTCTATTTATTTTGGTTTCGTATTTCATTTCCTCACGAACCAAAATTGAGTTTCTCTCCCTAGAACCGTCCATCTGGACTTGTTCTTGATAATTAGCCCATTCCATCTTGTTTTTGATCATCATAACTTGATTTAGAGCTTGGAGTTGGAAGCTTGTTGGTGCTCCTTTGGTGTTTGGAGAGTTATTGTTGTTCTTCACTGGTAAGTTCTCCTAATCTCTTGTTCTTCAAGTGATTTCCGGATATGATGATGTTGTTGTTGTTTTCTTCGGGTATTGATTGATTGTTGGAGTATATCATGATTCTTGATGAGTTTTCATAACTTGCAATGAAGAACATGATGATTTTTTCTTGAGGAGGAGTTGTTTTTGATGTTTTAGAATGTTTGGAGGTTATAATCATGTCTATGAAGGATTATGTTAAGATTGTTATATGATTAACATTGTCTTGATATGATTGGTCTTGTTGTTTGTGTTTCTTGGGGAGATTTTCACCATTTTAGTAAGGAATTATGATGAATTATGTAATGATTATCATAATCTTGAAATGGTTGGTTTAATCTTGTTGATTAATCCAAATTCATGATGAATTGGTGATGGATATTATTGTTTAGACATCAGGTTTGTTGAGATGATGATGTTCCTGGGGTATTGATGATGATAGTGATATTATCATTTTGAGATGTTTATTTTGATGATTGTTCTAAAGTGATTTTTGTTGAATTGATTTCACAAGTGTTAATAACGTAATGATCATGTTAATCGATCATTGAGGTGTTGGAGGATGTTAGAATTCATAGTTGAGAACTATGATATTTGTTGGTGGAGTTTAACCGATTCGGGGTTGAATTGGGATTACCATTAGTGTTGTTTTCTATTGATTTTGTGTTATTGAATGAATTGCATTTCATTCAAGGTTGTTCAAGTGGTTGTGATCGTCAGAAGACGCCGTTCGTCGTTTCGTGGAAGGAAATTCGAAGATAATTTCCAATCGACGTATTGAATTGGGATTATCGAAGATAATTTCCATCCGTTATATCATTGTTTATCGATTGACCGTTCTAAGGCAATCGATGTATTGAATTGGGATTATCAAAGATAATTCCCATCCGTCGTATCATTGTTATTCAATTGACCGTTCTAAGGTAATCGACGTATTGAATTGGGATTATCGAAGATGATTTCCATCCATTATGGCGTCGTTATTGATTTACCGTTCTAAGGTAATCGATGTATTGAATTGGGACTGTCGAAGACATTTCCCATTCGTTGAGTCATCGTCATCGATTTACCGTTATAAGATAATCGAGGTGTTGAATTGGGACTATCGAAGACATTTCCCATCCGTTGAATCATCATCCCGTTCTAAGGTAATTGAGGTGTTGAATTGGGACTATCGAAGACATTTCCCATCCGTTGAATCGTCGTCATTGATTTTGTAACACCCCAAACTAGGCGGATATTACAGTGCCGTGGACCCCCGACTGGGACCCACCAGGCTAATGAAAATGAGTAAATTACGCAGGGTAAATGTAGTACCGCACCACATTACACAATTAATTACTTCGATAAGGAGTTTCATACAACACACCCAGGATGATACTGAATACAAGTATATTTTATATGGAGATAAAATATACAACACTGAGTGAAATGAATATTCAAACGGAATGTCTGCAGCGGAATAAATAAAGGAAACATAAATGACTGAAAAGACTGGGGCCCCCTACTAGTATCACTGGGACTCCTCGCCGTCATCGTGCTCTCCCCGTGCTTTAGCCTTGCCATGACCTGAAAAACAGTATCCCCCAACGGGCCGCCATACGAACAACAATCCTAAAGAGTTGAAAATACACAATCATGAGTTATCCACGGTTATACAATATCCTGTCGAAACATACGCAATCAAACATGCTATATGAATCAACAAATGATACGGCTCAAAGGAATGGCGCCACACTACGTCCGGGATGGAAATGTGTCCGTGCACAAGCCACCAACGAGTATCGATCGAATACACGTGTGGTCTTGTACCTAATCAGTCTCACGAAGCCATCAACTCGTGTGCACAGTCCAATGTGAGGCCACCAACCAACACACGACTATAATGTGCCCGACATGAAAATCCTACACATACCAACCGGCACGCCAGTATGACCCGGAATGCCATAATATGACAAAAGTGACAACGAAAATGAATCATGACTCACCAAGATTAAATGATGGTGAAATGAATGACAGCTTA
Organism: Orobanche coerulescens; assembly: GCA_033398695.1. NCBI lineage: Eukaryota > Viridiplantae > Streptophyta > Magnoliopsida > Lamiales > Orobanchaceae > Orobanche > Orobanche coerulescens. The sequence continues at coordinate 121,788,548 of CM065807.1, read as the reverse complement.
ATGAAATGATTGGAACCGTCGTTCCTTATGACTGAGGTGATTAATTGACAATGACAAGTTTTGATACGGTTAATACAATGATGAATGAGTTACGATTATGAATGAACAACCTCAAAAGGAATGAATATCCTTTTAACCGAGTAAGAATTAACTTACACAATACCGATGAAGAATGTCCGTCCACGAACAACGTCCTAAATGAAATGCCGGTCGCTCGAACAACCTTGATTAACAATAATTACCAACAACCGTTCAATACACATATCAAGCAACTAAACACGACTAACCCAAAGGTCGAAAACAACGATAATCAAACTCATAGGGGCATTCCAACGAATACGTAACCAACCACACGACTTCGAAAATATCCAATCACGAATATATCGAAACCAACACCAAAATGAGTATATCGAACTAACAAAACACTTCAATGATATCAATAACCCATTAGGAATCCACAATTCGAGATTACAACTACATTAATCGGAAAATCCCCAACAATCAAGTCAACCCCAAGGGTTCTTGAAATAATTCCGAAAATAACCATTAAATCCGTAAGAATATACTTATCCAAGGTAGATAATCCATATCTAACATATTCTAATTATAATCCAAGCTTACACGAAGAAATCGGAAGGAAAAATCCAAAAATCCGAAATTCTAGATCCAAGAGATTAATACCTTTGATTCGATGTTAAGGAGATGATGAAGTGATGATAATCCAACTCAAAGACTTGAAGATGATGATGGATGATAGAAGCTCGAAGAGAACTCTCCAAAATGCCCAAAATCGCCCGAAACCGATGAGGGAATGAGAAAGGATGATAAAATGACGAACTCAAAGCTAATCGTCGAATATATAGCCATTCCGTGTTAGCGTCGCTAGCCTTGTGCGTAGCGTGCGCTAACGGGTAATTTGGGTAGTCCGGTACCACCGTCCGAACACGATAGCGCTACGCACTTCTTTTATAGCGTGCGCTACGGTCATGCCATTAGGGTGCGTTAATACCCATTGTTAGCGTGCGCTAACGAATTATGTGATGCCCAGTACTGGAATCCAGAAACCTTCTGTCCTCTGATCTGATCTCGATAGCGTGCGCTATAACCAACGATTAGCGTGCGCTATAATATCGATTGCGTACGCTAAATATCACTCATAGCGTGCGCTATGAATTAATCCAGTGTAGTCCAGTAGCCACTGGACTCAACCTGATCCGTCCCTAGCGCGCGCTACTCCACATATTTAGCGTGCGCTACCACAACCCGCTAGCGCGCGCTACTTACCACTCGTAGCATGCGCTACAAATAACTCACCTGCAGTCGGTACCTTCAGGATCGCAACTGTGGTAACATTAGCGTGCGCTAATGCTGAGCGGTAGCGTGCGCTACCTGTACTCAATTAGCGTACGCTAAAAAGAGTACGTAGCGTGCGCTACTCCTCACGCACAGCCCACAACGAAAATGACAACGATGATAAACACGGCACGAAACTCCAATTAGATTAGTGACGAATGACGATTGAAACACGATACAATTACTCTGAATGATGAATACCATGATTGAATATGAGTGACAATTGATCATTAATGAGTGAAATTACTGAGTATCAATTACTGAATGATAAATACTGAATGATAATTACTGAATTACAACCGGGTATTACAGATTTACCGTTCTAAGGTAATCGAGGTGTAGAATTGGGACTGTCAAGGATAGTTTCCATCCGTCGAGTTGTTGTGATCGATTGGCCATTCCAAGGCAGTCGAGGTATTTGAATTGGGACCGCCGAGGATGGTGCCCATCCGTGAGTTATTTTTGTCGTGTTGGCCGACTCAAGGAAGCACACTATTATTCTTGTAAATTCAGTAATCTTGCTATCGTTGCCGTTTGTGATTAATTGTGTTAGGAGGTTAGTCGTGGCTAGTGCTCGATGGGTAAGCTTGGGGATTGAACCTTCACGGTTGGTTTCCCAACACCTACAGTTCAGTAGGTCACGGTCATGTTGATGATCTCATTATGGGTAAGTTTGGGGCTTGAACCATCGCGGTTGGTTTCCCAGCACCTACAGTTCAGTAGGTCACGGTCATGTTGATGATCTCATTATGGGTAAGTTTGGGGCTTGAACCTTCGCGGTTGGTTTCCCAACACCTACAGTTCAGTAGGTCACGGTCATGTTGATGATCTCATTATGGGTAAGTTTGGGGATTGAACCTTCGTGGTTGGTTTGCAACACCTACAGTTCAGTAGGTCACGGTCACTGGGTGATCTCATTATGGGTAAGTTTGGGGTTTGAACTTTCGCGGTTGGTTTTCCAGCACCTGCAATCCAGCAGGTCACGGTCATTGGATGATCTCATTGTGATACTGCTTCGTGCCGTGGCTTCGGCCCTCAGATGTTACAGCATCGGGCTGATTTGGCTTCGGGCCACTATGGTGTTTGACAATTTCGGCTGAGTGGTTTTCAGATCATTATGATATTTCGAAAGCTTCGGCTGAGGGGCTTTCAGGCCATTTTGATGTATTTATATTTCTGTTGGAGCCTTCGGGCACTGTGAATTGTATCTAGTCAGCATTGGTTTGGTTTATCTTCGGGTAATTCACTGTTGTGTTCTGTGTTGATGATTCGCCATTGGGCACTTGTATTCTGACCTGTTGAGCACGTACCGATCGTATGCCGTGGGCATAGTGTTTCTAGAATACTCGATTCTTACTTTGGTTTGTGAGCATCTCGTAATTACCCTTGTTGTACCATTTATTCTGCTTTTGAATGCATATCGTGTTGTACATGGATTTGATATTCATTATATGGATGACTGACCCCGTGGGGGCGGAACATGTTTACATGTTTTAGGTGCTTGCGAGGAGAGAGTTGAGACACAGGGGCATGACGATGGAGATGAGGCATTCGAGCGATACTAGTCCGAGATGTTTTGGTGTTCATGTGAGTCTGACAGTTTGGAGTACTCCAATTTTGTTTAGTTGTTGTCATTTTGTATTATCCGAGCGAGGCTCGTGAGTGTTGTTGTATTTTTATTTTGGCCATGTAGGCCCAGTTTTGTCGTTGAAATTCCATATCGGAATATTATGTCGGATGTCATAGTAGGGACTGAGATTCCCGTTTTGGTCAGTTTGTTGTATTTTTGGTCGAGTTCGCCTGGTGGATCTCCTGGTGTGGGGTCTACGGCACTGTAATGACCCGATGGGATTTGGGGGTGTTACAAAAGATGGTATCAGAGAATTGGGTTGTGAGATACCCTGATATGTAAGTTATGTGGCTCTACCGACGCGGTAGTAGTGGGGCTGTCAGGTTATGACAATCTGGACAGTCGGGTTTTGTGAGTCGTGATAGTTGGACGACTGTAAGAGTCATTCTTTCATCGAGTCGTCTTCAGTGAAGACTAGTATCGCAAGACTTCGAAGCTTCGTATGACCTGTGTAAGGACTCGATTCTCTTTATGTTCAGACATTCATTATGTCATTGATTATACATGCTTTGTTGAAACCTGTATGTAACATTTGTGTTACGATTCACTCATGATTATTTGTTTTGGAGCGTGTGGGCTTAGTATTGACTATAATTAGCATGTTTGAGGTGATTATTTATCTGTTGAGTATGTATACTCGTGTTTGGCTATTGACTTAGAATTGTAGATTGGCCGTTGAGGCATAATTGAGCTTTGTTCATGATCGAACGTTGTCCTTTCAGTATGGAAAGAGGAATCCGAGGACGTGGCAGAGGGGGTAAAGGCTGCAGAGCAGGCTGAAACCTAGAACCGCATGTTTATGCACGTGCAGATGCCGATATGGATCAGAATTCGGCCAGAGATGTGACTTATGCGACCGGTTCTCCTTTGGGACGTCATACTCGAGATGTCGATCAAACTGAGAGTGGTTACGTCGAAACTTTCTTGTTTATGAGGGGCATGATGGCCCAGATGACTCAGATGACACAGATAATGGAAACCATGCAGACCCCAGTGGTTCGTGGTACACCGCAGCAGGGACTCCAGGTGCCGTTTTATGGACAGGCCGTGAGAGTGAGTCAGATTATCAGCGATATCTCTCGTCAGAGACCGCCTATTTTTAAGGGTTCATCGGAACCAGCTGACATTATTCATTGGCTTGAGCATTTTCATAAACTATTCGACATGGTTCAGTGTCTGGAAGAGAGTAAGGTGGCAATAGCGGCTTACTATTTGAGTAAAGGCCCTTATTCTTGGTGGATCTCTGTGAATCCCATCGATCGTGATTGTGCTTGGAGCGAGTTCAAGACTCTCATGTTAGAGAGGTATTATCTGGCTCCACTTCGTGAAGCCAAGCTATCAGAGGTTTTGAACCCCGAATCCATCGAGGACGAGGGTGTTATTATTATCGCTGAGAAATTCCAAGGACTTCTTCAGTTTGATTCTTCTGTTATCCGTACTGAGGCAGATAAGATCAAGTACTTTATCAAAAGGCTAAACCCGCAGTTGAAGATGCAGTTGTTCAACCATAATTGTAATTCACTTGGCGAATTCATCGAGAAGGCTCTTGGAGCAGAGCTTTTGATCAAGGAGCTTGCTCGGAAGCAACCTTCATTTTCTTATGGTGAGAGGACTAGGATTTTGGTTCGTTCTAAGGGACATCGGGCTCCGACGTCCAAGAGGTCGTCTTTAGCTGTTTTCGTGCGGGGAAAGCATCTTCTTCTTAGGTGGCGAGTTCGACGGTTGTTTGTTTTAACTGTGATACAATAGGACATCGCAGTACCCGGTGCTCGATGCAGGCCGTTGTTTGTTTTCCGTGTGGGAGGCAGGGACACCATCAGAAATACTGCAGGAGTTCTAGTACTAGTAGGTATCGAGAGAGCTCACGAGCCTCGAGAAATTTTGTTACTCTAGTCCGCGCTTCATCCAAGGGGTCCTATCGAGTTTCGGGAGCCAGAGGTATGGACAGCCGAGGAGGAGCAACCAGTTCAGATTTGGGTCTTCCTCGAGTCGATGAGATCGAGGAGCTCGATGATCTGGAGGATGTTGATTTCGGGTATATTTGAGATGTAACCTTGATTTGTATTTTCCTTGTTTTCGGATTGATGTTTGACTCTATCTGTATTGTAGTATTGTGGTTGTGAATCATTTATTATTGATCTATCTTGTAATGATAGCTTTTGAGAATCTTGAGATTGGAGGTCGTCTGATGCGTTTTTCTTTCCTTTTGGTGTTGTACCCGAGATTTTTGTGATAATCTGGGTAATTGTTCATTGTGATTTGAAACGCCAAGTCGTGAGGACTTGGGCATGCGATTGATATGGTCCCGAGGACTATGTCTGTGTTGTTATTATCTTTGCATGGCGTGAGTCAGTGATTGCGTGGACATTCGATGCCGATGAGAAGGGGGGAGTGTACACCGATGATTGTAGACATGTACAATGGGTTGCACCCGCAGGGTGTGTACGTCGGTGTTGCGAGTCAGACGGTTGGTACGACTTTCTGGCTAGTCCCTAGCGGAGGAGTCATGATTCGACTGATCTCGCACTTGGCTGAGTGTTTGTATCACTTAATTTTCGCCGTGTTCTGGCATAGGAGACGCGGGGACCCGAGAAGTTGTCCCAGATACTCAGGCGGAGTTATTCGTATTGAAAAATATTTTCGGAGATGTTGTTTTCTGATCCTGACGGATAGTTCGTACCCCGAATTGTGCACCCTGAGTTTCGGGGACGAAACTCTTTTTGGGGAGGGAGTATGTAATATCCGGGGGTAATTTTTTTCGTGTTACTATTGAGTTGTACGTATTCATTTGGAATTGTACAAGTGTTGTTGTTTTGGACCAATACAATGTATATTGTATTGAGATATTTCAGGATCGAAATATTTATACTGGTCGTTGGTTTGGTTTCATCGTTTGGATGTTGCTTGGAGAGTTTGGATTTTTTCTGGCTAAGTAGTCTAGCCTTAACGTACGCTACGTGTGTAGCATTACGTACGCTATAGGCTAAGTATTACGTATGTTAGTCCTTTATGGTTACATATGTAATACGTGGTCGGTGGTAAGAACCTTCCTCGATGTCAACACTCGGCTGGTAGGGCCAGGAATCTTTCGATCAGATCTCACTATTGCAGTCAACGAATCCTTACGTACGTTAGGGTGTGAGCCTTACGTACGTTATCCATGCAGCTTGTTAATGTACGTGAATGGTTGTTGTTTACGTACGTTAAGGTCTTCGTATTTTTGTTCAATTAGTTCTGGACTGGCATTATGTACGTTAATATATCGGTATAGCGTATGTAATGGATTTTAGGCTTGGTGTATAGCGTACGTAATGAGCTTGTCAGTCTATTTATTTTGGTTTCATATTTCATTTCCTCACGAACCAAAATTGAGTTTCTCTCCCTAGAACCGTCCCTCTGGACTTGTTCTTGATAATTAGCCCCTTCCATCTTGTTTTTGATCATCATAACTTGATTTAGATCTTGGAGTTGGAAGCTAGTTGGTGCTCCTTTGGTGTTTGGAGAGTTATTCTTGTTCTTCACTGGTAAGTTCTCCTAATCTCTTGTTCTTCAAGTGATTTCTGGATATGATGATGATGTTGTTTTCTTCGGGTATTGATTGATTGTTGGAGTATATCATGATTCTTGATGAGTTTTCATAACTTGTAATGAAGAACATGATGATTTTGTCTTGAGGAGGAGTTTTTTTTGATGTTTTAGAATGTTTGGAGGTTATAATCACGCCTAGGAAGGATTATGTTAAAATTGTTATATGATTAACATAGTCTTGATATGATTGGTGTTGTTGTTTCTATTTCTTGGGGAGATTTTCACCATTTTAGTATGGAATTATGTAATGATTACCATAATCTTGAAATGGTTGATTTAATCTGGTTGATTAATCTAAATTCATGATTAATTCGTGATGGATTATTATTTAGACATCATGCTTGTTGAGATGATGATGTTCTTGGGGTATTGATGATGATATTAGTGATATTATCATTTTGAGATGTTTATTTTGATGATTGTTCTTAATTGATTCTTGTTGAATTGATTTTACAAGTGTTAAGAACGTAATGATCATGTTAATCGATTATTGAGGTGTTGGAGAATGTTAGAATTCATAGTTGAGAACTATGATATTCATTGGTGGAGTTTAACCGATTCGGGGTTGAATCGGGATTACCATTAGTGTTGTTTTCTATTGATGTTGTGTTATTGAATGAATTGCATTTCCTTCAAGGTTGTTCAAGTGGTTGTGATCGTCGGAAGACGCCGTTTGTCATTTCGTGGAAGGACGTCGATCGTGGAAGGACTTTCTCGCCTTCGGTTTGAGGCAAGTTTTATACTTGTACTGGTCAATGATATTAATGTTATCATGTATGTGTATGAATGTGTGTATCATTTCGAGACTTGGTCTCTCTATGATTTCGTTGATATTTGGGGATTGTTTGATGCAATACCCTTCAACAATTATGCTAGATGTATTGTTATTCGTTAACGGCCTGTTTAAGGCATCGAAACTCTTGTTGTTATTGTTGTTGTCGATAGCCGGTCCGCGGTATCGATGTATCGATTATTATTGTTGACGCTGATGTCAGTCTAAGACATCGTTGGGATTGTTGTTATCGAATTGGTATTGTTGCTATTGTATTGGCCGATTGAAGGCATTTGACGTATCCAGTTTTCATCTCTATTTTCGGTGGTCGGTTTAAGACACCGGGACATCTATTCTAATTGAGTCATTGTTATCGATTGGTCGTTCTAAGACAATCGACGTATTGAATTGGGATTATCGAAGATAATTCCCATCCGTTGTATCATTGTTTATCGATTGACCATTCTAAGGTAATTGACGTATTGAATTGGGATTATCAAAGATAATTCCCATCCATTGTATCATTGTTATTCGATTGACCATTCTAAGGTAATCGACGTATTGAATTGGGATTATCGAAGATGATTTCCATTCGTTGATGCGTCGTTATTGATTTACCGTTCTAAGGTAATCGATATATTGAATTATGACTGTCGAAGACATTTTCCATCTGTTGAGTCATCGTCATCGATTTACCGTTCTAAGGTAATCGAGGTGTTGAATTGGGACTGTCAAAGACATTTCCCATCCATTGAATCGTCATCATCGATTTACCGTTCTAAGGTAATCGAGGTGTTGAATTGGGACTGTCGAAGACATTTCCCATCCGTTGAATCGTCATCATCGATTTACCATTCTAAGGTAATCGAGGTGTTGAATTGGGACTGTCAAGGATAGTTTCCATCCGTCGAGTTGTTGTGATCGATTGGCCATTCCAAGGCAGTCGAGGTATTTTAATTGGGACCGCCGAGGACGGTGACCATCCGTGAATTATTGTTGTCGTGTTGGCCGACTCAAGACAGCACACTATTATTCTTGTAAATTCAGTATTTTTGGTATCGTTGCCGTTTGTGATTAATTGTGTTTGGAGGTTAGTCGTGGCTAGTGCTTGATGGGTAAGCTTGGGGCTTGAACCTTCACGGTTGGTTTCCCAACACCTACAGTTCAGTAGGTCACGGTCATGTTGATGATCTCATTATGGGTAAGTTTGCGGCTTGAACCTTCGGGGTTGGTTTCCTAACACCTACAGTTCAGTACGTCACGGTCATGTTGATGATCTCATTATGGGTAAATTTTAGGCTTGAACCTTCGCGGATGGTTTCCCAGCACCTACAGTTCAGTAGGTCACGGTCATGTTGATGATCTCATTATGGGTAAGTTTGGGGCTTGAACCTTCGCGGTTGGTTTCCCAACACCTACAGTTCAGTAGGTCACGGTCACTGGGTGATCTCATTATGGGTAAGTCTGGGGCTTGAACCTTTGTGGTTGGTTTCCCAACACCTGAAATTCAGCAGGTCATGGTCATTGGATGATCTCATTATGATACGGCTTCGTTCCGTGGCTTCGGCCCTCAGATGTTACAGCTTCGGGCTGATTTGGCTTTGGGCCACTGTGGTGTTTGATAGTTTCCGCTGAGTGGTTTTCAGACTATTATGATATTTCGGCAGCTTTAGCTGAGGGGTTTTCAGGCCATTGTGATGTATTTATATTTCTGTTGGAGCCTTCGGGCACTGTGAATTGTATCTAGTCAGCGTTGGTTTGGTTTACCTTCGGGTAATTCACTATTGTGTTCTGTATTGATGATTCGCCGTTGGGCACTTGTATTCTGACCTGTTGAGATGGTACCGATCGTATGCCGTGGGCATAGTGTTTCTCGAATACTCGGTTCTTACTTTGGTTTGTGAGCATCTCGTAATTACCCTTGTTGTACCATTTATTCTGCATTTGGATGCATATCATTTTGTACATGTATTTGATATTCATTATCTGGATGACTGACCCCGTGGGGGCGGAACATGTTTACATGTTTTAGGTGCTTGCGAGGAGAGAGTTGAGACATGGGGGCATGACAATGGAGACGAGGCATTCGAGCGATACTAGTCCGAGATGTTTTGGTGTTCATGTCAGTCTGACAGTTTGGAGTACTCCAGTTTTGTTCAGTTGTTGCCATTTTGTATTATCCGAGCGAGGCTCGTGAGTGTTGTTGTATTTTTATTTTGGCCATGTAGGCCCACTTTTGTCGTTGAAATTCCATATCGGAATATTATGTCTGATGTCATCGTAGGGATTGGGATTCCCCTTTTGGTAAGTTTGTTGTTTTTTTGGTCGAGTTCGCATGGTGGATATTCTGGTGTGGTGTCCATGGTACTGTAATGGCCCGATGGGATTTGGGTGTGAGATCCCTTAGCGTGCGCTAAGGAGATCCCTTAGCGTGCGCTAATGCACCCAGCACCACAGCAGTAGTGCTCTCAAAGCTGGTTACAATAACGGACTCCTCCGATCGGAACACCAAGTTCAAGATACGCATGGAAAGCTCCAGAATAAGATCATGCTAAGACCTTGAGCTACAATCAAACTCACACGCGACCATGAAAAGGTCGAAGCAATAAATACGAATGCGGATACCCACAACTTTGGGAAATTACAAAATGGCCCAAAATACCCGAAAATCACGATACGTGATCGAATAGATAAACTGAAGTTCACAACACATCTAACAACGTTAAATTAACTTGTGAGGAAACCAAAACAATAGTTTTGAACGAGATTCGCAAGAATCGAACTCAAGCGCGGAAAAGTCACTTAAGAACACGGAACTCAACAAAAAGACATCGAAATGAACTCGGATGTCAAAAGGTGTAGAATTAATCATTCTCATAATGACGAAACGGACATAAGCGAGTTGTCAAAACATACTCCCGCCAAAAAATAAAATTATCGGAAATCGAAATTGCGGATATTACACGACCAACATCCCCGAACGAGTACACAATTATACGAATAGTCAGGAATGGAGTATAATTCATCACAATCAACAATCCATCACCTTGAGATCAATGTCGGCACGGTAAACCATCCTCGATATCCAACATCTCATATAATAGGCCAAAGATAATTCACATCTCCATTTCCACCAGACATCTTTAAATTATACACATTATGATTTATCCCAGTCGAAGCATAATATACATACCATCATCCCGACAATTCATATACATAATATCATTGCTATATGAATCATAAATGAAATGAAATCGAAACCATTTATTAAACATTATGAATTGAGCAAGCATAACTTGCCTTGATACCGATACGACAAAGCCATTACCAATCCCATCGTCTTCATTAACAAGATCCTCAGCCCCAACCAAGGCGATCCATGCATTCTCCAATCTCAATCGTAGCACAACGGTTAAATCTACGATCGCTTATCACAACCTAATGCAATAATCAATTAACAATACGTTCGATAACAATCAACAACCGATATAATCAACCAATCAAACTCAATGGTTCAACGATAAATCGATCATATACGAAACCAAACCGTTCAACTCATACAATTACAAATACAAGTCACAGTTCGATAATCGATCAATTCTAACAAGTGTCTCAACGTCCTCGATTTTGACTTCAATCTTAATTACAGTTTTAACAAGGTTTGATCTTGTTCATATTCGTAAATTCATAGAAAACCAATTACCGTTTATTATCAAGAATAATCACATACCGAAATTAACCGTAATCTTTCCAAATTTCGTTCATAAATCACGACATATATAATGTAATACCCGTAATTTCGATTTCCGGTAATTTCTTTTTTTTCGGCGGAAGTCCATTTTGACGACTCTCTCATGACCGTTTCGTCATTCTGAGAATGATTAATTCTACACTTTTTGACATCCGAGTTCGTTTTGGTGTCGTTTTGTTGAGTTCCGTGCTTTTTAGCGACTTTTCCGCATTTGAGTTCGGTTCTTGCGAATCTCGTTCGAAACTGCTGTTTCGAGTTTCCCGTAAGTCCGTTTAACTTTGTTAGACGTGTTGTGAACTTCTGTTTGGTTATTTGATCACGTATCGTGATTTCCGGGCGTTTTGGGCCATTTTGTAATTTCTTGAAAGTCACGGGTAACCGTATCTGTAATTGTTGCCTCGACCCGTTTCTTGGTCGCGTATGACTAATTATGGTATTATGTTTTCATTTTGGGCCGTTGATGTTGTCCGCAAACTTTTCGTCGTGTTCGTTCCGTACGTTTTCGGAAATCGGGTCGTCGATCCCTGGTGGTCTGCATCGCGGACGACGGCTATGGATCGCCGGACGACGGCACCGGCCGGACAGGTGCGGCAGGAACCGGCGTAGCGCACGCTACTGCCGGAAGGCTGCGCGCGCTAACCGGCAGGTGTAGCGCACGCTATCGGGTGGCCTAGCGTACGCTATCGGGCCTGGGCAGAAGGATTCTGAGGTTCTGGACTCGGTCAGGATCGGCAGGTAGCGCACGCTGCTGTCGGTCGTAGCGCACGCTAACCGGCAGGGGTAGCGCACGCTGCCGGCCGACTAGCGTACGTTACCTGGGTAAGTTTGTTAGTCCAGTGGCTACTGGACAGGTCGGCTAGCGCGCAGAGCTTGGCCGTAGCGCACGCTAGCGGGAGTCGGGCGGACGAGTCATGGTCGGCAGAATTTGGTCGGTGGTTCCGGGTCATGCGGGCCATGGCCGAGAGTGCTCGGCCGGTACTGGCCGATAGCGCACGCTAGTCCGGGAAGGCTAGCGCACGCTAGTTCCGGCCCAGTATATATATGACATACCAGCCACATTTCCCTTCATTTTTCATTTCCTTCCTTCTCCGTCCGCGAATGGCGATTCATGGGTGATGAAGCCATGTTGTTTAAAAACAAATCCATGAAGTTCTTGAGTTCATAACATCAATCAATCGTCCGTTATCATCCTTTGATCCAGCGAATCAAGGTAATCTTCCTTAGAACCCTAATTTCGTGAATTTGGGGATTTTTGCATTTTCGTCCGATTCGTTCCGTGTTGTTGATTAATTCATGATGGGTATGATTAATCTTGGTAGTATTCTTGTGTTTAACATCATTTAATCCATTGTTCTTCGTCGAATCGAAGTATATTTCTTGATTTCCTTCGAATTGACTTTTTGGGGGATTTGTCCCTGATCTCGTTTTTCATCCGTTTTCGATGGATCGATCATGGTTAAATGATGTTGTTAAACATATTCTATGGATTGTATATCCATATTTCAACTTGGAATTCCGTTTTCGGGTTTTGACGGAACGAATCGTGTTCTTGGCCGTTTTGGGGGAAATCCTTGAACTTTCGTCATTTGTTCTTTGAATTCAGCGGCTTTGGGTCGTACTTTGGAATTCATTTTCGTTGTTATTGTTTTTGTTCGTAGTTCGTTGTTGTGGATTTTCGTTCGGTGGAGTCGGCGAGTTCGTAGTCGGTTCGTGCCAACCTACTTCGGTCGATTCTCGGCGTTGTGGTTATTCGAGGCAAGTACCTTGCCCATACTTTTCTCGTTTTATGGATATGATGATCGGTGGTCGTCTTGATGTGTTTGTTTGGTTATTTGAAATGAAGTTTCAAAGGATTTCGGTTTGGCCTCGTTAAAGGCTTTCTTTCAAAATGAGTGTGATTTGTGAACGGTGTTTTGAGAATTGATTATGATTTGGTTATTTCGAACGTTGAAGGATTTTATGATGATACTCTTATTGTTTAAGTTATGGAATCGTGTATTCCGTATTTAATCTTGTTATGGTATTTTTGAAGAGTTTGGTAATGGTGTCGAGTTAATGGCCTTCTCTAGTGAGTATTCTTAATGAACTTACATTCTTAGCATGTTAGTATTGCATGAGTAACGTGTGTGTGTGTATGCTCACTACGGGTTAGATCCGACGGGGTCTCGGTAGGGCTCCACAAAGCTGTGGAACCGCGAGCTTGCTTTTAACCACTGTGGGTTAGATCCGACGGGGTCTCGGCAGGGATCCACGAAGCTGTGGGTCCGCGGTTAATTGTGGTGCATTTCTACAAATGTGATTCGATATTGGCATTTCCGGAAATGAGTGCTTTTGAACGGTTTTCATGATTGCATGCATTGACTAAGTGTGTAAGAGGTAAGTTGTTCGTTTGGCCTACTTGGCTAGGATGGATCTAGAGTATTTTGTTGTTTGTTTTAAATCCTTTATTTGTGGATTTTGATGTTGGAAGACGAACCTTGTTGTCGTTCTCGTGTACTGTGAGTTGATGAGATTCGGGGCTAAAATCCCAATGGTTTTATAAAAGTCGTTTTACGGATTTGGGGCTAAAATCCCAACGGTTTGGTAAATATCATTTTTCGGAAAGTAAACCCTTGGGGCGGTGACCCCTTTTTGCCTTTTGGATTTTGAAAAGTAGGATTTGATAATCCTAAATTGTTTTCTATTAAAACTCTCGACGGCATTCTAAACCGTTTTATAAATTACTTCCATTGATTTATGATATTTCGATTTTGAAATGTTTTCTCAACTCTTGCCTCGGGAAGTACTTTTCGTTTCGTTTGGATCTTTGAGGATCCTCGGTTATTGTTATTCGTGGAATGTGAATTGTATGGCTCGTATTTACACTTTGTTCTTGCACTAGCAAAACAGTGGAGTTTTGCTAACCCCCGAGTATTCGGGGGGTGGATGTCTATTTTTGCATTCAGGTTTGGAGCATAACACAGGGTCGGCACGAAGGATGATGAAAGATGATCGATACTAATCACATGAGGAACCGTACTTTGTTTATTGGTTCAGTTGTACTCTATTTTTCCGCTGCTATATGTTCCCGTTGTACGGGTGTGGTTGTATTTTGTCCCCTGTGTGGGCATGAGTTGTATTTGAGTTGTATGTATTTGTGGAAAGACCAAATCGGTTTACTGAGTCATTTTAGCCTTGAAGGCATTGTCGAGATGTTAAATGTTGTTACCATCCTGGTAGATCCTCGAGGAGAGGGTCTACGGCGTGTAATATCCCTGAGTGGATTGGGGGTGTTACAGAAATGGTATCAGAGCTTAGGTTGAGGAAAACCTAGGCTGTCGGGTGAGGTCGTGTTGTTTGAGTCTTGTTTCGTCGGATTTTATCTGACTGAGTCGTGTCGCGACGCGTCGTTTGAGTTTGTTGGTCGTGATTAGTATCGTGGGGCGATCATCATCTTCGTGCGACCTGTGGAAGTAAGTCTCCCTTCTTTGTGTTGTGCCTCGTGTGACACGAGCTATTTTTATGATTATTTGTTATGTGGTGGAATCCTTATGTAGATTTTGATTTCACGATATGTATTTAGTCGACTCTCGTATTTGATTTATACGAGGAGTGTCGTCGCTTTTGATGTCTTTTTATTGTTGTTTTTGTCCGTGGCTGATGAATTTCGAATCGATCTGCACGTTTTACAAGTTCTATTGTGGAAGCTTTGTGCTTATACGAGTTCGACTTGTTCACTAGCCAGTGCGGGAGAGTATTTTATCAGTGGTTTTGTTCTGAGTGTGGTATTTTATCGTTTATTTCCGTTTAAAGACATATATTGTCTTGATTTTAAACGTTTTGATGCGTGTGCTAGGAGTTGTTTTAGTGAACATCGATATGTGTGAGTTTTGAGCATTCTAGCCTATTGAATTTTTGAAAACCTTGAGTATCTTAGAAAAATAAATTTCGAGACATACTTTTCAAATGACTTATTTTCTTGTGGTACATCCTAGGTGCCACAATATATTTCAAAAAAATTCTACTTCGAGGACCAAAATGCTTTGAGATATTTTCAATGTTTTAGAAACACTTTTATTTAGACCCGAAGGTCGAATATTCTGAAAGTTTTCACTAAGAGAAAGTGTCCTCATTTTTATCAAATGCGAAATGGTTCTCCAATGTCTCGATAACGATGTTTCACGTTTATACTTTTTGAAAGGTGATACTCAAGATCAACCAGTATTCTTCAAATTATTTTCAAAATGAGGTTTTCGTTTTTAAAACCTATCCATTCCCGTTTGAGGGCTGGGTATGAATGTATGATGTTCGCGTTGTCATTTTGATACTTTCTCCCGAGTATGATCGAATTGGCGGTGTGAGCGTTGAGTCGCTTTCCACACATGGGTTGTGCTAGCCCCCTGTGAGAGGCGGGATGTTGGTGTTGAATGTTGTCGCCTCGTGATGATTTCTGCGTTGTCGCGCATGTGCGAGATGTTAGAGCTTGGTTTGGTATGACCGTGTGCATCGGTGATGGTTCCGTTATGTGTCGGTTGTTTAATGTCTTGTTACCTTGCTCCCGTTTTTGTGAATTTCGTGGACGAGGTCGGAGGTAATGCCCGTACTATTTTGACTGTATTTTCTCTTTCTCCAGTCTATCGATTCGCTCATGTTCGTTGACACTTTACGAACTTGTTCTGTATTTCGGTTTCATCGTCCGAACGAGCTACGACCTTGTTGTGGGTCGATCTGGTTATCGCTGTGACTTTTTCGGGTTCGGTTCGATTCTTGTGAACCTTGTTCGGGAGTGACATCATCTGGTTCTATTAGTTCTTTTATTCGAAGTGGATCGGATTTGGAACTCTTATGTTTTCGACTCTGTCGACTCATTTATGTTCGTTGACATTTCTGAGCTTGTCCTACCCCTTGTTTTTGTTTATCGAACGAGTGTGGTATTGTTTCGGAATAACTCATTTGTCGTTGTGACTTTTCAATCGCTATTCCCTTTCCTGTGGACCTTATGGGAATGCATGTCTTGTAATTCTCACCAGATCATCCTGGGGGTTGTTGTTTGAACTTTATTGTTCTTCGTGATTCGAACATGATTCTTCGATTTTTGTTGTCTCGATCGTTGTGGTTTGATCGTTTGATTGTTCGGTTTTTATTGACCTCGTTCCGTGATTGGTGAACATTCAGGCTCCTTCGTAATTCCTTTCAGTTCGGGAAATTAGTTTCGTTTTTGATCTTCCAACCCTTGGGCGGTGGAATTCCGTATTTTGTTCAGCGATTGGCTCGTGTTTTGATTGATGTACCGTTGGGTTGGTCAATCATATTGATTTTCGTTCGTTGTGTTTTGTGATTGTCGGATAATTGACTTGGCTATATTATCCATTTGATGACGCTTGTCATTTGTTGTTTTTATTATATCCCTAACGGCGATGTTGTGTTGGTCGTCGTGGAGCGTGTTTTCACGCCGTATATTCCTTTGCGTTGTTTGTAACATTTCACCGTTGGGCGTTAGTTACGCATTCTTGTGTATCTCGTTGAGTTTTTCCTGGCGGAATATTTCTTCTCCCTACTTGTTTTAAGTTTCGGGACGAAACTTCTTTTAAGGAGGGTAGAATGTAATACCCGTAATTTCGATTTCCGGTAATTTCTTTTTTTTCGGCGGAAGTCCGTTTTGACGACTCGCTCATGACCGTTTCGTCATTCTGAGAATGATTAATTCTACACTTTTTGACATCCGAGTTCGTTTTGGTGTCGTTTTGTTGAGTTCCGTGCTTTTTAGCGACTTTTCCGCATTTGAGTTCGGTTCTTGTGAATCTCGTTCGAAACTGCTGTTTCGAGTTTCCCGTAAGTCCGTTTAACTTTGTTAGACGTGTTGTGAACTTCGGTTTGGTTATTTGATCACGTATCGTGATTTCCGGGCGTTTTGGGCCATTTTGTAATTTCTTGAAAGTCACGGGTAACCGTATCTGTAATTGTTGCCTCGACCCGTTTCTTGGTCGCGTATGACTAATTATGGTATTATGTTTTCATTTTGGGCCGTTGATGTTGTCCGCGAACTTTTCGTCGTGTTCGTTCCGTACGTTTTCGGAAATCGGGTCGTCGAGCCCTGGTGGTCTGCATCGCGGACGGTTATGGACTAGCCGGAGGATTGCGGGCACCGGCCGGACAGGTGCGGCAGGAACCGGCGTAGCGCACGCTACTGCCGGAAGGCTGCGCGTGCTAACCGGCAGGTGTAGCGCACGCTATCGGGTGGCCTCGCGTACGCTATCGGGCACAGGCGTAAGGATTACGAGGTTACGGACTCGGGCCAGATCGGCTGTAGCGCACGCCGCCGCTTGGTCGTAGCCCACGCTAACCGGCAGGGGGTAGTGCACGCCGGCCGACTAGCGTACGTTACCTGGGTAAGTTTGTTAGTCCAGTGGCTACTGGACAGGTCGGCTAGCGCGCGCAGGCTTCCGGCCGTAGCGCACGCTAGCGGGAGTCGGGCGGACGAGTCATGGTCGGCAGAATTTGGTCGTTGGTTCCGGGTCATGCGGGCCATGGCCGAGAGTGCTCGGCCGGTACTGGCCGATAGCGCACGCTAGTCCGGGAAGGCTAGCGCACGCTAGTTCCGCCCGATATATATATGCAGACCAGCCACATTTCCCTTCATTTTTCATTTCCTTCCTTCTCCGTCCGCGAATGGCGATTCATGGGTGACGAAGCCATGTTGTTTAACAACAAATCCATGAAGTTCTTGAGTTCATAACATCAATCAATCGTCCGTTATCATCCTTTGATCCAGCGAATCAAGGTAATCTTCCTTAGAACCCTAATTTCGTGAATTTGGGGATTTTTGCATTTTTGTCCGATTCGTTCCGTGTTGTTGATTAATTCATGATGGGTATGATTAATCTTGGTAGTATTCTTGTGTTTAACATCATTTAATCCATTGTTCTTCGTCGAATCGAAGTATATTTCTTGATTTCCTTCGAATGGACTTTTTGGGGGATTTGTCCCCGATCTCGTTTTTCATCCGTTTTCGATGGATCGATCATGGTTAAATGATGTTGTTAAACATATTCTATGGATTGTATATCCATATTTCAACTTGGAATTCCGTTTTCGGGTTTTGACGGAACGAATCGTGTTCTTGGCCGTTTTGGGGGAAATCCTTGAACTTTCGTCATTTGTTCTTTGAATTCAGCGGCTTTGGGTCGTACTTTGGAATTCATTTTCGTTGTTATTGTTTTCGTTCGTAGTTCGTTGTTGTGGATTGTCATTCGGTGGAGTCGGCGAGTTCGTAGTCGGTTCGTGCCAACCTACTTCGGTCGATTCTCTGCATTGTGGTTATTCGAGGCAAGTACCTTGCCCATACTTTTCTCGTTTTATGGATATGATGATCGGTGGTCGTCTTGATGTGTTTGTTTGGTTATTTGAAATGAAGTTTCAAAGGATTTCGGTTTGGCCTCGTTAAAGGCTTTCTTTCAAAACGAGTGTG
Source organism: Orobanche coerulescens (assembly GCA_033398695.1). Taxonomy (NCBI): domain Eukaryota; kingdom Viridiplantae; phylum Streptophyta; class Magnoliopsida; order Lamiales; family Orobanchaceae; genus Orobanche; species Orobanche coerulescens. Next base: position 121,770,007 of record CM065807.1, on the reverse strand, counting down.
ATTTGTGAACGGTGTTTTGAGAATTGATTATGATTTGGTTATTTCGAACGTTGAAGGATTTTATGATGATACTCCTATTGTTTAAGTTATGGAATCGTGTATTCCGTATTTAATCTTGTTATGGTATTTTTGAAGAGTTTGGTAATGGTGTCGAGTTAATGGCCATCTCTAGTGAGTATTCTTAATGAACTTACATTCTTAGCATGTTAGTATTGCATGAGTAACGTGTGTGTGTGTATGCTCACTACGGGTTAGATCCGACGGGGTCTCGGTAGGGCTCCACAAAGCTGTGGAACCGCGAGCTTGCTTTTAACCACTGTGGGTTAGATCCGACGGGGTCTCGGAAGGGATCCACGAAGATGTGGGTCCGCGGTTAATTGTGGTGCATTTTTACAAATGTGATTCGATATTGGCATTTCCGGAAATGAGTGCTTTTGAACGGTTTTCATGATTGCATGCATTGACTAAGTGTGTAAGAGGTAAGTTGTTCGTTTGGCCTACTTGGCTAGGATGGCTCTAGAGTATTTTGTTGTTTGTTTTAAATCCTTTATTTGTGGATTTTGATGTTGGAAGACGAACCTTGTTGTCGTTCTCGTGTACTGTGAGTTGATGAGATTCGGGGCTAAAATCCCAATGGTTTTATAAAAGTCGTTCTACGGATTTGGGGCTAAAATCCCAACGGTTTGGTAAATATCATTTTTCGGAAAGTAAACCCTTGGGGCGGTGACCCCTTTTTGCCTTTTGGATTTTGAAAAGTAGGATTTGATAATCCTAAATTGTTTTCTATTAAAACTCTCGACGGCATTCTAAACCGTTTTATAAATTACTTCCATTGATTTATGATATTTTGATTTTGAAATGTTTTCTCAACTCTTGCCTCGGGAAGTACTTTTCGTTTCGTTTGGATCTTTGAGGATCCTCGGTTATTGTTATTCATGGAATGTGAATTGTATGGCTCGTATTTGCACTTTGTTCTTGCACTAGCAAAACAGTGGAGTTTTGCTAACCCCCGAGTATTCGGGGGGTGGATGTCTGTTTTTGCATTCAGGTTTGGAGCATAACACAGGGTCGGCACGAAGGATGATGAAAGATGATCGATACTAATCACATGAGGAACCGTACTTTGTTTATTGGTTCAGTTGTACTCTATTTTTCCGCTGCTATATGTTCCCGTTGTACGGGTGTGGTTGTATTTTGTCCCCTGCGTGGGCATGAGTTGTATTTGAGTTGTATGTATTTGTGGAAAGACCAAATCGGTCTACTGAGTCATTTTAGCCTTGAAGGCATTGTCGAGATGTTAAATGTTGTTACCAGCCTGGTAGATCCTCGAGGAGAGGGTCTACGGCGTGTAATATCCCTGAGTGGATTGGGGGTGTTACATATAACTCAAGAGTTCTTCAAGAACACTAGTCCGTAATCACGTTCATACTCAACAAAATGGTATACTCTGATGTCTTCTAGCATCTAAACAATCACTTAATTCACAATCCAAGGGATATATCATTTTGTTCTTCAATATATAATTCATTTAACCTCAAGAATCACAACAACACCATAACCATCATCATACGAAGAAGAACATCAACAAAAATATCAAAATCCGCATCAAAGAGAGGATTTTTTCAGCATACCTCTTGAATAAGAACTACAACGATCAAACACTTCCAAAAACATCAAGAACTCCAAGCCTCAAGATCCTAATCAAATCATCAAGGTCTCAACCAAGGTAGAAGGTTCTGGAATATGATTGAAAGTGAAGAGGGACGAATTTGGGGTGGAAAAATATATTTCTTCTCATGAAGAAATGAAAGACCGATCCTTAATATATAATCTGCACAGCTCGTTACGTACGTTAAGACCCAACCTTAACGTACGTAATCCCTTTTAACGTACGCTACATGTCCTGCATAGCGTACGTACGGAATCCAGGGTTCACTGTCTTATTTCGTGGCATGCATTACGTATGTAATTTCCTTGCCATAGCGTATGTAATGTAGTTGTTGACTTGCTACAGTGCTATACTTGTTTAGGTACATAATAGGCTATCCTTAATGTATGTAAAGCTCGATGTTTAGTGACTTGTCCACATCCGCACCGAAAGTTGCCGACACCGAGCCCACCTGCCGACCACAGCTCGGACCTATTCGATTCTCTTCACAATGTACGTTATGTACTCAACCTAACGTACGTTAAGCTCATTTCGTTACGTACGTAAGCTCCTCTGCTTAGCGTACGCTGCGCTTACACCTTTACGTACGTAAGGTCCTATGCTTAGCGTACGTAATGGCTTTTATACTTGGCCATTTTTGCCCCTGTCTGTCGTCCCAATATACCGAACACGTACACGCGACATACTGAATACATATACTCATTATGATAACATTCTCATACGATATACCCGATGCACGATATCCTCAATTGCAATTGTCGACCAAGTACGACAATTATACAAATACTCATACCGTATATCCGACATCAAAAGACATATCAAGCATGTAATATCCTAGAATTAAAAATAACCTCGATAGATATACTGGTACAACTGTCACGGTTCCCAAAATTATTCATCCATACTGCATTGGTCCCACTCTATATAGTACAATTCAGATAAAACAATGCGAAAAATTAGTAGCGAAATTCTAGGATATTACAACATATGCATCTATCCCTACTACAATTTAGCATGTACACAGACATATTTAAAAGCTTAAATTTTGAAAAAAATGGCAAACTCAGGACACTAACTGACGGCTCATTAACGATCCTCTTCAAATTTTGTGTAAATATCGTGTGAGGAACTTCTATCGTGTTCGTATTATCTATCGTAGTCGGAGTCGGTCATTTTCTTGCCCGTGATAGGTTTTGGTTGGGGGCCGTCGATTTTTGCGATAAAGAGAGAGGTTTTTTCTTGGAAGAGAGAGAAAGAGTGGGTTGTGGGGCCATTTAGATTATTGTGGTTTTATTACTTTTCTATTTCTTTTATGTTTTTTATCTTTTAATGGTAGACTTAAGGGTACTAATATATTTTAACATATTTTGGTATAAAAAACTTACACTCTTATGAAAGAGGATATATAACTTGTTCGTTTTATCATTTGGTATTAAAAAAGATAGAGTCTAAAAAGTACTCGACATATATTAAATTTACAATGTATTAAAATAGTAAATAATAAAGTATCAACAGTAACTTACATTGATATAAAAAATTGAATGGCACTTTTTCAATTGTGAAAATATATAAATATGCTAATTCGTTTAGTACCAAATCATGAAAGTAACAAGTTATATATCCCCATTCATACGAGTATAAGTTAATGTGTTAAAAGATGTTATTACCCTTAAAGTCTATCATTAAAAGATAAAAACATAAAAAATAGAAAACTAACCAAACAAACAACAATAATCTAAACAGTCCTACAACCCAATCTCTCTCTCTCTCTTCCAAAAAAATTCTCTCTCTCTCTCTCTCTGTCGCAAAACTGAAACCCCCATCGTGAAACCCTATCGCCAGCAAGAAAATGTCGAACTCCGACTATGACAGAGAATCTGAAGACACCGGAAGTTCCTCACACGCTAGTGACACTCCATCTGAAGAGGCTTTCGTCAATGAGCCGCCGGTTAGTGTAATCTATTCACACACGATCGTGCCAAGATGGTTGTTCATCATCTCATGATGGTGCTGAAGAAGATGACACCATCGTGTACACGATGGTCTTTCTTGGGCACGATGGTTTACACACGACGATTGTTGATCGTGTGAGCTGTCGTGGGAAAGAAGACCAAAGGCTTCTGCCTTGCATACGATGGCATGCACACGATCGATGCCCTTCATGTGAGCTATCGTGTTGCACACAATGGTCTTCACATGATGGGCATCGATTGTGTGCATGCCATTGTGTGCAAGCAGTGTCATTTTTTTCGTTCTCTTAAGCATTCTATCATATTCTTATGATTTGTATGTCTATATTGCAGACTGGTTATGTATGGAAGAGACCTACATTGCGTTTTATTACACGGCAAGTGAATCTTTACATACGGGAGGCGGTATTTAGAGAGATTATTGAGACACTAAGAAGTATGGGCCGTAATTCTGCAGTTGGTGATAGAGCTATCGAGATCTTGACCGAGGGGATCCTGGGGCGTTTGAGTAAAGGTAGGAGAATTGGGAGTACAAATACTGCCCTACATCACTTGATTGCCCGTCAATTGGAGGGTGATCAAATTCCCCCGAATGAGTCGTGGTTCCAGGTTTGCAGGAGGACCATTCGTTTTACGGCCCGTGATTTTGCCATGATCACTGGACTGCACTTTAGAAACTCTATCTTCCATCCATAGGACGACCATCTCCTTTGGTCTGTCGGTATTTTCCACAGAATACCCCATGGAGAAAATGCTAAGGTTAGTGTTCTGCGGAATAAGTTCAATGCTCGATATTTTTGTAGAGACATAAGAGATTATGTGAAGGTTGCCAATTTGCTTATATACTACTACTTTATCCTATGCCGTGACGACATGATGGTCGAGACAAGGGCATGGGCATTAGTTGAGGATTTCGAGCAATGAGATATGTTTCTTTGGGGTTCTTATGGCTTTGGAGTTTTGTCTTACTGCATAGACAATGTTGCCAAGGAGGGACAGGAACATAAGGACTATCACTTCTATGGCCCTGTTTGGGCTTTACATATATGGTCATACGAGATGATTCCTTCATTGGGAGAATTGTGTGGAATTCGAGATAAAGCTGTCCAAGTTCCCCGGTGTTTGATGTGGACTACGAGGAAGATGTTCTGGGATTTCACTCATTTCTTCGACGATAAGGTACATAAATTTATAAAAGTATTTTCTTCTGACTTGACTCGTCTCTTCAACATTATGTGATTGCCCATCTAATGGTATGCTTTAATGACTATTTTTGCAGCACAAAGTACTTCCCTCTTTACCGCATCTGGAGGAGGATGATGCTGAGTACTACTATATGAGTTTTGAGAATGGCTCGCCATATGATGTTAAGTTCATAAAGCCTATAAGAATAGCTGTGAAGAACAAGGAGGATGAGCCTGTGCCGAAGCCTAGAAAGAAAGTTATGGATAGGTTGAAGAAAGCTGCTGGGAAATTTATTACACATGAGTCGGCACATAAAATGTCGAAGTGACGCCGACAGAGTACCCCACCAGTAGATGGTGCAGAGACATGTGACCGGGAGAGGCAGCCAGAGAGGGTGTATTGTGTCTACGGACTTCCTTGTCCGGACCACATCCAGGACACGAGCAGGGATGAGTACTTCAATCGCCGTTTGAAGGCGAGCTTGTACGACGAGTCTGAGACATGATTTATTTCTCGAGTTTCTCGCTGGGTGCTTTCTGGGATCGTGTATTTCTTTGGATCTATGCATAGGCATTCTGGGAGCCATGATAGGTTTCCCGATCAGCCTCGTCATTCTGCATCCATTAGCAGTGCCCAGTGGAGGATTCCTGACCCTCCACGTCACTCAGTCTCTGGTGCCATGAGAGTGCCGGGCTGCAGCAGTTGGGTGAGCGTAATATTCCACCGCGAGTCATTATACCCTCTGATGCTCTCCGGGAGCCTTTTGTGGTGGCACCTCTAAGAAATAGTGAGGTTCTGAATAAGTTGTACCTACAGTTTAGGAAGCAGCAACGTGATGCTATTGTGCGATGTTTGGAGAATGGGCATGTTCTCACCCAGGCATTATTTGACCGGATAGAGTCAAGCCGTGAAGACTTTGATGCCGAGGTGATAGATTATTATGTGCTTGCCACTCGAGCGAGGCTTCAGAGGGGAGTCCGCAGTGTTGGTGTCGGTAGAGTTGGCACTGCACTTGCCGGCTCCCAATTTTACGTAAGTTCTATAAATTACTCATCTATATATCATTAGTGTGATGTGGAATTTTTTTATTTTGTGGTTTGGATTTTTGTAGTTAGTTATGGCCAACGAGTTCGCAAAACTCCGTCCATATGATCCACTTGGTATCAAGGTGACAGGGAAGCCGGTTTACAATGGTTGGAAAACTCCTAAATCCATCGAGGAATTCATGGAAGGTCTTGATACACCAAATGCAGTTCCATGGTCAAATTGCGATGAAGTAAGTTTAAAAGTACCATATTTATAAATGTTTTGCTATGTTTGATGTGATGATCTTATATATTTACATATTTTTTTCAACAGATCATTGCCATTTGTTGCCTCCACCAGAGCCACTGGCTGAATATCAACAATAACATCATAACATGGACCGTTGAGTTGTACAATTCCTTGTCACACCAAAACCAAAGATGGTCGATACCGATTCAACCAACTGCGACTAATTACTCGTCTGATGCCTCGTGTGCTAGCTCAATCTGGGTACTAGATGAACAACCAATCGAAGTAAAAGTATGACATGAAGATGAATTTCAAAATTATGCCACAAGAACTGCAGTTCATACAAAGCGATAGTCACATTTGTGGCCCCTTTGCGTGCATGTACTTGGATAGACTCGTCTCCGCAAACCCAGTAGGAAGGCACCAAATCAAGGAAATGAACGAGAAATATATTAAGAAATATCGATATGGTTTAGTTGCTAAAATCTTTATGTTGTCGTTGGACGTAGTGTAAGATAATGTATTTTTGGTACTGATGAGTATGTATTTTATTTTTAATTCAGATATATTTTGGAAATATTGATGTGTTGTATTGTTAAATCTTGAAAAAACTGGTTTATGGTGCCTTTGGTAGAGCTAGCCCAACCCTGTATTGCACACGATCGTGCCCATCGTGGGTTACGATCATATGCATCCTGCCCACGGTCATGGGCTACTGTTGTCGTGTGCATCCTGCCATGACCGTGTGCACACGACGGCTAGTCCCATCATTGGCACGATCGTGTGCCGAGACAGCACTCACCAGTTGTAGGATACAGGGCCCGACAGCCGCCGCAAGCTGTAGGATACAGCACCCGACAGTGCTCGTATGCTGTAGGCACAACGCTATTTGCCAATTAGTATATGAGATATTTCATACAGATGATGAACTTATATGTAAGAACTAATATATTGAGAACAAAACGGAAATTGATGAATAATCTAAGAAATTAGTGAAAAATGTTGATGTTCTTGTGCACACGATGGCTAGTCCCATCGTGGGCGCCCCATCGTGTGCACTACAAAGGGCAGCATCAAATTATTTTATTATAAAAGTCCATCGTGGGTCCCCCCCTTTTCAATATAAGCCCATCTTCCTGGACTGAGAGTGAAATACATGAACCTTCGCGTTAGTCCCCCTTTTTTCACTACAAACCCTAATAAATTAAAATCATTAAAATCTATTAAAATCAAGTACACAAAATGAGCGGCTGATTACGAGAAAGCGATTTAGGAGGAATCGAAGCACCTCCACCAAAAATAAGAAGGAGGATACTTCCTCCCAGCTCACCATACAAATCTAGGCCGAGAGGAAGATACTCAATGCTCAGAGTAAGTTTTTGATTTTATTGTATGTGTAGTTGTGTACTGCAAATTAATGTATTTTATGAAACAGGGCCTATTCAAAAACACTGCGAGCGCTCCAATTATACTAGATGGTGATGATGATGATGATTTAGATATTTTTGAGAAAACAAGTAAAAAAGTAGATGAAAATGAGATTATTTTAGAAGAAGTTGAAGTTCATGGAGATGAAGCTGATATAGAAGATACAAGACTAAAGAAACAGCGGCAGATGGGGAAAAGGGATACAAGTTATTGTGGTTTTTAAGTTAATCTTAGATATTTTGGTGTGATGGTGATGAACTTTTGTTATGTAAAGTTATATGCTTTTGGTGTAAACTATTGCTCTTAAAACTGACCTACGTTGTTATGGTTAATGTTTGCCTCCATATTCATCTTTATTTTCTTTACATCATTGAACACTTACATTTCAATTCAAAGATAAAGGAAATAGAGACAAAATTATGCATTTCATTTCAACTTATAATCAGAATAATGAATCAATACATGGTCCATCGATGATTAAAATATCAGCACATGATTGTTGCTAGTAAGTCACAAATGTAAGAACACATAAGCAATTTAAGTTTCATGGTATGGACATCCCCTTATGTCATGGTCATCATTACGACAAATGCTACATCTCTTCTTCTGTCGGCGCCTTTGCCTCGTTTGTTCATCCATTTCTTGAGTTTCTTCTGGAGAGATATTCAAATCCACACCACCTATGTGAATGAATGCTTTACAAGATATTCTATTGTGGTCGGTTCCCTTACACCTACCGCACACCTGAGGCCATCTACCTACGGGCAAATTTTCAACATCGGACCATGCACGACTCATCCTTGGTCGGCCGGCTTGTCGTACCTCCTCTGGAGGTAAGCAAACGATGGATGAGATCTCCGGTGGGAAATTTTACTCATCAGGATGTAGGATAGGATTAATATGCTCCTTATAAGTATCTCTAAGGCCTTGTTGCTTGAAATAACGACTAACAAAATCATACACAGACAAATCATTACCACCGCGCCTGTTATAATTAGCAATTATGTCAAGAATGTGATGTAGGATAATGTATTTTTGATACTGATGAGTATGTATTTTATTTTTTATTCAGATATATTTTGGTAAGATTGATGTGTTGTGTTGTTAAATATGGAAAAAATTGGTTTATGGTGCAGTTGGTAAATCCATACCAGCCTTGTGTTACACACGACGGCTGCACACGATCGTGCCATCGTGGGTTACGATCGTGTGCATCCTGCCCATGGTCATGGGCTGCTGCTGCCGTTTTCATCCTTCCATGACCGTGTGCACATGATGGCTAGTCCCATCGTGGGCACGATCGTGTGTCCCAAAAACACTCAGCAGCTATAGGATACAGGGTCCGACAATACCCGCAAGTTGTAGGATACAGCGCCCGACAGCGCCCGCATGTTGTAGGCATAGCGTTCGGCAGCATAGACAAAAACATTGAATGATGTACACATTAGAGCAAAACAATTACCTTATAGCGGCAACAACATGACGACATGGAAACTGATCCAAATCAAACTCCCGACAACAACATGTCCAGGTTTGAAGGTCGACCTCATAAGAAACTTTGTTTTCTTCAACTTTATAAACAAGTGGGGTGGTAGCTCGAACAGTAAGAGTCAGACTCAGTCGCATAGAGTTAGAGAGATTTCAAAAGTGTGCACTGTCAACTCATGGTCTCTTGACACAGCTTCTCCCCGCTTCTCATTAAACAAATTCTCTAAAATTAGGCGAAATATCTCAAGTAATGAGCAAACGGGTAAACGCCTCGCCCACAACATACGATTATTAAAACATTCAACAGCATTGGATGTCAATAAGTTGTAGCGTCGTACCGGACACTTTGACCTAGCCCACCTCTCTGTCCCAATTTCAGAAAGGCATTTGTGAGCCCCATTAGGGCTTTCAATATGTAGTTTCGAAAAGTAGTTTTCGAAAACTTATTCACGATGCGTGTAGGCAGCAGTTCTAAAGAGTCATATAGCATGACCACCGTAGGAGGTCAGTTTTTTTGAAAGATGGTGATAGCACAACCCTTGGAATGCATTCGGATAGACGGCTCGAGCAACATTTGCTCTTATGTTGGTCACTCACAATCAGTAAATTTTCCATCAGATTGTAGCATCTGTGTAGGTTATACATAAAATAAGTCCATGACTCGTCGTTCTCTATCGGACCGAGATCAACTGCAAGAGGAAATACTTGCTCGTTCCCATCAAATGTGACGTCCGCAAATAGAGTTCCTTTATTAATTCTCTTCAGGTGGGTCCCATAAACTATAATCACCTGACGAAGGCACGTATCAAATGCCCTAATACTCTGTCCGAGTGAAATGAACATGTGGCAAAGCACTCCCTCATGAGTCGTCTGCAAATCAATAATTGTCCCTGGATTATGATATTTCAACAAATACATATAAGATGGGAGCCTTTGATACGACTCATCAAAGCCGCCATATGTATTCTCTATTGTTGTATTCCTCGTCCGGAGAGCAAAACTGTATAGCATGTCAATGCCGTACTCCCTACGCATCTCTGCAATCATCTCCTTTGGCCTCAAAGTGACCCCCTCACCGGTCAATCTTTTAGCAAAATAATGGGCGGCAACCTCAGAAGTGACCGATAGTGCAGCAGCACGGCTCAAGTCAGGGTCATAGCTGTGCTTCAAGGTCAACTTAGTAATTCTCCAAATGGTTGCACCCTCAATAGCACACAACCTAAACCGACAATTGTTTCTCCCACTCTTACAAACAAACACTATACGTTTTTTGACGGAACGATCGGTGATATACTGTAACATGTTTTCCAAATGATACATTCCTACAGTTATCCTCAACTCTGTCTTGGACCAAAAGGTGGACCCCACCTCTAGCTGACCGGTGACAGGTGGAGGCTGCTCGACCCAACCCAAAGTCCCGACACTACCGAGGTCCGAAAATGGAATGATCCAATTACGCATTGAATGTTGATGCTCATGCTCGCTCGCAGATTGATGGTCGGATGAGAAGTTTCGACGATGCATAATCCTATCCATTTGCGCAGGTTGGCGAACCCAAGCAAGAAACTACACAGATAGTGACTCAATCAAGTCTTTACAATAATCTTCATCTTCGAATGTATGCACCTCCTCACCTTCCTCCTCTTCCTCATCTTCCTCGTATTCATAATATTTGGAAGGCATGTCATTATATGTTTCCGGGCTCTACTCTCGAGCTACTACATCCCATATTAACCTCGGAAGTAGAGGAGCTTCCGTTCTCAACATAGACCTCAGGATCCTCTTTGTATTCTACTAGTAATCGAAGTATCTCGGTATAGTCCCGTAATAGGACTTTAACTTTGTTTCCCTTGGCCATGTGTGTCAAGTACCATAATTTGTAATCGGACTCATTTGGACCACCCAAACCATCTATGATAACCCTCATGAAGTTTGCAAGACTAACTTTGCTCGTGTCGATGTAGAAAAAAAAAGAGTCCCCGTCTACATATATCGATCGCTTCCAATGACCATCGTGATGTATCAAAATACGCTGCCATGACATCTGATTACAAAAAGATGAATAACTATTCAGAAAACTCAGCGAACAATATTCTAAGACGGTCTGTCTTGGACATGACCCATGCACACGTTCGTATGCTACCATATGCAGTGATCGTGTGCAAGTTTATGGCCATGAACACGATTGCTGCACATGATTATTGACGATCATGTTAAACGATCGTGGACACGTTAGTTGTTTACACGATGTCAAGGCCATTGGACACGACCGTTGCACACGGTGTCTTGCCATCGTGTCCGGAAGAACTTGTCGGAAACAAAAATTCCAGCGGTAAAATATTGATGCATACCATCGTGTTTGGATTGAGCTTGATGCTGCTGCTGTGGTGACCCTGCTATCATCTGGCCATCGGGGCTCTTGGCAGGTTCGTCACACTCTTATGCGTATCCGACACATTCTCAGAGATATTCAGTTCAGAGTCACTCACATTTTTCGGGAGGGCAACAGGCCGGCCGACTATCTTTCTGAGCTCGGCATGTCGTCCCTCGGCATTCAGACTTATACTTACGATACTGCTCCTCCGTTTCTTCTCTCCCTTATACGGATGGATCAGCTTGGTTATCCGTCTTTTAGATTTAGATAGGTTTTTATTTTATTGATTGCTTACTTGCCTATTGGTCCGCACATTAGCCCACAGTTTTAGTGGTGCACCTTGTATTGATCTAGCGGACCGTAGGCACTTTAAATTTTAGGTTCCGGATTATGGCCCATTTTTGGTCATAATTCGGAGTTGAGTTATTTTCCGTCTACGGGTCCGCACATTAGCCCACGGTTTGTGGTGCACTTTGTATTTCTTTAGCGGGCCGTAGATTTCTTCGATGTTTGGATCCGAATTATGACCCATTTTTGGTCATAATTCGGGGCTGATACTTTGTGTTTCTTGATTTCTTCTTATCTACAGGTTGGCGGGTCCTGCCTCAACCCCCCGTCCACAATGGACGCTTTTTCTTTAAAAAAAAAAAAAAAAAAAAAACAGAAGCACAACAAATGAAGTCATATTTGAACGTCAACTTTTCTTTTCGAATAATCTTGTGATTTTTATGAGATTTTTGAGAGACCCTTTGTCAGAAATGGTTGTGTTGTTTTGATGTATAGGTTGTAGTTAAATTTTGGTTGTTGGACATTAATATCGATCGGTTTTGAGCAGATGAGGAAAATAAAAAAAAAAGAAAAAAATAGTTTAAATTAAATAAAATACAAAAAAAAGAGAAAGCCAACATTACAACTTTTGGGAGGACATTTTAGTCTTTTTAATATAAATAGTACTAAAAACTTATACTCTTATGAATGTGAATATAAAACTTGTCAATTTTATGATTCAGTATTCATAAATTGATTCCCACTAATAATAATAATAATAATAATAATAGTAATAATAACAGTATTGATTTTTGAGATGAACTTAACTGGATTATGCTGAATTGAATTGAACTGTACTTATACTTGAATTGAAGCAAACTAAACTTAATTAGAACGAACTGAAATGTATGGAAATTAAATCAAACGAACATAACTTACATGAAGTATAATAGGCATTATGTACACTACTTATCTCAATAAAATTTGGTTTATTAGGCCCGTGCATCACATTGTGTCCTATATGAATTCAAAATACAAGTACCCATCATTGTCATTTGTCACCAGGGGCGGATCTACACAGAGAGTAGAGGGGGAAGGTGCCCCCAATAAATTTTAAAAATAACATATTTTATCCTATAAAAATTATATATTTTCAATTTTATCTCATATGTATCCCATTCTCAAACTTCCATATCCTTTATGGGCCCCCTCCCACCCAATTTTCTGGATCTGCCACTGTTTTTCACACCAAATTTCTTAAGGGGGTATAATAGACATTACGTCCACTACTTATCTCAGTAATTTTTTGGTTTATTAGGCACATGTAGGGCTGAGCACAAATGATCCGGACCCGGTTTTTACCCGGACCCGGACCAGACCCGGACCGGACCCGGACCGGACCTGTTAATTAGGTCCGGGTCCCGGGTCTGCATTTTGTCTAAAACCGGGTTCCGGGTCGGACCGGGTCAAAACCCGGAAAATCCGGGTCTAGCCCGGAACGACCCGGTAAAAATAAAAATACAAAAAAATATATTTTTTATTGTAATTTACCCTCGGTGGTGATGAAATAATGATGATTAATGGCTCGATTATATTTGCACATTATTCTAATTAAGTTTATTTATACTAAAATATTGTTGAACTTGGGAGTTTGATGACTAAATGAAGATATTAAGATTGATAATTGTATTTTATGGGAGTATGTAAAGAAGAAAGCATTTTATATGTAATAAAAGGACACTTAATATGCAAAAAAAAAAAATTTTTTTTTTTTTTTTACAAAATCGGGCGAATCAAGAGTCTGACCGACCTTGGTTTACCGGTCCGACCGAGTTGGCTCAACAGTCCGGGCTTCGGGTCGATAAAGTTCGACCATTTATAATCCGGGCCATTCCGGACCGGGTCGGTCCGGGCCGGGTCAGACCCGGTGCTCAGCCCTAGGCACATGCATCACACTATAGCCTATATGAATTCAGAATATGGAAGTATCCCATCATTGTCATTTGTCACACCAAATTAAGCATATGTTTTTAACATGTTTTCATGATTTTATATTTATGTACGTGGATTGCATTAAAAAAATGTAAGCAAAATTGAAGCTTGTAAAAATAATGACTCTATTAAACTCCAAAAAAGGGCATTGATATCTAATTTCTCTATAGAACTGAGATTATATATATATATATATATATATTCTTAATAATACATAAGCATAATAATTTATCTATGTTAAAACAATTTTTCTGTCATCACTACTTGATAAGTAAAAACCTAAAAATAATTTAATTGTTATAGTACAACCATCTAGAATTATTTACCGCAGCGGAACACATCTAATAAATCGAAATAATGAAAATGAATTAACAACCTAAACTCATTTAAAACTTATGTACTCGTACTCTTCCTAAACCTTATTTGTTGGAAAAATCCTCCCTATGTTTTGATAATCGCCTCATACAGCAAGTTTCTCAAAGTCAGCATTTTAGTCTAAGTTTGGAAGCTGTTAGGAAACTTCATCCAGCATGTCTATACAGCGAAAGATCTTCCAGCATATTCAGAAGTCCTTTCCTACAGTGCATTCATCAATTTTCACCAAGATACAATAGAGATAAAATAAGTTGGATACAACAAACATGCTGTAGGTGTTTACTTAGGAAAAGTACAACACATATCTAACAGGACTGAAGAAAACTTTAAACCATTGCGAAATAAGCATTGTTTATTCACAAAGTATTCACGATTAAAGTAGCATTTAATGCTGATAGGATAGCATTTAATGCGGCCGAAGAGACTACAGCCTGAAGAGCATTTAATGCTAGTCAAAAAGAATATATGAATCATTAAATGCGATTCGCCTTTAATTCAAACATTCTGAAGCCGCCAATCGAAGCAGTCTCAATCTCACCAACCAGCCAGTGGCTACATTTATAACGGATCTTTCCAAGGTTATAAATAGCCTCAAGCAAGAGGACATTGCTCACTTACGAGATTACTTCGCGAAATACATATGACGAATTAGCTCCGCAATCTGAATATCAAGCTTACAAAGAGCAGTATATTTCCTTGAGCATACAGCTTCATCAAGAGAAGAAATATACAGAGTCCTCAACGCAAACAGCACACTTTCAGCGAACGCTCATAAAGCATACAACTGCTGTTTGATCTTGTTATACCAAACCTTACGTTGAGTTTAACTTAGCCATGTGTGGACTAAGTCTTGCGAGTTCTGACCTGTGTAGGACGAATAGCATTGAAGACGAAGCTTCGATCTATGTGAGAAGAAGCAACTAGAAGAAGCCAAGCTAATCTATTTGAATGGCCTAAGCTACTGTTGTCTGTATCAATCTGTGTGAACGATACAGCGACGCGTTTAGTTAAAGTCACATAGTTGTGTACGTCGTGATTTTAATAAACATATTACTCCTGTGTGGAGGACCAGTAGACGTGGAGGGCTTTACATCGAACTACTTAAATCTGTGTGTATTTACATTGTCATTTACTATTTTCATATCTGCCTGTGTGATTTAAGTATACATATTATAAAAACCGTATACGCACCAAGCAAACATGAGATTACTTAGTTGTTGTATTTACAGCTACTTAATATCGGACTTTCTCTACGCAAATAACTTCGAAAAAATACAGCTTATTCAACCCCCCTTCTAATTTGTTTACTCTATACTGTGTGGTCAACAAGTAGTATCGGAGAGGTTGATTCTACAAAGAATCAATCGATTTTTAACCGAATCAGATCAACAAAAATCATTAGCTTTTGAAAACCTTATTTTTCATATTTCATCATTTATTTTACTTCTATAATGGAGAGCTCTATGATAAACAAAGTCCCTATGTTCTTTGTCAATGAATTCGATGATTGGAGAATTAGGATGGAAGCTCATCTTGCAGTGATGCACGAAGAGATGATCTTCATCATCCAGGAAGGACCAATCAAGATAATGAAGGTCAATACAGCCACAAGAATTGACGGACAACCTTATGCGGAGATGCTCGAGAAGGATCGCGATCAGAGGACAACAGACGATCGCAATGGTGCAAACCTGGACAATGTTGCAAAGAATGCGTTGTTTGTCACTCTCGACAAAGGCACATTCTCTAAGGTAAAAAGCTATACGACACCTAAAGAAATTTGGGAGAAACTCAAGCTTATTTGCGACGGAACTGAGCTCTCGAAGAAAACAAAATTTCCAAACTAACTTAGCAATTCGAATCTTTTGAAATGCAATCTTCCGAGATGCTTGAGGAGCTTGACCTTAGATTTATTGGCATTGTCGGTGAACGTGAAGCATTAGGTAAAGTCTATACCAAACGAATGTAGCGTGCGCTACTCAACGAGACTAGCGTGCGCTAGGAAACAGGAATAGCGCGCGCTAGCGGGTACAGACAGCAGTACAGACAGCACCCCAAAGATGGAAAACAGCGAATTCCACCTCGGATGAAAACAACGTGTATCCGACATCAAACAACGGGCCGATGTAGACACACGAACAACAAGATCGAGTCAGAACCAAAGCGCTAAGAGAAAACACGATTCCTACTACCCGAGAGTTCGTAAAACCACAACATTAGTAATCACCCCAAAACTCTAGGAAATTACAAAACGGCCCAAAACATCCGAAACACATGATACATGATCAAAACAACATACGAAAGCTCACAACATACATAATAACATGACAAGGATCTACGGAAACCCCGAGACGGCGGTTCCGAACAACGATTACGAGAATCGAACGAAATAGCGATGGAAAGGCAATAAACACGGAATTGAGTATAACAGGTCCGAAACAAGCTCGGATGATAAAAAGTCTAGTATTAAATATTCTCAAAATAATAATACGGTTATAAGAGAGTCGTAAAAATGGAAAATACACCAAAAATGAAAATACCGGGAAAAGAAAAATGCGGATATTACATTCTACCCCTCTAAAAATAAGTTTCGTCCCGAAACTTAAGAAACAAACAACTCGGGGTACCTAGCACGCATGCTATCCTCGGTTTCCCAAGTTACCTTCTCGACACCATGCCTCGACTACTGCACCTTGACCAAAGGAATGGTCTTATCGCATCTCACGGTGCTCCAAAATCTTCAAGGGGCGCTCCTCGAAGGTAATATCCTCGGCGACATCAATCTCACCATAGTCGATGACGTGACTAGAGTACGGAACATATTTCCTCAGCTGGGAAACATGGAAAATGCTATGAACGTGACTCAAGGCCGGCGACACCTTTAGCAAAACGTGGTATCCCACCTCGAATTCCAAAGGTCGACGACGGACGTTAGCATATGACTTATGTCGACTCTGAGCAGTCAACATCCTCTCCTGAATCAATTCCACCTTCCGCCTCGTCTCCATAGCGATATCCGGTTCGGTCCCAACCAAATCAGACGCTTCGTTCCAGCAAATCGGCGATCGACATCACCGCCCATAAAACGCCTCATACGGTGCCACTCTAATCGATGCGTGCTAACTATTGTGGTATGTGAACTCGATCAACGGCAAATGCTCCTCCCAATCACTGCTCCAATCGAGAGCACACGCACGCAACATATCCTCAAATGTCTGGATAGTGCGCTCCGACTGCCCATCTGATTGAGGATGAAAAGAAGTACTCATATCAACCGAGTACCCAATGCCTTATGTACCGCCTGCCATAAATGCGATACAAAACGGCCATCATAATCCGAAACAATAAACTTCGGAGTAACGTGAAGTCTCACAATCTGCGCAATAAACATACAAGCTAACTTCTCCAGACCCCAAGTATCCTTGATGCCCAGAAAGTGTGCCGACTTGGTCAGATGATCCACAATCACCCAAACCATATTCATACCAGACTTCGATCTCGGCAAGCTCGTAACGAATTCCATTGAAATATCTTCCCATTTCCATTCCGGAACATGAAGCGACTGCAATAGCCCGGCCGGTCGCTGATGCTCGATTTTGACCTGCTGACAAGTCAAATATCTCACTAAAAACTATGCGACCTCCTCCTTCATGTTGCTCCACCAAAAGTTCCTCCTTAGGTCTTTGTACGTCTTACTCGAACCAGGATGAACTGAGTAAAGCGTAGCATGGGCCTCACGCAAAATACTCTACCTCAATTCCAAGTCGTTGGGTACACAAAGCCAACTCGGAATCTCAACACACCATCCTCGTGAATCAAAAACCCATGAGACTTTACCTTAAGAACATTCTCTCGGATTTGAGTAATCATAGTATCCTCCAACTGCTTCAGTTTAATTTCATCGATCAGCGACGACGAAATCTCCAAAGCGCGAAGTTGCTCGACAGCTCTTGGCAACAAAATCTCAAAACTCAACTCAATCAAATCCCGTTGAAGCTCAGATCGAGATGTAAGTATCTCAAGCGTCCGCAACGCAACCGGTTTCCGGCTCAAGGTGTCTGCCACGACATTCGCTTTGCCCGGATGGTAAAGGATTTTGAGGTCATAATCCTTAATCAACTCTAACCACCTCCTCTGCCTCATATTCAACTCCCGTTGAGTAAATATGTACTTCAGACTTTTATGATCGGAAAAAATCCGACATGCAGAGCCAAAAAGATAGTGACGCCAAATCTTGAGCACAAAAATGACTGTCGTTAACTCCAAATCGTGAGTAGGGTAGTTAAGCTCATACGGCCTCAACTGTCTCTACGCATATGCAATGGTCTTGCTGTGCTGCATGAATACGCACCCAAGACCCTGACCCGAAGCATCGCTATAAACAGCAAAACCCTCGTTGCCACACAGCAATGCTAAAATCAGGGCTGAAGTCAAACGCCTCTTTAACTCCTCAAAACTCGACTGCCTTTCGTCATTCTAGACGAACTTCTCGGATTTCTGGAGCAACTGTGTAAATGGTCGATCCAGTTTCAAGAACCCCTCGATGAACCTACGATAGTAGCCAGCCAAACCCAAGAAACTACAGACTTCCTTCACATTCATAGGCGGTGCCCAATCCAGCACTGCCTCAATCTTCTGTGGATCCACACGAACCCCCTCGGCTGAAATCATGTGACCCAGAAACATCACTTCCTTCATCCAGAACTCATATTTCGAGAACTTCGCATAGAGTCGCGTGGTCCTCAAAATGTCTTACACGAAACGCAGATGATACGCATGCTCCTCATTCCTCGAATAGATAAGGATATCGTCAATGAAGACGACAACACGCTTATCCAAATACTCTATGAAAACTTTGCTCATCAACTGCATGAACACTGCCGGCGTGTTGGTTAGTCCAAAGGGCATAACCACAAACTCATAATGTCCGTATCTCGTCCGAAAAGCTGTTTTCGGAATATCGGACTCCTTCACCCGAAGATGATAGTACCCCGATCTCAAGTCGATCTTCAAGAATACCGCAGCTCCCTGCAACTGATCAAACAAGTCATCAATCCTCGACAAGGGATACTTTTTCTTGAAGGTCACCTTGTTTAGCTCGGGGTAATCGATACACAAACGCAGTGAACCATCCTTCTTCTGCACAAACAGAACCGATGCGCCCCAAGGTGAAGCGCTTAGTCGAATATACCCTGACTCAAGAAGCTCACTCAACTGCTTCTTCAACTCGGCCATCTCTGAAGGTGCCATGCGATACGGCGCCTTTGAAATCGGAGTCGCACCCGGCTCTAACTCGATAGCGAACTCAACCTCACGGTCTGGTGGTAACCTCGGTAACTTATCAGGAAAGACATTAGGGAACTCATCAGTGACTAGAATCGATAAAAACTTGACTCCACCATCCCCCGCCTTCAAGGCGTAGCACCAATAACCAGTACACCCTTTCCGCAGGAGTCTCATCGCCATCAAGGTGTTATCACGAACTTATGGTTTCTCTTTCACCCCACAAAAGAGTGCTCGGTGCCGTCCTCGGCTAACATGGTGATGATTCTCGTGTGGTAGTTCATGATTGCACCATGCCGCTCGAACCAATCATCCACGAGAATCAAATCCTCACCCTCATTATTCACAACAATAAGATTAGAGAGCCAAGCCCTCTCGCAAATAAACACAGAACAGTCTCGGACCTACTGATCACCAACGATCCTATCACTTCTAGGAAGATTAACGATGAAAGGCTCACAAAGCGTCAAACAGTCGAGACCTAAACGGCGCACACACTCCAGAGAGATGAAAGAATGCGTAGCACCCGAATCAAAAAGTACATTGACAGGATAAGACTGAATATGAACGGTACCTGTGGCAGCTGGATCATCGGCCCTCCTCATCTCATAAACACGTGGATGGGTGGAGCCGACACTAGAAGCTCCCCCTCTAGCGGGTTGACCCCAACCTCTCCCTCGACTGGCACTCGGCGGAGACTAAGAAACAAATGACCCTTGGTTCACACTCGGTTCCCTAGGCACTGGGAATGAAGTCTGGGCGCCAAGATTTCTCTCTCTCTCTCTCTCTCAGCACAGAAAACAGCCTTGTAGCCCGGCTGGCCACACCGATTACACGTCAGCAAAGGAATTGGACAAGTTCGACTGATGTGGCCCGGTCGGCCACAGTTAAAACACTTCACATCATGGGAAGGAGTACTGGCAGCCCCGCGGAAGCCCCCAGTAGAACGAGCTGGACCACCACCGGCGGGAAAATTAGCAGACTGAGATTTCTACTGATCTCCACCCTTGTGGCCCAAAAAATTACCGACGGACTTCTGTTTCTTGCTCTCACGAGCCTGGCCGTCAAAGACATATCGTATGCAATAGCTCTACTCTGATAATCATTTTAGGTGATGCAGGCGAGCCTAGACATGTAGTCACGAATCTTCAGTTTCATCCGTCTGGAAAAGTGGAAAATTTTGTCGCTGTTGAAAAAATAGCGAACGCAAGCACACGTTATCATACAAGTAATAAAGTGAAAAGTAGAGTATCGTTCCCACGAGGACTGTCTAACTAAGTACCACTTTATTTGTCATCTTCACTAATATTTGGACGATCGAATATTAGTTTGGTTTTGCAAGAAAATAAATAAAATAAACAAAGGATGTAAATTGCAGATTAAGGAATAATAAACGCTACGTTCTAAAGAGAGAGTTTGTTGGTTTTAAAAGCGTCTAGAGTTGAGAATCCACCACAATTATTTAGAATTGATTTGCTGGAGTTCTAAAGATGATTATCGAGTTATATGAAAGTCTAGCTTATGTAGTTTAATCCCATCGCCCCTCCCGAGGTTGCTAGAATATACCAAGAACTAGCAAATCACTATATTACTATGTGAATTGTTTCATTCAAGGCCTAAAAAACACTTATAATCTAATTTTGACTACCATCGCCTTGAGGGTATATTCCTATCCCACAATAACCGATTGGTTTTAATTCCTTATGCCATTACTTGATTATCCTTTCCCAATTCAAAACAAGTAACTATTTCAGTTCATAAATGGCCAGTAAATGAAAAGCATTATGATCAAGAATTAAATCTCAAACAACCACAATAATTTAGAGATGTGTCACGAACAAACAATTCCTCATAAATTAGGTTTCATCTCTTTCCTAGAACAAAGGATCTAGCCTAACATGCTAGAATTAATCAACAAAATACAGAAATAAGACATGCGTTCAGAATATTCAAACACTAAGAGAGACGATCTGAATTCGTGCTTGGCCTGTCCAAGTCCTCGCCGAAGCCTCCGTCGGATTCCTCCTTGGATGCCTTGATGATTCCTTGAGCTCCTCCTCTTTAACAGTAGGTTTTGTATCCCCTCTCCTATGATGATTTGTTTTTGTCCTTGTCTCAGCTTTTATAGCCCCTCATGCCTCCAAATCGCGTCCAGAAAACTAGGTTTTGTCAGACTTCATAACGGCCAAAATCACGAAGTATCACAGGTTTCCCGCCGCTGCGGGCCGTGGCCCGGAGTAAGTGTGCCGCGGCCCTAATCACACTGCTGCCCAATTCTGGGCAAAAATTCAATACGGGCCGCATCCCGTAGTAAGTGTGCTGCGGCCCCCGCTACAGATTGTGCCGGTTGCTATGTGTTGTGTCTGCGACGCGGCCCAGTTTCGTGTGATGCGTCCCTCTATAGAAAAATATCGTTTTTGGCCTGTTTTTCTTTGTTCAATCTCCAGGACTCAATTTCCTTCAAAACATGTAAACATAATGCATTAGGAGCTCATTTACGCAGAATTAAATCAAAATAGAGATAAAATAATGACAATAAAGCGTATAAAAATAGCACGTAACAAATACCCCCAAACTTAAGCCTTTTCTTGTCCTCAAGCAAAAATTAACTCCAAACAAACTACAAGTATCGTGGACAATCATGCAAATCCATAGCGCTCAACTTATTAATACTAACCTGAAAAATCTCAAAAAATAATACGAATATCATACTAGTGAGTCACGTTACGGACAATGATTCCTCACGGTAACCCTTTTTCATGCTAATCTCAGCCCATGAAGATAGTCAAGGCTCAAAGATCAACAAACGTGAAATGAGCCGACCGACAATATGAATGGTGAGGTTATAATAAGCTAATTCTCCTAGTCCCACTGCCTTGTGCCATAAACATACTAAATGCAACACAACTAATATGATTTCCATAATGACGTTCCCCGGACAGCAATCCCCTTCTTATTTAATAACTATTATGATTTTAGGAACAACGAGTTAACCACTAGGTTTCGACTCTCGGAATGTTTCATCGGAAGAGTCCTAGGGTGGATTTCCATTCTCTAGTATTGGGGAACCGTTTGACGTAAAAGACACTCATGGGGCTCATGAATGGTCCTAGTTACTAAGTCTCCCTCTACATCGGAGAAAAAAAACTCGAGTATCTTTTTTTTTGCATGTCCGATTTAAGGTTGCTGTTTTACGTGAATGTAAACTACGGGTTATGTGAATACATCCGCTTACTTAGCTTCCTATCATAGGAGATGCGATTTTTTTCTGAACAATTATTCTGCCTCTTACACATGTCTATTCAAGGTTGTCGTTTTACGTGAATGTAAACTACGGGTTACGTGAATACACCCAGTTACTAGACTTTCCATCCTAAAACATCCAAGGTTGTTTATATTTTTAGGAATTAAACACTATTCGAACCAATGCCTAATCGTAGGTACTTAGTTTAATGCTTACAAGGCCAATGTCACTAGGCGACTAGCTAGGTGAACAGTGCAACCAAACATATATACGGTGGCTCGTGTAATGCAAACACTACAAACACGTCTGTCTCATTTCTTGAATGCCAAGGCTTCCACAATGACACAAAAACCAGACCAAAATGTGTACTTGAGTATAAAATAGCATAAGGTGAAACGACTAGACTTATCCGGTTCTTTAATTAGAATTCAGAATTATATATTCGGTCTTACACATGGCTGCACGACATACTCACAAAATATTAAAAATATCCAAAATACCAAATAAGACAAGCAAGTGACAAAGATATCGAAACAAGCTAACTCCCCCCCAAACTTAAGATGTACATTGTCCTCAATGAACAAGTAAAGAATAAAAGACTCCCCTGGAAGAAGTGGATATCATGGGGTGCGGGCATCCTCGTCTGGTGAAGATGGTGGGTTCGGAGGCATGATCAGAGCCACGAATGGTCTGTCTAAGCGGAGGATATGACCAGTCACGAGCTATCATGAGTTCTTGGACTTGGATAGTTGAGAATCAAATATGAAGGCCACGAAGCAGAACTGATCCAAAATTGTACCATGTGTCTTCTTAGTTCACTCCCCTCTCTTCTCATTTTTTCCCTCTCGTTTGATTTGCACTCCTCACGGATGGGACTTAATATTTCCAGCAGGGGATGCGGCCCTGTTAGGAAAAACAAACACCCTGTATCGATTCAGCCGGGATACCCGATCCCTGTATCGATTGTTATTTGTTATTGAGAAGGTTTTGACATATATGCCAAATACAGTAAAGGAAACTGTATCTAGGATTCAAGGATTTATCATGTATCGAAGACCAGCCTCGAATCAGCATAAGTGAAGCTCATCAGTACAGCAAGAAGACTTGTAATAGATCAAGTATGGAAAACTGTCTCGATGCCCTAAATACAGTCTCCTTCCATACAGTTCACAAAAGGACAAAGAAGAACACAAGTCAAGTTCCGTTGAACAAAGAAGTATTTAAATACTCAAGGATAAAGTATTTAAATACTGTCAGTCTTCAGATCTTCAGAATCCCGCGAAATCCGGATCATGTCATATTCCCGTTGAAGGAAATCTTATTCAAACGGACATCTCAACGGATACTTTCTTCAGAGGCTATATATATCCTTGAAGACATTGAAGATCAGTTACAACAACAAGTTACCAACGAATTACGAATCAAAGTAACTCTCAAAGCTATCAAGTTATCATCTGAGCAAACATATCTCCAAAGCATATCGCAAGTTAAAACGAAAGAGATATACAGTGCTCAAACATCAAGAACAGCTATCATCAGATCTTGATATTCAAAGTCTTGTTCTTACTGGTTACCTAACCTTTTACCTCTGTGTAAAACCGAGCTCTGTGTGAACTCAACAAGTTATTCGACTGTGTGGGACGAATAAGGACGAAGCTTTGGAACCGTGTGTGAAGAAGCTAGTCAAGAAGGAAGCTTTAACCAACTGCGGTGAACGGTTGAAAGCGACACTCTTTGTATCAATCTGTGTGAACGATACAAGGATAGGTTTGTTTATAATTACGTAGTTGTGTACGCAGTAATTATATAATAAACTTTTTACTCCTGTGTGGAGGACCAGTGGACGTAGAGGGGTTTACCTCGAACCACTTAAATTACTGTGTCATTTACCTTCAGCTTTTACTGTTTGAAATTACTGTGATATATTAAGTATACACCTAATACTCTGTTGCTGTATCCACGACAACTAACTGTATCCAAGACTTCCGCTACGCACTCAGATTTAGATTCCATACAGTTTGTTGTTTAAACGATTTCCCAAACTGTATCCAGTATACTTAAGTGGCCAACAAGTGGTATCAGAGAGGTTGATTCTAAAAAGAATCAGTCGTATTTCTTTTCACCGAATCAGATTCAAATCACTTATTTTCAAAACAGTCTCTTTCATTCCTATATTATCAGTATGGATACTTCTATGATTAACAAAGTCCCTATGTTCTCTATTAATGAATTTGACGACTGGAGAATTAGAATGGAAGCTCATCTTGCAAAGAATGAACGAAGAGATGATCTTTGTTATACAGGATGGTCCGATCAAGATCATGAAGGTCAATCCAGCCGCAAGGATTGAGGGCCAAGCCCATGCTGAAATGCTCGAGAAGGAACGCGAGCAATGGACAACCGATGAAAGGAAGCGAGCCAATCTAGACAACGTGGCTAAGAACGCGTTATTTGTCACTCTTGACAAAGGCACGTTCTCAAAGGTAAAGAGCCGCAAAACACCAAAGAAATCAGGATAAACTCAAGTTAATTTGTGAGGGAACCGAGCTCTCAAAAGAAAACAAGATTTCAAAACTTACTCAAGAATTTGAATCTTTTGAAATGAAACCAACGGAAACACTTGAGGAACTTGACCTCGATTTACCTGGTATTGTTGGTGAACTTGAAGCGTTGGGCAAAATTTACACCCAAAAGGAGAAGAACTTAAAAATTTTCAGATCTCTCCCGGCCCGATGGGACATTAAGACCACAACTATGCGTGTATCATGTAATCTTAATGAAATATCCACTTTTGATCTCTTCTCCGACCTTAAAGCTTTTGAGTATGACATTGTGTAAGAGAGAAAGTCAAGAATCTCCTTCAAAGGTCATGACTCTCGCCCAGTATCGAATGGCCGACACAAAGATGCCTAGCTCGTCGAAGCCCGGTCACAAGAACGCAGCGGCGACGACGACATCCTGTCACAAGATGAAATGGTGCTTCTAATGCATAAGTTCAAAAGTTCATTAAACGATCTGAAAGACTCCTACAGCCCAAACTCACAACAAGGTAAGTATCGAAACATCATCTCGCGATGCTAACTCGTGCTATAATCACAGGAAACCGTGCCATTATGCAAACAAATGTCCTCATCCCAAAGTCCAAAGATTGCCGAGGCCGAGCAACAAGAGCGAGATGAAAGAATACGTGCTTGGAAAGACAAGCTCAAGGCCCGATTGGAGAATCGAAGCCTCCCCACACCATCCAAATTAGCGAATGTCTTCGTGGTCATCGAAAGTGATTCATCTGACGATGAGTTCGATGATAAAGCATACATGTGCTTTATGGCCAAAGATGTTCCAGAAGGTGAAGACAGCGACGATGAGGTAAGCTCAACCTCAGTTATTCCACCTAATGCATCTCATACTTTCGAAAATATGATGAATGAATTCAAAAACATTCAAAAAGCCCATGAGACTCTAAAAACTGAGAATATACAGCTTCAATTAAAAATCTAGAGTGAAAGATGAAAATGACTTCTTGAAAATAAACTATGAAAATATGTCTCTTGGTATGAAACCAAAGAAGATCGATTTTGAAAAACTCATGAAGAGCAATCATCAACTTGCTCATGAACTAAATGAGGTTAAAACCCATAATGAGAGCAAGACAAATGATTTGGTTCTACTACAAACCAAAATTACAACTCTCGAGAAGCGAGAAAATGAACTTGAGACCATTCTGAAGTCTT
The DNA here is from genome assembly GCA_033398695.1 of Orobanche coerulescens. NCBI lineage: Eukaryota > Viridiplantae > Streptophyta > Magnoliopsida > Lamiales > Orobanchaceae > Orobanche > Orobanche coerulescens. Next base: position 121,743,726 of record CM065807.1, on the reverse strand, counting down.
TTGAAAAATCATCCAAAAGAATGGAAGAAATTCTGAGCACTAGGCAACATGCTCATGATAAAAGTGGCTTAGGATACATCTCATGTTCGAATAAAGGTAAAACTAGTACTGTGTTCGTCAAGAGTGTGGAACACATTCCTGAATCAGAAGATACTCCTAGCCCCATAAAGGAACCTGCTGTACCGAGAAAACCGAAAGCTGCAATTCCGCCCCCTCAACTCTACTATTCGAGACAGTGGAACCAACAACCACTCAGAAGGCGTAATCTAAAGCATGCTCCACAAGCATATCATCAAAGCCGAAAGTCATTCAGAAAGAAGACGGTATCCAACCACCAAAGGCCCGCACAACAGTACCCTCAGTACAGTGCACCTAGGTATTGGATACAGGAGCCCCGTTATCCCTCAAGACAGCAGATGCCAGTTCAGTATCAAAAACAGCATTGGGAATTCAACTGGAGACCCAGAAGACAAGCTGTTAGGCCTAAGAAAATGGCTCCACCTCCTAGACGGCACTCGTACTGGAATAATAATAATAATCCTGAATTTTACATGCATAATAATTATCATGATTATAACAACTACGGATACGCCCCCCGTAGATATCGCAATACTGTACCGAGTACATCCTACAGTAAACCAATTGCTGTCAGGAAAATCTGGGTACCTAAAGGAACTAACATATATGGACCCAAAAATCAAAGGGGACCTAAATCTACATAATTTCTTTGTTACAGGACATTCTAGAGGAGGATACCTGGTACTTCGATAGTGGATGCTCTCGTCACATGACCGGAGATAGGAGCAAGCTATCTGATTTTGTAGAAGGTCGCGGTCCAAAAGTTCGCTTCGGTGATAAATCTAAAGGAAGAACAAGAGGGAAAGGAAACCTACTTGTCGGGAAATTCAAGGTCACCGATGTCGCATATGTTGAAGGCTTACAGTATAATCTACTTAGTATTAGCCGATTGTGATAAACAGTTCTCGGTGAAGTTCTATATAGATCGTAGAGTCAAGAACACCCAAACCAAGGAAGTTGTGCTTACAGAAGTAGATCGGGTAATATGTACATTCTTTGGAAGCCTATGAGCTCCTCAATTCCATGTTTTGTTTCCAAAGGCACTGCAGATCTTAGCCGGGCTATGGCACAAGAGGATGTCTCACGTCAACTTCAAGACGATCAACAAGCTTTCAAGACAGGTATGGTAAGAGGTTTGCCGGATGTGTCATTCAAGAAGGACGGTCATGGACCATGCCAGAAAGGCAAGCAAATCAAGTCAACCCCGAAAAGCAAATCCTACCTTTCAACCCAAAGAGTATTGGAAATGCTACACATGGATCTCTACGGTCCCGTAGACCCGGTAAGTTTGGGAGGTAAGAAATATTGTATGGTTGTTGTTGATGATTATTCCGGTATGCTTGACGATCTTTCTTAGCAAGAAGAAGGAAACAACATCAAGGTGCCCGAGCTCCCGAGAAAGTTGCGAGAATGAAAAAGCGTCGAGTATCGTGTGCATTCGTTCCACAGAGGTATCGAATTTACTAACCGCTTTATAGAGCAATACTGTTCGGAGAATGGAATACAGCACGAATACTCAGCTGCCCGAACACCTCAACAAAATGGTGTTGCCGAGCGAAAGAATAGGACGTTGAAAGATGCAACAAGGACAATGATTGCCGAAAGCAAATTGCCACAGCGTTTCTGGGGTGAAGCAACCAATACAGCGTGCTACACTCAAAACTGCTGTATCGTCAACAAGCACCACAACAAAACAGCTTACGAGGTATGGAACAACAAAACTCCATTAGTTTCGTATTTTCACATTTTTGGATGCAGGTGTTACGTATTGAACAATGGGAAGGACCAACTTAGAACATTTGATGAAAAATCAGATGAAGGAATATTCGTAGGATACTCCTCCGTCAGCAAAGCTTTCAGAATCTTTAATAAAAGGAGGCTGACGATCGAGGAATCAGTTCATGTAGTGTTCGACGAACCACACCATGACCCTACAGGAGTAGATGATATCACTCAGGACATTCACCATCTATCTATCTTGGATCCACCTACACACATTGAACCTGTAGTTGATTTAGAAATCAACCCCGCAGCTGTAAGAATCGATGTGGATGAAGCTGATGCTATTCAAGCTGAAGCTGTACCCACAGAAACTTTCGATACAGTACGGGACCCTGAACTAGAACCCGACCGAAGATGGTTGAGAGATCACCCGCAAGAGCTGATCATTGGAAACATTAATGCAGGTGTTTCTACTCGTAGGAGAATACAGAGTACACAAGGAAATGTACTTTGTGCACAAGAAGAATCTAATGCTGAAGTCTCACAGTTTCCTGAATGGCAATCTCAATCCGAACTTAGGAGACTCAATATGTGCACTATCACTGTATTCTTAGCCCAGTCCGAACCTGTTTCGACCATAGACGCTCTTAACAACTCTCATTGGATAACATCTATGGAAGAAGAGCTTAACGGTTTCGAAAGAAACAATGTATGGTATCTTGTACCCAGACCGACACACCAATCGGTTATAGGAACCAAATGGGTATTTCGAAACAAAAAGGATGGAAATGGACTTATCATAAGAAACAAATCCAGACTAGTAGCACAAGGCTATTGTCAGGAAGAAGGAATCGACTATGATGAAACCTTCGCCCCTGTAGCGAGACTAGAAGCCATCAGGATATTTTTAGCCTTTGCCGCCCATAAGAGTTTTATCGTATACCAAATGGACATCAAGAGTGCTTTCCTGAATGGAGAGCTTTCAGAAGAAGTTTATGTTGAACAACCACCAGGGTTTGCCAACACAGACGGTATCGATCTAGTTTACAGGCTAAGGAAAGCCCTGTACGGACTTAAACAAGCCCTTAGAGCCTGGTACGAAACCCTGTCCCAGTATCTAACCAACAACGGATTTGAGAAAGGTGCTGTCGACAAACCTTGTTCAAGATACAGGAAGGTGATGACCTTTTAATGGTACAAATCTATGTTGATGATATTATTTTTGGTTCAACTAACCTTGCTCTATGTCAGAGGTTCTCACATCTCATGCAAAGCAAATTTGAAATGAGTATGATGGGGGAACTCAGTTATTTCCTAGGTTTGCAGATAAAGCAGATGCCTACAGGTATATTCATCAACCAGGAGAAATACAGCAAGGAGCTTCTCAACAAATTTGGAATGAACACTTCCAAATCCTCGCCAACCCCCATGAGCACTTCCGTGCAAATTAGTGCTGATGAAGCCGGAAAGCCGTTTGACCAATCACTCTACAGGAAGCTCATTGGTTCGCTCCTGTACCTAACGGCTAGCGGGCCCGATATCCATATCTTTGTTGGAGTGTGTGCGAGATACCAAGTTGCACCTAAGGAATCACACTTCAATACAGCTAAACGAATCCTGAAATACGTTAAAGGAACAGTCGATGCAGGACTGTGGTATCCTAAGGAAGGCGGATTCGATTTAGTTGGATACAGCGACTCGGATCTCGGAGGCTGCAAGCTAGATAGGAAGAGTACAAGTGGAACTTGTCACTTTCTCGGACCTAGACTCGTATCTTGGTTCAGTAAGAAGCAATTGGCTAACTCTCTTTCCACGGCTGAATCAGAGTACTATGTCTGGTAGTCGGGCCGTATGCAGATCCTTTGGATGCAAAGAACAATCGCCGACATTATGGAATCGATGCTAGAGAGACTCCAATCATGTGTGATAGAACGAGTGCAATTGCAATCACGCACAATCCTGTTTTGCACTCGCACACTAAACATATCAACATGAAGCATCATTTTATCAGAAATCATGTCGAGAACAAGGATGTCCGCCTGGAAAAAGTCCATACAGACATCCAGCTGGCTGACATTTTCACCAAGCCTCTCGACAAAGCAAGATTCAACATGCTAAGAACAGAATTGGGAATCTGCGGCGGACTCCTGTAAGTAAATTTACTGCTTTTACTCAACAATTGAGGGGGAATGCTGTAAGACCCGTGAATACAGTATCCAACATTAATTATATGTACACTCAGAATCATCAATACAGTACTGTAGCGAACGAAGGCATATGAATCCTACAGCTGATGTGTGCAATAATTAAGGGGGAATACTGTAGGACCCATGAATACAAAGATTAATCCAAATATTGCCGTATGGAATTTAAAACCTATTAGTACCTTTTTAAGGGGGAACGTCAGACGACATGAGAACAAAGACATACTATAGATTTCGATTCAAGATATAATATAATATTATTTCCTTTTAAAATAATTTTTGTCCACGTGCCTGCTTTTACGTCAAACGTCATGTTCATTAAATGCCTTACACGACATCTGACAATCAATCTCAAAAGCCGCGATGTTTTTAAATTGTTTATTATTTTTAAACCGCTTTTAGGCATTTAGGTAATCAACCTATGTCGAAGTGGGACCATTGTATTTTAAAACCTTTTAATGGATTAGCGTACAGCCAGTTACACTAAATCCATCCCGACCGTCGATTTCAAAACCGGTTCCCATCCCTTAAAATCGACCATTCGTACTGCAAACCCTATTTCGCGCCCAAGTATAAAAGGATCAGATTCGCCATTAGAGACTCTTTACGCTTTACGCAATTACAAGAGATCTCAAGCAAGCGACTACATATTTTCTCGCATATTCACTGCGAATTTCTAATGCTTTCTTCTACCTTCGTTTTAAGAAACCATCCATGGCTACTCCATCTTCATCCCCGCTCAAGAAAACTTCCAAGATCATTGATGGCCGGATCTTCTCTAAACTACCATCATCGAGCGTATCATCTCCGAAATCAACGACACCGAACCGATGGAGTATATCATTACTCGTCTTGAACAACAAGGACTCTATCGCTTTGGAAGCAAAATCGCCGACAAAAACGACGATCATCTGGTTGAGGAATTCTACATCAACGCCGCTTCGCTTTCTGTCACTAGCCCGTGGAGGACATGTTGCCGACATCACCGCAATACCCAAGGAGTGCGAGTCCGCATCAATCGTGATTTACTTGAGAAAATCTACAGCCGCCCGACGGCCTGACCATGGACCAGCTTGAGACGTTTGGGTCTCAAGACCTGATTACCAAGTTTTATGGACTATTTACCGGGTCCAAAGTGGTTGATATGGTGACAACCACCTGCCACAAGAAAAATTTTCTTCTTCATTTCGTTTATCTCCACGATTTCTGTTCCAGGATCATTGAAAATCGAACCGGTGCGTTCGAAATGTGCACGAATCTTAGGTTCAGAATGATGGTCGCTATTTTGACCTGTGAAAAGGTCAACTGGTGTCAAATCATTTTGAAACGACTTCAAGAAGAGGTGTGCAAACCGGCCACCCAAAAGAAATCATTTGGTTTAATGCTAAACTACATTCTGACGAGGTGCGGAGTCCAGTAATCCGCCGATGCCAAGAAAAACAGCTCACGGATATATTTAGGAGGCATCAAACCCTCTGCCTATAACCAAAGCACAATGCATGCCAATCACCCGAGAACCAGGCACATGCCTATTTCTGACAACCCCAGAGACGAAACCGTGAAGGTCCCTGAATTGGAATCTTCAAAGAAGAAGCGCAAGCGTTCTCACAGCAAGAAGCACTCACGATGAGAAGTCGAAGAAGAGACTCGAGGCTCTCAAAAATCAAAGCCAAACACTCCGAGGATGTCTCGCCCGTGGCGCAACCCATCAAGAACCCTGTGGCCCAACCCCGCGGAAGAGGTGTCTCCTACCGCATCGACAGTAGATCCCGAGCCTTCGGCGGCTACGACGGATGTAGAGACATATGCCAACATTCAAGACGTTAGCACGTCGGCGCCCATTCGAGCCAAAAGCTACTTCTCCTCTACGGATTCCACACCCGCAGATCCAATTTCCTTCGGGCACCATCCTCGCAAGGAGTCCATCTTCCGTACAGATCCCATACCTGCACTGAATCCTCAAACAGCGTCTGCACGTGATTCAAGTCCCTCCCGCACTCAATTATAAATCAAACACTTCTTTCAAGATACAAATTGAACAGCGCATTTAAAGATTTCGCAATGGAGAAGCTTTAGGCTAGCTCCGCATTTACACACTGTACAACTGGAGCGAATGGAGCCACGAAGAGCGATTTGTCTCCGAAGTAACAGACTCAACTGAAATTGAGGCCCTGCTACGATGGGACAACGCTTCTTGCAAAGATCTCATTGAAAGCCACCTGCTGCACAAATCCGACGCCAGAAGAAAAGGAAAGAAGAAGTCAGAGGACTCTCCCATCAATCCAAAAGCCGACGACGACCTTGACTCAGACGATGACGACAATGCTCTTCAAGCAGGTCTGAGAATGAGCCGTGAAGAGGCTGAAGCCCAAGCCTTCTCTCCACCCAGAAAAGACGAAGGGCCATCTACCCAAGCTAATCCACCTTCGCCACAAATGAGAGAACATTCCCGACTGGGAGGAATCACCCTCCAATGAGGAAGATCAAGAAATTTTGGAACAGCACCCGAGCCTGTTGCGACCGAAGAAGCCATTCCCGCAAGGCAACAGAGGATTCGGTCCCTCCCGCATCCACATCCGCCGCAGTAACCTTCGCCACAGACGCTTCGAACCAACTGCCGCCATTCCACAAGAAGCTTCTCCGCCCCGCAACCTTGGAATCCGAGGACGGTAACGAACCCGAGGATATCCAACCTACTTCACGTCCATCCGTGAACGTAAGGAGGTTGAACCGCATCAAGACTTCGCCCGGCTCGACTCTCCTATCTCTGCTGCACGCAAAGAGCGCTGCGAGCTCTTGGCCTTCGGGACCGTATTTATCCAAGATGCGCTTAACGCTCTCTTCCGTAGAAAAGGCATCGAATCGGATGCACACCTCTGCAGTTGAAGAAATGACAACTCTTCAACACAAAGTATCTCGAGTTGTCGACGCATTCATCATCTTGCCGTAGTGTTCAAGCAAGCCTTGAAGATTATGGAGGATAAACAAGCGCAATCTTGAAGGAGGAAGCTTCAAAGACAAGAATTGTCAAGCCAAGACACTGCAATGATAGAGAATACTTCACCGCGTGCGCATGACAAATCCATTCAAGAGATGTCGCAGACTATTTCCTCCCTCGTTGAAAGAATAAACAAGATCGAGACCAAACAGACGCCGCTCTTGAAATCCCGCAGTCTTGATGAAGCCAAAAAGGGGGAAGAAGCACGAGAAGCCGCAAGGAGAATAAGACCGCAACAGAAAGGGAATTTGAGGTCGCTCAGAGCAAGATTGCCGCCGAATTGAACAAGCTAGCACCTCAACCCCAAAGCTTTAGAATTTCGTGCTCAGCACTGTAATTCCATGACCCAAATGTCCCTTGGCAAAATCTTGTTCAAAGACCTTCGGAAATACGTCTGCCAACCAACCGCAACCCAACTGCCGAAGAAGTGAAGAACTGGAGGAAGAATGAACTGATGAGATATTTTGTCAGACTCATCAGGGAATCCGCCATCTTTAAAAATTATAAAATATTGGCGGAAGCGGCAGACAAGTTTTCAAAGATGCTCGAAGAAGGTAAACTCCCTCTCCAAATTGAAATGAAATCAAAACATAGAAGAGGAGATCGGGTCACCCATCCAGAGGATTGGATACTTGCCTTTGATCGTTCATATGAAGGAAGAGCGATTTACCAGGAACGAGGCAATGATTCACTTCAAAACTGGTGGCGTGGCACCGAGTATGAGCCAGGAAAGATACCATGGAGGCATGCGGATCAAAGATAAAAAGCTGAAATTTATGTATATTAGTTTTGTTTTTGTAATTTCCATTCAACACAAACTTTGTACTCAATCTTTTTGAATATCAATAAAACAGTTTGTTTGTCTTGAAAGATTACAACTCGTAATCTACTGTGTTAATGTATGATTATTTAAAATTGTTTGATAAGAATCTCAAGTTAGATAAACTTGATTGAAAAATTAAGTCGCATTTAACTAGTCTACGAACAGTTCATAGTTTCAGCTTGTAAACTTAGAATACATTGTAAGATTGTGCTGCGTGCAATCATAGGCTTAAGTTGTAATAAATCTCAAATCAGATTTAACATGCTCGCGAGCGCTTCATTATTGTAGACTGTCACTAAGTCGACCTATTGACAAGAGACCAAGAAATCGCTTTAAGTCATCGAAGAAGAATGCTTCATGAGGAAGGTTTTGGCATCATCAAGAAGACTCAAGAGTTTAAGTTAAGTCTTGGCAAATTGTCAAAAAGGGGGAAATTGTTAGGAAAAACAAACACCAGATCGATTCAAATGGGATACCCGATCCTCGTATCGATTGTTATTTGTTATTGAGAAGGTTTTGACATATATGCCAAATACAAGAAAGGAAATCGTATCTAGGATTCAAGGATTTATCATGTATCAAGACCACCTCGAATCAAAGATAAGTGAAGCTCATCAAGACAAAGAAGAAGACTTGTAATAGATCAAGTATGGAAAACTGTCTCGATGCCCTAAATACGCCTCCTTCCATACGATTCACAAAAGGACAAAGAAGAACACAAGTCAAGTTCCGTTGAACAAAGAAGTATTTAAATACTCAAGGATAAAGTATTTAAATATCCGCGCCTTCGATCTTCGTAATCCCGAAAACTGGATCATGTCATATTCCCGTTGAAGGAAATCTTATTCAAACGGACATCTCAACGGATACTTTCTTCAGAGGCTATATATATCCTTGAAGACATTGAAGATCGATTACAACAACAAGTTACCAACGAATTACGAATCAAAGTAACTCTCAAAGTCACAAGTTATCATCCGAGCAAACATATCTCCAAAGCATATCGCAAGTTAAAACGAAAGAGATATACAAAGGCTCAAACATCAGAACAAATTTATCATCGATCTTGATATTCAAAGTCGTTGTTCTTACCGGTTACCTAACCTTTTACCTCTGTAAAAACCGAGCTCGTGTGAACTCAACAAGTTATTCGACTGTGGGACGAATAAGGACGAAGCTTTGGAACCGTGTGTGAAGAAGCTAGTCAAGAAGGAAGCTTTAACCAACTGTGTGAACGGTTGAAAGCGACACTCTTTGTATCTATCCGTGTGAACGATACAAGGATAGGTTTGTTTATAATTACGTAGTTGTGTACGCAGAATTATATAATAAACTTTACTCCTGTGTGGAGGACTAGTGGACGTAGAGGGGTTTACCTCGAACCACTTAAATTATCGTGTCATTTACCTTCACTTTTAATGTTTGAAATTACCGTGATATATTAAGTATACACCTAATACTGTTGTCAGTATCCACGGCAACTAATCGTATTCAAGACTTCCGCTACGCACTCAGATTTAGATTCCATACGCTTTGTTGTTTAAACGATTTCCCAAATCGTATCCAAGATACTTAAGTGGCCAACAGGCCCATATGTAAGTGTGCCGCGGCCCATGGTACAGAAAGGATTTCGTCCGGTTCAGTTTAGGCGTGTGTCGCGGCTTGTTCTTAGTGTGCCACGGCTCAGCACTTACATTCTGCGGACCGTAGTACAACAAGTTGGGTGCAGATTAGAGTTTATGCGTGTCGCGGCCTGTACTTAGTGTGCCGCGGCCCTAACTGGGAATTGGCCCTGGAGTGATTCCTGTGAAGATTTTTCAACTGTAATCAAAGAAAACACGTGAGAAAAGCACAGTAAAGTGAAAATGCCGAAAAATATACTCCTAAATGGAAAAACAATGAAAAATAAAATCTACTACTACTACTCGGGTTGACGAGAAGCGCTAAGTTTATAGTCTTCAGCCAAACCTTTTGAAAATCAATTTGCTTTTCTCAAACACCATTTGGACTCCGCAAAGTCCATCGAACTGCTATTACGTATTTTAAAATTTTGACCATTAGTTTTTAACCGTTTGACTTTTGGTTTGGACATTCAACGTTCTTTACAAAAATACTTGAACCATAGTAACTTCCCAAAACACCCATGGTGCAAATGACTTGGCAACCGTTTCACTTCCGGCTTAGTTTTCTTTTCAACGGACGAATTTACGGCGGCATTAGAATTTTTTAGTGGTGGGCGAACAGAGGATGAAGACAACACATCCAAATGCCTAAGATACGCGACTGCTCTAGATTTTTCTTAGATGTCAGAGCAACTAAAACATATTCTGAACATTCCGACAGAGAACTCTCTCGGTGTGTGTCTTTCAAAAAAATATCTAAGCTTTCAATTTGAGAACACTTATCGACATCGCTTGGATACGGGAGAGATCGAAACACTTTGAATGTTACTTGTTCATTTTGAACCCGAAGCATTAATTCACCCTCCTGAACATCAATAAGGGTTCTACTCGACCACACTGTCGTGACGCGTGAAAATTAGTTATTTATATTTTCCTCGTCTTACTTCTACTAACTAGTAGTATCGGCAAGTAAGGGTCGATCCCACGGAGAACGGTAAATCAATTATACTAATTAAGGATTAAGTACTTAGTGCAATAAAATAAAAAGAAAGAGGGGGGGTTTGTTTCTGATCTTAACTAAAATAAATTGCGTAAGATAAAATAAACAAAAGAAATAAAAAGTTGAAAATATCAATTGAGGAATAATCTAGTCCTTAGCTCTGTTATCCACCGTTTCGAATTAATTCAAGTTTCAATGCAGCGCTTATCTCTTCTCTAATCTCATGAACTCCTATTCCGAAGCCAACAACAATCTATGTTGACCCCAATTATATTTTAAGTTTATTCAATTAAAACAAGCTCTTTAATCGAACCTATCTATGCGGTGGATTCAAAACAAGCTCTTCAAATCTCGCTCGCTAGATGGATTAAAAACCAAAATAATGGAATAGGCAAGATATTAAGTTCATAAGCTCAACTTAAGGGATCTCGATTTTGTGTTACTCAATTGGGAAAAAATCAATTATTTGCTACTTGTGAAATTAAAATTTCAACAATTATGGATTACAACTCAATTTCTAGCATAAGACATAAAACTCCTAATCTAGTTGGCCAAACCAAATCAAGAAATTAAATGGCATAGTTGTGAATTCAATAACACAAAAGTAATTCAAGAGAATTCGAGTTGAGAATACGCTACGGGATTAAAACATGAATAATTCGAATACGATTTCAAACTTCACTAAGAACTAGAATAGAAAACTAGCCGGGCATGTTGGCTATAGAAAACAGGAAATTAATAATAGACATGAGAAGAAAGAAATTCAAACGATGTAGTCTTCTTCTTCGCATTTCGAAATCGGATCGGTTGCTCAAAGTAGAATCGTCTGGTCTTCCTCTTTGCTTCGCTCCACTGTCCGTATGATGATAAAAGATGAAAATAATTCCAGCCCTCCTCTCCTTTTATAATAATTCTTTATCTCTTAGTTTTCTTCTTTAATTGGATCTCATTCCTTCTTATCCTTCTTGAGTTTTGATTTCCTTGGAGTCTTTTTTCCCAATTCTAGTCCAATTCATTTTCCCACTTAGGGATAGATTTATTGCCTTGTGGAACTGATTGGGGCGGTTTGGAGTCGTTTCAAGGGCCCCAAGCACGATTATTTTCAAACAGATCGACACTGGTCACCGAATCGACACTGACCACACAAAGGTCGCGCGACATTTTCTACATATAAGCCCAAATCACCTTGGCTTGGTCCGCTTTGATGATCCAAATTATTCCTTAAACTTAAAAACTCCATCAAACACCTAAATTAAACAACAAATTGCCAAGGAAGTAAATTGCATCCAAAATATAAATAGATAGAAAATAACCAAGTGTGCCAACATAAAATTCATTAAAACCTTATAATTAACAATTATTTTAGCACACTATTTTCGTTCTATCAAATCTCCCCAAACTTAAACTAATGCTTGTCCTCAAGCATAATTCGAGTGAAAGAATTTCAAGAAGCATGTATTGAAAAATCCAAGATGATAGCCATATTCAAGGGAGAATAAATAATCATGAACAAGTAAGAAGAAAATTAAAGCACCTCAACCAATCTCAAGATCTTCATTGGCATCAAGTGAGAAAAATTCGATGGCCTCACAAGGGGTCACTCTCGCTCAAGTAGATATAGGGATTATTAAGCAATCACTCACGTCAAAACATGGTGTGTCATTACCACATACTCGCACAAAAATCAAATCTCCACTACTTAGATGAACTCATGCATATAATCAAAAGGGCTTTTATGGTTGTAGCGGGGCTTTAGGTATGGGTAGGATAAAAAGGATAAATAAAGGATTCCTTGTCGAGACTAATCATGAAATTAAGCGCATAACAAATCCTACAAGCAATGAATCACCGTCCTTCCTTTCGCACCCTTTTAGACACACGTAATCGCATAGCCACGAAAGATTAGTTGAGGTCAGTGGCTTAACAACATTTGAGGGGGTATTTTTTCTACATTTTTTTTTTTTTTTTTTGGTTTCAGTCTTATAATTTTATCTTAATTTTAGCACTTTTTTTCTTTTCACTTCACCACCCACTTTTTGATAATTTCTCGTCCTTCCCTCGACTTGTTATACACCTAATTCACAACCAAATCTTGACCAAGGGTTCAAACGGATGAATTTTCACCAAAAATAGATAATGGCTAATAAAATGTGCTGGATCAAAGAATAAGGCTTAGGTCCAAATGGGCTTCTAATGGCAATTATGTCGAGGTGAAAAAATATAAGCCAAGTGGGTTATTCCTAATTTGCCTTTATCACTTTACTGCATGAGAACACTAACATAGTCTTGACATGAATAATTGATTAAGTTCTAGTATGAACACAACATGTTCGACCTCACAAGAAGAAATAGTGAGCATGTATATGTATAATTATTTATATATGTGTGTATTTTGCTCTACGGCTCAAAACTCACGAATAAAAAGGGCTTGTGGCATGAATTCCTCACACTTTTATCCAAATCCAAAATCAAGACTAGTGAACTACCCTAATTAAAATCAAACTAGTCAATCATACCCATCTCCTATGTCGCCATACTTAAATCCCCAATACACGAACTTGTTTCAATCACACAAATTTAGCTAAGGACGCAAATTTAAATTCATCACAATTCTCAATTCAATTAATCATTCCGAATCCAATTTCCCAAACTTAAAATTAAGTACACAACTCCAAATAAAAGAAGGAAAAGAAGAAGAAAAATAAAGGATAGTGAAAAGTCTAGAGTAGGAATCACCGGGCTAATGAGGGAAAAGGGCTTCCAGCTGCTCGGTCAAATGATCCACCTTGGTTTGAAGTGCGCTCTCTTGCTCGGCCTCGGCCTCATTTTCTTGCTCGGCCGTAAGTTGTGGGTCGTCCATTGGTTTGCAATCGGTCGGCGATGTGTGGTGTTTTGGCTGCAGAAGAGAGGGGAAAGGAGGCTAGATTTCTGACACTGAGCGAGGGTGAGGGTATAGAAAGAAGGGAGAAAGGGACGGTATTTAAGGATAAAGTAAATAACTAATAATAATAATAATAATAAAGGTAACAACTAAGTAGTGGAAAAATAATAAAGAAAATAAAATTTTAAAGGAAATAAGCAATTAAGAAAATTAAAAGAGGGGCAGAATAATATTCTAATTTATAAGAAAAGATTACTGGAAAAACTCGACTCTAGCAAGCAAATAAAAAAACAAAGAAGAGAAAAAAATTGCGAAAATAAAAAAAAAAATTGGGTTGCCTCCCAACAAGCGCCTTTTTTTTACGTCGTTGGCTCGACGAAGAACTTCCCTTTTTAGTGAACACACCAATGAGGTTTTGGTATGGGTCTCAATAAATGTATGACTGATGACTCCTCTTCTTGAACCACACTAAACTTTCTCGGAGTGTTTATTGAAAACTTTCCTCCCTTGCGATGCTCATCGAAGGCTAACTCTGGTTCACTTTTTCCATATAATTCCTCATATATTGGCTGTAATTCTCTTTGTAGCTCTGCAAAACTATTTTCTTTATCAGCCTCCAAATTTTTAGTAAGCACCACTTCGAGTCTACCCCTGCAATGCAACTCAAACACTTCCTCGACAAGAGGGTCAATCACGCTTAATGCAAAGATAGAGCAATCTTCCTCAGGAAATTTCAAAGCATCATAAATATTAAACCGTATGATTTGTTCATCAAATTCCATCGTGAGGGATCCTTCACGAACATCTATTTTGGTATTGGCCGTATTTAAAAATGGCCTTCCTAACAAAATAGGTGTTGAATTTGATGACTCATGTTGCATATCGAGAACGTAGAAGTCAGCTGGAAATACGAGCTTATTGACTTGGACAAGAACATCCTCAATTACCCCTTTGGGATACACAAGGCTACGATCCGCCAATTGTATAATTATCTTTGTTTCTCGAAGAGGTCCTATATTTAAAGAGGTTTATATAGATCGTGGCATAACATTTATTGATGCTCCCAAATCTAGCATAGCTCGTTCAAAACCTATATTTCCAATCCGACAAGAAATAGCAAACATACCTGGATCTTCCCGTTTTTGTGGCAATTTCTTTTGGAATACAGCGGACACATTTTCTCCCATTACTACATTCCCATTCCCTTTTAATCTCCGCTTGTTGGTGCATAAGTCCTTAAGGAATTTTGCGTATTTTGGAATTTGTTGAACTGCGTCGAGTAAGGGAATGTTGATCTCAACCTTTCGGAATACGTCTAGGATTTGCTTCTCTTTATTCACGATCGCTGCCTTTTTGATCCTAGATGGAAAAGGTAACTCGTTAGCCTCAAAAGGAGCAGTTTTATAAGAATTTACCTTGCTGCCCGGCAGTTCTGCACTGGGTGCTGATTCAGCACTGGGTGTTCCAGTGTTGATCTGTTCAGTGGATTTTTCCTCCTCGTTTTCAGCTTCCTCCACCTTATTACGCTCCTTAAGCTACTTCCCACTCCTTAGAGTTACAGCACTCACGTTTCATAGGTTCGGCTCAGGTTGGGATGGTAATTTCCCACTATTTTGGCTCTCCATGCGGCTCACAGTGGTGGCTAGTTGACTCATTTAATTTTCGAGAATTTTGACACTCGATTTAGTCTCGTGCTAGAATTGCATAGTGTTTGCCACAAGGGTCTTCATCATTTCCTCCAAAGATGGTGTCGAATTTTCGGTGGGTTGCTTGTAGAATTGTCCCCTATTTTGTGGAGGCGCCTCTTGCTGGTTTTTCCATCGAAAGTTAGGGTGATCCCTCCATCCTGGGTTGTATGTGTTTGAGTACAGATCGTTCTTCCTCCCATAGGAATTTTTGATTCCAATTGCATTGGCGTGTGCCTCAATTTCATCAAGCAAAATCCGACAATTCTCCATTGTATGCTCCGTGGTTTTTCAAAGACGACAGGGTACGACCGGCGTGCTAGTACCTACAGCAAGTTTTCTAACAAGAGTAGTTAGCTCATTCAATTTTTCCTCAAGGGAAGAGTCATGCATCTCCTTCACCATCCTGATCGGTGCATCATGACATCCAAATTATTGTGAATTGGCCGCCATGTTGGATATGAGAGCCATTGCGGCCGTGGGAGTTTTTTCCACTAGGGCTTCTCCACTTGCCGCATCTATCGTGTTTCACTCCATGGGATTAAGTCCTTCGTAAAAATATTGAATAAGGAGCTGCTCGCTAATTTGATGTTGTGGGAATCGAGATACCAATTGTTGGAATCGTTCCCAATATTCATGCAACGTTTTGCCGTTCATTTGCCTTGAATCACATATCTCCTTCCTTAGGTTGGCTGCTCGAGAGGCTGGAAAATACTTTTGTAGAAATAAAATCTCCATCTCGTTCCACGTTGTGATGGTGGCCGACGGTAAATAAAATAACCAATCCTTAGTCGAATCTTTTAATGAGAATGGGAAGGCTCTAAGTTTGATTTGTTCTTCGGTGACACCGTTCGGCTTCATGCTTGAACAAACGACATGGAATTCCTTGAGATGTTTGTGCGGATCCTCTCCTGATAGACCATGAAATGCAGGTAGCAAGTGAATCAATCCCGACTTCAATTCAAAGGTGGTGGTGTTGTCAATAGCTGGGATCGTGATGCACAGTGGTTGTTGAGGTAGCTCTGGGTTGGCTAATTGCTTTAGCGTCTTTTCAGCATTATTTGCCATGACTCCAATTTCGTCCTCCGACTCACTGCGTGATGTTTCGAAAGAAAATGGTAAGTGCCCGAGTGCTTCTTTGGTTTCTTTTGCTTTCCGCCTGAAAACACGATCTCGCTTGGTGATTTTTGGAAGATATTGTAAATTCTTATCTCCACGTGACCTTGTATTCATGCAAAACTAAAACAAAATGGATTAGTGCACAACTGAAAATTATAATAAATTTCCTTGAACTGACACTGGGTCACCCAATGTCGAAGTCGCAGAAAGTTTTTTAACCCAAAATAAGTAAAATTAATTTAACACCGTTCCCCGGCAACGGCGCCAAAATTTTGACCATGTTGTCGTGACGCGTCGAAATTAGTTATTTATATTTTCCTCGTCTTACTTATACTAACTAGTAGTATCGACAAGTAAGGGTCGATCCCACGGAGAACGATAAATCAATTATACTAATTAAGGATTAAGTACTTAGTGCAATAAAATAAAACGAAAGGGGGGGGGGTTTGTTTCTGATCTTAACTAAAATAAATTGTGTAAGATAAAATAAAATAAACAAAGGAAATAAAAAGTTGAAAATATCAATTGAGGAATAATTTAGTCCTTAGCTCCGTTATCCACCGTTTCGAATTAATTCAAGTTTCAATGCAGCGCTTATCTCTTCTATAATCTCATGAACTCCTATTCCGAAGCCAACAATAAGCTCTGTTGACCCCAATTATTTCTTAAGTTTATTCAATTAAAACAAGCTCTTTAATCGAACCTATGTATGCAGTGGATTCAAAATAAGCTCTTCAAATCTCGCTCGCTAGATGCATTAAAAACCAAAATAATAGAATAGGCAAGATATTAAGTTCATAATCCCGACTTAAGAGATCTCGATTTTGTGTTACTCAATTGGGAAAAATCAATTGTTTACTACTTGTGAAATTAAAATTGCAACAATTATGGATTACAACTCAATTTCTAGCATAAGACATAAAACTCCTAATATAGTTGGCCAAACCAAATCAAGAAATTAAATGGCATAGTCGCGAATTCAATAACACAAAAGTAATTCAAGAGAATTCGAGTTGAGAGTACGCTGCGGGACTAAAACATGAATAATTCAAATACGGTTTCAAACTTCACTAAGAACTAGAATAGAAAATTAGTCTGACATGTTGGCTTTAGAAAACAAAGAAATTAATAAAAGACATGAGAAGAAAGAAATTCAAACGGTGTAGTCTTCTTCTTCGCACATCGGAATCGCCTGCTGTTCGGCGAGAATTTGGTTCGGTCGTCCCCTTTTTCTTCTTCTGCTCCAGCCGTAAAAATTGGATGATCAAAGATGATAATAATTCCAGCCCTCCTCTCCTTTTATATTTATTCCTTATCTCCTAGTTTCCTTCTTTAATTAGAACTCCTTCCGTCTTGAGTTTTAATTTCCTTGGAGTCTTTCTTCCCAAATCTATTCCAATTCCTTTTTCCAGCCTATGGACCGATTTATTGCCTTGTGGAACTGATTGGGCGATTTTTGAGTCGTTTCTTAGGCCCCAAGTAAGATTATTTTCAAAACAGGACTGACACTGGGTCACCGAACTGACACTGGGCCACCGAGTGTCGTGCGACATTTTCTTCATTTAAGCCCAAATCACCTTGGCTTGGTCCGTTTGATGATCCAAATCTTTCCTTAAGCTTAAAAACTCCATCAAACACCTAAATTAAACAACAAATTACCAAGTGAAGTATATTACATCCAAAATAAAAATATATGGAAAATAACCAAGTGTCCCGACATAAAATTCATTAAAACAATATAATTAACAATGATTTTAGCACACTATTTTCGTTCTATCACTACCAGTAGCTAAAAACAGTCTACCCAAAATAATCGGAATCTC
Source organism: Orobanche coerulescens (assembly GCA_033398695.1). Classification (NCBI taxonomy): domain Eukaryota; kingdom Viridiplantae; phylum Streptophyta; class Magnoliopsida; order Lamiales; family Orobanchaceae; genus Orobanche; species Orobanche coerulescens. The sequence continues at coordinate 121,725,771 of CM065807.1, read as the reverse complement.
ATGATCTTCTTCCATATGGAGCACAATAAAATCAGAAGGGAAAATAAATTTATCAACCCTGACCAGGACATCTTCTATCACCCATCTAGGATACTTGATGGATCTATCTGCTAGTTGTAAATAGATCGTAGTAGGCTTGGCCTCCCAATACCTAGTTTCTTGAAAATAGAGAGAGGCATAAGATTAATACTGGCGCCAAGATCACATAAAGCTCTATCAAAAGACGAGTTTCCAATAGTGCAAGGTATAGTGAAGCTTCCTGGATCTTTCAATTTAGGTGGGAGCTTTTTCTGCAAAATAGCGCTGCACTCTTCAGTTAGTTCCACCATTTCATATTCTTCGAGCTTTCTTTTGTTAGATAAAATCTCCTTCATAAATCTCACATAGCTCGGCATTTGTTCCAGAGCGTCCGCAAAAGGAATGTTAATATGGAGGTTTTTAAACACATCTAAAAATTTTGAAGATTATTTATCTAACTTCTGCTTTTGCAGTCACTGCGGATGCGGGATGGGTGGCACATAGGCTATCGGGTTGTCTGGAAACAATTTCAAATTTTGTGATTCTCCTAATGCCGAGTTTTTATTCTCCTCATCTTCAACTCTTACTTTGTTTTTCCCGGGCTGCTCACACACTTCCCTCCCACTTCTCAAGCCAATGGCATTAATACTCTCTCTGGGGTTCGTCTCAGTTGTACTTGGCAAAGTACCCTGAGGTCGGGCTATTAAAAAATTTGCTATTTGACACATTTTGACTTCCAAATTGCGAATAGAGGCAGAATGGTTTTGCAAAGTTGTTTTCATACGGGTCATGAACTGACTCGTATTTGCTGCTAATTTCGCCATTGCCTCCTCTAGAGAGATTTTTTGAGTGGGAGGAGGTTGCTGTTGGTGTTCAGCATACTGAGGTTGGTTTAATTTTTGTCCGTTTTTACACGAAAAGTTAGGGTCATTTCGCCACCCCAGATTATATGTGTTGGAATACGGATTATTTTGGGAATAAGAGTTATTTTGAGGATACGCATTATTTTGCCGAATTCCATTTCCAACAAATTGAGCTTGCTCCATCCGAGCTTGGTCGAATGGATTTGCCGTTTGGAATTCTACACTCGAATGCGGACTGCTGCACCACTCACATGACTCAATATTACTAGCAGATTGAGAATGTGAAAAAGATTGTAATTGTTGGGTAAGTGCCGCGACTTGGGCAAAAAGCGCGAGATAGATCGCTAGAGACTTCCATAGCTCGTTTTGAATTTGTACATTAGGAAGGCCATTGATACACGTTCGCGGCCATTGCCTCTAACAATGCGTGGGCTTGAACCATGGTTTTACCCATCAAGGCTCCCCCAGCTGCTGCATCAACTAAAGTTCGAGTAGATGCGCATAAGCCATTATAGAAAGTTTGAATTTGTAGCCAGTCAGGGAGGCCATGATGAGGACACTTCCTCATAAGATCCTTATACCCTTCCCAAGCCTCATGGAGCGACTCCACCTCAAACTGCCTAAAAGTGGTAATTTCATTCCTTAGCCTTGCAGTTTTGGCAGGTGGAAAGAATTTGGCTAGGAAAGCTTGTGCCAATTGAGCCAAGGTCGTGATAGAACCCGGTGGAAGAGAGTTTACCCAAATTTTTGCTTTATCCCAGAGAGAGAATGGGAAAAGCCACAAACGAATGGCATCATCGGTGACTCCATTAGTTTTAAAATTATCACAAATTTCAAGAAAACAAGAGATGTGCGCATTAGGATCATCATCTGCCAACCCGCAGAACTGACTACCTTGGACCATTTGGATGACGACCGGTTTAATCTCGAAAGTATTTGCTTGAACAGTTGGGCGTGTGATCCCCGAATGATTGACATTTATTTGAGGAATAGCGTAATCACGAAGAGCCAAAACTGGCGGAGTGACATTGTTGTTATTTGGATCGATATTATGCTCCATAGTGATTGAATCAGATTATACGTTTTTCTTCGGAATTTCCTAAAGGTGTATTCTATTTCGGATCAAAAGGGAGTAAGCCTTTGTTCCAAGTTTTCATACACTAGTAAGAAACCCTTCAAGAAAAATCTACGTCCGAATCAAGTAAAAACAAAAAAAATGAAAAAAGAATGTCCAAAGTAATACCAAAAATGCTAAAATTGATATTAGTTAATAAATGTCTTAAACGGCGCCAAAAACTTGTTATAAAAATAGCGAATGCAAGCACACGTTATCGTACAAGTAATAAAGTGAAAAGTAGAGTATTGTTCCCACAAGGACTGCCTAACTAAGTAACACTTTATTTGTCATCTTCAATATTATTTGGACGATATAATAATTGGTTTGGTTTCGCAAGAAAATAAATAAAATAAATAAAGCTTGTAAAGTGCGATTAATGAATAATAAACGCTACGTTCTAAAGAGAGAGTTTGTTGGTTTTAAAAGCGTCTAGGGTCGAGAATCCACCACGCTTATTCGTAATTGATTTGCTCGAGTTCTAAAGATGATTATCGAGTTGGATGAAAGTCTAGATTATCTAGTTTAATCCCATCGCCCCTCCCGAGGTGGCTAGAATATACCAAGAACTAGCAAATCACTATATTCCTATGTGACTTGTTTCATTCAAGGCCTAAAAAAACACTTATAATCTAATTTTGACTACAATCGCCTTGAGGGTATATTCCTATCCCACAATAACCAATTGGTTTTAATTCCTTATGCCGTTACTTGATTATCCTTTCCCAATTCAAAACAAGTAATTATTTCAGTTCATAAATGGCCAATAAATGAAAAGCATTACGATCAAGAATTAAAACTCAAACAACCACAATAATTTGGAGATATATCAGGAACAAACAATTCCTCATAAATTAGGTTTCATCTCTTCCCTAGAATAAAGGATCTAGCCTAACATGCTAGAACTAATCAACAAAATACAGAAACAAGACATGAGTTTAGAATATTCAAACACTAAGAGAGAATATCTGAATTCGTGCTCGTCCTGTCCAAGTCCTCATCGAAGCCTCTGTCGGATTCCTCCTTGGATGCCTTGATGATTCCTTGAGCTCCTCCTCTTTAACAGTAGGTTTTATATCCCCTCTCCTCTGATGATTTGTTTTTGTCCTTGTCTCGGCTTTTATAGCCCTCTCATGCCTCCAAATCGCATCTATAAAACTAGGTTTTGTTAGACTTAACGGCCAAAATCACGAAGTATCACAGTTTCGCCGCTGCACTCGCGGCCCGAGTAAGTGTGCCGCACTCTAATCACACCGGGCCGCCTGGGCCTGAGCGAATTCACATGGCCGCACTCGTAGTAAGTGTGCCGCGCCCTGTGCATGACAGCCGGTTTATATGTGTTGTGTCTGCGATGCGGCCTAGCTTCGTGTGATGCGTCCCTCTACAGAAAAATATCATTTTTGGCCTGTTTTTCTTCGTTCAAGCTCCACGACTCCAATTTCCTTCAAAATATGTAAATATAATGCATTAGGAGCTCATTTACGTAGAATTAAATCAAAATAGAGATAAAATAATGACAATAAAGCGTATAAAACTAGCACGTAACAAATACCCCCAAACTTAACCCTTTGCTTGTCCTCAAGTAAAGTAATACCAAAAATGTGAAATTGATATTAGTTAATAAACAATCCCAACGGCGCTAAAAACTTGTTGTAAAATAGCGAACGCAAGCGCACATTATCGCACAAGTAATAAAGTGAAAAGTAGAGTATCGCTCCCACGAGGACTGCCTAACTAAGTACCACTTTATTTGTCATCTTCAATATTATTCGACGATCGAATAATTGGTTTGGTTTTGCAAGAAAATAAATAAAATAAATAAAGGTCAGAAATTGCGATTAAGGAATAATGAATGCTACGTTCTAAAGAGAGAGTTTGTTGGTTTTAAAAGCGTCTAGGGTTGAGAAATCCACCACAATTATTCAGAATTGATTTGCTCGAGTTCTAAACATGATTATCGAGTTGGATGAAAGTCTAGATTATCTAGTTTAATCGCATCGCCTCTCCCGAGGTCGCTAGAATATACCAAGAACTAGCAAATCATTATATTTCTATGTGACTTGTTTCATTCAAGGCCTAAAAAATCACTTATAATCTAATTTTGACTACAATCGCCTTGAGGGTATATTCATATCCCACAATAACCGATTGGTTTTAATTCCTTATGCCGTTACTTGATTATCCTTTCCCAATTCAAAACAAGTAATTATTTTAGTTAATAAATGGCCAATAAATGAAAAGCATTACGATCAAGAATTAAAACTCAAACAACCACAATAATTTAGAGATATGTCAGGAACAAATAATTCCTCATAAATTAGATTTCATCTCTTCCCTAGAACAAAGGATCTAGCCTAACATGCTAGACTTAATTAACAAAATACAGAAATAAGACATGAGTTCAGAATATTCAAACACTAAGAGAGAAGATCTGAATTCATGCTCGTCCTGTCCAAGTCCTCGTCGAAGCCTCCGTCGGATTCCTCCTTGGATGCCTTGATGATTCCTTGAGCTCCTCCTCTTTAACAGTTGGTTTTGTATCCCCTCTCCTCTGATGATTTGTTTTTGTCCTTGTATCGGCTTTTATAGCCCTCTCATGCCTCCAAATCGCGCCCGTAAAACTAGGTTTTGTCGAATCCGTAACGGCCAAAATCACGAAGTATCACTGTTTTTCTCCACGCGGGCCGCACTCGTAGTAAGTGTGTCGCGCCTCGATACAGATTGTGCGGTTGCTATGTTTTGTGTTCATGGCGCGGCCCACCTTCGTGATGCATCCTCTACGTAAAAATATCGTTTTGGCCTATTTTTCTTCGTTCAAGCTCCAGGACTCCAATTTCCTTCAAAACATGTAAACATAATGCATTAGGAGCTCATTTACGCAGAATTAATTCAAAATAGAGATAAAATAATGACAATAAAGCGTATAAAAATAGCACGTAACAGTCGCTCTCCTCTCTAACTTGGGCCTTCACGAAGGCCAACTCCCGGTTGTAATCAGCAATAGCCTGAGAAACAGGAATATCCCGAGGCTGAGCATCATAAAACGCATGGACTCGAGCCTGTTTAACTGGCCACGGGCAATATTCGGTCTCCATAAGGTCTTTGAACTCGACCCATGAAGCAACATGGTCCTTAGGCTCAACAGCCTCCCACCAGTCAGTAGCGTCCCCAGTGAGAAAGTATTGGGCAATAGGGACCTTGCGATCCTCGGGATAGTTGGTGAGAACAAAGACCTTGGATATCTCCTTGATCCACCCCTCCCAACCAATCGGGTCTGAAGCCCCCGAAAACTGAGGAGGATGCATCTTGATGACATCCAGAAGCCAACGATCTGCTCAGCCCCGAGTAGCATGGGCCGGAGTCGAGTTCTGAACCGCCTGAGCTATCGCAGCAATTTGATTCACCACTTGTTGCATCACAGTTGCAACACCAAGATCGGCCCCACCACCGGTTGCGCCCTATTGAGTATCACTATGGCTCTAATGACCATCAGTACTACAAGCCCCAGAATTGTGTGACGTGGCCGCCTCACTGGCTGCCCCAGGTCCCCAACAGCTGTAATATCCGTAATTTTCCATTTTTAGCAGTTTCCATTTTTTGGTATATGTGTATTTTTATCGACTCGCTTTTAACCGTTTCGACATTTTGAATCTACTTTATTCTTGGAGTTTTTCCATCTGGACGAGTTTTGGTGATGTTTTCACGTAATTTCATTTTATGGCATGTTTTGCCGTATGAACGTTTGATTCTCGTAAAACTCATTCATTTTCATTGTTTCTTGGTTTGTACAAGTTCGTATGGTTGAGTTTGTCATGTTGAGACTTTCGGTTTGTAAATCCGACGTCGTTTCGTGATTTTCGGGCACTTGGGCCATTTTCGCAATTTCCTATAAGTTTTGGGAAATTCATCTCCTTGTTGTATTTTGGATTTCCTCGGTAGTTGGAAGTGCATTTACTGTCGAACACTCAGCTTCATTGTTATGAATACCTCGTATTTACACTTTTGATTCTATCCTCGTTGTGGTTCGCCGTTGAATCGATCGTGCGTAATCGTGTTCGTAATCGATTCGCTACGCGCATAACGTGACGTTATGCATGATCCATAACGACGTTATGATCCTTCAATTCAAGATAGACATTTGGTTACGACGTTAACCAAGATTGGGTTACGACGAATTATCATAACGTACGTTAACAGCTTGTGTTAACGTACGTAACGTGTTGTCAGCATTTTTAAACATGACTTAACCTCAGTCAGTTTCTTTTCATCCTTCTTCGCCCCTTTTCGCGACGTGAGCGTTCTTGAGCACCTTTGGAGCGATTTTTCCAGAGCTATCTGTGGATTTCCTCTAGAGATTGATTATTGTGTACCAAGGGAGATCAATCTACAACATTATCATCATCCATCCGTCGAATCCAAGGTATTTCCTCAAGAACCCTAACCTTGACGAATTTGGGGGTTTTTCGGGATTCTAGGGATTAATTCAGAATTGTTCAACTATGTTATGATATTCCTTACCGATTGTGGTTAGTGGGTGATTCCAAATCCATTTTCCTTGATTTTAATCCGTGAATTATCAATACGGGGAGATTTTGCGTAAGCCCTCACCCGTATCGATTGAACATCTATCGCCGTGTATTGTAATCGGGGTTATGAGTGCATTCCATTCGATTATTGATGTCCATTGGGACTGAGTTATGTTAATTCTTCATTTAGGAACCGCCGTTTTCCATTCGGATCGCCTGTAGTCATTTTTCACTTCCGATCCTTCGAAGATGTCACAAAGGCAAGTACTTTACATTTGTTTACATGTTCTAGTATTTGAATTATGGCTATATTTGGTTGTTGTGGGAGGATATGTGTATGTTCACCTAGGGACGGTCCGACGGGGCCTCTAGGGATACGTATTGCCGAGTGTGTGCGTATCACGAACTGTGGTTAACCACCCAGGGATGTCCGACGGCTCATGGGGTACGGTGGCCGTGAGTCACGTATCAAGGTTAACTTTGAATTGTTTTGGTTGGAGAAAATGTGTTTTGTGCTTGTGCATCGCAAATATTCCGGAATATAAAATATTTTCTAAAATGACTTTTGGCGCATATATTCATCAATGTAGTTCAAATGGATTGTACTTGCACTAGCAGTTGTCGCTAACCCCTTAAATGGGGGAAATACTTTTTGTATTTCAGGTATTGATCGTGGGGACAAGCGAGCACTGAGCCGTATGAGGATGATGGGCAAGCATGATATTGTCCAGTAGTCAATTCTTGGTGTTTTGTTCTGTCGATTATGGTTGACGTATTGTTTTGGGATTTTTGTATTATAAAATTGGTTTAAGTACTTGAGTACTTCCCATATGAATTGTTGATGTCGTGTTCCCGCTTTGGGAAATGGATTTAATGTCAGGTGTTAATTGTTGGTTTATATTCTTATTATGAATTGTCGTCTTATTGATGGTTGTTTGTCTTTGTCGAATGTCTTGTTTGGTACGTTAGCCTGGTGGATTCCACAGTGTGGGGTCCACGGCGCTGTAATATGCCCTGAATGTCTTGGGGGTGTTACAGAATATGGTATCGGAGATTAGGTTTATGGATACCTAGGTTGTCGGTTATTTGGGTCTAGTTAAGTGTCGCTGGGACAAGATCCCCGCTATGCCATCATCTCAAGACGCGGTGCTCGTAAGTTTTTCCTAACTTGACTCGCTTTACCGTCTGCTCTATTCCCGCCTTAGTATCTTGTTACGCTTTGCTTGAATTGTACTTACCTGCTACTTCTTCAATTCCCGCCAGAGAGGAAGCGGACGCGGTAGGGGACGTGGCGCAGCTGGTTGGACGGCCATGTCCGATCACTCGGGAACTGACTCGGTGATGCCTTCTTTGTCGAACAGTGTTCCCCTTAGTTCCGGAGGTCAACAGGACCAGTCTGCCAGCTCCGGTAATGCACATGAGAATGTTGGAGTGGCTAACATTTTGCAACAAGTAGCGAACAAGATGACGCTACTGACTCAGGCCGTTCTAGCCGGCCAAGCTAATGCCAACCCGGTTCCGCCTACTGGATCCGGCAATGATAAGTTGCTTCAGGACGTGATTCGTATGCGTCCTCCACAGTTTGATGGTGCTTCCGACCCTTTCGGTTGGGAGAATTGGCTATTCGAGATGGAGAAAGTATTTGAGGCTGCTAATTGTTCCGAGGAGAGGAAAGTACCCATTGCTCAGTACTTCCTCGCCAAGGAGGCAGCAACGTGGTGGCAAGCGGTGAACCACGTGACCGGGCAGCTACGTGGGCAGAGTTTCGGGATCTGATGGAAGATGAATTCTGTCCATGGCCAGTGAAAGAGGGGAGGATCCGAGCCTTCTTTAAGGCTAAGCCCCAGGATGTTCCTATTTCTCAAGCTATCAAAGACTACAATCAACAGCTGCATTATGTGAGAAACCAAGTCCGTGATGAGCTTGACAAGATCCGCCACTTTGATATATGGATGAAACCGAGGGTGCACCACTACATGTCTGGCCTGGGGTGCACGACTTTAAAAGAATATCAGAATAAAGCGATGGCTTATGAGATGTCGTTTTCTGCGACAGAAACGGCAACCGTAGGAAAGAAGCAGAAGACCGCCGGCCGGGGAGGCAAGTTCGAGGGTATCCAAGGCTCACCGTTTGCGAAGTCTTCGAGTCGGGCCGCCGCTGGGCGAGGAAACGGTTCTAGGTCTCGCTCCTACCGTTCCGCTTCGTGGTCCTACGTGCTTCAACCGTAGTCGCCCGGCCACATGAAGAGAGAGTGTGATATGCCTACGATTCAGTGTATTGCTTGTGGTCGGATGGGTCATCGTGCTAAGTTCTCAGACGGAGGCATCTCGCCCAGCATTTCGTATATCCGCCTCACTGTGGGGGAGCCGAGTGTTAATCAGGCACCGACAGTTCCTCAGCCGCAGCAGAGTTTTGGTAGAGGTCGAGGACGTGGACAACCTTCTAGAGGGGAGCTTCTAGTGCGGGGTCTGTTCCGCCCCGGGTTTATGAGATGAGACGAGCAGGAGACCCAGATGCGACAGTGGTACAGGTACCGTCCACATCCTTGATCATCCTGTTTCCGTATTGTTTGATTCTGGTGCTACGCATTCTTTTATATATATGGATTGTGTGCGTCGTCTGCATGTTGATTGCTTTGTTGCTTGTGAGCCTTTTGTTGTTAAACTTCCTAGTGGGGATAGCATCATGGGGGATCGTGAGGTTAGAGATTTTCCCGTGAGTATCGCGGGAAGGGTTTGGCCTTCTAATCTGATTGCGGTAGATATTAGGGATGAGGAGTTGATTCTGGGTGAGGATTGGCTGGACCGTCATGGGGCGATCATGAATTATAGAACGAGAACCGTTTCGATGTTAGCCTCTGACGGTACCGAGCATTCTTTTGTGGGGCGTAAGCGGAGTAGCCAGAGATTACTGATCAGCGCCTTGAGGGCGGTGAGACTTCTTCGGAGAGGTTGCGCGGGTTATTGGTGTTACGCATTGAGATTGGAAGAAAGGGGAGTCGAGCTCTCGTCTATTCGGTAGTGTGTGAGTATCCTGATGTCTTTCCAGATGAGTTGCCGGGTTTGCCGCCGGACCGAGAGGTTCCGTAGATTTAGAGCCGGGGGCAGCCCCGATTTCTAAGACGCCATACCGTATGGCGCCCGCCGAGATGCTGGAGCTGAAGAAACAGTTGGGAGAGTTGCTAGATATGGGATATATTCGACCGAGCGCTTCGCCTTGGGGTGCGCCGGTCCTATTTGTAAAGAAGAAGGATGGGTCACCGTTTGTGTATCGACTACCGAGAGTTGAACAAAGTGACCATCAAAAACAAGTATCCGCTCCCGAGGATTGATGATCTGTTTGATCAGTTGCAAGGGGAAACTGTGTTTTCCAAGATTGATTTGAGATCGGGGTATTATCAGCTCCGAGTGAAGGATACTGATATTCCGAAGACGGCCTTTCGGACGAGATACGGTCACTACGAGTTTGTGGTTATGCCGTTTGGGCTAACCAACGCCCCAGCCGTGTTCATGCAGCTTATGAACAAAGTCTTTATCGAGTACCTCGATAAATGTGTAGTTGTCTTTATCGACGATATTCTGATTTACTCGAGGAGGGAGGAGGAGCATGCCCGTCATTTGCATATCGTGTTAGATATTTTGAGAACTCAGCATCTTTTTGCGAAGTTCTCAAAGTGTGAGTTTTGGTTACGGGAGGTTATGTTTCTCGGTCATGTGATCTCGGCCGAGGGCGTTCATGTGGACCCACATAAGGTGGAGGCAGTGTTGGATTGGGCACCGCCCAAGAACGTGAAGGAGGTCCGCAATTTTCTGGGATTAGCCGGGTATTACCGTAGATTCGTCGAGGGGTTCTCTAAGCTCGCTCGACCGCTGACTCGCTTATTACGTAAGTCGAGAAGTTTGTGTGGACCGATGAGAGGCGTAATAGTTTTGAGGAGTTGAAAAGCGGTTGACGACCGCCTCTGCTTTTAGCTTTACCGAGTGGTAATGAGGGTTTCTCGCTTTTAGTGATGCTTCGGCCAAGGGCTCTGATGTGTACTTATGCAAAGACGGAGGACGATTGCCTATGCTTCTTGTCATTTGAAATCGCATTTAGTTGAATTACCCTACGCACGATCTTGAGTTGGCCGCAGCTTGTATTTGCGTTGAAGATCCGCGTCATTACTTGTATGGCTGGCCGTGTCAGATTTTCACCGATCACAAGAGCCTGAAGTACATTTTTACGCAGAAAGAGCTTAATATGAGACAGAGGAGATGGTTGGAGTTGATTAAGGATTACGATCTTGAAATCCTTTATCATCCGGGCAAGACTAATGTGGTAGCAGATGCCTTGAGCTGGAAATCGATATCGCTTCGGGCACTTGAGTCACTTACGGTCCAGTCGGGACTTCAGCGAGAGTTTATGAGGTTGAGCATTGAGATTGTGCTGCCAGAGAGTTCCGGGCAGTTGCGTACTCTTGAGATTTCTTCATCTCTGGTTGATGACATTAAATCGGGACAGTTGGAGGACCCGATGTTTATTCAGCTTCGAGAGAGTATAGGGAAAGGGAAAGCCCCGGGATTCGTTATTCATGAGGACGGTGTGTTGAGATTCCGAGGTTGGTTGTGTGTTCCGAATGACTCGGAATTGAGACAGAGTATTATGCGAGAGGCTCATGCGTCACCTTACTCAGTCCATCCGGGCTCGAGTAAAATGTATAAAGATTTGAGGAAAATTTTCTGGTGGAACGACATGAAGAATGAGATAGTTCAGTTTGTGGCTAAGTGTTTGACTTGTCAGCAAGTTAAGATTGAGCATCAGCAGCCAGCCGGGTTGTTGAAACCGCTTCCCGTCCCGGAGTGGAAGTGGGAGGATATCTCTATGGATTTTGTCATGGGTTTGCCTAGGACGAAGACTGGTATGAATATGGTGTGGGTGATTGTAGACCGACTGACTAAGTCGGCGCATTTCCTGGGCATCAAGGATACTTGGGGTCCAGAAAAATTGGCTCGTATTTTTATCGCTCAGATAGTGAGGCTTCATGGTACGCCGAAGACCATCATTTCGCATGAGATGGCCGATTTGTATCGCATTTTGGCAGCAAGACATAAGGCATTGGGGACACAGCTACGCTTGAGCACCTCGCTCCATCCCCATACTGATAAGGCCAACGCACTCATTCTGACGCTCGAGGATTTGCTGCGCGCGTGCGTTAGATCGAGTAGTGACCGGGAGGAGCATTTGGCCTTAATTGAGTTTACTTACAATAATAGCCGCACGCGCCGATTAAGATGGCACCATATGAGGCACTTTATGGCCGACATTGCCGATCGCCGATATGTTGGGATGAGCCGTCCGATCTAGTTGGCACTGAGCTGCACCTCGTGTTATAGACGAGGGGGAAGTTGAGTTGATTAGAAAGAGAATGTTGGTCGCCGTAGTCGACAAAAGTCTTATGCGGATGTTAGGCGACCTTGGAGTTCGAGGTGGGAGATCATGTTCTGCGTTGAAGGTATCCCCGACGAAGGGAGTTTTCCGCTTTGGGAAAAGGGGAAGCTCACCGAGGTATATTGGGGCCTTCGAGATATTGGAGAGAGTCGGTGAGTTGGCATACCTTTAGCTTTGCCTCCGTTGTTGAGTAATGTTCATAGCGTATTTCACGTCTCCCAGCTGAGGAAGTATGTTCCGGACCCATCCCACATTATTGATTTTGGAGACGTGGAGATCGAGAAGGATGTTACGTTTGAGGAGAGGCCCGTCAAGATTTTAGAGCGTCGAGACAAACAGTTAAGGCACAAAACCATTCCTTTGGTTAAGGTACAATGGTCGAGACACGGAGTAGAAGAAACAACTTGGGATTTAGAGGAGGATATGCGTTCGAGACACCCCGAGCTTTTTGATTCTTAAGTTTCGGGACGAAACTTTATTTTAGAGGGGGAGAATGTAATATCCGTAATTTTCCATTTTTAGCAGTTTCCATTTTTGGTGTATGTGTATTTTTATCGAATCTCTTGTAACCGTTTCGACATTTTGAATCTACTTTATTCTTGGAGTTTTTCCATCTGGATGAGTTTTGGTGATGTTTTCACGTAATTTCATTCTATGGCATGTTTTGCCGTATGAACGTTCGATTCTCGTAAAACTAATTCGTTTTCATTGTTTCTTGGTTTGTACAAGTTCGTATGGTTGAGTTTGTCATGTTGAGACTTTCGGTTTGTAAATCCGACGTCGTTTCGTGATTTTCGGGCACTTGGGCCATTTCTGTAATTTCCTATAAGTTTAGGGAAATTCATCTCCTTGTTGTATTTTGGATTTCCTCGGTAGTTGGAAGTGCATTTACTGTTGAACACTCAGCTTCGTTGTTATGAATACCTCGTATTTACACTTTTGATTCTATCCTCGTGTTGTGGTTCGCCGCTGAATCGATCGTGCGTAATTGGTGTTCGTAATCGATTCGCTACGTGCATAACGACGTTATGCATGATCCATAACGCATATTATGATCCTTCCCAATTCAAGATGTACATTTGGTTACGACGTTAACACCAAGATTGGGTTACATACGAATTATCATAACATACGCAATGCCAGGTGTTAACGCACGTAACGCGTTGTCAGCATTTTTAAACCTGACTTAACCTCAGTCAGTTTCTTTTCATCCTTCTTCGTCCCTTTTCGCGACGTGAGCGTTCTTGAGCACCTTTGGAGCGATTTGTCCAGAGCTATCCGTGGATTTCCTCTAGAGATTGACTATTCTGTACCAAGGGAGATCAATCTACAATATTATCATCATCCATCCGTCGAATCCAAGGTATTTTCTCAAGAACCCTAACCTTGACGAACTTGGGGGTTTTTCGGGATTCTAGGAATTAGTTCCGAACTGTTCAACTATGTTATGATATTCCTTACCGATTGTGGTTAGTGGGTGATTCAAAATCCATTTTCCTTGATTTTAATCCGTGAATTATCAATACGGGGAGATTTTGCGTAAGCCCTCGCCCGTATCGATTGAACGTCTATCGCCGTGTATTGTAATCGGGGTTATGGGTGCATTCCATTCGATTATTGATGTCCATTGGGACTGAGTTATGTTAATTCTTCGTTTAGGAACCGCCGTTTTCCATTCGGATCGCCCGTAGTCGTTTTTCACTTCCGATCCTTCGAAGATGTCACAAAGGCAAGTACTTTACATTTGTTTACATGTTCTAGTATTTGAATTATGGTTATATGTGGTTGTTGTGGGAGGATATGTGTATGTTCACCTAGGGACGGTCCGACGGGTCCTCTAGGGATACGTATTGTCGTGTGTGTGCGTATCACGAACTGTGGTTAACCACCCATGGATGTCCGACGGGGCTCTGCGGGGTACGGTGGCCGTGAGTCACGTACCAAGGTTAACTTTGTATTGTTTTGGTTGGAGAAAATGTGTTTTGTGCTTGTGCATCGTAAATATTCCGGAATATAAAATATTTTCTAAAATGACTTTTGGCGCATATATTCATCTGATTAGAATGTAGTTCAAATGGATTGTACTTGCACTAGAAGTTGTCGCTAACCCCTTAAATGGGGGAAATACTTTTTGTATTTCAGGTATTGATCGTGGGGACAAGCGAGCACTCGAGCCGTATGAGGATGATGGGCAAGCATGATATTGTCCAGTAGTCGATTCTTGGTGTTTTGTTCTGTCGATTATGGTTGACGATTGTTTTGGGATTTTTGTATTATAAAATTGGTTTAAGTACTCGAGTACTTCCCGTCAATTGTTGATGTCGTGTTCCCGCTTTGGGAAACGGATTTAATGTCGTGTTAATTGTCGGTTTGTATTCTTATTATGAATTGTCGCCTTATTGATGGTTGTTTGTCTTTGTCGAATGTCTTGTTTGGTACGTTACCTGTGGATTCCACACAGGGGTCCACGGCCGTAATATGCCCTGAATGTCTTGGAGGTGTTGCAACAGCGTCCACGACCACGGCCGCGACCTCTACCTCGGCCTCTCCCAACATCTATACTGAAAATAAGAGGTAGCAATTGCAATTCGATGATATGTACGAGAGGAAAAATAGTCACAGTTCAAGAATCGGAAGTACGATACAAAGAAACAAGGAATTGTGTAAGGAAAACTTACGAGCGCTGGAAGTACCGAGATGATGGCAGCGGGGTGACAATGTGCAAAACTAAACACAACTAGACCCAATTAACCCACAAGCCTAGGTATCCATAAACCTAGTTCTCCGATACCATTTTCTTTAACACCCCCAAGATATTCAGGGAATATTATAGCGCCATGGACCCTTACGTGGGACCCACCAGACTAATTAAGAAATACCACTCGTCTAACTATCTTAGTTAGCGAGAAAACACACATCACTAGAATGAAAAATAAATTAAACGCCCGGTATAACTGGCAAAACAGACATCACTGACAATCATAAATATCATAGAATAATATAAAACATAATCCCAGTAGAAATACCTAAGTATAATACCCGGATTTTCAGTATAAATTTTTCGCGTTATTTTATCTGAGTATACTGTATAGTTTGGTATCTATACAGTATGGATAAAATAAATTGAGAACCGAGATAGTTATACTGGTGTGATTATCGTTTTTGATTGACAGATATATTCAACATATGTTGTATCAGGTTGAACTGATTTGGATATCAGGTATACCGTATGAGAATATTTTTGGATTCAGTATGTGTATTCAGTATGCCGTATGTTTGTATTTTGTACGTCGAGATGTCGGACAGGAACCGTTGGATTTTGGCTAAGTATAGAGCCCTTAACGTACGTTAAGATGTTGAGATAACGTACGCTAAATTATACGCTTTATGTACGTTATGCATAAGGTATTACGTACGTAACAGGAGGAATCAGACAGTTGGGCCCGGTGTCGGCAGCTTTCGGCGCAGATGTGGACATGTGAGTCAACAGATGGAGTTATGTACGTTATACAGGGTGTATTACGTACGTAATACGAGTATAATACTGTAGCAAGTCAACGTACGTATTACGTACGCAACAGAATAAGTGTTACGTACGTTACGGGGCGGCTGGCCGAATCGTGGCCGAGAGGACCTGTAGTGGCCGAGCATGGTCGGCAGTGACTCGCATGTATGGACGATCACGGTGGGCAGTGACTCGCAGGGATGGCTAGGACTGGCCGATTACGTACGTAAGACAGGGGCCGGTTACGGCCGTAAGGGCCAGTTACGTAAGTAAGCCAGCTGCCGGTTACGTACGTAAGGGTGCCGAACGAACTGGGCAGTGGGGTAGGCCACAGCCGGCTACGTACGTAAGGACCCGCCGGTTACGTACGTAACGTGCCGGCAGGTCTCAGCCTATATAAGGCCTGGACCGGGTCACTTCGGCATTTTTCATTTTTTCTTCGTTTTTTCGCGATTCCTTCAGCAAAAATGGATGGATTTGAGTAAGAACATCAAAGAGAAACATGTTTGGAAGTTTGAATCATGGATTAACATCATCTTCCACCCGGATCGAAGGTAAGAACACCTAAACTTTTGGTTTTGGGATGTTCTTGAGATTTCTTGGTGTTTTGGCCGATTTGCTTCGTTTTGATTCAGATTGTTGATTGAACTTGATTGTAAACTCGTAATCATTCATTATTCTTGAAGTTTTGTGGAACAAATTCGAGTATTTCTTTGATAATCGATTGAATTGGACTATGCCTTCAAAGTGTTCGATGTAATGTCTCAATGAGTAGAACTTGGAAAATTCTGCACGTTTTCGTATGAATGATGGTTGAATTGATATTGTTGTGATGATTCTTGGTATTTGCGAGAATTTTGTTAAGGGAAGATAATGAATTGGTGATCAAATGATTCGATTATGTTGTTATGATTATGGAATCGTGGGATTCTCGATGTTCTTGGTGGTTTGTTTCGATTCATGATGTTATGAGAAGTATATGTTGAAGAACATGATTATATACACCTTGAATTATGATTAAGGGTTGTTTAGATGTTAGAAAACATCGGGTTATGTTGTTTTATGGATTATGAACGTGAATTTGGATAATTCGTGTTCTTGAAGAACTCTTGAGTTACATGTTATGATTTTGGAAGGATTTCGGATAATTTTAGTGTAATACCCGAATGTAATTCATTCATTATCATTCAGTAATTATCAGTCAGTAATTATCACTCAGTAATTTTCATTCATTAATAATCACTCATCATTCATGATTCATTCATTTGCGTTCATTTGGCATGTTGTAACCGTGTATCAGTTACCGATCGTCATTTCATCTCCATTTGAGTGTCGGAACGTGAGTATTATCATTATCATCGTGATTGGTAGTCTTGTGCTGGAAGTATTATTTTTGGCATGTGTTGGACTTGTTCACTTTCTCATACGTATGGAATGTCGAATCATTCATCAATTGTAGCGAGAAATTGGAGTTGTCGGATTTTCATCTTGTCCAGCAACGAGTTACGGCCGTAAGGAGTGTCGGATACGGCTGTAATAGACGTTCGTTGTTTTCAGGCCATTTTGACGAGCGGACTTACGGCCGTAAGGATTTCGGCATACGGCCGTAAGTTAGCAAGACGGCAGAAGGCTTGGCCGGATACGGCCGGACGTGTCGAGCAGGGTGCCCAGGCGGGTTTGGCCGAAGGCGAGTTACGGCCGTAAGGGTTGCGGCATACGGTTGTAAGGCGAGGGAAATACGGCTGTAAGGCTTGGCCGGATACGGCCATACGTTACAGGCTGGGTACCTGGTCACTTTCGACGAAGGGGGCTTACGCCCGTAAGATTGGTCGGATACGGTCGTATTGTCCGAGTTACGCCCGTAAGGTGTGCGGGTACGGCCATAAGTGTAATACCCGGTTGTAATTCAGTCATTATCATTCAGTAATTTCATTCGGTGATTGTCACTCAGTGGATTTTCACTCATTTATAATCATTCATCAATCATGTTCATTCACCCGTGTTCACCGTTCGGAAAAACTTCGAGTTGTGTATCGTTATTGTCCATTGTTTCAACTTTCCACATATGAGTTCGACTTTGTTAGATCACCATTAATTTTGGTAACTCCAAAAATTCTAAATCTTTGCAATATTATAGAGCATCGAGTTAGCTTTCCAATGGTTCAAACGGTGAGTCAATCGGAGTCCGGACGAGAGAGTTATGGTCGTTTTAGCTCACCCGCCATTTTTCGCTTATCGCCGATCATCGCCGACCGGGCCGTGTCGTCCGACACGCCGCGGCTGCACTCGTCCGAAATGCCGGTCTCGCCACAGACTCGACCGTGTCGCTCGGCACGCCGAGTCGAACTCTTCCGGATAAGCCGTAACCGATCGCCAGACGCCCGACCGTGTTCCGTGACACGGCCGAGTCAATGCCGAAAGGCCGCGACCGTGTCAAGCGGACACGGCCGAGTCCTCGCCGCCTAGTTGCGCCGCTGCCATGCCGATCGGCACGGCCGTGTCCGATGCATCAAAGCAAACCCCTATAATTTCGTTTTTTTGCATTTCAGCTCATTTCTTCATTCTTTCACCTTCATACGCGAGAGAGGGTCTTGAGGGAGAGATTTCTTCATCAATTATCACTTGAGTGTGGTTCTTAATCATTTTCATTCGGTTGTGAAGCTCGGATCATCGATCTATCGCGTGTTCTTCGAATCATAGTGATTGGATCTTCAAGAGGTAATTTCTTCAAACACCTCGATTTCGATTCTATGTTGAGATATGATGTTTTGGACGTTATAATCATGTTATATGAAGGGATATGTAAATGATTATGAGTTTGTATAAGGATTCATTGGATTATTGAAGGATTATTCAAGAACACTTTGATTATCGAGTTGAAATTGGGGGTTTTCGATTAATTGTCGTTATAATCACGTTTTCGGATATTCATTTTGGATTATTGATCATTTGGAAGATGTTTGCTGGTTTGAAACACTTCTTGGGGGATTTGATAGTGGCTTATTGAGATTTGATTGTAAACAATCGGAGTTTGGCCACAACGTATTCGATATAATGCCCCAATGAACTTAGTTTAATCGTATCGACGTTTTGAGTTTGTTATATTCGTGTTTGATTCGTATATTGAACGAGTTGTTGGATATTGTATAATTCAAGGTTGTTCGAGCGACCGATATCTCAATTAGGACGTTGTTCGTGGAAGGATAATTGTCACCGGTATTGAGTAAGTTAATTCTTACTCGGTTAAAAGGATATTCATCCCTTTTGTTGTTATTCATTCATAATCATAACTCATTCATCAGTGTATTAACCGTATTAAACTTGTTATTGTCAATTAATCACTTCAGTCATAAGGAACGATGGTTCCAATCTTTTCATTGAGCTGTCATGTATTTCACTACCATTCCACCTCGGTGAGTCATTATTCATTTTCGATGTCACTTTTGTTATATCGTGGCATTCCGGGTCATACTGGCGTGCCGGTTGGTATGTGTTGGATTTTCATGTCGGGCACGTTTAAGTCGTGTGTTGGTTGTTGGCCTCACATTGGACTGTGCACACGAGTCATATTGTCTCGTGAGATCGACAGGTACAAGACCACACGTGTATTCGATCGATACTGCTGGTGGCTTGTGCACGGACACATTTCCATCCTGCGTAGTGTGGTACCACCCTTTGAGCCGCATCGTTAGTTGATTCATATATCATGTTTGATTGCGTATGTTTCGACAGATATTTCATAACTTCGTATATAATCATGATTGTGTATTTTCAACCCTTGAGGATTGTTGTTCTCAGGTAATCGACTCTACCGGGATTTTGTTTTTCGTGTCATGGCAAGGCAAAATCACGGTATAGCATGTTGATGTCGAGGAGTCCCAGTGATACTAGTAGGGGCCCCGATCTTCAGCTTATTCATGTTATTGTCCTTTATTTTCCGCCGCAGACTTTCATTCGATACTCCGTTCATTCTGTTGTGTATTTTATCTTCATATAAAATACACTAGTATTCGGTATTGTCCTGGTGTGTTGTAACTAAACTCCTCATCGGAGTAATTATTATTGTAATGTGGTTCGGTACTACATTTATCCTGTGTAATTCATTCATTTTCATTTGCCTGGTGGGTCCTGGTTGGGGATCTACAGACCGTAATATCCGCCTAGTTTGGGGTGTTACAAAGTTGGTATCGGAGAGTGGTTTTGAATACTACCTTCCGAGTCATGTCTCATTTGAAATCATCGTCATCGACTAGTATCATTGACTTTTGCGTCACGTGTGACTCCGTGCAAATGCCGAGCCAATCAAACCTAAGAACTGTAAGATTTCTAACGCCATGGTATAATTTCTGGCAATAGTCATTCATTCATCATTCATCATTTAACAATCCTCAAACATCATCATTCATTGTGATTAGGGCGATCATTTTAACTCATTAATCACTTAATTCATTTCATTACTCAGTTAATAATCAGGACGATCATGTTAACTCATTAATCACTTAATTCATTTCATTACTCAGTTAATGATCAGGACGATCATGTTAATTCATTTATTACTCAATTCATTTCATTACTCAGTTGTCGATCTGGATGATCATATTATTAATCTTGTTAAGTTATTCAAGATAATCATTTCAAGTATTTCATCATATAATCATGTCACTTCAGTAAATCATTCATATAATCACTAAGTTAGAGCATGTATACTCATTTTCATCATCTCATGACGTAATCATAACGTGATAATCATGCGGGAAATATAATCATTATGCGACCTTCCTACTTCAAGATGGAGAGAGCCGTCAGTGGATGCATGGGAAGAGACGCATGCGGCCGAAACCCGAGAAATAATCACTACCGCCGGAAATCATGCCTGTGACTCGGCTCGATCAAAAGATGTTCGGGTTGATCCACTCACTTTTATGCAGCCATGATGACCCATGTGCGCTTGCTCAATCATCATTGCGCCACTGCCGGATTAATCGAGAGAACTCTCCCGTATGAGCCACCGCTAAGGAAAGTGCCGAACAACAACCTTCATCTCCGCCAAGAAATCAACAAAGCGTAATCAATCCGAAGGCGGTCACCAACCTTCAAGAAGCCTCGTGAGACCTATCGCTTCGAGCGACCTCCTACGGCGCAAAATCGCAAGTGATCTCGCCCCGAGCGGCCTGCTCGCCATCACTGCTTTCAATTGTGGAACGCCGGTCATTACAAAGACAGCAGTGTCTCAAACCGTCTATCACATGCTATAATTGTGGGAATTTTGGGCATAAGGCCCGTTTTTGCCGAAAGGACTCCAAGTCGGCTCCGCGGCATCTCGTGCCCCAAGCAATCAGCTTTTAATCGACTACTTTGTCAACGCTGCTTAAGACAATGGAAGCAAATAGAGTTGGAGTCAGATTTATCGACGGAGCGTCCGGTTCGGGGCCGGCAAGTCCTGCATTCATGTGATGAGGAGGATCGACGATCCGTGGCCCGAATGATTTCGTGTATACTCGTAATTTTATTTCAACCTCGTGTGTACCTTTGATGCCGGTACACCGTATTCATTCATTTTCGAATCATGCTTGAGTAGACTTATTTCGGGATAGTCCTATTGCTTGTGGACCTCATACCATCGGCCTACCCGACGATGGAAGAATTTTCGAATCATACCGAAGTAAGCTTAGTGACCGCGATTGGTTGGTGGACCTAATCGTGGTGAATTTATCTTAGGACGATGTAATTTTCGGTATTAGTTGGTTTAATCGCCTTGATACTATCCTCGGTGTTTGTTAGCGTTTGGTCGCTATCTTTCCGCCGTTGGTTGTCGAACGGGTGCTTCAGGAAGTAATCCCCGTTGTTCCAAAGAGAATTATTATTATGGCGGAAGCAGAGAAATTCCGCAATCGAGCTATTCAATCATTCATTGCACCATTTTCATCGATTGGCCTTTCTAAGGCAATCGAGTCATTCAATCATTCATTATATCATTTTCATCGATTGACCTTCCTAAGGCAATCGAGTTATTCAATCCTTCATTGCATCATTTTCATCGATTGTCCTTTATAAGGCAATCGAGCTATTCAATCATTCATCAGATCATTTTCGCCGATTGGCCTTTCTAAGTCAATCGAGTTATTCAAACATTTATTGTACCATTTTCATCGATTGGCCTTTCTAAGGCAATCGAGATGTTCAATCATTCATTGTATCACTTTTTATCGATTGGTCATTCTAGGGCAATCGAAATGTTCAATCATTTGTGGTATTATTGTCATCGATTGACGATGTATTTCCGCATTTGAGTTATCCGTTGCCTTCACATAGAGTAGTGGAATTCGTGGAGTGAGTTGAGCCAGACGCCCCTTTATCGAAGGCACCGTATCGGATGGCCCCACTGTAATGCAAGAGTTGAAGATTCAACTTGAGGAATAGTTCGAGAAAGGTTATATCCGACCGAAAGGCCCTCGTGGGGAGCACCAAAGGCCGCTTTGTCAAGAAGAAGGATGGTTCGTTCCGTTTGTGTATTGATTACCGGGAATTGAACCGGGTGACGATCAAGAATAAGTATCCTTTACCCCGCATTGATGATCTCTTAGATCAACTACAGGGAGCTTCAGTATTTTCCAAGATCGACTTAAGATCTGGATATCACCAGTTGCGGATCCGAGAGTCGGATATCGCGAGGACGGCGTTCCGAACAAGCTATGGTCATTATGAGTTCGTAGTTATGCCGTTCGGGCTAACTAATGCACCTGCGGTATTCATGGAGTTAATGAATCGGGTTTTCATCGACTTTTTAGATCAGTTTGTTGTTGTCTTCATCGATGACATTTTGATTTATTCTCGTAGCCGAGAGGAAGACGAGGTTCATCTTCATCAGGTTCTCGACGTGTTGAGACGAGAGCAACTTTATGGAAAGTTTTCCAAATGTGAGTTCTGGATGTCCGAAGTGACTTTTCTCGGATATGTAATTTCATCAGACGGAGTTTGTGTCGACCCTCAGAAGACGGAGGCTATCCGAGATTGGTTACCTCCGGAGAATGTTAAGGAAATCCGAAGTTTTCTCGGATTAGCGGGCTATTATCGGCGATTTGTGGAAGGATTTTCTAAAATCGCTCAACCCTTGACGAAACTTTAGAGAAAGCAAAAGAAATACACGAGTTCCGACGCGTGTCAACGGAGTTTTGAGGAACTCAAGAGCCGGTTAATGTCGCACTGTGACTTTCCTTGCCGCAGGGGACGGAGGGATTTGTGGTTTATAGTGATGCGTCCGGACAGGGTCTCGGATGTGTGCTCATGCAGAATGGAAAGGTTATTGCCTATGCTTCACGGCAATTGAGACCTTACGAGGTTAATTATCCGACTCACGATCTGGAGCTATCAGCCGTGGTGTTCGCTTTGAAAATTTGGCGTCATTATCTTTATGGCGTACCTGTCAGATATTCACCGATCATAAAAGTTTAAAGTATATATTTACTCAGAAGGAGTTAAATATGCGACAGAGACGGTGGTTGGAATTAATCAAAGATTATGATATCGAGATCTTTTACCACCCGGGCAAGGCGAACATTGTCGCCGACGCCTTGAGTCGTAAGTCCGTGCAGGAGCAGATGCTTGCTCGTTTAACAGTTCAGAAGGAGCTTCAGCAGAAATTCCTTAGACCCAAGATCGAGGTCCGCTTCAAATAATCTGTGGACAAATTTTGTATGTTAGAGATTTCATCGTCACTTGAGGAGAAAATCGGGAGAATCGTGGTTCGACTCAAAGATTGATGCGCATCCGTGAGGATGTGGCCTGTGGAAAGCCCTCGATTCGTGGTCCACGAAGATGGACTTTTGAGATTTAAGAATCGGATGTGTGTACTGCGAATGATGAGTTGAAAAACTCGATTTTGAGAGAAGCTCATGCTACCCTTATTCTGCTCATCCGGTCTAGCAAGATGTATAAGGACTTGAAACAAAATTACCGGTGGAGTAATATGAAGCGAGAAGTCTCAATTTGTTTCGAGATGCTTAACTCACAACAAGTCAAGATTGAACATCGCCGACGGCAGTGTATGTCAAACCTCTTCCTATTCCCGAATGGAAGTGGGAAGACATTTCTATGGATTTCATCACGAGTTTGCCGGCGAGTCGTCGTGGCATGAATACGATCTGGGTGATTGTGGACCGCTTAACTAAATCAGCTCATTTTCTTGAGATTAAGGATACTTGGGGTCCCGAGAGACTTGCCCAGTTATTCATCAAAGAGATAGTGAGACTGCACGGTACTCCTAAAAGTATCGTTTCCGATCGTGACGGACGGTTTGTGTCACATTTTTGGAAATCAGTTCATCGTGCTATGGGAACTCAGCTTAATCTCAGTACTGCCTTTCATCCTCCGTCCGACGGACAATCAGAGAGAACTATTCAGACATTAGAGGATATGTTGAGGGCATGTGTCCTCGATTGGAAAGACGATAGGGAAGCCCAACTACCATTGATCGAGTTCACGTATAATAATAGTTGGCATGCTTCGATCAAGATGGCGCCGTACGAGGCCTTGTATGGTCGTCGTTGTCGATCTCCGTTGTGTTGGGACGACCTATCAGAATCAATCGGCACCGAGCCCGATATGCTTATAGCCGCCCGTGAGAAGGTAGCTTTGATCAGGAGTCGTTTGTTGACCGCCGTAGTCGGCGTAAATCATATGCAGATAACCGTCGCCGACCATTAGAGTTCGAGGCAGGTGACCACGTGTTGGTCAAGGTATCCCCGAGTCGTGGTATCTTCCGTTTTGGGAAGAGGGGTAAGTTGAGTCCGAGATTCATTGGACCGTTTGAGATTTAGGATCGAGTAGGCGAGTTAGCCTATCGACTGGCTTTACCCCCGGCGTTGAGCCGAATTCATAATGTGTTTCACGTCTCTCAGTTACGGAAGTATGTTGCCAACCCGAGTCACATACTTTAGTTCGACGAAATCGAGGTCGCCGACGACCATTCATATGAGGAGCGTCCTATACGAGTCTTAGAGCGGCGAATCAAACAGTTGAGAAATAAGTCGATTCCTTTGGTCAAGGTTCAGTGGTCTAGACACGGAGTCGAAGAGGCTACTTGGGAAACCGAGGATAGTATGCGGGAGAGTTATCCCGAGTTGTTTGACCCTTAGTTTCGGGGACGAAACTCTTTTAAGGGGGGGTGTATGTAATACCCGGTTGTAATTCAGTCATTATCATTCAGTAATTTCATTCGGTGATTGTCACTCAGTGGATTTTCACTCATTTATAATCATTCATCAATCATATTCATTCACCCGTGTTCACCGTTCGGAAAAACTTCGAGTTGTGTATCGTTATTGTCCATTGTTTCAACTTTCCACATATGAGTTCGACTTTGTTAGATCACCATTAATTTTTGTAACTCCAAAAATTCTGAATCTTTGCAATATTATAGAGCATCGAGTTAGCTTTCCAATGGTTCAAACGGTGAGTCAATCGGAGTCCGGATGAGAGAGTTATGGTCGTTTTAGCTCACCCGCTCATTTTTCAGTTATTGGCCGATCAATGCCGACCGAACTCGGCCGTGTCGTCCGACACGGCCGTGCTGTACTCATCCGGAAATGCCGATGTCTCTGTCACAGGACTCGACCGTGTCGTCTGGCACGGCCGAGTCGAACTCTTCCGGATAAGCCAGAACCGACTGCCCAGACGCCCGACCGTGTTCCAGGACACGGTCGAGTCAATGCCGAAGCGTCGCGACCGTGTCAAGCGGACACGGTCGAGTCCCTGCCGCCGCTTGCGCGCAAAGGGCCGTGCTAATCGGCACGGCCGTGTCCGATGCATCAGAAACCCCTATAATTTCGTTTTTTTTGCATTTCAGCTCATTTCTTCATTCTTTCACCTTCATACGCGAGAGAGGGTCTTGAGGGAGAGATTTCTTCATCAATTATCACTTGAGTGTGGTTTTTAATCATTTTCATTCGGTTGTGAAGCTCGGATCATCGATCTATCGCGTGTTCTTCGAATCATAGTGATTGGATCTTCAAGAGGTAATTTCTTCAACACCTTGGATTTCGATTCTATGTTGAGATATGATGTTTTGGACGTTATAATCATGTTATATGAAGGAATATGTATATGATTATGAGTTTGTATAAGGATTCATTGGATTATTGAAGGATTATTCAAGAACACTTTGATTATCGAGTTGAAATTGGGGGTTTTCGATTAATTGTCGTTATAATCACGTTTTCGGATATTCATTTTGGATTATTGATCATTTGGAAGATGTTTGTTGGTTTGAAACACTTCTTGGGGGATTTGATAGTGGCTTATTGAGATTTGATTGTAAACAATCGGAGTTTGGCCACAACGTATTCGATATAATGCCCCAATGAACTTAGTTTAATCGTATCGACATTTTGAGTTCGTTATATTCGTGTTTGATTCGTATATTGAACGAGTTGTTGGATATTGTATAATTCAAGGTTGTTCGAGCGACCGATATCTCAATTAGGACGTTGTTCGTGGAAGGATAATTGTCACTGGTATTGAGTAAGTTAATTCTTACTCGGTTAAAAGGATATTCATCCCTTTTATTGTTGTTCATTCATAATCATAACTCATTCATCAGTGTATTAACCGTATCAAACTTGTTATTGTCAATTAATCACTTCAGTCATAAGGAACGACGGTTCCAATCTTTTCATTGAGCTGTCATGTATTTCACTACCATTCCACCTCGGTGAGTCATTATTCATTTTCGTTGTCACTTTTGTTATATCGTGGCATTCCGGGTCATACTGGCGTGCCGGTTGGTATGTGTTGGATTTTCATGTCGGGCACGTTTAAGTCGTGTGTTGGTTGTTGGCCTCACATCGATCGTGCACACGAGTCATATTGTCTCGTGAGATCGATTATGTACAAGACCACACGTGTATTCGATCGATACTGCTGGTGGCTTGTGCACGACACATTTCCATCCCGGCGTAGTGTGGTACCACCTTTGAGCCGTACTATTAGTTGATTCATATAGAATGTTTGATTGCGTATGTTTCGGCAGATATTTCATAACTTCGTATATAATCATGATTGTGTATTTTCAACCCTTGAGGATTGTTGTTCTCGGTAATCGACTTCTACCGGGATTTTGTTTTTCGTGTCATGGCAAGGCAAAAGCACGGAATAGCATGTTGATGTCGAGGAGTCCTGTGATACTAGTAGGGGCCCCGATCTTTCAGTTATTCATGTTATTGTCCTTTATTTTCCGCCGCAGACTTTCATTCGATACTCCGTTTCATTCAAAGGTTGTGTATTTTATCTTCATATAAAATACACTAGTATTCGGTATTGTCCTGGTGTGTTGTAACTAAACTCCTCATCAGAATAATTATTGTTGTAATGTGGTTCGGTACTACATTTATCCTGTGTAATTCATTCATTTTCATTTGCCTAGTGGGTCCGAGTTGGGGATCTACGGCACGGTAATATCCGCCTAGTTTGGGGTGTTACAATAAGGATGTCGGCAGGTGTGTTAGACGAAGGCGAGTTACGCTCGTAAGTCAGGTTCGGATATGGCCGTAAGGTCGGGCAGTGTTTGGACGAAGCCGAGTTATGGCCGCATTTAGTTATCGTTACGGCCGTAAGGCCGTTGACCTGGGATGTTACGGCCGTAAGAAGGCCGAGTTACGGCCGTAACTTCCGACAGTTTATATATGTCTTGGACGGGACTTTTCCTCATTTTTTCTCATTACCTTCACTTTATTCCGAGGGAGAGAGCTTGAGGGAGATATTTTGTCATCATAAATCACTTGTGTGTTCGGATTTCATCATCTTGATTCATTGGGAAGCTTGGATAGTCGATTTAACACGCTTACCTGGATCGAAGTGTTCGATCTTCTAAGGTAATATTCTTCAACATCTCGATTTCGATTTTGTATTAAGATATGATGTTTTAGACGTTAAAATCATGTTGTATGAAGTGATGTACACATGATTGTGGATATGTATGATTATTCATCGATTATTGAAGGATTATTCAAGAACACTTTGAATATTGAGTCGATTTGGGGTTTTCGATTAATTGTTGTTGTAATCACGATTTTGGATATTCATCTTGGATTATTGATCATATTGAAGATGTTTTGTTGGTTTGAAACACTTCTTGGGGATTTAATGTTGGTATAGTTGAGGATTGATTGTAAACAATCGGAGATTGGTCACAACGTGTTTGATATAATGCCCCAATGAACTTAGTTTACTCGTATCGACGTTTTGAGTTGATTATCATCGTGTTTGATTCTTATGTTGAACGGATTGTTCGATATTGTGTTATTCAAGGTTGTTCGAGCGACCGATATCTCAATTAGGACGTTGTTCGTGGAAGGATAATTGTCACCGGTGTTGTGTAAGTTAATTCTTACTCGGTTAAAAGGATATTCATTCCTTTCGTTGTTGTTCATTCATAATCATAACATTCATAATGTATTAACCGTATTGAGACGTGTAATTGTCAATTAATCACTTCAGTCACGAGGAACGACGGTTCCAATCATTTCATTGAGCTGTCATTCATTTTACTATCATTTCATCTCGGTGAGTCATTATTGATTTCGATGTCACTTTGTTATCTCGTGGCATTCCGGGTCATACTGGCGTGCCGGTTGGTATGTGTAGGATTTTCATGTCGGGCACATTTAAGTCGTGTGTTGGTTGGTGGCCTCACATTGGACTATGCACACGAGTCGATTGCTCCGTGAGACTGATTAGGTACAAGACCACACGTGTATTCGATCGATACTCGTTGGTGGCTTGTGCACGGACACATATCCATCCCAGGCGTAGTGTGGCGCCACCCTTTGAGCCGTACTGTTAGTTGATTCATACAGCATGTTTGATTGCGTATGTTTTCAACAAGTTTGGGTTATAATCTAACCGATTCATTTTTGATCGAACTTGTGGTTTATACAGCATATATATATATATATATGATTGTGCTTATTCAACTCTTGAGGATTGTTGTTCTGTGTAACTGACCCCGTTTGGGGATTTTGTTTTCAGGTCATGGCAAGGCAAAAGCACGGGAATAGCATGTTGACGGCGAGGAGTCCCGGTGATACTAGTAGGGCCCCCCGATCTTTTCAGTCATTCATGTTGTTGTCATTTATTTTCCGCTTCAGATTCTCATTTTGATACTCCGTTTCATTCAGTGTTGTGTATTTTATCTTCATATAAAATATACTAGTATTCGGTATTGTCCCGGTGTGTTGTATTTGAACTCCTCATCGGAGTATTTGGTAATATAATGTGGTTCGGTACTACAATTATATTATTTAATTCATCATTTTCATTCACGGTGGGTCCTAAATGGGGATCCACAAAGACCGTAATATCCGTCTAGTTTGGGGTGTTACAGAGTTGGTATCGGAGCGTGGTTTTGAATACTACCTTCCGAGTCATGTCTCATTTGAAATCATCGCTCATCGACTAGTATCATCGACTTTCGCACACGTGTGACCTGTGCAAGAGCCAAGCCATTCAGACCAAAGAACTGTAAGATTTCTAACACCATGGTATAATTTCTGGCAATAATCATTCATTCATCATTCATTAATTAACAATCGTCAAACATCATCATTCATTATGATTAGGACGATCATGTTAACTCATTAATCACTCAATTCATTTCATTACTCAGTTGATGATCAGGACGATCATGTTAACTCATTAATTACTCAATTCATTTCATTCCTCAGTTGTTGATCTGGAAGATCATATCATTAATCTTGTTAACTTTTTCAAGATACTCATTTCAAGAATTTCATCAGATAATCATGTCACCTCAGTTAATCATTCATATAATCACTGTATTAGAGCGCGTATGCTCATTTTCATCATTTCATGACGTAAATCATAATGCGGTACTCATACGAGATGTATGATTATCTTGTGACCTTCCTACTTCAGTATGGAGAGAGCTGTCACGGGATGCACGGGGAGAGGCCGCGGTGCGGGCCGAAACCCGAGGAGTAATCACTCACTGTCGGGAAACCGTAACCAGGACTCCGCTCGATCGGAAGATGTTCGGGTTGATCCACTCACTTTTATGCAGGTCATGATGACCCATATGCAATTGCTTAATCGTCATTGTGCCACTATGGCCGAGCTAATTGAGAGAAGTCTTCCGTGTGAGCCTGTTGCTAAGGAAATTGCGGAGCAACAACCTCCATCTGACAGCAGGAAATCAACGGCTGCACCATCCAAGGCGGGCCTACCTTCAAGAAACCTCATACGGGCCCTACTTTTTCTGTGCGACCTCCTATGGCGCCGAAATCCACGGAGTCTCAGTCCCGGGCGGCCAGCTCAGCCATCATCTGTTTTAATTGTGGAGAATCGGGCCATGTCAGCACCAAGTGCCCGAGGCAGACTATCACGTGCCTTAAATGTGGAATTGCTAGGCATAAGGCCCGTTTTTGCCGAAGAGACTCCAAGAATACTCCGTCAGCATTTCAGGCCCCGAAGTAGTCAGCCGTTCAGAATCAAGCTACTCAGTCACTATCGTTTAAAACGACAGGAGCGAATAAAGGCGGAGCTCATATGTATCTGTTGTGATTTTTCGTTTAACGCAAGTGCACGTTATCGTAGACAAGTAATAAAGTGATGAGTGAGTATCGTTCCCTCGAGGACTGATTTCACTAAGTACTAAAATATAGTCAACTCACAATTTTATTTGAAGAGCAATTATATGGAATTTACCTAAACTAATTGCCGAAAATAAATAATAGTACTAATAATAATAATAATAAGAGTGTAAGATTATGATTTTCACCTTAAACAATCGGGAATGATATTTATTCAATTCAATTCACTTTTATTCAATTGATTGTAAGCCAGAAATTCCTAAATTATTCTAAAGCCTTTCCCAAGGTCGATAGAAAATACTACGAATTATTAACTCGATATATCCCTATTCGAATTAGATAATTAATAGCTAAAACAGTTCAAGAATTCCCACAATAAAGGCTTCACAATTCCATGAGTATATCCCTATCTCACGAAAATTATGATTCGTTTCACAAGAACTATGCCTAAATTTCATCTCCCGAATCCATAAAGACATTCAAAACAAATTAACTGTTGGCTAGACAATTAAAGAGCATTAAGAACAGTAAGAAGAATCCAATTCAATAGAATAACGAGTAAATCGAAATAATAATAAATAATCAAACCGTCATGAAATCGGCTACAATCACAATCCTACTCGAATAGATCTAAAAACTAAGATGCGTAAAAACTAAGAAAAATCAGGGAATCCGTGGTCTTGTCGTCGCCCACAAATCTCTTCCTTGCTTTCTTCGCCCTAGCTATCGATCTTCCTCCTTAGATGATCCCCCTTTTCTTCAGCCCTTCAATGCTTATTTATAGCAATCCTAAGCCTCCAAAATGCGTCCGTGTGATTAGTTCGAGAACAGGCTCCAAAACGGCCCATAAACGCGGAATATTCAAAGACAATCGCCGTGGGCCGCGGCTCGACCGTGCCGCGGCCCCTATCCTTCAAAGGCTCGTTGCCCGGGCGCCTTTTTTTCCTACCGTGCCGCGGCTCACTTGGTGTGTGCCGCGGCACACGCACAAATGTGCACAGGCTGCTCACCGGTTGTCTCGTGTGCCGCGGCTCACTTGGTGTGTGTCGCGGCTCATGACCAAAAACTGCTGTTTTCGCCTGCTTTTCATCGCTTTGGCTTCCGGACTCGATTTCCCGTAAAACAGATAAGAATAGTGCTTTAAAAGCTTATTTATGCTGAATTAGGCTCAAGATGGACATACAATAATGATATAAAAGCGCATAAAAATACGCCTAACAAATACCCTCAAACTTGAGCCTTTGCTTGTCCTCAAGCAAAAGTTATCAATTTTTAAACAAAATATATCGTGAATAATCATGCAAATCTATAGTGCTCAACTTAATCAATACTACCGTGAAAATCTCAAAGAATAGTACAAGTATCGTAATAGCGAGTCACATCCAGTGACACCGATTCCACTAAGTAACCAATTTCCCTAATCAATCGCTCATGAAGGAAATCCAGCTCAAAGATTAACAAGCGTGAATTTAACCGACCGTCAATATGAAAGGTTAGATTAAACAAGCTAATTGACCCAATCCCACGCCTAGTGACAAAATTCAAGAGTTTCGTTATCAAAATTACTCTTAGACAAAGATTCCCTTATGTATGATCAATAATATGATTCTAGTTAACCACTAGGTTTCGCTCTCGGATATTTCATCTGGATGATCCTAGGTGGAATTCCATTCTCATGTCTTGTGGAACCGCTTGACGTAAAGACACTCATGGGGCACATGGATGCTTCTAGTTACTAATTCCCCTCCATAGCGGAGAAACAACTCGAATAGCTATTCCCGCATGTCAAGGTTGCTGTTTTACGCGAGGGTAAACAACGGGTCACGTGAATATCCCCGGTTATTAGGCTTCCCACCATCGGTAATGCGATATTTCTAAATTATTAATCTATTCAGGGTCGCTGCTTTACGCGAGAGTAAACAACGGGTCACGTGAATACCCCCGGTTACTAGATTTCCCATCATAGAACAACTAATATCTCGACTTTTGGAAAACTGTCCGACTCTAAACTCAATCCAAGTGCCAACAAGACTCATATTACTGGACGATTAGCTACGCGAAAAGTTTAACCAAACGTATAAACGGTGATTTGAAAACATGTATGTCTCCTTTCTTATCTGCTAAAATTTCTACAAAAACGATAAAATTTCGAACCTAAATGAATACTCAATAGAAACAGATATCGCTGACTACAACTCGACCAAGAGTCAACCGTTTCTTCCAAGAGACATCAGTATCGTAACATCAGTTTTACACACGGAAGCACGAAAAATTCACGAAAAATTCACGTTTTTGAACAAAATCATCAACAGCATACAAGGACAATAAAGCAATCGCAATTTGTACCCAAGAAAAATTAAAACAATTATCGCATGCTTCAATTTCTTCCACTACACATAACATCCTCAATAATAAAACTCATGTGCAAATAAAAGAGATAAGGAAAAGTGAAACTTATTCCAAATGCCTTCTTGAACGCCAGCATATGTCTGAGTGGAATCGTCTGTCAATCCATACTACAAATAATGCTCAACATCACGAGGGACCCCCAAACTTAGTCTCTAGTCATGAAATAACAATAGACATTAAATCAAGAAAGACTAGAATATGGAGAATAATAACTCATTTGGGGTTAAAATATTAGAGAGGCAAGGGCCAACAAGAATACGAATACAAAAGAAATAACACAACAAAGAAAAAATTAATAACTAAAAATCAAATACAAACAACTAACTAGAAAGTAAGTAAAAATGATTGGTTGCCTCCCATCAAGCGCTCTATTTTACGTCTTGAGCACGACATGGCAAAAAGAGTTTACCGTGGCTTCTTTCTAGGGAGATTGCCAAATGCCCCCTTCTTGCAATCTATAAGCCTCTTATTCCACAGGGGAGGCTTTGGTTCATGCCCGGTTGCCACAAGTAATGAGTAAGAATAATTATGAGGACAACCAAAAAATGATGGAAGAATATAATAATGATAAGGCATGAAAAAATAAGCAGAGTTCGAATGGGTAAATAATAAAGACTTATCATGAACAACCTCATTAGAACTCATGGTATCAGCCTCAACAGAATCAAAAGTGATAGGGTCAATCTCTCCCATTATGGATTTAGGAAAGATTATGCGCGGCACCGTTAATAAAATTTTCGGCACAAAAGTGTTCACCTTATTAGTCGAATTTTGATGACAATTTAATGAAATTTCTTTGGAAACATCATCAATGGTAACTTCTTCTACAGGCTCATCACACTTTATGTAATTATCGGGTGCTGGGGAATCGACCCTAAAACTTAGCATGTCTTTCTTCTCAACCTCCCCCTCAACTTCACTACTAAATATATGAGTTGGAAAATAACCATAGTGAATCTCAAGACCACGACGTGCACATTCTATCTCAAAAAGGGTACTATCAGGATTTTCAAGAGTGTCTACATATTGTTCAAGCATGGTCTTTTGTTTTGGGGAGGGGATCGAATTCTATTTGGCAAATTATTAAGAATATCGAATTTATGAAATGCCAAGGGCTACGATACTCATAGGAAAACATAATGAAGAAAATAAAATTATAGAGACTAAAGAAAAAAACGTTAAATTAAAATTAGAGTCACTTGGTATTGATATTAGCGAAAAATCGGTCCCTAAACGGCGCCAAAACTTGTTGCTATTTCACGTTTAACGCAAGTACACGTTATCGTAGACAAGTAATAAAGTGATGAGTGAGTATCGTTCCCTCGAGGAGTGATTTCACTAAGTACCAAAATATAGTCAACTCACAATTTTATTTGAAGAGCAATTATATGGAATTTACCTAAACTAATTGCGAAAATAAATAATAGTACTACTAATAATAATAATACTAATAAGGGTGTAGGATTATGATTTTTACCTCAAACAATCGGGAATAATATTTATTCAATTCAATTCACTTTTATTCAATTGATTGTAAGCCATGAATTCCTAAATTATTCTAAAGCCTTTCCCAAGGTCGATAGAAAATACTACGAATTATTAACTCGATATATCCCTATTCGAATTAGATAATTAATAGCTAAAACAGTTCAAGAATTCCCACAATAAAGGCTTCACAATTCCATGAGTATATCCCTATCTCACGAAAATTATGATTCGTTTCACATATGCCTAAATTTCATCTCCCGAATCCATAAAGACATTCAAAACAAATTAACTGTTGGCTAGACAATTAAAGAGCATTAAGAACAGTAAGAAGAATCCAATTCAATAGAATAACGAGTAAATCGAAATAATAATAAATAATCAAACCGTCATGAAATCGGCTACAATCACAATCCTACTCGAATAGATCTAAAAACTAAGATGCAGAAAAACTAAGAAAAACTGTAGGGAATCCGTGGTCTTGTCGTCGCCCACAAATCTCTTCCTTGCTTTCTTCGCCCTAGCTATCGATCTTCCTCCTTAGATGATCCCCCTTTTCTTCAGCCCTTCAATGCTTATTTATAGCAATCCTAAGCCTCCAAAATGCGTCCGTGTGATTAGTTCGAGAACAGGCTCCAAAACGGCCCATAAACGCGGAATATTCAGCACAACCGCCCGGTGGGCCGCGGCTCACTTAATCTGTGCCGCGGCCCCTATCCTTCAGTGCCTGTTGCCTGGGCGCCTTTTTTCCTACTGTGCCGCGGCTCACTTGGTGTGTGCCGCGGCACACAGTACAGTGTGCACAGCGTTCACTGGTTGTCTTCGTGTGCCGCGGCTCACTTGGTGTGTGTCGCGGCTCATGACCAAAAACTGCTGTTTTTCGCCCGTTTTTCATCGTTTTGGCTTCCGGACTCCGATTTCCTGTAAAAACATATAAGAATAGTGCTTTAAAAGCTCATTTATGCTGAATTAGGCTCAAGATGGACATACAATAATGATATAAAAGCGCATAAAAATACGCCTAACAAATACCCTCAAACTTGAGCCTTTGCTTGTCCTCAAGCAAAAGTTATCAATTTTTAAACAAAATATATCGTGAATAATCATGCAAATCCATAGTGCTCAACTTAATCAATACTACCGTGAAAATCTCAAAGAATAGTACAAGTATCGTAATAGCGAGTCACATCCAGGACACTGATTCCACTAAGTAACCAATTTCAGTCCTAATCAATCGTTCATGAAGGAAATCTAGCTCAAAGATTAACAAGCGTGAATTTAACCGACCGTCAATATGAAAGGTTAGATTAAACAAGCTAATTCACCCAATCCCACAGTCTAGTGACAAAATTCAAGAGTTTCGTTATCAAAATTACTCTTAGGACAGCATTCCCTTATGTATGATCAATAATATGATTCTAGTTAACCACTAGGTTTCGGCTCTCGGGATATTTCATCGGGATGATCCTAGGGTGGAATTCCATTCTCATGTCTTGTGGAACCGTTTGACGTAAAGACACTCATGGGGCACATGGATGCTTCTAGTTACTAATTCCCCTCCATAGCGGAGAAACAACTCGAATAGCTATTCCCGCATGTCAAGGTTGCTGTTTTACGCGAGGGTAAACAACGGGTCACGTGAATATCCCCGGTTATTAGGCTTCCCACCATCGGTAATGCGATATTTCTAAATTATTAATCTATTCAGGGTCGTCGTTTTACGCGAGAGTAAACAACGGGTCACGTGAATACCCCTGGTTACTAGATTTCCCATCATAGAACAACTAATATCTCGACTTTTTGGAAAAACTGTCCGACTCTAAACTCAATCCAAGTGCCAACAAGACTCATATTACTGGACGATTAGCTACGCGAAAAGTTTAACCAAACGTATAAACGGTGATTTGAAAACATGTATGTCTCCTTTCTTATCTGCTAAAATTTCTACAAAAACGATAAAATTTCGAACCTAAATGAATACTCAATAGAAACAGATATCGCTGACTACAACTCGACCAAGAGTCAACCGTTTCTTCCAAGAGACATCAGTATCGTAACATCAGTTTTACACACGGAAGCACGAAAAATTCACGTTTTTGAACAAAATCATCAACAGCATACAAGGACAATAAAGCAATCGCAATTTATACCCAAGAAAAATTAAAACAATTATCGCATGCTTCAATTTCTTCCACTACACATAACATCCTCAATAATAAAACTCATGTGCAAATAAAAGAGATAAGGAAAAGTGAAACTTATTCCAAATGCCTTCTTGAACGCCAGCACATGTCTGAGTGGAATCGTCTGTCAATCCATACTACAAATAATGCTCAACATCACGAGGGACCCCCAAACTTAGTCGCTAGTCATGAAATAACAATAGACATTAAATCAAGAAAGACTAGAATATGGAGAATAATAACTCATTTGGGGTTAAAATATTAGAGAGGCAAGGGCCAACAAGAATACGAATACAAAAGAAATAACACAACAAAGAAAAAATTAATAACTAAAAATCAAATACAAACAACTAACTAGAAAGTAAGTAAAAATGATTGGTTGCCTCCCATCAAGCGCTCTATTTTACGTCTTGAGCACGACATGGCAAAAAGAGTTTAACGTGGCTTCTTTCTAGGGAGATTGCCAAATGCCCCCTTCTTGCAATCTATAAGCCTCTTATTCCATAGGGGAGGCTTTGGTTCATGCCCGGTTGCCACAAGTAATGAGTAAGAATAATTATGAGGACAACCAAAAAATGATGGAAGAATATAATAATGATAAGGCATGAAAAAATAAGCAGAGTTCGAATGGGTAAATAATAAAGACTTATCATGAACAACCTCATTAGAACTCATGGTATCAGCCTCAACAGAATCAAAAGTGATAGGGTCAATCTCTCCCATTATGGATTTAGGAAAGATTATGCGCGGCACCGTTAATAAAATTTTCGGCACAAAAGTGTTCACCTTATTAGTCGAATTTTGATGACAATTTAATGAAATTTCTTTGGAAACATCATCAATGGTAACTTCTTCTACAGGCTCATCACACTTTATGTAATTATCGGGTGCTGGGGAATCGACCCTAAAACTTAGCATGTCTTTCTTCTCAACCTCCCCCTCAACTTCACTACTAAATATATGAGTTGGAAAATAACCATAGTGAATCTCAAGACCACGACGTGCACATTCTAGCTCAAAAAGGGTACTATCAGGATTTTCAAGAGTGTCTACATATTGTTCAAGCATGGTCTTTTGTTTGGGGGGAGGGGGCTGACTGACCCTATTTGGCAAATTATTAAGAATATCGGAATTTATGAAATGCCAAGGGCCACGATACTCATAGGAAAACATAATGAAGAAAATAAAATTATAGAGACTAAAGAAAAAAAAACGTTAAATTAAAATTAGAGTCACTTGGTATTGATATTAGCGAAAAATCAGTCCCCGGCAACGGCGCCAAAAACTTGTTGCGATTTCACGTTTAACGCAAGTACACGTTATCGTAGACAAGTAATAAAGTGATGAGTGAGTATCGTTCCCTCGAGGAGTGATTTCACTAAGTACCAAAATATAGTCAACTCACAATTTTATTTGAAGAGCAATTATATGGAATTTACCTAAACTAATTGCCGAAAATAAATAATAGTACTACTAATAATAATAATACTAATAAGGGTGTAGGATTATGATTTTTACCTCAAACAATCGGGAATAATATTTATTCAATTCAATTCACTTTTATTCAATTGATTGTAAGCCATGAATTCCTAAATTATTCTAAAGCCTTTCCCAAGGTCGATAGAAAATACTACGAATTATTAACTCGATATATCCCTATTCGAATTAGATAATTAATAGCTAAAACAGTTCAAGAATTCCCACAATAAAGGCTTCACAATTCCATGAGTATATCCCTATCTCACGAAAATTATGATTCGTTTCACATATGCCTAAATTTCATCTCCCGAATCCATAAAGACATTCAAAACAAATTAACTATTGGCCAGACAATTAAAGAGCATTAAGAACAGTAAGAAGAATCCAATTCAATAGAATAATGAGTAAATCGAAATAATAATAAATAATCAAACCGTCATGAAATCGGCTACAATCACAATCCTACTCGAATAGATCTAAAAACTATGATGCAGAAAAACTAAGAAAAACCGTAGGGAATCCGTGGTCTTGTCGTCGCCCACAAATCTCTTCCTTGCGTTCTTCGCTCTAGCTATCGATCTTCCTCCTTATATGATCCCCCTTTTATTCAGCCCTTCAATGCTTATTTATAGCAATCCTAAGCCTCCAAAATGCGTCCGTGTGATTAGTTCGAGAACAGGCCCCAAAACGGCCCATAAACGCGGAAAATTCAGCACAACCGCCCGGTGGGCCGCGGCTCACTTAATCTGTGTCGCGGCCCCTATCCTTCAGTGCCTGTTGCCTGGGCGCCTTTTTTCCTACTGTGCCGCGGCTCACTTGGTGTCTGCCGCGGCACACAGTACAGTGTGCACAGCGTTCACTGGTTGTCTTCGTGTGCCGCGGCTCACTTGGTGTGTGCCGCGGCTCATGACCAAAAACTGCTGTTTTTCGCCCGTTTTTCATCGTTTTGGCTTCCGGACTCCGATTTCCTGTAAAAACATATAAGAATAGTGCTTTAAAAGCTCATTTATGCTGAATTAGGCTCAAGATGGACATACAATAATGATATAAAAGCGCATAAAAATACGCCTAACAAATACCCCCAAACTTGAGCCTTTGCTTGTCCTCAAGCAAAAGTTATCAATTTTTAAACAAAATATATCGTGAATAATCATGCAAATCCATAGTGCTCAACTTAATCAATACTACCCTGAAAATCTCAAAGAATAGTACAAGTATCGTAATAGCGAGTCACATCCAGGATACTGATTCCACTAAGTAACCAATTTCAGTCCTAATCAATCATTCATGAAGAAAATCCAGCTCAAAGATTAACAAGCGTGAATTTAACCGACCGTCAATATGAAAGGTTAGAGTAAACAAGCTAATTCTCCCAATCCCACAGTCTAGTGGCAAAATTCAAGAGTTTCGTTATCAAAATTACTCTTAGGACAGCATTCCCTTATGTATGATCAATAATATGATTCGAGTTAACCACTAGGTTTCGGCTCTCGGGATATTTCATCGGGATGATCCTAGGGTGGAATTCCATTCTCATGTCTTGGGGAACCGTTTGACATAAAAGACACTCATGGGGCATATGGATGCTTCTAGTTACTAAGTTCCCCTCCATAGCGGAGAAACAACTCGAACAGCTATTCCCGCATGTCAAGGTTGCTGTTTTACACGAGGATAAACAACGGGTCACGTGAATTGGAGCCCGGTACGTCCCCGTTATCGAAGGCACCATACCGGATGGCCCCGACCGAAATGCAGGAGTTGAAGATTCAACTTGAGGAATTGTTCGAGAAAGGTTATCTCCGACCGAGTGCGTCCTCGTGGGGAGCACCAGTGTTATCTGTCAAGGAGAAGTATGGTTTGTTTCGTGTGTGTATTAATTATCAGGAGTTGAACAGGATGATGATCAAGGATAAGTATCCTCTACCCCGCATCGATGATCTCTTAGATCAACTTTAGGGAACTTCAGTATTTTTCCAAGATTGACTTAAGATCTAGATATCATCAGTTGCGAATTCGAGAGTCGGATATCGCGAGGATGGTGTTTCAAACACGCTATGGCCATTATGAGTTCTTGGAGTTAATTAATGCACTAATGCACCTGCGGTATTCATGGAGTTAATGAATCGGGTCTTCATCGACTTTTTGGATCAGTTCGTGGTTGTCTTTATTGATGACATTTTAATTTATTCTCGTGACTCGGAGGAGCACGAGCTTCACCTTCATCAGGTTCACGACATGTTGAGACGAGAGCAACTTTAAGGAAAGTTTTCCATATGTGAGTTCTGGATGTCCGAAGCGACGTTTCTCGGGCATGTAATTTCATCAGACGGAGTTCGTGTCGACCCTCAGAAGATGGAGGCTATCTGAGATTGGAAACCTCCGAAGAATGTTAAGGAAATCCGAAGTTTCCTCGGATTAGCTGGTTAATTATCCGACCCACGACCTGGAGCTAGCAGCCGTGGTTTTTGCATTGGAAATTTGGCGTCATTACCTTTATGGTGTCACCTGTCAGTTATTCACCAATCACAAGAGTTGAAGTATATATTTACTCAGAAGGAGTTAAATATGCGACAGAGGCGGTGGTTGGAACTAATCAAAGATTATGATATTGAGATACCTTACCACCCGGGCAAGGCGAATGTTGTCGCCGACGCCTTGAGTCGTAAGTTCGTTCAGGAGCAGATGCTTGCTCGTTTAATAGTTCAGTAGGAGCTTCAGCAGAAATTCCTTAGACCCGAGATCGAGGTCTGGCTTCAGCGAGTGCAAGGGCAACTTTGCATGTTAGAGATTTCATCGCCACTTGAGGAGGCAATTAGAGTGAATCAGGGTTCAGACCCATCATTGTTGCGCATCCGTGGGGATGTGGATCAAGGGAAAGCCCTGGATTTGTGGTCCACGAGAATGGACTTTTGCGACTTAAGAATCGGTTATGGGTACCGGCTAATGACGAGTTAAAAAACTCGATTTTGAGAGAAGCTCATGTTACCCCTTTTTCCGTTCATCCGGGGTCTAGCAAGATGTACAAGGACTCGAAACAAAATTACTGGGGGAGTAATATGAAGCGAGAAGTCGCAGAATTTGTTTCGAGATGCTTAACATGTCAGCAAGTCAAGATAGAACATCAGCGACCGGCGGGTATGCTGAGACCTCTCCCTATTCCAGAGTGGAAGTGGGGAGACATTTCTATGGACTTCATCACAAGTTTGTCGATGAGTCGTCATGGCATGTACACAATCTGGGTGATTGTGGACCGCTTAACTAAGTCAGCTCATTTCCTTGAGATTAAGGATACGTGGGGTCCCGAGAGACTGACCCAGTTGTTCATCAAAGAGATAGTGAGATTGCATGGTACTCCTAAGAGTATCGTTTCTGATCGTGACGGACGATTCGTGTCACATTTTGGAAATCAGTTCATCGTGCTATGGGAACTCAGCTTAATATCAAGATCGCTTTTCATCCTCGGTCCGACGGACAATCGATAGGACTATTCAGACATTGGAGGACATGTTGAGGCATGCAACCTCGATTGGAAAGACGATAGGGAATCCCAATTACCATTGATTGAGTTCACGTACAATAATAGTTGGCATGCAACGATTAAGATAGCACCTAACGGGGCCATGTACGGACGTCTATGACGATCTCCTTTGTGTTGGGATGACTTATCGAATCAATCAAAGACTGAGCCCGATACGCTTATAACTACCCGTGAGAAGGTAGTTGATAAGGAGTCGTATGTTGACAACTCAGAGTCGACAGAAATCATATGCAGTTAATCGTCGTCGACCACTAGAGTTCGAGACGGGTGACCATGTTTTGGTCAAGGTATCCCCGAGTCGAGGTATTTTCCATTTCGGAAAACGGAGAAAGTTGAGTCCGAGATTCATTGGACGTTTGAGATTCTGGATCGAGTAGGGGAGTTAGCTTATTGATTGGCTTTACCTCTGGCGTTGAGCCAAATTCATAATGTGTTTCACTTACTTCAGTTCGGCGAAATCGACATCGAGGATGATCATTCGTATGAGGAGCGTCCTATACGAGTTTTAGAGCGGCGAATCAAATAGTTGAGGAACAAGACGATTCCTTTGGTCAAGATTCAGTGGTCTAGACACGGAGTCGTAGAGGCTACTTGGGAAACCGAGGAGAGTATGCGGGAGAGTTATCCCGAGTTGTTTGACCCATAGTTTCGGGGACGAAACTCATTTTAAGGGGGGAGTATGTAATACCCGGATGTAATTCATTCATTATCATTCAGTAATTACCAGTCAGTAATTATCACTCAGTAAATTTCATTCATTAATAATCACTCATCATTCATGATTCATTCATTTGCATTCATTTGGCATGTTGTAGTCGTGTATCAGTTACCGATCGTCATTTCATCTCCGTTTGAGTGTCGGAACGGGAGTATTATCATTATCATCGTGATTGGTAGTCTTGTGCTGGAAGTATCATTTTTGGCATGTGTTGGACTTGTTCACTTTCTCATACGTATGGTATGTCGAATCATTCATCAATCGTAGCGAGAAATCGGAGTTGTCGGATTTTCATCTTGTCCAGCAACGAGTTACGACCGTAAGGAGTGTCGGATACGGCGGTAATAGACGTTCGTTGTTTTCAGGCCATTTTGGACGAGCGGGACTTACGGCCGTAAGGATTTCGGCATACGACCGTAAGTTAGGCAGTACGGCCGTAAGGCTTGGCCGGATACGGCCGTACGTGTCGAGCAGGGTGCCCAGGCGTTTTTGGCCGAAGGCGAGTTACGGCCATAAGGGTTGCGGCATACGGCCATAAGGCGAGGGAGATACGACCGTAAGGCTTGGACGGATACGGCCGTACGTTACAGGCTGGGTACCTGGTCACTTTCGACGAAGGGGGCTTACGCCCATAAGATTGGTCGGATATGGCCGTATTGTCCGAGTTACGCCCGTAAGGTGTGCGGGTACAGCCGTAAGGATGTCGGCAGGTGTGTTAGACGAAGGCGAGTTATGCCTGTAAGTCAGGTTCGGATACGGCCGTAAGAAGGCCGAGTTACGGCCGTAACTTCCAATAGTTTATATATGTCTTGTACGGGACTTTTCCTCATATTTTCTCATTTCCTTCACTTTATTCCGAGGGAGAGAGCTTGAGGGAGATATTTTGTCATCATAAATCACTTGTGTGTTCGGATTTCATCATCTTGATTCATTGGGAAGCTTGGATAGTCGATTTAACACGTTTTCATCGGATCGAAGTGTTTGGATCTTCTAAGGTAATATTCTTCAACATCTTGGATTTCGATTTTGTATTAAGATATGATGTTTTAGACGTTAAAATCATGTTGTATGAAGTGATGTACACATGATTGTGGATATGTATGATTATTCATTGGATTATTGAAGGATTATTCAAGAACACTTTGAATATTGAGTTGGATTTGGGGGTTTTCGATTAATTGTTATTGTAATCGCGATTTTGGATATTCATCTTGGATTATTGATCGTATTGAAGATGTTTTGTTGGTTTGAAACACTTCTTGGGGATTTAATGTTGGTATAGTTGTGGATTGATTGTAAACAATCGGAGATTGGTCACAACGTGTTTGATATAATGCCCCAATGAACTTAGTTTAGTCGTATCGACGTTTTGAGTTGATTATCATCGTGTTTGATTCGTATGTTGAACGGATTGTTCGATATTGTGTTATTCAAGGTTGTTCGAGTGACCGATATCTCAATTAAGACGTTGTTCGTGGAAGGATAATTGTCACCGGTGTTGTGTAAGTTAATTCTTACTCGGTTAAAATGATATTCATTCCTTTCGTTGTTGTTCATTCATAATCATAATTCATTCATAATGTATTAACCGTATTGAGACTTGTAATTGTCAATTAATCACTTCAGTCACGAGGAACGACGGTTCCAATCATTTCATTGAGGTGTCATTCATTTCACTATCATTTCATCTCGGTGAGTCATTATTGATTTCGATGTCACTTTGTTATCTCGTGGCATTCCGGGTAATACTGGCATGCCGATTGGTATGTGTAGGATTTTCATGTCGGGCACATTTAAGTCATGTGTTGGTTGGTGGCCTCACATTGGACTGTGCACACGAGTCGATTGCTTCGTGAGACTGATTAGGTACAAGACCACACGTGTATTCGATCGATACTCGTTGGTGGCTTGTGCACGAACACATATCCATCCCGGGCGTAGTGTGGTGCCACCCTTTGAGCCGTACTATTAGTTGATTCATACAGCATGTTTGATTACGTATGTTTTCAACAAGTTTGGGTTATAATCTAACCGATTCATTTTTGATCGAACTTGTGGTTTATACAGCATATATATATGATTGTGCTTATTCAACTCTTGAGGATTGTTGTTACGTAATCGACCCGTTTGGGGATTTTGTTTTCGTGTCATGGCAAGGCAAAAGCACGGAATAGCATGTTGACGGCGAGGAGTCCCGTGATACTAGTAGGGGCCCCGATCTTTCACCATTCATGTTGTTGTCATTTATTTTCTCGCAGATTCTCATTTTGATACTCCGTTTCATTCAGTGTTGTGTATATTATCTTCATATAAAATATACTAGTATTCGGTATTGTCCTGGTGTGTTGTATTTGAACTCCTCATCGGAGTATTTGGTAATATAATGTGGTTCGGTACTACAATTATATTATTTAATTCATCATTTTCATTCGTCGGGTGGATCCTACTGGGGATCCACGGACCGTAATATCCGCCTAGTTTGGGGTGTTACATTTGGAATGTGAT
Source organism: Orobanche coerulescens (assembly GCA_033398695.1). Lineage (NCBI taxonomy): Eukaryota > Viridiplantae > Streptophyta > Magnoliopsida > Lamiales > Orobanchaceae > Orobanche > Orobanche coerulescens. Next base: position 121,681,398 of record CM065807.1, on the reverse strand, counting down.
TTTTCACGATAATAATCGGTAAATAGTTTTCTACGAATTTACAAGTATGAACAAGGAGTTTTGTCTTCGTATTTGGAGTTGAAGTTGGAATCGAATATGTTATAAAATCCTTAATGTCGAGATGAATTGATCATTGATTTGATGAATACGTTTTAAAGTGTTGGTGTTTTGGATATGAATATGGAATATTCACATTTAGAACTAAGTTATGTATTTTGGTACAATATTCGTATAGGAATACGAATATGATTCCGGATTTGATAAGATTATGACTCACTTTTGAGTTTGAGAATTCATAGGTATTTAACAAGTGTTCAATTCGGATAATGGAATTATTTGAAACCTTTGGAATATGGTTATCTATAATGTTGAATTGATCGGATTGTCCAGATTGATGATGATAATCGGTAATTGGTTTATATTATGAATTTACAAGGAGGAAACTTGTATCCGTATTTAAGATTGAATTTGGAATCGGTAATGTTAGACCCTTGTTGGTTTAAATTGATTATTGATATGATTATCGGATTATGAATTATGTTATGGTTTTAAATTCGTGATCGATTGATTTGGTTGTTCGGATTTGTGTCTAATCGGGATATGGTGGAACCGTTGGGTTTATTGATCGGTTATATTGATTATTGAGTTGCAACTTGTATCGTGGATATGGGTTCGTATTTGTTTGAGTTGTATTGTTCGGTTTTGTTTATGATCGAGGTTTCGTTGAACCGTTGAGTTTGTAGGTTGGCTATGTCGGTTATTGATTTTTATCGAATGTATGTTAATTGTTTATTGCAATAGGTTGTGATGTTTGATCGTGGTTTATGACCGTTGTGTTGCGGTTGAGGCTGAAGAATTTGTAGATTGCTTTTGGTCGGGGCTAAGGAGCTCGTAGACGAAGGCAATGGATTTTGATAACGGTTTCGTGGTATCGGTATCGAGGCAAGTTCTACTTGTTCAGTTTATATTATTTGATCGTTTGCATTTCATTTATAATTCGTATAGCAATGTTGTTAGAAATGTAAATTGCCGGGATAATGGTTCATATATCGTACTCTGATTGTAATAAATCATAAGGTATATGATTTAATTGTGTTCAGGGAAGACGTGAGTTATCTTTGGTCAAGGATATAGAATATCGGATATCGAGGATAGTTATCGTGATGACATAAGTATCGGGATAAAGGCTTTTTGGTATTTAATGGATGGTACCTTATTTGAGATTATTTGTATAACTGTGTAATCGTTCAGGGATGTTGTTCGTGGAAAGGATGTTGTCTTCGGCTTTGAGGTAATTTATGTATTGTTCAGTTATGAGATAATTATTATGTTGAGTTGTTGTATATGTTGTATGTTGAGGCTTCATATATTGAGATTCGTACTGGTTGTTCGTTGAGGGATGTTGATCCCAGGACTATTGTTGGTATTAATGGTAGTATTGATCGTCTCATTGGGGGATGTTGATGGATATGGTCCTCGACTTTGAGGTAATCTAAGTATTTGTTAAGTCATATGGATAATTAGTATGTTGAGTTGTTGTATATGTTGAGGTTTCGTGTAATGAGTTTCGTATCGGTTATTCATTGAGGGATGTTGATCCCAGGACTGTTGTATTGAGATCGTAGATTGTGTTGGTCATTCATTTGGGGATGATGATCCCAGGATTGATGTTTTGGATATTGATTAGTCGTGTCGACTTTTCATTGTAAGTCGTTAGTTGTTCACTTCGGTGAGGCTATTGATCCTTATTCGAAATGTGTTTCTTTGAGTTTCGTTGTCATGTTGCACCGTGACATATCTGGAGTCATATCTGTGTGCCGATTGGTTATTGTGTAGGATTTTTAGCCGGGCACATGATGGTTATGTGTTGATATTTTCACATTGAACCGTGCACACGAGATGTAGTTCATGAGGCTAATTAGGTACAAGACCACACGTTTATTTGATCGATACCCGGGGTGGCTTGTGCACGGACACATTTCCGGATCGGGCGTACTATGATTTCCATCTTTGAGCCATATTGTTTGGTCGTTCATCCTCCATTCATGGTTGGGTATGTTCGACGGTTTGCGACTGGTTGTTCATACGCCCGAGGGGTATGTTTCGACAGTCGAGGTTATTTTCTTGAGATCCATTATTGTTGATCATTTGGAGTTTACCTTGTTGATGGTATTCTCGATTATTGTTGGTCCTTTGTTGATCATTTGGAGTTTACCTTGTTGATGGTATTCTCGGTTATTGTTGATCCATCATTGATTGCGTTCGAGATTTACCTTGTTGATGGTATTCTCAACTATCGTGATCCTTTATTGGTCGTATTGGAGTTATCATGTCGATGATATTCTCAGTTGATTTATCGGTTGATCTGGTTATTGATCGTATAAGCATTGACCGCGTCGATGTTTGTGATTTGTTATCATTATCATTTGGTAGTTGATCTACAGAAATGTTGTGTATTATTGGTTTATCCAGGTTGAGATTTGATTGTGTAATCCGACGGACAGGAGTTGGCACAGATTGGATTATTTCCACACTTATGAGTTATGATGATGTTTTGAGGATTATCGGTATTTTTGGAATACAGTACAGATGATTGTTGTTGAATTCATTTCGTTATTTGAGAATACGAAATGTGGAATATGTCAAGAATTGATTTAGTATGGATTGCTATGAATTGATAAGGTTATAACGGTAAGATTACGTTGGTAGTATTCTTACAGTATTATTACATTGGTATGTAATTATTTATGATGATATGATCGGTATCATTATTGAGTATTGTGGTCGACCAGTCGTGGGCTTTATTTTTAGGTACTCGGAGATCGAGCTAGTAGCGGTCGTGAAGGGATGAGCTTCCCTATGTGATACTGGCGGTGGCATGTTTTGGAGTATCGAGTATTTCTTTTCTGGTTATTCATTTCCGCTGCAAATGTGTATTTTGAACTACTTTATCCGCTGCGTGTGTATATTTCAAAATGGCTTCTCAGTATCTTTATCCGCTGCGTGTGTGTATTTTAAATGTCCCTTTTGGCACTTTGCGAACTTGGGTTATTTCGTTAAACCTTTTCCTAAACTATTTTATCGGTACGTTTAAGCGGCGTCTTAACGTACATTTTGAATTATCAAGATTTGGCACTTCGCCTTGTATTTTCAAATGGTATTTTATGACGGTATTTCGAAATTACGTTTTTGAAAATATTTGAGTATTTAAAATATTACCGTCATTGGCCTTTTGGCGTTTTTAAACGTTTTTGAAATGGTTTTGTAAACGGTTTTTAGCCTGGTGGGTTCCGGCGCGGGACCCACGGCGCTGTAATATCCGGGATGGTTTTGGGTTGTTACACTAAGTACTCGCGAGTACTTTCTATAAGTTCACAAGTTTAAAGAAAAAAACCGCATCAAAAAGGACAACGGAAATAAAGAGACTCAATTGCACACGTCATCAACCCCGCCAAGATCCTCGCATCGCCTCATGCCCGATCGTCCGGCTGAACATTACCTGAAATTCATAACAAGAATTTCCCCAAAACGGATCCCCAAAGGGGTTAGCAATTACGCTAGTACAAGTAACCAAATGAACAACTTACACCTTACACATATAGTCAAAGCATGCAAATGATAAAACATCAGTTTGAAACACACATTTCCGGAAATGCCATAACCCAAAACATATTTGTAAAATGCACCACTATTAACCGCGGATCCACGCCTCTGTGGACCCCTATCGAGACCCCGTCGGATCTAACCCGTAGTGGTTAAAAGCCAAGCTCGTGGATCCACACCTTTGTGGACCCCTACCGAGACCCCGTCGGGTCTAACCCGTAGTGAGCATACACACACACGTTACTCATACAATACTACCATGTTAAGCATATAAGTTCATTATGAGTACTTGCCTCGATTATCACGACGAAAAGACGGGATGAAACAATCGCGGTTGCGAGAAATTGGACACACCGAACCTAGACGATTCGTCAAACACCATCACAAACAATTCGACAAGAATAACGATAACGGAAGACACCTGAAACCCCACATATGATTCATGTAAGTTCGTACAAAACAACGACGAGGACGAATCGCAACCGAACCCTCTTGATTTCACAAATACCACGGAACTTACCATGAACTCGTAGGGAAAATGTGAATACTACCAAAATTAATCATATACATCATTGATTAATCAACAATACTGAACAAATCGGACAAAAACTCAAAAACTCCCAAATTCTCAAAAATAGGGTTCTAGGAGATTACCTTGGATTAGGATGAAGAACCCAAGTAGATGTTGTTAATCTACACCAAGAACTCAAGGAAAATGATCTCTAAAGTGATTGGAAGACGAAATCGCCTCCGAATCGCCTAAAGGATCGCCCGGCCGCGGAGAAGGAGAAGAAATGAGAAGTGAGACGGATCTGGGTCAACTCTCTGGTTTATATAACCAGAGAACTTAGCATGCGCTAACGATCCATAATTAGCATGCGCTACCCAGTCAAAAACCCGTCCAGAACCTACGGTTCTGGCCCGTTAGCGTGCGCTACTAGAGAATAGCGTGCGCTAACGGCCTTTCGATAGCGCGCGCTATCGGGCCATAACGTGCGCTACCTGAACACCAGACCGAGTCCAGAAACATTCTGCCCAGTCTGGACTACCGAGTTAGCGCACGCTACCGGTCACCCAGCCTGCGCTAAGTCCAAACCATAGCGTGTGCTAATATACAAATGTAGCGTGCGCTAAGCTGCTCGTCCGGAGAGTAGAGAGCAGAAACAAGCCTCTCACTGCTGTGCTCGAGTTGTTACCGTGCGCTACCAAACGAACATAGTGTGCGCTACTCAACGACACTAGCGTGCGCTAGGAAACAGGAATAGGGCGTGCTAGCGGGTGCAGACAGCAATACAGACAGCACCCCAAAGATGGAAAACAGCGAATTCCACCTCGGATGAAAACAACGCGCATCCGACATCAAACAACGGGCCGAAGAAGACACACGAACAGCAAGATCGAGTCAGAACCAAAGCGGTAAAAGAAAACATGATTCCGACTACCCGAGGGTTCGGAAAACTACAATGTTAGTAATCACTCCAAAACTTTGGGAAATTATAAAACTGCCCAAAATATCCGAAACACATGATACATGATCGAAACAACATACGAAAGTTCACAACATGCATAATAACATGAGATGGATCTGCGGAAACCCCTAGACGGCGGTTCCGAACAATGATTACGAGAATCGAACGAAATCGCGACGGAAAGACAATAAACACGGAATTGAGTATAACAGGCCCGAAACAAGCTCGGATGACAAAAAGTCCTGTATTAAATATTCTCAGAATATTAATACGGTTACAAGCGAGTCGCTAAAAATGGAAAATACACCAAAAATAAAAATACTGGGAAAAGAAAAATGCGGATATTACAGCGCCGACCTCTCTCCTTAGCTTTCGCTAGTTTAAATATAGCATTCGCTCCTTCTTTGATTTCTAGGCGCCTGTACATCTCCTCGTATGCCTCACCTTTAGCCTTAGTCACTGCCTTCTTAGCCTCTCTTTTCGCCACCTTGTAAGCTAAAATCTTCGTGATTCTCTCCTCCTCAGCACTAACCGACAAAAGCTCCTTAAAGAGCGCTTGTTTAGCCTTGACTTTCTTTTGAACCTCCTCATTCCACCACCATGCCTCCCTAGGTCCACTGGACCTGTCCGAAGAAACCCCTACCACCTTCTAGCCCACACTCCTAATAGCATTGGCCATGCTGATCCACATAAGGTTAACATCGCGCCCGCAAAAACTCCTTCGCGGGTCGAGACTCCCGACTCGTCGCCTTCTCACCCTTCAGATCCTTCCAAAGAATCGTAGGTCTAGCTTCTCTAGCCCTGCTAACAACACAACCTCTCATGGATAAATCCATAGCCAGCAGCCGGTATTGAGAAGCACAAGCCTCGCTCCGAAACACATGCAGTCCACGCACGCCCTAGCATCACGACTGCGCAAAAGAAGGTAGTCAATTTGCGTGTTGTGCCCCCGACTACCGAAGGTGATGAGGTGCTCTGCTCTCTTCTGAAAAACAGAGTTAGCAATTACCAACTCATGCGCAGAGCAAACTCCAACAAAGACGGAACCTCCCGCACGCCTAACTCCGTAGCCGATACCCCCATTAGCACTATGATAACCATCCACCCCCTCACCAATGTGCCCATTGAAATCGCCCCAAAACAATAAATTGATCGTCAGAATACTCTCGACCAACTCATCTAAACAGACCCAAAAAACTTCCTTAACAAGCACACTCAAACCCGTGAGGGGCATACGCACAAACCACGTTAACCACCTTCTCTCCAACCACCACTCTAACGGACATAATCATATCGTTACACCTCTTTACTTCCACGACGTTATCCTTTAGCTCCTTAGATAAAAGAATACACACACCGTTACTCGAGTTAGCAAGACCTGAATACCACAATTTATAACCGTTCGCCTCCCTGGACTGCACCCCCTTCCACCTAGTCTCCTGAATACAAGCCACATCAACCTTCTCTTACCCAAAACATCCACGAGCTCCAAAAGCTTACCCGTCAAGGTACCCAAATTCCAACTACCAACCCGCAAACAGCGCGACATCAACCAACACAAAACACAAACGCACTACGAAAATAAATAAAATGTGGTAGTGTGTAGCAAAAGTGAAAAAAATATAAAAAAATAAATAAATAAAATAAAAAAATAAAAGCAGGCAAACCGTAGAGAAAGCACAGTAAATAATAGATATATGCCTGACAAAAATGAAATTTAACAGGAAAGTACAATGATACCAGCCTTCGGAACGACTTGGAAAAGAGGAAGTCTTCGAGAGGATTCCGAGCAGCTTGAAAAACCGGTAAGGGAACCTGCAAAACAGACAGTTATATGCTATACTACTGTTAGATTGAAGGGGAGGGAATGAATGCAGCATTGTATTATTATTTATCCGGTGATACGCCGGCCAGAAATGGCCAACAGCGGCGCTATAGGAGTTAGGGTTCGCGGTTTACAGATTCACAGGGTGCTTTCCGTCGACCCTAATCAATTAATTCGAATTATTCAAAAAATAAAACAAAATTAGCAAATTAACTCCGCTGATTATGAAGAAAATGAATAAATTTTTCCGCAATCTTTCTGCTTCTTGATTCTACAGATTCGGAATGAAACGCACAACAACAGCAAACCCACAAATTATGAGGAACAATTCGTCCGCATGGACAGCTCAACTGGTTTCTGGGTGGCAGATTGCTACAAGGACGCAGGTTCGAGTCTTGGCAGCCGCAGTGTGGGAGTTGTATCCTTCCAGTGTGGGGGATAGCTCCTTGTGGGCATCAGGCACTGTTCCTCCCACCTAGTAGGCCGTTGAGTTACCATGATTTAATTCCTGCACCAATCCTTATCGGGTCGAGGGTGGGAGCCGTGGGGAGAAAGAACAATTTCGAGTGGGATGTGAATTCCGAGTAGGTGATAGGTAGGCCCAACCCACCACTCTAGGTTAATTTACTTGAAGACATTTACACGTGCTACTTCCTTGGGCCTGACTCCTGAGCTGTCACTATACATAATTGTCAATTTACTGCTTCTAAAATGATAAATAAATATTTAATATGTCCAAAACAATAAATTATTACTCATGCTTTATGGATATTATTATATCTATTTTTTTTAGTTGAATTAATGAATTGAATTGAATTGAATTAAATTAAATTTTTTTAAATTAAATTGAATCGAAGTGAACTGAATTGAACTGTATTGAATTGTGTTAAATTGAATTGAACCGAAACGAGTGAATAATAATTAGTAATTTTAGATATCAACATATATAACAAAAATTATAAATATTACAAAAATATGATAATAAAATAAAATATATAATATTAATAAGAATATTATTATAAAGACTAATAATATCACATAACCATCGATACAACAATAATAAAATTGTTTGTGCTACAACAATAAAAACAACAACAAGAACAATAATAATAAAATTATTGATAATACTACAATTTTGTATAATACTAATAGTTATTATTATTTTTGCACAAGTACAACAAAAAAAGCAAGAATAATATGACTAATATTATTATTAATAATAATTATACATAATATTATTGATAATAATAATACTCGTAATAATTACAAAAATAATAATTATTATTTATAAACAACAACAAAATAATAATACACTAAAATGAAAATTGTAATACTTATTATTTTATATATATATATATAATATTATTAATAATGTATAGTAATAATAATACTAATTATAATAATAATTAATAATAATTATTTAGAAATAAACTTAACTGAATTATGCTCAATTGAATTAAAGTTTATTGATAATTGAATTGAAGTAAATTAAACTTAATTAAAACAAACTAAAATATATCGAAATTAAACCAAACCAACATAACTTACATTCTTAGGGTGGTGACAATCATGCCTCCCAAAAAACTCCATACATCCGAATCCACCAATAATATCATTCCACCTCATTCATAATTTTTCCATACCTCCCAACTCTTTTTTAGTGGCAACCCATACCTTTCAACCCTTTTTTCATATCTCTCAAAACAATAAATGCCAACGGTCACATTTTGCTCCTTTTCTTCCATGCCTCTGCGGCATCATATGCCGCTCACTCATACCTCTGAAACATACCGTGGAGGTAGCAGCGGTATTCACCGCGAGTATGGGGCATACCGCAGCCCATACCACTGCCATTGCCACCACCCTTAAGGAAGTATAATAAACATTGCGTACACTACTTATCTCAATAAATTTTGGTTTGTTAGGCCCATGCATCCCACTATGGCCCATATGAATTCAAAATATGGAAGCATCCATCATTGTCATTTGTCACACTACTTAGGGGGGAGGGAGTGGGATCGGGTAAGGTGATCGGGTACCCTTACCCGATTGGTAACACCGCCGCGGGTAAGTCGGGTAAGGCGATCGGGTTCATTTTTCGGTTTGGGAAGCCGAGATATTCTTGAGAGAGAGAGAGAGAGGTTGTTGAATAAAATGGTATGTTTTTATGTAATGTTTTTTTTTTAAGTATTATGTAATGTTTTTATTTTTAATGAAATAGTATGTTTTTATTTTAATATTGTATGTGATTTTATGTATGAAAAAAAATGGTATGTTTTTATGTAATGTTTTTTTTTATGTAATGTTTTTTTAAGTATTATGTAATGTTTTTATTTTTAATGAAATGGTATGTTTTTATTTTAATATTGTATGTGATTTTATGTATGAAAAAAAATGGTATGTTTTTATGTAATGTTTTTTAAGTATTATGTAATGTTTTTATTTTTAATGAAATGATATGTTTTTATTTTAATATTGTATGTGATTTTATGTATGAAAAAAAAAATCGGGTATGTTTTTATGTAATGTTTTTTTAAGTATTATGTAATGTTTTTATTTTTAATGAAATGGTACGTTTTTATTTTAATATTGTATGTGATTTTATGTATGAAAAAAAAATCGGGTAGTATAGGTGACCACTCCCTCCACTTAGGGTAGTGTTAGGGTAGAATTGGGTAGTTTTGAGTTGGAGGGTTTTTATTGGATAGAGTCTTTGTGGCTAGGGTGATAGCGACCACTCCCTCCCCCCTTATCAATAAATTTTGGTTTGTCAGGCACATGCATCATACTGTTTTCTATATATTTTTTTTGACAAGTTACACTGTTTTCTATATGAATTCAAAATAAGGAAGTATCCATCATTGTCATTTGTCCCACCAAATTAATCATATGTTTTTTAACATGTTTTCATGATTTTATATTTATGCACGTGTATTGCATTAAAAAATGTAAACAAAATTGAAGGATGTAAAAATAATTACTCTAGTAAACTCCAAAAAAGGGAATTGATATCTTGGTGCAGAAGGCGAAATCCCTCGCCTTCAGGGCCCTCACCTCCCGGCTCGACATGGATTGATGGAGAAATTAAATCGTGGTGACTCAACGGCCCACTTGGTGGGAGGAACAGTGCCTGGTGCCCACAAGGAGCTATCGCCCACATTGGGCGGATAAAACTCTCACACTGGCCGCTGTGACCGAACTCGCGTCTCAGTAGAATCGCCACCGAAACCAGTTGAGCTGATATCTAATTTGCTCTATAGAGTGAGATTATATATATATATATAATTTCTTAATACATAAACATAATAATTTATCTATGACAACCAATTTTAATTGTGGATTATATTGGTGTACATGTTATAAACCCCTATATACTAATTTTGTAACCAATTTAAAAAAATATTAAAAAAATTAGAGTAACATTGCCATCTATAAATTTATTATCTAATTATAAACATTATAGAAAAATAGTTCATATAGATTAAAATATTGTGAAATCTAAAAAGTAAAATATAAAATATTTTTGAAAAATATTTAGAAAAATCTTAAAAATATTTCAAAGAATCTAGAAAATACTCAATAAAAAACAATAAAATTATTTAGAAAAATCAAGAAATATATCAAATAATTTAAACATATTTAAATCATGAATAGCCCCATTCAACGTATATGTGTGAAATCTCAAATTTAAGTAAGACAACAAATTAAAAAATCAATTTAAAATATATATATTTTGAACTTTTAAAATAATCTGTTTACATTAGTTAAAAATTAATTTACAAAAATATATTTTGAATTTTTTTAACAAAATTGTTAATTAAATTAAAATGTAATCAAAGAAATCATTTTGAATTTCAAAAGTATGTTAATATTTAATTAAATGGAGAGAAAATAGGAAAAAATTAGACTTAGACTTAATTTATAAAAATTAAATTATTTAATGGGATGAGAATACCATTCAAATTTTGAAATTTGAATGGTGGGCTGATCGGATGGGCAAGGCGGGCTGGGCGGGTGAGCCGGACGGGCTAGACGGGTGGGGTGGGCTGGGCTGGCGGGCTGCGAGTGGACTCAGGGCCGGGCCAGTTCTGGGCGGGGGGATGGGCCGGGTTGAACTGGGCTTGGGCTGGAGGGAGAGGGCCCAGGACCGCCCATAACCGCGGTGGCTGGGCTACGGGCGTGGGCTGGGCTGTAATGAACGAGATTTCTGTTATGTAATTGGAACTTGCGATATTGTAATGATTGTACTTTTGTCTAAGTATTATTCTCCGTATTTCATAATCCGATGTTGCCGAGCGTTTAATTTCATGGTTGTGATTTGTAGGGTTGAAATTCTGTGCATGTAGCGCACGCTACAGGCTAAGGGTAGCGTACGCTAACATGGTTTCATAGCGCACGCTACAGAATGTAATTAGCGCACGCTATGCGTGGTCAAATTGATTGGGACGTGCGGTAGGTGAGATCTGGCCGGGGGACCCCTGTCGGATTGTGTCGGATGTACCTGGACGGCTTTCGGGAAAAGCCGAGTCAACGCCTTAGCGCACGCCTTCTGGTCGATGCGTAGCGCACGCTAAGTGCCGAGTCGATCTAGTCCATGAGCCGTTAGCGCACGCTACGAGCGGGGCCTAGCGCGCTAATAGCCATTTATTATAAATAGGACATCATCCTATTCGAGATTTGATTTTCTCCTCCCATAACCCGAACTCTTACACTTAGATCATAATTCCCTTCGTCCTAAACACTTCATATCAACCTCCTAGCTCGAGATTGAAGATCGTTTATCATTGGAGCTTGGTGTTCAAGCCTTCGGTGTTGGATCGCTTCGTTTTCCTCCGTATTCTTCACTACCTTGAGGTAGGTGATTCTTCACTAATGTTAGTAATGTCCTAAGGAAGTTTAAATCATGTTTTGATAAACAAGTAATTCGATTATAATCGGTCATCACATGTTAGAAGGATACTTTTGACGTATCGGCATTATATATCGTATGAACCTTTGAACCATCTTATTATAGGACTCCTAAGCATGTTCAAATCAAGTATTGATCAATAATCGGATATCTACCCGGTTGATACGTTTTACGATGGAATCATGTGTTTTGGAACATAGAACAAATGGAACTTAGGTTATTTCTTGGAGATCGTAGAAAGGATATGATGTTGAGTTGATTATCCGTATATTTGTACCTCATGATAATGGAATCTTCCACAAACCTTGTTAGCATGTTTTGCCGAAGATGACTTGTATTATCACGGTAGAATTCATGAGTTTTTCCACCCTTCAACCCGATTTCGGTTCGCGGTATTACGCCATGCAAGAGTAGCGCACGCTAACACGTGTAAGTTAACGTGCGCTATCGGTGATTAACGCCAAACGCACGTAGCGTACGTTATGAGACGGCCGAGTTAGGCGCTGCCGTGGCTAAGCGACGCTAGTCTTATACGATAAGCGACGCTAACGATCCGTCTTAGCGCCGCGTTACGTAGAGTACGAGGCGCGCGCTAAGCGATCAGCAGATTGGTTATTTTTGATCTTTTCGACCGTAGACCGAATTGTTAGGCCATCGTTCGACTTAAGATGATTTGTATATCGTTCCTTTTGTTAAGGTTTGAGCTTGTTACATTGATCGAAGGAGGCGGCCTTCGAGTGTGTCGAGATCTTTGAAGTGTTTTGCCCTTGCCATTTTCGATGCAAGTATCATATGTCGAGTTCGATTTATCATGCTTGTGGTTTTATTCATATTGTTGAATATGATATGTATTTCTGAGAATACTCGTGATATTCGTTGTTATATTGATGAACATATTGAAATGCATATGTGTATGCATAATTGTTTGATTATGGTATAAATGATCCGAGGGGGTCATGAGGATCTATGCTGAGGGCGCTGGATCGAATGTCCACCATGCGTTGGTCCGACGGGATCATCATGGGGATCTATGCTGAGGGCGCTGGATCGCTGGATCGAATGTCCACCATGCGTTGGTCCGACGGGATCATCATGGGGATCTATGCTGAGGGCGCTGGATCGCTGGACAGGTTTTCCACCATGCGTTGGTCCGACGGGATCATCATGGGGATCTATGCTGAGGGCGCTGGATCGCTGGATTACCATGTATTGTGTTGATGGAATCGTGAGGATTCGCATCGTTGGATTCCGGTGGCGGAAGTCCGGTTTGCATGTTTTATGATGTATTGATGATTTATTGTATGATGATACTTGTACTAGCATTGTTTTGCTAACCCCTTCGGGGGTGGACATTGTTTTGATGTTCAGGTGGTCGAGGAGCGGGGAGGCAGCCACTGCAAGCGGGGACGATGAGATGGCTCAGTGATGTGATTGATGTTATTGTTGTCGAGAGTTGTTTTCTTGTTTCGTTCAGTACTCGAGTACGTCTGTTTTAATAATGTCCTTTCGATATGGTTGTATAAATTAACTATTTGATCGGTTGAATCAAATCTGTATTTGAACTTCAGTTGTTCGATTGTATTGTTTTTACACTTCTTATAAAATTAGCCTTGTAAATCCTTATCTAAAGGGTTTACGGCGCTGTAATTATTCCGAATATCTCGGGGTGTTACAGAATATGGTATCGGAGCTAAGATTTATGGATATCTTGGCAGTCGGGTTAGTTGGGTCTGTTTTAATTATTGGTCGTTCGTAACATCACTGCTGAGCCAGCATCGCCAATTGGACTGTGGTTGTAAGATTCCTAATCTCGAATACTACTGTTTTATTTAATTTATGTCTTGTAAACATTGATGGATCTACTTTTAGAACGTTTGCCCTGGACATTGAGTATTTATGTTTACAGTATGTTGAGAGGAGGTCGTGGACGTGGACGCGGTCGTGGACGCGGACGTGGAAATGCGAGGCAAGAAGAGTCGGTATCTACTCCTGAGATAGCCGCTAGCCAAACGGATTCACATTCCGGGGGACAGCAGGGATCGGCAAATAATAATGCAGACCCTAATGTGCCGGGAGTACTTCACAGTGGTTGCCCGGATAACCTGGTTGCTCAAGTTGTGGATCGCATGCGAGACGGCGATGGGACAAAAGATAACGCGGATAATCGGGAGATAAATGGCTTACCGAGGTGGTCAAATTGCATCCTCCGAAATTTGACGGTTCACCGAGACGCTTTCGTGGGATCATTGGTGAAGGAATTGGAAAATATTTTTGCAGGATTAATCGTCCCAACGATAGGAAGGTTCGGCCGCCCAGTATCTTTTGGCCAAGGTGGCTTTCGATGGTGGGAGGCCATTCGACCGAGAGGAGCACAATGTTGGTGGACGGAATTCAAAGTGATGATGGAGGCACAATATTGTCCTCGCCAATTAAAGAGGCCCGAGTTCGTGAGTTTTCTCACCGCAAAATTCGGAAGCATCTGTGGAAGTGATTAAGACTTTTAATCACCGGTGACTTATGTGCGTCACACAGTCGGGACCGAGGCGGAAAGGATTTTCCATTTTGACATGCGAATGAAGCCGAAATTCAGCAATATATGTCCGGATTTGATTGTACCACCTTGAGGCAAGATCGTGGACAAGGCGTTGGCCTACGATATGAAGGAAGCGCAGAGAGAAATCGACGGAAGCAAAGAAACGAAGGTGTCTGCAACTTCATGGAGAATAAGAATAGCGGGCCCCGCCGGTCGGTCCTCTTTTCACTCATCCAGAGACCTCCGCATCCTAGTCGAGGAGGAAAGAAGTTCCGGCGGCACCGATGCTTCGATGCAGGAAGAAGTGTTACAACCGTGGCAAGGCGGGACATGTTCGACGTGATTGTTTCGCGCTCTGTGACTGTTTCGAGTGTGGACAGAAGGACATCGCGCAACATTTTGTGGAAATGCGACCCGATCTTTTGGTACTCGTACTCCGGCTCCATCCGAAAGAGACGAGTGTGAACCAGACGCGGCAAAGTGGATTTCAAGCTGACGCCGGGAAGAGAGAGGCATCCAGGCCGGGTCCGCTCCTCCACGCCCGTACGAGATGAGGAACTCGATGATCGAACACGCTTTTGCATCGTACGATTCAGATCCTTTTGCAACCAGCTAGTGTCTTGTTCGATTCGGGAGCTACGCATTCTTTTATATCTTTGAACCGTGTTAATCGTTTGAACATCTCGTGCTTGTATAATTGTGAACCTTATGTTGTGGGATTACCGAGCGGAGAGAAAATTGTGGGAACCTTAGAAGCTAAGGATTTCCCAGTATCTATAGAAGGAAGAGATTGGCCATCGAATCTTATTGTGGTTGACATCTGCGGTGACGATTTAATTCTCGGAGATGATTGGCTCAACTGTTATGGAGTCGTGCTGAATTACCGAGAGAGAGTCATTTCCATCATTGCCGATGACGGATCGAACACTTATTCCGAGGATGGAGACCGGAAGCTCGGGAAAATTGATCAAAGCAATGAAAGCCGTGAAATTCAGCGGGGATGTCACGGACTGCAGTGCTATGCCATGAAGAAAGAGGAAGGGGTAGAGCTCTCGTCCATTTCGGTTGTGAATGAGTTCTCGATGTATTTCTGACGAACTACAGGTTACCTCCGCAGAGGGGAGTGGAATTCACTATCGAACTAGAGCCCGGAGCAGCTCCTATTTCCAGAGCCCCATACCGCATGGCGCCAACCGAGATGTATGAACTCAAGAAACAAGCTGGAGGAATTGTTGCAGAGGGTTATATTCAACCGAGCGTTTCTCCTTGGGGAGCGCCTGTTCTCTTTGTCCTAAGAAAGACGGATCCCTACGACCGTAGTGTATTGATTACAGGGAACTCAATAAGATGACAATCAAGAATAAGTATCCTATACCTCGGATCGACGACTTGTTTGATCAACTGCAGGGGGCAAGGGTATTCTCGAAGATAGACTTGCGATCGGGATACCACCAGTTGAGAATTAAGGAATCGGATATACCGAAATCTGCTTTGAGATCCCTCAGACGGGCATTATGAATTCGTAGTGATGCCGTTTGGACTTACCAATGCTCCTGCAGTATTCATGCAATTAATGAATCGGGTATTCTTGGAGTACTTGGATAAATTTGTGGTCGTTTTCATTGACGACATCTTGATATATTCGAGGGACGCAGAGGAACATGCTGAACATTTACGTGTGGTTTTGAGCATCTTGAGAAAGGAACAGCTGTACGCTAAGCTTTCTAAATGTGAGTTCTGGCTTAAGGAAGTAACTTTCCTTGGGCATGTGATATCAGCCGACGGAGTTCAGGTGGACCCGAAGAAAGTCGAAGCAATCTTGGAATGGGAAGTTCCTAGCAACGTGAAAGAAGTCCGAAGCTTCTTAGGACTTGCTGGATATTATCGCCGCTTTGTAGAGGGATTTTCCAAAATTGCTCGTCCGCTCACTCAGCTGTTACAGAAAACTCAAAAGTTCACGTGGAATGAGAAGTGCCAGGCTGGTTTTGACGAACTTAAGAGGAGACTAACGACAGCACCTATATTAGCACTGCCAGAGGGAACTGATGGATTCATGGTATACAGCGACGCTTCGAATCAGGGTTTGGGTTGCGTGTTGATGCAGAGGGATAAAGTGATTGCTTATGCTTCTCGGCAATTGAAACCGTACGAAGTTAATTATCCTACTCATGATCCGGAGCTAGGCCGTGGTCTTTGCCTTGAAAATCAGCGGCATTATTTGTACGGCACTCATTGTCGATCTTTACAGATCATAAGAGCCTCAAATACATTTTCATCAGAAAGAATTAAACATGAGGCGAGAAGGTGGCTAGAATTGATCAAGGATTACGACTTGGATTCTCTATCATCCGGGAAAGCAAATGTAGTAGCCGATGCTTTGAGCCGTAAACTGTCTCCCTTCGAGTGTTGGAAGCACTTACGTCCCAACCCAAAGATTCAACGAGAACCGATCCGCGAGGATTGAAGTATGGGCACCAGGAATCCAAGGGCAACTTTATGTGATGGAACCGACTTCATCACCGGTCGAGAGATCAAGTCTAAACAATTGAACAATTCTTTAATCCTTCGATTATGCGACGAAGTAAAGAAAGGAAAAGCCCGGGATTCGTGATACAAGATGATGGAGTTCGAGATTCCAGAGTCGACTTTGTGTTCCCGATGATGATGATTTGAGAAGGACTATTACGAAGGAAGCTCACAGTAGCGCCTATTCTATTCACCGAGGCGTGATAAGATGTATAAAGATTTAAAGCAAAACTTACGGTGGGGAATATGAAGAAGGACGAGCAGAGTACGTTTGAAGTGTTTGACCTATCGCCAGGTTAAGATTGAACATCAACGACTACTGGAATGTTAAAGCCGCTCCCGATCCCCGAATGGAAGTGGGAGGATATCTCGATGGATTTCATCACTAGTATGCCAAGGACTAGAACGGGAATGAACATGATTTGGGTTGTAGTTGATCGACTAACCAAGTCGGCTCATTTCTGGGAATTAAAGATACATGGGGACCCGAGAGATTGGCACGAATATTTATTGCGGAGATAGTCGATTGCACGGGACACCGAAGACCATTATTTCGGATCAAGATGGCCGTTTCGTGTCACATTTACGGAGAGCAGTTCACGGGGCTTTGGGGATCGAGCTCAACTTTAGCACAGCTTATCATCCCCAAACGGACGGTCAATCCGAAAGGACCATTCAGACAGGAGAGGACATGCTTAGAGCTTGTGCATTAGATTGGTCGGTTGATTGGGAAATTCACTTGCCCTTGATCGAGTTCACTTATAATAACCGTTGGCATGCTTCTATTAAGATGGCACCATTTGAAGCTATGTACGGAGAAGATGCCGTCACCCCGTGGCCGGGATGATTCTTCGGATTTGATCGGGACGGAACCGGAATTGATTATTCAGACTCAAGAGAAGATAGCCTTGATTCGAGAAAGACTGTTGACTGCCCAGAGTCGACAGAAGTCTTATGCCGATGTACGTCGTCGCCCTCTAGAGTTCGACGCTGGAGACCACGTACTATTGAAGGTGTCTCCTACACGAGGGATTTTCCGTTTTGGGAGAAGAGGTAAGCTAAGTCCGAGATATATCGGACCATTCGAGATCCTAGAGAGAGTTGGGAGTTAGCATACAGTTGGCCTTACCGCCATCGCCGAGTCACGTTCACAATGTGTTTCACGTATCCCAATCAAGGAAGTATGTACCGACCCGACCACGTCATTGATTTCGACGAGATCGAGATAGCTAATGATGGCACCTTCGAAGAGAGACCAATCAAGATACTTGAGAGCCGGATCAAACAATTGAGGAATAAACCAATACACTTGGTTAAAGTACAATGGTCACGACATGGAGTCGAAGAGGCCACTTGGGAAACGGAGGACGGTATGAAGGCTAAATATCCGGAGTTGTTTTCATCATAAGTTTCGGGACGAAACTTCTTTTTAGGGAGGAAGGATGTAATGCCCGAGATTTCGTTATGTAATCGAACTTGCGATATAGTAATGATTTTACTTTTGTCTAAGTATTATTCTCCGTATTTCATAATCCGATGTTGCCGAGCGTTTAATTTCATGGTTGTGATTTGTAGGGTTGAAATTCTGTGCATGTAGCGCACGCTACAGGCTAAGGGTAGCGTACGCTAACATGGTTTCATAGCGCACGCTACAGAATGTAATTAGCGCACGCTATGCGTGGTCAAATTGATTGGGACGTGCGGTAGGTGAGATCTGGCCGGGGGACCCCTGTCGGATGTACCTGGACGGCTTTCGGGAAAAGCCGAGTCAACGCCTTAGCGCACGCTACAGGTCGATGCGTAGCGCACGCTAAGTGCCGAGTACAGTCTAGTCCAATGAGCCGTTAGCGCACGCTACGAGCAGGGCCTAGCGCGCGCTAATAGCCATTTATTATAAATAGGACATCATCCTATTCGAGATTTCAGTTTTTCTCCTCCCATAACCCGAACTCTTACACTTAGATCATAATTCCCTTCGTCCTAAACACTTCATATCAACCTCCTAGCTCGAGATTGAAGATCGTTTATCATTGGAGCTTGGTGTTCAAGCCTTCGGTGTTGGATCGCTTCGTTTTCCTCCGTATTCTTCACTACCTTGAGGTAGGTGATTCTTCACTAATGTTAGTAATGTCCTAAGGAAGTTTAAATCATGTTTTGATAAACAAGTAATTCGTTTATAATCGGTCATCACATGTTAGAAGGATACTTTTGACGTATCGGCATTATATATCGTATGAACCTTTGAACCATCTTATTATAGGACTCCTAAGCATGTTCAAATCAAGTATTGATCAATAATCGGATATCTACCCGGTTGATACGCTTTTACACGATGGAATCATGTGTTTTGGAACATAGAACAAATGGAACTTAGGTTATTTCTTGGAGATCGTAGAAAGGATATGATGTTGAGTTGATTATCCGTATATTTGTACCTCATGATAATGGAATCTTCCACAAACCTTGTTAGCATGTTTTGCCCGAAGATGACTTGTATTATCACGGTAGAATTCATGAGTTTTTCCACCCTTCAACCCAGCTGGTTCACGGTATTACGCCATGCAAGAGTAGCGCACGCTAACACGTGTAAGTTAACGTGCGCTATCGGGCCAAGACCGCCCAAACGTAGCGTACGTTATGAGACCAGCCGAGTTAGATCCGCCAGACCGTGGCTAGCGACGCTAGTCTTATACGATAGCAGACGCTATCAGCCTGCCTTAGCGCACGCTACGTAGAGTACGAGCGCGCGCTAAGCCAGCAGATTGGTTATTTTTGATCTTTTCGACCGTAGACCGAATTGTTAGGCCATCGTTCGACTTAAGATGATTTGTATATCGTTCCTTTTGTTAAGGTTCGAGCTTGTTACATTGATCGAAGGAGGCGGCCTTCGAGTGTGTCGAGATCTTTGAAGTGTTTTGCCCTTGCCATTTTCGAGGCAAGTATCATATGTCGAGTTCGATTTATCATGCTTGTGGTTTTATTCATATTGTTGAATATGATATGTATTTCTGAGAATACTCGTGATATTCGTTGTTATATTGATGAACATATTGAAATGCATATGTGTATGCATAATTGTTTGATTATGGTATAAATGATCCGAGGGGGTCATGAGGATCTATGCTGAGGGCGCTGGATCGAATGTCCACCATGCGTTGGTCCGACGGGATCATCATGGGGATCTATGCTGAGGGCGCTGGATCGCTGGATCGAATGTCCACCATGCGTTGGTCCGACGGGATCATCATGGGGATCTATGCTGAGGGCGCTGGATCGCTGGACGGGTTTTCCACCATGCGTTGGTCCGACGGGATCATCATGGGGATCTATGCTGAGGGCGCTGGATCGCTGGATTACCATGTATTGTGTTGATGGAATCGTGAGGATTCGCATCGTTGGATTCCGGTGGCGGAAGTCCGGTTTGCATGTTTTATGATGTATTGATGATTTATTGTATGATGATACTTGTACTAGCATTGTTTTGCTAACCCCTTCTGGGGTGGACATTGTTTTGATGTTCAGGTGGTCGAGGAGCGGGAGGCACCACAAGATCGACAGACGATGAGATGGCTCAGTGATGTGATTGATGTTATTGTTGTCGAGAGTTGTTTTCTTGTTTCGTTCAGTACTCGAGTACGTCTGTTTTAATAATGTCCTTTCGATATGGTTGTATAAATTAACTATTTGATCGGTTGAATAAAATCTGTATTTGAACTTCAGTTGTTCGATTGTATTGTTTTTACACTTCTTATAAAATTAGCCTTGTAAATCCTTATCTAAAGGGTTTACGGCGCTGTAATTATTCCGAATATCTCGGGGTGTTACATGGGCTAGCCCACCGGCCCCATGAGGTCGGGCTGGCGGACCCGATTCACTGGCCAACTCTAATAATGATGTTAATTCTTAAAATGAATTTTAGATATATGAGAATATTATAATTTTTAAATATTTTTGAATATATACCAAGAATGGATGGATATTCTACCTATAGTCATATTTATAAATATTATGTATACAAATATTATTTAAAATATGATAATATATAATTATATGTACTATTTTCTATTTTATTTTAGCCCATTTTATATAATATGTGGTTTCTGTGTGATATATACTATATAAATATGCGTTCTTAAATTGATATTTATGTGCTTCTTTATCATTTATATTTTATTGGAAAATAGATATAACGATACATTTTATAAATATTGTGTGTATTTTATGGGGTTTGTACTAGTCTAATTTTAAAGATGAGCAAGTCTTGTATAAAAAAAAAAAAAGAAAAGAAGTGTTATATTTTCACGTAAAAACTGTTGGAAACTTAAAATTAAATAAGGGAATAATTATTTAAAGCATTTATTTGATTGTTTACTAAAAGACGAAATAGTGTGTTGTTGTTGAGAGAGAGAGTTTTGTAACGGTCGCGCCTCCTCAATTGGTGGTTATTGTTTGTTGCCGTCTGAATGAACAGTCGTGTCGTTTCGAAATGAACGGTCGTTTGGCCAATGGACGTGTCGTTTGAACGAAGTGGTGCTCCTGTTCGTTGAATCTTTTCGCGAATAGGTACGATTTCTTTATAAACCGAGTTCGACTTCAGAAATCGTTAACTGGGTTTGAAACCAACTATTCTCATTCTCTCTAAATAATTTATCTAATAGCAACCCAACCTAACGTTAGGAATTGACTAACATTAGGTTCAATGGGTAAGAACAAGTCAATGATTTGGATGTTCACAATATTATACGGTAATGTTGGCTGTTACTATTAGAGGTTGAGTTTTTCTTAACTCTTAATGAAGTTCAGTCATTAGGACAAGTATCTGTAAGTAATAGAGATGTTGTAAGAACTTCACCTATTTGAATTTAAGGATGGTGCCGTCCCAAAGTGAGTTGGAATTTCTCTAATGAATAATTCACGAGACAGGACAAGCACATGGCCATTAACGGTGCTAAGCGTGAGATGTAGGCAAAGAACACTAAAGGATGTGTGTTGAGTAACACCGACTTTATCGCAAGGAAAATAGGTTCAAAGCCTAGATACCTAATTTCCGATAAAGTCTTGTGTTACTTGTACTAAGTATTAGTTCAAATTGAAAGATATTTATCTGTACTAACACTCTTTATTTTTTTCTGGATTCTATTTTGTCTTTTCTGAACAAGTGGGGGATTGTTGGAACAGCTAAATTAAATAAGGGATTTAATTATTTAAAGCTTTTTTTTATTGTTCACTAAAAGATGAAATAGTATGTTGTTGTTGAGAGAGTGTGTTTTGTAACGGTCGCGTCTCCTCAATTGGTGGTTATTTTTTGTTGCCGTTTGAATGAACAGTCGTATCGTTTTGAAACGAACGGTCGTGTCGTTTGAACGAAGCGGTGCTCCTGTTCGTCGAATCTTTTCGGGAATAGGTACGATTTTTTATAAACCGAGTTCGGCTTCAGAAATCGTTAACTGGCTTTTGAACCTACTATTCTCATTCTCTCTAAAAAAATTTATCCAGAAAATTGTTTTTGGCTATTTTCGGATTTCACCGTGTCTTAGTGCAGTCCGGAACTAAGGCTTGTCGTATCCTATAGTATTCTTGTTCATAACCTTAAGACACATTTCGGGGTGCAAGAAATACTATAAGAAAAGCATTTCCCTGCGTAATTCAAGCCTCGACGTCTTCAATTTCGAAGAATTCTCTAACAATCTTATAGTATCTGTTGCAATGGCGACTGAGGTTACGGTTTCGAGTCTGAAAGTGATGAACCAAGACTTCATCAAGTTGGACCGCTTTGATGGAACCAACTACACTCGCTGGCACGACAAGATGTGGTTTTTCCTCAATGCCATGAAGGTCTTCTACGTGGTGGACCCGACATTGGAGCCTATTCCAGAGCCGACGGAGGAGGATTCTAAATAACTCAAGGCGGAACGGAAGAAGCGTCAAGAGGACAAGTTACTGTGCAGTGGCCATATTTTGAACACTCTCTCCGACCGTCTCTATAATATCTACACCAACAATCCATCGGCGATGGAGATTTGGAACGCACTCGAGTACAAATTCAAGTCCGAAGAAGAAGGGAACAAAAAGTTCCTTTTTTTGATTTTAAAATATTTGAATAAGCCCATACTTGCTCAAGTACATGAATTGCAAGTTATTGTCAACAAATTGAGGGCCGTGAAGATTGATATTCCGGAAACTTTCCAAGTTGGTGCAATTATTGCCAAGTTGCCAATTCCTGGAAAAGCTATCGGAAGAAACTTCTTCACAATACTGAGGACTTCTCTTTGGAGCAAATCCAGAAACATGTTCGAATCGAGGATAAATCGAGGATGAGAGAGTAGACGATGTATGCCGGTACTTTCAAGGCCAACGCGGTGAGCGCGAAAGGCAAGTGGAATTGGAATGAAAAAGGAAGTTCTTTGGATCCCAAAAAGGATTCAAAGAAATTCAAGCATTCCTGCAAGGTCAAGTCCGACAACAAGTCTGTGTCCAAGGGGTCCAACGGGGGCTGCTATGTGTGTGGCAAACCCGGTCACTATGATCGAGATTATCGACACTACAAAATGGCTAAAAAAGAAGTTGACGGCACTATGGCCGATGGGAACATAATCGATACGGTGAGCGAACTTATGGCGGTCAAGGGCAAGGTTCAAGGGTGGTGGTATGACACTTGTGCTACCATCCACGTATCCTGCGATAGGGCTGCTTTCAACACCTATTTGAAGTCTACAGATGACAAGAAGTTCAGATGGGAAACGAGCAAAACTCAAAGGTCGTCGACATCGGAAATGTGGAACTCAACTTCACATCCGGGAAGAAGGTCACTTTGACCAATGTGTATTATTGGTTTATCCAGGTTGAGATTTGATTGTGTAATCCGACGGACAGGAGTTGGCACAGATTGGATTATTTCCACACTTATGAGTTATGATGATGTTTTGAGGATTATCGGTATTTTTGGAATACAGTACAGATGATTGTTGTTGAATTCATTTCGTTATTTGAGAATACGAAATGTGGAATATGTCAAGAATTGATTTAGTATGGATTGCTATGAATTGATAAGGTTATAACGGTAAGATTACGTTGGTAGTATTCTTACAGTATTATTACATTGGTATGTAATTATTTATGATGATATGATCGGTATCATTATTGAGTATTGTGGCTGACCCCGTCGTGGGCTTTATTTTTAGGTACTCGGAGATCGAGCTAGTAGCGGTCGTGAAGGGATGAGCTTCCCTATGTGATACTGGCGGTGGTATGTTTTGGAGTATCGAGTATTTCTTTTCTGGTTATTCATTTCCGCTGCAAATGTGTATTTTGAACTACTTTATCCGCTGCGTGTGTATATTTCAAAATGGCTTCTCAGTATCTTTATCCGCTGCGTGTGTGTATTTTAAATGTCCCTTTTGGCACTTTGCGAACTTGGGTTATTTCGTTAAACCTTTTCCTAAACTATTTTATCGGTACGTTTAAGCGGCGTCTTAACGTACATTTTGAATTATCAAGATTTGGCACTTCGCCTTGTATTTTCAAATGGTATTTTATGACGGTATTTCGAAATTACGTTTTTGAAAATATTTGAGTATTTAAAATATTACCGTCATTGGCCTTTTGGCGTTTTTAAACGTTTTTGAAATGGTTTTGTAAACGGTTTTTAGCCCGGTGGGTTCCTACATGGACCCACGGCCGTAATATCCGGATGGTTTTGGGTTGTTACACTAAGTACTCGCGAGTACTTTCTATAAGTTGACAAGTTTAAAGAAAAACCGCATCAAAAAGGACAACGGAAATAAAGAGACTCACCGCACACGTCATCAACTCCCGCCAAAGATCCTCAGATCGCCTCAATGCCCGATCGTCCAATTGAACATTACCCGAAATTCATAACAAGAATTTCCCAAAACGGGTCCCCAAAGGGGTTAGCAATTACGCTAGTACAAGTAACCAAATGAACAACTTACACCTTACACATATAGTCAAAGCATGCAAATGATAAAACATCGCTTGAAACACACATTTCCTAAATGCCATAACCCAAAACATATTTGTAAAATGCACCACTATTAACCGCGGATCCACGCCTCGTGGACCCCTATCGAGACCCCGTCGGATCTAACCCGTAGTGGTTAAAAGCCAAGCTCGTGGATCCACACCTTTGTGGACCCCTACCGAGACCCCGTCGGGTCTAACCCGTAGTGAGCATACACACACACGTTACTCATACAATACTACCATGTTAAGCATATAAGTTCATTATGAGTACTTGCCTCGATTATCACGACGAAAAGACGGATGAAACAATCGCGCGTAGAAATCGACACACCGAACCTAGACGATTCGTCAAACACCATCACAAACAATTCGACAAGAATAACGATAACTAAGACACCTGAAACCCCACATATGATTCATGTAAGTTCGTACAAAACAACGACGAGGACGAATCGCAACCGAACCCTCTTGATTTCACAAATACCACGGAACTTACCATGAACTCGTAGGGAAAATGTAAATACTACCAAAATTAATCATATACATCATTGATTAATCAACAATACTGAACAAATCGGACAAAAACTCAAAAACTCCCAAATTCTCAAAAATAGGGTTCTAGGAGATTATCTTGGATTAGGATGAAGAACCCAAGTAGATGTTGTTAATCTACACCAAGAACTGAAGGAAAATGATCTCTAAAGTGATTGAAGACGAAATCGCTCCGAATCGCCTAAAGGATCGCCTGCCATGAGAAGGAGAAGAAATGAGAAGTGAGACGGATCTGGGTCAACTCTCCGGTTTATATAACCAGAGAACTTAGCATGCGCTAACGATCCATAATTAGCATGCGCTACCGGCCAAAACCCGCCCGTAACCTACGGTTCGCCCGTTAGCGTGCGCTACTAGAGAATAGCGTGCGCTAACGGCCTTCGATAGCGCGCGCTATCGGGCCATAACGTGCGCTACTCGAACACTGCATCGAGTCCAAACATTCTCGCCTGGCCTAGACTACCGAGTTAGCGCACGCTACCGGTCACCCAGCCTGCGCTAAGTCCAAACCATAGCGTGTGCTAATATACAAATGTAGCGTGCGCTAAGCTGCTCGTCCGGAGAGTAGAGAGCAGAAACAAGCCTCTCACTGCTGTGCTCGAGTTGTTACCATGCGCTACCAAACGAACATAGTGTGCGCTACTCAACGACACTAGCGTGCGCTAGGAAACAGGAATAGGGCGTAAGCGGGTGCAGATAAAGAATACTGCATAAAGACCCCAAAGATGGAAAACAGCGAATTCCACCTCGGATGAAAACAACGCGCATCCGACATCAAACAACGGGCCGAAGAAGACACACGAACAGCAAGATCGAGTCAGAACCAAAGCGGTAAAAGAAAACATGATTCCGACTACCCGAGGGTTCGGAAAACTACAACGCTAGTAATCACTCCAAAACTTTGGGAAATTATAAAACGGCCCAAAATATCCGAAACACATGATACATGATCGAAACAACATACGAAAGTTCACAACATGCATAATAACATGAGATGGATCTGCGGAAACCCCTAGACGGCGGTTCCGAACAATGATTACGAGAATCGAACGAAATCGCGACGGAAAGACAATAAACACGGAATTGAGTATAACAGGCCCGAAACAAGCTCGGATGACAAAAAGTCCAGTATTAAATATTCTCAGAATATTAATACGGTTACAAGCGAGTCGCTAAAAATGGAAAATACACCAAAAATAAAAATACTGGGAAAAGAAAAATGCGGATATTACAGCGCCGACCTCTCTCCTTAGCTTTCGCTAGTTTAAATATAGCATTCGCTCCTTCTTTGATTTCTAGGCACCTGTACATCTCCTCGTATGCCTCACCTTTAGCCTTAGTCACTGCCTTCTTAGCCTCTCTTTTCGCCACCTTGTAAGCTAAAATCTTCGTGATTCTCTCCTCCTCAAAGACTAACCGACAAAAGCTCCTTAAAGAGCGCTTGTTTAGCCTTGACTTTCTTTTGAACCTCCTCATTCCACCACCATGCCTCCCTAGGTCCACTGGACCTGTCCGAAGAAACCCCTACCACCTTCTCGCCCACACTCCTAATAGCATTGGCCATGCTGATCCACATAAGGTTAACATCGCGCCGCCGCAAAAAAAACTCCTTCGCGGGTCAGAGACTCCCTGAATTCTGTCGCCTTCTCACCCTTCAGATCCTTCCAAAGAATCCTAGGTCTAGCTTCTCTAGCCCTGCTAACAACACAACCTCTCATGGATAAATCCATAGCCAGCAGCCGGTATTGAGAAGCACAAGACTCGCTCCGAAACACATGCAGTCCACGCACGCCCTAGCATCACGACTGCGCAAAAGGAGGTAGTCAATTTGCGTGTTGTGCCCCCGACTACCGAAGGTGATGAGGTGCTCTGCTCTCTTCTGAAAAACAGAGTTAGCAATTACCAACTCATGCGCAGTAGCAAACTCCAACAGCACGGAACCTCCTGCATTCCTAACTCCGAAGCCGAAACCCCCATGAGCACTATGATAACCATCCACCCCCTCACCAATGTGCCCATTGAAATCGCCCCCCCAAAACAATAAATTGATCGTCAGGAATACTCTCGACCAACTCATCTAAACAGACCCAAAAAACTTCCTTAACAAGCACACTCAAACCCGTGAGGGGCATACGCACAAACCACGTTAACCACCTTCTCTCCAACCACCACTCTAACGGACATAATCATATCATTACACCTCTTTACTTCCACGACGTTATCCTTTAGCTCCTTAGATAAAAGAATACACACACCGTTACTCGAGTTAGCAAGACCTGAATACCACAATTTATAACCGTTCGCCTCCCTGGACTGCACCCCCTTCCACCTAGTCTCCTGAATACAAGCCACATCAACCTTCTCTTACCCAAAACATCCACGAGCTCCAAAAGCTTACCCGTCAAGGTACCCAAATTCCAACTACCAACCCGCAAACAGCGCGACATCAACCAACACAAAACACAAACGCACTACGAAAATAAATAAAATGTGGTAGTGTGTAGCAAAAGTGAAAAAAATATAAAAAAATAAATAAATAAAATAAAAAATAAAAGCAGGCAAACCGTAGAGAAAGCACAAGAAATAATAGATATATGCACGACAAAAATGAAATTTAACAGAAAGTACAATGATACCAAATTTCTTCTAACGACTTGGAAAAGAGGAAGTCTTCGAGAGGATTCCGAGCACTTGAAAAACCTGAAGGGAACTCCGCAAAATGCAGCTATATGCTATACTACTGTTAGATTGAAGGGGAGGGAATGAATGCAGCATTGTATTATTATTTATCTGGTGATACGCCGGCCAGAAATGGCCAACAACGGCGCTATAGGAGTTAGGGTTCGCGGTTTACAGATTCACAGGGTGCTTTCCGTCGACCCTAATCAATTAATTCGAATTATTCAAAAAATAAAACAAAATTAGCAAATTAACTCCGCTGATTATGAAGAAAATGAATAAATTTTTCCGCAATCTTTCTGCTTCTTGATTCTACAGATTCGGAATGAAACGCACAACAACAGCAAACCCACAAATTATGAGGAACAATTCGTCCGCATGGACAGCTCAACTGGTTTCTGGGTGGCAGATTGCTACAAGGACGCAGGTTCGAGTCTTGGCAGCCGCAGTGTGGGAGTTGTATCCTTCCAGTGTGGGGGATAGCTCCTTGTGGGCATCAGACACTGTTCCTCCCACCTAGTAGGCCGTTGAGTCACCATGATTTAATTCATGCACCAATCATTATCGGGTCGAGGGTGGGAGCCGTGGGGAGAAAGAACAATTTCGAGTGGGATGTGAATTCCGAGTAGGTGATAGGTAGGCCCAACCCACCACTCTAGGTTAATTTACTTGAAGACATTTACACGTGCTACTTCCTTGGGCCTGACTCCTGAGCTGTCACTATACATAATTGTCAATTTACTGCTTCTAAAATGATAAATAAATATTTAATATGTCCACAACAATAAATTATTACTCATGCTTTATGGATATTATTATATCTATTTTTTTTAGTTGAATTAATGAATTGAATTGAATTGAATTAAATTAAATTTTTTTAAATTAAATTGAATCGAAGTGAACTAAATTGAACTGTATTGAATTGTGTTAAATTGAATTGAACCGAAGCGAGTGAATAATAATTAGTAATTTTAGATATCAATATATATAACAAAAATTATAAATATTACAAAAATATGATAATAAAATAAAATATATAATATTAATAAGAATATTATTATAAAGACTAATAATATCACATAACCATCGATACAACAATAATAAAATTGTTTGTGCTACAACAATAAAAACAACAACAAGAACAATAATAATAAAATTATTGATAATACTACAATTTTGTATAATACTAATAGTTATTATTATTTTTGCACAAGTACAACAACAAAAGCAAGAATAATATGACTAATATTATTATTAATAATAATTATACATAATATTATTGATAATAATAATACTCGTAATAATTACAAAAATAATAATTATTATTTATAAACAACAACAAAATAATAATACACTAAAATGAAAATTGTAATACTTATTATTTTATATATATATATATAATATTATTAATAATGTATAGTAATAATAATACTAATTATAATAATAATTAATAATAATTATTTAGAAATAAACTTAACTGAATTATGCTCAATTGAATTAAAGTTTATTGATACTTGAATTGAAGTAAATTAAACTTAATTAAAACAAACTAAAATATATCGAAATTAAACCAAACCAACATAACTTACATTCTTAGGGTGGTGACAATCATGCCTCCCAAAAAACTCCGTACATCCGAATCCACCAATAATATCATTCCACCTCATTCATAATTTTTCCATACCTCCCAACTCTTTTTTAGTGGCAACCCATACCTCTCAACCCTTTTTTCATATCTCTCAAAACAATAAATGCCAACGGTCACATTTTGCTCCTTTTCTTCCATGCCTCTGCGGCATCATATGCCGCTCACTCATACCTCTGAAACATACCGTGGAGGTAGCAGCGGTATTCACCGCGAGTATGGGGCATACCGCAGCCCATACCACTGCCATTGCCACCACCCTTAAGGAAGTATAATAAACATTGCGTACACTACTTATCTCAATAAATTTTGGTTTGTTAGGCCCATGCATCCCACTATGGCCCATATGAATTCAAAATATGGAAGCATCCATCATTGTCATTTGTCACACTACTTAGGGGGGAGGGAGTGGATCGGTAAGGGGATCGGTACTTACCCGATTGGTAACACCGCCGCGGTAAGTCGGGTAAGGCGATCGGGTTCATTTTTCGGTTTGGGAAGCCGAGATTTTCTTGATAGAGAGAGAGAGGTTGTTGAATAAAATGGTATGTTTTTATGTAATGTTTTTTTTTAAGTATTATGTAATGTTTTTATTTTTAATGAAATAGTATGTTTTTATTTTAATATTGTATGTGATTTTATGTATGAAAAAAAATGGTATGTTTTTATGTAATGTTTTTTTTTTATGTAATGTTTTTTTAAGTATTATGTAATGTTTTTATTTTTAATGAAATGGTATGTTTTTATTTTAATATTGTATGTGATTTTATGTATGAAAAAAAATGGTATGTTTTTATGTAATGTTTTTTTTAAGTATTATGTAATGTTTTAATTTTTAATGAAATGATATGTTTTTATTTTAATATTGTATGTGATTTTATGTATGAAAAAAAAAATCGGGTATGTTTTTATGTAATGTTTTTTTAAGTATTATGTAATGTTTTTATTTTTAATGAAATGGTACGTTTTTATTTTAATATTGTATGTGATTTTATGTATGAAAAAAAAATCGGGTAGTATAGGTGACCACTCCCTCCACTTAGGGTAGTGTTAGGGTAGAATTGGGTAGTTTTGAGTTGGAGGGTTTTTATTGGATAGAGGTGATGCAAGACCTGTGATTAAGCGACCACTCCCTCCCCCTTATCAATAAATTTTGGTTTGTCGTGCACATGCATCATACTGTTTTCTATATATTTTTTGACAAGTTACACTGTTTTCTATATGAATTCAAAATAAGGAAGTATCCATCATTGTCATTTGTCCCACCAAATTAATCATATGTTTTTAAGATGTTTTCATGATTTTATTTTTATGCACGTGTATTGCATTAAAAATGTAAACAAAATTGAAGGATGTAAAAATAATTACTCTAGTAAACTCCAAAAAGGGAATTGATATCTTGGTGCGAAGGCGAAATCACTCGCTGTGGCCCCTCACCTCCCGGCCGACATGGGTTGGTGGAGAAATTAAATCACATGACTAACTACCACTAGGTGAGTGAACAAGGTTCTGTGCCCACAAGGAGCTATCGCCCACATTGGGCGGATAAAACTCTCACATCATGCGGCCGCCAGACCCGAACTCAAGGCCCTCAGAAGAATCCGCCACCCGTAAACCAGTTGAGCTGATATCTAATTTGCTCTATAGAGTGAGATTATATATATATATAATTTCTTAATACATAAACATAATAATTTATCTATGACAACCAATTTTAATTGTGGATTATATTGGTGTACATGTTATAAACCACTATATACTAATTTTGTAACCAATTTAAAAAAATATTAAAAAAATTAGAGTAACATTGCCATCTATAAATTTATTATCTAATTATAAACATTATAGAAAAATAGTTCATATAGATTAAAATATTGTGAAATCTAAAAAGTAAAATATAAAATATTTTTGAAAAAATATTTAGAAAAATCTTAAAAATATTTCAAAGAATCTAGAAAATACTCAATAAAAAACAATAAAATTATTTAGAAAAATCAAGAAATATATCAAATAATTTAAACATATTTAAATCATGAATAGCCCCATTCAACGTATATGTGTGAAATCTCAAATTTAAGTAAGACAACAAATTAAAAAATCAATTTAAAATATATATATTTTGAACTTTTAAAATAATCTGTTTACATTAGTTAAAAATTAATTTACAAAAATATATTTTGAATTTTTTTAACAAAATTGTTAATTAAATTAAAATGTAATCAAAGAAATCATTTTGAATTTCAAAAGTATGTTAATATTTAATTAAATGGAGAGAAAATAGGAAAAAATTAGACTTAGAATTAATTTATAAAAATTAAATTATTTAATGGGATGAGAATACCATTCAAATTTTGAAATTTGAATGGTGGGCTGATCGGATGGGCAAGGCTGGTCAAGGGTGAGCTTGACGGCTAGACGGTGGGGTGGGTCAATGGGCCGCGAGTGGACTCGTGGCCGGCCGCTCAAGGGGGATGGGCCGGGTTGAACTGGGCTTGGGCTGGAGGGAGAGGGCCCAGGACCGCCCATAACCGCGGTGGCTGGGCTACGGGCGTGGGCTGGGCTAGCCCACCGGCCCCATGAGGTCGGGCTGGCGGACCCGATTCACTGGCCAACTCTAATAATGATGTTAATTCTTAAAATGAATTTTAGATATATGAGAATATTATAATTTTTAAATATTTTTGAATATATACCAAGAATGGATGGATATTCTACCTATAGTCATATTTATAAATATTATGTATACAAATATTATTTAAAATATGATAATATATAATTATATGTACTATTTTCTATTTTATTTTAGCCCATTTTATATAATATGTGGTTTCTGTGTGATATATACTATATAAATATGCGTTCTTAAATTGATATTTATGTGCTTCTTTATCATTTATATTTTATTGGAAAAATAGATATAACGATACATTTTATAAATATTGTGTGTATTTTATGGGGTTTGTACTAGTCTAATTTTAAAGATGAGCAAGTCTTGTATAAAAAAAAAAAAAGAAAAGAAGTGTTATATTTCCACGTAAAAACTGTTGGAAACTTAAAATTAAATAAGGGAATAATTATTTAAAGCATTTATTTGATTGTTTACTAAAAGACGAAATAGTGTGTTGTTGTTGAGAGAGAGAGTTTTGTAATGGTCGCGCCTCCTCAATTGGTGGTTATTGTTTGTTGCCGTCTGAATGAACAGTCGTGTCGTTTCGAAATGAACGGTCGTTTGGCCAATGGACGTGTCGTTTGAACGAAGTGGTGCTCCTGTTCGTTGAATCTTTTCGCGAATAGGTACGATTTCTTTATAAACCGAGTTCGACCTCATAAATCGTTAACTGGGTTTGAAACCAACTATTCTCATTCTCTCTAAATAATTTATCTAATAGCAACCCAACCTAACGTTAGGAATTGACTAACATTAGGTTCAATGGGTAAGAACAAGTCAATGATTTGGATGTTCACAATATTATACGGTAATGTTGGCTGTTACTATTAGAGGTTGAGTTTTTCTTAACTCTTAATGAAGTTCAGTCATTAGGACAAGTATCTGTAAGTAATAGAGATGTTGTAAGAACTTCACCTATTTGAATTTAAGGATGGTGCCGTCCCAAAGTGAGTTGGAATTTCTCTAATGAATAATTCACGAGACAGGACAAGCACATGGCCATTAACGGTGCTAAGCGTGAGATGTAGGCAAAGAACACTAAAGGATGTGTGTTGAGTAACACCGACTTTATCGCAAGGAAAATAGGTTCAAAGCCTAGATACCTAATTTCCGATAAAGTCTTGTGTTACTTGTACTAAGTATTAGTTCAAATTGAAAGATATTTATCTGTACTAACACTCTTTATTTTTTTCTGGATTCTATTTTGTCTTTTCTGAACAAGTGGGGGATTGTTGGAACAGCTAAATTAAATAAGGGATTTAATTATTTAAAGCTTTTTTTTATTGTTCACTAAAAGATGAAATAGTATGTTGTTGTTGAGAGAGTGTGTTTTGTAACGGTCGCGTCTCCTCAATTGGTGGTTATTTTTTGTTGCCGTTTGAATGAACAACAGATCGTTTTGAAACGAACGGTCGTGTCGTTTGAACGAAGCGGTGCTCCTGTTCGTCGAATCTTTTCGGGAATAGGTACGATTTTTTATAAACCGAGTTCGGCTTCAGAAATCGTTAACTGGCTTTTGAACCTACTATTCTCATTCTCTCTAAAAAAAATTTATCCAGAAAATTGTTTTTGGCTATTTTCGGATTTCACCGTGTCTTAGTGCAGTCCGGAACTAAGGCTTGTCGTATCCTATAGTATTCTTGTTCATAACCTTAAGACACATTTCGGGGTGCAAGAAATACTATAAGAAAAGCATTTCCCTGCGTAATTCAAGCCTCGACGTCTTCAATTTCGAAGAATTCTCTAACAATCTTATAGTATCTGTTGCAATGGCGACTGAGGTTACGGTTTCGAGTCTGAAAGTGATGAACCAAGACTTCGTCAAGTTGGACCGCTTTGATGGAACCAACTACACTCGCTGGCACGACAAGATGTGTTTTTTCCTCAATGCCATGAAGGTCTTCTACGTGGTGGACCCGACATTGGAGCCTATTCCAGAGCCGACGGAGGAGGATTCTAAATAACTCAAGGCGGAACGGAAGAAGCGTAAAGAGGACAAGTTGCTGTGCAGTGGCCATATTTTGAACACTCTCTCCGACCGTCTCTATAATATCTACACCGACAACCCATCGACGATGGAGATTTGGAACGCACTCGAGTACAAATTCAAGTCCGAAGAAGAAGGGAACAAAAAGTTCCTTTTTTTGATTTTAAAATATTTGAATAAGCCCATACTTGCTCAAGTACATGAATTGCAAGTTATTGTCAACAAATTGAGGGCCGTGAAGATTGATATTCCGGAAACTTTCCAAGTTGGTGCAATTATTGCCAAGTTGCCAATTCCTGGAAAAGCTATCGGAAGAAACTTCTTCACAATACTGAGGACTTCTCTTTGGAGCAAATCCAGAAACATCTTCGAATCGAGGAGAAATCGAGGATGAGAGAGTAGACGATGTATGCCGGTACTTTCAAGGCCAACGCGGTGAGCGCGAAAGGCAAGTGGAATTGGAATGAAAAAGGAAGTTCTTTGGATCCCAAAAAGGATTCAAAGAAATTCAAGCATTCCTGCAAGGTCAAGTCCGACAACAAGTCTGTGTCCAAGGGGTCCAACGGGGGCTGCTATGTGTGTGGCAAACCCGGTCACTATGATCGAGATTATCGACACTA
The DNA here is from genome assembly GCA_033398695.1 of Orobanche coerulescens. Classification (NCBI taxonomy): domain Eukaryota; kingdom Viridiplantae; phylum Streptophyta; class Magnoliopsida; order Lamiales; family Orobanchaceae; genus Orobanche; species Orobanche coerulescens. The sequence goes on along the minus strand of CM065807.1, from coordinate 121,646,399 downwards.
CAAAATGGCTAAAAAAGAAGTTGACGCCACTATGGCCGATGGGAACATAATCGATACGGTGAGCGAACTTATGGCGGTCAAGGGCAAGGTTCAAGGGTGGTGGTATGACACTTGTGCTACCATCCACGTATCCTGCGATAGGGCTGCTTTCAACACCTATTTGAAGTCTACAGACGACAAGAAGTTCAGATGGGAAACGAGCAAAACTCAAAGGTCGTCGACATCGGAAATGTGGAACTCAACTTCACATCCGGGAAGAATGTCACTTTGACCAATGTTCTCCATGTTCCGGAAATGAGTAGGAACCTTGTTAGTGGTAATCTCCTAGGCAAACGGGGGATCAAATCTGTGTATGAGTCGGGCAAGCTTATCTTGACCCGTAATGGTGTATTTGTTGGAAAGGGCTACCCCATTGAAGGGATTGTCAAATTATGTATTATTGACAATGTTATTGTTGGGAAAACATAAACCCTGTATCGAAACAGCTGGGATAATCAGTCCCTGTATCGAATAGTGATAAGAGGTTTTGACATATATGCCAATCCTCAATACAGTAAGGAAACTGTATCGAAGAGTTGAAGTGTCTACCTGTATCGAAAGCCTGTCTCGAATCCAGCATACAGTGGAACCCTTTCAGTACAATGAAGAAGTCTTATAAAAGACCAAGTATGGAAACTGTCTCGATTTGTCAATACAGTGATCTTCCATATAACTCTCAATAGGACAAAGAAGGAATCTTCAGAAGTCAAGTCCCGTTGATAAAGAAGTATTTAAATACTCAAGGATAAAGTATTTAAATACTGTCAGTCAACAGATCTTCAAATCCCGCTAAATCCGGATCGTGTTTTTCATTCCGTTGGAACGGAATCTTACTCAACGGATACATCTCAACGGATATATTTTCCAGAAGACTATATATATCTCATCAAGGCGTTGAAGATCAATTACCCAAGTAACAAAGCTATCAAAGTTATTCATCAGAGCAAAACATATCTCCAAAGCTTACTGCAACTCAGATCTAAGAGATATACAGTGCTCATCATCTTGAACAACACTTCATCAGCTCAAAGCTCATAAAGTCAAAGCTGTTGTTCATACTCTGTTCTATACTTTGAACAAACCCAGATCAGCCCTGTGTGGACTGAGGAAGACGAATCTTCAGAACTCCGTGTGAAGAAGCCAGTCAAGCTTTAGCTCAAACCAATCTGTGTGAACGGTTGAAGCTAAGATCTTTATATCAATCGGTGTGAATGGTATATTGATTGTATACTGTTATAATTACGTAGTTGTGTACGTAGTAATTATAATAAACATTTTACTCCTGTATGGAGGATCAGTGGACGTAGAGGGGTTTACCTCGAACCACTTTAAATACTGTGTTATTTACCTTCAGTTTTTACTATTTTAATTACTGTGAATAATTAAGTATACACTGCATATCTAGTTGTTGTATCCACAACAACTTACTGTATTTAAGACTTCCGTTACGCACTCAGATTTAAAATCAATACAGCTTGTTGTTTAAACTACTTCCCAAGCTGTATCCAGTATACTTAATGGCCAACAAGTGGTTTCGGAGTGGTTGATTCTAAAAAGAATCAGTCGTATTTTTAACCGAATCAGATCCAAAATCACTTACCCTTTAAAACAGTCTCTTTCATTTCACTATTTTCACATGGATACTTCTATGATCAACAAAGTGCCTATGTTCTCTATTAACGAATTTGATGATTGGAGAATTAGGATGGAGGCTCATGTTGCAGCAATGCACGAAGAGATGATTTTTGTTATACAGGATGGTCCTATCAAGATAATGAAGGTAAACATGGCCGCAAGGATTGAAGTCCAAGCTCATGCTGAGATGCTCGAGAAGGAGCACGAGCAATGGACCATAGATGAAAGAAAGCGCGCCAATCTCGACAATGTGGCTAAGAACGCGTTATTTGTCACTCTTGACAAAGGCACGTTCTCAAAGGTAAAGAGCTGCAAAATAGCCAAGGAAATCTGGGATAAACTCAAGTTGATTTGTGATGGAACTGAGCTCTCAAAAGAAAACAAGATTTCAAAACTGACTCAGCAATTTGAATCTTTCGAAATGAAACCAACTGAGACACTTGAGGAACTTGACCTCAGATTCACTGGTATTGTTGGTGAACTTGAAGCGTTGGGCAAAATTTATACCCAAAAGGAGAAGAATTTAAAAAATTTCAGATCTCTCCCAGCCCGATGGGACATTAAGACCACAGCTATGCGTGTGTCTTGAAATCTTAATGAAATAACTACTTTTGATCTCTTCTCTGACCTCAAAGCTTTTGAGTATGATATTGACAGAAGAGAGAAAGTTGAAGAATCTCCTTCAAAGGTCACAACACTAGCCGCTGTATCGAGCCGTCGACACAGCATACCTAGCTCGTCGAAGCCTAGTCACAAGAATGCTGATAGTGACGACGACATCCTGTCTCAAGATGAAATGGCGCTTCTCATGCACAAATTCAAAAAGTTCATCAAGCAGACTCCCTATAGGCCCAAACCTGTCCAAAAGGTAAGTACCGAAACTTCATCCGGTAATTCTAACCTATGCTATAATTGTAGAAAACCAGGGCATTATGCAAATAAATGTCCTCATCCCAAAGTTCAAAAGTTGCCTGAAGCCGAGCAACAAGAGAGAGATGAAAGAAGACGTGCTTGGAAAAACAAGCTCAAGGCCCTGATTGGAGAATCAGAAGCCTCCCCCACACCATCCAAATCAGAAGAATGTCTTCAGGTGGTCACTGAAAGTGATTCATCTGATGATGAGTTCGATGATAAAGCATATATGTGCTTTATGGCCAAGGACATTCTGGAAGGTGAAGACAGCGATGATGAGGTAAGCTCAACCTCAGCTATTCCATTAAATGCATATCATACTTTTGAAAATATGATGAATGAGTTTAAAAACATTCAAAAGGCCCATGAGACATTGAAAACTGAGAATATACAGCTCCAATTATCTAACTTAGAGCTGAAAGATGAAAATGACTTGCTGAAAATAAATTACGAAAATATGTCTATTGACTGTGAAACCAGCAAAGTCGATTACGAAAAACTCATGAAGAGCAATCATCAACTTGCTCATGAACTAAGTGAGGTTAAAACTCACAATGAGAGCAAGACAAATGATTTGGTTCTACTTCAAGCCAAAGTCAAAACTCTCGAAATACAAGAAGATGAACTTGAGACCATTCTAAAATCGTTCGAGAAATCGTCCAAAAGAATGGAAGAAATTATGAGCACTGGGTAATATGCTCATGATAAAAGTGGCTTAGGATACAACTCATGTTCAAACAAAGGGAAAACTAGTACGGTGTTTGTCAAGAGTGTGGAACACATTCCTGTGTCGAAAGATACCCATAGTCCCGTGAAGGAACTCGTCAGATCACGAAAACCGAAGGTCGCCATTCCGCCCCGCAATCCTATTCCGCATAAATGAATCATAAGCCGTTCCAACTCGTAAGGCGCACTCAACAAAGATGTTCCCGCAGCATATCAACAGCACAAATGCTCAGAAGGAAGGTCAGATATCCAACTACCAAAGGCCCGCACGGCAGTACTATCAGTACAACACACCTAGGTATTGGATACAGGATCCCTGTTATTCCTCGAGACAGCAGATGCCCGCTCAGTATCAACAACAGCGTTGGGAATCCAACTGGAGACCCATAAGGCAAGCTGTTAGGCCAAATAAAATGGCTCCACCTCGAAGACGGCACTTGTACTGGATTAATAATAATAACCCTGAATTTTTCATACATTATAATCATCATGGTTATAGCGACTACATGTATGCCCCACGGAGATACCACAACACTATACCGAATGTGACCTACAGTAAACCTATTGCTGTCAGGAAAATTTGGGTACCTAAAGGCACTAACATACATGGACCCAAAAATCAACGGGGACCTAAATCTACTTAATCTTTTTGCATACAAGACATTCTAGAGGAAGACACCTGGTACTTCGATAGCGGATGCTCTCGGCACATGACCGGAGATAGAAGTAAGCTATCAGATTTCGTGAAAGGTCGCGGTCCAAAAGTTCGTTTCGGTGATAAATTAAAAGGCAGAAGAACAAAAGGGAAAGGAAACCTTCTTGTAGGAAAATTCAAAGTCACTGATGTTGCATATGTTGAAGGCTTACAGTACAATCTACTTAGCATTATCTAGTTCTGTGATAAACAGTTCTCGGTGAAGTTCTATATAGATCGCTGTAGATTCAAGAACATCCAGACCAAAGAAGTTGTGCTTACAGGAAGCAGATCAGGTAACATGTATATTGATGACTGGAAGCCTATGAGCTCCTCAATTCCATGTTTTGTTGCCAAAGGCACTGCAGATCTTAGCTGGTTATGGCACAAGAGGATGTCTCACGTCAACTTCAAGACGATCAACAAGCTCTCAAGACAGGGAATGGTAAGAGGTTTGCCAAATGTGTCATTCAAGAAGGACAGCGTCTGCGGACCATGTCAGAAAGGCAAGCAAATCAAGTCAACCCTGAAGAGCAAATCCTACCTTTCAACCCAAAGAGTGTTGGAGATGCTTCACATGGATCTCCACGATCCCATTGACCCAGTAAGTTTGGGAGGTAAGAAATACTGCATGGTTGTTGTTGATGATTATTCCAGGTATGCTTAGATGATTTTCCTTAGCAAGAAGAAGGAAACAACATCAAAGCTACCCGAGCTCCTGAGAAAGCTTCAAAATGAAAAGGCATTGAGTATCGTGTGCATTCATTCCGACAGAGGTACAGAATTTACTAATCGCTTTATAGAGCAATACTGTTCGGAGAATGGGATACAACACAAATACTCAGCTGCCCGTACACCTCAACAAAATGGTGTTGCCGAGCGAAAGAACAGGACGCTGAAAGAAGCTACAAGGACAATGATTGCCGCAAGCAAGTTGCCACCGCGTTTCTGGGGTGAAGAAACCAATACATCATGCTACACTCAAAATCGCTGTATCGTCAACAAGAACCACAACAAAACAGCATATGAGGTATGGAACAACAAAACTCCGTTAGTTTCATATTTCCACATTTTTGGATGCAGGTGTTATGTGTTGAATAATGGGAAGGATCAACTTAGAACCTTTGATGAGAAATCAGATGAAGGAATATTTGTAGGATACTCCTCCGTCAGCAAAGCTTACAGGATCTTTAATAAAAGGAAGCTGACAATCGAGGAATCAGTTCATGTAGTGTTCGAAGAACCTCACCATGACCCTACTGGAGTAGATGATATTACTCAGAATATCCAACATCTCTCCATCCTAGATCCACCAACTCCCATAGAACCTGTTGTCGATCTAGAAATCAACCCCGCAGCTGTAAGAATCGACGTAGATGAAGCCGACGCTATACAAGCTGAAGTTGTACCTACAGAAACTCTCGATACAGTACGGGACCCCGAATTAGAACCCGACCGAAGATGGTTGAGAGATTACCCGCAAGAGCTGATCATTGGAAACATAAATGATGGTGTTTCTACCCGTAGGAGAATACAGAGTACACAAGGAAATGTACTTTGTGCACAAGAAGAACTAGATACTGAGATATCACAATTCCCTAAATGGAAATATCAATCTGAGCTTAGAAGACTCAATATGTGCACTATTGCTGTATTCTTAGCCCAGTCCGAACCTGTTTCGACCATAGACGCTCTTAATAATTCTCATTGGATAACATCTATAGAAGAAGAGCTTAACAGTTTCGAAAGAAACAATGCATGGTATCTTGTACCCAGACCTACATATCAATCGGTTATAGGAACCAAATGGGTATTTCGAAACAAAAAGGATCGAAATGGACTTATTATAAGGAACAAATCCAGACTAGTCGCACAAGGCTATAGTCAAGAAGAAGGCATAGACTATGATGAAACCTTCGCCCCTGTAGCCAGACTAGAAGCCATTAGGATACTTTTAGCCTTTGCCGCCCATAAGAGCTTTATTGTATACCAAATGGACGTCAAGAGTACATTCCTGAATGGAGACCTTGCCGAAGAAGTTTATGTTGAACAACCACCAGGGTTTACCAACACAGACGGTATCGATCTAGTATACAGGATAAGGAAAGCACTGTATGGACTTAAGCAAGCCCCTAGAGCCTGGTATGAGACCCTGTCCTAGTATCTAACCGACAATAGATTTGAGAAAGGTGCTGTGGACAAGACCGTGTTCAAAATACAGGAAGGCGATGACCTTCTGATGGTGCAAATCTATGTAGATGATATAATTTTTGGTTCAACTAACCTTGCTTTGTGTCAAAGGTTCTCTCATATCATGCAAAGTAAATTTGAAATGAGTATGATGGGAGAACTTAGTTATTTCATAGGTTTGCAGGTAAAGCAGTTGCCTACAGGTATCTTCATCAACCACGAAAAATACAGCAAGGAGCTTCTCAACAAATTTGGAATGAACACTTCCAAATCTTCGCCAACCCCCATGAGCAATTCTGTGCAAATTAGTGTTGATGAAGCCGGAAATCCGTTTGACCAATCACTCTACAGGAAGCTCATTGGTTCGCTCCTGTACCTAACGGCTAGCAGGCCCGATATCCAGTTTGCTGTCGGAGTGTGTACGAGATATCAAGTAGCACCTAAGGAATCACACTTCAATACAGCTAAACGAATCCTGAAGTACATTAAAGGAACAGTCGATGTAGGACTATGGTATCCTAAAGAAGGCGGATTCGATTTAGTTGGATACAGCGACTCGGATCTCGGAGGCTGCAAGCTAGATAGGAAGAGTACAAGTGGAACTTGTCACTCTCTTGGACCTATACTGCTTCTTGGTTCAAGAAGAAGCAATTGGCTAACTCAATTTCCACTACCGAATCGTAATACTATGTCGGCCGTAGTTGCTGTATGCAGATCCTTTGGATGCAGCAACAGTTGTCAGATTATGGAATTGAAGCCAGAGAGACGCCAATCATGTGTGATAGCATGAGTGCAACTGCAATCACGCACAATCCTGTCCTGCACTCGCGCACTAAGCATATCAACATGAAGCATCACTTTATAAGGAATCATGTCGAGAACAAGGATGTTCGCCTCGAAAAAGTTCATACAGACATTCAGTTAGCCGACATCTTCACCAAGCCTCTCGACATAGCAAGATTCAACATGCTTAGATAAGAATTGGGAATGCTACAGCCCGACTCCCTGTAAGTAATTTACTGTTTTTACTCAACAATTGAGGGGGAATGCTGTAAGACCCAAGAATACAGTATCCACCGTTAATTATATGTACACTCAGAGCCTTCAATACAGCACTGTAGCGAACAAAGACATATGAATTATCCTACAGCTGACGTGTGCAATAATTAAGGGGGAATACAGTATGACCCGTGAATACAGTATTAATCCAAAAGTTGTTGTATGGAATTAAAACCTATATGTACCTTTTAAGGGGGAACGATGTATCATCGCGAATACAGCACATACTATAGGATTTCGATTCAGTATATATTATATTATTTCATTTTAAAAATGATTTTTGTCCACATGCCCTGTTTTATGTCAAACGTCATTTATATTAAATGCCTTACACGACATCTGGACAACTGAATCTCAAAAGCCGCGATGTTTTCAAATTGTTTAATGTTTTAAAACCGCTGTTTCAGGCACTTAGGGTATCTACAAATGTCAGAAGTGGGACCCACTCATATTTTAACAGTTTAATGGATAAGTGTACCAGTTACACTCAGTCCATCTTGACCGTTGATTTCAAAAACCGGTTCCCATCCCTTAAAATCTGACCATTCGTACTCTGCAAAACCCTACTTCGCCGCCCAATATAAAAGGACTAATACTGCCATTAGAGACTCTTTACGCTTTTTGTATAATTTAAGAGTTCTCAAGCAAATACAGTCTACAAAATTTTCTCCGCGTGTTACTGCTAATTTCGGTTAATCTTCTTCATATTTTTCTTGAGAACCATCAATGGCTGGTCAGACATCTTCTCCCGCACTCAAGAAAACCGCAAACTTCATCGACGGACGGATCTTTTCCAGATCTGTCATCATTGGACGTATTCTCTCTGAGACTAATCATGTTGAACCCATGGAGTTCATCATCACCCGACTTCGTCAGCAAGGCCTCTACTGCCTTGGAAGTCACGCTGCTGAGAAGTACGATGTTCACTTGGTTGAGGACTTTTACCTCAACGCCGCCGTTCATTTTCTGCCGCTGGCCTAGGGAGGCCACGTCGCTGACATCACTGCTACCATTCAAGGAGCAGAGATCTGTATCGATCGAGACCTCCTTCAGAACATTTATAGGCTACCTGCTGACGGCCTTACGATGGAGGAACTTGAATCCTTCGGGTCTCAAGACCTGATAACGAAGTATTATGGGCTGTTCACCGGCTCAACTGTTGTTGACATGGTTCACACCACATGTCACAAGAAGAATTTTTGTCTACCTTATGTGTATTTACATGATTTTTGCTGCAGGATCATTGAGAACAGAACTGGTGCATTCGAAATGTGTACCAATCTGCGATTTAGGATGATGGTTGCTATCTTGACCTGTGAAAAGGTCAATTGGTGCCAGATTTTATTGAAGCACTTGCAGGAGGAAGTATGCAAGCCTGCCACCCAGAAAAAGTCGTTTGATTTAATTTTAAACCATAATTTGATGAAATGCGGACTTTCGCAATCCACTGATGCGAAGAAAATCAATACCCATATCTACCTAGGAGGCGTCAAGCCTACAGCATATAACCAGAGCACTATGGTCTGCAACCACCCTAAAACCCAAAGCATGCCAGTTTCTACAGATCCAAGGGATGTTTCCTTGAAGTCCCAGGATGTGTAGTCTTCAAGGAAGAGGAAAAGATCTCACAACAAGACACCCATTGATGGTGAGAAGCTGAAAAGGAAGCTAAGGAGGCTCTCTAAAGCTAAATCCACCAAAACCTCCGAGGATGCTTCTATAGTGGCGCAACCCACTGAGGAACTACCCTAGGGCCCAACCCCTGCGGAAGAGGTGCCCGCTACTGTTTCAACACTAGATCCTGAGCCTTTGGCGGCTAAGACGGATGATTGGACATCTGCCAACGTAGAATACTCTAGCAAGTAGGCTGCCCCTTTGGAGCCAACAACTACTTCTCCTATGCGGGATCCCACACCCGTACAGGACCAATCTTCCTTCGGGGCACCATCCCCTGTAAGGAATCCCACTTCCCTACAGGATCCCATACCTGTAGAGGAATCCCTCGCTACAGTGGATTCGGACGTTGTACGCAGTCCCTCCCCTGACACCATTATCAACAAAACCCTTCTATCAGTTCAGATTGACCATGCTTACGAAAGATTCCTAAAATGGAAAGGCTACAGGCTAGCTCCGTATGACACATTATACAACTGGAGCGAATGGAGCCAAGAAGAGAAATTTGTATCAGAAGTGACGGACTCGACGGAAGTTGAGGCCCTGATCCGATGGGACTACCCCTTCTGCAAAGAACTGATTGAAATCCATCTGACGCAAGAAGGAAAGGAAAAGATAAGTCAGAGGACTCTCCCCCAAATCCAAAAGATGACGATCACTCAGACGACGATGACGACGCTTTACAAACTGGTCTGAGAATGAGTCGTGAAGAGGCTCAAGACAGAGATGCCTCTCAACCCAAGGATGACGAAGGGCCATCAAACCAGAGTAAGCCCCCTTCGCCACAGCAAGAGATCATTCCTAACGACGAGGATTCAGTCCCTCAAGTCGAGGAAGCCGAAACTGTTTTGGAACAGGCAACCGAGCCTGGCAACCGAGCCTATTGCCATAGAAGAAGAAGATGAGTCCCGCGCCATACAGCAAGAGGATTCAGTCCCTCTGCCGGAACAGGCGGATGTTGAGAGACAACAGGAGGATTCAGTCCCTCCTGTATCCATGTCTATAGATGCCGCACCTTCGCAACAGGAGGACACAGCACCCCATGCCGCCGAACCAAAAAATGCTGCTCCTGCCCCATCAACCGTGGAATCCGAGGACGGTGTACCAGAGGATATACAACTTAGTTCACGCTTTACCGTGAATCTAAAAAGGTTGAACAGAGCTGAAGATCATGCTCAGCCGGATTTTCCAATTATTGCTGCTAGAAAAGAGCGATTGCGTGCTCTTGGTCTTCAAACTGTCTTCATCCAGGATGCAGTGAATGACCTATCTTCAGTTGAAAAAGCCTTGAATTGGATGCATAGTTCTGACGTTGAAGAGATGACCACCTTACAGCATGAAGTTTCTCGAGTAGTCGAGGCCTTCACTGTATTGCCGGAAGTCTTCAAGCAAGCTCTGAAGATTATGCAAGACAAACAAGAGCAACTCCTGAGAGAAGAGGTAACCAAAATGCGCATATCAGAAGCCAAGACCGCATGCGCTATGATTGAAAACAGTTCTCAATTGCGAGCCCACGACAAAAGTATCAAGGATATGTTGTAGGTTCTTTCCACCCTTGTCGAGAGAATAACCAACATTGAGACGAAACAGGATGCCGCCCTAGAGATCCTAGGACGTCTTGATGACGCCAAAAAGGGGGAAGAATCAAGAGAAGCTGCAAGGAGAATCAGGTTACAGCACGAAAGGGAATTTGACGCTGCTCAAGACAGCATTACCGTTGAATTGAACAAGCTAGCCCCTCCCTCTCAAAGTTTTAGAATTTCAGGATCCCGTCCCGAATTCAACGACCCCAATGTCCCCTGGCAAACTCTAATTCAAAGACCTTCTGATATTCGTCTGCCAACCAACCACCATCCAACTGCCGATGAGGTGAAGCAATGGAGGAAGAATGAACTGATGAGATACTTCGTTAAACTCGTCAGGGAATCCGCCCTCTTAAAGAGCTATATGACATTAGCGGATACCACAGACAAATTCTCGAAGGAAAGCTCCCTCTCCAGCTAGATATGAAATCCAAGCATAGAAGAGGAGATCGGATCACCCATCCAGAAGACTGGATTCTTGCTTTCGATAAACCATACGAAGGTAGAGATATCTATCAAAATCGAGGCAATGACTCCTTACAGCACTGGTGGCATGGAACCGAGAATGATCCTGAAAAGAGGCTATAGAGACATGCAGACTATAGGAGCTAATATCCTTATAATATTTGTTTAGTTATTTGTAATTTTTCTTTCGAAATAGCAAACCATGTACTCTATCTTTGAATATCAATAAAAAATTTTGCTTGTCTTGAAAGATTACAACTCGTAATCTACTGTGTCGATGTATGATTACATAACTTAAATTGCTTGATAAACAATCACAAGTATAGAAACGTGTTTGATAAATAAGCTGTACGAACTTTTCTATGAACAGTTCATAGATTCAGTTGTATGCAACTCAGAATACATTGTAAGATTGTGCCTGCGCGCCAATCATATGCTTAAGTTGTAAAAAGTCTTAAACTGTATCGAACTTGCCTGCGAGCAGTTCATAAATTAGACTAAGTTACTGAAAGATAGACCATTTGACAGAAGACCAAGAAATCTGCCAGAAGTCATCTCAGAAGAATATTTCTTGAAGAAGGTTTTGGCATCATCAAGAAGACTTGAAAGTTTTAAAGTCTTGGCAAATTGTCAAAAGGGGGGAAATTGTTGGGAAAACATAAATCCTGTATCGAAACAGCTGGGATAACCAATCCCTGTATCGAATAGTGATAAGAGGTTTTGACATATATGCCAATTCTCAATACAGTAAGGAAACTGTATCGAAGAGTTGAAGTGTCTACCTGTATCGAAAGCCTGTCTCGAATCCAGCATACAGTGGAACCCTTTCAGTACAATGAAGAAGTCTTATAAAATACCAAGTATGGAAACTGTCTCGATTTGTCAATACAGTGATCTTCCATATAGCTCTCAACAGGACAAAAAAGGAATCTTCAGAAGTCAAGTCCCGTTGATAAAGAAGTATTTAAATACTCAAGGATAAAGTATTTAAATACTGTCAGTCAACAAATCTTCAAATCCCGCTAAATCCGGATCGTGTTTTTCATTCCGTTGGAACGGAATCTTACTCAACGGATACATCTCAACGGATATATTTTCCAGAAGACTATATATATCTCATCAAGGCGTTGAAGATCAGTTACCCAAGTAACAAAGCTATCAAAGTTATTCATCAGAGCAAAACATATCTCCAAAGCTTACTGCAACTCAGATCTAAGAGATATACAGTGCTCATCATCTTGAACAACTCTTCATCAGCTCGAAGCTCATAAAGTCAAAGCTGTTGTTCATACTGCTCTATACATTGAACAAACCTGCACCAGCCTGTGGATCGAGGAAGACGAAGCTTCGTAACTCCGTGTGAAGAAGCGGTCCAAGCTTTAGCTCAAACCAATCTGTGTGAACGGTTGAAGCTAAGATCTTTATATCAATCTGTGTGAACGATATATTGATTGTATACTGTTATAATTACGTAGTTGTGTACGTAGTAATTATAATAAATATTTTACTCCTGTATGGAGGATCAGTGGACGTAGAGGGGTTTACCTCGAACCACTTTAAATACTGTGTTATTTACCTTCAGTTTTTACTATTTTAATTACTGTGATTAATTAAGTATACACTGCATATCTAGTTGCTGTATCCACAACAACTTACTGTATTTAAGACTTTCGCTACGCACTCAGATTTAAAATCAATACAGCTTGTTGTTTAAACTACTTCCCAAGTTGTATCCAGTATACTTAGTGGCCAACAGTTATTAATAAAATTTGTCTTTCCGTTTCTTTATGGCATAGTAGACTAGCACATAGAGGATTTAGCACTATGAAAAGATTAATTAAATGTGGTTTAATTTCATGCAAATCTGATAATTAGATAAATATGAAATATCTGTCTAAAATGATAAAGAAACTTTTTTATAGTGTAGAGAGAAATTCTAAGTTGTTAGATCTTATACATTCTGATTTATATGAATTTAATGGCATGTTAACCCATGGGGAAAATAAATACTTTATTACCATTATTGATGATTTCTCTAGATTTACATATGTGTATTTATTGAAACAGAAAGATGACGCTTTAAATGCTTTTAAGGTGTATAAGGCTGAAGTTGAAAATCAATTAGGAATTAATATTAAAGTTCTTAGAAGTGATAGAGGTGGTGAATATTTTCCTAGTGATTTTAATGCGTTTTGTGAAGAAAATGGTATTGTTCATGAATGTTCTGCACCATGTACACCACAGTAAAACGGTTTAGCCGAACGTAAAAATAGGACACTTCAAGAGATGAAGATGATCCTAAGACTTATAATGAAGCAGTGCATTCTCAGGACTCCGCTTTTTGGAAGGGTGTTATCCAAGATGAAATAGATTCTATTATGTCAAATCACACTTGGGAGATTGTCGATCTACCCAAAGGGTCGAGACTCATTGGGTGTATGTAGGTGTTTTGAAAGAAATATCACAGAGATGGTACTCTTAACACTTACAAGGCTAGATTGATAGCCAAAGGATTTCAACAATGGGAAGGAATCGATTATTTTGACACATATGCACCGGTAGCAAGAACAACAACAATTAGAGTGTTGTTTGCCTTGGCTTCTCTGTATAACCTGAATGTTCATCAAATGGATGATAATATGGCATTTCTAAATGGAGATCTCAATGAGGAGGTTTACATGGAGCAGCCAGAATGATATGTGCTTCCGGGTAATGAACAAAAGGTTTGCAATCTTGTCAAATCCTTATATGTATTAAAACAAGCATCCAAATAATGGCATCAAAAGTTTGACTCAGTCATACTTTCGAATGGATTTGTTCCTAAAGTTTGTGATAAGTGTTTGTACACGAAGGTGCGTGGTAATCTTGTGATCTTCCTATGTCTCTATGTTGATGATATGTTGATCATTAGTAACGAGATGAAAGGAATATTAGAAACGAAGAGGTTTTTATCTTCCACTTTCAAAATGAAAGATCTTGGATAAGTTGATACTATTTTGGGTATCAAGGTTCGTAGAACCAGTGGGGGTTATAAACTTAGTCAACCACACTATGTTAAAAAAGTGCTTGACAACTTCAAACATTTAAAATTGAAGGAGGTGAACACCCCTTTTGATCCAAGTGTAAAAGTTGAAAAGAATGATGGAAGAGCTGCGGCTCAATTGGAATATGCAAGTGTTGTTGGTTGTCTTATGTACTTGATGCAATGTACTCGACCAGACATAGCATTTTCCATTAGTAAAATGAGCAGATTTACTAGCAATCCAAGTGCCAAGCATTGGAACGCCATTGGAAGAATTTTTGGATTTCTTTTAAAAACCAAGAATCTTGGACTTCAATACGATCAGTTTTCTGCCGTACTAGAAGGTATACTGATGCAAGTTGGATATCGAGTGTTGTAGATAACAAATCTATGACAGGATGGGTGTTTACACTTGCCGGAGGAGCAGTTTCTTGGAAATCAAAGAAACAAACGTGTATTACTCATTCGACCATGGAATCAGAGTTCGTGGCTCTGGCTTCTGCAGGTCAAGAGGCTGAATGGTTAAGGGATCTTCTTTTAGAAGTCCCATTGGGTAAAGACAATATATTAATTATGTCGATACATTATGATAGTCAATCAACCTTAGCAAGAGCATACAATGAAGTGATTTGGTGAAATCGACCTTGAGAGGGATGAGTCTTAAACTCCTTGAGTGGTGATCCGATGATGATGGCAACCCAACTTAACGTTAGGAATTGACTAACATTAGGTTTAATGGGTAAGAGCAAGTCATTGATTTGTATGTTCACAACATTATACGGTAATGTTGGCTGTTGTAATACCCGATATTTTTGTTTCCGGTTACTTTTGAATTTTGTCGGTCGTGCTGGTTATTTTGTTCTATTGGCAATTACTTGAGTTTTCCCCTATGTTGGATACGGCATGATGTACTGTGATGTGGTGTTAGTCGGGTATGACTTATCGTTGCATAAGTCGAGCTAATCGTATGTCATGTTTCATTATTATTCATCTTTTTCCGGATCGTTGTTGTGGTTCTATCGTAATCTTCGGTTGTGGCAGAATCGTTTTGCAACTGGAGATTTTCTGGCCAAATCTGTACAACACGGCGGTAGAAACAGCTGAGAATTCCGACGTGTCCTGTGCCGTTTGCCGAACGGTGTTGCCGAGCGCCGGGTCTTGCGCCGGGTGATGTGCCGTGTCGGCCAGGTTAGCTATCTGTCGAGACACGACCGAGACACACGCGCTAGTGTCTTGCGCCGGGTGTTGCGTCGTTTCGGTCAGGTCGCGCCCTGACCTGCAACACGGCGGTAAAAACGGCGCTAGTTGGGCCGTTTGTTGCGCCGTGTTCCGCACGAGTATAAATATGATCGAGCAGACGGGTTTACACTCATTTTCTCATTTCCCTTCTTTCCTTTCCGCGGCTGGGGCTTGGAGGACACGAAGACATGTTGTTCAACTATTAATACACGAAGTTCTTGAGTTTCTAACGTCGATTAATCATCCAATAACCTCCTCCGATCGACGGAATCAAGGTTAGATTTCCTGAAAATCTAGTTTTGGTGAAATTGAGGATTTTGTTTGATTTTGTCCGTTTGATCCGTAGTAACCTAGATTAGTGATGGATTATTGATTATGAAATTATATTCTACCAATTTTCTCGTTGTTCCATGGTTTGATTCGTTGTTTTGTTGACTTCCTAATCGACGCCTTGAAGGTTTCCAGTAGAATGTCATAAAGGGGATTCGGGCATTCTACGATTGTTCTTCCTCGTACGATCGTTGATTATTGATGATATGATGTTAGGGTAAGGTTCTTTGTGAAGAACTCAAGTCGGAACTCTTCTGTTCGTCGTTTTCTTCAAGCTTCCCGATCGATCGTGTTATTGTTATTTCCGCCTGGAGAATTGTAGGTGTTCTAGGTTTCCTGATTGAGCCGTGTTTGTCAGAGTGTCTGGTACGAGGCAAGTATCTTGCCCATACATTACATTTTTTGTGGATATAATGGTTGGTAATCGACGATATGTGCTAAATGAATGTTTATAACCAGTTTTCAAAAGAATCAGTATATTTACAATCATGGTTTTCTTAAAAGATGACTCGTGTGTTCCATGAATTAATGTGCTTAATTGAATATGCATGTTAGTATTGAGTATAGGATCGTCTTAATTTCATGTGATGCCATTATGTGTGATTATGTCGTCGGTAAATTTTGAAGTTTAATCCTTTAGTTAAGATATGTGCGTGGAGACATGTGGTTATCGATGAATATTTGAGTTTATGTGATATTGGTTGTGCCGTTCGGTGCTGTTGAGATAGTGTGCTTCCTTGTTGATAGCATTAGTTTTGGGTCGTGAGTATGTGTTGGACAATTTGATCATTCTAGCAAAGTACCTCGACTATATATAGTGTGATTGACCCTCAGGGATTGTGGTTTGGAAATGTGAACTGATGAGAGTTGTAAGGTTGTTCTCGGGCACTCTCACTTGGGGTTGACTCGACGGGGTCACACGGGGACCTGGTGGCTTAGCGGCTGGATCGGTTCGCGAGGGTTACTTTCGAGTGGGTATTCTCACTTGGGGTTGCTCGACAGGGCGCACAGTGATTTGGTTGCTTGATAGCTGGCTCGGGTCGCGAGAATTGCCAGAGTATTTTTTCTGATGATTAGTTGTGATATGTTCGGAGTATCACAATGCTTTGTGCTCGGGGTCGAGAGACATTATATATCGAGTCTTGGTGTTTGGCTAGAATGGCATAAGAGTGATGTGTTGTGTGTATTGTGTCCTTGGAAGTGAATTAAAGTGGATGGTTGGGTCGTGGACCTCGTGTTTTCTGAACGGATTTGTATTTCGGAAAAATAAAATTTTGGGTTGTGACCCTAAGTGGCTTTCGATAAATTAAGAACTTTTCAATCACAAATGTTTTTAAAACTCCCAAGATCCTGAATCGATTTTTAAACGACTAATGGTTTCGTTTATATTTTATCCTTTGAACTACTTTATCCAAATGAAATATCTCGGGAAGTCTTTCATTGTATTCTCGGAACGTTTTGTGTATGGCTCGTATTTGCACTTTATACTTGTACTAGCAAAACAGTGGAGTTTTGCTAACCCCCGAGTATTCAGGGGGTGGATGTCTGTTCTGTGTCCAGGTACATGCAGGTTTTGGGAGCAAAACACAGGATTGGTGCGAAGGATAATGGAAGACGATCGATACTAATCACATGAAGGCAGTTTTGGGTGCAGTCAGTCGGAGTTCGTTGTATGGTCTTTTCCACTATCGTACGTTTGGTTTGTGAGTGTATTTTTCCCTTGCATGGGTATGAGTCCAGACAGATTTATGTATATTAGAGTTGTTTGATAATGATGTAAGACCAAATCAGTCTATTGATTTGTCATTCTATCACGTCGGTATGTAATGTATTGTGTTGTTACGATATCTAGCCTGGTGGATCCTCACGGAGAGGGTCTGCGGCGTGTAATATTTCCGGTTAGATTCTGGGGGTGTTATAGCTGTTACTATTAGAGGTTGAGTTTTTCTTAACTCTTAATGAAGTTCAGTCATGAGGACAAGTATCTGTAACTAATAGAGATACTATA
Organism: Orobanche coerulescens; assembly: GCA_033398695.1. NCBI lineage: Eukaryota > Viridiplantae > Streptophyta > Magnoliopsida > Lamiales > Orobanchaceae > Orobanche > Orobanche coerulescens. Next base: position 121,628,823 of record CM065807.1, on the reverse strand, counting down.
AGAACTTCACCTATTTGAATTTAAGGAAGGTGTCGTCCCAAAGTGAGAGTTGAAATTTTTCTAATGAAAAATTCCCGAGACAGGACGAGCACATGGACATTAACGGTGTTAAGCGTGAGATGTAGGCAACGAACATTAAAGGGTGTGTATTGAGTAACACCGACTTTATCACAAGGAAAATAGGTTCAAAGCCTAGCTACCTAATTTCTGATAAAGTCTTGTGTTACTAAGGATTAGTTCGAATTGAACGATACTTATCTGTACTAACACTCTTTGTTTTTCTTCTGGATTCTATTTTGTCTTTTCTGAATAAATGGGAGATTGTTGGAAAAGCTAAAATTAAATAAGGAATTTAATTATTTAAAGTTTTTATTTGATTGTTCACTAAAAGACGAAATAATATGTTGTTGTTGAGAGAGTGTGTTTTGCAACGATAGCTCTTCCTCAATTGGTGGTTATTTTTGGTTGCCGTTTGAATGAACAGTCATATCGTTTCGAAACGAACGGTCGTTTGAACGAAGTGGTGCTCCTGTTCGTCGAATCTTTTCGCGAATAGGTATGATTTCTTTATAAACAGAGTTCGGCTTCAGAAATCGTTAACTGAGTTTTGAACCTATTCTCTAAAAAAAATTTATCCAGAAAATCGTTCTTGCCTATTTTAGGATTTTACTCTGTCTTAGTGCAGTCCGGAACTAAGACTTGTCGTATCCTGTGGTAATCTTGTTCATAACCTTAAGACACATTTCGGGGTGCAAAAAATACTATAAGAAAAGTGTTCCATACGTGGTTCAAGTCTCGACGTCTTCAATTTCGAAGAATCCTCGAACAAAAACTTTTGTATTTTTTTGTAGAATATCATTTTTTTTAGATTTCACAGAATGTGCTCATGCAAGTTTTTAAACTTTACATTGTTTATTATATAAACAATGTTTATCTACATAACAATTAATAATATTGTATTAAATTCGATCGAGTTCTTAAAAAATGTATTATTTTCATATTATATGGTGATCTAGTTTGACAATAATTAAATATATTTCTTTGTTTAAGAAAGATAAAGTAAAATACTACCATGATAAACAATTCTATACTGATTTTTCTAAAAAAAAATTCACTTATATGGGCTAAATTTTTTATATTTTGTTTTCTTTTCCCTTTTTTTTAAGCAAAGCTTATAGGCTTCTGAGTAGCACTTGCAAGCACCGATTATATCGTGCAATCATGCGTAGTTTTAAAAAGTATTATTTTTACTGTAAAATAGTAGTCGTTCTGGGAATTACAATACTGTCATTTCCTTATACATTTGTTTTGCCTAATACTGTTGATAGAATGATAAATTAAAGGCACCCTCTACAAGTATTATGAATATAATTAATTGCTTTATTGATTCATCTTTACTGCTTTCTTACAATTTCCTGAAACACATTATCAGCACGTAGCTCTAGAAATTCCTTTTCTAAAATTCCAAAAAAAAAAAGAAAATCAGCTTAAAACCCTAGCCGATCCCCCACTGGCCGCCACCGCCCCATCCGTGCACCGCTACCTTCCGCCGCGACAATCAACATCGATCCACCGATCCACTACCGCCTTCCGTCGTGATCAGCCAGCCCCAGCCCGCCGCCTCGGCCGATCAAACCAGCCCCCCCGGATCGCCGCCGCACCTGAGCCTCGAACCAACACCTGTCCGGCTCCACGCCGCCGAGCCGATCTAGTCAGCCCCGGCCATCACCGTCCGTTTCCGACCCATTATAATCCAGTCGACCGCCGCGACACATCTGCTCCCGCTGTCCGATCCACGCCGAGCCCCGCCTCCCACAGCCCGATCCGAACGATCTCTCCTCCATCGCCAGTCGTCCGGCCAACCAATTGCAGCAAGTCCCGCTTCGAACCCCAACTCCCGTGGTGCGACCGGATCCAGCCCAGATCGCCCGTGCCGAGCCCCACCTCCCGCCGTCCACCCGACAGCTCCAGTCCATTCGCCTGCTGCCCGAAGTTGTAACCAGATCCAGCCCAATCGTCCGCGTCTGAAATCGCGACCCAATCCAGCCTAGCCTGTCCGACCCGATTCAAAGTTTTGGTCAAAATATCCGAAAACCGATTTAATTAGTGACTTTTTGGATCCGCCAAAATTGTGCCCCCACTTTCAAGTCGTTGCATCATGCCACCGATTGCTCCATAGCACATGCTAAACTTTAAAATCGAGGTAATGATCTAAACTTGTCCCTATTTCAAATTACTCATTGTGGGAAATTTTCTTTTAGGGACATGGGTTCTTGAGATCTTTATCTCCCATGCTACTTTGTGGTGGATGAGACCATGCGAGAAGGTGGTATCTCGGTGTGTCGAAGAAAACTGTGTGATGGTTGTGGGGGAGTCACGGTATTGTTGAAAGTCGATACTTGTGGTTGTTATATATAGCACATATCTGGGTGCAATTTGATATCGCCGTTTTTATCGACTTTAACAATAATTAAGGGATATCGAGTAACGGTTATATTACATATGTTGCTACCCAAAATATTATCCGGAGATAGATATTGCTGGAATGGATGGGATAGCAAACAAATGCAAGAGCACTTCCGAGAGAAAGATAAATAACACAAGATTTGCCGGGGTTGTTAGTCCCGGGCTTGAATGCTCTCGCGAGATATTATTAATACCGATATTCGGGGATACAAGTACTAATGTAAGAATACAATTACAATGAGTGTAAAGTTTCTTGTTATCTTAGCTAGTGAGCGTGTAGATTGCCGGAAGAACCAGATTTGATGCTCTGTAAGTTCTTGTAACAAAGGTGATGAACAGTCGCGGCGGTGAGAGATCGACCGCCTCTCACGGCGAGTATTTAGCTGGATGTTTGGGCTTCTGGGCTTATGAATCCCTTGGAACCTGTCTAGTGGAGACTTGCTGCTTCTGCCGATCGTCTTCTGGACGAGAGATTTGGAGAGAGAAGTCCTGAGATGGATTCCGGTGAGATAGCCGGGAGCTTGATGATATGTGTGTTCTTCGGTATTTCCGTGGATGTATAGGAATATGAGAGAATGTGAACTTTTGGTGGAATGTATTTCGGACGTAAGTCAAGTGAATTCCGAACCGTATATTCAGTGAACTGGGAACCGTTGAGTGAATTCCGAACCGTTGGTTAAAATCAATTCCGAACTGAGAGCCTTTTTCCAGTAGGAGGAGGTTCTCTATTTATAGAGCTTGGATACGCCGGCGACGCTTTTCGCATTATAATAATCGGGCGATCGTCTTTTAGCACATGGGCTCTGCCCTTCAACGTCTGCAGAAATGCCGGGCCAATCAGGCGTCCAATGGGAGCTTACACGCGTCGAGTTGCCGCCGCGGGTGGTCCCACCGACAACTTTCGCGCGCATGCCGGTAGGTGAGGTAGGTGACAGCCGTGGTCAAATGTCTTGTCTCACAAGAAAAGATCTTATCTCGCCGCGAAGATCTCGCCGCTTTGGTGGATCTGCACGTGGGTGCTTTCCTGAGATCCAGTCCTTGATGGTTTTGACGGGCGATCGTCTCTGCTCGGGGCGCAGGTCGATTGCCCTTAGCCGGTTAGTAGAGCAGATCGCCAGCTGCCAAAGGGCGATCGCCCTGGGAGTCGATCGCTAGGTACCTGATGGTGATTTGATATCTTCGACTTGGCGAGCTAGTCAGGGTTTGACTGGAGTTGACTTGGTCGCTCGGCCTTATAGTCGATCGCCCGTCGGGATGAATAAATCGTGACACAACAATTGCCCCCAGCTCGCTCATACGTTGGAAACGTGGGGTGAGGTGGCTTTCTTGGCGATCGAAGCTTTTTGACGAGCGACTAAGTGTTTTATTGAACTGGCGATCGTCTTTGAGCTGATATATCCTGAGTTTCGGACGACCTGGTTGGACGCTGAACTGGGCGGGAAAAAGCATCGGGCGTTGAAAAGTCTCCGCGCACGTGTCAGGCTTCTATTGGAGGACGCCAACGGTCATTAATGACTCCTCCGACGCGTCTCGAAAAGACGATACGCTGGTCTCGAGGGGGTCAACCGTGCGCCGCTTGAGATCCGACTCCCGAGGTTTTCCCTTATTGCAATCGGGTCCCCGCTTTCCTATAAAAGGGGGCGCTGGGTCATAGCCTCACTCACGTGTACGCATTGGAGAAAGAAGGTCCCGCCGCCGAATTTTTGAAGATCTAAGCGCCGATCGTCGATCGATTTCACTTTAGGGTAAGAAAATCCTTCTCTTCCTTTCTAACTCGAAAATGGCCGAACCTCATCATCGCTTTGGAGCGGGAACTTTCCGCCGGGACATCGGCCGCCGGGAGAAACTTCTTCCGTCTTCCACCGAGAGACGGCGGCAATTCGAGCCGGAATCGACCTACTGAAGTTGAGGCTTTGTTCAATGAGGCCGATATTGCTAGGAGTCGGCCGGCCGAGGAGAGACGATCGCAGATCGAGAGAGATCTCGCGATCGTGGCTTACCGGGAGCAACATAGTGATTTTGGACGGGCCTATAGGGCCTTTCTTTGAAATAATGGATAGGTTAGCCGGTCCTACTCCGAGATTCGACTTCGAGGGCTATTCGGTCGCTTATCCCTATGTGCTCCCAAGCGGTCGCAGATCGTGCCGCGGCAATGATCGTTGTGGTCGCCGCCAAATACGAGCTCGACGTCCGTGAGAGATCCGCCGTCTGGAGGACAAGATTCCATGTTCCTTCAGATGTGGACATGTTCGCGCCCGCGGAGAATGAACGAGCCGACCAGCCTCCGATGGGTATGGTCGCAGTGAGTGAGGCCGTTATGGAGGCCGGGCTGCGCTTCCCTCTGTCCTTTGCGGTCTCCCATCTGTTGGCCGCTTGGAATGTGGCGCCACTTCAGCTGACGCCGAACGCCTGGCTCCAAATCATATGCACTTTCACCCTATTCAGCGGTCACCACCTGTACCGTCTCCCGTCGCCGTTGGAGATGAACTATTTGTTTAAACTGACGGCTCATAGAGGGTTGGTCGGTGGTTACCATATTCAAGGCCGATCTGGCCGGGTGATTCATGGAGTTCCGAACAAGATACGGGGCGATCAGACGAAATGGTTCTGGGTCGCTGGCAAGTGGAGAGCTTCGGCGAGCGACAATCCCACAGGCGAACTGGAGATCCCCACTGAATTTCGGGAGAGGAATCCCGGTAAGGGTTTAGACTCTCCCTTCGCTTGGATGCGTTTTGGACTGATCTAATTTGATTTCTGTTTTGCAGGCTTTCATATCCCGGCGATCGAGGAGCTGCCTTTCGACTTCCTCGTTGTTTGGGAGCGAATTAGGAGCTTGTCGGACGACGACCTAGACGCCACTCGGATCAACAAGGAGAGTCGCTGGTTGTCGGCTCGACTATTCCGCTTCCCGAGACATCTCGCGGTGCCAGGTATGACTTTATGCGACCTTCAATTTCTAGGCGATCGCCTTACTTGAAGATAGTGTCTGACCGTTAGTCGATCGTCTTTAACTGCAGAGGTTCGTTTCCCTCGCTTTTTGGAGCCACCGGCGGAGATCGCTATGTCGAACCCAGGAGTCCTAGGCCGTCTTCACGCGAAGAGGTCGACTCGGGTTCCACCCGTCGCATTGCCTATAGTTCCGGAGGCGGAGCCTCGTGCGGAGCCGGAGCCTCGCGTAGCGCAGGTCGAGGTTGAGGAGGAAATTCCGGAGGAGGGGCTTCGGCGACCGCAAGAGGCCGAGGCCGCAAGAAACTTCGCTTCGCCCGGCGATGAAGTGCCGATCGCGCCTCCGATCACCATCGTTGCTCCGGAGCGCGAGCCGCCCTCTGCGGCTTTTCTGCGGGAGACGGCGATCGCGGATGCGGAAACTCCTCGAGGGAAACCGTTTTTCGGTCGGGATCCCGAGAAGGCTGAGAGGTAGATAGCATTTCTGTGTTGACAATTACATCTGCGTAGGAGTTGTACTAACTTAGCTGTTTTGATGCAGGATCCGTCGCGCAGATCCTTCTTGTCCACCGATGGTCGTGGATTTCCCGGCGAGCCGATCTCCTCGCCATCCCTGTGATATTCCTCCCTATGTTAGCAAGGCTGCTTCCGCCCTGCCGAAGGCGTGGACAACTGATCTGGATGCGATCGCTCGGCAGCGATCGTCGAGTTCGATGCATGCTGTTGTCGCTCTTTCTCTTCAGACGGCGACCATGGCCTTCCAGTGCCGCCAGAGTTTGAGGAGGCCCTCCACTATTCGCCTTCGGAGGATCTCGAGGCGGCTCGGAAAGAGAACGCCGAGTTTGCCGACAAGATCGTGGCGATGGAGAAGGACTCGAGGCGGCCAAGCGGGCGAGCCATGAGCTTGAGCCGAGAAGAAGGAGACCGAGAAATTCGAATGGCGGTCGACCGATTTCGGGACCAGGATGCAGAGTGCCGCCCAGTGCGAGGAATGTTGCCGAGGAGGAGGCCGATCGCGAAGGTGACGATCGCTAGTGAGCCGAAATGGCATGAGGCGAAAGAGAAGGTTGCCGCGAGGGAGGCCGAGCTCTGTGGATCGCAATGTGCGATGGCCGAGCTGAGAGGAGAGGTTGAGGCGACCAAGGCCGATCCCTTCCAAAATTTGGAGTATGTCAGCGAGTTCGCCTATTACTTGGCGTTCGCTGACTCGATCCGAGCGGCTAAGAAGGGAGGCTTGGAGGTCGGTCCTCTTGCCGAGAAGTTCAAGTCATATGCATTGGAGCATCCTCTCAATTCGGCTTTTTCCTTGCCGATCTTGGACCTGGCGGACATCGGTGTGGATTTGAGCTGGTATCCGTCTCTGCAGCCTTGCTCATCCCGATGCTCCGGAAGATGAGGGAACCGCGCCGAATGCTGATGGTGAAGGCCCGGCAGGGGCCTGAGGCGCTTCCTTTTTTACGCTTCTAGCTTACTTTCTTTGTAGTTTGTAGCTTTCTTTTTGTAGTACTTAGGCCTTCGGGCGACCGTGTACTCTATTTTTCAAGTAATAAAATGAGCATTTGGATTTCTGACTTATCACTTGAATGAATGGTTATTTTTGAGTCTTTGTTTGACTTTGTACAAATGCGTGAGGAGAGATCGTTGCGAGGGTAGTTCCAAATGAATTGATAAACTCATAAGACAACTTTTTACAACAAGTTCGATCGCTGCACTACATCTGAAAAAATGACGATCTCCGTATGTGGTTGAATAGCGACGATCGTCGTGTAGGTAGTCCGCACTCTTCTTGCCCCTTGTTTTTATTCACTTAGTGGGAGTAAGGGGATGAAAATAATTCCTTGAGTGAGCGGTCTTTAACTTTGTCGAATCCTCGGGGACGGTCGTCCATCTTGAGGAACCGTGCACGATCGCGGAGTTCAATGGGCCGACTCCTTGATCATGTCTTGATGCGCGAAGACATTGAGTGTCTCGTGACTCACTTTATTATGAGGGTCCTCCGTTAGCCGCGCCGCCTCGTTTTTATACGAAATGCGTGCGGTCTTGGTCTAGAGGAGTCCTTGCGCGGGGCAGCGTCGGATGAATCAACTCCACGCCCGCGGCTTGTTAGCTCTGCTTCCACCTCGGCCAGCCATGGAGATGGCCGACCTCGACGGTGTACGTTGAGACGGGGTTGTGGCACGTCGCATTGTCCGGGTTCACCATGTCAGATGATGAACCTTTGAGGGCGAGCGATCGTGTCCACTGATTTGTTTTGGAGGGCCCTCGACTACGCCGGCCTCGTATTTAAACGAAGGGCGGGCGATCTTGGCCTAAAGGACCTTGCATGGCCTAAGCAAATGGAATTATCGACCACCAGACCATGGCTGCACTCTTCCACCTTGGGTCGTCATGTAGATGCCGACCTTCGACGGCACGCATGCGTGGCGGAGGCGATCTCGTGCCTTAGTCCATCGTGTTAGACGGTGAACTGCAGATGGCGATCGAGTCCTCCGGTTTCTTAAATAAGGAGGGAGATCGGGATGACTTCCGTGGTCTCCTTCTCTTGATTGAAGCATATAGAGACGGTCGCCGAGGTTGATCCAGGGGTCGGCTCGTATGAGCTTCCCACTGCTTTGCGTTCGACTCGGACGATCGTCTATAGAGATAGGCGGGGGATTCGGCTAAACCAATAAGCTGTCCAACTTGCCCCCCTCGAACAGTCTCCAGAGCTGTTTGAGGAGGTCGCGGCAATTGTTGGTGCTATGGCCGGGACTCTTGTGGTAGGCACAATATTGATTGTTGTCCAGGTGACCGTGGTCCCTTATCGCCTTTGGCTTTTTGAGCTCTTCGTGCCCCTTGATGGCATAGAAAATATGTGCCGGAGTTCTGTTGAACGTATGGAGGAGATGGGCTTCCATGTCCTCGAACGCCTTGAGATCTCCGGGTGTCTTGGCGATCGCCTTCTTTGCTTTGGCGATCGCTATCTTCTGGGCAAGAGGTGGCGTTTCCTCGTCTAAGCGGAGGGTGAGTAGCCTTTGCCTGGCCAGGAAGTTGGCAGCTTTAGCGCGGAAGATCGTGTAAGTTGGGGGAATATCCTTGGAGAGATGTCTGAACATGGGAGAGTGACCGTGGAATCCCCCCATGACCGAATAGAGAGCGAGCTCATCACTGACGGGTTCGCCGGTGAGGATGATTTCGTCTACCCGGTCGATGTAATCTGCGCTTTCGTCCTTCCCCGCTTGATTTTTATCATGCGCTGGGGCCTTCAGTCTGGCGACCTTGCCGGGCGAAGTATGACGTGAAGTCATCCGCCGATTTCTTAAAAGAGGTGACCGATCGTGGTGGTAGTGAGACGTACCACTTATGGGCCGCCCGCCCAATGTCACGGGAAGATCCGGCACTTGGTTGCATCGGATGCCCCACACCTACCATGTAAATTCGGAATTTACTCGTGGGTTTCTGGGTCCGATCTCCCCTTATACAGAGGTGTTTTAGGAGGAGCGATCGTTGGTTGTATGGGGGCAAGCTCGATGTGGACCGCGAGTGGCTTGGTCGGCCGGCGATCTTCTTGCCGGTGCTTGCCCTGGCCCAAGAGTGCTCTCATCTCATCGAGCCGACGTTGCATGGCGGCCATCGCCGTGGCTCGATTGTTAGCGGCTCGCGATCGGAGCGGAGCCGAGGCGATTGAGTACCGAGTCCCCGGCGATCGGGCGGAGTCGATGGCCGACATGCGTCGGCCGTGAAGTGAGTAGGCCGAACTCCCGGTGACGGATTCGATTCCGTCTTCTCAAGGTTGGAAACAGAGTGCCCTTGGCCGCCGGATGGGTCGCGTCCCAAGCGATCGAATATGGATCCGTCCTCGTGCGAGAGCCTTTCTCGCGAATCGGGCTTTTGACGATCGCTCGCTCGGTAGCCCATTGAATTTCCATTTTCCCATGCGGCGGATGATCGAGGGAGTTATCGCGGCGGCGCGCATGCTCTCCGTCGCTCCTCCAGATGGCCATAGCCTCCTCGATCTGCTCTCGGTTTGGAACCGATCGAGTGAGAGGTTGGGGCCATCTCTGGATGCGGGATCGAGAGTCTCGCGTTGCCGCGCTTCCCGCTGCCGGGCCGGGTTCGGACTGAGCCGGGAAATGGTGTCCGGCGGTTCGGAGAGTAGCTTTCTTCGATGGACCGGCGGATGTCATGATTCTGGAGGTTTTCTTTGAAGCGCAGTGAGTGTCACTTCAAGTATATGCCCCGAGAACAGTGAGTGTTCTTCGGGACGGTAGAAATAAAAGTTTGAGGGTTAGATCCCCTTCCTCTAGCGCCAATTGTTGCTACCCAAAATATTATCCGGAGATAGATATTGCTGGAATGGATGGGATAGCAAACAAATGCAAGAGCACTTCCGAGAGAAAGATAAATAACACAAGATTTGCCGGGGTTGTTAGTCCCGGGCTTGAATGCTCTCGCGAGATATTATTAATACCGATATTCGGGGATACAAGTACTAATGTAAGAATACAATTACAATGAGTGTAAAGTTTCTTGTTATCTTAGCTAGTGAGCGTGTAGATTGCCGGAAGAACCAGATTTGATGCTCTGTGAGTTCTTGTAACAAAGGTGATGAACAGTCGCGGCGGTGAGAGATCGACCGCCTCTCACGGCGAGTATTTAGCTGGATGTTTGGGCTTCTGGGCTTATGAATCCCTTGGAACCTGTCTAGTGGAGACTTGCTGCTTCTGCCGATCGTCTTCTGGACGAGAGATTTGGAGAGAGAAGTCCTGAGATGGATTCCGGTGAGATAGCCGGGAGCTTGATGATATGTGTGTTCTTCGGTATTTCCGTGGATGTATCGGAATATGAGAGAATGTGAACTTTTGGTGGAATGTATTTCGGACGTAAGTCAAGTGAATTCCGAACCGTATATTCAGTGAACTGGGAACCGTTGAGTGAATTCCGAACCGTTGGTTAAAATCAATTCCGAACTGAGAGCCTTTTTCCAGTAGGAGGAGGTTCTCTATTTATAGAGCTTGGATACGCCGGGCGATCGCCTTTTCTGCATTATAATAATCGGGCGATCGTCTTTTAGCACATGGGCCTGTCCCTTCAACGTCTGCAGGAAATCCGGCGATCAGTATGCGGTCGATGGGGAGCTTACACGCGTCTGAGTTGCCGCGGGTGGTCCCACCGACAACTTTCGGCGCGCATCTTTGGTAGGTGAGGTAGGTGACAGTGTGGTCAAATGTCTTGTCTGCCGGCAAAGATCTTATCTGCTGGCGAAGATCTCGTCAGCGCCTTTGGTGGATCTGCACGTGGGTGCTTTCCTGAGATCCAGTCCTTGATGGTTTTGACGGGCGATCGTCTCTGCTCGGGGCGCAGGTCGATTGCCCTTAGCCGGTTAGTAGAGCAGATCGCCAGCTGCCAAAGGGCGATCGCCCTGGGAGTCGATCGCTAGGTACCTGATGGTGGTTTGATATCTTCGACTTGGCGAGCTAGTCAGGGTTTGACTGGAGTTGACTTGGTCGCTCGGCCTTATAGTCGATCGCCCGTCGGGATGAATAAATCGTGACACAACAACATGCTTTAAAAATCATTGATTGTGACCGTTTACATTGTCATTGAAAATCCAACAAGACTAACTTCCTCTTGTTTATATCTTGTAGATGGCACAAAGCTCCAATAGTGACCCGGTGTTCGAAATCCTTGACCATGCTGGTAAGGAGTACCATAAGTGGGTTTCAGACGTTCGCTTGGTAAGAGATTTATTACCACAATCTTTTCCTCTAATGAGCTTGCCTCAGGGGCCGAGCGACTAAACCAAGACTAATGCATTGATATACTTGCGTAGACATATACATCCATTGTTGAAAAATATTATATGAATTTACAAACTTCTAAAGAACTACGGGATACATTTGAACAACGTTTTACTAATGTGCGTGATTATCACTTTCCTGAATTGCAACTTCAATGGGAGCAAACGGTTCTTGGATTATGCGAATGTGTTTGCTATATTTTTAACTATCAGCAAGTGTATGGAGTAGATATAGAAAGTGGCGAGCAAGGTCCCATCCCTTAAAATCTGACCATTCGTACTCTGCAAACCCTATTTCGCCGCCCAAGTATAAAAGGACTGTATCTGCCATTAGAGACTCTTTACGCTTTCTGCAATTACAAGAGATCTCAAGCAAACAGCCTACATATTTTCTGCATATTCACTGCGAATTTCTACTGTTTTCTTCTACCTTCGTTTTAAGAAACCATCCATGGCTACTCCATCTTCATCCCCCGTTCTGAAGAAAACTTCCAGCATCATTGATGGCCGGATCTTCTCTAAACCAGTCATCATCGAGCGTATCATCTCTGAAATCAACGACACTGAACCGATGGAGTATATCATTACTCGTCTTGAACAACAAGGACTCTATCGCTTTGGAAGCAAAATCGCCGACAAATACGACGCTCATCTAGTTGAGGAATTCTACCTCAACGCTGCCGTTCGTTTTCTGTCACTAGCCCAGGGAGGACATGTTGCTGACATCACCGCAACAGTCCAAGGAGTGCGAGTCTGCATCAATCGTGATTTACTTCAGAAAATCTACAGGCTGCCCGCCGACGGCCTGACCATGGACCAGCTTGAGACGTTTGGGTCTCAAGACCTGATTACCAAGTTTTATGGACTATTTACCGGGTCCAAAGTGGTTGATATGGTGACAACCACCTGCCACAAGAAAAATTTTCTTCTTCATTTAGTTTATCTGCACGATTTACATTCGGGATAATTGAAAATCGAACCGGTGCGTTCGAAATGTGCACGAATCTTAGGTTCAGAATGATGGTCGCTATTTTGACCTGTGAAAAGGTCAACTGGTGTCAAATCATTTTGAAACGACTTCAAGAAGAGGTGTGCAAACCGGCCACCCAAAAGAAATCATTTGGTTTAATGCTAAACTACATTCTGACGAGGTGCGGAGTCCAGCAATCCGCCGATGCCAAGAAAAAGCGACTCACGGATATATTTAGGAGGCGTCAAACCCTCTGCCTATAACCAAAGCACAATGCATGCCAATCACCCGAGAACCAGGCACATGCCTATTTCTGACAACCCCAGAGACGAAACCGTGAAGGTCCCTGAATTGGAATCTTCAAAGAAGAAGCGCAAGCGTTCTCACAGCAAGAAGCACTCTGCTGATGAGAAGTCGAAGAAGAGACTCCGGAGGCTCTCAAAAATCAAAGCCAAACACTCCGAGGATGTCTCGCCCGTGGCGCAACCCACTGAAGAACCCCAGGGCCCAACCCCTGCGGAAGAGGTGTCTCCTACTGCATCGACAGTAGATCCCGAGCCTTCGGCGGCTACGACGGATGTAGAGACATATGCCAACATTCAAGACGTTAGCACGTCGGCTGCCCATTCGGAGCCAAAAGCTACTTCTCCTCTACGGGATTCCACACCCGTGCAGGATCCAATTTCCTTCGGGGCACCATCCCCTGCAAGGAGTCCATCTTCCGTACAGGATCCCACACCTGTACCGGAATCCCTCGAAACAGCGTCTCCAGACGTGATTCGAAGTCCCTCCCCAGACTCAATTATAAATCAAACACTTCTTTCAGTACAAATTGAACAGGCGTACGAAAGATTTCTGCAATGGAAAAGCTTTAGGCTAGCTCGCATTTACGACACCTGTACAACCTGGAGCGAATGGAGCCACGAAGAGCGATTTGTCTCCGAAGTAACAGACTCAACTGAAATTGAGGCCCTGCTACGATGGGACAACGCTTCTTGCAAAGATCTCATTGAAAGCCACCTGCTGCACAAATCCGACGCCAGAAGAAAAGGAAAGAAGAAGTCAGAGGACTCTCCCATCAATCCAAAAGCCGACGACGACCTTGACTCAGACGATGACGACAATGCTCTTCAAGCAGGTCTGAGAATGAGCCGTGAAGAGGCTGAAGCCCAAGCCTTCTCTCCACCCAGAAAAGACGAAGGGCCATCTACCCAAGCTAATCCACCTTCGCCACAGCCGGAGAACATTCCCGACCAGGAGGAATCAGTCCCTCCAGTCGAGGAAGATCAAGAAATTTTGGAACAGGCACCCGAGCCTGTTGCGACCGAAGAAGCCATTCCTGCAAGGCAACAGGAGGATTCAGTCCCTCCTGCATCCACATCTGCCGCAGAACCTTCGCCACAGGACGCTTCTGAACCAACTGTCGCCATTCCACAAGAAGCTTCTCCCGCCCCTGCAACCTTGGAATCCGAGGACGGTAACGAACCTGAGGATATCCAACCTACTTCACGTCCATCCGTGAACGTAAGGAGGTTGAACTGCACTGAAGACTTCGCCCAGCCTGACTCTCCTATCTCTGCTGCACGCAAAGAGCGCCTGCGAGCTCTTGGCCTTGGTGTATTTATCCAAGATGCGATTAACGCTCTCTCTTAGTAGAAAAGGCCTTTGAGCTGGATGCACACCTCTGCAGTTGAAGAAATGACAACTCTTCAACACAAAGTATCTCGAGTTGTCGACGCATTCATCATCTTGCCAGAAGTGTTCAAGCAAGCCTTGAAGATTATGGAGGATAAACAAGCGCAACTGCTGAAGGAGGAAGCTTCAAAGACAAGAATTGCTGAAGCCAAGACAGCCTGTGCAATGATAGAGAACAGCTCTCAGCTGCGTGCGCATGACAAATCCATTCAAGAGATGTCGCAGACTATTTCCTCCCTCGTTGAAAGAATAAACAGCATCGAGACCAAACAGGACGCCGCTCTTGAAATCCTGCAGAGTCTTGATGAAGCCAAAAAGGGGGAAGAAGCACGAGAAGCTGCAAGGAGAATAAGACTGCAACAGGAAAGGGAATTTGAGGCTGCTCAGAGCGATATCATTCTTGAATTGAACAAGCTAGCACCTCAACCCCAAAGCTTTAGAATTTCAGGCTCCAGACCAGAATTCCATGACCCAAATGTCCCTTGGCAAAATCTTGTTCAAAGACCTTCGGAAATACGTCTGCCAACCAACCGCAACCCAACTGCCGAAGAAGTGAAGAACTGGAGGAAGAATGAACTGATGAGATATTTTGTCAGACTCATCAGGGAATCCGCCATCTTCAAAAATTATAAAACATTGGCGGAAGCGGCAGACAAGTTTTCAAAGATGCTCGAAGAAGGTAAACTCCCTCTCCAAATTGAAATGAAATCAAAACATAGAAGAGGAGATTGGGTCACCCATCCAGAGGATTGGATACTTGCCTTTGATCGTTCATATGAAGGAAGAGCGATTTACCAGGAACGAGGCAATGATTCACTTCAAAACTGGTGGCGCGGCACCGAGTATGAGCCAGGAAAGATACCATGGAGGCATGCGGATCAAAGATAAAAAGCTGAAATTTATGTATATTAGTTTTGTTTTTGTAATTTCCATTCAACACAAACTTTGTACTCAATCTTTTTGAATATCAATAAAACAGTTTGTTTGTCTTGAAAGATTACAACTCGTAATCTACTGTGTTAATGTATGATTATTTAAAATTGTTTGATAAGAATCTCAAGTTAGATAAACTTGATTGAAAAATTAAGCATGCGAACTAGTCTACGAGCAGTTCATAGTTTGATTGTAAACTTAGAATACATTGTAAGATTGTGCTGCGTGCCAATCATAGGCTTAAGTTGTAATAAATCTCAAATCAGTATCGAACATGCTGCGAGCGGTTCATTATTGTAGTGTCACTAAGTCGGACCTATTGACAAGAGACCAAGAAATGCCGGAAGTCATCGAAGAAGAATGCTTCATGAGGAAGGTTTTGGCATCATCAAGAAGACTCGAAGAGTTTAAGTTAAGTCTTGGCAAATTGTCAAAAGGGGAAATTGTTAGGAAAAACAAACACCTGTATCGATTCGTAGGGATACCCGATCCTGTATCGATTGTTATTTGTTATTGAGAAGGTTTTGACATATATGCCAAATACGGTAAAGGAAAGCGTATCTAGGATTCAAGGATTTATCATGTATCGAAGACCGACCTCGAATCGGCATAAGTGAAGCTCATCGATGCTGACAAGAAGACTTGTAATAGATCAAGTATGGAAAAGCTGTCTCGATGCCCTAAATACAGATCTCCTTCCATACGATTCACAAAAGGACAAAGAAGAACACAAGTCAAGTTCCGTTGAACAAAGAAGTATTTAAATACTCAAGGATAAAGTATTTAAATCTTGTCGATCTTCAGATCTTGAGAATCCGCGAAATCCGGATCATGTCATATTCCGTTGAAGGAAATCTTATTCAAACGGACATCTCAACGGATACTTTCTTGAGAGGCTATATATATCCTTGAAGACATTGAAGATCGATTACAACAACAAGTTACCAACGAATTACGAATCAAAGTAACTCTCAAAGTTGTCAAGTTATCATCGAGCAAACATATCTCCAAAGCATATCGCAAGTTAAAACGAAAGAGATATACGGTGCTCAAACATCGAGAATGACTATCATCGGATCTTGATATTCAAAGTGTTGTTCTTACAGTTACCTAACCTTTTACCTCTGTGTAAAAACCGAGCTCTGTGTGAACTCAACAAGTTATTCTGACCTGTGTGGGACGAATAAGGACGAAGCTTTGGAACTGTGTGTGAAGAAGCTAGTCAAGAAGGAAGCTTTAACCAATCTGTGTGAACGGTTGAAAGCGACACTCTTTGTATCTATCTGTGTGAACGATACAAGGATAGGTTTGTTTATAATTACGTAGTTGTGTACGCAGTAATTATATAATAAACTTTTTACTCCTGTGTGGAGGACTAGTGGACGTAGAGGGGTTTACCTCGAACCACTTAAATTACTGTGTCATTTACCTTCAGCTTTTACTGTTTGAAATTACTGTGATATATTAAGTATACACCTAATACTCTGTTGCTGTATCCACGTCAACTAACTGTATCCAAGACTTCCGCTACGCACTCAGATTTAGATTCCATACAGTTTGTTGTTTAAACGATTTCCCAAACTGTATCCAGTATACTTAAGTGGCCAACAGGCCCATATGTAAGTGTGCCGCGGCCCATGGTACAGAAAGGATTTCGTCCGGTTCAGTTTAGGCGTGTGTCGCGGCTTGTTCTTAGTGTGCCACGGCTCAGCACTTACATTCTGCGGACCGTAGTACAACAAGTTGGGTGCAGATTAGAGTTTATGCGTGTCGCGGCCTGTACTTAGTGTGCCGCGGCCCTAACTGGGAATTGGCCCTGGAGTGATTCCTGTGAAGATTTTTCAACTGTAATCAAAGAAAACACGTGAGAAAAGCACAGTAAAGTGAAAATGCCGAAAAATATACTCCTAAATGGAAAAACAATGAAAAATAAAATCTACTACTACTACTCGGGTTGACGAGAAGCGCTAAGTTTATAGTCTTCAGCCAAACCTTTTGAAAATCAATTTGCTTTTCTCAAACACCATTTGGACTCCGCAAAGTCCATCGAACTGCTATTACGTATTTTAAAATTTTGACCATTAGTTTTTAACCGTTTGACTTTTGGTTTGGACATTCAACGTTCTTTACAAAAATACTTGAACCATAGTAACTTCCCAAAACACCCATGGTGCAAATGACTTGGCAACCGTTTCACTTCCGGCTTAGTTTTCTTTTCAACGGACGAATTTACGGCGGCATTAGAATTTTTTAGTGGTGGGCGAACAGAGGATGAAGACAACACATCCAAATGCCTAAGATACGCGACTCGTTCTAGATTTTTCTTAGATGTCAGAGCAACTAAAACATATTCTGAACATTCCGACAGAGAACTCTCTCGGTGTGTGTCTTTCAAAAAAATATCTAAGCTTTCAATTTGAGAACACTTATCGACATCGCTTGGATACGGGAGAGATCGAAACACTTTGAATGTTACTTGTTCATTTTGAACCCGAAGCATTAATTCACCCTCCTGAACATCAATAAGGGTTCTACCTGACCACACTGTCGTGACGCGTGAAAATTAGTTATTTATATTTTCCTCGTCTTACTTCTACTAACTAGTAGTATCGGCAAGTAAGGGTCGATCCCACGGAGAACGGTAAATCAATTATACTAATTAAGGATTAAGTACTTAGTGCAATAAAATAAAAAGAAAGAGGGGGGGTTTGTTTCTGATCTTAACTAAAATAAATTGCGTAAGATAAAATAAACAAAAGAAATAAAAAGTTGAAAATATCAATTGAGGAATAATCTAGTCCTTAGCTCTGTTATCCACCGTTTCGAATTAATTCAAGTTTCAATGCAGCGCTTATCTCTTCTCTAATCTCATGAACTCCTATTCCGAAGCCAACAACAATCTATGTTGACCCCAATTATATTTTAAGTTTATTCAATTAAAACAAGCTCTTTAATCGAACCTATCTATGCGGTGGATTCAAAACAAGCTCTTCAAATCTCGCTCGCTAGATGGATTAAAAACCAAAATAATGGAATAGGCAAGATATTAAGTTCATAAGCTCAACTTAAGGGATCTCGATTTTGTGTTACTCAATTGGGAAAAAATCAATTATTTGCTACTTGTGAAATTAAAATTTCAACAATTATGGATTACAACTCAATTTCTAGCATAAGACATAAAACTCCTAATCTAGTTGGCCAAACCAAATCAAGAAATTAAATGGCATAGTTGTGAATTCAATAACACAAAAGTAATTCAAGAGAATTCGAGTTGAGAATACGCTACGGGATTAAAACATGAATAATTCGAATACGGTTTCAAACTTCACTAAGAACTAGAATAGAAAACTAGCCGGGCATGTTGGCTATAGAAAACAGGAAATTAATAATAGACATGAGAAGAAAGAAATTCAAACGATGTAGTCTTCTTCTTCGCATGTCGAAATCGGATCGGTTGCTCAGGCGAGAATTGGGTTCGGTCTTCCTCTTTTTGCTTCTGCTCCAGCTGTCCGTATGATGATAAAAGATGAAAATAATTCCAGCCCTCCTCTCCTTTTATAATAATTCTTTATCTCTTAGTTTTCTTCTTTAATTGGATCTCATTCCTTCTTATCCTTCTTGAGTTTTGATTTCCTTGGAGTCTTTCTTCCCAATTCTAGTCCAATTCATTTTCCCAGCCTAGGGATAGATTTATTGCCTTGTGGAACTGATTGGGGCGGTTTGGAGTCGTTTCTTGGGCCCCAAGCAAGATTATTTTCGAAACAGGACTGACACTGGGTCACCGAACTGACACTGGACCACACAGTGTCGCGCGACATTTTCTACATATAAGCCCAAATCACCTTGGCTTGGTCCGTTTGATGATCCAAATTATTCCTTAAACTTAAAAACTCCATCAAACACCTAAATTAAACAACAAATTGCCAAGGAAGTAAATTGCATCCAAAATATAAATAGATAGAAAATAACCAAGTGTGCCAACATAAAATTCATTAAAACCTTATAATTAACAATGATTTTAGCACACTATTTTCGTTCTATCAAATCTCCCCAAACTTAAACTAATGCTTGTCCTCAAGCATAATTCGAGTGAAAGAATTTCAAGAAGCATGTATTGAAAAATCCAAGATGATAGCCATATTCAAGGGAGAATAAATAATCATGAACAAGTAAGAAGAAAATTAAAGCACCTCAACCAATCTCAAGATCTTCATTGGCATCAAGTGAGAAAAAATTCGATGGCCTCACAAGGGGTCACTCTCGCTCAAGTAGATATAGGGATTATTAAGCAATCACTCACGTCAAAACATGGTGTGTCATTACCACATACTCGCACAAAAATCAAATCTCCACTACTTAGATGAACTCATGCATATAATCAAAAGGGCTTTTATGGTTGTAGCGGGGCTTTAGGTATGGGTAGGATAAAAAGGATAAATAAAGGATTCCTTGTCGAGACTAATCATGAAATTAAGCGCATAACAAATCCTACAAGCAATGAATCACCGTCCTTCCTTTCGCACCCTTTTAGACACACGTAATCGCATAGCCACGAAAGATTAGTTGAGGTCAGTGGCTTAACAACATTTGAGGGGGTATTTTTTCGGCCGCCCCCTATTTTTTTTTTTTTTGGTTTCAGTCTTATAATTTTATCTTAATTTTAGCACTTTTTTTCTTTTCACTTCACCACCCACTTTTTGATAATTTCTCGTCCTTCCCTCGACTTGTTATACACCTAATTCACAACCAAATCTTGACCAAGGGTTCAAACGGATGAATTTTCACCAAAAATAGATAATGGCTAATAAAATGTGCTGGATCAAAGAATAAGGCTTAGGTCCAAATGGGCTTCTAATGGCAATTATGTCGAGGTGAAAAAATATAAGCCAAGTGGGTTATTCCTAATTTGCCTTTATCACTTTACTGCATGAGAACACTAACATAGTCTTGACATGAATAATTGATTAAGTTCTAGTATGAACACAACATGTTCGACCTCACAAGAAGAAATAGTGAGCATGTATATGTATAATTATTTATATATGTGTGTATTTTGCTCTACGGCTCAAAACTCACGAATAAAAAGGGCTTGTGGCATGAATTCCTCACACTTTTATCCAAATCCAAAATCAAGACTAGTGAACTACCCTAATTAAAATCAAACTAGTCAATCATACCCATCTCCTATGTCAGGCCATACTTAAATCCCCAATACACGAACTTGTTTCAATCACACAAATTTAGCTAAGGACGCAAATTTAAATTCATCACAATTCTCAATTCAATTAATCATTCCGAATCCAATTTCCCCAAACTTAAAATTAAGTACACAACTCCAAATAAAAGAAGGAAAAGAAGAAGAAAAATAAAGGATAGTGAAAAGTCTAGAGTAGGAATCACCGGGCTAATGAGGGAAAAGGGCTTCCAGCTGCTCGGTCAAATGATCCACCTTGGTTTGAAGTGCGCTCTCTTGCTCGGCCTCGGCCTCATTTTCTTGCTCGGCCGTAAGTTGTGGGTCGTCCATTGGTTTGCAATCGGTCGGCGATGTGTGGTGTTTTGGCTGCAGAAGAGAGGGGAACGGAGGCTAGATTTCTGACACTGAGCGAGGGTGAGGGTATAGAAAGAAGGGAGAAAGGGACGGTATTTAAGGATAAAGTAAATAACTAATAATAATAATAATAATAAAGGTAACAACTAAGTAGTGGAAAAATAATAAAGAAAATAAAATTTTAAAGGAAATAAGCAATTAAGAAAATTAAAAGAGGGGCAGAATAATATTCTAATTTATAAGAAAAGATTACTGGAAAAAAAACTGACTCCTAGCAAGCAAATAAAAAAATAAAGAAGAGAAAAAAATTGCGAAAATAAAAAAAAAATTGGGTTGCCTCCCAACAAGCGCCTTTTTTTTACGTCGTTGGCTCGACGAAGAACTTCCCTTTTTAGTGAACACACCAATGAGGTTTTGGTATGGGTCTCAATAAATGTATGACTGATGACTCCTCTTCTTGAACCACACTAAACTTTCTCGGAGTGTTTATTGAAAACTTTCCTCCCTTGCGATGCTCATCGAAGGCTAACTCTGGTTCACTTTTTCCATATAATTCCTCATATATTGGCTGTAATTCTCTTTGCAGCTCTGCAAAACTATTTTCTTTATCAGCCTCCAAATTTTTAGTAAGCACCACTTCGAGTCTACCCCTGCAATGCAACTCAAACACTTCCTCGACAAGAGGGTCAATCACGCTTAATGCAAAGATAGAGCAATCTTCCTCAGGAAATTTCAAAGCATCATAAATATTAAACCGTATGATTTGTTCATCAAATTCCATCGTGAGGGATCCTTCACGAACATCTATTTTGGTATTGGCCGTATTTAAAAATGGCCTTCCTAACAAAATAGGTGTTGAATTTGATGACTCATGTTGCATATCGAGAACGTAGAAGTCAGCTGGAAATACGAGCTTATTGACTTGGACAAGAACATCCTCAATTACCCCTTTGGGATACACAAGGCTACGATCCGCCAATTGTATAATTATCTTTGTTTCTCGAAGAGGTCCTATATTTAAAGAGGTTTATATAGATCGTGGCATAACATTTATTGATGCTCCCAAATCTAGCATAGCTCGTTCAAAACCTATATTTCCAATCCGACAAGAAATAGCAAACATACCTGGATCTTCCCGTTTTTGTGGCAATTTCTTTTGGAATACAGCGGACACATTTTCTCCCATTACTACATTCCCATTCCCTTTTAATCTCCGCTTGTTGGTGCATAAGTCCTTAAGGAATTTTGCGTATTTTGGAATTTGTTGAACTGCGTCGAGTAAGGGAATGTTGATCTCAACCTTTCGGAATACGTCTAGGATTTGCTTCTCTTTATTCACGATCGCTGCCTTTTTGATCCTAGATGGAAAAGGTAACTCGTTAGCCTCAAAAGGAGCAGTTTTATAAGAATTTACCTTGCTGCCCGTGATTACGCCTTTGAGTCTTGATTGACCTTGGGTGTTCCAGTGTTGATCTGTTCAGTGGATTTTTCCTCCTCGTTTTCAGCTTCCTCCACCTTATTAGGCTCCTTAAGCTACTTCCCACTCCTTAGAGTTACAGCACTCACGTTTCATAGGTTCGGCTCAGGTTGGGATGGTAATTTCCTACTATTTTGGCTCTCCATGCGGCTCACAGTGGTGGCTAGTTGACTCATTTAATTTTCGAGAATTTTGACACTCGATTTAGTCTCGTGCTAGAATTGCATAGTGTTTGCCACAAGGGTCTTCATCATTTCCTCCAAAGATGGTGTCGAATTTTCGGTGGGTTGCTTGTAGAATTGTCCCCTATTTTGTGGAGGCGCCTCTTGCTGGTTTTTCCATCGAAAGTTAGGGTGATCCCTCCATCCTGGGTTGTATGTGTTTGAGTACAGATCGTTCTTCCTCCCATAGGAATTTTCGATTCCAATTGCATTGGCGTGTGCCTCAATTTCATCAAGCAAAATCCGACAATTCTCCATTGTATGCTCCGTGGTTTTTCAAAGACGACAGGGTACGACCGGCGTGCTAGTACCTACAACAATTTTTCTAACAAGAGTAGTTAGCTCATTCAATTTTTCCTCAAGGGAAGAGTCATGCATCTCCTTCACCATCCTGATCGGTGCATCATGACATCCAAATTATTGTGAATTGGCCGCCATGTTGGATATGAGAGCCATTGCGGCCGTGGGAGTTTTGTCCACTAGGGCTTCTCCACTTGCCGCATCTATCGTGTTTCACTCCATGGGATTAAGTCCTTCGTAAAAATATTGAATAAGGAGCTGCTCGCTAATTTGATGTTGTGGGAATCGAGATACCAATTGTTGGAATCGTTCCCAATATTCATGCAACGTTTTGCCGTTCATTTGCCTTGAATCACATATCTCCTTCCTTAGGTTGGCTGCTCGAGAGGCTGGAAAATACTTTTGTAGAAATAAAATCTCCATCTCGTTCCACGTTGTGATGGTGGCCGACGGTAAATAAAATAACCAATCCTTAGTCGAATCTTTTAATGAGAATGGGAAGGCTCTAAGTTTGATTTGTTCTTCGGTGACACCGTTCGGCTTCATGCTTGAACAAACGACATGGAATTCCTTGAGATGTTTGTGCGGATCCTCTCCTGATAGACCATGAAATGCAGGTAGCAAGTGAATCAATCCCGACTTCAATTCAAAGGTGGTGGTGTTGTCAATAGCTGGGATCGTGATGCACGGTGGTTGTTGAGGTAGCTCTGGGTTGGCTAATTGCTTTAGCGTCTTTTCGGCATTATTTGCCATGACTCAATTTCGTCCTCCGACTCAACTGCGTGATGTTTCGAAAGAAAATGGTAAGTGCCCGAGTGCTTCTTTGGTTTCTTTTGCTTTCCACTTTGAAAACACGATCTCGCTTGGTGATTTTTCGAAGATATTGTAAATTCTTATCTCCACGTGACCTTGTATTCATGCAAAACTAAAACAAAATGGATTAGTGCACAACTGAAAATTATAATAAATTTCCTTGAACTGACACTGGGTCACCCAATGTCGAAGTCGCAGAAAGTTTTTTAACCCAAAATAAGTAAAATTAATTTAACACCGTTCCCCGGCAACGGCGCCAAAATTTTGACCATGTTGTCGTGACGCGTCGAAATTAGTTATTTATATTTTCCTCGTCTTACTTATACTAACTAGTAGTATCGACAAGTAAGGGTCGATCCCACGGAGAACGATAAATCAATTATACTAATTAAGGATTAAGTACTTAGTGCAATAAAATAAAACGAAAGGGGGGGGGGGTTTGTTTCTGATCTTAACTAAAATAAATTGTGTAAGATAAAATAAAATAAACAAAGGAAATAAAAAGTTGAAAATATCAATTGAGGAATAATTTAGTCCTTAGCTCCGTTATCCACCGTTTCGAATTAATTCAAGTTTCAATGCAGCGCTTATCTCGTCTATAATCTCATGAACTCCTATTCCGAAGCCAACAATAAGCTCTGTTGACCCCAATTATTTCTTAAGTTTATTCAATTAAAACAAGCTCTTTAATCGAACCTATGTATGCAGTGGATTCAAAATAAGCTCTTCAAATCTCGCTCGCTAGATGCATTAAAAACCAAAATAATAGAATAGGCAAGATATTAAGTTCATAATCCCGACTTAAGAGATCTCGATTTTGTGTTACTCAATTGGGAAAAATCAATTGTTTACTACTTGTGAAATTAAAATTGCAACAATTATGGATTACAACTCAATTTCTAGCATAAGACATAAAACTCCTAATATAGTTGGCCAAACCAAATCAAGAAATTAAATGGCATAGTCGCGAATTCAATAACACAAAAGTAATTCAAGAGAATTCGAGTTGAGAGTACGCTGCGGGACTAAAACATGAATAATTCAAATACGGTTTCAAACTTCACTAAGAACTAGAATAGAAAATTAGTCGGACATGTTGGCTTTAGAAAACAGCAAATTAATAAAAGACATGAGAAGAAAGAAATTCAAACGGTGTAGTCTTCTTCTTCGCACATCGGAATCGGCTCGGTTGCTCCGGCGAGAATTTGGTTCGGTCGTCCCCTTTTTCTTCTTCTGCTCCAGCCGTAAAAATTGGGTGATCAAAGATGATAATAATTCCAGCCCTCCTCTCCTTTTATATTTATTCCTTATCTCCTAGTTTCCTTCTTTAATTAGAACTCCTTCCGTCTTGAGTTTTAATTTCCTTGGAGTCTTTCTTCCCAAATCTATTCCAATTCCTTTTTCCAGCCTATGGACCGATTTATTGCCTTGTGGAACTGATTGGGCGATTTTTGAGTCGTTTCTTAGGCCCCAAGTAAGATTATTTTCAAAACAGGACTGACACTGGGTCACCGAACTGACACTGGGCCACCCAGTGTCGTGCGACATTTTCTTCATTTAAGCCCAAATCACCTTGGCTTGGTCCGTTTGATGATCCAAATCTTTCCTTAAGCTTAAAAACTCCATCAAACACCTAAATTAAACAACAAATTACCAAGTGAAGTATATTACATCCAAAATAAAAATATATGGAAAATAACCAAGTGTCCCGACATAAAATTCATTAAAACAATATAATTAACAATGATTTTAGCACACTATTTTCGTTCTATCACTACCAGTAGCTAAAAACAGTCTACCCAAAATAATCGGAATCTCATGATCTTCTTCCATATGGAGCACAATAAAATCAGAAGGGAAAATAAATTTATCAACCCTGACCAGGACATCTTCTATCACCCATCTAGGATACTTGATGGATCTATCTGCTAGTTGTAAATAGATCGTAGTAGGCTTGGCCTCCCAATACCTAGTTTCTTGAAAATAGAGAGAGGCATAAGATTAATACTGGCGCCAAGATCACATAAAGCTCTATCAAAAGACGAGTTTCCAATAGTGCAAGGTATAGTGAAGCTTCTGGATCTTTCAATTTAGGTGGGAGCTTTTACGCAAAATAGCGTTGCACTCTTGATTAGTTCCACCATTTCATATTCTTCGAGCTTTCTTTTGTTAGATAAAATCTCCTTCATAAATCTCACATAGCTCGGCATTTGTTCCAGAGCGTCCGCAAAAGGAATGTTAATATGGAGGTTTTTAAACACATCTAAAAATTTTGAAGATTATTTATCTAACTTCTGCTTTTGCAGTCACTGCGGATGCGAGATGGGTGGCACATAGGCTATCGGGTTGTCTGGAAACAATTTCAAATTTTGTGATTCTCCTAATGCCGAGTTTTTATTCTCCTCATCTTCAACTCTTACTTTGTTTTTCCCGGGCTGCTCACACACTTCCCTCCCACTTCTCAAGCCAATGGCATTAATACTCTCTCTGGGGTTCGT
Organism: Orobanche coerulescens; assembly: GCA_033398695.1. Classification (NCBI taxonomy): domain Eukaryota; kingdom Viridiplantae; phylum Streptophyta; class Magnoliopsida; order Lamiales; family Orobanchaceae; genus Orobanche; species Orobanche coerulescens. Next base: position 121,603,177 of record CM065807.1, on the reverse strand, counting down.
CTCAGTTGTACTTGGCAAAGTACCCTGAGGTCGGGCTATTAACAAATTTGCTATTTGACACATTTTGACTTCCAAATTGCGAATAGAGGCAGAATGGTTTTGCAAAGTTGTTTTCATACGGGTCATGAACTGACTCGTATTTGCTGCTAATTTCGCCATTGCCTCCTCTAGAGAGATTTTTTGAGTGGGAGGAGGTTGCTGTTGGTGTTCAGCATACTGAGGTTGGTTTAATTTTTGTCCGTTTTTACACGAAAAGTTAGGGTCATTTCGCCACCCCAGATTATATGTGTTGGAATACGGATTATTTTGGGAATAAGAGTTATTTTGAGGATACGCATTATTTTGCCGAATTCCATTTCCAACAAATTGAGCTTGCTCCATCCGAGCTTGGTCGAATGGATTTGCCGTTTGGAATTCTACACTCGAATGCGGACTGCTGCACCACTCACATGACTCAATATTACTAGCAGATTGAGAATGTGAAAAAGATTGTAATTGTTGGGTAAGTGCCGCGACTTGGGCAAAAAGCGTCGAGATAGGATCGTTGCTAGAGACTTCCATAGCTCGTTTTGAATTTGTACATTAGGAAGGCCATTGATACACGTTCGCGGCCATTGCCTCTAACAATGCGTGGGCTTGAACCATGGTTTTACCCATCAAGGCTCCCCCAGCTGCTGCATCAACTAAAGTTCGAGTAGATGCGCATAAGCCATTATAGAAAGTTTGAATTTGTAGCCAGTCAGGGAGGCCATGATGAGGACACTTCCTCATAAGATCCTTATACCCTTCCCAAGCCTCATGGAGCGACTCCACCTCAAACTGCCTAAAAGTGGTAATTTCATTCCTTAGCCTTGCGGTTTTGGCAGGTGGAAAGAATTTGGCTAGGAAAGCTTGTGCCAATTGAGCCAAGGTCGTGATAGAACCCGGTGGAAGAGAGTTTACCCAAATTTTTGCTTTATCCCAGAGAGAGAATGGGAAAAGCCACAAACGAATGGCATCATCGGTGACTCCATTAGTTTTAAAATTATCACAAATTTCAAGAAAACAAGAGATGTGCGCATTAGGATCATCATCTGCCAACCCGCAGAACTGACTACCTTGGACCATTTGGATGACGACCGGTTTAATCTCGAAAGTATTTGCTTGAACAGTTGGGCGTGTGATCCCCGAATGATTGACATTTATTTGAGGAATAGCGTAATCACGAAGAGCCAAAACTGGCGGAGTGACATTGTTGTTATTTGGATCGATATTATGCTCCATAGTGATTGGAACTGTAATTATACGTTTTTCTTCGCGGAATTTCCTAAAGGTGTATTCTATTTCGGGATCAAAAGGGAGTAAGCCTTTTGTTCCAAGTTTTCTCATACACTAGTAAGAAACCCTTCGAAGAAAAATCTACGTCCGAATCAAGTAAAAAAAACAGAAAAAAAAATGAAAAAAAGAATGTCCAAAGTAATACCAAAAATGCTAAAATTGATATTAGTTAATAAACAGTCCCGGAAACGGCGCCAAAAACTTGTTATAAAAATAGCGAATGCAAGCACACGTTATCGTACAAGTAATAAAGTGAAAAGTAGAGTATTGTTCCCACAAGGACTGTCTAACTAAGTAACACTTTATTTGTCATCTTCAATATTATTTGGACGATATAATAATTGGTTTGGTTTCGCAAGAAAATAAATAAAATAAATAAAGCTTGTAAAGTGCAGATTAATGAATAATAAACGCTACGTTCTAAAGAGAGAGTTTGTTGGTTTTAAATGCGTCTAGGGTCGAGAATCCACCACAGTTATTCAGAATTGATTTGCTCGAGTTCTAAAGATGATTATCGAGTTGGATGAAAGTCTAGATTATCTAGTTTAATCCCATCGCCCCTCCCGAGGTGGCTAGAATATACCAAGAACTAGCAAATCACTATATTCCTATGTGACTTGTTTCATTCAAGGCCTAAAAAAACACTTATAATCTAATTTTGACTACAATCGCCTTGAGGGTATATTCCTATCCCACAATAACCAATTGGTTTTAATTCCTTATGCCGTTACTTGATTATCCTTTCCCAATTCAAAACAAGTAATTATTTCAGTTCATAAATGGCCAATAAATGAAAAGCATTACGATCAAGAATTAAAACTCAAACAACCACAATAATTTGGAGATATATCAGGAACAAACAATTCCTCATAAATTAGGTTTCATCTCTTCCCTAGAATAAAGGATCTAGCCTAACATGCTAGAACTAATCAACAAAATACAGAAACAAGACATGAGTTTAGAATATTCAAACACTAAGAGAGAATATCTGAATTCGTGCTCGTCCTGTCCAAGTCCTCATCGAAGCCTCTGTCGGATTCCTCCTTGGATGCCTTGATGATTCCTTGAGCTCCTCCTCTTTAACAGTAGGTTTTATATCCCCTCTCCTCTGATGATTTGTTTTTGTCCTTGTCTCGGCTTTTATAGCCCTCTCATGCCTCCAAATCGCATCTATAAAACTAGGTTTTGTTAGACTCCAGAACGGCCAAAATCACGAAGTATCACAGGTTTCCCGCCGCTGCAGCCCGCGGCCCGGAGTAAGTGTGCCGCAGCCCTAATCACACCGCTGCCCAGTTCTGAGCGAAAATTCATTACGGGCCGCAGCCCGTAGTAAGTGTGCCGCGGCCCCAGGTACAGATTGTGCCGGTTTATATGTGTTGTGTCTGCGATGCGGCCTAGCTTCGTGTGATGCGTCCCTCTACAGAAAAATATCATTTTTGGCCTGTTTTTCTTCGTTCAAGCTCCACGACTCCAATTTCCTTCAAAATATGTAAATATAATGCATTAGGAGCTCATTTACGTAGAATTAAATCAAAATAGAGATAAAATAATGACAATAAAGCGTATAAAACTAGCACGTAACAAATACCCCCAAACTTAACCCTTTGCTTGTCCTCAAGTAAAGTAATACCAAAAATGCTGAAATTGATATTAGTTAATAAACAGTCCCCGGCAACGGCGCTAAAAACTTGTTGTAAAAATAGCGAACGCAAGCGCACATTATCGTACAAGTAATAAAGTGAAAAGTAGAGTATCGTTCCCACGAGGACTGTCTAACTAAGTACCACTTTATTTGTCATCTTCAATATTATTTGGACGATCGAATAATTGGTTTGGTTTTGCAAGAAAATAAATAAAATAAATAAAGGCTGTAAATTGCAGATTAAGGAATAATGAATGCTACGTTCTAAAGAGAGAGTTTGTTGGTTTTAAAAGCGTCTAGGGTTGAGAAATCCACCACAATTATTCAGAATTGATTTGCTCGAGTTCTAAACATGATTATCGAGTTGGATGAAAGTCTAGATTATCTAGTTTAATCGCATCGCCTCTCCCGAGGTCGCTAGAATATACCAAGAACTAGCAAATCATTATATTTCTATGTGACTTGTTTCATTCAAGGCCTAAAAAATCACTTATAATCTAATTTTGACTACAATCGCCTTGAGGGTATATTCATATCCCACAATAACCGATTGGTTTTAATTCCTTATGCCGTTACTTGATTATCCTTTCCCAATTCAAAACAAGTAATTATTTTAGTTAATAAATGGCCAATAAATGAAAAGCATTACGATCAAGAATTAAAACTCAAACAACCACAATAATTTAGAGATATGTCAGGAACAAATAATTCCTCATAAATTAGATTTCATCTCTTCCCTAGAACAAAGGATCTAGCCTAACATGCTAGACTTAATTAACAAAATACAGAAATAAGACATGAGTTCAGAATATTCAAACACTAAGAGAGAAGATCTGAATTCATGCTCGTCCTGTCCAAGTCCTCGTCGAAGCCTCCGTCGGATTCCTCCTTGGATGCCTTGATGATTCCTTGAGCTCCTCCTCTTTAACAGTTGGTTTTGTATCCCCTCTCCTCTGATGATTTGTTTTTGTCCTTGTATCGGCTTTTATAGCCCTCTCATGCCTCCAAATCGCGTCCAGAAAACTAGGTTTTGTCAGAATCCAGAACGGCCAAAATCACGAAGTATCACAGGTTTCCCTCCGCTGCGGGCCGCAGCCCGTAGTAAGTGTGTCGCGGCCCTCGATACAGATTGTGCCGGTTGCTATGTTTTGTGTCTGCGGCGCGGCCCAGCTTCGTGTGATGCATCCCTCTACAGAAAAATATCGTTTTGGCCTATTTTTCTTCGTTCAAGCTCCAGGACTCCAATTTCCTTCAAAACATGTAAACATAATGCATTAGGAGCTCATTTACGCAGAATTAATTCAAAATAGAGATAAAATAATGACAATAAAGCGTATAAAAATAGCACGTAACAGTCGCTCTCCTCTCTAACTTGGGCCTTCACGAAGGCCAACTCCGGTTATGTCGGCAATAGCACGAGAAAGCAGGAATATCCAGGTGAGCATCATAAAGCGCATGGACTCGAGCTGTTTAGCGGCCACGGGCAATATTCGGTCTCCATAAGGTCTTTGAACTCGACCCATGAAGCAACATGGTCCTTAGGCTCAACAGCCTCCCACCAGTCAGTAGCGTCCCCAGTGAGAAAGTATTGGGCAATAGGGACCTTGCGATCCTCGGGATAGTTGGTGAGAACAAAGACCTTGGATATCTCCTTGATCCACCCCTCCCAACCAATCGGGTCTGAAGCCCCCGAAAACTGAGGAGGATGCATCTTGATGACATCCAGAAGCCAACGATCTGCTCAGCCCCGAGTAGCATGGGCCGGAGTCGAGTTCTGAACCGCCTGAGCTATCGCAGCAATTTGATTCACCACTTGTTGCATCACAGTTGCAACACCAAGATCGGCCCCACCACCGGTTGCGCCCTATTGAGTATCACTATGGCTCTAATGACCATCAGTACTACAAGCCCCAGAATTGTGTGACGTGGCCGCCTCACTGGCTGCCCCAGGTCCCCAACAGCTGTAATATCCGTAATTTTCCATTTTTAGCAGTTTCCATTTCTTGGTATATGTGTATTTTTATCGACTCGCTTTTAACCGTTTCGACATTTTGAATCTACTTTATTCTTGGAGTTTTTCCATCTGGACGAGTTTTGGTGATGTTTTCACGTAATTTCATTTTATGGCATGTTTTGCCGTATGAACGTTCGATTCTCGTAAAACTCATTCATTTTCATTGTTTCTTGGTTTGTACAAGTTCGTATGGTTGAGTTTGTCATGTTGAGACTTTCGGTTTGTAAATCCGACGTCGTTTCGTGATTTTCGGGCACTTGGGCCATTTTTGTAATTTCCTATAAGTTTTGGGAAATTCATCTCCTTGTTGTATTTTGGATTTCCTCGGTAGTTGGAAGTGCATTTACTGTCGAACACTCAGCTTCATTGTTATGAATACCTCGTATTTACACTTTTGATTCTATCCTCGTGTTGTGGTTCGTCGTTGAATCGTATGCGGGGTGGTGTTGAGCGGGATGCTACGTGCATAACGTACGTTATGCATGATCCATAACGTACGTTATGATCCTTCAATTCAGTACAGACATTTGGTTACGTACGTTAACCAGTATTGGGTTACGTACGTAACCATCATAACGTACGTTAACAGCTTGTGTTAACGTACGTAACGTGTTGTCAGCATTTTTAAACATGACTTAACCTCAGTCAGATTCTTTTCATCCTTCTTCGCCCCTTTTCGCGACGTGAGCGTTCTTGAGCACCTTTGGAGCGATTTTTCCAGAGCTATCCGTGGATTTCCTCTAGAGATTGACTATTGTGTACCAAGGGAGATCAATCTACAACATTATCATCATCCATCCGTCGAATCCAAGGTATTTCCTCAAGAACCCTAACCTTGACGAATTTGGGGGTTTTTCGGGATTCTAGGGATTAATTCAGAATTGTTCAACTATGTTATGATATTCCTTACCGATTGTGGTTAGTGGGTGATTCCAAATCCATTTTCCTTGATTTTAATCCGTGAATTATCAATACGGGGAGATTTTGCGTAAGCCCTCGCCCGTATCGATTGAACATCTATCGCCGTGTATTGTAATCGGGGTTATGAGTGCATTCCATTCGATTATTGATGTCCATTGGGACTGAGTTATGTTAATTCTTCATTTAGGAACCGCCGTTTTCCATTCGGATCGCCTGTAGTCATTTTTCACTTCCGATCCTTCGAAGATGTCACAAAGGCAAGTACTTTACATTTGTTTACATGTTCTAGTATTTGAATTATGGCTATATTTGGTTGTTGTGGGAGGATATGTGTATGTTCACCTAGGGACGGTCCGACGGGGCCTCTAGGGATACGTATTGCCGTGTGTGTGCGTATCACGAACTGTGGTTAACCACCCAGGGATGTCCGACGGGGCTCTGCGGGGTACGGTGGCCGTGAGTCACGTACCAAGGTTAACTTTGAATTGTTTTGGTTGGAGAAAATGTGTTTTGTGCTTGTGCATCGCAAATATTCCGGAATATAAAATATTTTCTAAAATGACTTTTGGCGCATATATTCATCAATGTAGTTCAAATGGATTGTACTTGCACTAGCAGTTGTCGCTAACCCCTTAAATGGGGGAAATACTTTTTGTATTTCAGGTATTGATCGTGGGGACAAGCGAGCACTCGAGCCGTATGAGGATGATGGGCAAGCATGATATTGTCCAGTAGTCAATTCTTGGTGTTTTGTTCTGTCGATTATGGTTGACGTATTGTTTTGGGATTTTTGTATTATAAAATTGGTTTAAGTACTTGAGTACTTCCCATATGAATTGTTGATGTCGTGTTCCCGCTTTGGGAAATGGATTTAATGTCAGGTGTTAATTGTTGGTTTATATTCTTATTATGAATTGTCGTCTTATTGATGGTTGTTTGTCTTTGTCGAATGTCTTGTTTGGTACGTTAGCCTGGTGGATTCCACAGTGTGGGGTCCACGGCGCTGTAATATGCCCTGAATGTCTTGGGGGTGTTACAGAATATGGTATCGGAGATTAGGTTTATGGATACCTAGGTTGTCGGTTATTTGGGTCTAGTTAAGTGTCGTTTTTGGGACAGTATCCCTGCTATGCCATCATCTCAGTACGCCGGTGCTCGTAAGTTTTTCCTAACTTGACTCGTTTTACCGTTCTGTTCTATTCCTGTCTTAGTATCTTGTTACGTTTTGCGTTTGAATTGTACTTACCCGTTACTTCTTCAGAATTCCTGCCGGTAGAGGAAGCGGACGCGGTAGGGGACGTGGCGCAGCTGGTTGGACGGCCATGTCCGATCACTCGGGAACTGACTCGGTGATGCCTTCTTTGTCGAACAGTGTTCCCCTTAGTTCCGGAGGTCAACAGGACGATCTGCCGGCTCATTAATGCACATGAGAATGTTGGAGTGGCTAACATTTTGCAACAAGTAGCGAACAAGATGGCGCTCTCGGCTCGAGCCGTTCTAGCGGCTGAAGCTAATGCCAACCCGGTTCCGCCTCTTGGATCCGGCAATGATAAGTTGCTTCGGGGCGTGATTCGTATCGTCCTCCACGGTTTGATGGTGCTTGAGCCCTTTCGGTTGGGAGAATTGGCTATTCGAGATGGAGAAAGTATTTGAGGCTGCTAATTGTTCCGAGGAGAGGAAAGTACCCATTGCTCAGTACTTCCTCACCAAGGAGGCAGCAACGTGGTGGCAAGCGGTGAACCACGTGACCGGGCAGCTACGTGGGCAGAGTTTCGGGATCTGATGGAAGATGAATTCTGTCCATGGCCAGTGAAAGAGGGGAGGATCCGAGCCTTCTTTAAGGCTAAGCCCCAGGATGTTCCTATTTCTCAAGCTATCAAAGACTACAATCAACAGCTGCATTATGTGAGAAACCAAGTCCGTGATGAGCTTGACAAGATCCGCCACTTTGATATATGGATGAAACCGAGGGTGCACCACTACATGTCTGGCCTGGGGTGCACGACTTTAAAAGAATATCGAGAATAAAGCGATGGCTTATGAGATGTCGTTTTACTGCGACGAAACGGCAACCGTAGGAAAGAAGCGAGAAGACCTGAGTCGATTTTCGGGAGGCAAGTGGAGGGTATCCGAAGGCTCGGTCAGTTTGCGAGTCTTCGGGAGTCGATCGCCGTCGGTTGGGCGAGAAACGGTTCTAGGTGCTCCCTCTTGGTTCCGTTCGTGGTCTACGTGCTTCAGTCGTCAAGGGCCACATGATGAGTGAGTGTGATAGGCCTACGATTCGGTGTCTTGCTTGTGGTCGGATGGGTCATCGTGCTAAGTTGCATGCGGAGGCATCTCGGGCTCCGATTACTCGGATATCTGCCCCGGTGTGGGGAGCGAGTGTTAATCGAGGCAAGCGGTTCCTCGGCCATGTGAGTTTTGGTAGAGGTCGAGGACGTGGACAACCTTCTAGAGGAGCTTCTAGTGCGGGTGCATTCCGCCCGGGTTTATGAGATGAGACGAGCGGGAGACCCGGATGCGGCAGGTGGTGCAGTGCCGTCCACATCCTTGATCATCCTGTTTCCGTATTGTTTGATTCTGGTGCTACGCATTCTTTTATATATATGGATTGTGTGCGTCGTCTGCATGTTGATTGCTTTGTTGCTTGTGAGCCTTTTGTTGTTAAACTTCCTAGTGGGGATAGCATCATGGGGGATCGTGAGGTTAGAGATTTTCCCGTGAGTATCGCGGGAAGGGTTTGGCCTTCTAATCTGATTGCGGTAGATATTAGGGATGAGGAGTTGATTCTGGGTGAGGATTGGCTGGACCGTCATGGGGCGATCATGAATTATAGAACGAGAACCGTTTCGATGTTAGCCTCTGACGGTACCGAGCATTCTTTTGTGGGGCGTAAGCGGAGTAGCCAGAGATTACTGATCAGCGCCTTGAGGGCGGTGAGACTTCTTCGGAGAGGTTGCGCGGGTTATTGGTGTTACACATTGAGATTGGAAGAAAGGGGAGTCGAGCTCTCGTCTATTCGGTAGTGTGTGAGTATCCTGATGTCTTTCCAGATGAGTTGCCGGGTTTGCCGCCGGACCGAGAGGTTCCGTAGATTTAGAGCCGGGGGCAGCCCCGATTTCTAAGACGCCATACCGTATGGCGCCCGCCGAGATGCTGGAGCTGAAGAAACAGTTGGGAGAGTTGCTAGATATGGGATATATTCGACCGAGTGCTTCGCCTTGGGGTGCGCCGGTCCTATTTGTAAAGAAGAAGGATGGGTCACCGTTTGTGTATCGACTACCGAGAGTTGAACAAAGTGACCATCAAAAACAAGTATCCGCTCCCGAGGATTGATGATCTGTTTGATCAGTTGCAAGGGGAAACTGTGTTTTCCAAGATTGATTTGAGATCGGGGTATTATCAGCTCCGAGTGAAGGATACTGATATTCCGAAGACGGCCTTTCGGACGAGATACGGTCACTACGAGTTTGTGGTTATGCCTTTTGGGCTAACCAACGCCCCAGCCGTGTTCATGCAGCTTATGAACAAAGTCTTTATCGAGTACCTCGATAAATGTGTAGTTGTCTTTATCGACGATATTCTGATTTACTCGAGGAGGGAGGAGGAGCATGCCCGTCATTTGCATATCGTGTTAGATATTTTGAGAACTCAGCATCTTTTTGCGAAGTTCTCAAAGTGTGAGTTTTGGTTACGGGAGGTTATGTTTCTCGGTCATGTGATCTCAGCCGAGGGCGTTCGTGTGGACCCACATAAGGTGGAGGCAGTGTTGGATTGGGCACCGCCCAAGAACGTGAAGGAGGTCCGCAATTTTCTGGGATTAGCCGGGTATTACCGTAGATTCGTCGAGGGGTTCTCTAAGCTCGCTCGACCGCTGACTCAGTTATTACAGAAGTCAGAGAAGTTTGTGTGGACCGATGAGAGGCAGAATAGTTTTGAGGAGTTGAAAAAGCGGTTGACGACCGCTCCTGTTTTAGCTTTACCGAGTGGTAATGAGGGTTTCTCAGTTTTTAGTGATGCTTCGGGCCAAGGGCTCGGATGTGTACTTATGCAGCACGGGAGGACGATTGCCTATGCTTCTTGTCATTTGAAATCGTACGAGTTGAATTACCCTACGCACGATCTTGAGTTGGCCGCAGTTGTATTTGCGTTGAAGATCTGGCGTCATTACTTGTATGGCTCGTCGTGTCAGATTTTCACCGATCACAAGAGCCTGAAGTACATTTTTACGCAGAAAGAGCTTAATATGAGACAGAGGAGATGGTTGGAGTTGATTAAGGATTACGATCTTGAAATCCTTTATCATCCGGGCAAGACTAATGTGGTAGCAGATGCCTTGAGCTGGAAATCGATATCGCTTCGGGCACTTGAGTCACTTACGGGCCAGTCGGGACTTCAGCGAGAGTTTATGAGGTTGAGCATTGAGATTGTGCTGCCAGAGAGTTCCGGGCAGTTGCGTACTCTTGAGATTTCTTCATCTCTGGTTGATGACATTAAATCGGGACAGTTGGAGGACCCGATGTTTATTCAGCTTCGAGAGAGTATAGGGAAAGGGAAAGCCCCGGGATTCGTTATTCATGAGGACGGTGTGTTGAGATTCCGAGGTCGGTTGTGTGTTCCGAATGACTCGGAATTGAGACAGAGTATTATGCGAGAGGCTCATGCGTCACCTTACTCAGTCCATCCGGGCTCGAGTAAAATGTATAAAGATTTGAGGAAAATTTTCTGGTGGAACGACATGAAGAATGAGATAGTTCAGTTTGTGGCTAAGTGTTTGACTTGTCAGCAAGTTAAGATTGAGCATCAGCAGCCAGCCGGGTTGTTGAAACCGCTTCCCGTCCCGGAGTGGAAGTGGGAGGATATCTCTATGGATTTTGTCATGGGTTTGCCTAGGACGAAGACTGGTATGAATATGGTGTGGGTGATTGTAGACCGACTGACTAAGTCGGCGCATTTCCTGGGCATCAAGGATACTTGGGGTCCAGAAAAATTGGCTCGTATTTTTATCGCTCAGATAGTGAGGCTTCATGGTACGCCGAAGACCATCATTTCAGACAGAGATGGCCGATTTGTATCGCATTTTTGGCAGGCAGTACATAAGGCATTGGGGACACAGTTACGTTTGAGCACCTCGTTCCATCCCCATACTGATGGGCAGTCCGAACGTACCATTCAGACGTTCGAGGATTTGTTGCGCGCGTGTGCGTTAGACTGGAGTAGTGACTGGGAGGAGCATTTGGCCTTAATTGAGTTTACTTACAATAATAGCTGGCACGCGTCGATTAAGATGGCACCATATGAGGCACTTTATGGCCGACATTGCCGATCGCCGATATGTTGGGATGAGCCGTCCGATCTAGTTGGCACCGAGCCAGACCTCGTGTTATAGACGAGGGGGGAAGTTGAGTTGATTAGAAAGAGAATGTTGGCTGCTCAGAGTCGACAAAAGTCTTATGCGGATGTTAGGCGTCGACCTTTGGAGTTCGAGGTGGGAGATCATGTTCTGTTGAAGGTATCCCCGACGAAGGGAGTTTTCCGTTTTGGGAAAAAGGGGAAGCTCAGTCCGAGGTATATTGGGGCCTTCGAGATATTGGAGAGAGTCGGTGAGTTGGCATACCTTTAGCTTTGCCTCCGTTGTTGAGTAATGTTCATAGCGTATTTCACGTCTCCCAGCTGAGGAAGTATGTTCCGGACCCATCCCACATTATTGATTTTGGAGACGTGGAGATCGAGAAGGATGTTACGTTTGAGGAGAGGCCCGTCAAGATTTTAGAGCGTCGAGACAAACAGTTAAGGCACAAAACCATTCCTTTGGTTAAGGTACAATGGTCGAGACACGGAGTAGAAGAAACAACTTGGGATTTAGAGGAGGATATGCGTTCGAGACACCCCGAGCTTTTTGATTCTTAAGTTTCGGGACGAAACTTTATTTTAGAGGGGGAGAATGTAATATCCGTAATTTTCCATTTTTAGCAGTTTCCATTTTTGGTGTATGTGTATTTTTATCGAATCTCTTGTAACCGTTTCGACATTTTGAATCTACTTTATTCTTGGAGTTTTTCCATCTGGATGAGTTTTGGTGATGTTTTCACGTAATTTCATTCTATGGCATGTTTTGCCGTATGAACGTTCGATTCTCGTCAAACTAATTCGTTTTCATTGTTTCTTGGTTTGTACAAGTTCGTATGGTTGAGTTTGTCATGTTGAGACTTTCGGTTTGTAAATCCGACGTCGTTTCGTGATTTTCGGGCACTTGGGCCATTTCTGTAATTTCCTATAAGTTTAGGGAAATTCATCTCCTTGTTGTATTTTGGATTTCCTCGGTAGTTGGAAGTGCATTTACTGTTGAACACTCAGCTTCGTTGTTATGAATACCTCGTATTTACACTTTTGATTCTATCCTCGTGTTGTGGTTCGTCGTTGAATCGACTGTGCAGAATTGGTGTTCAGAACTGGGATCTGCTACGTGCATAACGTACGTTATGCATGATCCATAACGTACATTATGATCCTTCCCAATTCAGTACAGACATTTGGTTACGTACGTTAACCAGTATTGGGTTACATACGTAACCATCATAACATACGTTAACAGCTTGTGTTAACGTACGTAACGCGTTGTCAGCATTTTTAAACCTGACTTAACCTCAGTCAGTTTCTTTTCATCCTTCTTCGTCCCTTTTCGCGACGTGAGCGTTCTTGAGCACCTTTGGAGCGATTTGTCCAGAGCTATCCATGGATTTCCTCTAGAGATTGACTATTCTGTACCAAGGGAGATCAATCTACAATATTATCATCATCCATCCGTCGAATCCAAGGTATATTCTCAAGAACCCTAACCTTGACGAACTTGGGGGTTTTTCGGGATTCTAGGAATTAGTTCCGAACTGTTCAACTATGTTATGATATTCCTTACCGATTGTGGTTAGTGGGTGATTCAAAATCCATTTTCCTTGATTTTAATCCGTGAATTATCAATACGGGGAGATTTTGCGTAAGCCCTCGCCCGTATCGATTGAACGTCTATCGCCGTGTATTGTAATCGGGGTTATGGGTGCATTCCATTCGATTATTGATGTCCATTGGGACTGAGTTATGTTAATTCTTCGTTTAGGAACCGCCGTTTTCCATTCGGATCGCCCGTAGTCGTTTTTCACTTCCGATCCTTCGAAGATGTCACAAAGGCAAGTACTTTACATTTGTTTACATGTTCTAGTATTTGAATTATGGTTATATGTGGTTGTTGTGGGAGGATATGTGTATGTTCACCTAGGGACGGTCCGACGGGTCCTCTAGGGATACGTATTGTCGTGTGTGTGCGTATCACGAACTGTGGTTAACCACCCAGGGATGTCCGACGGGGCTCTGCGGGGTACGGTGGCCGTGAGTCACGTACCAAGGTTAACTTTGAATTGTTTTGGTTGGAGAAAATGTGTTTTGTGCTTATGCATCGTAAATATTCCGGAATATAAAATATTTTCTAAAATGACTTTTGGCGCATATATTCATCTGATTAGAATGTAGTTCAAATGGATTGTACTTGCACTAGAAGTTGTCGCTAACCCCTTAAATGGGGGAAATACTTTTTGTATTTCAGGTATTGATCGTGGGGACAAGCGAGCACTCGAGCCGTATGAGGATGATGGGCAAGCATGATATTGTCCAGTAGTCGATTCTTGGTGTTTTGTTCTGTCGATTACGGTTGACGTATTGTTTTGGGATTTTTGTATTATAAAATTGGTTTAAGTACTCGAGTACTTCCCGTTTGAATTGTTGATGTCGTGTTCCCGCTTTGGGAAATGGATTTAATGTCAGGTGTTAATTGTCGGTTTGTATTCTTATTATGAATTGTCGTCTTATTGATGGTTGTTTGTCTTTGTCGAATGTCTTGTTTGGTACGTTACCCAGGTGGATTCCACAGTGTGGGGTCCACGGGCTGTAATATGCCCTGAATGTCTTGGAGGTGTTGCAACAGCGTCCACGACCACGGCCGCGACCTCTACCTCGGCCTCTCCCAACATCTATACTGAAAATAAGAGGTAGCAATTGCAATTCGATGATATGTACGAGAGGAAAAATAGTCACAGTTCAAGAATCGGAAGTATGATACAAAGAAACAAGGAATTGTGTAAGGAAAACTTACGAGCGCTGGAAGTACCGAGATGATGGCAGCGGGGTGACAATGTGCAAAACTAAACACAACTAGACCCAATTAACCCACAAGCCTAGGTATCCATAAACCTAGTTCTCCGATACCATTTTCTTTAACACCCCCAAGATATTCAGGGAATATTATAGCGCCATGGACCCTTACGTGGGACCCACCAGACTAATTAAAAAATACCACTCGTCTAACTATCTTAGTTAGCAAGAAAACACACATCACTAGAATGAAAAATAAATTAAACGCCCGGTATAACTGGCAAAACAGACATCACTGACAATCATAAATATCATAGAATAATATAAACCATAATCCCAGTAGAAATACCTAAGTATAATACCCGGATTTTCAGTATAAATTTTTCGCGTTATTTTATCTGAGTATACTGTATAGTTTGGTATCTATACAGTATGGATAAAATAAATTGAGAACCGAGATAGTTATACTGGTGTGATTATCGTTTTTGATTGACAGATATATTCAAGATATGTTGTATCAGGTTGAACTGATTTGGATATCAGGTATACCGTATGAGAATATTTTTGGATTCAGTATGTGTATTCAGTATGCCGTATGTTTGTATTTTGTACGTCGAGACGTCGGACAGGAACCGTTGGATTTTGGCTAAGTATAGAGCCCTTAACGTACGTTAAGATGTTGAGATAACGTACGCTAAATTATACGCTTTATGTACGTTATGCATAAGGTATTACGTACGTAACAGGAGGAATCGGACAGTTGGGCCCGGTGTCGGCAGCTTTCGGCGCAGATGTGGACATGTGAGTCAACAGATGGAGTTATGTACGTTATACAGGGTGTATTATGCGTGTCTGAGTATATCTTGTAGCAAGTCAACGTACGTATTACGTACGCAACAGAATAAGTGTTACGTACGTTACGGGGCGGCTGGCCGAATCGTGGCCGAGAGGACCTGTAGTGGCCGAGCATGGTCGGCAGTGACTCGCATGTATGGACGATCACTGTGGGCAGTGACTCGCAGGGATGACTAGGACTGGCCGATTACGTACGTAAGACAGGGGCCGGTTACGGCCGTAAGGGCCAGTTACGTAAGTAAGCCAGCTGCCGGTTACGTACGTAAGGGTGCGAGCAGGCGGCGATGGGGTAGGCCACGGCCGGCTCGTGCGTAAGGACCCGCCGATTACGTCGTAACGTGCCGGCAGTCTCGGCTATATAAGGCACAGGCCAAGGTCACTTCGGCATTTTCATTTTCTTCGTTTTTCGCGATTCCTTGACAAAAATGGATGGATTTGAGTAAGAACATCAAAGAGAAACATGTTTGGAAGTTTGAATCATGGATTAACATCATCTTCCACCCGGATCGAAGGTAAGAACACCTAAACTTTTGGTTTTGGGATGTTCTTGAGGTTTCTTGGTGTTTTGGCCGATTTGCTTCGTTTTGATTCAGATTGTTGATTGAACTTGATTGTAAACTCGTAATCATTCATTATTCTTGAAGTTTTGTGGAACAAATTCGAGTATTTCTTTGATAATCGATTGAATTGGACTATGCCTTCAAAGTGTTCGATGTAATGTCTCAATGAGTAGAACTTGGAAAATTCTGCACGTTTTCGTATGAATGATGGTTGAATTGATATTGTTGTGATGATTCTTGGTATTTGCGAGAATTTTGTTAAGGGAAGATAATGAATTGGTGATCAAATGATTCGATTATGTTGTTATGATTATGGAATCGTGGGATTCTCGATGTTCTTGGTGGTTTGTTTCGATTCATGATGTTATGAGAAGTATATGTTGAAGAACATGATTATATACACCTTGAATTATGATTAAGGGTTGTTTAGATGTTAGAAAACATCGGGTTATGTTGTTTTATGGATTATGAACGTGAATTTGGATAATTCGTGTTCTTGAAGAACTCTTGAGTTACATGTTATGATTTTGGAAGGATTTCGGATAATTTTAGTGTAATACCCGGATGTAATTCATTCATTATCATTCAGTAATTATCAGTCAGTAATTATCACTCAGTAATTTTCATTCATTAATAATCACTCATCATTCATGATTCATTCATTTGCGTTCATTTGGCATGTTGTAACCGTGTATCAGTTACCGATCGTCATTTCATCTCCATTTGAGTGTCGGAACGGGAGTATTATCATTATCATCGTGATTGGTAGTCTTGTGCTGGAAGTATTATTTTTGGCATGTGTTGGACTTGTTCACTTTCTCATACGTATGGAATGTCGAATCATTCATCAATTGTAGCGAGAAATTGGAGTTGTCGGATTTTCATCTTGTCCAGCAACGAGTTACGGCCGTAAGGAGTGTCGGATACGGCCGTAATAGACGTTCGTTGTTTTCAGGCCATTTTGGACGAGCGGGACTTACGGCCGTAAGGATTTC
The DNA here is from genome assembly GCA_033398695.1 of Orobanche coerulescens. NCBI lineage: Eukaryota > Viridiplantae > Streptophyta > Magnoliopsida > Lamiales > Orobanchaceae > Orobanche > Orobanche coerulescens. The sequence goes on along the minus strand of CM065807.1, from coordinate 121,586,731 downwards.
GGCATACGGCCGTAAGTTAGGCAGTACGGCCGTAAGGCTTGGCCGGATACGGCCGTACGTGTCGAGCAGGGTGCCCAGGCGTTTTTGGCCGAAGGCGAGTTACGGCCGTAAGGGTTGCGGCATACGGTTGTAAGGCGAGGGAAATACGGCTGTAAGGCTTGGCCGGATACGGCCATACGTTACAGGCTGGGTACCTGGTCACTTTCGACGAAGGGGGCTTACGCCCGTAAGATTGGTCGGATACGGTCGTATTGTCCGAGTTACGCCCGTAAGGTGTGCGGGTACGGCCATAAGTGTAATACCCGGTTGTAATTCAGTCATTATCATTCAGTAATTTCATTCGGTGATTGTCACTCAGTGGATTTTCACTCATTTATAATCATTCATCAATCATGTTCATTCACCCGTGTTCACCGTTCGGAAAAACTTCGAGTTGTGTATCGTTATTGTCCATTGTTTCAACTTTCCACATATGAGTTCGACTTTGTTAGATCACCATTAATTTTGGTAACTCCAAAAATTCTGAATCTTTGCAATATTATAGAGCATCGAGTTAGCTTTCCAATGGTTCAAACGGTGAGTCAATCGGAGTCCGGACGAGAGAGTTATGGTCGTTTTAGCTCACCCGCTCATTTTGATTATTGGCGATCACTGCCGGCCGAACTTCGGCCGTGTCGTCCGACACGGCCCGTCTTTGTACTCGTCGGAAATGCGAAGTCTACGCCACGAGGACTCGGCCGTGTCGTTTGGCACGGCCGAGTCGAACTCTTCCGGATAAGCCAGAACCGACTGCCCAGACGCCCGACCGTGTTCCAGGACACGGTCGAGTCAATGCCGAAGCGTCGCGACCGTGTCAAGCGGACACGGTCGAGTCCCTGCCGTCTAGTTGCGCGCCGCGGCCATGCCGATCGGCACGGGCCGTGTCTGACAGACCAGCAAACCCCTATAATTTCGTTTTTTTGCATTTCAGCTCATTTCTTCATTCTTTCACCTTCATACGCGAGAGAGGGTCTTGAGGGAGAGATTTCTTCATCAATTATCACTTGAGTGTGGTTCTTAATCATTTTCATTCGGTTGTGAAGCTCGGATCATCGATCTATCGCGTGTTCTTCGAATCATAGTGATTGGATCTTCAAGAGGTAATTTCTTCAAACACCTTGGATTTCGATTCTATGTTGAGATATGATGTTTTGGACGTTATAATCATGTTATATGAAGGGATATGTAAATGATTATGAGTTTGTATAAGGATTCATTGGATTATTGAAGGATTATTCAAGAACACTTTGATTATCGAGTTGAAATTGGGGGTTTTCGATTAATTGTCGTTATAATCACGTTTTCGGATATTCATTTTGGATTATTGATCATTTGGAAGATGTTTGCTGGTTTGAAACACTTCTTGGGGGATTTGATAGTGGCTTATTGAGATTTGATTGTAAACAATCGGAGTTTGGCCACAACGTATTCGATATAATGCCCCAATGAACTTAGTTTAATCGTATCGATGTTTTGAGTTTGTTATATTCGTGTTTGATTCGTATATTGAACGAGTTGTTGGATATTGTATAATTCAAGGTTGTTCGAGCGACCGATATCTCAATTAGGACGTTGTTCGTGGAAGGATAATTGTCACCGGTATTGAGTAAGTTAATTCTTACTCGGTTAAAAGGATATTCATCCCTTTTGTTGTTATTCATTCATAATCATAACTCATTCATCAGTGTATTAACCGTATTAAACTTGTTATTGTCAATTAATCACTTCAGTCATAAGGAACGATGGTTCCAATCTTTTCATTGAGCTGTCATGTATTTCACTACCATTCCACCTCGGTGAGTCATTATTCATTTTCGATGTCACTTTTGTTATATCGTGGCATTCGAGTCATCTTGGCGTGCAGGTTGGTATGTGTTGGATTTTCATGTCGGGCACGTTTAAGTCGTGTGTTGGTTGTTGGCCTCACATTGGGTGTGCACGAGTCATATTGTCTCGTGAGGCGATTAGGTACAAGACCACACGTGTATTCGATCGATACTCGTTGGTGGCTTGTGCACGGACACATTTCCATCCGGGCGTAGTGTGGTACCACCCTTTGAGCCGTCTTGTTAGTTGATTCATATATCATGTTTGATTGCGTATGTTTGACGGGATATTTCATAACTTGAGATATAATCATGATTGTGTATTTTCAACCCTTGAGGATTGTTGTTACGTATGGCGGCCCATTTGAGGATTTTGTTTTCGAGTCATGGCAAGGCAAAATCACGGGTATAGCATGTTGATGTCGAGGAGTCCCAGTGATACTAGTAGGGGGCCCCGATCTTTCAGTTATTCATGTTATTGTCCTTTATTTTCCGCTGCAGACTTTCATTTGGATACTCCGTTTCATTCAGTGTTGTGTATTTTATCTTCATATAAAATACACTAGTATTCGGTATTGTCCTGGTATGTTGTAACTAAACTCCTCATCGGAGTAATTATTATTGTAATGTGGTTCGGTACTACATTTATCCTGTGTAATTCATTCATTTTCATTTGCCTGGTGGGTCCCAGTTGGGGATCTACGGCACTGTAATATCCGCCTAGTTTGGGGTGTTACAAAGTTGGTATCGGAGAGTGGTTTTGAATACTACCTTCCGAGTCATGTCTCATTTGAAATCATCGTCATCAGACTAGTATCATTGGACTTTTGCATCACGTGTGACCTGTGCAAATGCCGAGCCAATCAAACCGGAAGAACTGTAAGATTTCTAACGCTATGGTATAATTTCTGGCAATAGTCATTCATTCATCATTCATCATTTAACAATCCTCAAACATCATCATTCATTGTGATTAGGGCGATCATTTTAACTCATTAATCACTTAATTCATTTCATTACTCAGTTAATAATCAGGACGATCATGTTAACTCATTAATCACTTAATTCATTTCATTACTCAGTTAATGATCAGGACGATCATGTTAATTCATTTATTACTCAATTCATTTCATTACTCAGTTGTCGATCTGGATGATCATATTATTAATCTTGTTAAGTTATTCAAGATAATCATTTCAAGAATTTCATCATATAATCATGTCACTTCAGTAAATCATTCATATAATCACTAAGTTAGAGCATGTATACTCATTTTCATCATCTCATGACGTAATCATAACATGATAATCATGCGGGAAATATAATCATTATGCGACCTTCCTACTTCAGTATGGAGAGAGCTGTCAGGGGATGCATGGGAAGAGGCTGCGGTGCGGGCCGAAACCCGAGAAATAATCACTCGCTGCCGGGAAATCATGCCCAGGACTCGGCTCGATCAAAAGATGTTCGGGTTGATCCACTCACTTTTATGCAGGCCATGATGACCCATGTGCAGTTGCTCAATCATCATTGCGCCACTCTGGCCGGATTAATCGAGAGAACTCTCCCGTATGAGCCAGCTGCTAAGGAAAGTGCTGAACAACAACCTTCATCTGTCAGCAAGAAATCAACAAAGCGTAATCAATCCGAAGGCGGTCAGTCAACCTTCAAGAAGCCTCGTGTGAGACCTATCGTTTCTGAGCGACCTCCTACGGCGCAAAATCGTGCGGGATCTCGGTCCCGGCGGCCTGTTCGGCCATCACCTATTTCAATTGTGGGCAACCGGGTCATTACGGCCTGAGTGTACGAAACCGTCTATCACATGCTATAATTGTGGGAATTTTGGGCATAAGGCCCGTTTTTGCGAAAGGACTCCAAGTCGGCTCGCGGCATCTCGAGCCCGAAGCAATCGGCGTTTGAATCGAGACTACTTTGTCAACGTCGTTTAAGACAATGGAAGCAAATAGAGTTGGAGCTCGTATTTATCGAGACAGGAGCGTCGGTTCGGGGCGGCAAGTCCCGATTCATGTGATGAGGAGGATCGGCGATCCGGTGGCCGAATGATTTCGGGTATACTCGTAATTTTATTTCAACTTTGTGTGTACCTTTTGATCTTTGGTACACCGTATTCATTCATTTTCGAATCATGCTTGAGTAGACTTATTTCGGGATAGTCCTATTGCTTGTGGACCTCATACCATCGGTCTACCTGACGATGGAAGAATTTTCGGAATCATACCGAAGTAAGCTTAGTGACCGCGATTGGTTGGTGGACCTAATCGTGGTGAATTTATCTTAGGACGATGTAATTTTCGGTATTAGTTGGTTTAATCGTCTTGATACTATCCTCAGTGTTTGTTAGCATTTGGTCGCTATCTTTCCGTCGTTGGTTGTCGAATGGGTGCTTCAGGGAAGTAATCCCCGTTGTTCCAGTAGAATTATTATTATGGCGGAAGCAGAGAAATTCCGCAATCGAGCTATTCAATCATTCATTGCACCATTTTCATCGATTGGCCTTTCTAAGGCAATCGAGTCATTCAATCATTCATTATATCATTTTCATCGATTGACCTTCCTAAGGCAATCGAGTTATTCAATCCTTCATTGCATCATTTTCATCGATTGTCCTTTCTAAGGCAATCGAGCTATTCAATCATTCATTGTATCATTTTCGTCGATTGGCCTTTCTAAGGCAATCGAGTTATTCAAACATTTATTGTACCATTTTCATCGATTGGCCTTTCTAAGGCAATCGAGATGTTCAATCATTCATTGTATCACTTTTTATCGATTGGTCATTCTAGGGCAATCGAAATGTTCAATCATTTGTGGTATTATTGTCATCGATTGACGATGTATTTCCAGACGAGTTATCTGGTTGCCTTCACATAGAGTAGTGGAATTCAGGAGTGAGTTGGAGCCGGTACGTCCCCTTTATCGAAGGCACCGTATCGGATGGCCCCGACCAGAATGCAAGAGTTGAAGATTCAACTTGAGGAATAGTTCGAGAAAGGTTATATCCGACCGAGTGCGTCCCCGTGGGGAGCACCAGTGCGGTTTGTCAAGAAGAAGGATGGTTCGTTCCGTTTGTGTATTGATTACCGGGAATTGAACCGGGTGACGATCAAGAATAAGTATCCTTTACCCCGCATTGATGATCTCTTAGATCAACTACAGGGAGCTTCAGTATTTTCCAAGATCGACTTAAGATCTGGATATCACCAGTTGCGGATCCGAGAGTCGGATATCGCGAGGACGGCGTTTCGAACAAGCTATGGTCATTATGAGTTCGTAGTTATGCCGTTCGGGCTAACTAATGCACCTGCGGTATTCATGGAGTTAATGAATCGGGTTTTCATCGACTTTTTAGATCAGTTTGTTGTTGTCTTCATCGATGACATTTTGATTTATTCTCGTAGCCGAGAGGAAGGCGAGTTCATCTTCATCGGGTTCTCGACATGTTGAGGCGAGAGCAACTTTATGGAAAGTTTTCCAAATGTGAGTTACGGATGTCGAAGTGACTTTTCTCGGATATGTAATTTCATCGAGACGGAGTTTGTGTCGACCCTCGGAAGACGGAGGCTATCCGAGATTGGTTACCTCAGAGAATGTTAAGAAATCCGAAGTTTTCTCGGATTAGCGGGCTATTATCGGCGATTTGTGGAAGGATTTTCTAAAATCGCTCAACCCTTGCGAACCTTTGCGAAAGGATAAGAAATACACGTGGTCGGCGCGTGTCAGCGGAGTTTTGAGGAACTCAAGAGCCGGTTAATGTCGGCACTGTACTTTCCTTGCCGCGAGGATGGAGGATTTGTGGTTTATAGTGATGCGTCGGACGGGGTCTCGGATGTGTGCTCATGCGAGAATGGAAAGGTTATTGCCTATGCTTCACGGCAATTGAGACCTTACGAGGTTAATTATCCGACTCACGATCTGGAGCTATCGGTAGTGGTGTTCGCTTTGAAAATTTGGCGTCATTATCTTTATGGCGTTACCTGTCAGATATTCACCGATCATAAAAGTTTAAAGTATATATTTACTCAGAAGGAGTTAAATATGCGACAGAGACGGTGGTTGGAATTAATCAAAGATTATGATATCGAGATCTTTTACCACCCGGGCAAGGCGAACATTGTCGCCGACGCCTTGAGTCGTAAGTCCGTGCAGGAGCAGATGCTTGCTCGTTTACGATTCGGAAGGAGCTTGGCGAAATTCCTTAGACCCAAGATCGAGTGCAGCCGGCGAAGTCGGGACAGCTTTGTATGTTAGAGATTTCATCGTCACTTGAGGAGAAAATCAGGGAGAATCAGGGTTCAGACCCAGCATTGATGCGCATCCGTGAGGATGTGGCTCAGGGGAAAGCCCCTGGATTCGTGGTCCACGAAGATGGACTTTTGAGATTTAAGAATCGGATGTGTGTACCGGCGAATGATGAGTTGAAAAACTCGATTTTGAGAGAAGCTCATGCTACCCCTTATTCTGTTCATCCGGGGTCTAGCAAGATGTATAAGGACTTGAAACAAAATTACTGGTGGAGTAATATGAAGCGAGAAGTCTCGGAATTTGTTTCGAGATGCTTAACATCAACAAGTCAAGATTGAACATCGGCGGCCGTGGGTATCTGAAACCTCTTCCTATTCCCGAATGGAAGTGGGAAGACATTTCTATGGATTTCATCACGAGTTTGCGGCGAGTCGTCGTGGCATGAATACGATCTGGTGATTGTGGACCGCTTAACTAAATCAGCTCATTTTCTTGAGATTAAGGATACTTGGGGTCAGAGACTTGCCGATTATTCATCAAAGAGATAGTGAGGCCTGCGGTACTCCTAAAAGTATCGTTTCCGATCGTGAGACGGTTTGTGTCACATTTTTGGAAATCGATTCATCGTGCTATGGGAACTCGGCTTAATCTCGATCTTGCCTTTCATCCTCCGTCAAGCGGACAATCAGAGAGAACTATTCAGACATTAGAGGATATGTTGAGGGCATGTGTCCTCGATTGGAAAGACGATAGGGAAGCCCAACTACCATTGATCGAGTTCACGTATAATAATAGTTGGCATGCTTCGATCAAGATGGCGCCGTACGAGGCCTTGTATGGTCGTCGTTGTCGATCTCCGTTGTGTTGGGACGACCTATCAGAATCAATCGGCACCGAGCCCGATATGCTTATAGCCGCCCGTGAGAAGGTAGCTTTGATCAGGAGTCGTTTGTTGACCGCTCAGAGTCGACAGAAATCATATGCAGATAACCGTCGTCGACCATTAGAGTTCGAGGCAGGTGACCACGTGTTGGTCAAGGTATCCCCGAGTCGTGGTATCTTCCGTTTTGGGAAGAGGGGTAAGTTGAGTCCGAGATTCATTGGACCGTTTGAGATTTAGGATCGAGTAGGCGAGTTAGCTTATCGACTGGCTTTACCCCCGGCGTTGAGCCGAATTCATAATGTGTTTCACGTCTCTCAGTTATGGAAGTATGTTGCCAACCCGAGTCACATACTTTAGTTCGACGAAATCGAGGTCGCCGACGACCATTCATATGAGGAGCGTCCTATACGAGTCTTAGAGCGGCGAATCAAACAGTTGAGAAATAAGTCGATTCCTTTGGTCAAGGTTCAGTGGTCTAGACACGGAGTCGAAGAGGCTACTTGGGAAACCGAGGATAGTATGCGGGAGAGTTATCCCGAGTTGTTTGACCCTTAGTTTCGGGGACGAAACTCTTTTAAGGGGGGGTGTATGTAATACCGGTTGTAATTGATCATTATCATTCAGTAATTTCATTCGGTGATTGTCACTCAGTGGATTTTCACTCATTTATAATTATTCATCAATCATATTCATTCACCCGTGTTCACCGTTCGGAAAAACTTCGAGTTGTGTATCGTTATTGTCCATTGTTTCAACTTTCCACATATGAGTTCGACTTTGTTAGATCACCATTAATTTTTGTAACTCCTAAAATTCTGAATCTGTGCAATATTATAGAGCATCGAGTTAGCTTTCCAATGGTTCAAACGGTGAGTCAATCGGAGTCCGGATGAGAGAGTTATGGTCGTTTTAGCTCACCGCTCATTTTGATTATTGGCGATCAATGCCGGCCGAACTTCGGCCGTGTCGTCCGACACGGCCGTGCTGTACTCATCCGGAAATGCCGATGTCTCTGTCACAGGACTCGGCCGTGTCGTGCAGCACGGCGAGTCGAACTCTTCGGATAAGCGAGAAGCGCGGGCGCGGCCGTGTTCGGGACACGGTCGAGTCAATCCGAAGCGCCGCGACCGTGTCAAGCGGACACGGTCGAGTCCTACCCGGCGATTGCGCGATGGCGTGCCCGATCGGCGCAGGCGTGTCAAACAGAACCCGACAAACCCCTATAATTTCGTTTTTTTTGCATTTCAGCTCATTTCTTCATTCTTTCACCTTCATACGCGAGAGAGGGTCTTGAGGGAGAGATTTATTCATCAATTATCACTTGAGTGTGGTTTTTAATCATTTTCATTCGGTTGTGAAGCTCGGATCATCGATCTATCGCGTGTTCTTCGAATCATAGTGATTGGATCTTCAAGAGGTAATTTCTTCAACACCTTGGATTTCGATTCTATGTTGAGATATGATGTTTTGGACGTTATAATCATGTTATATGAAGGAATATGTATATGATTATGAGTTTGTATAAGGATTTATTGGATTATTGAAGGATTATTCAAGAACACTTTGATTATCGAGTTGAAATTGGGGGTTTTCGATTAATTGTCGTTATAATCACGTTTTCGGATATTCATTTTGGATTATTGATCATTTGGAAGATGTTTGTTGGTTTGAAACACTTCTTGGGGGATTTGATAGTGGCTTATTGAGATTTGATTGTAAACAATCGGAGTTTGGCCACAACGTATTCGATATAATGCCCCAATGAACTTAGTTTAATCGTATCGACATTTTGAGTTCGTTATATTCGTGTTTGATTCGTATATTGAACGAGTTGTTGGATATTGTATAATTCAAGGTTGTTCGAGCGACCGATATCTCAATTAGGACGTTGTTCGTGGAAGGATAATTGTCACTGGTATTGAGTAAGTTAATTCTTACTCGGTTAAAAGGATATTCATCCCTTTTATTGTTGTTCATTCATAATCATAACTCATTCATCAGTGTATTAACCGTATCAAACTTGTTATTGTCAATTAATCACTTCAGTCATAAGGAACGACGGTTCCAATCTTTTCATTGAGCTGTCATGTATTTCACTACCATTCCACCTCGGTGAGTCATTATTCATTTTCGTTGTCACTTTTGTTATATCGTGGCATTCCGGGTCATACTGGCGTGCCGGTTGGTATGTGTTGGATTTTCATGTCGGGCACGTTTAAGTCGTGTGTTGGTTGTTGGCCTCACATTGGACTGTGCACACGAGTCATATTGTCTCGTGAGACTGATTATGTACAAGACCACACGTGTATTCGATCGATACTCGTTGGTGGCTTGTGCACGGACACATTTCCATCCCGGGCGTAGTGTGGTACCACCCTTTGAGCCGTACTATTAGTTGATTCATATAGAATGTTTGATTGCGTATGTTTCGACAGGATATTTCATAACTTCAGATATAATCATGATTGTGTATTTTCAACCCTTGAGAATTGTTGTTACGTATGGCGGCCCATTTGAGGATTTTGTTTTTGTGTCATGGCAAGGCAAAAGCACGGGAATAGCATGTTGATGTCGAGAGTCAGTGATACTAGTAGGGGCCCCGATCTTTGATTATTCATGTTATTGTCCTTTATTTTCCGCTGCAGACTTTCATTTGGATACTCCGTTTCATTCAGTGTTGTGTATTTTATCTTCATATAAAATACACTAGTATTCGGTATTGTCCTGGTGTGTTGTAACTAAACTCCTCATCAGAATAATTATTGTTTTAATGTGGTTCGGTACTACATTTATCCTGTGTAATTCATTCATTTTCATTTGCCTAGTGGGTCCGAGTTGGGGATCTACGGCACGGTAATATCCGCCTAGTTTGGGGTGTTACAATAAGGATGTCGGCAGGTGTGTTAGACGAAGGCGAGTTACGCTCGTAAGTCAGGTTCGGATATGGCCGTAAGGCTGTCGGCAGGTGTTTGGACGAAGCCGAGTTATGGCCGTACGAGTTGGCTGGTTACGGCCGTAAGGCCGTTGACCTGGGATGTTACGGCCGTAAGAAGGCCGAGTTACGGCCGTAACTTCCGACAGTTTATATATGTCTTGGACGGGACTTTTCCTCATTTTTTCTCATTACCTTCACTTTATTCCGAGGGAGAGAGCTTGAGGGAGATATTTTGTCATCATAAATCACTTGTGTGTTCGGATTTCATCATCTTGATTCATTGGGAAGCTTGGATAGTCGATTTAACACGTTTTCATCGGATCGAAGTGTTTGGATCTTCTAAGGTAATATTCTTCAACATCTTGGATTTCGATTTTGTATTAAGATATGATGTTTTAGACGTTAAAATCATGTTGTATGAAGTGATGTACACATGATTGTGGATATGTATGATTATTCATTGGATTATTGAAGGATTATTCAAGAACACTTTGAATATTGAGTTGGATTTGGGGGTTTTCGATTAATTGTTGTTGTAATCACGATTTTGGATATTCATCTTGGATTATTGATCATATTGAAGATGTTTTGTTGGTTTGAAACACTTCTTGGGGATTTAATGTTGGTATAGTTGAGGATTGATTGTAAACAATCGGAGATTGGTCACAACGTGTTTGATATAATGCCCCAATGAACTTAGTTTACTCGTATCGACGTTTTGAGTTGATTATCATCGTGTTTGATTCTTATGTTGAACGGATTGTTCGATATTGTGTTATTCAAGGTTGTTCAAGCGACCGATATCTCAATTAGGACGTTGTTCGTGGAAGGATAATTGTCACCGGTGTTGTGTAAGTTAATTCTTACTCGGTTAAAAGGATATTCATTCCTTTCGTTGTTGTTCATTCATAATCATAACATTCATAATGTATTAACCGTATTGAGACGTGTAATTGTCAATTAATCACTTGATCCACGAGAGCAGCGGTTCCAATCATTTCATTGAGCTGTCATTCATTTTACTATCATTTCATCTCGGTGAGTCATTATTGATTTCGATGTCACTTTGTTATCTCGTGGCATTCCGGGTCATACTGGCGTGCCGGTTGGTATGTGTAGGATTTTCATGTCGGGCACATTTAAGTCGTGTGTTGGTTGGTGGCCTCACATTGGACTATGCACACGAGTCGATTGCTCCGTGAGACTGATTAGGTACAAGACCACACGTGTATTCGATCGATACTCGTTGGTGGCTTGTGCACGGACACATATCCATCCCAGGCGTAGTGTGGCGCCACCCTTTGAGCCGTACTGTTAGTTGATTCATACAGCATGTTTGATTGCGTATGTTTTCAACAAGTTTGGGTTATAATCTAACCGATTCATTTTTGATCGAACTTGTGGTTTATACAGCATATATATATATATATGATTGTGCTTATTCAACTCTTGAGGATTGTTGTTCTGTGTAACTGACCCCGTTTGGGGATTTTGTTTTCAGGTCATGGCAAGGCAAAAGCACGGGAATAGCATGTTGACGGCGAGGAGTCCCGGTGATACTAGTAGGGCCCCCCGATCTTTTCAGTCATTCATGTTGTTGTCATTTATTTTCCGCTTCAGATTCTCATTTTGATACTCCGTTTCATTCAGTGTTGTGTATTTTATCTTCATATAAAATATACTAGTATTCGGTATTGTCCCGGTGTGTTGTATTTGAACTCCTCATCGGAGTATTTGGTAATATAATGTGGTTCGGTACTACAATTATATTATTTAATTCATCATTTTCATTCGCCGGGTGGGTCCCAGTCGGGGATCCACAGCACTGTAATATCCGTCTAGTTTGGGGTGTTACAGAGTTGGTATCGGAGCGTGGTTTTGAATACTACCTTCCGAGTCATGTCTCATTTGAAATCATCGTTCATCAGACTAGTATCATTGGACTTTCGCGTCACGTGTGACCTGTGCAAGAGCCAAGCCATTCAGACCAAAGAACTGTAAGATTTCTAACACCATGGTATAATTTCTGGCAATAATCATTCATTCATCATTCATTAATTAACAATCGTCAAACATCATCATTCATTATGATTAGGACGATCATGTTAACTCATTAATCACTCAATTCATTTCATTACTCAGTTGATGATCAGGACGATCATGTTAACTCATTAATTACTCAATTCATTTCATTCCTCAGTTGTTGATCTGGAAGATCATATCATTAATCTTGTTAACTTTTTCAAGATACTCATTTCAAGAATTTCATCAGATAATCATGTCACCTCAGTTAATCATTCATATAATCACTGTATTAGAGCGCGTATGCTCATTTTCATCATTTCATGACGTAAATCATAATGCGGTACTCATACGAGATGTATGATTATCTTGTGACCTTCCTACTTCAGTATGGAGAGAGCTGTCACGGGATGCACGGGGAGAGGCCGCGGTGCGGGCCGAAACCCGAGGAGTAATCACTCACTGTCGGGAAACCGTAACCAGGACTCCGCTCGATCGGAAGATGTTCGGGTTGATCCACTCACTTTTATGCAGGTCATGATGACCCATATGCAATTGCTTAATCGTCATTGTGCCACTATGGCCGAGCTAATTGAGAGAAGTCTTCCGTGTGAGCCTGTTGCTAAGGAAATTGCGGAGCAACAACCTCCATCTGACAGCAGGAAATCAACGAAGCGTAATCAGTCCGAAGGCAGTCAGTCTACCTTCAAGAAACCTCATACGGGCCCTACTTTTTCTGTGCGACCTCCTATGGCGCCGAAATCCACGGAGTCTCAGTCCCGGGCGGCCAGCTCAGCCATCATCTGTTTTAATTGTGGAGAATCGGGTCATGTCAGCACCAAGTGCCCGAGGCAGACTATCACGTGCCTTAAATGTGGAATTGCTGGGCATAAGGCCCGTTTTTGCCGAAGAGACTCCAAGAATACTCCGTCAGCATTTCAGGCCCCGAAGTAGTCAGCCGTTCAGAATCAAGCTACTCAGTCACTATCGTTTAAAACGACAGGAGCGAATAAAGGCGGAGCTCATATGTATCTGTTGCGATTTCACGTTTAACGCAAGTACACGTTATCGTAGACAAGTAATAAAGTGATGAATGAGTATCGTTCCCTCGAGGAGTGATTTCACTAAGTACCAAAATATAGTCAACTCACAATTTTATTTGAAGAGCAATTATATGGAATTTACCTAAACTAATTGCCGAAAATAAATAATAGTACTACTAATAATAATAATACTAATAAGGGTGTAGGATTATGATTTTTACCTCAAACAATCGGGAATAATATTTATTCAATTCAATTCACTTTTATTCAATTGATTGTAAGCCATGAATTCCTAAATTATTCTAAAGCCTTTCTCAAGGTCGATAGAAAATACTACGAATTATTAACTCGATATATCCCTATTCGAATTAGATAATTAATAGCTAAAACAGTTCAAGAATTCCCACAATAAAGGCTTCACAATTCCATGAGTATATCCCTATCTCACGAAAATTATGATTCGTTTCACATATGCCTAAATTTCATCTCCCGAATCCATAAAGACATTCAAAACAAATTAATTGTTGGCTAGACAATTAAAGAGCATTAAGAACAGTAAGAAGAATCCAATTCAATAGAATAACGAGTAAATCGAAATAATAATAAATAATCAAACCGTCATGAAATCGGCTACAATCACAATCCTACTCGAATAGATCTAAAAACTAAGATGCAGAAAAACTAAGAAAAACTGTAGGGAATCCGTGGTCTTGTCGTCGCCCACAAATCTCTTCCTTGCTTTCTTCGCCCTAGCTATCGATCTTCCTCCTTAGATGATCCCCCTTTTCTTCAGCCCTTCAATGCTTATTTATAGCAATCCTAAGCCTCCAAAATGTGTCCGTGTGATTAGTTAGAGAACAGGCTCCAAAACGGCCCATAAACGCGGAATATTCAGCACAACCGCCCGGTGGGCCGCGGCTCACTTAATCTGTGCCGCGGCCCCTATCCTTCAGTGCCTGTTGCCTGGGCGCCTTTTTTCCTACTGTGCCGCGGCTCACTTGGTGTGTGCCGCGGCACACAATCTGATGTGCACGGCGTTCACTGGTTGTCTTCGTGTCTGCGGCTCACTTGGTGTGTGTCGCGGCTCATGACCAAAAGCTTCTTGTTTTTCGCCCGTTTTCATCGTTTTGGCTTAGGACTCCGATTTCCTGTAAAAACATATAAGAATAGTGCTTTAAAAGCTCATTTATGCTGAATTAGGCTCAAGATGGACATACAATAATGATATAAAAGCGCATAAAAATACGCCTAACAAATACCCTCAAACTTGAGCCTTTGCTTGTCCTCAAGCAAAAGTTATCAATTTTTAAACAAAATATATCGTGAATAATCATGCAAATCCATAGTGCTCAACTTAATCAATACTACCGTGAAAATCTCAAAGAATAGTACAAGTATCGTAATAGCGAGTCACATCCAGGACACTGATTCCACTAAGTAACCAATTTCAGTCCTAATCAATCGTTCATGAAGGAAATCTAGCTCAAAGATTAACAAGCGTGAATTTAACCGACCGTCAATATGAAAGGTTAGATTAAACAAGCTAATTCACCCAATCCCACAGTCTAGTGACAAAATTCAAGAGTTTCGTTATCAAAATTACTCTTAGGACAGCATTCCCTTATGTATGATCAATAATATGATTCTAGTTAACCACTAGGTTTCGGCTCTCGGGATATTTCATCGGGATGATCCTAGGGTGGAATTCCATTCTCATGTCTTGTGGAACCGTTTGACGTAAAGACACTCATGGGGCACATGGATGCTTCTAGTTACTAATTCCCCTCCATAGCGGAGAAACAACTCGAATAGCTATTCCCGCATGTCAAGGTTGCTGTTTTACGCGAGGGTAAACAACGGGTCACGTGAATATCCCCGGTTATTAGGCTTCCCACCATCGGTAATGCGATATTTCTAAATTATTAATCTATTCAGGGTCGTCGTTTTACGCGAGAGTAAACAACGGGTCACGTGAATACCCCTGGTTACTAGATTTCCCATCATAGAACAACTAATATCTCGACTTTTTGGAAAAACTGTCCGACTCTAAACTCAATCCAAGTGCCAACAAGACTCATATTACTGGACGATTAGCTACGCGAAAAGTTTAACCAAACGTATAAACGGTGATTTGAAAACATGTATGTCTCCTTTCTTATCTGCTAAAATTTCTACAAAAACGATAAAATTTCGAACCTAAATGAATACTCAATAGAAACAGATATCGCTGACTACAACTCGACCAAGAGTCAACCGTTTCTTCCAAGAGACATCAGTATCGTAACATCAGTTTTACACACGGAAGCACGAAAAATTCACGAAAAATTCACGTTTTTGAACAAAATCATCAACAGCATACAAGGACAATAAAGCAATCGCAATTTATACCCAAGAAAAATTAAAACAATTATCGCATGCTTCAATTTCTTCCACTACACATAACATCCTCAATAATAAAACTCATGTGCAAATAAAAGAGATAAGGAAAAGTGAAACTTATTCCAAATGCCTTCTTGAACGCCAGCACATGTCTGAGTGGAATCGTCTGTCAATCCATACTACAAATAATGCTCAACATCACGAGGGACCCCCAAACTTAGTCGCTAGTCATGAAATAACAATAGACATTAAATCAAGAAAGACTAGAATATGGAGAATAATAACTCATTTGGGGTTAAAATATTAGAGAGGCAAGGGCCAACAAGAATACGAATACAAAAGAAATAACACAACAAAGAAAAAATTAATAACTAAAAATCAAATACAAACAACTAACTAGAAAGTAAGTAAAAATGATTGGTTGCCTCCCATCAAGCGCTCTATTTTACGTCTTGAGCACGACATGGCAAAAAGAGTTTAACGTGGCTTCTTTCTAGGGAGATTGCCAAATGCCCCCTTCTTGCAATCTATAAGCCTCTTATTCCATAGGGGAGGCTTTGGTTCATGCCCGGTTGCCACAAGTAATGAGTAAGAATAATTATGAGGACAACCAAAAAATGATGGAAGAATATAATAATGATAAGGCATGAAAAAATAAGCAGAGTTCGAATGGGTAAATAATAAAGACTTATCATGAACAACCTCATTAGAACTCATGGTATCAGCCTCAACAGAATCAAAAGTGATAGGGTCAATCTCTCCCATTATGGATTTAGGAAAGATTATGCGCGGCACCGTTAATAAAATTTTCGGCACAAAAGTGTTCACCTTATTAGTCGAATTTTGATGACAATTTAATGAAATTTCTTTGGAAACATCATCAATGGTAACTTCTTCTACAGGCTCATCACACTTTATGTAATTATCGGGTGCTGGGGAATCGACCCTAAAACTTAGCATGTCTTTCTTCTCAACCTCCCCCTCAACTTCACTACTAAATATATGAGTTGGAAAATAACCATAGTGAATCTCAAGACCACGACGTGCACATTCTAGCTCAAAAAGGGTACTATCAGGATTTTCAAGAGTGTCTACATATTGTTCAAGCATGGTCTTTTGTTTGGGGGAGAAATTTGTGACCCTATTTGGCAAATTATTAAGAATATCGGAATTTATGAAATGCCAAGGGCTACGATACTCATAGGAAAACATAATGAAGAAAATAAAATTATAGAGACTAAAGAAAAAAAACGTTAAATTAAAATTAGAGTCACTTGGTATTGATATTAGCGAAAAATCAGTCCCCGGCAACGGCGCCAAAAACTTGTTGCGATTTCACGTTTAACGCAAGTACACGTTATCGTAGACAAGTAATAAAGTGATGAGTGAGTATCGTTCCCTCGAGGAGTGATTTCACTAAGTACCAAAATATAGTCAACTCACAATTTTATTTGAAGAGCAATTATATGGAATTTACCTAAACTAATTGCCGAAAATAAATAATAGTACTACTAATAATAATAATACTAATAAGGGTGTAGGATTATGATTTTTACCTCAAACAATCGGGAATAATATTTATTCAATTCAATTCACTTTTATTCAATTGATTGTAAGCCATGAATTCCTAAATTATTCTAAAGCCTTTCCCAAGGTCGATAGAAAATACTACGAATTATTAACTCGATATATCCCTATTCGAATTAGATAATTAATAGCTAAAACAGTTCAAGAATTCCCACAATAAAGGATTCACAATTCCATGAGTATATCCCTATCTCACGAAAATTATGATTCGTTTCACATATGCCTAAATTTCATCTCCCGAATCCATAAAGACATTCAAAACAAATTAACTATTGGCTAGACAATTAAAGAGCATTAAGAACAGTAAGAAGAATCCAATTCAATAGAATAATGAGTAAATCGAAATAATAATAAATAATCAAACCGTCATGAAATCGGCTACAATCACAATCCTACTCGAATAGATCTAAAAACTATGATGCAGAAAAACTAAGAAAAACCGTAGGGAATCCGTGGTCTTGTCGTCGCCCACAAATCTCTTCCTTGCGTTCTTCGCTCTAGCTATCGATCTTCCTCCTTATATGATCCCCCTTTTATTCAGCCCTTCAATGCTTATTTATAGCAATCCTAAGCCTCCAAAATGCGTCCGTGTGATTAGTTCGAGAACAGGCCCCAAAACGGCCCATAAACGCGGAAAATTCGGCCTGGCCGCGGTGGGCCGCGGCTCACTTAATACGTGTCGCGGCCCCTATCCTTGATGCACATTGCACAGGCGCCTTTTTCCCTACGTGCGCGGCTCACTTGGTGTGTGCCGCGGCTGCAATCTGATGTGCACGGCGTTCATCGGTTGTCTTCGTGTGCCGCGGCTCACTTGGTGTGTGCCGCGGCTCATGACCAAAAGCTGCATTTTTCGCCCGTTTTTCATCGTTTTGGCTTCCGGACTCCGATTTCCTGTAAAAACATATAAGAATAGTGCTTTAAAAGCTCATTTATGCTGAATTAGGCTCAAGATGGACATACAATAATGATATAAAAGCGCATAAAAATACGCCTAACAAATACCCCCAAACTTGAGCCTTTGCTTGTCCTCAAGCAAAAGTTATCAATTTTTAAACAAAATATATCGTGAATAATCATGCAAATCCATAGTGCTCAACTTAATCAATACTACCCTGAAAATCTCAAAGAATAGTACAAGTATCGTAATAGCGAGTCACATCCAGGATACTGATTCCACTAAGTAACCAATTTCAGTCCTAATCAATCATTCATGAAGAAAATCCAGCTCAAAGATTAACAAGCGTGAATTTAACCGACCGTCAATATGAAAGGTTAGAGTAAACAAGCTAATTCTCCCAATCCCACAGTCTAGTGGCAAAATTCAAGAGTTTCGTTATCAAAATTACTCTTAGGACAGCATTCCCTTATGTATGATCAATAATATGATTCGAGTTAACCACTAGGTTTCGGCTCTCGGGATATTTCATCGGGATGATCCTAGGGTGGAATTCCATTCTCATGTCTTGGGGAACCGTTTGACATAAAAGACACTCATGGGGCATATGGATGCTTCTAGTTACTAAGTTCCCCTCCATAGCGGAGAAACAACTCGAACAGCTATTCCCGCATGTCAAGGTTGCTGTTTTACACGAGGATAAACAACGGGTCACGTGAATTGGAGCCCGGTACGTCCCCGTTATCGAAGGCACCATACCGGATGGCCCCGACCGAAATGCAGGAGTTGAAGATTCAACTTGAGGAATTGTTCGAGAAAGGTTATCTCCGACCGAGTGCGTCCCCGTGGGGAGCACCAGTGTTATCTGTCAAGGAGAAGTATGGTTTGTTTCGTGTGTGTATTAATTATCAGGAGTTGAACAGGATGATGATCAAGGATAAGTATCCTCTACCCCGCATCGATGATCTCTTAGATCAACTTTAGGGAACTTCAGTATTTTTCCAAGATTGACTTAAGATCTAGATATCATCAGTTGCGAATTCGAGAGTCGGATATCGCGAGGATGGTGTTTCAAACACGCTATGGCCATTATGAGTTCGTGGAGTTAATTAATGCACTAATGCACCTGCGGTATTCATGGAGTTAATGAATCGGGTCTTCATCGACTTTTTGGATCAGTTCGTGGTTGTCTTTATTGATGACATTTTAATTTATTCTCGTGACTCGGAGGAGCACGAGCTTCACCTTCATCAGGTTCACGACATGTTGAGACGAGAGCAACTTTAAGGAAAGTTTTCCATATGTGAGTTCTGGATGTCCGAAGCGACGTTTCTCGGGCATGTAATTTCATCAGACGGAGTTCGTGTCGACCCTCAGAAGATGGAGGCTATCTGAGATTGGAAACCTCCGAAGAATGTTAAGGAAATCCGAAGTTTCCTCGGATTAGCTGGTTAATTATCCGACCCACGACCTGGAGCTAGCAGCCGTGGTTTTTGCATTGGAAATTTGGCGTCATTACCTTTATGGCGTCACCTGTCAGTTATTCACCAATCACAAGAGTTGAAGTATATATTTACTCAGAAGGAGTTAAATATGCGACAGAGGCGGTGGTTGGAACTAATCAAAGATTATGATATTGAGATACCTTACCACCCGGGCAAGGCGAACGTTGTCGCCGACGCCTTGAGTCGTAAGTTCGTTCAGGAGCAGATGCTTGCTCGTTTAATAGTTCAGTAGGAGCTTCAGCAGAAATTCCTTAGACCCGAGATCGAGGTGCGGCCGTGAGTGCAAGGGCAACTTTGCATGTTAGAGATTTCATCGCCACTTGAGGAGGCAATTAGAGTGAATCAGGGTTCAGACCCATCATTGTTGCGCATCCGTGGGGATGTGGATCAAGGGAAAGCCCTGGATTTGTGGTCCACGAGAATGGACTTTTGCGACTTAAGAATCGGTTATGGGTACCGGCTAATGACGAGTTAAAAAACTCGATTTTGAGAGAAGCTCATGTTACCCCTTTTTCCGTTCATCCGGGGTCTAGCAAGATGTACAAGGACTCGAAACAAAATTACTGGGGGAGTAATATGAAGCGAGAAGTCGCAGAATTTGTTTCGAGATGCTTAACATGTCAGCAAGTCAAGATAGAACATCAGCGACCGGCGGGTATGCTGAGACCTCTCCCTATTCCAGAGTGGAAGTGGGGAGACATTTCTATGGACTTCATCACAAGTTTGTCGATGAGTCGTCATGGCATGTACACAATCTGGGTGATTGTGGACCGCTTAACTAAGTCAGCTCATTTCCTTGAGATTAAGGATACGTGGGGTCCCGAGAGACTGACCCAGTTGTTCATCAAAGAGATAGTGAGATTGCATGGTACTCCTAAGAGTATCGTTTCTGATCGTGACGGACGATTCGTGTCACATTTTGGAAATCAGTTCATCGTGCTATGGGAACTCAGCTTAATATCAGTACCGCTTTTCATCCTCAGTCCGACGGACAATCAGATAGGACTATTCAGACATTGGAGGACATGTTGAGGCATGCATCCTCGATTGGAAAGACGATTGGGAAGCCCAATTACCATTGATTGAGTTCACGTACAATAATAGTTGGCATGCTACGATTAAGATAGCACCTTACGGGGCCTTGTACGGTCGTCGTTGTCGATCTCCTTTGTGTTGGGATGACTTATCAGAATCAATCAGCACCGAGCCCGATACGCTTATAACTACCCGTGAGAAGGTAGTTGATAAGGAGTCGTATGTTGACAGCTCAGAGTCGACAGAAATCATATGCAGTTAATCGTCGTCGACCACTAGAGTTCGAGACGGGTGACCATGTTTTGGTCAAGGTATCCCCGAGTCGAGGTATTTTCCATTTCGGAAAACGGAGAAAGTTGAGTCCGAGATTCATTGGACGTTTGAGATTCTGGATCGAGTAGGGGAGTTAGCTTATTGATTGGCTTTACCTCTGGCGTTGAGCCAAATTCATAATGTGTTTCACTTACTTCAGTTCGGCGAAATCGACATCGAGGATGATCATTCGTATGAGGAGCGTCCTATACGAGTTTTAGAGCGGCGAATCAAATAGTTGAGGAACAAGACGATTCCTTTGGTCAAGATTCAGTGGTCTAGACACGGAGTCGTAGAGGCTACTTGGGAAACCGAGGAGAGTATGCGGGAGAGTTATCCCGAGTTGTTTGACCCATAGTTTCGGGGACGAAACTCATTTTAAGGGGGGAGTATGTAATACCCGGATGTAATTCATTCATTATCATTCAGTAATTACCAGTCAGTAATTATCACTCAGTAAATTTCATTCATTAATAATCACTCATCATTCATGATTCATTCATTTGCATTCATTTGGCATGTTGTAGCCGTGTATCAGTTACCGATCGTCATTTCATCTCCGTTTGAGTGTCGGAACGGGAGTATTATCATTATCATCGTGATTGGTAGTCTTGTGCTGGAAGTATCATTTTTGGCATGTGTTGGACTTGTTCACTTTCTCATACGTATGGTATGTCGAATCATTCATCAATCGTAGCGAGAAATCGGAGTTGTCGGATTTTCATCTTGTCCAGCAACGAGTTACGACCGTAAGGAGTGTCGGATACGGCGGTAATAGAC
Source organism: Orobanche coerulescens (assembly GCA_033398695.1). Taxonomy (NCBI): domain Eukaryota; kingdom Viridiplantae; phylum Streptophyta; class Magnoliopsida; order Lamiales; family Orobanchaceae; genus Orobanche; species Orobanche coerulescens. Next base: position 121,565,227 of record CM065807.1, on the reverse strand, counting down.
GTTCGTTGTTTTCAGGCCATTTTGGACGAGCGGGACTTACGGCCGTAAGGATTTCGGCATACGACCGTAAGTTAGGCAGTACGGCCGTAAGGCTTGGCCGGATACGGCCGTACGTGTCGAGCAGGGTGCCCAGGCGTTTTTGGCCGAAGGCGAGTTACGGCCATAAGGGTTGCGGCATACGGCCATAAGGCGAGGGAGATACGACCGTAAGGCTTGGACGGATACGGCCGTACGTTACAGGCTGGGTACCTGGTCACTTTCGACGAAGGGGGCTTACGCCCATAAGATTGGTCGGATATAGCCGTATTGTCCGATTTACGCCCGTAAGGTGTGCGGGTACGGCCGTAAGGATGTCGGCAGGTGTGTTAGACGAAGGCGAGTTATGCCTGTAAGTCAGGTTCGGATACGGCCGTAAGGCTGTCGGCAGGTGTTTGGACGAAGCCGAGTTACGGCCGTACAAGTTGGCTGGCTACGGCCATAAGGCCGTTGACCTGGGATGTTACGGCCGTAAGAAGGCCGAGTTACGGCCGTAACTTCCAATAGTTTATATATGTCTTGTACGGGACTTTTCCTCATATTTTCTCATTTCCTTCACTTTATTCCGAGGGAGAGAGCTTGAGGGAGATATTTTGTCATCATAAATCACTTGTGTGTTCGGATTTCATCATCTTGATTCATTGGGAAGCTTGGATAGTCGATTTAACACGTTTTCATCGGATCGAAGTGTTTGGATCTTCTAAGGTAATATTCTTCAACATCTTGGATTTCGATTTTGTATTAAGATATGATGTTTTAGACGTTAAAATCATGTTGTATGAAGTGATGTACACATGATTGTGGATATGTATGATTATTCATTGGATTATTGAAGGATTATTCAAGAACACTTTGAATATTGAGTTGGATTTGGGGGTTTTCGATTAATTGTTATTGTAATCACGATTTTGGATATTCATCTTGGATTATTGATCGTATTGAAGATGTTTTGTTGGTTTGAAACACTTCTTGGGGATTTAATGTTGGTATAGTTGTGGATTGATTGTACACAATCGGAGATTGGTCACAACGTGTTTGATATAATGCCCCAATGAACTTAGTTTAGTCGTATCGACGTTTTGAGTTGATTATCATCGTGTTTGATTCGTATGTTGAACGGATTGTTCGATATTGTGTTATTCAAGGTTGTTCGAGTGACCGATATCTCAATTAAGACGTTGTTCGTGGAAGGATAATTGTCACCGGTGTTGTGTAAGTTAATTCTTACTCGGTTAAAATGATATTCATTCCTTTCGTTGTTGTTCATTCATAATCATAATTCATTCATAATGTATTAACCGTATTGAGACTTGTAATTGTCAATTAATCACTTGATCCACGAGCAGCGGTTCCAATCATTTCATTGAGGTGTCATTCATTTCACTATCATTTCATCTCGGTGAGTCATTATTGATTTCGATGTCACTTTGTTATCTCGTGGCATTCCGGGTAATACTGGCATGCCGATTGGTATGTGTAGGATTTTCATGTCGGGCACATTTAAGTCATGTGTTGGTTGGTGGCCTCACATTGGACTGTGCACACGAGTCGATTGCTTCGTGAGACTGATTAGGTACAAGACCACACGTGTATTCGATCGATACTCGTTGGTGGCTTGTGCACGAACACATATCCATCCCGGGCGTAGTGTGGTGCCACCCTTTGAGCCGTACTATTAGTTGATTCATACAGCATGTTTGATTACGTATGTTTTCAACAAGTTTGGGTTATAATCTAACCGATTCATTTTTGATCGAACTTGTGGTTTATACAGCATATATATATGATTGTGCTTATTCAACTCTTGAGGATTGTTGTTCTGTGTAACTGACCCCGTTTGGGGATTTTGTTTTCAGGTCATGGCAAGGCAAAAGCACGGGAATAGCATGTTGACGGCGAGGAGTCCCGGTGATACTAGTAGGGGGCCCCGATCTTTTCAGTCATTCATGTTGTTGTCATTTATTTTCTGCTGCAGATTCTCATTTTGATACTCCGTTTCATTCAGTGTTGTGTATATTATCTTCATATAAAATATACTAGTATTCGGTATTGTCCTGGTGTGTTGTATTTGAACTCCTCATCGGAGTATTTGGTAATATAATGTGGTTCGGTACTACAATTATATTATTTAATTCATCATTTTCATTCGTCGGGTGGATCCCAGTCGGGGATCCACGGCACTGTAATATCCGCCTAGTTTGGGGTGTTACATTTGGAATGTGATTTTTCACGATAATAATCGGTAAATAGTTTTCTACGAATTTACAAGTATGAACAAGGAGTTTTGTCTTCGTATTTGGAGTTGAAGTTGGAATCGAATATGTTATAAAATCCTTAATGTCGAGATGAATTGATCATTGATTTGATGAATACGTTTTAAAGTGTTGGTGTTTTGGATATGAATATGGAATATTCACATTTAGAACTAAGTTATGTATTTTGGTACAATATTCGTATAGGAATACGAATATGATTCCGGATTTGATAAGATTATGACTCACTTTTGAGTTTGAGAATTCATAGGTATTTAACAAGTGTTCAATTCGGATAATGGAATTATTTGAAACCTTTGGAATATGGTTATCTATAATGTTGAATTGATCGGATTGTCAGTTGATGATGATAATCGGTAATTGGTTTATATTATGAATTTACAAGGAGGAAACTTGTATCCGTATTTAAGATTGAATTTGGAATCGGTAATGTTAGACCCTTGTTGGTTTAAATTGATTATTGATATGATTATCGGATTATGAATTATGTTATGGTTTTAAATTCGTGATCGATTGATTTGGTTGTTCGGATTTGTGTCTAATCGGGATATGGTGGAACCGTTGGGTTTATTGATCGGTTATATTGATTATTGAGTTGCAACTTGTATCGTGGATATGGGTTCGTATTTGTTTGAGTTGTATTGTTCGGTTTTGTTTATGATCGAGGTTTCGTTGAACCGTTGAGTTTGTAGGTTGGCTATGTCGGTTATTGATTTTTATCGAATGTATGTTAATTGTTTATTGCAATAGGTTGTGATGTTTGATCGTGGTTTATGACCGTTGTGTTGCGGTTGAGGCTGAAGAATTTGTAGATTGCTTTTGGTCGGGGCTAAGGAGCTCGTAGACGAAGGCAATGGATTTTGATAACGGTTTCGTGGTATCGGTATCGAGGCAAGTTCTACTTGTTCAGTTTATAATATTTGATCGTTTGCATTTCATTTATAATTCGTATAGCAATGTTGTTAGAAATGTAAATTGCCGGGATAATGGTTCATATATCGTACTCTGATTGTAATAAATCATAAGGTATATGATTTAATTGTGTTCAGGGAAGACGTGAGTTATCTTTGGTCAAGGATATAGAATATCGGATATCGAGGATAGTTATCGTGATGACATAAGTATCGGGATAAAGGCTTTTTGGTATTTAATGGATGGTACCTTATTTGAGATTATTTGTATAACTGTGTATTCGTTCAGGGATGTTGTTCGTGGAAAGGATGTTGTCTTCGGCTTTGAGGTAATTTATGTATTGTTCAGTTATGAGATAATTATTATGTTGAGTTGTTGTATATGTTGTATGTTGAGGCTTCATATATTGAGATTCGTATTGGTTGTTCGTTGAGGGATGTTGATCCCAGGACTATTGTTGGTATTAATGGTAGTATTGATCGTCTCATTGGGGGATGTTGATGGATATGGTCCTCGACTTTGAGGTAATCTAAGTATTTGTTCAGTCATATGGATAATTAGTATGTTGAGTTGTTGTATATGTTGAGGTTTCGTGTAATGAGTTTCGTATCGGTTATTCATTGAGGGATGTTGATCCCAGGACTGTTGTATTGAGATCGTAGATTGTGTTGGTCATTCATTTGGGGATGATGATCCCAGGATTGATGTTTTGGATATTGATTAGTCGTGTCGACTTTTCATTGTCAGTCTGTTGTTGTTCACTTCGGTGAGTCTTTTGATCCTTATTGGATATGTGTTTCTTTGAGTTTCGTTGTCATGTTGCACCGTGACATATCTGGAGTCATATCTGTGTGCCGATTGGTTATTGTGTAGGATTTTTAGCCGGGCACATGATGGTTATGTGTTGATATTTTCACATTGAACCGTGCACACGAGATGTAGTTCATGAGGCTAATTAGGTACAAGACCACACGTTTATTTGATCGATACCCGGGGTGGCTTGTGCACGGACACATTTCCGGATCGGGCGTACTATGATTTCCATCTTTGAGCCATATTGTTTGGTCGTTCATCCTCCATTCATGGTTGGGTATGTTCGACGGTTTGCGACTGGTTGTTCATACGCCCGAGGGGTATGTTTCGACAGTCGAGGTTATTTTCTTGAGATCCATTATTGTTGATCATTTGGAGTTTACCTTGTTGATGGTATTCTCGATTATTGTTGGTCCTTTGTTGATCATTTGGAGTTTACCTTGTTGATGGTATTCTCGGTTATTGTTGATCCGTCATTGATTGCGTTCGAGATTTACCTTGTTGATGGCATTCTCAACTATCGTGATCCTTTATTGGTCGTATTGGAGTTATCATGTCGATGATATTCTCAGTTGATTTATCGGTTGATCTGGTTATTGATCGTATAAGCATTCGGACTGTACGTCGATGTTTCAGGATTTGTTATCATTATCATTTGGTAGTTGATCTACATAAATGTTGTGTATTATTGGTTTATCCAGGTTGAGATTTGATTGTGTAATCCGACGGACAGGAGTTGGCACAGATTGGATTATTTCCACACTTATGAGTTATCATGATGTTTTGAGGATTATCGGTATTTTTGGAATACAGTACAGATGATTGTTGTTGAATTCATTTCGTTATTTGAGAATACGAAATGTGGAATATGTCAAGAATTGATTTAGTATGGATTGCTATGAATTGATAAGGTTATAACGGTAAGATTACGTTGGTAGTATTCTTACAGTATTATTACATTGGTATGTAATTATTTATGATGATATGATCGGTATCATTATTGAGTATTGTGGCTGACCCCGTCGTGGGCTTTATTTTTAGGTACTCGGAGATCGAGCTAGTAGCGGTCGTGAAGGGATGAGCTTCCCTATGTGATACTGGCGGTGGCATGTTTTGGAGTATCGAGTATTTCTTTTCTGGTTATTCATTTCCGCTGCAAATGTGTATTTTGAACTACTTTATCCGCTGCGTGTGTATATTTCAAAATGGCTTCTCAGTATCTTTATCTGCTGCGTGTGTGTATTTTAAATGTCCCTTTTGGCACTTTGCGAACTTGGGTTATTTCGTTAAACCTTTTCCTAAACTATTTTATCGGTACGTTTAAGCGGCGTCTTAACGTACATTTTGAATTATCAAGATTTGGCACTTCGCCTTGTATTTTCAAATGGTATTTTATGACGGTATTTCGAAATTACGTTTTTGAAAATATTTGAGTATTTAAAATATTACCGTCATTGGCCTTTTGGCGTTTTTAAGCGTTTTGAAATGGTTTTGTAAACGGTTTTTAGCACAGTGGGTTCGGCGCGGGACCCACGGCATTTGTAATATCCGGGATGGTTTTGGGTTGTTACACTAAGTACTCGCGAGTACTTTCTATAAGTTCACAAGTTTAAAGAAAAACCGCATCAAAAGGACAACGGAAATAAAGAGACTCAATTGCACACGTCATCAACCACGGCCGGCATCCTCGTCTTGCCCGGTGCCCGATCGTCCGGCTGAACATTACCTGAAATTCATAACAAGAATTTCCCCAAAACGGGTCCCCAAAGGGGTTAGCAATTACGCTAGTACAAGTAACCAAATGAACAACTTACACCTTACACATATAGTCAAAGCATGCAAATGATAAAACATCAGTTTGAAACACACATTTCCGGAAATGCCATAACCCAAAACATATTTGTAAAATGCACCACTATTAACCGCGGATCCACGCCTCTGTGGACCCCTATCGAGACCCCGTCGGATCTAACCCGTAGTGGTTAAAAGCCAAGCTCGTGGATCCACACCTTTGTGGACCCCTACCGAGACCCCGTCGGGTCTAACCCGTAGTGAGCATACACACACACGTTACTCATACAATACTACCATGTTAAGCATATAAGTTCATTATGAGTACTTGCCTCGATTATCACGACGAAAAGACGGGATGAAACAATCGTGATTGCGAGAAATTGGACACACCGAACCTAGGCGATTCGTCAAACACCATCACAAACAATTCGACAAGAATAACGATAACGGAAGACACGAAACCCCACATATGATTCATGTAAGTTCGTACAAAACAACGACGAGGACGAATCGCATGGCAGACCCTCTTGATTTTACAAATACCACGGAACTTACCATGAACTCGTAGGGAAAATGTGAATACTACCAAAATTAATCATATACATCATTGATTAATCAACAATACTGAACAAATCGGACAAAAACTCAAAAACTCCCAAATTCTCAAAAATAGGGTTCTAGGAGATTACCTTGGATTAGGATGAAGAACCCAAGTAGATGTTGTTAATCTACACCAAGAACTGAAGGAAAATGATCTCTAAAGTGATTGGAAGACGAAATCGCCTCCGAATCGCCTAAAGGATCGCCCGGCCGCGGAGAAGGAGAAGAAATGAGAAGTGAGACGGATCTGGGTCAACTCTCTGGTTTATATAACCAGAGAACTTAGCATGCGCTAACGATCCATAATTAGCATGCGCTACCCAGTCAAAAACCCGTCCAGAACCTACGGTTCTGGCCCGTTAGCGTGCGCTACTAGAGAATAGCGTGCGCTAACGGCCTTTCGATAGCGCGCGCTATCGGGCCATAACGTGCGCTACCTGAACACCAGACCGAGTCCAGAAACATTCTGCCCAGTCTGGACTACCGAGTTAGCGCACGCTACCGGTCACCCAGCCTGCGCTAAGTCCAAACCATAGCGTGTGCTAATATACAAATGTAGCGTGCGCTAAGCTGCTCGTCCGGAGAGTAGAGAGCAGAAACAAGCCTCTCACTGCTGTGCTCGAGTTGTTACCGTGCGCTACCAAACGAACATAGTGTGCGCTACTCAACGACACTAGCGTGCGCTAGGAAACAGGAATAGGGCGTGCTAGCGGGTGCAGACAGCAATACAGACAGCACCCCAAAGATGGAAAACAGCGAATTCCACCTCGGATGAAAACAACGCGCATCCGACATCAAACAACGGGCCGAAGAAGACACACGAACAGCAAGATCGAGTCAGAACCAAAGCGGTAAAAGAAAACATGATTCCGACTACCCGAGGGTTCGGAAAACTACAACGTTAGTAATCACTCCAAAACTTTGGGAAATTATAAAACGACCCAAAATATCCGAAACACATGATACATGATCGAAACAACATACGAAAGTTCACAACATGCATAATAACATGAGATGGATCTGCGGAAACCCCTAGACGGCGGTTCCGAACAATGATTACGATAATCGAACGAAATCGCGACGGAAAGACAATAAACACGGAATTGAGTATAACAGGCCCGAAACAAGCTCGGATGACAAAAAGTCCAGTATTAAATATTCTCAGAATATTAATACGGTTACAAGCGAGTCGCTAAAAATGGAAAATACACCAAAAATAAAAATACTGGGAAAAGAAAAATGCGGATATTACAGCGCCGACGTCTCTCCTTAGCTTTCGCTAGTTTAAATATAGCATTCGCTCCTTCTTTGATTTATAGGCGCCTGTACATCTCCTCGTATGCCTCACCTTTAGCCTTAGTCACTGCCTTCTTAGCCTCTCTTTTCGCCACCTTGTAAGCTAAAATCTTCGTGATTCTCTCCTCCTCAGCACTAACCGACAAAAGCTCCTTAAAGAGCGCTTGTTTAGCCTTGACTTTCTTTTGAACCTCCTCATTCCACCACCATGCCTCCCTAGGTCCACTGGACCTGTCCGAAGAAACCCCTACCACCTTCTCGCCCACACTCCTAATAGCATTGGCCATGCTGATCCACATAAGGTTAACATCGCGCCCCCGCAAAAAAAACTCCTTCGCGGGTCAAAGACTCCCTGAATTCTGTCGCCTTCTCACCCTTCAGATCCTTCCAAAGAATCGTAGGTCTAGCTTCTCTAGCCCTGCTAACAACACAACCTCTCATGGATAAATCCATAGCCAGCAGCCGGTATTGAGAAGCACAAGCCTCGCTCCGAAACACATGCAGTCCACGCACGCCCTAGCATCACGACTGCGCAAAAGAAGGTAGTCAATTTGCGTGTTGTGCCCCCGACTACCGAAGGTGATGAGGTGCTCTGCTCTCTTCTGAAAAACAGAGTTAGCAATTACCAACTCATGCGCAGTAGCAAACTCCAACAGCACGGAACCTCCTGCATTCCTAACTCCGAAGCCGAAACCCCCATGAGCACTATGATAACCATCCACCCCCTCACCAATGTGCCCATTGAAATCGCCCCCCCAAAACAATAAATTGATCGTCAGGAATACTCTCGACCAACTCATCTAAACAGACCCAAAAAACTTCCTTAACAAGCACACTCAAACCCGTGAGGGGCATACGCACAAACCACGTTAACCACCTTCTCTCCAACCACCACTCTAACGGACATAATCATATCGTTACACCTCTTTACTTCCACGACGTTATCCTTTAGCTCCTTAGATAAAAGAATACACACACCGTTACTCGAGTTAGCAAGACCTGAATACCACAATTTATAACCGTTCGCCTCCTGGTGCACCCCCTTCCACCTAGTCTCCTGAATACAAGCCACATCAACCTTCTCTTACCCAAAACATCCACGAGCTCCAAAAGCTTACCCGTCAAGGTACCCAAATTCCAACTACCAACCCGCAAACAGCGCGACATCAACCAACACAAAACACAAACGCACTACAAAAATAAATAAAATGTGGTAGTGTGTAGCAAAAGTGAAAAAAATATAAAAAATAAATAAATAAAATAAAAAAATAAAAGCGAAAACCGTAGAAAGCACAAGAAATAATAGATATATGCACGACAAAAATGAAATTTAACAGAAAGTACAATGATACGACCTTGAACGACTTGGAAAGAGGAAGTCTTGAGAGGATTAGAAGCGGCTTGAAAAACCGGTAAGGGAACTGCAAGCAGAGGCAGTTATATGCTATACTCTTGTTAGATTGAAGGAGGAATGAATGCGGCATTGTATTATTATTTATCCGTGATACGCCGGCGAAATGGCCAACAGCGCTATAGGAGTTAGGGTTCGCGGTTTCTGATTCACGGGGTGCTTTAGTCGACCCTAATCAATTAATTCGAATTATTCAAAAAATAAAACAAAATTAGCAAATTAACTCTGATTATGAAGAAAATGAATAAATTTTTCGCAATCTTTACGCTTCTTGATTCTCTGATTCGGAATGAAACGCACAACAACAGCAAACCCACAAATTATGAGGAACAATTCGTCCGCATGGACAGCTCAACTGGTTTCTGGGTGGCAGATTGCTACAAGGACGCAGGTTCGAGTCTTGGCAGCCGTAGTGTGGGAGTTGTATCCTTCCAGTGTGGGGGATAGCTCCTTGTGGGCATCAGGCACTGTTCCTCCCACCTAGTAGGCCGTTGAGTTACCATGATTTAATTCCTGCACCAATCCTTATCGGGTCGAGGGTGGGAGCCGTGGGGAGAAAGAACAATTTCGAGTGGGATGTGAATTCCGAGTAGGTGATAGGTAGGCCCAACCCACCACTCTAGGTTAATTTACTTGAAGACATTTACACGTGCTACTTCCTTGGGCGTGACTCCTGAGCTGTCACTATACATAATTGTCAATTTACTGCTTCTAAAATGATAAATAAATATTTAATATGTCCACAACAATAAATTATTACTCATGCTTTATGGATATTATTATATCTATTTTTTTAGTTGAATTAATGAATTGAATTGAATTGAATTAAATTAAATTTTTTTAAATTAAATTGAATCGAAGTGAACTGAATTGAACTGTATTGAATTGTGTTAAATTGAATTGAACCGAAGCGAGTGAATAATAATTAGTAATTTTAGATATCAATATATATAACAAAAATTATAAATATTAAAAAAATATGATAATAAAATAAAATATATAATATTAATAAGAATATTATTATAAAGACTAATAATATCACATAACCATCGATACAACAATAATAAAATTGTTTGTGCTACAACAATAAAAACAACAACAAGAACAATAATAATAAAATTATTGATAATACTACAATTTTGTATAATACTAATAGTTATTATTATTTTTGCACAAGTACAACAAAAAAAGCAAGAATAATATGACTAATATTATTATTAATAATAATTATACATAATATTATTGATAATAATAATACTCGTAATAATTACAAAAATAATAATTATTATTTATAAACAACAACAAAATAATAATACACTAAAATGAAAATTGTAATACTTATTATTTTATATATATATATATATATAATATTATTAATAATGTATAGTAATAATAATACTAATTATAATAATAATTAATAATAATTATTTAGAAATAAACTTAACTGAATTATGCTCAATTGAATTAAAGTTTATTGATACTTGAATTGAAGTAAATTAAACTTAATTAAAACAAACTAAAATATATCGAAATTAAACCAAACCAACATAACTTACATTCTTAGGGTGGTGACAATCATGCCTCCCAAAAAACTCCATACATCCGAATCCACCAATAATATCATTCCACCTCATTCATAATTTTTCCATACCTCCCAACTCTTTTTTAGTGGCAATACATACCTTTCAACCCTTTTTTCATATCTCTCAAAACAATAAATGCCAACGGTCACATTTTGCTCCTTTTCTTCCATGCCTCTGCGGCATCATATGCCGCTCACTCATACCTCTGAAACATACCGTGGAGGTAGCAGCGGTATTCACCGCGAGTATGGGGCATACCGCAGCCCATACCACTGCCATTGCCACCACCCTTAAGGAAGTATAATAAACATTGCGTACACTACTTATCTCAATAAATTTTGGTTTGTTAGGCCCATGCATCCCACTATGGCCCATATGAATTCAAAATATGGAAGCATCCATCATTGTCATTTGTCACACTACTTAGGGGGGAGGGAGTGGGATCGGGTAAGGGGATCGGGTACCCTTACCCGATTGGTAACACCGCCGCGGGTAAGTCGGGTAAGGCGATCGGGTTCATTTTTCGGTTTGGGAAGCCGAGAGTTTCTTGAGAGAGAGAGAGAGAGGTTGTTGAATAAAATGGTATGTTTTTATGTAATGTTTTTTTTTAAGTATTATGTAATGTTTTTATTTTTAATGAAATAGTATGTTTTTATTTTAATATTGTATGTGATTTTATGTATGAAAAAAAATGGTATGTTTTTATGTAATGTTTTTTTTTATGTAATGTTTTTTTAAGTATTATGTAATGTTTTTATTTTTAATGAAATGGTATGTTTTTATTTTAATATTGTATGTGATTTTATGTATGAAAAAAAATGGTATGTTTTTATGTAATGTTTTTTAAGTATTATGTAATGTTTTTATTTTTAATGAAATGATATGTTTTTATTTTAATATTGTATGTGATTTTATGTATGAAAAAAAAAATCGGGTATGTTTTTATGTAATGTTTTTTTAAGTATTATGTAATGTTTTTATTTTTAATGAAATGGTACGTTTTTATTTTAATATTGTATGTGATTTTATGTATGAAAAAAAAATCGGGTAGTATAGGTGACCACTCCCTCCACTTAGGGTAGTGTTAGGGTAGAATTGGGTAGTTTTGAGTTGGAGGGTTTTTATTGGATAGAGGTGATGTGGCACCTAGGGTATTAAGCGACCACTCCCTCCCCCCTTATCAATAAATTTTGGTTTGTCAGGCACATGCATCACACTGTTTTCTATATATTTTTTTTTGACAAGTTACACTGTTTTCTATATGAATTCAAAATAAGGAAGTATCCATCATTGTCATTTGTCCCACCAAATTAATCATATGTTTTTTAACATGTTTTCATGATTTTATATTTATGCACGTGTATTGCATTAAAAAATGTAAACAAAATTGAAGAATGTAAAAATAATTACTCTAGTAAACTCCAAAAAAGGGAATTGATATCTTGGTGCAGAAGGCGAAATCCCTCGCCTTCAGGGCCCTCACCTCCCGGCTCGACATGGATTGGTGGAGAAATTAAATCGTGGTGACTCAACGGCCCACTTGGTGGGAGGAACAGTGCCTGGTGCCCACAAGGAGCTATCGCCCACATTGGGCGGATAAAACTCTCACACTGTGGCTGCCAGGACCCGAACCTGCGTCCTTGTAGCAATCTGCCACCCAGAAACCAGTTGAGCTGATATCTAATTTGCTCTATAGAGTGAGATTATATATATATATATAATTTCTTAATACATAAACATAATAATTTATCTATGACAACCAATTTTAATTGTGGATTATATTGGTGTACATGTTATAAACCCCTATATACTAATTTTGTAACCAATTTAAAAAAATATTAAAAAAATTAGAGTAACATTGCCATCCATAAATTTATTATCTAATTATAAACATTATAGAAAAATAGTTCATATAGATTAAAATATTGTGAAATCTAAAAAGTAAAATATAAAATATTTTTGAAAAAATATTTAGAAAAATCTTAAAAATATTTCAAAGAATCTAGAAAATACTCAATAAAAAACAATAAAATTATTTAGAAAAATCAAGAAATATATCAAATAATTTAAACATATTTAAATCATGAATAGCCCCATTCAACGTATATGTGTGAAATCTCAAATTTAAGTAAGACAACAAATTAAAAAATCAATTTAAAATATATATATTTTGAACTTTTAAAATAATCTGTTTACATTAGTTAAAAATTAATTTACAAAAATATATTTTGAATTTTTTTAACAAAATTGTTAATTAAATTAAAATGTAATCAAAGAAATCATTTTGAATTTCAAAAGTATGTTAATATTTAATTAAATGGAGAGAAAATAGGAAAAAATTAGACTTAGACTTAATTTATAAAAATTAAATTATTTAATGGGATGAGAATACCATTCAAATTTTGAAATTTGAATGGTGGGCTGATCGGATGGGCAAGGCGGGCTGGGCGGGTGAGCCGGACGGGCTAGACGGGTGGGCTGGGTGGCAAGGCTGCAGTGGACTCGGGGCCGGGCGATTAAGGCGAGATGGGCCGGGTTGAACTGGGCTTGGGCTGGAGGGAGAGGGCCCAGGACCGCCCATAACCGCGGTGGCTGGGCTACGGGCGTGGGCTGGGCTAGCCCACCGGCCCCATGAGGTCGGGCTGGCGGACCCGATTCACTGGCCAACTCTAATAATGATGTTAATTCTTAAAATGAATTTTAGATATATGAGAATATTATAATTTTTAAATATTTTTGAATATATACCAAGAATGGATGGATATTCTACCTATAGTCATATTTATAAATATTATGTATACAAATATTATTTAAAATATGATAATATATAATTATATGTACTATTTTCTATTTTATTTTAGCCCATTTTATATAATATGTGGTTTTACGTGTGATATATACTATATAAATATGCGTTCTTAAATTGATATTTATGTGCTTCTTTATCATTTATATTTTATTGGAAAATAGATATAACGATACATTTTATAAATATTGTGTGTATTTTATGGGGTTTGTACTAGTCTAATTTTAAAGATGAGCAAGTCTTGTATAAAAAAAAAAAAAGAAAAGAAGTGTTATATTTTCACGTAAAAACTGTTGGAAACTTAAAATTAAATAAGGGAATAATTATTTAAAGCATTTATTTGATTGTTTACTAAAAGACGAAATAGTGTGTTGTTGTTGAGAGAGAGAGTTTTGTAGCGGTCGCGCCTCCTCAATTGGTGGTTATTGTTTGTTGCCGTCTGAATGAGCAGTCGTGTCGTTTGAAATGAACGGTCGTTTGGCCAATGGACGTGTCGTTTGAACGAAGTGGTGCTCCTGTTCGTTGAATCTTTTCGCGAATAGGTACGATTTCTTTATAAACCGAGTTCGACTTCAGAAATCGTTAACTGGGTTTGAAACCAACTATTCTCATTCTCTCTAAATAATTTATCTAATAGCAACCCAACCTAACGTTAGGAATTGACTAACATTAGGTTCAATGGGTAAGAACAAGTCAATGATTTGGATGTTCACAATATTATACGGTAATGTTGGTATTACTATTAGAGGTTGAGTTTTTCTTAACTCTTAATGAAGTTCAGTCATTAGGACAAGTATCTGTAAGTAATAGAGATGTTGTAAGAACTTCACCTATTTGAATTTAAGGATGGTGCCGTCCCAAAGTGAGTTGGAATTTCTCTAATGAATAATTCACGAGACAGGACAAGCACATGGCCATTAACGGTGCTAAGCGTGAGATGTAGGCAAAGAACACTAAAGGATGTGTGTTGAGTAACACCGACTTTATCGCAAGGAAAATAGGTTCAAAGCCTAGATACCTAATTTCCGATAAAGTCTTGTGTTACTTGTACTAAGTATTAGTTCAAATTGAAAGATATTTATCTGTACTAACACTCTTTATTTTTAAGGATTCTATTTTGTCTTTTACGAACAAGTGGGGATTGTTGGAACGGCTAAATTAAATAAGGGATTTAATTATTTAAAGCTTTTTTTATTGTTCACTAATAGATGAAATAGTATGTTGTTGTTGAGAGAGTGTGTTTTGTAGCAGTCGCGTCTCCTCAATTGGTGGTTATTTTTGTTGCCGTTTGAATGAGCAGTCGTATCGTTTTGAAACGAACGGTCGTGTCGTTTGAACGAAGCGGTGCTCCTGTTCGTCGAATCTTTTCGGGAATAGGTACGATTTTTTATAAACCGAGTTCGGCTTCAGAAATCGTTAACTGGCTTTTGAACCTACTATTCTCATTCTCTCTAAAAAAATTTATCCAGAAAATTGTTTTTGGCTATTTTCGGATTTCACCGTGTCTTAGTGCAGTCCGGAACTAAGGCTTGTCGTATCCTATAGTATTCTTGTTCATAACCTTAAGACACATTTCGGGGTGCAAGAAATACTATAAGAAAAGCATTTCCTGCGTAATTCAAGCCTCGACGTCTTGATTTGAAGAATTCTCTAACAATCTTATAGTATCTGTTGCAATGGCGGCCGAGGTTACGGTTTAGTCCGAAAGTGATGAACCAAGACTTCGTCAAGTTGGACCGCTTTGATGGAACCAACTACACTCGGCACGACAAGATGTGTTTTTTCCTCAATGCCATGAAGGTCTTCTACGTGGTGGACCCGACATTGGAGCCTATTCCAGAGCCGACGGAGGAGGATTCTAAATAACTCAAGGCGGAACGGAAGAAGCGTCAAGAGGACAAGTTACTGTGCAGTGGCCATATTTTGAACACTCTCTCCGACCGTCTCTATAATATCTAC
The DNA here is from genome assembly GCA_033398695.1 of Orobanche coerulescens. Classification (NCBI taxonomy): domain Eukaryota; kingdom Viridiplantae; phylum Streptophyta; class Magnoliopsida; order Lamiales; family Orobanchaceae; genus Orobanche; species Orobanche coerulescens. The sequence goes on along the minus strand of CM065807.1, from coordinate 121,549,744 downwards.
ACCGACAATCCATCGACGATGGAGATTTGGAACGCACTCGAGTACAAATTCAAGTCCGAAGAAGAAGGGAACAAAAAGTTCCTTTTTTTGATTTTAAAATATTTGAATAAGCCCATACTTGCTCAAGTACATGAATTGCAAGTTATTGTCAACAAATTGAGGGCCGTGAAGATTGATATTCCGGAAACTTTCCAAGTTGGTGCAATTATTGCCAAGTTGCCAATTCCTGGAAAAGCTATCGGAAGAAACTTCTTCACAATACTGAGGACTTCTCTTTGGAGCAAATCCAGAAACATGTTCGAATCGAGGAGAAATCGAGGATGAGAGAGTAGACGATGTATGCCGGTACTTTCAAGGCCAACGCGGTGAGCGCGAAAGGCAAGTGGAATTGGAATGAAAAAGGAAGTTCTTTGGATCCCAAAAAGGATTCAAAGAAATTCAAGCATTCCTGCAAGGTCAAGTCCGACAACAAGTCTGTGTTCAAGGGGTCCAACGGGGGCTGCTATGTGTGTGGCAAACCCGGTCACTATGATCGAGATTATCGACACTACAAAATGGCTAAAAAAAGAAGTTGACGGCACTATGGCCGATGGGAACATAATCGATACGGTGAGCGAACTTATGGCGGTCAAGGGCAAGGTTCAAGGGTGGTGGTATGACACTTGTGCTACCATCCACGTATCCTGCGATAGGGCTGCTTTCAACACCTATTTGAAGTCTACAGATGACAAGAAGTTCAGATGGGAAACGAGCAAAACTCAAAGGTCGTCGACATCGGAAATGTGGAACTCAACTTCACATCCGGGAAGAAGGTCACTTTGACCAATGTGTATTATTGGTTTATCCAGGTTGAGATTTGATTGTGTAATCCGACGGACAGGAGTTGGCACAGATTGGATTATTTCCACACTTATGAGTTATGATGATGTTTTGAGGATTATCGGTATTTTGGAATACGATCTGAGATGATTGTTGTTGAATTCATTTCGTTATTTGAGAATACGAAATGTGGAATATGTCAAGAATTGATTTAGTATGGATTGCTATGAATTGATAAGGTTATAACGGTAAGATTACGTTGGTAGTATTCTTACAGTATTATTACATTGGTATGTAATTATTTATGATGATATGATCGGTATCATTATTGAGTATTGTGGCTGACACCGTCGTGGGCTTTAGTTTTAGGTACTCGGAGATCGATCTAGTAGCGGTCGTGAAGGGATGAGCTTCCTATGTGATCTTGGCGGTGGCATGTTTTGGAGTATCGAGTATTTCTTTTACGGTTATTCATTTCCGCTGCAAATGTGTATTTTGAACTACTTTATCCGCTGCGTGTGTATATTTCAAAATGGCTTCTCAGTATCTTTATCTGCTGCGTGTGTGTATTTTAAATGTCCCTTTTGGCACTTTGCGAACTTGGGTTATTTCGTTAAACCTTTTCCTAAACTATTTTATCGGTACGTTTAAGCGGCGTCTTAACGTACATTTTGAATTATCAAGATTTGGCACTTCGCCTTGTATTTTCAAATGGTATTTTATGACGGTATTTCGAAATTACGTTTTTGAAAATATTTGAGTATTTAAAATATTACCGTCATTGGCCTTTTGGCGTTTTTAAACGTTTTTGAAATGGTTTTGTAAACGGTTTTTAGCCTGGTGGGTTCGTAGCAGGACCCACGGCGCTGTAATATCCGGGATGGTTTTGGGTTGTTACACTAAGTACTCGCGAGTACTTTCTATAAGTTCACAAGTTTAAAGAAAAAAACCGCATCAAAAAGGACAACGGAAATAAAGAGACTCAATTGCACACGTCATCAACCCTGGCCAGCATCCTCGTACTGCCCCAGTGCCCGATCGTCCGGCTGAACATTACCTGAAATTCATAACAAGAATTTCCCCAAAACGGGTCCCCAAAGGGGTTAGCAATTACGCTAGTACAAGTAACCAAATGAACAACTTACACCTTACACATATAGTCAAAGCATGCAAATGATAAAACATCAGTTTGAAACACACATTTCCGGAAATGCCATAACCCAAAACATATTTGTAAAATGCACCACTATTAACCGCGGATCCACGCCTCTGTGGACCCCTATCGAGACCCCGTCGGATCTAACCCGTAGTGGTTAAAAGCCAAGCTCGTGGATCCACACCTTTGTGGACCCCTACCGAGACCCCGTCGGGTCTAACCCGTAGTGAGCATACACACACACGTTACTCATACAATACTACCATGTTAAGCATATAAGTTCATTATGAGTACTTGCCTCGATTATCACGACGAAAAGACGGGATGAAACAATCGCGGTTGCGAGAAATTGGACACACCGAACCTAGACGATTCGTCAAACACCATCACAAACAATTCGACAAGAATAACGATAACGGAAGACACCTGAAACCCCACATATGATTCATGTAAGTTCGTACAAAACAACGACGAGGACGAATCGCAACCGAACCCTCTTGATTTCACAAATACCACGGAACTTACCATGAACTCGTAGGGAAAATGTGAATACTACCAAAATTAATCATATACATCATTGATTAATCAACAATACTGAACAAATCGGACAAAAACTCAAAAACTCCCAAATTCTCAAAAATAGGGTTCTAGGAGATTATCTTGGATTAGGATGAAGAACCCAAGTAGATGTTGTTAATCTACACCAAGAACTGAAGGAAAATGATCTCTAAAGTGATTGGAAGACGAAATCGCCTCCGAATCGCCTAAAGGATCGCCCGGCCGCGGAGAAGGAGAAGAAATGAGAAGTGAGACGGATCTGGGTCAACTCTCTGGTTTATATAACCAGAGAACTTAGCATGCGCTAACGATCCATAATTAGCATGCGCTACCCAGTCAAAAACCCGTCCAGAACCTACGGTTCTGGCCCGTTAGCGTGCGCTACTAGAGAATAGCGTGCGCTAACGGCCTTTCGATAGCGCGCGCTATCGGGCCATAACGTGCGCTACTGAACACGGGCCGAGTCGAAACATTACGCCCGATCGGACTACCGAGTTAGCGCCGCGCACTGGTCACCCGACTGCGCTAAGTCGAACCATAGCGTGTGCTAATATACAAATGTAGCGTGCGCTAAGGCTGCTCGTCAGGAGAGTAGAGAGCGAAACAAGCCTCTCAACTGCGTGCTCGAGTTGTTACCGTGCGCTACCAAGCGAACATAGTGTGCGCTACTCAACGACACTAGCGTGCGCTAGGAAAGCAGGAATAGGGCGTGCTAGCGGAGTGCGAGGCAATCTGACGGCACCCCAAAGATGGAAAGCGGCGAATTCCACCTCGGATGAAAACAACGCGCATCCGACATCAAACAACGGGCCGAAGAAGACACACGAACAGCAAGATCGAGTCAGAACCAAAGCGGTAAAAGAAAACATGATTCCGACTACCCGAGGGTTCGGAAAACTACAACGTTAGTAATCACTCCAAAACTTTGGGAAATTATAAAACGGCCCAAAATATCCGAAACACATGATACATGATCGAAACAACATACGAAAGTTCACAACATGCATAATAACATGAGATGGATCTGCGGAAACCCCTAGACGGCGGTTCGAACAATGATTACGAGAATCGAGCGAAATCGCGACGGAAAGACAATAAACACGGAATTGAGTATAACAGGCCCGAAACAAGCTCGGATGACAAAAAGTCCAGTATTAAATATTCTCAGAATATTAATACGGTTACAAGCGAGTCGCTAAAAATGGAAAATACACCAAAAATAAAAATACTGGGAAAAGAAAAATGCGGATATTACAGCGCCGACCTCTCTCCTTAGCTTTCGCTAGTTTAAATATAGCATTCGCTCCTTCTTTGATTTCTAGGCGCCTGTACATCTCCTCGTATGCCTCACCTTTAGCCTTAGTCACTGCCTTCTTAGCCTCTCTTTTCGCCACCTTGTAAGCTAAAATCTTCGTGATTCTCTCCTCCTCAGCACTAACCGACAAAAGCTCCTTAAAGAGCGCTTGTTTAGCCTTGACTTTCTTTTGAACCTCCTCATTCCACCACCATGCCTCCCTAGGTCCACTGGACCTGTCCGAAGAAACCCCTACCACCTTCTCGCCCACACTCCTAATAGCATTGGCCATGCTGATCCACATAAGGTTAACATCGCGCCGCCGTAAAAAAAACTCCTTCGCGGGTCAGAGACTCCCTGAATTCTGTCGCCTTCTTACCCTTCATATCCTTCCAAAGAATCCTAGGTCTAGCTTCTCTAGCCCTGCTAACAACACAACCTCTCATGGATAAATCCATAGCCAGCAGCCGGTATTGAGAAGCACAAGACTCGCTCCGAAACACATGCAGTCCACGCACGCCCTAGCATCACGACTGCGCAAAAGAACGTAGTCAATTTGCGTGTTGTGCCCCCGACTACCGAAGGTGATGAGGTGCTCTGCTCTCTTCTGAAAAACAGAGTTAGCAATTACCAACTCATGCGCAGTAGCAAACTCCAACAGCACGGAACCTCCTGCATTCCTAACTCCGAAGCCGAAACCCCCATGAGCACTATGATAACCATCCACCCCCTCACCAATGTGCCCATTGAAATCGCCCCCCCAAAACAATAAATTGATCGTCAGGAATACTCTCGACCAACTCATCTAAACAGACCCAAAAAACTTCCTTAACAAGCACACTCAAACCCGTGAGGGGCATACGCACAAACCACGTTAACCACCTTCTCTCCAACCACCACTCTAACGGACATAATCATATCGTTACACCTCTTTACTTCCACGACGTTATCCTTTAGCTCCTTAGATAAAAGAATACACACACCGTTACTCGAGTTAGCAAGACCTGAATACCACAATTTATAACCGTTCGCCTCCCTGGACTGCACCCCCTTCCACCTAGTCTCACGAATACAAGCCACATCAACCTTCTCTTACCCAAAACATCCACGAGCTCCAAAAGCTTACCGTCAAGGTACCCAAATTCCAACTACCAACCCATAAGCAGTGACATCAACCAACACAAAACACAAACGCACTACGAAAATAAATAAAATGTGGTAGTGTGTAGCAAAAGTGAAAAAATATAAAAAAATAAATAAATAAAATAAAAAATAAAAGCAGGCAAACCGTAGAGAAAGCACAGTAAATAATAGATATATGCACGACAAAAATGAAATTTAACAGGAAAGTACAATGATACCGGCCTTGGAACGACTTGGAAAAGAGGAAGTCTTCGAGAGGATTAGAGCGGCTTGAAAAACCGGTAAGGGAACTGCAAAGCAGAGCAGGTTATATGCTATACTCTTTGTTAGATTGAAGGAGGGAATGAATGCGGCATTGTATTATTATTTATCCGGTGATACGCCGGCCGAAATGGCCAACAGCGGCGCTATAGGAGTTAGGGTTCGCGGTTTCTGATTCACGGGGTGCTTTAGTCGACCCTAATCAATTAATTGAATTATTCAAAAATAAAACAAAATTAGCAAATTAACTCCGCTGATTATGAAGAAAATGAATAAATTTTTCCGCAATCTTTACGCTTCTTGATTCTCTGATTCGAATGAAACGCACAACAACGGCAAACCCACAAATTATGAGGAACAATTCGTCCGCATGGGCGACTCAAGCTGGTTCTGGGTGGCGGTGCTACAAGGACGAGGTTCGAGTCTTGGCGACCGCGGTGTGGGAGTTGTATCCTTCCAGTGTGGGGGATAGCTCCTTGTGGGCATCGAGCCTGTTCCTCCCACCTAGTAGGCCGTTGAGTCACCATGATTTAATTCATGCACCAATCATTATCGGGTCGAGGGTGGGAGCCGTGGGGAGAAAGAACAATTTCGAGTGGGATGTGAATTCCGAGTAGGTGATAGGTAGGCCCAACCCACCACTCTAGGTTAATTTACTTGAAGACATTTACACGTGCTACTTCCTTGGGCCTGACTCCTGAGCTGTCACTATACATAATTGTCAATTTACTGCTTCTAAAATGATAAATAAATATTTAATATGTCCACAACAATAAATTATTACTCATGCTTTATGGATATTATTATATCTATTTTTTTTAGTTGAATTAATGAATTGAATTGAATTGAATTTTTTTAAATTAAATTGAATCGAAGTGAACTAAATTGAACTGTATTGAATTGTGTTAAATTGAATTGAACCGAAGCGAGTGAATAATAATTAGTAATTTTAGATATCAATATATATAACAAAAATTATAAATATTACAAAAATATGATAATAAAATAAAATATATAATATTAATAAGAATATTATTATAAAGACTAATAATATCACATAACCATCGATACAACAACAATAAAATTGTTTGTGCTACAACAATAAAAACAACAACAAGAACAATAATAATAAAATTATTGATAATACTACAATTTTGTATAATACTAATAGTTATTATTATTTTTGCACAAGTACAACAACAAAAGCAAGAATAATATGACTAATATTATTATTAATAATAATTATACATAATATTATTGATAATAATAATACTCGTAATAATTACAAAAATAATAATTATTATTTATAAACAACAACAAAATAATAATACACTAAAATGAAAATTGTAATACTTATTATTTTATATATATATATAATATTATTAATAATGTATAGTAATAATAATACTAATTATAATAATAATTAATAATAATTATTTAGAAATAAACTTAACTGAATTATGCTCAATTGAATTAAAGTTTATTGATACTTGAATTGAAGTAAATTAAACTTAATTAAAACAAACTAAAATATATCGAAATTAAACCAAACCAACATAACTTACATTCTTAGGGTGGTGACAATCATGCCTCCCAAAAAACTCCGTACATCCGAATCCACCAATAATATCATTCCACCTCATTCATAATTTTTCCATACCTCCCAACTCTTTTTTAGTGGCAACCCATACCTCTCAACCCTTTTTTCATATCTCTCAAAACAATAAATGCCAACGGTCACATTTTGCTCCTTTTCTTCCATGCCTCTGCGGCATCATATGCGCTCACTCATACCTCTGAAACATACCGTGGAGGTAGCAGCGGTATTCACCGCGAGTATGGGGCATCTGCCCATACCACTGCCATTGCCACCACCCTTAAGGAAGTATAATATACATTGCGTACACTACTTATCTCAATAAATTTTGGTTTGTTAGGCCCATGCATCCCACTATGGCCCATATGAATTCAAAATATGGAAGCATCCATCATTGTCATTTGTCACACTACTTAGGGGGAGTGGGATCGGGTAAGGGATCGGGTACCCTTACCCGATTAGTAACACCGCCGCGGGTAAGTCGGGTAAGGCGATCGGGTTCATTTTCGGTTTGGGAAGCCGAGAGTTTCTTGAGAGAGAGAGAGAGGTTGTTGAATAAAATGGTATGTTTTTATGTAATGTTTTTTAAGTATTATGTAATGTTTTTATTTTTAATGAAATAGTATGTTTTTATTTTAATATTGTATGTGATTTTATGTATGAAAAAAATGGTATGTTTTTATGTAATGTTTTTTTATGTAATGTTTTTAAGTATTATGTAATGTTTTTATTTTTAATGAAATGGTATGTTTTTATTTTAATATTGTATGTGATTTTATGTATGAAAAAAAATGGTATGTTTTTATGTAATGTTTTTTAAGTATTATGTAATGTTTTAATTATTAATGAAATGATATGTTTTTATTTTAATATTGTATGTGATTTTATGTATGAAAAAATAAAACGGGTATGTTTTTATGGAATGTTTTTTAAGGTATGTTGTAATGTTTTTATTTTTAATGAAATGGTACGTTTTTATTTTAATATTGTATGTGATTTTATGTATGAAAAAAAAATCGGGTAGTATAGGTGACCACTCCCTCCACTTAGGGTAGTGTTAGGGTAGAATTGGGTAGTTTTGAGTTGGAGGGTTTTTATTGGATAGAGGTGATGTGGCACCTAGGGTATTAAGCGACCACTCCCTCCCCCCTTATCAATAAATTTTGGTTTGTCAGGCACATGCATCATACTGTTTTCTATATATTTTTTTTGACAAGTTACACTGTTTTCTATATGAATTCAAAATAAGGAAGTATCCATCATTGTCATTTGTCCCACCAAATTAATCATATGTTTTTTAACATGTTTTCATGATTTTATATTTATGCACGTGTATTGCATTAAAAAATGTAAACAAAATTGAAGGATGTAAAAATAATTACTCTAGTAAACTCCAAAAAAGGGAATTGATATCTTGGTGCAGAAGGCGAAATCACTCGCCTTCAGGGCCCTCACCTCCCGGCTCGACATGGGTTGGTGGAGAAATTAAATTGTGGTGACTCAACGGCCCACTAGGTGGGAGGAACAGTGCCTGGTGCCCACAAGGAGCTATCGCCCACATTGGGCGGATAAAACTCTCACACTGCGGCTGCCAGGACCCGAACCTGCGTCCTTGTAGCAATCGGCCACCCAGAAACCAGTTGAGCTGATATCTAATTTGCTCTATAGAGTGAGATTATATATATATATATAATTTCTTAATACATAAACATAATAATTTATCTATGACAACCAATTTTAATTGTGGATTATATTGGTGTACATGTTATAAACCACTATATACTAATTTTGTAACCAATTTAAAAAAATATTAAAAAAATTAGAGTAACATTGCCATCTATAAATTTATTATCTAATTATAAACATTATAGAAAAATAGTTCATATAGATTAAAATATTGTGAAATCTAAAAAGTAAAATATAAAATATTTTTGAAAAAATATTTAGAAAAATCTTAAAAATATTTCAAAGAATCTAGAAAATACTCAATAAAAAACAATAAAATTATTTAGAAAAATCAAGAAATATATCAAATAATTTAAACATATTTAAATCATGAATAGCCCCATTCAACGTATATGTGTGAAATCTCAAATTTAAGTAAGACAACAAATTAAAAAATCAATTTAAAATATATATATTTTGAACTTTTAAAATAATCTGTTTACATTAGTTAAAAATTAATTTACAAAAATATATTTTGAATTTTTTTAACAAAATTGTTAATTAAATTAAAATGTAATCAAAGAAATCATTTTGAATTTCAAAAGTATGTTAATATTTAATTAAATGGAGAGAAAATAGGAAAAAATTAGACTTAGACTTAATTTATAAAAATTAAATTATTTAATGGGATGAGAATACCATTCAAATTTTGAAATTTGAATGGTGGGCTGATCGGATGGGCAAGGCGGGTGGGCCAGACGGGCTGGGTGGGGTGGGCAAGTGGCGAGGCGAGTGGACTCGTAGGCCGATTTAGGCGGGGATGGGCGGGTTGGGCTTGGCTTGAGGGAGAGGGGCCCAGACCGCCCATAACCGCGATGGGCTGGGCTACGGGCGTGGTAGGCTAGCCCACCGGCCCCATGAGGTCGGTGGCGGACCCGATTCACTGGCCAACTCTAATAATGATGTTAATTCTTAAAATGAATTTTAGATATATGAGAATATTATAATTTTTAAATATTTTTGAATATATACCAAGAATGGATGGATATTCTACCTATAGTCATATTTATAAATATTATGTATACAAATATTATTTAAAATATGATAATATATAATTATATGTACTATTTTCTATTTTATTTTAGCCCATTTTATATAATATGTGGTTTTACGTGTGATATATACTATATAAATATGCGTTCTTAAATTGATATTTATGTGCTTCTTTATCATTTATATTTTATTGGAAAATAGATATAACGATACATTTTATAAATATTGTGTGTATTTTATTGGGTTTGTACTAGTCTAATTTTAAAGATGAGCAAGTCTTGTATAAAAAAAAAAGAAAAGAAGTGTTATATTTTCACGTAAAAACTGTTGGAAACTTAAAATTAAATAAGGGAATAATTATTTAAAGCATTTATTTGATTGTTTACTAAAAGACGAAATAGTGTGTTGTTGTTGAGAGAGAGAGTTTTGTAATGGTCGCGCCTCCTCAATTGGTGGTTATTGTTTGTTGCCGTCTGAATGAACAGTCGTGTCGTTTCGAAATGAACGGTCGTTTGGCCAATGGACGTGTCGTTTGAACGAAGTGGTGCTCCTGTTCGTTGAATCTTTTCGCGAATAGGTACGATTTCTTTATAAACCGAGTTCGACCTCATAAATCGTTAACTGGGTTTGAAACCAACTATTCTCATTCTCTCTAAATAATTTATCTAATAGCAACCCAACCTAACGTTAGGAATTGACTAACATTAGGTTGATAGGTAAGAACAAGTCAATGATTTGGATGTTCACAATATTATACGGTAATGTTGGTGTTACTATTAGAGGTTGAGTTTTCTTAACTCTTAATGAAGTTGATCATTAGGACAAGTATACGTAAGTAATAGAGATGTTGTAAGAACTTCACCTATTTGAATTTAAGGATGGTGCCGTCCCAAAGTGAGTTGGAATTTCTCTAATGAATAATTCACGAGACAGGACAAGCACATGGCCATTAACGGTGCTAAGCGTGAGATGTAGGCAAAGAACACTAAAGGATGTGTGTTGAGTAACACCGACTTTATCGCAAGGAAAATAGGTTCAAAGCCTAGATACCTAATTTCCGATAAAGTCTTGTGTTACTTGTACTAAGTATTAGTTCAAATTGAAAGATATTTATACGTACTAACACTCTTTATTTTTACGGATTCTATTTTGTCTTTTACGAACAAGTGGGGATTGTTGGAGCAGCTAAATTAAATAAGGGATTTAATTATTTAAAGCTTTTTTATTGTTCACTAAAAGATGAAATAGTATGTTGTTGTTGAGAGAGTGTGTTTTGTAGCAGTCGCGTCTCCTCAATTGGTGGTTATTTTTGTTGCCGTTTGAATGAGCAGTCGTATCGTTTTGAAACGAGCGGTCGTGTCGTTTGAGCGAAGCGGTGCTCTGTTCGTCGAATCTTTTCGGGAATAGGTACGATTTTTATAAACCGAGTTCGGCTTGAAATCGTTAGCGGCTTTTGAACCTACTATTCTCATTCTCTCTAAAAAAATTTATCGAGAAAATTGTTTTGGCTATTTTCGGATTTCACCGTGTCTTAGTGCGATCGGAACTAAGGCTTGTCGTATCTATAGTATTCTTGTTCATAACCTTAAGACACATTTCGGGGTGCAAGAAATACTATAAGAAAAGCATTTCCTGCGTAATTCAAGCCTCGGCGTCTTGAATTTGAAGAATTCTCTAACAATCTTATAGTATCTGTTGCAATGGCGGTGAGGTTACGGTTTCGAGTCTGAAAGTGATGAACCAAGACTTCGTCAAGTTGGACCGCTTTGATGGAACCAACTACACTCGCTGGCACGACAAGATGTGTTTTTTCCTCAATGCCATGAAGGTCTTCTACGTGGTGGACCCGACATTGGAGCCTATTCCAGAGCCGACGGGGGAGGATTCTAAATAACTCAAGGCGGAACGGAAGAAGCGTCAAGAGGACAAGTTGCTGTGCAGTGGCCATATTTTGAACACTCTCTCCGACCGTCTCTATAATATCTACACCGACAATCCATCGACGATGGAGATTTGGAACGCACTCGAGTACAAATTCAAGTCCGAAGAAGAAGGGAACAAAAAGTTCCTTTTTTTGATTTTAAAATATTTGAATAAGCCCATACTTGCTCAAGTACATGAATTGCAAGTTATTGTCAACAAATTGAGGGCCGTGAAGATTGATATTCCGGAAACTTTCCAAGTTGGTGCAATTATTGCCAAGTTGCCAATTCCTGGAAAAGCTATCGGAAGAAACTTCTTCACAATACTGAGGACTTCTCTTTGTAGCAAATCCAGAAACATCTTCGAATCGAGGAGAAATCGAGGATGAGAGAGTAGACGATGTATGCCGGTACTTTCAAGGCCAACGCGGTGAGCGCGAAAGGCAAGTGGAATTGGAATGAAAAAGGAAGTTCTTTGGATCCCAAAAAGGATTCAAAGAAATTCAAGCATTCCTGCAAGGTCAAGTCCGACAACAAGTCTGTGTCCAAGGGGTCCAACGGGGGCTGCTATGTGTGTGGCAAACCCGGTCACTATGATCGAGATTATCGACACTACAAAATGGCTAAAAAAGAAGTTGACGCCACTATGGCCGATGGGAACATAATCGATACGGTGAGCGAACTTATGGCGGTCAAGGGCAAGGTTCAAGGGTGGTGGTATGACACTTGTGCTACCATCCACGTATCCTGCGATAGGGCTGCTTTCAACACCTATTTGAAGTCTACAGACGACAAGAAGTTCAGATGGGAAACGAGCAAAACTCAAAGGTCGTCGACATCGGAAATGTGGAACTCAACTTCACATCCGGGAAGAAGGTCACTTTGACCAATGTTCTCCATGTTCCGGAAATGAGTAGGAACCTTGTTAGTGGTAATCTCCTAGGCAAACGGGGGATCAAATCTGTGTATGAGTCGGGCAAGCTTATCTTGACCCGTAATGGTGTATTTGTTGGAAAGGGCTACCCCATTGAAGGGATTGTCAAATTATGTATTATTGACAATGTTATTGTTGGGAAAACATAAACCCTGTATCAAGCAGTGGGATAATCAGTCCCTGTATCGAATAGTGATAAGAGGTTTTGACATATATGCCAATCCTCAATACAGTAAGGAAACTGTATCGAAGAGTTGAAGTGTCTACCTGTATCGAAAGCCTGTCTCGAATCCAGCATACAGTGGAACCCTTTGATCTGATGAAGAAGTCTTATAAAAGACCAAGTATGGAAACTGTCTCGATTTGTCAATACAGTGATCTTCCATATAACTCTCAATAGGACAAAGAAGGAATCTTCAGAAGTCAAGTCCCGTTGATAAAGAAGTATTTAAATACTCAAGGATAAAGTATTTAAATACTGTCAGTCAACAGATCTTCAAATCCCGCTAAATCCGGATCGTGTTTTCATTAGTTGGAGCGGAATCTTACTCAACGGATACATCTCAACGGATATATTTTCCAGAAGACTATATATATCTCATCAAGGCGTTGAAGATCAATTACCCAAGTAACAAAGCTATCAAAGTTATTCATCAGAGCAAAACATATCTCCAAAGCTTACTGCAACTCAGATCTAAGAGATATACAGTGCTCATCATCTTGAACAACACTTCATCAGCTCAAAGCTCATAAAGTCAAAGCTGTTGTTCATACTCTGTTCTATACTTTGAACAAACCCAGATCAGCCCTGTGTGGACTGAGGAAGACGAATCTTCAGAACTCCGTGTGAAGAAGCCAGTCAAGCTTTAGCTCAAACCAATCTGTGTGAACGGTTGAAGCTAAGATCTTTATATCAATCGGTGTGAATGATATATTGATTGTATACTGTTATAATTACGTAGTTGTGTACGTAGTAATTATAATAAACATTTTACTCCTGTATGGAGGATCAGTGGACGTAGAGGGGTTTACCTCGAACCACTTTAAATACTGTGTTATTTACCTTCAGTTTTTACTATTTTAATTACTGTGAATAATTAAGTATACACTGCATATCTAGTTGTTGTATCCACAACAACTTACTGTATTTAAGACTTCCGTTACGCACTCAGATTTAAAATCAATACAGCTTGTTGTTTAAACTACTTCCCAAGCTGTATCCAGTATATAATGGCCAACAAGTGGTTTCGGAGCGGTTGATTCTAAAAAGAATCGGTCGTATTTTTAACGAATCGGATCCAAAATCACTTACCCTTTAAAGCAGTCTCTTTCATTTCACTATTTTCACATGGATACTTCTATGATCAACAAAGTGCCTATGTTCTCTATTAACGAATTTGATGATTGGAGAATTAGGATGGAGGCTCATGTTGCGGCAATGCACGAAGAGATGATTTTGTTATACAGGATGGTCTATCAAGATAATGAAGGTAAACATGGCGCAAGGATTGAAGTCAAGCTCATCTTTGAGATGCTCGAGAAGGAGCACGAGCAATGGACCATAGATGAAAGAAAGCGCGCCAATCTCGACAATGTGGCTAAGAACGCGTTATTTGTCACTCTTGACAAAGGCACGTTCTCAAAGGTAAAGAGCTGCAAAATAGCCAAGGAAATGGGATAAACTCAAGTTGATTTGTGATGGGCCAGGCTCTCAAAAGAAAACAAGATTTCAAAGCGGCTCAGCAATTTGAATCTTTCGAAATGAAACCATTGAGACACTTGAGGAACTTGACCTCGGATTCTTGGTATTGTTGGTGAACTTGAAGCGTTGGGCAAAATTTATACCCAAAAGGAGAAGAATTTAAAAATTTGAGATCTCTCGGCCAGATGGGACATTAAGACCACGACTATGCGTGTGTCTTGAAATCTTAATGAAATAACTACTTTTGATCTCTTCTCTGACCTCAAAGCTTTTGAGTATGATATTGACAGAAGAGAGAAAGTTGAAGAATCTCCTTCAAAGGTCACAACACTAGCCGCTGTATTGAGCCGTCGACACAGCATACCTAGCTCGTCGAAGCCTAGTCACAAGAATGCTGATAGTGACGACGACATCCTGTCTCAAGATGAAATGGCGCTTCTCATGCACAAATTCAAAAAGTTCATCAAGCAGACTCCCTATAGGCCCAAACCTGTCCAAAAGGTAAGTACCGAAACTTCATCCGGTAATTCTAACCTATGCTATAATTGTAGAAAACCAGGGCATTATGCAAATAAATGTCCTCATCCCAAAGTTCAAAAGTTGCCTGAAGCCGAGCAACAAGAGAGAGATGAAAGAAGACGTGCTTGGAAAAACAAGCTCAAGGCCCTGATTGGAGAATCGAAGCCTCCCCACACCATCGAATCGGAAGAATGTCTTGGTGGTCCTTGAAAGTGATTCATCGATGATGAGTTCGATGATAAAGCATATATGTGCTTTATGGCCAAGGACATTACGGAAGGTGAAGGCGATGATGAGGTAAGCTCAACCTCAGCTATTCCATTAAATGCATCTCATACTTTTGAAAATATGATGAATGAGTTTAAAAACATTCTAAAGGCCCATGAGACATTGGCGAGAATATACGGCTCGATTATCTAACTTAGAGTGAAAGATGAAAATGACTTGCTGAAAATAAATTACGAAAATATGTCTATTGACTGTGAAACCAGCAAAGTCGATTACGAAAAACTCATGAAGAGCAATCATCAACTTGGTCATGAACTAAGTGAGGTTAAAACTCACAATGAGAGCAAGACAAATGATTTGGTTCTACTTCAAGCCAAAGTCAAAACTCTCGAAATACAAGAAGATGAACTTGAGACCATTCTAAAATCGTTCGAGAAATCGTCCAAAAGAATGGAAGAAATTATGAGCACTGGGTAATATGCTCATGATAAAAGTGGCTTAGGATACAACTCATGTTCAAACAAAGGGAAAACTAGTACGGTGTTTGTCAAGAGTGTGGAACACATTCCTGTGTCGAAAGATACCCATAGTCCCGTGAAGGAACCTGCTGTACCGCGAAAACCGAAGGCTGCCATTCCGCCCCTGCAATCCTATTCCAGACAGCGGAATCATAAGCCGTTCCAACCTGTAAGGCGCACTCAACAGCATGCTCCCAGAGCATATCAACAGCGCCAACAGCCGTTCAGAAGGAAGGCTGTATCCAACTACCAAAGGCCCGCACGGCAGTACTATCAGTACAACACACCTAGGTATTGGATACAGGATCCCTGTTATTCCTCGAGACAGCAGATGCCCGCTCAGTATCAACAACAGCGTTGGGAATCCAACTGGATACCCATAAGGCAAGCTGTTAGGCCAAATAAAATGGCTCCACCTCGAAGACGGCACTTGTACTGGATTAATAATAATAACCCTGAATTTTTCATACATTATAATCATCATGGTTATAGCGACTACATGTATGCCCCACGGAGATACCACAACACTATACCGAATGTGACCTACAGTAAACCTATTGCTGTCAGGAAAATTTGGGTACCTAAAGGCACTAACATACATGGACCCAAAAATCAACGGGGACCTAAATCTACTTAATCTTTTTGCATACAAGACATTCTAGAGGAAGACACCTGGTACTTCGATAGCGGATGCTCTCGGCACATGACCGGAGATAGAAGTAAGCTATCAGATTTCGTGAAAGGTCGCGGTCCAAAAGTTCGTTTCGGTGATAAATTAAAAGGCAGAAGAACAAAAGGGAAAGGAAACCTTCTTGTAGGAAAATTCAAAGTCACTGATGTTGCATATGTTGAAGGCTTACAGTACAATCTACTTAGCATTATCTAGTTCTGTGATAAACAGTTCTCGGTGAAGTTCTATATAGATCGCTGTAGATTCAAGAACATCCAGACCAAAGAAGTTGTGCTTACAGGAAGCAGATCAGGTAACATGTATATTGATGGTGGGCTTATGAGCTCCTCAATTCCATGTTTTGTTGCCAAAGGCACTGCGGATCTTAGCTGGTTATGGCACAGAGGATGTCTCACGTCAACTTCAAGACGATCAACAAGCTCTCAAGACAGGGAATGGTAAGAGGTTTGCCAAATGTGTCATTCAAGAAGGACAGCGTCTGCGGACCATGTCAGAAAGGCAAGCAAATCAAGTCAACCCTGAAGAGCAAATCCTACCTTTCAACCCAAAGAGTGTTGGAGATGCTTCACATGGATCTCCACGATCCCATTGACCAGTAAGTTTGGGAGGTAAGAAATCCGCATGGTTGTTGTTGATGATTATTCGGTATGCTTAGATGATTTTCCTTAGCAAGAAGAAGGAAACAACATCAAAGCTACCCGAGCTCTGAGAAAGCTTCAAAATGAAAAGGCATTGAGTATCGTGTGCATTCATTCCGACAGAGGTCTGAATTTACTAATCGCTTTATAGAGCAATCTTGTTCGGAGAATGGGATACAACACAAATACTCATTTGCCGTACACCTCAACAAAATGGTGTTGCGAAGCGAAAGAAACGGGGCCGAAAGAAGCTACAAGGACAATGATTGCCGCAAGCAAGTTGCCACCGCGTTTATGGGGTGAAGAAACCAATACATCATGCTACACTCAAAATCGCTGTATCGTCAACAAGAACCACAACAAAACAGCATATGAGGTATGGAACAACAAAACTCCGTTAGTTTCATATTTCCACATTTTTGGATGCAGGTGTTATGTGTTGAATAATGGGAAGGATCAACTTAGAACCTTTGATGAGAAATCAGATGAAGGAATATTTGTAGGATACTCCTCCGTCAGCAAAGCTTACAGGATCTTTAATAAAAGGAAGCTGACAATCGAGGAATCAGTTCATGTAGTGTTCGAAGAACCTCACCATGACCCTACTGGAGTAGATGATATTACTCAGAATATCCAACATCTCTCCATCCTAGATCCACCAACTCCCATAGAACCTGTTGTCGATCTAGAAATCAACCCCGTTTGTAAGAATCGCGTAGATGAAGCCGACGCTATACAAGCTGAAGTTGTACCTCTGAAACTCTCGTCTGATACGGGACCCCGAATTAGAACCCGACCGAAGATGGTTGAGAGATTACCCGCAAGAGCTGATCATTGGAAACATAAATGATGGTGTTTCTACCCGTAGGAGAATACAGAGTACACAAGGAAATGTACTTTGTGCACAAGAAGAACTAGATACTGAGATATCACAATTCCCTAAATGGAAATATCAATCTGAGCTTAGAAGACTCAATATGTGCACTATTGCTGTATTCTTAGCCCAGTCCGAACCTGTTTCGACCATAGACGCTCTTAATAATTCTCATTGGATAACATCTATAGAAGAAGAGCTTAACAGTTTCGAAAGAAACAATGCATGGTATCTTGTACCCAGACCTACATATCAATCGGTTATAGGAACCAAATGGGTATTTCGAAACAAAAAGGATCGAAATGGACTTATTATAAGGAACAAATCCAGACTAGTCGCACAAGGCTATAGTCAAGAAGAAGGCATAGACTATGATGAAACCTTCGCCCCTGTAGCCAGACTAGAAGCCATTAGGATACTTTTAGCCTTTGCCGCCCATAAGAGCTTTATTGTATACCAAATGGACGTCAAGAGTACATTCCTGAATGGAGACCTTGCCGAAGAAGTTTATGTTGAACAACCACCAGGGTTTGCCAACACAGACGGTATCGATCTAGTATACAGGATAAGGAAAGCACTGTATGGACTTAAGCAAGCCCCTAGACCCTGGTATGAGACCCTGTCCTAGTATCTAACCGACAATAGATTTGAGAAAGGTGCTGTGGACAAGACCGTGTTCAAAATACAGGAAGGCGATGACCTTCTGATGGTGCAAATCTATGTAGATGATATAATTTTTGGTTCAACTAACCTTGCTTTGTGTCAAAGGTTCTCTCATATCATGCAAAGTAAATTTGAAATGAGTATGATGGGAGAACTTAGTTATTTCATAGGTTTGCAGGTAAAGCAGTTGCCTACAGGTATCTTCATCAACCACGAAAAATACAGCAAGGAGCTTCTCAACAAATTTGGAATGAACACTTCCAAATCTTCGCCAACCCCCATGAGCAGTGCATGCAAATTAGTGTTGATGAAGCCGGAAATCCGTTTGACCAATCACTCTACAGGAAGCTCATTGGTTCGCTCCTGTACCTAACGGCTAGCAGGCCCGATATCCAGTTTGCTGTCGGAGTGTGTACGAGATATCAAGTAGCACCTAAGGAATCACACTTCAATACAGCTAAACGAATCCTGAAGTACATTAAAGGAACAGTCGATGTAGGACTATGGTATCCTAAAGAAGGCGGATTCGATTTAGTTGGATACAGCGACTCGGATCTCGGAGGCTGCAAGCTAGATAGGAAGAGTACAAGTGGAACTTGTCACTCTCTTGGACCTATACTCGTTTCTTGGTTCAGTAAGAAGCAATTGGCTAACTCAATTTCCACGGCTGAATCAGAATACTATCTTCTTTGGTAGTTCTTTGTATGCAGATCCTTTGGATGCAGCAACAGTTGTCAGATTATGGAATTGAAGCCAGAGAGACGCCAATCATGTGTGATAGCATGAGTGCAACTGCAATCACGCACAATCCTGTCCTGCACTCGCGCACTAAGCATATCAACATGAAGCATCACTTTATAAGGAATCATGTCGAGAACAAGGATGTTCGCCTCGAAAAAGTTCATACAGACATTCAGTTAGCCGACATCTTCACCAAGCCTCTCGACATAGCAAGATTCAACATGCTTAGATAAGAATTGGGAATGCTACGGCCCGACTCCTGTAAGTAATTCTGTTTTTACTCAACAATTGAGGGGAATCTTTGTAAGACCCAAGAATACAGTATCCACCGTTAATTATATGTACACTCAGAGCCTTCAATACAGCACTGTAGCGAACAAAGACATATGAATTATCCTACAGCTGACGTGTGCAATAATTAAGGGGGAATACAGTATGACCCGTGAATACAGTATTAATCCAAAAGTTGTTGTATGGAATTAAAACCTATATGTACCTTTTAAGGGGGAACGATGTATCATCGCGAATACAGCACATACTATAGGATTTCGATTCAGTATATATTATATTATTTCATTTTAAAAATGATTTTTGTCCACATGCCCTGTTTTATGTCAAACGTCATTTATATTAAATGCCTTACACGACATCTGGACAATGAATCTCAAAAGCCGCGATGTTTTCAAATTGTTTAATGTTTTAAAACCGCTGTTTGAGCACTTAGGGTATCTACAAATGTCGAAGTGGGACCCACTCATATTTTAACATTTAATGGATAAGTGTACGATTACACTCGATCCGTCTTGACCGTTGATTTCAAAAACCGGTTCCCATCCCTTAAAATCGACCATTCGTACTCTGCAAAACCCTACTTCGCCTTGATATAAAAGGACTAATCTTGCCATTAGAGACTCTTTACGCTTTTTGTATAATTTAAGAGTTCTCAAGCAAATACGATCTACAAAATTTTCTCCGCGTATTCTTGCTAATTTCGGTTAATCTTCTTCATATTTTTCTTGAGAACCATCAATGGCTGGTCAGACATCTTCTCCCGCACTCAAGAAAACCGCAAACTTCATCGACGGACGGATCTTTTCCAGATCTGTCATCATTGGACGTATTCTCTCTGAGACTAATCATGTTGAACCCATGGAGTTCATCATCACCCGACTTCGTCAGCAAGGCCTCTACTGCCTTGGAAGTCACGCTGCTGAGAAGTACGATGTTCACTTGGTTGAGGACTTTTACCTCAACGCCGCCGTTCATTTTCTGCCGCTGGCCTAGGGAGGCCACGTCGCTGACATCACTGCTACCATTCAAGGAGCAGAGATCTATATCGATCGAGACATCCTTCAGAACATTTATAGGCTACTGCTTGGCGGCCTTACGATGGAGGAACTTGAATCCTTCGGGTCTCAAGACACGATAGAAGTATTATGGGTACATTCACCGGCTCAACTGTTGTTGACATGGTTCACACCACATGTCACAAGAAGAATTTTTGTCTACCTTATGTGTATTTACATGATTTTTGCTGCAGGATCATTGAGAACAGAACTGGTGCATTCGAAATGTGTACCAATCTGCGATTTAGGATGATGGTTGCTATCTTGACCTGTGAAAAGGTCAATTGGTGCCAGATTTTATTGAAGCACTTGCAGGAGGAAGTATGCAAGCCTGCCACCCAGAAAAAGTCGTTTGGTTTAATTTTAAACCATAATTTGATGAAATGCGGACTTTCGCAATCCACTGATGCGAAGAAAATCAATACCCATATCTACCTAGGAGGCGTCAAGCCTACAGCATATAACCAGAGCACTATGGTCTGCAACCACCCTAAAACCCAAAGCATGCCAGTTTCTACAGACCCAAGGGATGTTTCCTTGAAGTCCCAGGATGTGTAGTCTTCAAGGAAGAGGAAAAGATCTCACAACAAGACACCCATTGATGGTGAGAAGCTGAAAAGGAAGCTAAGGAGGCTCTCTAAAGCTAAATCCACCAAAACCTCCGAGGATGCTTCTATAGTGGCGCAACCCACTGAGGAACTACCCTAGGGCCCAACCCCTGCGGAAGAGGTGCCCGCTACTGTTTCAACACTAGATCCTGAGCCTTTGGCGGCTAAGACGGATGATTGGACATCTGCCAACGTAGAATACTCTAGCAAGTAGGCTGCCCCTTTGGAGCCAACAACTACTTCTCCTATGCGGGATCCCACACCCGTACAGGACCAATCTTCCTTCGGGGCACCATCCCCTGTAAGGAATCCCACTTCCCTACAGGATCCCATACCTGTAGAGGAATCCCTCGCTTCTGATGGATTCGGACGTTATCTGTGATCCCTCCCGACACCATTATCAACAAAACCCTTCTATCAGTTCAGATTGACCATGCTTACGAAAGATTCCTAAAATGGAAAGGCTACAGGCTAGCTCCGTATGACACATTATACAACTGGAGCGAATGGAGCCAAGAAGAGAAATTTGTATCAGAAGTGACGGACTCGACGGAAGTTGAGGCCCTGATCCGATGGGACTACCCCTTCTGCAAAGCTGATTGAAATCCATCGACGCAAGAAGGAAAGGAAAAGATAAGTCGAGAGGACTCTCCCCCAAATCAAAGATGACGATCACTCGGGCAGCGATGACGACGCTTTACAAGCCCAGTGCGAGAATGAGTCGTGAAGAGGCTCAAGACAGAGATGCCTCTCAACCCAAGGATGACGAAGGGCCATCAAACCAGAGTAAGCCCCCTTCGCCACAGCAAGAGATCATTCCTAACGACGAGGATTCAGTCCCTCAAGTCGAGGAAGCCGAAACTGTTTTGGAACAGGCAACCGAGCCTGGCAACCGAGCCTATTGCCATAGAAGAAGAAGATGAGTTCCGCGCCATACAGCAAGAGGATTCAGTCCCTCTGCCGGAACAGGCGGATGTTGAGAGACAACAGGAGGATTCAGTCCCTCCTGTATCCATGTCTATAGATGCCGCACCTTCGCAACAGGAGGACACAGCACCCCATGCCGCCGAACCAAAAAATGCTGCTCCTGCCCCATCAACCGTGGAATCCGAGGACGGTGTACCAGAGGATATACAACTTAGTTCACGCTTTACCGTGAATCTAAAAAGGTTGAACAGAGCTGAAGATCTTGCTCAGCCGGATTCTCCAATTATTGCTGCTAGAAAAGAGCGATTGCGTGCTCTTGGTCTTCAAACTGTCTTCATCCAGGATGCAGTGAATGACCTATCTTCAGTTGAAAAAGCCTTGAATTGGATGCATAGTTCTGACGTTGAAGAGATGACCACCTTACAGCATGAAGTTTCTCGAGTAGTCGAGGCCTTCACTGTATTGCCGGAAGTCTTCAAGCAAGCTCTGAAGATTATGCAAGACAAACAAGAGCAACTCCTGAGAGAAGAGGTAACCAAAATGCGCATATCAGAAGCCAAGACCGCATGCGCTATGATTGAAAACAGTTCTCAATTGCGAGCCCACGACAAAAGTATCAAGGATATGTTGTAGGTTCTTTCCACCCTTGTCGAGAGAATAACCAACATTGAGGCGAAGCAGGATGCCGCCTAGAGATCTAGGGCGTCTTGATGACGCCAAAAGGGGAAGAATCAAGAGAAGGCGCAAGGAGAATCGGAGTTACAACACGAAAGGGAATTTGTGGCCTCAAGGCATTACCGTTGAATTGAACAAGCTAGCCCCTCCCTCTCAAAGTTTTAGAATTTCGGGATCCGTCCGAATTCAACGACCCCAATGTCCCCTGGCAAACTCTAATTCAAAGACCTTCTGATATTCGTCTGCCAACCAACCACCATCCAACTGCCGATGAGGTGAAGCAATGGAGGAAGAATGAACTGATGAGATACTTCGTTAAACTCGTCAGGGAATCCGCCCTCTTCAAGAGCTATATGACATTAGCGGATACCACAGACAAATTCTCGAAGGAAAGCTCCCTCTCCAGCTAGATATGAAATCCAAGCATAGAAGAGGAGATCGGATCACCCATCCAGAAGACTGGATTCTTGCTTTCGATAAACCATACGAAGGTAGAGATATCTATCAAAATCGAGGCAATGACTCCTTACAGCACTGGTGGCATGGAACCGAGAATGATCCTGAAAAGAGGCTATAGAGACATGCAGACTATAGGAGCTAAAATCCTTATAATATTTGTTTAGTTATTTGTAATTTTTCTTTCGAAATAGCAAACCATGTACTCTATCTTTGAATATCAATAAAAATGTTTGCTTGTCTTGAAAGATTACAACTCGTAATCTACTGTGTCGATGTATGATTACATAACTTAAATTGCTTGATAAACAATCACAAGTATAGAAACGTGTTTGATAAATAAGCTGTACGAACTTTTCTATGAACAGTTCATAGATTCAGTTGTATGCAACTCAAAATACATTGTAAGATTGTGCCTGCGTGCCAATCATATGCTTAAGTTGTAAAAAGTCTTAAACTGTATCGAACTTGCCTGCGAGCAGTTCATAAATTAGACTAAGTTACTGAAAGATAGACCATTTGACAGAAGACCAAGAAATCTGCCAGAAGTCATCTCAGAAGAATATTTCTTGAAGAAGGTTTTGGCATCATCAAGAAGACTTGAAAGTTTTAAAGTCTTGGCAAATTGTCAAAAAGGGGGAAATTGTTGGGAAAACATAAATCCTGTATCGAAACAGCTGGGATAACCAATCCCTGTATCGAATAGTGATAAGAGGTTTTGACATATATGCCAATTCTCAATACAGTAAGGAAACTGTATCGAAGAGTTGAAGTGTCTACCTGTATCGAAAGCCTGTCTCGAATCCAGCATACAGTGGAACCCTTTCAGTACAATGAAGAAGTCTTATAAAATACCAAGTATGGAAACTGTCTCGATTTGTCAATACAGTGATCTTCCATATAGCTCTCAACAGGACAAAAAAGGAATCTTCAGAAGTCAAGTCCCGTTGATAAAGAAGTATTTAAATACTCAAGGATAAAGTATTTAAATACTGTCAGTCAACAAATCTTCAAATCCCGCTAAATCCGGATCGTGTTTTTCATTCCGTTGGAACGGAATCTTACTCAACGGATACATCTCAACGGATATATTTTACAGAAGACTATATATATCTCATCAAGGCGTTGAAGATCAGTTACCCAAGTAACAAAGCTATCAAAGTTATTCATCAGAGCAAAACATATCTCCAAAGCTTACTGCAACTCAGATCTAAGAGATATACAGTGCTCATCATCTTGAACAACTCTTCATCAGCTCGAAGCTCATAAAGTCAAAGCTGTTGTTCATACTCTGTTCTATACATTGAACAAACCCAGACCAGCCCTGTGTGGACTGAGGAAGACGAAGCTTCAGAACTCCGTGTGAAGAAGCCAGTCAAGCTTTAGCTCAAACCAATCTGTGTGAACGGTTGAAGCTAAGATCTTTATATCAATCTGTGTGAACGATATATTGATTGTATACTGTTATAATTACGTAGTTGTGTACGTAGTAATTATAATAAATATTTTACTCCTGTATGGAGGATCAGTGGACGTAGAGGGGTTTACCTCGAACCACTTTAAATACTGTGTTATTTACCTTCAGCTTTTACTATTTTAATTACTGTGATTAATTAAGTATACACTGCATATCTAGTTGCTGTATCCACAACAACTTACTGTATTTAAGACTTTCGCTACGCACTCAGATTTAAAATCAATACAGCTTGTTGTTTAAACTACTTCCCAAGTTGTATCCAGTATACTTAGTGGCCAACAGTTATTAATAAAATTTGTCTTTCCGTTTCTTTATGGCATAGTAGACTAGCACATAGAGGATTTAGCACTATGAAAAGATTAATTAAATGTGGTTTAATTTCATGCAAATCTGATAATTAGATAAATATGAAATATCTGTCTAAAATGATAAAGAAACTTTTTTATAGTGTAGAGAGAAATTCTAAGTTGTTAGATCTTATACATTCTGATTTATATGAATTTAATGGCATGTTAACCCATGGGGAAAATAAATACTTTATTACCTTTATTGATGATTTCTCTAGATTTACATATGTGTATTTATTGAAACAGAAAGATGACGCTTTAAATGCTTTTAAGGTGTATAAGGCTGAAGTTGAAAATCAATTAGGAATTAATATTAAAGTTCTTAGAAGTGATAGAGGTGGTGAATATTTTCCTAGTGATTTTAATGCGTTTTGTGAAGAAAATGGTATTGTTCATGAATGTTCTGCACCATGTACACCACAGCAAAACGGTTTAGCCGAACGTAAAAATAGGACACTTCAAGAGATGAAGATGATCCTAAGACTTATAATGAAGCAGTGCATTCTCGGGACTCCGCTTTTTGGAAGGGTGTTATCCAAGATGAAATAGATTCTATTATGTCAAATCACACTTGGGAGATTGTCGATCTACCCAAAGGGTCGAGACTCATTGGGTGTATGTAGGTGTTTTGAAAGAAATATCACAGAGATGGTACTCTTAACACTTACAAGGCTAGATTGATAGCCAAAGGATTTCAACAATGGGAAGGAATCGATTATTTTGACACATATGCACCGGTAGCAAGAACAACAACAATTAGAGTGTTGTTTGCCTTGGCTTCTCTGTATAACCTGAATGTTCATCAAATGGATGATAATATGGCATTTCTAAATGGAGATCTCAATGAGGAGGTTTACATGGAGCAGCCAGAATGATATGTGCTTCCGGGTAATGAACAAAAGGTTTGCAATCTTGTCAAATCCTTATATGTATTAAAACAAGCACCCAAATAATGGCATCAAAAGTTTGACTCAGTCATACTTTCGAATGGATTTGTTCCTAAAGTTTGTGATAAGTGTTTGTACACGAAGGTGCGTGGTAATCTTGTGATCTTCCTATGTCTCTATGTTGATGATATGTTGATCATTAGTAACGAGATGAAAGGAATATTAGAAACGAAGAGGTTTTTATCTTCCACTTTCAAAATGAAAGATCTTGGATAAGTTGATACTATTTTGGGTATCAAGGTTCGTAGAACCAGTGGGGGTTATAAACTTAGTCAACCACACTATGTTAAAAAAGTGCTTGACAACTTCAAACATTTAAAATTGAAGGAGGTGAACACCCCTTTTGATACAAGTGTAAAAGTTGAAAAGAATGATGGAAGAGCTGCGGCTCAATTGGAATATGCAAGTGTTGTTGGTTGTCTTATGTACTTGATGCAATGTACTCGACCAGACATAGCATTTTCCATTAGTAAAATGAGCAGATTTACTAGCAATCCAAGTGCCAAGCATTGGAACGCCATTGGAAGAATTTTTGGATTTCTTTTAAAAACCAAGAATCTTGGACTTCAATACGATCAGTTTTCTGCCGTACTAGAAGGTATACTGATGCAAGTTGGATATCGAGTGTTGTAGATAACAAATCTATGACAGGATGGGTGTTTACACTTGCCGGAGGAGCAGTTTCTTGGAAATCAAAGAAACAAACGTGTATTACTCATTCGACCATGGAATCAGAGTTCGTGGCTCAGCCTGCAGTCAAGAGAATTTGAATGGTTAAGGGATCTTCTTTTAAAAGTCCCATTGGGTAAAGACAATATATTAATTATGTCGATACATTATGATAGTCAATCAACCTTAGCAAGAGCATACAATGAAGTGATTTGGTGAAATCGACCTTGAGAGGGATGAGTCTTAAACTCCTTGAGTGGTGATCCGATGATGATGGCAACCCAACTTAACGTTAGGAATTGACTAACATTAGGTTTAATGGGTAAGAGCAAGTCATTGATTTGTATGTTCACAACATTATACGGTAATGTTGGCTGTTGTAATACCCGAGATTTTTGTTTCCGGTTACTTTTGAATTTTGTCGGTCGTGCTGGTTATTTTGTTCTATTGGCAATTACTTGAGTTTTCCCCTATGTTGGATACGGCATGATGTACTATGATGTGGTGTTAGTCGGGTATGACTTATCGTTGCATAAGTCGAGCTAATCGTATGTCATGTTTCATTATTATTCATCTTTTTCCGGATCGTTGTTGTGGTTCTATCGTAATCTTCGGTTGTGGCAGAATCGTTTTGCAACTGGAGATTTTCTGGCCAAATCTGTACAACACGGCGGTAGAAACAGCTGAGAATTCCGCCGTGTCCTGTGCCGTTTGCCGAACGGTGTTGCCGAGCGCCGGGTCTTGCGCCGGGTGATGTGCCGTGTCGGCCAGGTTAGCTATCTGTCGAGACACGACCGAGACACACGCGCTAGTGTCTTGCGCCGGGTGTTGCGTCGTTTCGGTCAGGTCGCGCCCGGACCTGCAACACGGCGGCCAAAACGGCGCTAGTTTGGCCGGGTGTTGCGCCGTGTTCCGCACGAGTATAAATATGATCGAGCAGACGGGTTTACACTCATTTTCTCATTTCCCTTCTTTCCTTTCCGCGGCTGGGGCTTGGAGGACACGAAGACATGTTGTTCAACTATTAATACACGAAGTTCTTGAGTTTCTAACGTCGATTAATCATCCAATAACCTCCTCCGATCGACGGAATTAAGGTTAGATTTCCTGAAAATCTAGTTTTGGTGAAATTGAGGATTTTGTTTGATTTTGTCCGTTTGATCCGTAGTAACCTAGATTAGTGATGGATTATTGATTATGAAATTATATTCTACCAATTTTCGTTGTTCCATGGTTTGATTCGTTGTTTTGTTGACTTCTAATCGGCGCCTTGAAGGTTTCGGTAGAATGTCATAAAGGGGATTCGGGCATTCTACGATTGTTCTTCCTCGTACGATCGTTGATTATTGATGATATGATGTTAGGGTAAGGTTCTTTGTGAAGAACTCAAGTCGGAACTCTTCTGTTCGTCGTTTTCTTCAAGCTTCCCGATCGATCGTGTTATTGTTATTTCCGCCTGGAGAATTGTAGGTGTTCTAGGTTTCCTGATTGAGCCGTGTTTGTCAGAGTGTCTGGTACGAGGCAAGTATCTTGCCCATACATTACATTTTTTGTGGATATAATGGTTGGTAATCGACGATATGTGCTAAATGAATGTTTATAACCAGTTTTCAAAAGAATCAGTATATTTACAATCATGGTTTTCTTAAAAGATGACTCGTGTGTTCCATGAATTAATGTGCTTAATTGAATATGCATGTTAGTATTGAGTATAGGATCGTCTTAATTTCATGTGATGCCATTATGTGTGATTATGTCGTCGGTAAATTTTGAAGTTTAATCCTTTAGTTAAGATATGTGCGTGGAGACATGTGGTTATCGATGAATATTTGAGTTTATGTGATATTGGTTGTGCCGTTCGGTGCTGTTGAGATAGTGTGCTTCCTTGTTGATAGCATTAGTTTTGGGTCGTGAGTATGTGTTGGACAATTTGATCATTCTAGCAAAGTACCTCGACTATATATAGTGTGATTGACCCTCAGGGATTGTGGTTTGGAAATGTGAACTGATGAGAGTTGTAAGGTTGTTCTCGGGCACTCTCACTTGGGGTTGACTCGACGGGGTCACACGGGGACCTGGTGGCTTAGCGGCTGGATCGGTTCGCGAGGGTTACTTTCGAGTGGGTATTCTCACTTGGGGTTGCTCGACAGGGCGCATAGTGATTTGGTTGCTTGATAGCTGGCTCGGGTCGCGAGAATTGCCAGAGTATTTTTTCTGATGATTAGTTGTGATATGTTCGGAGTATCACAATGCTTTGTGCTCGGGGTCGAGAGACATTATATATCGAGTCTTGGTGTTTGGCTAGAATGGCATAAGAGTGATGTGTTGTGTGTAATGTGTCCTTGGAAGTGAATTAAAGTGGATGGTTGGGTCGTGGACCTCGTGTTTTCTGAACGGATTTGTATTTCGGAAAAATAAAATTTTGGGTTGTGACCCTAAGTGGCTTTCGATAAATTAAGAACTTTTCAATCACAAATGTTTTTAAAACTCCCAAGATCCTGAATCGATTTTTAAACGACTAATGGTTTCGTTTATATTTTATCCTTTGAACTACTTTATCCAAATGAAATATCTCGGGAAGTCTTTCATTGTATTCTCGGAACGTTTTGTGTATGGCTCGTATTTGCACTTTATACTTGTACTAGCAAAACAGTGGAGTTTTGCTAACCCCCGAGTATTCAGGGGGTGGATGTCTGTTCTGTGTCCAGGTACATGCAGGTTTTGGGAGCAAAACACAGGATTGGTGCGAAGGATAATGGAAGACGATCGATACTAATCACATGAAGGCAGTTTTGGGTGCAGTCAGTCGGAGTTCGTTGTATGGTCTTTTCCACTATCGTACGTTTGGTTTGTGAGTGTATTTTTCCCTTGCATGGGTATGAGTCCAGACAGATTTATGTATATTAGAGTTGTTTGATAATGATGTAAGACCAAATCAGTCTATTGATTTGTCATTCTATCACGTCGGTATGTAATGTATTGTGTTGTTACGATATCTAGCACGGTGGATCCTCACGGAGAGGGTGCGGCGTGTAATATTTCCGGTTAGATTCAGGGGTGTTATAGCTGTTACTATTAGAGGTTGAGTTTTTTTTAACTCTTAATGAAGTTCAGTCATGAGGACAAGTATCTGTAACTAATAGAGATACTATAAGAACTTCACCTATTTGAATTTAAGGAAGGTGTCGTCCCAAAGTGAGAGTTGAAATTTTTCTAATGAAAAATTCCCGAGACAGGACGAGCACATGGACATTAACGGTGTTAAGCGTGAGATGTAGGCAACGAACATTAAAGGGTGTGTATTGAGTAACACCGACTTTATCACAAGGAAAATAGGTTCAAAGCCTAGCTACCTAATTTCTGATAAAGTCTTGTGTTACTAAGGATTAGTTCGAATTGAACGATACTTATCTGTACTAACACTCTTTGTTTTTCTTCTGGATTCTATTTTGTCTTTTCTGAATAAATGGGAGATTGTTGGAAAAGCTAAAATTAAATAAGGAATTTAATTATTTAAAGTTTTTATTTGATTGTTCACTAAAAGACGAAATAATATGTTGTTGTTGAGAGAGTGTGTTTTGCAACGATAGCTCTTCCTCAATTGGTGGTTATTTTTGGTTGCCGTTTGAATGAGCAGTCATATCGTTTGAAGCGAGCGGTCGTTTGAGCGAAGTGGTGCTCTGTTAAATCGAATCTTTTCGCGAATAGGTATGATTTCTTTATAAACGAGTTCGGCTTGAGAAATCGTTAGCGAGTTTTGAACCTATTCTCTAAAAAAATTTATCCGAGAAAATCGTTCTTGCCTATTTTAGGATTTTACTCTGTCTTAGTGCGATCGGAACTAAGACTTGTCGTATCTGTGGTAATCTTGTTCATAACCTTAAGACACATTTCGAGGTGCAAAAATACTATAAGAAAAGTGTTCCATACGTGGTTCAAGTCTCGCGTCTTCAATTTGAAGAATCCTCGAACAAAAACTTTTGTATTTTTGTAGAATATCATTTTTTTAGATTTCACAGAATGTGCTCATGCAAGTTTTTAAACTTTACATTGTTTATTATATAAACAATGTTTATCTATAACAATTAATAATATTGTATTAAATTCGATCGAGTTCTTAAAAATGTATTATTTTCATATTATATGGTGATCTAGTTTGACAATAATTAAATATATTTCTTTGTTTAAGAAAGATAAAGTAAAATACTACCATGATAAACAATTCTATCTTGATTTTCTAAAAAAATTCACTTATATGGGCTAAATTTTTATATTTTGTTTTCTTTTCCCTTTTTTTAAGCAAAGCTTATAGGCTTGAGTAGCACTTGCAAGCACCGATTATATCGTGCAATCATGCGTAGTTTTAAAAGTATTATTTTCTTGTAAAATAGTAGTCGTTACGGGAATTACAATCTGTCATTTCCTTATACATTTGTTTTGCCTAATCTTTGATAGAATGATAAATTAAAGGCACCCTCTACAAGTATTATGAATATAATTAATTGCTTTATTGATTCATCTTTCTTGCTTTCTTACAATTTCTGAAACACATTATCGACGTAGCTCTAGAAATTCCTTTTCTAAAATTCCAAAAAAAAAAGAAAATCGGCTTAAAACCCTAGCCGATCCCCAGCGCGCCACCGCCCCATCCGTGCACCGCTACCTTCCGCGACAATCAACATCGATCCACCGATCCACTACCGCCTTCCGTCGTGATCGGCCGGCCACCCGCCGCCTCGGCCGATCAAACCGGCCCCGGATCGCGCCGCGCGAGCCTCGAACCAACACTGTCCGGCTCCACGCCGCCGAGCCGATCTAGTCGGCCCGGCCATCACCGTCCGTTTCCGACCCATTATAATCGATCGACCGCCGCGACACATCTGCTCCCATTGTCCGATCCACGCGAGCCCCGCCTCCCACGGCCCGATCCGAGCGATCTCTCCTCCATCGCCCGATCGTCCGGCCAACCAATTGCGGCAAGTCCCGCTTGAACCCCAACTCCGTGGTGCGGCCGGATCCAGCCGAATCGCCGTGCGAGCCCCACCTCCGCCGTCCACAGCGGCTCGGTCCATTCGCTGCCAAGTTGTAACGAGATCCAGCCCAATCGTCCGGCGTCGAAATCGCGACCAATCGGCTTCTTTGTCAGGCCGATTCAAAGTTTTGGTCAAAATATCCGAAAACCGATTTAATTAGTGACTTTTTGGATCCGCCAAAATTGTGCCCCCACTTTCAAGTCGTTGCATCATGCCACCGATTGCTCCATAGCACATGCTAAACTTTAAAATCGAGGTAATGATCTAAACTTGTCCCTATTTCAAATTACTCATTGTGGGAAATTTTCTTTTAGGGACATGGGTTCTTGAGATCTTTATCTCCCATGCTACTTTGTGGTGGATGAGACCATGCGAGAAGGTGGTATCTCGGTGTGTCGAAGAAAACTGTGTGATGGTTGTGGGGGAGTCACGGTATTGTTGAAAGTCGATACTTGTGGTTGTTATATATAGCACATATCTGGGTGCAATTTGATATCGCCGTTTTTATCGACTTTAACAATAATTAAGGGATATCGAGTAACGGTTATATTACATGTGTTGCTACCCAAAATATTATCCGGAGATAGATATTGCTGGAATGGATGGGATAGCAAACAAATGCAAGAGCACTTCCGAGAGAAAGATAAATAACACAAGATTTGCCGGGGTTGTTAGTCCGGGCTTGAATGCTCTCGCGAGATATTATTAATACCGATATTCGGGGATACAAATACTAATGTAAGAATACAATTACAATGAGTGTAAAGTTTCTTGTTATCTTAGCTAGTGAGCGTGTAGATTGCGGAAGAACGGTTGATGCTCTGTGAGTTCTTGTAACAAAGGTGATGAGCAGTCGCGGCGGTGAGAGATCGACCGCCTCTCACGGCGAGTATTTATGGATGTTTGGGCTTACGGGCTTATGAATCCCTTGGAACTGTCTAGTGGAGACTTGCTTTACGCCGATCGTCTTACGGGCGAGAGATTTGGAGAGAGAAGTCTGAGATGGATTAGGTGAGATAGCCGGGAGCTTGATGATATGTGTGTTCTTCGGTATTTCCGTGGATGTATCGGAATATGAGAGAATGTGAACTTTTGGTGGAATGTATTTGGACGTAAGTCAAGTGAATTCGAACCGTATATTGATGGTGAAGGAACCGTTGAGTGAATTCGAACCGTTGGTTAAAATCAATTCAGGCCGAGAGCCTTTTTCCGGTAGGAGGAGGTTCTCTATTTATAGAGCTTGAATACGCGGGCGATCGCCTTTTACGCATTATAATAATCGGGCGATCGTCTTTTAGCACATGGGCTGTCCCTTCAACGTCTGCAGAAATCTTGGCGATCATGTGCGGTCGATGGGAGCTTACACGCGTCTGAGTTCTTGTCGCGGGTGGTCCCACCGACAACTTTCGGCGCGCATCTTTGGTAGGTGAGGTAGGTGACAGTGTGGTCAAATGTCTTGTCTGTCACAAAGATCTTATCTGTGGCGAAGATCTCGTCGGCGCCTTTGGTGGATCTGCACGTGGGTGCTTTCACGAGATCCAGTCCTTGATGGTTTTGACGGGCGATCGTCTCTGCTCGGGCGCAGTCGATTGCCCTTAGCCGGTTAGTAGAGCGGATCGCCCGGTGCCAAGGGCGATCGCCACGAGTCGATCGCTAGGTACGATGGTGATTTGATATCTTCGACTTGGCGAGCTAGTCGGGGTTTGGTGAGTTGACTTGGTCGCTCGGCCTTATAGTCGATCGCCGTCGGGATGAATAAATCGTGACACAACAATTGCCCCGGCTCGCTCATACGTTGGAAACGTGGGGTGAGGTGGCTTTCTTAGCGATCGAAGCTTTTGACGGCGACTAAGTGTTTTATTGAGCGCGATCGTCTTTGGTGATATATCTGAGTTTCGGACGACTGGTTGGAGCCCAGGCCCAGGCGGGAAAAAGCATCGGGCGTTGAAAAGTCTCGCGCACGTGTCGAGGCTTCTATTGGAGGACGCCAACGGTCATTAATGACTCCTCGGGTGGCGTCCTCGAAAAGACGCGTCTGAGTCTCGAGGAGTCGGCAGTGCGCCGTTTGAGATCCGACCCCTGAGGTTTTCCCTTATTGCAATCGGGTCCTGCTTTCTCCTATAAAAGGGCGCGGGGCTGCGATCTCACTCACGCGTACGCATTGGAGAAAGAAGGTCCTGTGCCGAATTTTTGAAGATCTAAGCGCCGATCGTCGATCGATTTCACTTTAGGGTAAGAAAAATCCTTCTATTCCTTTCTAACTCTGAAAATGGCGGAACCTCATCATCGTTTGGAGCGGGAACCGGTTACGCGCCGGGACATCAGTGCCAGGAGAAACTTCTTAGTCTTCCACTGAGGCGGCAGTGCAATTCGAGCCGGAATCGACCGGTGAACTTGAGGCTTTGTTCAATGAGGCCGATATTGCTAGGAGTCGGTGGCTTTGAGGAGAGACGATCGCGGATCGAGAGAGATCTGGCGATCGGGGCTTCTGGGAGCAACATAGTGATTTTGGACGGGCTATAGGGCCTTTCTTTGAAATAATGGATAGGTTATCCGGTCTACTCCGAGATTCGACTTGAGGGCTATTCGGTCGCTTATCCCTATGTGCTCCCCAAGCGGTCGCGATGTCGTGCAGCGCATCGTTGTGGTCGCTCGGCCAAATACGGAGCTCGGCGTCCGGGAGAGATCGGCCGTCTGGAGGACAAGATTCCATGTTCCTTGAGATGTGTACATGTTCGCGCCGCGGAGAATGAGCGAGCCGACCTCTCCGATGGGTATGGTCGCGTGAGTGAGGCCGTTATGGAGGCCGAGTGCGCTTCCCTCGTCCTGCGGTCTCCCATCTGTTGGCCGCTTGGAATGTGGCGCCACTTGGTGACGCCGAACGCCCGGCTCCAAATCATATGCACTTTCACCTATTCGGCGGTCACCACATGCCGTCTCCGTCGCCGTTGGAGATGAACTATTTGTTTAAGCGACGGCTCATAGAGGTTGGTGGTTACCATATTCAAGGCCGATCTGGCCGGGTGATTCATGGAGTTCGAACAAGATACGGGCGATCGACGAAATGGTTACAGGTCGGCAGCAAGTGGAGAGCTTCGGCGACAATCCCAGTGACGGAGATCCCCAGAATTTCGGGAGAGGAATCCGGTAAGGGTTTAGACTCTCCCTTCGCTTGGATGCGTTTTGGGTGATCTAATTTGATTTACATTTGCAGGCTTTCATATCCGTGATCGAGGCGCCTTTCGACTTCCTCGTTGTTTGGGAGCGAATTAGGAGCTTGTCGGACGGCGACCTAGACGCCACTCGGATCAACAAGGAGAGTCGGTTGTCGGCTCGACTATTACGCTTCCCGAGACATCTCGCGGTGCAGTATGACTTTATCGACCTTCAATTTCTAGGCGATCGCCTTACTTGAAGATAGTGTCTGACCGTTAGTCGATCGTCTTTAACTGCAGAGGTTCGTTTCCCTCGCTTTTTGGAGCCACCGGCGGAGATCGCTATGTCGAACCCAGGAGTCCTAGGCCGTCTTCACGCGAAGAGGTCGACTCGGGTTCCACCGTCGCATTGCCTATAGTTCGGAGGCGGAGCCTCGTGCGGAGCCGGAGCCTCGCGTAGCGCAGGTCGAGGTTGAGGAGGAAATTCGGAGGAGGGGCTTCGGCGAATCGCAAGAGGCCGAGGCCGCAAGAAACCGTTTCTGCCGGGCGATGAAGTGCCGATCGCCGCCCCTCCGATCACCATCGTTGCTCGGAGCGCGAGCCGCCCTCTGCGGCTTACTGCGGAGAGGCAGCGATCGCGGATGCGGAAACTCCTCGAGGAAACCGTTTTCGGTCGGGATCCCGAGAAGGTGAGAGGTAGATAGCATTTACGTGTTGACAATTACATCTGCGTAGGAGTTGTACTAACTTATTTGTTTTGATGCGAGATCCGTCGCGCAGATCCTTCTTGTCCACCGATGGTCGTGGATTTCTGGCGAGCCGATCTCCTCGCCATTCTGTGATATTCCTCCCTATGTTAGCAAAGGCGCTTCCGCCTGCCGAAGGCGTGGACAAGCGATCTGGATGCGATCGCTCGCGCGATCGTCGAGTTCGATGCATCCGTTGTCGCTCTTTCTCTTGACGGCGACCATGGCCTTCAGTGCTCGGGAGTTTGAGGAGGCCCTCCACTATTCGCCTTCGGGAGGATCTCGAGGCGCTCGGAAAGAAAACGCCGAGTTTGCGACAAGATCGTGGCGATGGAGAAGGACTCCTTGGAGGCGGCCAAGCGGGCGAGCCATGAGCTTGAGTGGAGAAGAAGGAGGCCGAGAAATTCGAATGGCGGTCGACCGATTTCGGGACCGGATGCGAGTGCCGTCCAGCGAGGAATGTCTTGAGGAGGAGGCCGATCGCGAAGGTGACGATCGCTAGCCGACCAGTGAGCCGGCGGAGCGAAAGAGAAGGTTCTGCGAGGAGGCCGAGCTCCGAGGATCGCAACGAGCGATGGCCGAGCCGAGAGGAGAGGTTGAGGCGACCAAGGCCGATCCCTTCCAAAATTTGGAGTATGTCGGCGAGTTCGCCTATTACTTGGCGTTCGGCGACTCGATCAGCGGCTAAGAAGGGAGGCTTGGAGGTCGGTCCTCTTGCCGAGAAGTTCAAGACATATGCATTGGAGCATCCTCTCAATTCGGCTTTTTACTTGCCGATCTTGGACATGGCGGACATCGGTGTGGATTTGAGCTGGTATCCGTCTCCAGACAGTCTTGCTCATCCCGATGCTCGGAAGATGAGGGAACCGCGCCGAATGCGATGGTGAAGGCCGGCGAGGGCACAGGCGCTTCCTAATTTACGCTTCTAGCTTACTTTCTTTGTAGTTTGTAGCTTTCTTTTTGTAGTACTTAGGCCTTCGGGCGACCGTGTACTCTATTTTTCAAGTAATAAAATGAGCATTTGGATTTCTGACTTATCACTTGAATGAATGGTTATTTTTGAGTCTTTGTTTGACTTTGTACAAATGCGTGAGGAGAGATCATTGCGAGGGTAGTTCCAAATGAATTGATAAACTCATAAGACAACTTTTTACAACAAGTTCGATCGCTGCACTACATCTGAAAAAATGACGATCTCCGTATGTGGTTGAATAGCGGCGATCGTCGTGTAGGTAGTCCGCACTCTTCTTGCCCCTTGTTTTTATTCACTTAGTGGGAGTAAGGGGATGAAAATAATTCCTTGAGTGAGCGGTCTTTAACTTTGTCGAATCCTCGGGGACGGTCGTCCATCTTGAGGAACCGTGCACGATCGCGGAGTTCAATGGGCCGACTCCTTGATCATGTCTTGATGCGCGAAGACATTGAGTGTCTCGTGACTCACTTTATTATGAGGGTCCTCCGTTAGGCTGCGCCTCGCCTCGTATTTAAACGAAAGGCGTGCGGTCTTGGTCTAGAGGAGTCCTTGCGCGAAGCGGCGTCGGATGAATCAACTCCACGCCGCGGCTTGTTAGCTCTGCTTCCACCTCGGCCGACCATGGAGATGGCCGACCTCGGCGGTGTACGTTGAGGCGGGGTTGTGGCACGTCGCATTGTCCGGTTCACCATGTCGGATGATGAACCTTTGAGGGCGGCGATCGTGTCCAGCGATTTGTTTTGGAGGGCCCTCGGACTACGCCGGCCTCGTATTTAAGCGAAGGCGGGCGATCTTGGCCTAAAGGACCTTGCATGGCCTAAGCGGTGGAATTATCGACCACGAGGACCATGTTGCACTCTTCCACCTTGGGTCGTCATGTAGATGCCGACCTTCGGCGGTGTGCGTTGTGCGGGGAGGCGATCTCGTGCCTTAGTCCATCGTGTTAGACGGTGAAGCTGCAGATGGCGATCGAGTCCTCCGGTTTCTTAAATAAGGAGGGAGATCGGGATGACTTCCGTGGTCTCCTTCTCTTGATTGAAGCATATAGAGACGGTCGCGAGGTTGATCCGAGGGTCGGCTCGTATGAGCTTCCCGGCTGTTTGCGTTCGACTCGGACGATCGTCTATAGAGATAGGCGGGGCTTCGGCTAAACCAATAAGGCATCCAACTTGCCCTCCTCGAACAATATCCAGAGCTGTTTGAGGAGGTCGCGGCAATTGTTGGTCTGTGGCGGGACTCTTGTGGTAGGCACAATATTGATTGTTGTCCAGTGACCGTGGTCCCTTATCGCCTTTGGCTTTTTGAGCTCTTCGTGCCCCTTGATGGCATAGAAAATATGTGCGGAGTTACATTGAACGTATGGAGGAGATGGGCTTCCATGTCCTCGAACGCCTTGAGATCTCCGGGTGTCTTGGCGATCGCCTTCTTTGCTTTGGCGATCGCTATCATCTGGGCAAGAGGTGGCGTTTCCTCGTCTAAGCGGAGGGTGAGTAGCCTTTGCCTGGCCGGGAAGTTGGCGGCTTTAGCGCGGAAGATCGTGTAAGTTGGGGAATATCTTTGGAGAGATGTTTGAACATGGGAGAGTGACCGTGAATCCCCATGACCGAATAGAGAGCGAGCTCATCAGCGACGGGTTCGCGGTGAGGATGATTTCGTCTACCGGTCGATGTAATCTGCGTCGATTCGTCCTTCCCGCTTGATTTTTATCATGCGGCTGGGGCCTTACAGTCTGGCGACCTTCTTTGGCGAAGTATGACGTGAAGTCATCCGCCGATTTCTTAAAAGAGGTGACCGATCGTGGTGGTAGTGAGACGTACCACTTATGGGCTAAGCCCAATGTCGGGGAAGATCCGGCACTTGGTTGCATCGGATGCCCCACCCAGTCATGTAAATTCGGAATTTACTCGGTGGGTTCTGGTCCGATCTCCCCTTATACGAGGTGTTTTAGGAGGAGCGATCGTTGGTTGTATGGGGGCAAGCTCGATGTGGACCGCGAGTGGCTCGGTCGGCCGGCGATCTTCTTCTTGGTGCTTGCCCCGGCGTCGAAGTGCTCTCATCTCATCGGTGACGTTGCATGGCGGCCATCGCCGTGCTTTGGCTGTTAGCGGCTCGCGATCGGA
This sequence comes from Orobanche coerulescens, assembly GCA_033398695.1. Taxonomy (NCBI): domain Eukaryota; kingdom Viridiplantae; phylum Streptophyta; class Magnoliopsida; order Lamiales; family Orobanchaceae; genus Orobanche; species Orobanche coerulescens. The sequence continues at coordinate 121,511,289 of CM065807.1, read as the reverse complement.
GCGAGGCGGCGATTGAGTCTCGAGTCCACAGCGATCGGGCGGGAGTCGGATGGTGACATGCGTTCGGGTGTGAAGTGAGTAGGCCGAACTCTGGTGACGGATTGATTCCGTCTTCTAAAGGTTGGAAGCAGAGTGCCCGGTCGGCAGGATGGGTCGCGTCCCAAGCGATCGAATATGGATCCGTCCGGTCGTGCGAGAGCCTTTCCTCGCGAATCGGGGCTTTTGACGATCGCTCGTTCGGTAGCCCATTGAATTTCCGTTTTCCCATGCGGCGGATGATCGAGGGAGTTATCGCGGGCGCGCGTATGCTCTCGTTGCTCCTCCAGGATGGCCATAGCCTCCTTGATCATTCCTCGGTTTGGGCCCGATCGAGTGAGAGGTTGGGGCCATCTCTCGGATGCGGGATCGAGAGTCTCGCGTTGCCGCGGCTTCCCTGTCGTCGGGTGGGGTTGGACTGGCCGGGAAATGGTGTCCGGCGGTTCGGAGAGTAGCTTTCTTCGATGGACCGGCGGATGTCATGATTACGGAGGTTTTCTTTGAAGCGCGGTGAGTGTCACTTCAAGTATATGCCACGAGAGCAGTGAGTGTTCTTCGGACGGTAGAAATAAAAGTTTGAGGTTAGATCCCCTTCCTCTAGCGCCAATTGTTGCTACCCAAAATATTATCAGGAGATAGATATTGCTTTGGAATGGATGGGATAGCAAACAAATGCAAGAGCACTTAGAGAGAAAGATAAATAACACAAGATTTGCCGGGGTTGTTAGTCCCGGGCTTGAATGCTCTCGCGAGATATTATTAATACCGATATTCGGGGATACAAGTACTAATGTAAGAATACAATTACAATGAGTGTAAAGTTTCTTGTTATCTTAGCTAGTGAGCGTGTAGATTGCCGGAAGAACCAGATTTGATGCTCTGTGAGTTCTTGTAACAAAGGTGATGAACAGTCGCGGCGGTGAGAGATCGACCGCCTCTCACGGCGAGTATTTAGCTGGATGTTTGGGCTTCTGGGCTTATGAATCCCTTGGAACCTGTCTAGTGGAGACTTGCTGCTTTTTCCGATCGTCTTCTGGACGAGAGATTTGGAGAGAGAAGTCCTGAGATGGATTCCGGTGAGATAGCCGGGAGCTTGATGATATGTGTGTTCTTCGGTATTTCCGTGGATGTATCGGAATATGAGAGAATGTGAACTTTTGGTGGAATGTATTTCGGACGTAAGTCAAGTGAATTCCGAACCGTATATTCAGTGAAATGGGAATCGTTGAGTGAATTCCGAACCGTTGGTTAAAATCAATTCCGAACTGAGAGCCTTTTTCTAGTAGGAGGAGGTTCTCTATTTATAGAGCTTGGATACGCCGGGCGATCGCCTTTTCTGCATTATAATAATCGGGCGATCGTCTTTTAGCACATGGGCCTGTCCCTTCAACGTCTGCAGGAAATGGCGATCAATCTGTGCGGTCGATGGGAGCTTACACGCGTCTGAGTTCTGCCGCGGGTGGTCCCATGACAACTTTCGGCGCGCATCTTTGGTAGGTGAGGTAGGTGACAGTGTGGTCAAATGTCTTGTCTGTCGACAAAGATCTTATCTGTGGCGAAGATATCGTCGGCGCCTTTGGTGGATGCACGTGGGTGCTTTCACGAGATCCAGTCCTTGATGGTTTTGACGGGCGATCGTCTCTGCCGGGCGCAGTCGATTGCCCTTAGCCGTTAGTAGAGCGGATCGCCCGGTGCCAAAGGCGTCGCCACGGGAGTCGATCGCTAGGTACCGATGGTGGTTTGATATCTTCGACTTGGCGAGCTAGTCGGGTTTGATGGAGTTGACTTGGTCGCTCGGCCTTATAGTCGATCGCCGTCGGGATGAATAAATCGTGACACAACAACATGCTTTAAAAATCATTGATTGTGACCGTTTACATTGTCATTGAAAATCCAACAAGACTAACTTCCTCTTGTTTATATCTTGTAGATGGCACAAAGCTCCAATAGTGACCCGGTGTTCGAAATCCTTGACCATGCTGGTAAGGAGTACCATAAGTGGGTTTCAGACGTTCGCTTGGTAAGAGATTTATTACCACAATCTTTTCCTCTAATGAGCTTGCCTCAGGGGCCGAGCGACTAAACCAAGACTAATGCATTGATATACTTGCGTAGACATATACATCCATTGTTGAAAAATATTATATGAATTTACAAACTTCTAAAGAACTACGGGATACATTTGAACAACGTTTTACTAATGTGCGTGATTATCACTTTCCTGAATTGCAACTTCAATGGGAGCAAACGGTTCTTGGATTATGCGAATGTGTTTGCTATATTTTTAACTATCAGCAAGTGTATGGAGTAGATATAGAAAGTGGCGAGCAAGGTCGTATCCCATAAAGACTAATTATTCCTATTGTATTAATTACTAGATTATAGCGATTCTAATTTTATCTAGACGATCATTAATGTAGATAAATGATTAACTAAATGAAAATAAAAAAAATAATAAAACTAATTCAAACAAGTGTAATAATTTTAACAAAGAGAATTTTAAGAGTTTTTGAAAAATAGATTCCAAGGTTAGGTTTCCGTTGAGTACTAAGTTTAGTCAGGATCGATTTCAAATAGTTCTATCTGGTTTCTGAAAATGACAATCACAACAATATCTTAAACTCCCTCTTGAGATGCAATAAAACGTAGATTAAACAACCTATAACAATCTCTTTCGGAAAACCATGATGAGGACATCATCTTAACAAATCCTTGAAGCGTTCCCACGCCTCATATAACATTTCTGAATCCATTTACCAGAACTGCATGATTTCGCTCTTCAATCTCATAGTCTTGTTGGGCGGCAAGAATTTGAATAGAAACTTCTCACCCAACTCGTCCCATATACTTATGCTCCCCAAAGCAAGTGTTCCAAGTCAACTACGAGCCTTCTCTCTCAAGGAGAACGGAAATAGCTTCAATCTTATTGCATCGTTTGGAACCCATTCATTTTTATGGTATCACAAATTTAAATAATGTTGAATAAATGGGCGTGCGGGTCCTCTGTGAGAAATCCCTCAAACTGATTTTATTGAACCATCGATATTAATGAAGGCTTCAATTCAAAATTGAGGGCGTTGATATGAATATGAGAAATACCTCCATAATTTTGATCAAGCTTCGGCCGAAATCCGTCCCGAATGGATTGAATTCGAACTGCAGGCTGCTCAGCCCGTACGCCTCCGTTGTTTGGATTGTGGGCTGTTGTATTATCATTGTCTGTGTTGGCAATCGCGTCTCCCGCTCTTTCCATTTCGTCAAATAGATCCCTTCGTAATTTCCGTGCAGCAACACTTGTTCTTCGAGCAAATGCCTCTACTTTGGGAATAAAGTTTTCCAAAGGCTCTCAAGATGAGTGGGCATTCATGTACGTCCTGCAACACGACCAAAAACAATACAAAAGTGACAAAATAAATCAAAAAAAATATTTGTCTAAAGTAAGACCGGAAACACTTATCGTAATATCAATACTAATAAAAATAAATTAGTCCCCGGCAACAGCGCCAAAACCTTGTTCGCTATATTTTTAACTATCCACATGTGTATGGAATAGATGTAGAAAGTGGCGAGCAAGGTCGTATTCCACAGAGACTAATTATTCCTATTGTATTAATTACTATATTATAGTGATTCCAATTTTATCTAGACAATCGTTAAGGTGGATGAATGATTAACTAAATGAAAATAAAAAAAATAATAAAACTAATTCAAACAAGTGTAATAATTGAAACAAAGCGAATTTTAAGTGTTTTTGAAAGATAGATTCCAAGGCTAGGTTTTCGTTGATTACTAAGTTTAGTCAGGATTGATTTCAAAGAATTATATGTGGTTTCTTTAAATGATAATCACAACAATATCTTAAAGTCCCCCTCGAGATGCAATAAAACATAGATTTAACAACCTATAACAACATCTCCGTCTATTATAAATTATCTAACTCTAATTGTTCGTAAGATTAAATATCATCATAGTTTATCACCAACTTCTCAATCTCGTAATTAACTATGTCAAATACTCAAAACCTATTAATGCCCTCTTTTATCGAATTATGAGCAATTAAGTTAAACATACAAAAATATTGATCAAGTGTTCTAACATGAATTAAAACCAAGTATTTGATAAAGAAATCACAATTGATAAATATATAATTATCAATCCTTCAAAACCATCGTGAATCAACGTACTCCCATGCTCGGAATCTAACAAGTTTATCCAGACATGGCAATAAACGAAAGATCAATAATCATCATGTTCAAGCTAAATAAAACAACAAAATGAGTAAAAAATAGTAAGGAGATAAAACTCGGATAATGTCGTGAGTGGTCGCGATCCAAGCCTTGAAGTGTTCTTGCTGTGTTCTTTCTTGAGCTCTTCCTTGATTTCCTCCTCTTGGTGAGTTTTTCCTCTCAATCTTGTGTTTTTGAATCCTCACCAACTCTCCAAGTCTCAATGTCCTCCTCAAGTCCAGTCAAGAGCCCTTTTTATCAAGCCAAAAACCCATTTTTATTGTTCAAACCGTGTCCAAACGTCAATCAAGGTGATTGACTCAGAAAATTGACACGGCCGTTTCAAATGACACGGCCCGTGTCGAAGTGTTCTAGAAATCAAAAAAACTTTCTGGACGTGTAACCCGATCGAGTATTCGGACACGGTCGAGTCATATGACACGATCGATTCATATGACACGATCGAGTCATATGACACGATCGAGTCATATGACACGGCCGAGTCCGTGTTGATCTGTTCTGACTCCGTTTTTTAGTCTTTTTCGCCTCAATCTTTCGCTCATGAATCGTCTGATATATATCGGGGGTTGGGACTTTATTCATGCTTGATAATGGCCTTAAAAACACCCATAAAAGTAACCAAACATACCTAAGCGTGATCGAGTCTAACAAACACAATATAAGCATAAACAACATAATTCTACACATTTTAGGATCTTAAAACCGAAAAACCTTATAGAAACATGTGTAAAAATGAGTGTTAACAAAATTCTCCAAACTTAAACATTGATCGTCCCCAACAATGCACTTTAAAATAACCACTCACAAGGGAACTCATCCCTCAACACACCTCAAAGGATCATTTTGAAAATTCATCAATACGCCTCGAGTAATAAATAAGTCGAGTTCTTTAATGTATTCAAATCTCTGGGGTGCTTCCTTACATCATAGCCAATACTTGAAAAATATAAACCTCACGGATCAAATGTATTCACTCTCTCTCAAAGTGTATAAGGGGACATGTATACGCTAAGAACTCATTCAATGAAATAAGAATCCCCACAAGCTTGCCAATGGTCTACATCTCTACCACTATTTTGTGCATGCAAATTTATGAATCAAAAAGGACTTCAATGGTTGTGATTTAGGTTTTTTTGGTTGGGGTAGGATAGATATGGGTAAAGTGACTTGACTTAAGCTAATTAGAACTAAATCACAATAATCACTTCGCTCCACTAAGTACTTAGAAGCTCAATTTTTTTGGAATTTACTTCTTTCAACCCCTTAACTTTATAATAATCACAATAAGCACTTTGAAAGTGAAAATCACAACCTTATTCCTCCTTATTGCTCTATTTATTTTTTTATTGTTCATTTATCTGAGTAAATTTATTCGTGTAAACCTAGTGTGACTCTCCATATAGTGGACAACATTATCATGATAATCCCAACATTTTACCTTCAAACTTATTTTGATATATCATTGTGAACCAACTCAATCTTGAACTAAAAAAATCTTCCCCATTCGCCTCCACACATGTTATTTCATTCTTTTACCAATCAATTCTAACAAGCTCAAGTATAGGGATAAATAATTTAAAGGAACGGAAAGCTCATTATGTGGCTAACAAAAAATAGGCTTTAGGCTCAATTTGGCTAACTAGGAAATTAACAATTGTTGGGTTGGCCAAAAAGATTGAAGGGCTAAATCAAAAACCGCCTAAAATCACTTTCACTAATTTGCACACACTTTTGGTTTTGAATAAGATACCAAAGCAAGTTCTAAAGGCTTAAAATATGAATGATACACACGATAATAAAACTTGCATATTTAATGATGCACAAGGGCTCAAAAGCTCACAAGTTAACATTCGTTCATACCTCCAAGATATTAAACTATTTTTTTAATTTCACACCCTTTTGATTATCTTCAATTTTTTCTGGTCAAACATCCTCAACTTGTATATCAAAATAACAAAATAAATCTCGAGACATCCAAGACAAGAGTTCATTCTTCCGTGTTTTTATCAAAAGTGAAACAAAATAAAAATAACAATGCAAAAGTACCAACTAACAAACTCAACCAATAAATATGCTAAATGCAACTAAATTTAATGCAAAAATTAAAAGAAAATGCAAGTATTTTCTTGACCCAAAATATCGCCCCCAAACTTAAATTAAATGATATGATTATCTAGGGAAGCATAGAATTTTAATAGTCGAGATCAAGAAATACTTACAAGTATTGGGTTGCCTCCCAACCTGTGCTAAGTTTAACGTCTTCAGCCAGACGCCTGTTTCCTTCATCCCGAATCATTCGACAAGCTCTTACAATCCGCTTACGTGCAATTTTATCAGGAGGTTCTTCATTTGTTAATCCATCAAATCGAGGAGTCATCAAAAATACAATATTTTCACTATACGTCCTAATCGTTAATTCTCCTCGATCCGCATCAATTAATGCTCGTGCAGTGGCTAAGAATGGACGTCCAAGTATTACTAGACCATCTTGCTTCCCATCATCATCAAGCACTATAAAATCAACGGGAAGGCGAACTTATCAATTTTTAAAGTTACATCCTCCACAATTTCCCTTGGGTAAGCTAAAGATCGATCTATGAATTGTAAGCTCACTGGAGATGGTCTCGACTCTCCTAATCCAAGAGTTCTGAAAATAGATAAAGGCAATATATTGACACTTGAACCATGATCACAAAATACATCATTTAATGAACAACCCGAAATAGAGCAAGGAATTGAAAAACTACCTGGATCCTTAAGCTTTTGCGGTAGGCGCTCCAATTATTTTTTCTTTGATGTCATGGCTTGCACGAAATCTCAAAAATTTTCTTCTCCTTGATATGCTCAATATTGGAACGACCTTTCACCTCATTAATGGATACTATCAAATCACCTTTATTCGACAACACGGTTGCATCTTCATCTTCATTCTCCAATTTCGGTAGCTCTTCATTCACACTACACAAGAAAATAGCATTGCATTGTGCTTTTGGGTTCTCCTTGGTGTTGCTTGGAAATTGGCCCTTTTGATGTTGGCTCCATACGATCTTAGCCAATTGACTGATTTGTGTATCTATATTTTTTATTTGAGCTCCAACAATGGTTGCTAATTGAGCCACGTAATTTTCAATCCGATCAAGCTTTTCTTCATCTCGTGTAAACTGACTTTTTGTTTCCATCATAAAAGTAGCCAAAATATTCTCTAGATTAGAATTTGGCTTGGACTCTTCAATTATTTCACCATTTGACACTTTAAATCCCGTCGGTGGTTGCAGCGCATTTTTGGAATTCCCGTAGCTAAGATTCTCATGATTTCTATTGGAGGGATGGTAGAAACCCGGAGGTGGATTATTCCGATAATTGTTGAAATTATGATTATTGATGTAATGAGCCTCTTCCAAAGGGTCGGTGTAATATCCGGAATTTCTACTACTGTTGTTTAATATTATTTTATCCGGGTTATATTGTACATCGTGGAATCTGTATAGTAGGGATAAAATAAATTAAGGACTGAGATGTCAGTATTGGTATAATTATCGTATTTGGTCGACAATTGTATTTGAGGATATAATGTGTTGAGTATACATAGTTAGTATGCCGTGTGTTCGTATCTAGTATGTTGAGATGTTGGACAAAAATAAGCTGAAAATGGCTAAGTACAGCCACATTAGCGCACGCTATGATGTATACTTAGCGTATGATAAGGCACATAGTACGTACGTTAAGGAGTATAGTTAACGTACGTTAAGATGCTAAGTGTTACGTACGCTGTGCATAAGGCATTACGTACGTAACGACAAAAATCGGACAGCTCAGGCTATGGCCGACAGGTGGGTCCTGTGGTCGGCAGCTTTCGGCATGGATGTGGACGGGCGAGTCAACGCTGAGGTTAACGTACGCTACGGGAAGTGTATAACTTATGTTAAATGGAGTTTCACTGTAGCAAGTCAATGTACATATTACGTACGCTATGAAGGATATGTTACGTTCGTAATCGATTTAACGAAACAGGTCAGTGAGTTCTGAAATGATGTTACGTACACTATGAGAGGAATGTAGCGTACGTAAGGTGCATTACGTATGTTAATATGGATTGATAACACAGGTAATGAGCGATGCAGTTTATAAAATAAGGTTCGTTCTTTCCTTTCTTCACGAGAGATCGATTTCCTTCCTCCAACTTCGTCCCTCCGCACATTAAAGTGAGAATAAACCTCTTTTATCTTGGTTATGAGCTTGGAATCATTGATTAGAAGCTTGAATATGAAGATATTGATGATTCTTGAAGAGTTTGATTGTGTTATTCATGTTCTTGAGGTATGTTGATGAACTCTACACCTTGATTTCGGATTATTGGTATTTTTATCCGTATTTGCTTCGTATAATGATGATTAGGGTGTTGTTGTTATGATTCTTAAAGTTATGTGAAGTGTATATTGAAGGAACTGATGATACATGACTTGGATTTCGAATTGGACGATTATCTACATGTTAAAGGATATCGAATTACGTTGTTTTGATGGCTATGAACAAGGTTTCGAATCATTTAGTGTTCTTGAGGAACTCCTTGATGAATTTAACATAGCAAGACGATCGTATGTTGAATTAACGGTATTTTTAGATATGAAGATCGAATGTTCGTTGATTGTAGTGGTAAAATTCGTATGTTCTTGATGAAATACGGATCATGATATCAATTTGGAATCCGAAAAGATTGTGCTTGATCACCAAATATGATTTCCTTTACATTCGTATCTATAATCATATTTTGGTCATGAATTCGTAATTGTTTGAGTTGAATTGTTCGGACTTATGTCTAATCGAGATATTTGTGAAATTGTTGGGTTTGTTAATCGGTTATATTGATAGTTAATATCGATTAGCGGATTTTGGTTCGTATTGTGGATATTAGTTCGTCACAGTTTGGGTTATACTATTTGGTATTGTATATGATCGAAGTGTCGTTGAACCGTTGGGATTGATTGGTTGGATATGTCAGTTATTGATTGTTATTGAACTTGTTGTGCATCGTATTATGGTAATAGGTTGAGAATATTGATCGGTGATTATAATCGTGCGTTACGGTCAAGTTCGAGGATGCTCGTGGATTACATTGATCGGGGCCGAGGAACTTACAGACGACGGCAAGGGATTGGTGACTGCTTCATCGGTATCGAGGCAAGTTATTACTTGCTTTGTTATAATGTTTAATGAATGGTTTCAGTTTCATTTCGTTTATAATGCATATAGCAATGATTATTACTGCAAATTCTGGAGATTTGGATTATATGTTGTCTTTCCGATTCCGGGAGTTAAATCATAATCTATATGCTTTATCTCGGTTATTGGCATATTCGGGTATCAAGGTTACATTGCGATAAAGATGAGGATATGAGTTCTATATTCCATGGTACGTTGGGATCGCCGAGCATTGAGGATAATCGTCGGTGATGATTTGACATCAAGATTTCTCCTGAAGGACTCGGGACAAGTATCTTAGTTTGATTCAGTTTAGTGTTGATGTTGTTGATCATGCAGGTTGTCATTCATGTTGCTGAACATGAAGTCGTCCTAGTTGTTTCATCATAGTGTCGTTCATGTTTTGATTCATATGTTGTTCATGTTGATGAACATATTGAGTTGCATATGTGTATGCATAATTGTATCATTTATGTTGTGTTGATCCTGTGAGATCATGTGATCTATGTTGAGGGCGCTAGATCGGATGTCCACTATGCGTTGGTCCGACGGGATCATCATGGGGATCTATGCTAAGGGAGATGGATCGTTGGACAGGTTTTCCACCATGTGTTGGTCCGGCGGGATCATCATGGGGATCTATGCTGAGGGCGCTGGATCGTTGGATTACCCAGTGTTGTGTTGATGGAATCATGTGGATTCACATCATTGATTTTATCATGTGTTGTTGTTCATATGTATATTGTTGGTTATCCATCTCGTGTTGATCTAGTAGGATCATTTTGGGATCTATGCTGAGGGCGCTGGATCATGGGATTTCCATTGAGTATACACTGTTGTTATTGTTTTGAGCATATTGACGTTGTCATATGTGTATGCATTTGTAGGTCTTGTGTTAGGACCGTGCCCGTATGTTGCATTGATCTGATCTCGAATTAGACTGGCAAGATTGTCGTGGTATTGTGCATCTCGAGGTATGTTCCGTATTTCCTTTGATATTTGTCTTTGATGGACAATTGGTTTTTGTGTCGAGATGTGATGATGTTACCCGACGGATTTGGGTTGGACAGAGTTAGTAGATTTCGTAACAGTGAGTTATGATAATGTTTTGAGAACCTTGGGTACTGTGCGAGATGTGAATTTTGGTAAAGTTATGATGATAAGATTACATTGGTCGTATTCTTATTTTGTATTCTCATTGGTATGTAATTATTAATGTGATGTGACGGTTATCATTGGTGGGTATTATGGCTGACCCCGTCGTGGGCTTTCTTTTTAGGTTCTTGAGATATCGAGCTTGTAGCGGTCGTGGAGAGATGAGCTTCCCGGAGGATACTGGATAGGGCATGTAATTGTGTATTGAGTTTTCTGATCAGTTGTTGTATTCCGCTCCTAGAGTATTTTTAATTGTTTGTCTTTTTCGTTGCGTGAGTATTTTTAAATGGCCTTTTGGTATCTGGTAACTTAAGTTACTTTGGCAACCATTTTCTAAACTATTTTGTCAGTACGTGTAAGCCATATCTTAACGTATGTTTTTAAACTGTTGAGTTCTGGCATTTCAGGCCTTGTCCTTTCAAACGAGAGTTTATGACGGTTTTGATAAACAGATTTTATATAGTCCTCAAATGTTTTAAATAGATAATACCGTCGTTAGCCTCTTGGGCGTCTGTAAATATTTGCGAAAATTTACTTCAGTCTTGTGGGTTCCACCTCAGGTCCCACGACGCTGTACTATTCCTGGATGGCTCTGGGGGTGTTACATAATATGGTATCAGAGCTTAGGTTGAGAAAACATAGGCAGTCAGGTCGAGTTGGGTCGTGTTTTTTCGCATCATTCGAGTTGTCTATTGACAAATATTAGAGCCGTGAGTTTTTGTTGTTCACTCGGGCTTGTGCGTTAGGTGATTTACCAGTGTAGTACTGGGGTTGTTGCAAACTTTTACAAATGGTATTAACATGTTTCTTCGGATAGAGATGTGTTGTCTCTCGAGTTGAACTGATTTTTCAAAACGTGTGTTTTGAAAATATATGTGTCGTGTATTTTCGAGTTGATACATGTGCCAGTATCACGGGGAATCGTCGGCTTCACGATCTGTGAGTATTTGGATTTTTGAATTTCATTGAGATTTACTGCCGTTCTAAGTTGATATGCTTTGAGATTCAGCAGATGTTATGTGTTACCGTATGAGATGACAGAGTTGGGACGGGATTGATGATCTTGAGACGCTATGATTTTGGAAATCAGTATGTTGGTTAGATTTTGGAACGGAATTGTGCATTTGGGAGAATATCGTGGATGGTTGAGAAGAACATGTAGTCATGTTAGTGCATTTTGAGGTATATGGAACTGTTTTTGAGCATTTGAAAATGATACTTTTCAAAATGAATGTTTTACGGATGTTTTATGGAAAATGATTTTTGGACCGAGACCCAATTGATTTTGAAATAATTTTATAACTCAGGACTTGGGGTCCGAAAAGGGTTTTCTACCCTTTAAACTTCTTGTAATGCGGAACCAGATACGGGCTGAGATCTTAATGTTTCAAAAGGCTTTTTTATTTCTTAAAACTCCCTAGATTTGTAAAACACTTTATCTATCGTTTATCTATTTCGTTTCTGCCTTTCGCGATTTTGATTTACTTGTTCAAATGAAACTTTTCGGGAAGTCTTTTGCTGTGTTGATTTGTTTCCATGTTTTGTCATAGCATATTTGAGGTGATCCAGGATGGGTTAATGATTGACGTTGCGAGTCATATGTGGAAAAGGAGTTTTTGGTTGGAGTTTATATATTGAGATTTTGGAACTCTATCGTGTGGTTTTCCGATGGAATATCAGTGGATATTGGTGACGAACCGAATTGGCATACAGGAGTACGGTGTGGTCAATCATTTGCATAGTTTTCATTTTAAAACTTCGAAATCGTGCAGATTCGAAGGAAACTGTTATCGAATACTTGGCACCAGCGAGCCAATTTAATTTTCGAAAAATTATTTTATGGTCTTACCAAAATTTTTGTTGTGAGTTTTGAAATTTTTGAAAGAACTTTCGAAAATTTGTCTTCTTGATGAGACTATATGATTTCTGTTTGGTTTTAAAAATGTGATTGGTATACATTAGTGCATAGTGCATATCATGGTGTAGTTATGAGTGTGACTCACGAACTGAATAGTACATCAGTATGGTACGATGAAAGTATTCGAATTTTAGTATGGTAGCTTGGTTATCCAGAGATGATCGGTTGGTTGATCAGATAAGAGAAATCTGCTGCGTGTTGTAGATCTATGCACAGGATGTAATTTTGGAACTTTAGATTTCGTGAAATCGGGACATATATGCTATGTGATTTCATAGGTATGGTAGTAGTGTGATTTTTACCATAGTGATTTTTGAAGGATTTCTTTGTAAGTGTAGATTTGGGGATGGTGACCCCATGCTGGTTGATCTGGATATTAAGTGGTCATTCCCGCTCCATGTATAATTGGATAAGTTCGTCGATTTGTGATTGGTTGCTCGTATGCCGAGGAGTATGTTCACCAGACGGTTGGGTTTCGTTGAGATCCATTGTATATGATTTGTTTAACGTTTTGAGAACTTTGTTCATTCGTATACCGATTTCTGTGGTTCTGTGTTGATCGTGTTGGAGTTTACCGTGTGAAGGTATTCTCGATTATCGTTGATCGTTTGTTGGTTATATTGGAGTTTATCATGTTGATGATATTCTCGATTGTGTTTTGACCTCTGGTTGGTCATATAGGAGTTTATCATGTTGATGATATTCTCAGCTGCGTGTCGACCTTTGGATTGATCGTATTAGAGTTTATCATGTCGATTATATTCTCGGTTAATTTATTGATTGATCATTGCTGGTGATCATCTGAGCATTTGGATTTTGTGTCGATGTTTTGGGACTTGTTGCCATTGCTTTGGGCAGTTGTTTCATAGATGTATCGTACATTGTTGGTTTTTTAGCAGGTTAGAACTTGATTGTGGAATCAGGCAGACAGGATTTGACCCAGATAGATTATTCCATCCGAAGATGATATATTTTTGTTGACACTCATGGAATGTGATCGTAAGCATATTGAGGCTTTACAATGAAGTCACTTGCTAGTATCTCAGGAGATCGTCGACTTTGCGCATTTATAAGCGTACTGATTTGGTTATTCGTTAATGATGATGATTGATCAATATTGTGATGGTTTTGGAATATTTTGGTTGAACAGTTTGTTTGTTTCTTTATGACGGATTACAAGTTTCGAGGCCGAAACTTATTTTAAGTGGTGTAGTATGTAATATCCGGAATTTTTACTACTGTTGTTTAATATTATTTCATCCGAGTTATATTGTACATTGTGGAATCTATACAATAGGGATAAAATAAATTAAGGACTGAGATGTCAGTATTGGTATAATTGTCGTATTTGGTCGATAATTGCATTTGAGGATATAATGTGTTGAGTATACGTAGTCAGTATGCCGTGTGTTCGTGTATGTTGAGACGTTGGACAAGAATAAGCTGAAAATAGCCAAGTACAGCCACATTAGCGCACGTTACGATGTATACTTAGCGTACGCTAAGGCACAAGGATTACGTACGTTAAGGAGTATAGTTAACGTACGTTAAGATGCTAAGTATTACGTACGCTGTGTATAAGGCATTACGTACGTAACGAGAGGAATCTGAGAGCTCAGGCTATGGTCGACAGGTGGGTCCCGTGGTCGGCAGCTTTCGGCGCGGATGTGGATGGGCGAGTCAAGGCTGAGGTTAACGTACGCTACGGGAAGTGTATAACGTACGTGGAACTAATTCATAAAAAATGTCGCTCTCTCTCTAGGGAAATCTCTCTGCCTTCTCTCTAAGAAAATTCGCCCGATTGCTCTGTACATTCCTTCACGGCGATTTTTCCCACATACTGCCTGACTGTAGCCGACGCTTTACCCTGTCCGCCGCCTTGTGCGGCGGGCTTTCTCCTATTTTCTACTTCAACTAATACATTCGTAGCGCCCAAATTTTTTCTCGCAATGGTTACTTCCGCTGTGCAATTCCGAAATCCACCGTGACTCATGGCCGGATATAAAGGAAATGCAAAGGATTTCCGTGATGCACAGGGAATGGTGAACGCCGATCTCCGTGTCGCCCTCCCGGGCTAGTGTCGGTTGCCCGATTCCGTTGCTGCACAAGGTAATTTGGTTATCCCTTGTCGAATTTTAATGTCGTAGATGTTGCGAATCATGAATTGGTTGAGGGTGGACCGTCCATCTGCAGGGACGGGGACCCTCGGCCATTGTTGCCTTCGGTTCGGTGGAGATCCAGACAAAGCACGCCACCCATTGTCAAACTTTAGATGCACTCAAGGTGGTCAAGAAAGTCCTGACCGAAAATTGCTTCTGACGATCTGTTCCCGGCTGCTTAGTGGCTGATCTTCACTGCTCATTCCCTTCTAAAACGGGTCCTATGCGTAGCTATGCTGATGTTGTTAGCAGTACAACGGAATGTGATGAAGTTGCTAAATCAAAAAAGGTCCGCCGCTTCTAGAAGGAATTCTGTTGAAGCTAAAACATCTTTCAACAAGAGTTTTTATGATAACGATGTTCCTTGTAACTTCGGTCAGATTTCTGAAATTGAGGGCCATAAAGTCGTTTCATTTTCGATACAAGAACTTGATGAACTTGCCACTCCATTTGAGTTTACTTTGGTTGGAAAATTCTCGCATGGTTTCCCTACAATGAAAATTCTCAAGTCTATAATGGGGAACCTAAATTTAAAAGGTTCCTTTTCGATCGCTCTTCTTGAACACAAGCATGTTTTGATCCGGCTCTCATGTGAAGAAGACTACACTCGCCTTTGGAGCCGTCAAGTATGGTTTATGGCCGGTTTTCCAATGCGTATCCTTAAGTGGACTCCCGATTTTGATCCTTCTGTTGAGTCCCCATTTGCTCCGGTTTGGGTACTATTTCCATACCTTCCTGTACATCTATTTGATAAACGTAGTCTTTTTCAAATTGCTTCCGCGTTAGGGAAACCTCTTCGAATTGATAGTGCCACGGCCGAACTAACTCGGCCTTCCACTCCTCGGGTTTGTATTGAAATAGATGTAACTCAAGCAACTTTACCGGAAATTGAGATTAGGCTTGGTGGGAAAACTAGGATGCAACCGGTGGAATATGAAAACTTGCCTAGCTATTGTTCCTTTTGCAAGCATCTTGGGCATAATATGAAGAGTTGCAAATCTTTCATCAAACCATCTACCGTGAAATTCAATAATGACTGCTTGGACTCACCCATACCGAAGATTGAGGTTCCGGTCGCGGTTCGGAAAGATCAATGCGGCCAGATCAGCCCCTCGGGTCCCGCCGTCTCGGTCTCGGGGTCCAAACTCGGGGCCGAGGGTAGTATCATTTGATCAGCTGAACGAGTGGATGTGAGAAAGATTAAAGAGGATATCTTTAAATCTTATGAACTTTTGGAAGATGATTCCAATGCGGACTCGGTCACCATTGAATTCCCCTACTACATGCCTTTCGCTTTTGTGGAAAAGAAATACTACTCGGATGGGGATCTTCCTCATCGATTGTCTCCGGCTATCCTTCCTCCCAAAAAACCTTCAAAAAGAAAAAAAAAAGAAGAAGGATCAGGCAAGGAAAAATGATCGAAAACCGAATGATAATACCGTTGACGAATGGCTCGAGGCTAATAATCGTGCTTCAGAATCGATTCTAATAGAAAGCCGTTCGTCCAAAGATGATGAGGGATTTATCCAAGTCGTCGGAAAAAAAAAGGAAATAAAAGAATAGGCGGAAGTTATTCAGTGAGGATTTTCTAAATCTTGCTTTTCGTGATATTTGCCATGTTTGGGACTTGGCACCCCCGAATAATAGTATTTTTCTATTTGTTCGTTTGTAAAATTGGCTTTGTAAGGGAATAGGCCCCCCTAATCGTGTTTTGATTTAAGGTTTTTTTTTTAAAAAAAAAAAAAAGTGTATAACGTACGTTAAATGGAGTTTCACTGTAGCAAGTCAACGTACATTACGTACGCTATGAAGGATATGTTACGTATGTAATCGATTTAAAGAAACAGGTCAGTGAGTTTTGAAATGATGTTACGTACGCTATGAGAGAAATGAAGCGTACGTAATGTGCATTACGTACGTTAATATGGATTGATAACGTACGTAATGAGCGATGCAGTTTATAAAATAAGGTTCGTTCTCTCCTTTCTTCACGAGAGAAAATCGATATCCTTCCTCCAACTTCGTCCCTCTGCACATGAAAGTGAGAATAAACCTCTTCTATCTTGGTTATGAGCTTGGAAACATGGATTATAAGCTTGGATATGAAGATATTGATGATTCTTGAAGAGTTTGATTGTGTTACATGTTCTTGAGGTATGTTGATGAACTCTACACCTTGATTTCGGATTATTGGTATTTTTATTCGTATTTGCTTCGTATAATGATGATTAGGGTGTTTTTGTTATGATTCTTGAAGTTATGTGAAGTGTATATTGAAGGATATGATGATACATGACTTGGATTTCGAATTGGATGATTATCTACATGTTAAAGGATATCGAATTACGTTGTTTTGATGGCTATGAACAAGGTTTCAAATCATTTAGTGTTCTTGAGGAACTCTTTGATGAATTTAACATATCAAGACGATCATATGTTGAATTATTGGTATTTTTAGATATGAAGATCGAATGTTCGTTGGTTGTAGTGGTAGAATTCGTTTGTTCTTGATGAAATACGAATCCTGATATCAATTTGGAATCCAAAAAGATTGTGATTGATCACAAAATATGATTTCCTTTACATTCGTATCCACAATCATATTTTGGTCATGAATTCTTAATTGTTTGAGTTGAATTGTTCGGACTTATGTCTAATCGAGATATTGTGAAATCGTTGGGTTTGTTGATCGGTTATATTGATCGTTAATATCGATTAGCGGATTTTGGTTCGTATTGTGGATATGAGTTCATAACGCTTTGGGTTATACTATTTGGTTTTGTATATGATCGAAGTGTCATTGAACCATTGTGATTGATTGGTTGGATATGTCGGTTATTGATTATTATTTAACTTGTTGTGCATCGAATTATGGTAATAGGTTGAGAATATTGATCGGTGATTATAATCGTGCCTTACGATCAAGTTGGAGGATGCTTGTGGATTGCATTGATCGGGGCCGAGGAACTTACAGACGACGGCAAGGGATTGGTTACGGCTTCATCAGTATCGAGGCAAGTTATTACTTGCTTAGTTATAATGTTTAATGAATGGTTTCAGTTTCATTTCGGTTATAATGCATATAGCAATGATAATTACTGCAAATTCTGGAGATTTGGATTATATATTGTCTTTCCAATTGCGGGAGTTAAATCATAATGTATATGCTTTATCTCGGTTATTGGAATATTCGGGTATCAAGGTTACGTTGCGATAAATATGAGGATATGAGTATCTGTATTCCATGGTACGTTGGGATCGCCGAGCGTTGAGGATAATCGCCGGTGATGATTTGACATCGAGATTTCTCCTGAATGACTCAGGACAAGTATCTTAGTTTGATTCGGTTTAGTGTTGATGTCGTTCATGTTTTGATTCATATGTTGATCATGTTGATGAACATATTGAGTTGCATATGTGTATGCATAATTGTATTGTTTATGTTGTGTTGATCCTGTGAGATCATGTGATCTATGCTGAGGGCGCTGGATCGGATGTCCACTATGATTTGGTCCGACGGGATCATCATGGGGATCTATGCTGAGGGCACTGGATCGTTGGACAGTTTTTCCACCATGCGTTGGTCCGACGGGATCATCATGGGGATCTATGCTGAGGGCGCTGGATCGTTGGATTACCCAGTGTTGTGTTGATGGAATCATGTGGATTCGCATAATTGATTTTATCATGTGTTGTTGTGCATATGTGTATTGTTGGTTATCCATCTCGTGTTGATCTAGTAGGATCATTTTGGGATCTATGCTGAGGGCGTTGGATCATGGGATTTCCATTGAGTATACACTGTTGTTATTGTTTTGAGCATATTGACGTTGTCATATGAGTATGCATTTGTAGGTCTTGTGTTAGGACCGTGCCCGTATTTTGCATTGATCTGATCTCGGATTAGACTGACATGAATGTCGTGGTATTGTGCATCCCGAGGTATGTTCCGTATTTCCCTTGGTATTTGTCTTTGATGGACAATTGGTTTTTGTGTCGAGATGTGATGATGTTACCCGACGGATTTAGGTTGGATAGAGTTAGTTGATTTCGTAACAGTGAGTTATGATGATGTTTTGAGAACCTTGGGTACTGTGCGAGATGTGAATTTTGGTAAAGTTATTACGATAAGATTACATTGGTCGTATTCTTATTTTGTATTCTCATTGGTATGTAATTATTAATGTGATGTGACGGTTATCATTGTTGGATATTATGGCTGATCCCGTCGTGGGCTTTCTTTTTAGGTTATTGAGATATCGAGCTTGTAGCGGTCGTGGAGAGATGAGCTTCCCGGAGGATACTGGCTAGGGCATGTAATCGTGTATTGAGTTTTCTGATCAGTTGTTGTATTCCGCTGCTAGAGTATTTTTAATTGTTTGTCTTTTTCGTTGCGTGAGTATTTTTAAATGGCCTTTTAGTATCTGGTAACTTAGGTTACTTTGGCAACCACTTTCTAAACTATTTTTTCAGTACGTGTAAGCGATAGCTTAACGTATGTTTTTAAACTGTTGAGTTCTGGCATTTCAGGCTTTGTCCTTTCAAACGAGAGTTTACGTCGGTTTTGATAAACAAATTTTATATAGTCCTCAAATGTTTTAAATAGATAATACCGTCGTTAGCCTTTTGGGCATTTGTAAATATTTGCGAAATTTTCCTTCAGTCTTGTGGGTTCCACCTCGTGGCCCACGGTGCTGTAATATTCCTGGATGTCTCTGGGGGTGTTACAGTCGGGTGGTGGTGCACTTCCTTTAGGAGTTATTTTTTCATTTGCACTCTTTGTCAGAACTCCCAAATGGTTGGTCAAAATCGACATTTGTGCAGTTAAAGCCTTTATAGGATCCGAGTCTGAAACTTCTGCCACACTACTAACATTAGTCCTCTCAGTATGCCATTGATAGCTATTCATGGCCATCTCCTCGATCAATTCATATGCTTCTTCTGTGTTTTTGGCTAGTAGTGCTCCTCCGGCCAGCCCATACTAAAAGAAACACATTTGTTGGTCTTTCGAAAAACCATGACGAGGACATCATCTTAACAAATCCTTGAAGCGTTCCCACACCTCATATAACATTTCTGAATCCATTTGTCGGAACTGCATGATTTCACTCTTTAATCTCATAGTCTTATTGGGCGGGAAGAATTTGAATAGAAACTTCTCACCCAACTCGTCCCATGTACTTATGCTCTCCGAAGCAAGTGTTCCAAGCCAACTACGAGCCTTCTCTCTCAAGGAGATCGGAAATAGCTTCAATCTTATTGCATCATTTGGCACCCCATTCATTTTGATGGTATCACAAATTTGAATAATGTTGAATAAATGGGAGTGCGGGTCCTCCGTGGCAAATCCCTCAAACTGATTTTGTTGAACCATCGATATTAGTGAAGGCTTCAATTCAAAATTGAGGGCGTTGATAGGAATATGAGAAATTCCCCCATAATTTTGATCAAGCTTCGGCCCCGAATGGATTGAATTCGAACAGCAGACTGCTCGGCCTGTACGCCTCCGTTGTTTGGATTGTGGGTTGTTGTATTATCATTGTCTTTGTTGGCAATCGTGTCTCCCGCTCTTTCCATTTCGTCAAATAGATCACTTCGTAATTTCTGTGCAGCAACACTTGTTCTTCGAGCAAATGCCTCTACTTCGGGAATAAAGTTCCAAAGTCTCTCAAGATGAGCGGGCATTCATGCACGTCCTGCAACACGACCAAAAACAATACGAAAGTAACAAAATAAAGCAAAAAAAATATTTGTCTAAAGTAAGACAGGAAACACTTATCGTAATATCAATACTAATAAAAATAAATTAGTCCTCGACAACGATGCCAAAAACTTGTTCGCTATATTTTTAACTATCCACAAGTCTACGGAGTAGATGTAGAAAGTGGCGAGCAAGGTCGTATCCCATAGAGACTAATTATTCATATTGTATTAATTACTATATTATAGTGATTCCAATTTTATCTAGACGATCGTTAAGGTGGGTGAATGATTAACTAAATGAAAATAAAAAAATAATAAAACTAATTCAAACAAGTGTAATAATTGAAACAAAGAGAATTTTAAGAGTTTTTGAAAGATAGATTCCAAGGTTGGGTTTCTGTTGATTACTAAGTTTAGTCACGATTGATTTCAAAGAGTTCTATGTGGTTTCTTAAAATGACAATCACAACAATATCTTAAAGTCCCTCTCAAGATGCAATAAAATGTAGATTAAACAACCTATAACAATATCTCCGTCTATTATAAATTATCTAACTCCAATTGTTCGTAATATTAAAGATCATCATAGTTTATCGTTGATTTCTCAATCTCGTAATTAACTATGTCAAATACTCGAAACCTATTAATGCCCTCTTCTATCGAATTATGAGCAATTAAGTTAAACATGCAAAAATATTTGTCAAGTGTTCTAACATGAATTAAAACCAAGTATTTGATAAAGAAATCACAATTGATAAATATATAATCATCAATCCTTCAAAACCATCGTGAATCAATGTACTCCCATGCTCGGAATCTAACAAGTTTATCCAGACATGGTAATAAACGAAAGATCAATAATCATCATGTTCAAGCTAAATAGAACAACAAAAAAAGTAAAAGATATGAAAAAGATAAAACTCGGATAATGTCGTGCGTGGTCGCGATCCAAGCCTTGAAGTATTCTTGGTGCGTTCTTCCTTGAGTTCTTCCTTGATTTTCTCCTCTTGGTGAGTTTTTCCTCTCAATCTTGTATTTTTCAATCCTCACAAACTCTCCAAGTCTCAATGTCCTCCTCAATTCGAGTCAAGAGCCCTTTTTATCAAGCCAAAAATCCATTTTTCTTGTTCAAATCGTGTCCAAACATCAATCAAGGTGATTGACTCGGAAAATTAACACGGCTCATGTCAAATGAGACGGCCCGTGTCAAAGTGTTCTATAAATCAAAAAAACTTTCTAGACGTACAAACCGATCGAGTCAAGGGACACGGTCGAGTCATACGACACAGTCGAGTCATATGAGACGGCCGAGTCTGTGTTGATATGTTCTTACTCCGTTTTTTATTCTTTTCCGCCTCAATCTTTCACTCATGCATCGCCTGATATATATCGGGGGTTGGGACTTCATTCATGCTTGATAATGGCCTTAAAAACACCTATAAAAGCAACCAAATATACTCAAGCGTGATCGAGTCCAACAAACACTATATAAGCACAAACAACACAATTCTATACATTTTAGGATCTAAAAATCTGGAAAAACCATATAGAAACATGTATAAAAATGACTGTTAACAATGTGGATACCTATAATCAAGACGTCCTCGATCTTCGCGCTGATCTTGGTTTTGTGGTGTTAAGAAGTCAGATCAAGACTTGATCGAGAAGACTCTTGACACGTTTCTTGTGGGAGCAAGTGTAATTGCTCATCAATTGTGTGTTGCCTATGAGGAAGGGAAAATAAAAATTTTAGCGATCTTATCTCCCACTTCGTGAAAAAAGAAAGTCATCAGAAGATCATTCTCAACAGTAATGTGCGCCCATCTGGTAAGAAGCTGATTCCAGAAGTGAATCAGGCTACCCACAGGTAGGCACCATGACTAAATACAAAATGCAATGCGGCTCAGTTTTTCCAAGCACCACGGGTGCGTGACACTATTAGGAATATGCCCTCGAATGCCACTCAGATGATAAGAGAGTTTGAGCATTGTATTGTGATTATGAATATTAAATTAAATAAGGTACATATTATTTCTATTATTGTATATAAGTGGCATTGTGATTTGGTATATAGAATAATAAGTCCTTGCATTTGAGAGCAAACATCTCATTCATTATGGATATAAAGAGATAGGCACTGGAAGTATTTATCGCTCGAATGCTTAACTGGTTCGCAAGTCGATAAAACTTAACTCGGCAGTAAGTTTAGACAAGACTTGTATAACGTGTACTTTGAAATGTAGAGTACGTGCCTTCACTAAGGGTTAGTGGGAGTGCACATTATAGGTATGCTAATGGGATTAATATACTCGACCTCGACTCACCTCGATTCGATCACATGAATTTCACTCAGGTATTGTCAATGACTGAATCGAAAGGTTTTGATAGGTATACGTGAATCTTTGACTTGAGGTTTCAGTATCAGATGTGCTTGTGATATTAAGTTAGTCATTAGAGTAGTTCGATCCAATCACCGGTTAGTGGGATCAACCTCAAAGTGCAACTTAGTTGGTAAGTAGCAGTCTCTATCGAATACTAAGATATGATTCTTTCTCCTGTAAGTGAGTAGATAAATATCCTATGCGGTTAATGGCAAATGAGATCATAAGTCTTTGACCAAAACATTCAGAGCTAGTTTTATTTGATAGACTAGGGTCGGTGATCTCGGTTTGCATTAACAAAATGTATAGTGTCAAGTTGAAATAGGGTTTGACATTACCGTGACCCTGATACTTGACTGAGATGCATGATTGAAGGGTTTATATGTATATGGTTTTCACGACATAATAGTTTTTGGAATGATCCTATCATTCGTTCTCAGTTAAGTTCCGATGTAGGCCACGGGACTGGCTAGGTGGTGCTAACACTCATTGGATCCTCCCAATGCTAACTGAGACGAACTTACACAGTCGCGGCACAGGAATTGATGACGTATTATATTTAGCTTATTCTCTCTTGGTTAATATTGGACATTAGATGTCTAATTTAATTTATTGGATATATTAAATCGTTCTCGTGAATTAAATAAATTACTGGGTAATTAATTTTGTTCATATTATTTTTAGAGAATTTGTATTTAATATAATTAATTAATTCGATTAATTAATTGTATTAATGTTGAAGCGTATTAAGGTTTATCTATTAGACTAGATACACAAGGGTCCGTTTCATGGACCGAAATGAACCAACTCCTCAAATTATCTCACATGGCCACCCCCATTTCCACTTGGTGGATGATGATTTTTTTTCATCATTTGTTGTCTTTGTTAAGACTTAATAATGTGAGTGATAATTTAAATACACTTGGTGTATTCTTTTTTTTTTAAAGTCTTTTGGCATAGTGTGAGTTATTTTTGTTACAAAATATAGACCAACATCGTCATCAAAAACATGTGAAATGTAGAGTGCTTTCATCGTGAGGTATAGAGAGAGAATGAGAGAAAAATTCCTAAGTTTATACACATGTATTGTAATGTATTTTGAGAGAAAATAATTTTTATAAAATACTTAGTGTATTTATAAAAATAAATATAAGCAAATTCTACCAGCCGTATACTTAGAGTATAAGTTGATAGAAATATGTCATCTTCCAACGTGTGATACGTAGAGGCATGGTACTTTGGTGCTCGGGAGTTTACAAAAACTCGTTCGATTAGATTCGTGTTCTTGCACGGAATTAAGAAGCAATTACCAAAAAACTACGAGAGTATAAATTCTTTAATTTTTATCTTCATCATTTTTTATTAGTTTATAGGATGCTTGATCGATCCTCTTAGGGGTTCAGCTCTTAGACCGATTTTATTTTTCATTGCGTAACTCGATTTTAATTATCGAATCCTAACAGTGGTATCAGAGCGCAGGTCTATGCGATCGTGTATTCGATATTGCATTTGAAATGCTCGGTTGTATGATTTTATGATTTAGAATCATAATTATTTAATTGTTAATGTTTAAATGTTCATCTAAAAGTTTATTTTTCATGATTTTATGTTATAATATAAATCAATTTTTATTTTAAAAAACTGATTTATATATGTAGTATAAAAAATAGAAAAATATTATTTTTCTAGATTCGGGACGAAATGACGAGCTGAAAAAATGGTCTAACCGACAGCTCAGAGCTGCTAGATGGCAACCGGCCGTAGATGGCAGTTTACGAGAGGAACTAGTCCTCTCGATCAAGGCCCAGCTGTGAAGTCGGGCTGGGGGCTGGTCTCGGACCATTTCCGACTCCGTTTTTTATTTTTATACTCGGTAAATTAATTTTCCACAACTTATACTGGATTTAATTTGACTAAAATATAATTATGGTATTTTTATTTTAATAAAATTAATTTAATGAAATATTCTTTCTCGTCAGGAACAAGTTAAAATTAACGGTTGTATGAATTAATTGGATTAATTCTTATAGATGGATTAATTTTATATTGGTTGGATCAATATTTAGATTAATTATATATACTATTAATTTTAATGTGATTTTGCATTATTATTTGAATGGTGATGTAGTTCACGGACTTAGTTTATTGAATCTTTATTCGATGGGGTTGTAATGTCCATTTTCAGCCAATTTTTTTTAGTAAATTTGTATAGGATGCAAATTTTATAAATGTAACAAATTAGCTATGACGAAGAGCTGAGGACAACAGCGTGAAGACAGAGATTCAATATTTATAATTTGATTACTTGTAATTTTTTATCGAGTCGATGATGACTCGGTACTTAGGAACGGTCCATGAACTACATGTTGGTAGATTTAGGTTGTGTATGTTTTTCATATGGTACGACAAACAAACAAACAAACCGACAAACTGCGATTACAAAATGATTAATGTGCAAAGTGTAACATATAATCGTGTAATTCTCCCACTTACAAACACTAAGTTAAAAAGGTTACGAGGTTTCCTACCCCCAGTCAAATTCATGGAAAATTAAAATTCAAACCAAAATATTATTTTTCCGAGTATCTTGGGATAATATTTTTGGGGAAGGTTGATAATCCTAGAGTGCATTAGATGCCTTCGGTTGTGACAAATCAAACCCCTAGAAGCCGTGTAAGTTTCCGGGTGAGATTCAATTGTCAGACTGATGTGAGTTTTCTGTAACACCCCCGAGATATTCAAGGTATATTACAGTACCGTGGACCCCTACATGGGACCCACCAGGCTAGACACAACTTACCACAGTAAGAACACACATTATCCAGTTGAAAATCAAATAACACGCTCAGTACAACCGGCAGAATAATCAACAATGGCAAACATAAATAACTTCAACGAATACAAATCATAATCCGAAGAGAAAAGCCTAAGTACTCGCGAGTACAATCTATAAGTTCAAAAGTAGACAACAACCATATGGAATGGAACAACGGAAATAAAAGGACTCAAGTGCACATGTCAACGACCCTGGCCAACATCCTCGTACTGTCCCAGCGCTCGCTCATCCGGATGATCATAACCTGAAATCCATAACAAGAATTTCCCCACAACGGGTCCCCAAAGGGGTTAGAAATAAACCTAGTACAAGTAATCAAGGTAAACCAATCGCTTACACATTTCATAGTACAATGCACCAAAATCATTTCAAAAACCAAAACCAGACATGTCTTTTCCGGAAACAAACAGCCAATCAATTTGCCTAGGACCGGGACGAAGCCACAAATCCCACCCGAGGCCTCTAAGGACCCTCTCGAGCTAGCCACTTTATAAAACAAATCACACACAGGCATCGCCTAGGACCGGGATGAAGCCACAAATCCCACCCGAGGCCTCTAAGGACCCTCCCAAGCTGGCTAGCGAAACAAACTCGGGAATCCAGGGCTAAACCATTGGATTCCCTCCGTGATCCCGTCGGACCCTCCCGAGGTAAGCAAAGCACACACAATATACATTACCATTTCATGTTAAGCATAAAGGTTTCCAAAAATACTTGCCTTGAATAATTGACGACGCAACGAATGGAAAGGAAAATCACCGACGAATGCTAGGAACCGACGAAACCGAACCTAACGATTCGAAGAACATAATCACAAGCACCTCTAAACGAATATGGAATTGAAACACTCCCGAAAACCCGCCTACGTTTCATGTATATTCGTATAAAAATAACGACGAGGGCGGACCACAACCAACCCTCTCGAATACACAACAAAGAAATATACCATGAATTCGTAGGGAAACTAAGAATACCAATAAGGTTAATCATATTCATCATGAATTAACCAAAAAAACGGAACGAATCGGACAAAAATCCAAAAAACCCCAAATTACCCAAAAATAGGGTTCTAAGAGATTAACCTTGGATTGAGGATAAAGAACACAAGCAGGTGTTGTTAATCTACTTCAAGAGCCTAAGGTAAATGACGTCTGAAGTGATCGGAGGAAGAAATCGCCCGAAAATCGCCTGAGGAAGCTCTAAGCCGCGGAGGAGGATAAGAAATGAGAAAAGATGTAAATCTGGGGGCGTTAGCGCGCGTTAATCCTCAAAAGTTAGCGTGCGCTAACGGGACAAAACTCCAGTCCAGAAAGTTAATACCTCATTCCAGTTCCCAGAGTTCTAGACCGCTAGCGTACGCTACCCAAAACGTAGCGTGCGCTAATAGCCTCTCGGTAGCGCGCGCTATCGGCCATAGCGTGCGCTACCTGGACATCAGCCGAGTCAGAAGTAAACTGCCCAGTACTCATCTGACCCCATTAGCGTGCGCTGCCGGACAGACGTAGCGTGCGCTAACAGCATCTCGGTAGCGCGCGCTATGGGCCATAGTGTGCGCTACCTGGTCACCTGACCGAGTCCAGGAGTAAATGGCCCGATCTTGGATCGACTAAGCGCGCTACCAATCAAGCGTAGCGTGCGCTACTGAAGGATGTTTAGCGTGCGCTATACAATAATATTAGCGCGCATTAGGCACAGGGTAACAACGGTTATAAACGCCAAAACACGACTGAAGCATCAAACGGAACAACGAAATACGCATGA
Organism: Orobanche coerulescens; assembly: GCA_033398695.1. Taxonomy (NCBI): domain Eukaryota; kingdom Viridiplantae; phylum Streptophyta; class Magnoliopsida; order Lamiales; family Orobanchaceae; genus Orobanche; species Orobanche coerulescens. The sequence goes on along the minus strand of CM065807.1, from coordinate 121,483,894 downwards.
TAACATACAATGGATTTACGACAACCCCGAAACGGCGGTTCTGAACAACAATTACGAGAATTGGGTCAATGAGAAACAAAGAAGTTAACAACTGCGGAATTGATTAGAATAAATCCAAAAATAATTATTCTCGATATACACATACAGTCACACACACGAGCCACCAAGACAAGAAAAGCACTACATCAAGAAAGTACTGGGAAAAGAAAATTGCGGATATTACATTCTACCCCTCTAAAAATAAGTTTCGTCCCAAAACTTAAGAAGTAAACAACTCGGGGTACCTAGCGCGCATGCTATCTTCGGTTTCCCAAGTTGCCTCCTCGACACCATGTCTCAACCACTGCACTTTGACCAAGGGAATGGTCTTATGCCTCAGTCGCTTCTCACGGTGCTCCAAAATCTTCAAGGGACGCTCCTCGAAAGTAATATCCTCGGCGACATCGATCTCACCATAGTCGATGGCGTGACTAGGATCCGGAACATATTTCCTCAGCTGGGAAACGTGGAAAATGCTATGAACGTGACTCAAGGCCGGAGGTAGTGCTAAACGGTATGCCAGCTCACCAACTTGCTCGAGAATCTCAAAGGGTCAAATAAATCTCGGACTCAACTTCCCCTTCTTCCCGAAACGAAAAACTCCTCTCGTCAGCGACACCTTTAGCAAAACGTGGTCTCCCACCTCGAATTCCAAAGGTCGACGACGGATGTCGTCATACGACTTCTGTCGACTCTGAGCAGTCAACATCCATTCTTGAATCACATCCACCTTCCGCCTCGTCTAAAATAATATACGGTTCAGTCCCGACCAAATCAGACGCTTCGTTCCAACAAATCGGCGATCGACAATGCCGCCCATAAAGCATCTCCTACGGTGCCATCCGAATCGACGCGTGCCAACTATTATTGTACGTGAATTCGATAAATGGCAAATACTCCTCCCAGTCGCTACTCCAGTCGAGAGCATAAGCACCAACATATCCTCGAACGTCTGGATAGTGCGTTCCGACTATCCATCTGACTGAGGATGAAAAGAGGTACTCAAACGCAAATGAGTACCCAACGCCTTATGCACCGCTTGCCAAAAATGCGATACAAAATGGCCATCACGATCCGAAACAATAGACTTCGGAGTACCGTGAAGCCTCACAATCTGCGCAATAAACACACGATCCAACTTCTCCGGGCCCCAAGTATCCTTGATGCCCAGAAAATGTGCCGACTTGGTCAGGCGATCAACAATCACCCAAACCATATTCATGCCCGATCTCGATCTCGGCAAACTCGTAATGAAGTCCATCGACATGTCTTCCCATTTCCATTCCGGAACGGGAAGTGACTGCAATAACCCGGCTGGTCGCTGATGCTCGATTTTAACCTGCTGACAAGTCAAACATCTCACTACAAACTGTGCGACCTCATCCTTCATATCATTCCACCAGAAATTTCTCCTCAGGTCCTTGTACATCTTACTCGAACCAGGATGAACGGAATAAGGCGTAGCATGGAGCTCACGTTAAATACTCTGCCTCAATTCTGAGTCATTCGGCACACATAGACGACTCTGGAATCTCAATACCCCATCTTCATGAATCACAAACCCAGGAGACTTTCCATTAAGAACATTCTCTCGGATTTGAATAATCATCGGATCCTCCAGCTGCTTCAGTTTAATTTCATCGATCAGGGACGACGAAATCTCTAAAGCACAAAGTCGCCCTACGGCTCCAGGCAACGAAATCTCAACACTCAACTCAATCAAATCCCGCTGAAGCTCGGCTTGAGACGTAAGGATCTCAAGTGTCCGCAACGAGACTGGTTTCTGACTCAAGGCGTCGGCCACGACGTTCGCCTTGCCCGGATGATAAAGGATTTCGAGGTCATAATCCTTAATCAACTCTAACCACCTCCTCTACCTCATATTAAACTCCCGCTGAGTAAATATGTACTTCATACTTTTATGGTTGGTAAAAATCTGACATGCAGAGCCAAAAAGATAGTGATGCCAAATCTTGAGCGCAAAAACAACTGCCGCTAACTCCAAATCGTGAGTAAGGTAGTTAAGCTCATACGGCCTCAATTGCCTCGACGCAAATGCAATAGTCTTGCCGTGCTGCATCAACACGCACCTAAGACCCTGACCTGAAGCATCACTATAAACGACAAAACCCTCGTTGCCACATGGCAACGCCAAAATCGGGGCTGAAGTCAAACGCCTCTTCAGCTCCTCGATACTCGACTGCCTCTCGTCATTCCAGACGAACTTCTCGGACTTCTGGAGCAACTGTGTAAGTGGCCGAGCTAGTTTCGAGAAACCCTCGACGAACCTACGGTAGTAGCCAGCTAAACCCAAGAAACTACGGACCTCCTTCACGTTCTTAGGCGGTGCCCAATCCAACACTGCCTCAACTTTCTGCTAGTCCACATGAACACCCTCGACTGAAATCACGTGACCTAGAAACATCACTTCCTTCAGCCAGAACTCTCATTTCGAGAACTTTGCATAGAGTCGCTCGGTCCTCAAGATGTCCAACACTACTCGCAAATGATACGCGTGTTCCTCCCCATTCCTTGAATAAATAAGGATATCGTCAATGAAGACGACGACACACTTATCTAAATACACAATAAAGACCTTGTTCATCAACTGCATGAACACCGCCGGTGCATTAGTTAACCCGAAAGGTATAACTACAAACTCATAGTGTCCGTATCTCGTCCGAAAAGCTGTTCTCGGAACGTCGGACTCCTTCACCCAAAGCTGATAGTACCCCGATCTCAAGTCGATCTTCAAGAATATCACAGCTCCCTGCAATTGATCGAATAAGTCATCGATTCTCGGCAGAGGATACTTGTTCTTGATGGTCACCTTGTTCAGCTCGCGATAGTCGATACACAAACGCAGTGAACCATCCTTTTTCCGAACAAACAAAACCAGTGCACCCCAAGGCGAAGCGCTCGGTCGAATATACCCCGATTCAAGAAGTTCACTCAACTGTTTCTTCAACTCGGCCATCTCTAAAGGTGCCATGCAATACGGCGCCTTCGAAATCGGAGCCGCACTCGGCTCTAACTCGATAGCAAACTCTACCTCACGGTCCGGTGGCAACCCCGGTAACTCATCAGGAAAAACGTCAGGAAATTCACTAACGAATGGAATCGATGTAAGCTCGACTCCACAACTCTCCACCTTCAAGGCGTAGCACCAATAACCATTACACCCCTTTCGCATGAGTCTCATCGCTTTCAAGGCATTAATCACGAACTTATGGTTTCTCTTTCGCCCTGCGAAAGAGTGCTCGGTGCCGTCCTTGGATAGCATGGTGATGATCCTCGTGCGGTAGTACATGATAGAACCATGCCGCTCGAGCCAATCATCCCCGAGAATCAAATCCTCACCCTCAATACTAACAACAATAAGATTAGAGAGCCAAGCCCTCTCGCAAATAAACACAAAACAGTCTCGGACCTCTCGATTGCCAATGATTTTATCACCGCTAGGAATTTTAACGATGAAAGGCTTGTAAGGCGATAAACAGTCAAGACTCAAACGGCGCACACACTCCAGATAAATGAATGAATGCGTAGCACCTGAATCAAAAAGCATACTAACAGGATGGGAATGGATGTGAACGGTACTTGCTGCCACGGTGGCTGCTGGATCATCGTCCCTCCTCATCTCATAGATACGCGGGTGGCTGGATCCGACACTGGAAGCTCCCCCTCTAGCGGGCTGAACCCGACCTCTCCCTCGGCTGGCACTCGGTGGAGACTGCGGAGCAAACGAGCCATGGTTCACACTCGGCTCACTAGGTGCTGGAAAAGAGTCTGAGCACCAAGAATCTATCTTGTCCGCTCACAAAAGAAAGCCTTGTGGCCCGACTGACCACAAGTATGACAAGTCAGAGGCGGACGAGGACACTCCTGGTTCTGATGGCCTGGCTCGCCACAGTTAAAGCATTTGGCATCCCGAACGGAGGCACTAGCAGTACCTCGATAGCCCCCAGAAAAACGAGTCGAATTACCTCCAGGAATATTCGCAGACTGAGACTTCTGCTGACCTCCACCCTTGTGACCCGAGAAATTTCCGGCGGATTTCTGTTTCTTACTCTCCTGAACCGCCGCACTGGATGTCACCGACATATCATAGGCAAGAGCTCGACTCTGATAATCCTTCAAAGTAGTACAGACGAGCCCGTACATGTAGTCCCGAATTGACAGTTTCATCCATCGGGAAAAGTGAAAAATTTTGTCGCTCTCCTCGACAACTTGGGTCTTCACATAGCCCAACTCCTTATTGAAATCGGCAATAGCTTGAGAGACAGGAATATCCCGCGGTTGAGAATCATAGAAGGCATGAACTCGAGCCTGTCTAACCGGCCACGGGCAATACTCAGTCTCCATCAGGTCCTTAAATTCTGCCCACGAAGCAACGTGATCCTTAAGCCCAACAGCCTCCCACCAATCAGTAGCATCCCTAGTGAGGAAATACTGGGCAATTGGGACCTTGCGGTCCTCGGGACAGTTGGTGGCAACGAAAACTTTGGATATCTCCTTGATCCACCCTTCCCAACCAATCGGGTCAGAAGCTCCCGTGAACTGAGGATGATGCATCTTGATGACATCCTGGAGCCAATGGTCAGCTACGTCCCGAGCAGCATGGGCCGGGTTCTGAACCGCCTGGGCTATCGCCGCCATTTGGTTCACCACCTGTTGCATAACAGCCGCAACACCAAGGTCAGCGCCATCTTGAGAGGAAGCATGGCTATGTCGGTCACCGGTACTGCCGGATCTCGAAGAATGCAACGTGGCCGCCCCACCGGTTGCCCCACGTCCCCGGCCGCGTCCGCGACCACGGCCTCTTCCAGCATCCATACTAGAGTTAAGAGATAGGAAAAACAACTCGATGATAAGTAATAGGTGAAAAACATCCACAATTCAGGAAACGGAATTACGTTACGAGAAAACAAGGAAGAGAGTAAGGAAAACTTACGGGCACAGGAAGTACCGAGATGCTGGCAGCGGTGTGACATTGTGCAACACAAAACACAACTAGACCCAAATAACCGACAAACCTAGGTATCCATAAACCTAGTTGCTCTGATACCATTTTCTGTAACACCCCCGAGATATTCAAGGTATATTACAGTGCCGTGGACCCCTACATGGGACCCGCCAGGCTAGACACAACTTACCACAGTAAGAACACACATCATCCAGTTGAAAATCAAATAACACGCTCAGTACAACCGGCGGAATAATCAACAATGGCAAACATAAATAACTTCAACGAATACAAATCATAATCCGAAGAGAAAAGCCTAAGTACTCGCGAGTACAATCTATAAGTTTCAAAAGTAGAAAACAACCATATCGAATGGAACAACAGAAATAAAAGGACTCAAGTACACATGTCAACGACCCTGGCCAACATCCTCGTACTGTCCCAGCGCTCGCTCGTCCGGATGATCATAACCTGAAATCCATAACAAGAATTTTCCCACAACGGGTCCCCAAAGGGGTTAGCAATTACGCCAGTACAAGTAATCAAGGTAAACCAATCGCTTACACATTTCATAGTACAATGCACCAAATTCATTTCAAAAACCAAAACCAGACATGTCTTTTCCGAAAACAAACAGTCAATCAATTTGCCTAGGACCTGGACGAAGCCACAAATCCCACCCGAAACCTCTAAGGACCCTCCCGAGCTGGCCACTTTATAAAACAAATCACGCACAGGCATCGCCTAGGACCGGGACGAAGCCACAAATCCCACCTGAGGCCTCTAAGGACCCTCCTGAGCTGGCTAGCGAAATAAACTCGTGAATCTAGGGCTAAACCATTGGATTCCCTCCGTGATCCCGTCGGACCCTACTGAGGTGAGCAAAGCACACACAATATACATTACCATTTCATGTTGAGCATAAAGGTTTCCAAAAATACTTGCCTTGAATAATTGACGTTGTAATGAACGGAAAGGAAAATCACCGACGAACGCTAGGAACCGACGAAACCAAACCTAACGATTCAAAGAACATAATCACAACCACCTCTAAATGAATACGGAATTGAAACACTCCCGAAAGCCGCCTACGTTTCATGTATATTCGTATAAAAATAACGACGAGGGTGGACCACAACCAACCCTCTCGAATACACAACAACTACGAAATATACCATGAATCCGTAGGGAAACTAAGAATACCAATAAGATTAATCATATTCATCATGAATTAACCAAAAAAACGGAACGAATCGGACAAAAATCCAAAAAACCCCAAATTACCCAAAAATAGGGTTCTAAGAGATTAACCTTGGATTGAGGATAAAGAACACAAGCAGGTGTTGTTAATCTACTTCAAGAGCCTAAGGTAAATGACGTCTGAAGTGATCGGAGGAAGAAATCGCCCGAAAATCGCCCGAGGAAGCTCTAAGCCGCAGAGGAGGAGAAGAAATGAGAAAAGACGTAAATCTGGGTCAACTCCCTGGTTTATATAGACAGGGGGCGTTAGCGCGCTCTAATCCTCAAAAGTTAGCGTGCGCTAACGGGACAAAACTCCAGTCCAGAAAGTTAACACCTCAGTCCAGTTCCTAGAGTTCTAGACCACTAGCGTACGCTACCCGAAACGTAGCGTGTGCTATAGCCTCTCGATAGCGCGCGCTATCGGTCATAGCGTGCGCTACCTGGACATCAGCCGAGTCCAGAAGTAAACTGCCCAGTACTCACCTGACCCCGTTAGCGTGCGCTGCCGGACAGACGTAGCGTGCGCTAACAGCGTCTCGGTAGCGCGTGCTATCGGACATAGCGTGCGCTACCTGGGCACATGACCGAGTCCAAGAGTAAAAGGTCCAGTACTGGACTGACTCGCTAGCACGTGCCACCAATTAAGCATAGCGTGCGCTACTAAAGGATGCTTAGCGTGCGCTATACAGTAATATTAGCGCGCGTTAGGCACAGGGTAACAACGGTTCTAAATGCCAAAATACGACTGAAGCATCAAGCGGAACAATGAAATGCACATGATAACATACAATGGATTTACGACAACCCCGAAACGGCGGTTCCGAACAACAATTACGAGAATCGGGTCAATAAGCAATGGAGAAGTTAACAACTGCGGAATTGATTAGAATAAATCCGAAAATAAGTATTCTCGATATACACATACAGTCACACACACGAGCCACCAAGACAAGAAAAGCACTACATCAAGAAAGTATTGGGAAAATAAAATTGCGGATATTACAGTTGACGATTTAAATATAGATAGCTTAGCAAGCCATAGAAACCATATGGGTTGGGGCAAGTGAACTAGGGGTAAAAAAAGATCGAATCATCCATTAGATGGGTTGGTATTAGACACCATTTTAGTGTAATACCCGGATAATTATTGAGTATTTTCATTTGTATTTGAACCTTGTGGTACTTGATCGTATCATATTGATAATCGAAGTGTGATCTTTCTGTATTTGTATTCATATATTCTTGATCATATCGTGTGGAGTTTGTCGATTTATACATGCTTATGCATGACGCTAACTTACGCTAAATATTGTACATAACGTACGCTATGAGCTAACGTACGTTATATGCGCAGCATAGCATACGTAAGGTATGGTCAAGACAGGACAAAGTGAAGTCGGTGTGTGGATCCGGATGAAGATGGTGTCAGATTACCCCGCGTGAACCTGGACAACCTTTTGATAAAGCAAGCCAACGAGCATAACGTACGTTATAGGGGGCAGATAACGTACGCTATGAGGATGAGATGACGTATGTAATGGTATGTTAACATACGTTATGGAGGATGGAAGATGAGACAGTGAACTACGTCAGACGATAGCGTACGTAAATAATTTGTGGTTAACGTACATTAGAAGGCTAACGTACGTAAGATTTCATGGATAACGTACGTAATGTATAAAACTCTATTTATAGACATCAACCTCCTTTCATTTCACCTCCACTCTTGTCTGATTTTCTGCACATTTGAGAGTTTCCCAGCTCTATAAATCCTTTATATCAGCCTCCCAACTTGGTTTAGAAGATCATAGAGCTTTGTGGATTGGTGTTCAAGCTTCCGGTGTTGAGTTTTACCAAGTGTTTCATCGTTATCCTCTATATTAAGGTATGTTAATCCTTCATCAACTAGAATTCATACCCTTAGTGTTGATTTTGATCATGCTACTGAGATTGTGAAGTTTGTTATGAACATTATGAATGGAACACCAAGTTTTAGAGTATTGGATCGATTAAACTTAGGTTTTTCGTCGGAAATAGTAAAACCTTGATTATGCCTATCACAAGGATGTGATTTTCAAAGAGTATAACCTGCCTTGATGATGATTTCGTGATTAGGATACGACGAACGAAGTATGTATGATATCACCTAGACTAAGTGAATTCGAGGTGAGGAACGTAGGGATCGTTCTTCGAGTATAATCCAGGGTTTTTAAAGATTGTTCTGATTGATGATCTTCATATGAATGGTTAGAACGATATAATCGTGTTGTAACAATCATGAAGAACGTAGAACTTGGATTAGATGAATTACTTGCGGATCATAAGTGGGAGTAACTTAGAATTCGGTTGAACGTATTTACCATGTTTTGAATTCATCTAGATAACCGAATCATGTATTAGGAATTGATGGGCAAATTGGGGAAGTGCATTGTAACGATTTGAATATGTTGGAAAACCCATAGATATCAATGTGTTATCTCCGTTATGACCTTTCGTTCGCATGTAGTATGATATACATTCGACTTAGTGTCCTTGGAGTAGTTAACCGGGAATCGGCCGAACAATGATGATTATACTCGGTCATTGTTAGAACATTTAGAATGTTCATGTGATAGTATTACGTAAGTTCAGTTCTCGTTATTTCCTTTTGTGTAAGGTTCGAGCTTTGTGAATGGTTGATCGAAGGGGGCAACCTTTGAGTTTGTTGAATTCGTTGAAGTATTTATATTCTTGCCATCTTTCTAAGGCAAGTACTTTAATTACGTTTTATGTATTGATGATATACATATCGTCGTGCATATGTGTCGTTGTTGTATGTCCACCTTGTTTTGAGCCTACGGGATCATCTTGGGATCTATGCTAGCATGCGCTGGATTATTGGACAGGTTTGTCCACCTCGTGTTGGTCCGACAAGATCATCTTGGAATCTATGCAATGAACGCTGAATCATCGGAATTACCATGTCTATGTTGTATCATGTCGTGATTTATCATGTTTTGTATGATGAGTATTCTCGTGGTATAGACTCGTTGTTATTAACGTTGTTAATGATGTTGTCATTATTCTTCGTGAGATGTTGAAGAATCTGTTGTTGTATAATTATCGTACTTGTACTAGCATCATTGTGCTAACCCTTTCGGGGTGGATATTTGTTGTATGTTCAGGATACAGAAGGATGGGCAAACAACCACTAGAGATACATGAGGACGAGGGTGAAGAGTGATGTTACGGCCGGGATGATTTGTCAGATTATGTTTTCATTGTTATAAGTACTCGAGTACGCTGTCGTTTTGTTTATCTGTTGAGGTTTACTATCGGGTGTTAGCCGATTTGTACTTTTCAGACTTGTGATGTAATAATGAATTTTATGTTTGGTATTTAATAATGTTGTTTTCAAATTCTTAGCCTAGTAAATCCTTATATCAAGGAGTTACAGCGCTGTAATAATCCTGAACATCTCGGGGTGTTACAGAATATAGTATCGGAGCTACGATTATGGATATCTTGGCCGTTGGGTTAAATTAGGGTTCAGATGTGTCTTTTTGGAGTTAACCGGCCGTGAATAACATCACTATACTACCTACGTCTTCATGTGAGCGGTGGTTGTAAGTCTCCTAAACTCTATCTTGTCCCTTACATGTTATACCTTTTTATAATTGAACGTAAGGATGTTATTGTCCCCTGTATATTGAGTAAGTATGCTTACAGTATGTTGAGAGGAGGACGTGGACGGGGTCGCGGTCGTGGACGCGGACATAGAAATGCTGAGAGGGAAGCTTCACCCTCTGTTCCTGATTCGCTGTCAGATCAGGCTAACTACAGTTCTGGTGAACAACAAGAATCTGTCAACAATGAACGAGAGTAAACTATGGAAATGCCGAACCTACTATTCCCGACATCAGTCGTCAAGTGGTCAATCAAATGACCCAATTTGCTCAAGTTGTGGACAGAATGCAAGTGGTGGTATGATTGCAGCCACGAGAGAGACAACAAGGTGTCCCAGACTTAGGAATCAGGGAGATAGATGGCTACAGGAGGTGGCGAAGATGCACCCACCAAAGTTCGATGTTTTTTTCTGAGACGCCAACATGGGATCAATGGCTGATGGAGTTGGAGAAAGTATTTGTAGGGATTAACTGCCCGGACGACTGGATAGCCTCCATTGCCCAGTATTTCCTGATGGGAAAAGCGTCTGAATGGTGGGAAGCTATCCGACCTATCGATTATGATGCCGATTGGGGAGAGTTCAAACTTATGATGGAAGCACAGTACTGCCCTCGCCCGGTGAGAGAAGCCAAAGTTCGAGAGTTTTTTCTCCGCACAGCCTTCGGATGTGCCGGTAGCTCAGGCGATTAAGACATTTAATCAGCAGTTGGCGTTTGTTCAACACCTGGTCAGAACCGATGCAGAAATGATGATTCACTTTGATATGAGAATGAAGCCAGAAATACAGAGCTACATGTCAGGTTTTGAATGCACCACTCTTCGCCAGTATCAACTGGCGTATGAAATAAAAGAAGTAACTATGGAAAAGTTTTCTGAATCTAAGAAGCAAAAGGCCTCTGGTGGTTTTACAGAACACAAGAGTAGTGGGCCCCGTAAAATCCAGTCATCCTTTCATACATTCAATATGCCTCCGCATCCATCCAAAGGTGGAAAGAACTCCACATCAGTATCAGCAATGGTAGATACAACTAGGAAATGTTTTAATTGTGGACGGACAGGACATTATCGACGTGATTGCTCACTTCCCTCCGTAACGTGTTACGAATGTGGACGAGAAGGACATCGTGCGGTGTTCTGTAAGAGGCTGCAAAATCTTTTGGAGCTCGTACTTCGCAGCCAGTGCAGAGAGAGGTGAGTGTCCCGCAGACGCAACAGAGTGTTCAGCCACCCCGGAGTTTTGGCCGAGGTAGAGGCAGGGGACAGTATGATTGAAAAGAAGCATTGAGTGTTGGGTCTGCTCCTCCACGCCTTTCTGAGATAAGAAAGGCAGACGATCAGAATGCAGCTGTCGCATCAAATACCGTTCGGATCCTTTCACAACCAGTTAGTGTTTTGTTCGATACAGGGGCTACACACTCATTTATATCATTATCTTATGTTAATCATTTGAACATTTCTTGTTTTCATGAATGTGAGCCTTATATTGTGGGTTTACTAAGTAGGGAAAGAATTGAGGGGAATTTAGAAAGTAGAGATTTTTCGTATCAATTGGAGGCAAAGAGTGGCCCTCAAATATGATTGTAGTAGATATACAAGGAGATGATCTGATTCTCGAAGACGATTGGCTTAACCGTTATGGAGCTATTATAAACTACCGGAAGAGGAATATCTCGATGATAGACGAAGATGGTTCCGAATTATTATTCTAGGGATGGAGACCAGGAAGCTCAGGAAAGGTGATCCAAGATACCAAAGCCATCAAACTACTAAAATAGGGCTGTACCGGATGCTGGTGTTACGCGATGAAGAAAGAAGAAGGAAAAGTACATCTTTCATCCATTCCTGTTGTGAACAAATTTCTAGACGAATTACCTAGACTACCTCCATGAGATGTAGAGTTTACCATCAAGCTAGAATGGAGAGCTACGTCGATTTCTAAGGCGCCGTATCGTATGACACGTACCGAGATGTATGAATTGAAGAAGTAACTGGAAGAATTGCTGGACAAAGGATATATTCGTCCAAGTGTTTCACCCTCGGGTGCGCCAATTGTTTTTGTTCGAAAGAAAGATGGGTCGCTGCGATTGTGCATCGACTACCGAGAGCTAAACAGGATGACGATCAAGAATAAGTACCCGTTGCCAAGGATTGATGATTTGTTCGACCAGTTGCAAGGAACGACAGTGTTTTCAAAGATCGATTTGAGATAAGGATACCATCAGCTGAGGATTAAAGAATCTGATGTCCCGAAGTCAACCTTCAGAACTCATTACGGGCACTATGAATTTGTGGTGATGCCGTTTGGTCTCACTAATGTGCCTGTTGTGTTTATGCAGTTAATGAATCGAGTTTCATAGAGTATTTGGAAAAATTCGTAGTTGTGTTTATCGATGATATTTTGTTCTACTCTAAGAGTCCGGTAGAGCATGAGCAGCACTTATGGATCATTTTAAACATCTTGAGGAGCGAGCAGTTGAATGCCAAACTTTCAAAATGTGAATTATGGCTAAAGGAAGTGATGTTCCTTGGTCACGTGGTATCAGCGGAAGGGATCCGAGTAGATCCCCAAAAAGTTGAGGCAATTTTGGAATGGAAGTCTCTTAAGAACGTGAAGGAAGTCAGAAGTTTCTTAGGACTTGCTGGGTATTATCGTCGGTTCGTGGAAGGGTTTTCCAAAATTACCAGTCCACTTACTCGGTTGCTGTAGAAGACCCAAAAGTTTGAATGGGACAAGATTAAGAAGATATTGACTACGGCTCCAATCTTAACATTACCGTAAGGAACCGAAGGGTTTGTAGTTTATAGTGACACTTCCAATCAAGGTCTAGCTTGTGTACTGGTGTAGAATGAGAAGGTGATCGCCTACGCTTCACGGCAATTAAAGCAATATGAAGTAAATTATTCAACTCCTGACTTGGAATTAGCAGCGGTTGTTTTCGCCTTGAAAATATGGAGACACTATTTGTACGGGACTCACTGTCAGATCTTCATAGATCATAAGAATCTTAAATATATCTTCAGTCAGAAAGAGTTGAACATGCGACAGAGGAGATGGCTGGAATTGATTAATGACTATGACTTGGAAATTCTTTATCATCCATGAAAAGCGAACGTAGTGGCTGATGCACTAAGCCGCAAACCCATTTCTATTAGAATGCTGGAGACGCTCACGTCCCAGTCCAACATACAACAAGAGTTGATTCGTGAAGAAATTGAAGTATGGTTACAAGGAGTTCAAGGATAATTGTGTGTGATGGAATTAACTTCATCGTTAATCAAAGAAATCAACTCTAAGCAATTAGATGATCCTCTGATGATTCGGTTACATGATGAAGTAGGGAAGGAAAAAGCCCCAGGATTTGTAATTCATGAAGATGGAGTTCTAAGATTACAAAGTCGACTTTGTGTTCCCAATATTGATGCTTTGAAGTAGACAATTATGAAGGAAGCTCACAGTACGCCCTATTCTATTCACTCAGGCACCAGTAAGATGTATAAAGATCTGAAACAGAATTTTTGGTGGGGCAACATAAAGAGCGATGTGGCAGACTATGTTTCGAAGTGTTTAACTTGTCAGCAGGTTAAGATTGAACATCAGCGACCCGCCGGAATGTTGAAGCCAATTCCGATTCCTGAATGAAAGTGGGAAGATATATCATTGGACTTTATCACCAATATGCCGAAGACCATAATAGGGATGAACATGATTTGGGTGATAGTTGATCGCCTAACCAAATCGGCTCATTTTCTGGGCATTAAGGATACATGGGGACCAGAGAGGTTGGCACGAGTGTTTATTGCAGAGATAGTCCTATTGCATGGTACACCGAAGACCATTATCTCATATCGAGATGGTCGCTTCGTGTTACATTTTTGGAAATCAGTTCATAGAGCCTTGGGAAATGAGCTGAACTTTAACACAGCTTATCATCCTCAGATAGATAGACAGTCCGAGAGGACTATTCAGATAGTAGAAGACATGTTAAGGGCTTGTGCCTTATATTGGTCGACTGATTGGGAAATTCACCTGCCGTTGCTTGAATTCACCTACAACAATAGTTGGCATGCTTCCATTAAGATGGCACTTTTTGAAGCATTGTACGGAAGAAGATGCAGATCACCCCTGTGTTGGGACAATTCGTCTGACTTAATTGGGACGGAACTAGAGCTGATAGTACATACTCAGGAAAAGGTAGCTTTGATTCATGAAAGGCTGTTGACTGCCCAGAGTCGGCAGAAGTCTTATGCAGACGTACGCCATTGCCCGTTAGAGTTTGGAGTTGGGGACCACGTACTTCTGAAAGTTTCTCCTATCCAAGGAAGTTTTTGTTTTGGGAGGAAAGGAAAGATGAGTCTGAGATATATCGGACCATTCGAGATTCTTGAAAGAGTTGGGGATTAGGCGTATAGGTTAGCCTTGCCGCCATCGCTGAGTCATGTTCATAATGTGTTCCACATATCTCAGTTACGGAAGTATGTACCGGATCCCAGTCATGTCATCGATTTCAGCGAGATCAAAGTAGCTAATGATGGCACGTTCGAGGAGAAGCCCATTAAGATACTCGAAAGTCGAGTCAAGCAGTTGAGAAATAAAACCATCTCCTTGGTTAAAGTTTAATGGTCACGACATGGAGTCGAAGAAGCCACTTGGGAGACCGAGGATAGTATGAAGTCGAGATACCAGGAATTATTTGCATCTTTAGTTTCGGGACGAAACTTCTTTGTAGAGAGAGAGTATGTAATACCTGGATAATTGTTGAGTATTTTCATCTATATTTGAACCTTGTGGTACTTGATCGTATCGTATTGATAATCGAAGTATGATCTTTCTGTATTTGTATTCAGATATTCTTGATCATATTATGTGGAGTTTGTCGATTTATACATGTTTCTGCATGACGCTAACGTAAGTTAAATATTGTACATAACGTTCGCTATGAACTACAGTTAACGTACGTTATATGCACAACATAGCGTACGTAAGGTATGGTCAAGACAGGACAAAGTGAAGTCGGCGTGTGGAGCCGGATGAAGATGGTGTCGGATTCCACCGCGTGAACCTGAACAACCTTTTGATAAAGCAAGTCAACGAGCATAACGTACGTTATAGGGGGCAGATAACATACGCTATGAGGATGAGATTACGTACGTAATGGTATGTTAATGTACGTTATGGAGGATGAAGATGAGATAGTGAACTACGTCAGACGATAGCGTACGTAAAGGATTTGTGGTTAATGTACGTTAGAAGGCTAACGTACGTAAGATTTCATGGATAACGTACGTAATATATAAAACTCTATTTATAGACATCAACCTCCTTTCATTTTACCTCCACCCTTGTCCGATTTTCTGCATATTTGAGAGTTTCCCAACTCTATAAATCCCTTATATCAGCCTCCTAACTTGGTTTAGAAGATTATAAAGCTTTGTGGATTGGTGTTCAAGCTTTGGTGTTGAATTTTACCAAGTGTTTTGTCTTTCTCCTCTATATTAAGGTATATTAATCCTTCATCAACTAGAATTCATACACTTAGTGTCGATTTTGATCATGCTACCGAGATTATGAAGTTTGTTATGAATACTCTACGCCACCACCTCATGGGCATGGTGTTGCCTTCTCAGGTGTTGCAGTAGCTATGAAATTTTTGCCCTATCGCAATCTTGTAACCTTGGTGTTACCGTAAACATAAATATGTGTTGCTGTAGCTATAAATAGGTGTTACACACTGCAACACTATGCCTGTGTTGCCTTAGACTATTAATATACAATAATAGTGGAAATCACACATATCAAAATAATATATAATCTCATGAAAAGCAATTAAATGATTATTATATCCATAATATTTTCCTCAACATGAATGTATACATATAATAATAATTATAATAATTATAAATATTATGATATAATGACTAGAAATAGAATATGATGCATAAAATTGAAACTGATTATTAATATTAATTGAAGAGTCAACATTAATAATGGTTTGGTCAAAATAGGACTCGAAGTGAATATTAAGAGTTGTTGGGATCGATTGAAAAACAATTGGAAACTGACTAGGGTAATAATCGAAGTAATCAGAAATATGGGGTTAAATTGCATAACCCGAAAAACTAAAGGGTATAAAACCCCTATTCCTTCCTCGCAGTCGGTAGAAACCATTCTCACTTATCGCCCGTTCTTCACTCTCTGTCTCAAATTCTCTCTCTATATTTTGGGTGAAGCAAGATGCAAAAAGGGGAAGCAAAATTCATCCCACCTTCCTCTCGGCCGACTCCTGATGAATTATACACCATACACCGGGTGAGATGAGGTTCCGAGATGGTGGATTCCGACTCGTCATGGAAGTGCCATCTGGATTCACAGAGTGGGCGGCAACCTCAGCTTCAGGCGAGATGGCAATTTGGTATGCGGCGGCGCTCCGACCCTCATGTCCGGAGATGATTTTTGGAATTCAGGTAAAGGTTCCGATTTCTAAATATGGATTTTGAGTTTTGAGGGCTAAGATGAACTACAAGAATTTTCGTCAGTATTATTGAGAACGTATGAGTAATCTATCAGACCTTGAAGTCGTGTACTTTACTATCGTGTTTATGATTTCTCACAAAGTTGAATAAGTACCATGACCATTTATTGGTTTGATCAAGTTACCTGATCCTGTATTTTTCTTTTTTTTCTTCATGAGGCTTGTGTTGAAATGCCCAGACTAAGAAGTGGAGGTGAATATCTATTATTAGCTCTTGTTGTGCTCATGTAGCAATCTTATCCTTACAATGTAAAGTTAACCTTGGCTAAGCTTTAACAGTATGGATCATTTCAACCTTGTCCATTTTTGATATATTAGCTTGTACTTCATCCCTGTGACATTCTTAACCGTGAGGGAAGCGGGTGTAATAGAGTAGGAACTGTCTCCTACAAACTTATGTTCTTAGCCTATGTAATTCCAAGTATGCTTAGTTTGAAGTTAGTTTTATAGTAACCTTTAAATGATTATTCTTTTTCTCTTTCGCACCCGGTGACCTTTATTTCTATCCTTCAAAATTTTATAGATGTATCCTTCAAATTTTAAGGGAAGGGGAGGGACAAGGCATACATGTGTTAGAGTATACAATTTACAATTAGTAGGAGTGGATTATATACTTATCTTTTATATAAGAGTAAAATATTTTGTGTTTCCTTTTGATTGATCCCCAGGACCCATAATTGAGCTTTGAAATTCTTTTTTATTCTTATTTTTATGTTTGCTCTATAGAATATTGTTCACTGCTTAGTTGTTTTTCATCCAGATGAGAACTTTTAATCTTGATGTATATCTTACTTCTTTTGTTCTTCGGTTTTGGAGGACTAATATAACTTTCTACCTTATGTTTTCCTGTGATCTAGGTATTCACATAAATAAGGGGTTGTTGGCTCTTTGTAATGTCATCAGTGCCTTAGGAGATGACAAGAAGCTCAAAGAAGGTGTCCATGTTCCTTACCGTGACAACAAGTTAACACGGATACTACAGGCAAGTTAACAGTATCTTGAAGTTTTCTGCTACTCTTTTTTTCACAAGAAGACTTTTTCTACTTTAATATCATATCTCGATTGAAAATTATGGGACAATCAATTTCATTTTGGTACTATCATTTGCTTTCATTTGCTAATCAGTACTTCATCTGTACAGGATTCCCTTGGTGGAAATAGCAAAACAATCATGATCGGTATGCTTTTACATATTGTCTCATTTATTGCTACAAAACACGAGTGTCTTTGTAATTATCTTTGTGATATATAGGCTACTCTTTGCTAATTACTTAGTTTATTCTTTGCTAATTATTATTATTTATATATGTAGCACGTATTAGCCCTGCTGACACGAATGCTGAGGAGACACTTAATATATTGAAGTATGCAAACCGTGCACGAAACATTCAGAATAAAGCAATTGTAAGCATGAAGTTGTAGACGTATTTAGTTTTTAATTGCTATAAATGTACAAGATGATAAATGCACTTTTTTTTTCTGAATTTCTGCTCACTTTTAAATTTGTAGATCAACCGTGATCCAGCGGCAACTCATTCGCAAAGAATGCAAAATCAAATTGAGCAATTGCAAGCAGAGTTAGTTTACTTCCGCGGGGTCTCCGGTGCCCCAGCTGAAGAAATGAAAGTATAAAAATGCTCACTAATCGGATGTTTAGTTTGTTTCAACCTTCAAACTTGAGGGTCCACATATACCATGATATGTATCATTTTGGTTTGCATTCTTGATTCTGTTTTTGATATCTCTACATATCTCGGATTGCAGATACTTAAGCACAAAATATCGTTGCTTGATGCCCAAGTTCATTTCTATTCTAATCAAACTTATTTGCTCAAAGAAAATGTTGGAGTTTGTGGTAACGCCACCTTCCGTTGTATTAATCTAATCAATCTTGGGTCAGGTGGAAAGGGATAGTCTGATTATGCAACTTGAATCAATTCAAAGTGCAAAATCCATGGATGAGGTAGACACTAAATCTGATAAGGTATACATGCTTAATTTGTGGATACAGCTGTTGCAGGTTCTACCATTGTTTCGTATATCCAGTTTGATAGTGAAACATACACTGATCTTTGTTTGACTAGTAGGGTCATGTTCGTTTAGAAAAACACTTATGTGGTGTCTGGTTTATATTGAGTAATTCACATTGTGTCTGTACACTTGTTTCAGGACATGGCAGGGTCAATGATGAAATGGATGCCAAGGTGAATCAGAAGGTCCAGCAACCGGACATGGGTTCTGAAAAAATTAGGTGAAGCCAACCCTGACATGAAAATTGATATTTGTGCAACACTTTTTGGTGACACACGAGAATATGTCACTCCAATTACGTGAGAAGACGGCACTCCAATTACGCAAGAATATGACACTCCAGTTACAGGACGCCCTAGCTCTTAGATGTCATCCATGTTCTTTTCTTTCGAACAATTTTCATTCATTTGTCTATTTGGTTGATGTAATGGATTGGTTGATGTTTATGGTGGATTGGTGTACTTGTTGGTTTTACTATAGTTAGGTTAATGATGCAGAATTGTTTTTTGTATAGGAAATGTAATATTTAAATGCTATATTGTTAATGGAAAATGCAATATTTAAATGCTATATTTTTATTTTGTTCATTTGAGGTGTTGCAATAGGTAGTTAGTGTGTTAAAATTGGTTAATATTTTGCAATACACATCGGGTTGCAGTTGTTATTATATGGTGTTGCATTAACCACATTTCCACAATATGGGCCTACAGGTGGGCCCCACAGGTGTGCGCCACACAATTTGATATCTATTTTATTAAATTATAACGTCTATTGCAACACAGATAAAATGTTGCAATAGGGTGCCAAGTATGTTGCCATAGGCTCCTATGGTAACATGAGAACATGGTGTTACCTTAGGCAGTCCGCATGTTGCCTTTGTGGTCAAAGGAAACTGCTGAGAACACCATACACTTTTGGTGTTACCTTTGCCCTTTTCGGGGCTAAGGCAACACTTAATCAGGTCTATGGTGACACAGGGTTGTTGTAGGCCATCTATGGCGTAGTGATATTATGAATCTAACATCAAGTTTAGGAGGATTGGATTGATTAAACTTAGGTTTTTCGTCGGAAATGGTTGAACCTTGATTATGCCTATCACAAGGATATGATTTTCAAAGAGTATAACCTGTCTTGATGATGATTTCGTGATTAGAATACGATGAACGAATTATATATGTTATCACCTAGACTAGGTGAATTAGAGGTGAGGAACGTAGGGATCATTCTTCGAGTATAATCTAGGGTTTGTAAAGATTGTTCGGATTGATGATCTTCATATGAATGGTTAGAACGGTATAATCGTGCTGTAACAATCGTGATGAACGTAGAACTTGGATTAGATGAATTACTTGCGGATATCATAAGTAGGAGTAACTTAGAATTCGGTTGAACGTATTTACCATGTTTTGAATTCGTCTAGATAACCGATACATGTATTAGGAATTGATGGGCAAATTGGGGAAGTGCATCTAATGATTTGAATGTGTTGGAAAACCCGTAGACATCAACATGTTATCCCCGTTATGACCTTTCGTTCGCATGTAGTATGATATTCATTCGACTTAGTGTCCTTGTAGTAGTTAACCGGGAATCGGCCGAGCAATGATGATTATACTTGGTCATTGTTAGAACATTTAGAATGTTCATGTGATAGTATTGTTACGTAAGTTGAGTTGTCGTTATTTCCTTTTGTGTAAGGTTTGAGCTTTGTGAACGGTGGCTCGAAGGGGGCGGCCTTCGAGTTTGTTGAAGTCGTTGAAGTATTCATATTCTTGCCATCTTTTTAAGGCAAGTACTTACGTTTTATGTATTGATGTTATACATGTCGTCGTGCATATGTGTCGTTGTTGTATGTACACCTCGTGTTGGTCCGACGGGATCATCTTGGGATCTATGCTAATGTGCGCTGGATCATTGGACATGTTTTTCCACCTCGTGTTGCTCCGACGGGATCATCTTGGGATCTATGAAATGAATGCTGGATCACCAGAATTACCATGTGTATGTTGTATCATGTCGTGATTTATCATGTTGTGTGTGGTGAGTCTTCTCGTGGTAGAGACTCGTTGTTATTATCATTATTGATGATGATAATATGTTGTGATTATTCTTCGTTAGATGTTGAATAATCTGTTGTTGTATAATTATCGTACTTGTACTAGCATCGTTGTGCTAACCCATTCGGGGGTGGACATTTGTTGTATGTTTAGGATACAGGAGGGCGGGGAAACAACCACTAGAGCTACGTGAGGATGATGGTGAAGAGTGATGTTACGGCCGGGATGATTTCTCAGATTGTGTTTTCATTGTTATAAGTACTCGAGTACACTGTCTTTTTGTTTATCTGTTGAGGTTTACTATCGGTTGTAGGCCGATTTGTACTTTTCAGACTTGTGATGTAATAATGAATTTTATGTTTGGTATTTAATAATGTTGTTTTAAATTATTAGCCTAGTAATTCCTTATATCAAGGATTTACGGTGCTGTAATAATCTTGAACATCTCGGGGTGCTACATTTAGAAAGAATAATAGAATAAAAAACGTATGGGTTGCCCTATATTAAACTTTGTAAAGAAATCGATCACCACTATGAAGTCAACTATGACTTCCGGATTCCACAGGGGAGTCTGTAATGCCGATAAAAATAGTGGAGTGAGTTTTGAATAAAGAAAATCCTTAAAGTCTTTACTCGATCATAATTAAATAATCACTAACAAATCACAAAATTATTCTCTGCAGATAACAAACGGAAGAATGACAATGAACCCATTCACGATTCTACTTGAAAAAAAAAATCTTACTCGGACCAAATTTTGTGGACTGGCTCCACAATATGAGGATAGTCCTCAATATGGAGATTTTGGGTTACGTATTGGAGGCGAACATCCCACCGACTTGTGATACCCCATAATAAATAAACCGGGTGATTTTTTATGTTTTGTGAACCATCGAATAAATTCGGTTATCGTGTCGGAGTTGAGAATTATATCACCCCGTGTTGGTTAGAATAACGAACTAGAATTTTTGTAATTGCGGAATGTTATTATATATTTTATATATAATATTTTTGGATGTCTTATTAACATTCATCGGGATGATATAAAAATAATAATCCTAACAATTATAATGATATATATATGAATATACATACTCTTTAATATATATATATATATATAACCGCCCTCAGTTAAAGAAAAAGAAAAAGAGAAGATAAGTTTGAGAAGAGTCGGGAGACTATGGGAAAGAGAGAGAGAGAAACAAAGAAAGAGAAAGAACAGGAGAAGAAGAGAGAGGGGCCGAGAAGGGTTTCTCACCAGAAGAAGATTCCTCCGGTAAAATCTAGCAATCTATATACCATTTTGATCGTATAAACGAGTAGGTCACAAATATCTGCCGAGTTTTCCGAACCGAGTTCGAAATAGCTGGAACGAGGCTGAAACTGCCGCTTGACATTGGGTCCCCATACGGCCATTTGAGATGCCGGAACTTGAAACCTTTATCATCGTTAGGAAGCCCTCCTGACGAGCTTCATCCTCATAGTGTTAGTTTCTGGATTTGGTCTAGTATTATGGTGTGTGTGTGTGTGTGTGTGATGTGCGTGTATGTGTGTGTTACTGTGTGTGTGTGTGTGTTTGTTTGTGTGTGCGGGTGTGTGTGTGTGTTGTGTGCGCTGGTGTTTGTGTGTGTGTGTGTGTGTGTGTGTGTGTGTGTGCGTGTGTGTGTGTGTGTGCGTGTGTGTACTGTGTGCGGGTGTGTGTATTTGTGTGTGCTGGAGTGTGATGTGTGTGGGTGTGAGCCGTGAATGTGTGCGTAAAGAAAATGGGTGTGCACGGGCCTTGCCGATTTGGAATATCGATGTGTTTTTACGTGTAAAAATATTGTTAGTCGATGTTAAAGAAGCTCCCGGTGAGGTTACGATAGATGGAAGACGTTATAAAATTTTGGGGTGGAAAACATAAATTTTGAAAGCCTAGGGCTATGCCATTTGGGAAGTAGAAATAAAGTTGTACTTGATTAAAGTTTTCTAAATCTTCAATTTGACCCTAAACTTTAATATTTTCTTTAAAAAGTGTATAACCTTCTTGGTTTCAATCCAAAATGGGTCAAACGACTTCCAAATGGCTCTTAATTCGAAACACAACTTTCTTACACCCCGATAATGCGCGGAGTGTGTCCGTAACTATGTCTCACCCAAACTCGGGTAAATTAGAAAGTAAAGTTCTAATGGTTATATAAATCTTAACCCGTTAATTATATAATATGATCTGTTTTAGGTTGAAGGTTTGGCTAATCGCTCAGTCCATTTTCCTTGTCAATCGAACCTTTTCCATTCGCTGAACGCCAGGCAAGTACTTTGGTTGCGTTTAATATACTTCGTGTGAATATGTGGAAAATATGATTTTGTGAAAAGTGGTAATTTCGGGAAATGTGGTTGGTGCCATGTGGTTTTTGTGAAAAGGTGATGATTTCATGCGACTTATGGTCGTGTGTCATGTAAAACCAGCGAGGGTACCCTGGGATCCGTTAGACTGCGAGTATATACGGATCACTTGGTAGGACTATACAACCAGAGAGGGCCTGACAAGGACTCCCTGGGGTGTGTATCTCGCGTTAGGTACAGTGCCAATATAGCCCCTGTGGTTGTTTTATGATGATGATTTTGGTATGATATTCCAGAATATATGTGACGGCACTCTGATTTGGTTATTTATTCACTTGTAGTACATATTCATGAATCGTTGTACTTGCACCGGCTGTTTGATGACCCCTCAGGGGTGAATATACTTGTTGTCTATTCAGGTACATGTCTTAGTGGAGAGCCAGTGCAGGAAGGGCATGAGGATGGCGAGCAACACTGATATCATGTACTATTTTGAGTCGGAGGTCGTTTTATCATGGTCAAAGTCATGTTTTGGTTTTGTACTCATGCGGATACTGTCATATATTGTTTAATGTGTTGGTGTTAGTTGTTGTTGATGTTGTTGGATCAGTTGTGACTTGTTGTATCTGTTGTGATCCAACAGGACCATGTATTGGATTGCTTTGTGATGTATGTCATATTGAAATATGTTGGTTTTAAGGTGTGAATGTCTCGGTTTTGTTAATTGTTAATGTGTTTTATGTTGGTCTAAGCCTGGTAGGTTCTCCAAAAAGAATCTATGGCACTGTAATATCTCTGTAAATCACGGGGGTGTTACATGGCTCATGTATGGACCATAGCTAGTCAGGAAGATGTCGAAGCCCATGATAAATGTGTCAAATAAGATGTCAGAGTTCGAGGTTTCATGATAGCCTCAATGAACAATGGGCTTCAAAGGGCCCACGAAAACATGCCCTCTGCAAGGCCGATTATGGCACATCTTACTGAGCTCTATGGGGAGCATAGCCAAACTGCTCGCTATGAGATACCAAAGAAGTTGTTTGGTTCTTGGATAAAAGAATGTGAGAAAGTTGAGTATCATGTCCTCAAAATGATATCTGTGATCGAGAGATTGGAGGCTCTTGATTTTAGGATGCATGTTTCTCTTCAAACTGACCTTATCCTGCAATCGCTTCCTGACTCCTTTTCTCAGTTTGTAATGAACTTCTACTGTAATGAAATTGCTTGCAACTTGGCTGGTACAATGAGGAAACTGAGTACGGCACAGTCTCAAATGAAAACTGAGCAAAAGGAAACTGCAATTGTAATTTCTTCTGGGTCTCGAAGGTCCAAGAATAATAAGAAGAAGGGCAAGAAGCAATTCAAACCCAAAGAGGGGGTACAGAAATACAAGTGCAAGGCCCCAATGTTTACAAAGAGTAAGGTGGCCAAGAAGAAAAATGCTAGCCTCAACTGCGGTGAGCTAGGCTATTGGAGGAGGCACTGTCCAAAACTTGACCGCAATGCACCTTGAAGTATGGAACTAGTAGTTTTGGAAATGAATTGTTCTGTAACTGTTTATTATACTTTGTTAGTCACTGAGTATACAGTAAACAACATAGAAATGGGGGTTGAATCAGTTGTATCTTTTTTGAAGTTCTTTGCATAGCAGACGACTAACATTGAGTTGCTGTAAATACAGGAACTAGGCAATCTCCTGTTTGCTTGATACATATAGGGTTCTCACAATATGTATACTTTAAATCACAAGTTGATATGAAAATAGTAAGGATAGAATATAAAATACATACAGATATAAGTGGTTAGAGGTAAACTCCTCTATGTCTACTGGTCCTTCACACATGAGTAATATGTTTATTAAAATCACTACGTACACAACTACATGACTTTAACTAAACCTATAGCTGTATCGTTCACACAGATTGATCCAGAGACCACAGCTTGGGTCGTTCACACAGATTAGCTTTGGCTCTTTCGACTTGCTTATTCTCATATAGATCGAAGCTTTGTGTTTAATGCTATTCTTCCCACATAGGTTAGAACTAGCAAGGAAATAGTCCACACAGGGCTAAGGTTTTCTCAACGTAAAGATAGGGTAGAACAAGTTCAAATAGGACCTGTATGCTTTGACAATCGTTCACTGTATGATGTGTTGTTTGCATTGATGACTATATATTTCTTTGCTTTGATGATGCTGCATGCTCAGGAAATATACTGCTCTTTCTTAGCATGATATTCTGATTGTTAGAGCTAATTGTAAGATGTTTTGCGCGAGATAATCACCTTGGAAATAGATCCTTTATAAATGTAGCCGTTGGCTGGTTGGTGAGATTGAGATAGCTCTGACTGGCAGCTGCAGAATGTTTGAATTAAAGGTGATCCACATTTAATTCTTTAGACATTCTGTTTGCCTTTGCATTAAATGCTCTTCAGCATGTTCAAACTATTGTCTCTTTCGGCCGCATTAACTATCCTATCAGCATTAAATGCTGCTTTAACCGTGAATACTTTATGAATAAACAAAGTTTATTTCATACCAATTTAAAGCTATTCTTCAGTCCTGTTGGATATGTGTTTTACTTTTCCTAATTAAAACACATACAGCGGCATCGCTGTATCTAACTTTCTTCATCTCTCTTGTATAAAAGTGTAAGCTTTGTAGGAACGGACTATGCAGGAAGATCTCTTGCTGTATGGACATGCTGTATGAAGTTTGCTAACAGCTTCCATACTTAGAGCAAAATGCTGACTTTGAAGACCTTATACTGTAGGGTGGCAATTATCAAAACAGGCTGTATTTTTCCCAACATACTTCTTGGATACTTGATTCGGATGCAAGTTCTCATATATGTATAATTAATCGGGATCTGGAATGAAGTAAGAAGCTTGGAGCTGGAGAAGTGATGGTGACAGTCAGCAGCAGGCATAGTGTCGAGGCTACTGATGTCAGATCACTTATGTTAGATTTAGAATCCGGTTTTATTATCACTTTATATGATGTACTTATTTTGCCCAAGGGCCACAAAAACAAGGATATCATTTCTTTGTTGAAGATGGATAATGTCTTATTTATTTTAGAAATAAATTGGTTGGTATAGCTACATTATTAAGTGGTTTATACCATTTAAATTTAAAGAATAAAACCACTATGAACACTATAACTAGGAAGCGTGGTAGGGATGAAATAGTACCAAGAACTTAAGTGGCATCTTAGACTTGGTCATGTTAGTCATACAAAGATTCATAAAATGGAGAAAGATGGACTTACGAGTCCATTGGGATCGGATCCCTATCCAACTTGTGAGTCTTGACTTCAAGGCAAAAGTGACTAAGTCACCCCAGGGACTTTTGAAAGAGCTGCTGAAAATTTTGGATCAATCCATACCGATGTATGTCGCCCTTTTGAAGTGGCACGAAATAGATTTCAGTATTTCATTACATTCACATGACCATACTAGGTATGGATTTGTGTATTTAATGAAACAAAAATCCAAAGCCTTAGAAAAATTCAAAGAATTTAAGGCCCTAGCTGAAAATCAAACGGGTCATCATATCAAAGCACTTAGGTCAGACTGAGGTGGCGAATATATTAGTACCGAGTTTGATGAGTTCTTAAAATAACTGGGAATAGTGTTATTGTTCACTCCTCTAGCTACTTCACAATTACATGGTGTGTCAGAAAGAATGAATAGAACCTTGTTGAACATGGTTCGCTCCATGCTTAACTATACTGATATACCAATTACCTGTGGGGTTATGCACTCCTTACTGCTGCACATATCTTAAATAGATGTCCTTCCAAATCCGCTCATAAGACTCCACATGAGATGTGGAAAAGTAGGAAACCAAGTCTTAATCATATTAGGATTTGGGGATGTCCTTCTTATGTTAAGAAGACTAAAGTAGAGAAACTGGAAGATAGGTCTGTAAAGGGTCATTTCATACGATATCCAGGGGATATTTATTCTACATGCCTGAAGATCATAGGATCATCATTGCTTTACAAGCACAATTACTTGAAGATGAGTTCATTCAGGAAGGAGGCACAGGTTGAAATATTTCTTTAGAAGAAATAAAAGAAACACCTTATGAGACATCTGTACTAGATATATTGAAACAGAACCTTTTGAAATACTAACACAACCTCGTAGGTCTAGTAGATCTTCTCATTTATCTGAAAGATATGGCTATCTGCATCAAGAGGAACTAGGTCCTCATGAGATGAGGGGAAATAGCCAAGAAAATGATCCCTCTACTTATGACCAGGCGATGGTGGGTGTGGACTCCGTGAAGTGTCAAGATGCTATAGAAGTTGAGATAGACTCTATGCATGCTAATCAGGCTAGACTCTATTGGATCGTCCTAAGTGCATAGTGCCTATTGAATATAAATGGATCTACAAGAGAAAGACTGATGGAGATGGCAAGGTCAAAAATTATAAGGCCAGGCTTGTGGCGAATGTTGAGCAAGATTGGTCGGTATCACCGTTTGGAGATAGAGTTATAAAACTTTTTCGCATTGAGGAAGAAATTTAAATAAATGTGCGGAAAATAAATCGACACAGGATTTATAGAGGTTCGGCCAAACATGCCTACGTCCTATCTTCGGTATCTTTTTCTATAGGCTAAAGATCAACCTCTGCACCTCTCTTCTATCGGTCGAGGGATAACCGTTACAAACTCATATTCTATCGGTCCGAGTAAACTGTTCAATTACTTGTCTTTATGTCGGTCCAAGTTAAACTGTTTTCCTTTTCTATAGGACAAGGAATCAACCAATCTAGCATTCTATGGGTACTAGATAAACCTCACGTTAATATAGATTACGATTATAATAATGCTGGATCTTTGATCCTTATAACACCGAATCCAATCGTATCCTTTCTTTTTCCTCTCGTGTATGAGTTTTCGTGTATCACACTCAAACTCTTAACAATATAAGCACAATTACAACAACAATAGAATGTATATCAATATCTGATCAATGTATCGATTGCTTGAAGTTGTTGTGGGTTCAATACCATAGGAAGTGGTATTTATAGGCTCCAAAGCCTCAACTAGCTGTTAGCCACTTTACCTTCCTTGCGTACGTTATCAGCTACCCTTTACGTACGTTAAGCATTTTACGTACGTTATCTCAAATCCTTTACGTATGTTATGCATAGTGCAAATCAGTCCAGTAGCTTCTATCTTCTATGTTATGTACGTTATCAAATCTCCCATTACATACGTTAACAATAGTCAAAATATCTGTTGGTGTGATGATGTAAGCCATGACGTCACAACAGTCACTAGTTTGAATTTCGATTCAAACGCTTCATCATGTATGTTAAGCAGAGTGGGTTATGTACGTTAAGCTTGCTATATTACGTACGTTATGATCCATGCATTGCGTACGTTATCCATGTTATTTCCAGCTTTTTGTGTCTTCGATTTCTTCGTTGTTTTGTTTCGCTTCTTTGTTGTTTTCCTTTATTTAACAACTTAATCATCAAAAATCTATTAATGAATATTTGGAATAAAATATTCCAACAGCGAAGGGTTATTCCTAAAGAAAGGGAATCAATTACTTTGAGATCTTTTTCTCCTGTAGCCATGATTCATATGATTCTTGCTATAGCAGTCCATTTTGATTATGAAATATGGTAATTGGATGTGATAACGGCGTTCCTAAATGTATATCTCGAGGAGGAGATCTATATGGAACAGCCTCATGGATTTATATTTGAGGCCAATATTCATAAAATATGCAAGCTTCAGCTTGCCATCTATGGATTGAAGCAGGCTTCGCGAAGTTGGAATCTTTGTTTTGATGAGACAGTCAAAGAGTTTGATTTTGTCAAAAAATAAAGAGGAGACATGTATTTACAAGAAGGTTAGTGGGAGTAAAATTGCGTTCTTAGTACTATATGTAGATGACATTCTACTTATAGGAAATGACGTAGGAATGCCCAATTCTGCGAAAGCTTGGCTTTCTCATAAGTTCTTAATGAAAGGATTCGGAGAAGCCACCTCTATTCTAGCTATTCCTGTCTACCGGGATAGAGCGAAGAGAATGACAGGTCTTTCCCAAGACCTCTATATAGAAAAGATCATGAAGCGACTTGGGATGGAATCTAAAGGAGGGTCCCTACCTATGTGATATGGCATAAAACTTTCCTTAGAGATATGTTCTCAAAGTGAGGAAGACAGAGAGGAAATGAGCAGGGTACCCTATGATTCAGCAGTAGGTAGCCTCATGTACGCTATGATTTGTACTAGATCGAACATTGCCTATGCAGTGAGCATAGTAAGTCTGTTTGAGTCAAATCCATGGCAGAAACATTGGACTGCTATAAAGAACATTCTTAAGTACCTGAAGAGGACTAAAGGCTTGGTTCTTACATACGGCGGGGAGAACTTAAAATGATGGGTTATACGAACTCAGATTTTTTGGGAGACATGGATGCACACATATCAAGGGTTTCTAGGTCGTTGCCCGGAAGCGGCGCGCCACCTCGAAGTATGGGTGTGGTGTCAAATGTGCAAGGATCCTTGCAGCGTGGACGGGGACAGACAGAGAAGTTAGTTCATATGGCCAGTAAGGGTAGTAAGGTGCGGTTTGGAACGTGGAATGTTGGCTCTTTGATGGAGAGATCAGCAGAAGTTGGTGAGGTTATGAAAAGGAGGAGGATTCACATAATGTGTCTACAAGAGACTAAGTGGGTTGGCGAAAAGGCAAGAGTGTTAGCTCCTTGGGGTTACAAGCTTTGGTACTCTTGAATGGATAGAAATAGAAATGGAGTGGATATCGTCATTAATAAAAAAATCATTGATGATGTGGTGGAAGTGTCAAGAAATAGCAATAGAATAATGAGTATTAAGCTTGTGATAGGGGATGAGTTTCTAACTATCATAAGTGCTTATGCACCACAAGTAGGATTGGATGCATCGATCAAACAAGAATTTTGGGAAGATTTGGAAGAGGTTGTCGAACGAATTCCTATGGGTGAGAAATTGATGATTGGTGGTGACCTCAATGGGCATGCCAGTGTTAGCAGAGATGGCTTTGAAAGCATTCATGGTGGCTTTGGTTTTGGGGATAGGAATGAAGCAGGAAATGGTATATTGGATTTCGCATTAGCTCATGACTTGGGTATTATGAACACTTGGTTCGAGAAAATAGACTCTCATTTGGTGACATATAGAAATGGAGGTAATGCAAGTCAGATTGATTTCTTTTTAGTAAGGAATGTTTGGAGGAAAAGTTTTACTAATTGCAAGGTGATACCCGGTGAGAGTGCTGCAACGCAGCATAGGGTTGTGGTGCTTGACTTTCTTGGTAAGAGGCACTTAAGAAAGAGAATACCACAAGTTGACCCTCGAATTAAGTGGTGGAATCTCCAAGGGGAGAGTAGACATACTTTTATGGCTAAGATTGCTGATAGTGGTATTTGGTCTGATTGCACGGAGATGGATATAGATTCGATGTGGAACTTGTAGGGGCATAACATAAAGGAAGTTGCAAAAGAAGTCCTAGGAGAATCTAAAGGAAACAGGCCATCAATTAAGGACACATCTTGGTGGAATGATGCAGTTAAGCAAGCAATAAAGACCAAACGTGAATGTCATAAGGCTCCAGGTAAATGCTCGAGCGATGAGAATTATGAGAAGTACAAGAAAGCTCAAACAGAAGCTAAACAGGCAGTGCGAAATGCCCGATCAAAGGTCAATCAAGAATTATATGCAAGATTAGATACAAAGAAGGGGAAAAAGATATCTATAAACTTGCTCGAATGAGAGAGAATAAGACGCGAGATATTGGAAAAGTTAAATGTGTAAAAGACACTGACCAAAAGTTTTGGTTCAAGATAAAGAGATAAAAGAGAGATGGATATCATACTTTGATACCCTATTCAATGGTCATTAAGAACAAGATATTGGGAATTTAAACATTTCTCAAGTATGGTTAACCGAGAGTTTAAGAGGAGAATTCAAAAGGGTGAAGTGACAATGGCATTGAAAAGGATGGGGTCAAAGAAAGCAGAAGGACCAGATGGTATACCTATTGAAGTTTGAAGGTGTTTGGGGGAGAGAGGGATCGAATGGGTAACTATGCTTTCAATAAGATTTGGAGAAGCAATAATATGCCATCAGCATTGAGGAAAAGTATTCTCGTCCCTTTGTATAAGAACAAAGGTGGTGTTCAAGATTGTTCTAATTATCGCGGAATTAAACTAATGAGTCATACCATGAAGTTATGGGAACGAGTGATTGAACAAAGGATCAGGAAATGTGTGAAGATAACAGAAAATCAGTTTGGATTTATGCTTGGAAGATCGACCATGGAAGTAATTTATCTTATCTGGTAGTTGACGGAACATTATCGAGATAAAAAGAAAGATCTACATATGGTTTTTATTGATTTAGAGAAGGCATATGATAAAACACCAAGGGAAGTACTTTGGTGGGCCTTAGCAAAGAAGGGTGTATCGTGGAAATATATTGACATTGTAAAGGACATGTATGAGGGAGCTAGTACAAGTGTACATACTAATGTTGGGAGGACAGAAGAATTCCCTATTACGATTGGGGTGCATCAAGGATCTGCTCTTAGTCCTTTTATCTTTGCCATAGTCATGGATGAATTGACAAGAGAAATTCAAAATAATATTCCGTGGTGTATGATGTTCGTAGATGATATTGTGTTGATTGATGAAACGAAGGTTGGAGTGCAACAGAAATTGGAACTTTGGAGGGATACTTTGGAAGATCGAGGCTTTAGGCTGAGCAGAAGTAAGACTGAATATATGGAGTGTAGGTTTAGCGAAAACAGTGATAGAGAGGTGGGGATGATCACATTTGATGGGAAAGTTATTCATGGATCCACATTATTTCGGTATCTTGGATCTATTATCCAAACGGATGGAGAGCTAGATGGCGATGTGGCTCACAGAATAAAGGCAGGGTGGTTGAAGTGGAAGAGTGCCACATGGGTTTTATGTAATCCTGACATGCCTCATAGATTAAAGGGTAAATTTTACCGCACGGAAATTAGGCTGTAATACCCGGTTGTAATTCAGTCATTATCATTCAATAATTTCATTCGG
This sequence comes from Orobanche coerulescens, assembly GCA_033398695.1. Taxonomy (NCBI): domain Eukaryota; kingdom Viridiplantae; phylum Streptophyta; class Magnoliopsida; order Lamiales; family Orobanchaceae; genus Orobanche; species Orobanche coerulescens. The sequence goes on along the minus strand of CM065807.1, from coordinate 121,451,950 downwards.
TAATTGTCACTATGTAATTTTTTTCACTTGTTAATAATCATTCATACGTGTTCACCATTCGGAATAACTTCGAGTTGTGTATCGATATTGTTCAGTGTATCTACCTTATTCGGGAATCGAGACAAGATTATTATCTTGATTGTTGTAATTGATTCATTAGTCGATGTTGACGTTGGAATTCATGTCATTTCAAATCTCTTCATTGTTCAAATCGTGTTTTTGTTGGACGAACCCTTGTAATCATTGCTTGGAACCACCATTTTGGGGTTTCCGCACTTCCATTTCGTGTTATTGTTTCCCAAATATTGATTCCTATTGATTTTATTCCCTCCCCGGGTCATTTTTCATCATTTTAGGACTCAAGGGAGTGTGGGCCGCGGCACAAGGAGTGTGCGCCGCGGCACACACATTTTCTAATTTTGGCCGAGCAGCCTGTACCGGGGGCCGCGGCTCATGCCGGCAGGGCCGCGGCACACTACCGAGTCACTGCCGTGACACACCCATCCGGGCCGAGGCACACTCGTGTTGCAATTTTTGGCCGACCCGTCTGTACCGGGGGCCGCGGCTCATGCCGGCAGGGCCGCGGCACACTGCCGCGGCACATTCGTCCGGGCCGCGGCACGCTGCCGATCACTGGGGGCAGTTTTGGCCCTGTGCCGCGGCACACTTCGGCCGGGCCGCGGCACACAGTGCAGTCTGCACTATAATTGCGTTTTTTTGTGAGAAACAACTCATATTTCAACACTTCTTCACTTTGGCCCGAGAGAGAGGGTTTGTGGGAGAGAATCTTCATCATCAATCACTTGAGTATTCTTTTTTCATCATTTTGATTCGGTTGTGAAGCTCGGATTGTCGATCTAACGCGATTTCATCGGATTAAAGTACTTGGATCTTCAAAGGTAATATTCATCAAACCTCTTGGATTTCGATTTGTGTTGAGATATGATGTTTTGGATGTTAAGATCATGTTGTATGAAGTGATATACGCATGATTATGGATATGTTTGATTATTCATTGGATTATTGAAGGATTATTCATGAACACTTTGAATATTGAGTTGGATTTGGGGGTTTTCGATTAATCGTTGTTGTAATCACGAATTTGAATATTCATATTGGATTATTGATCGTATTGAAGATGTTTTGTTGGTTTGAAACACTTGGAGATTTGATGTTGGTATTATTGAGGTTTGGTTGTAAACAATCGAAGTTTGGCTACAAAGTGTTCGATATAATGCCCCAATGAACTTGGTTTAATCGTATCGATGTTTTGAGTTCGTTATACTCGTGTTTGATTCGTGTGTTGAACCGGATTATTGGTAATTGTGTTATTCAAGGTTGTTCGAGCGACCGACATCTCATTTAGGACGTTGTTCGAGAGAAATCGTATCATCACCGGTGTTAAGGTAAGTTAATTCTTACTCAGTTAAAGGGATATTCATTCCTTTCGTTGTTGTTCATTCATAATCATAATTCATTCATATTGTATTAACCGTATCAAGACTTGTCATTGTCAATTAATCACTTCAGTCACAAGGAACGACGGTTCCAATCATTTCATTGAGCTGTCATTCATTTCACTATCATTTCATCTCGGTGAGTCATTATTGATTTCGATGTCACTTTGTTATCTCGTGGCATTCCGGGTCATACTGGCGTGCCGGTTGGTATGTGTAGGATTTTCATGTCGGGGACATTTAAGTCGTGTGTTGGTTGTTGGCCTCACATTGGACTGTGCACACGAGTCAATTGCTTCGTGAGACTGATTAGGTACAAGACCACACGTGTATTCGATCGATACTCGTTGGTGGCTTGTGCACGGACACATTTCCATCCCGGGCATAGTGTGGCGCCACCCTTTGAGCCGTACTGTTAGTTGATTCATACAGCATGTTTGATTGCGTATGTTTTCAACAAGATTGGGTTATAATCTAACCGATTCATTTTTGATCGAACTTGTGGTTTATACAACATATATACGATTGTGTTTATTCAACTCTTGAGGATTGTTGTTCTGTGTAACTGACCCCGTTGGGGGATATTATTTTTTAGGTCATGGCAAGGCAAAAGCACGGGGAGAGCATGTTGACGGCGAGGAGTCCCAATGATACTAGCAGGGGCCCCCAGTCTTTTCAGTCATTTATGTTTCCTTCATTTATTCCGCTGCAGACATTCCATTTGAATACTCATTTCACTCAGTGTTGTATATTTTATCTCCATATAAAATATACGTATATTATGTATTATCTTGGGTGTATGGTATGAAACTCCTCATCGGAGTAATTAATGTTGTATTGTGGTTCGGTACTGCAGTTATATTATTCAATTCATTCATTTTCATTCGCCTGGTGGGTCCCAGTCGGGGATCCACGGCACTGTAATATCCACCTAGTTTGGGGTGTTACAGAGTTGGTATCGGAGCGTGGTTTTGAATACTACCTTCCGAGTTATGTCTCATTTGAAATCATCGTCATTGGACTAGTATCATTGGACTTTCACGTCACGTGTGACCTGTGCAGATGCCGAGCCAATCAGACTGAAAGAACTGTAAGACTTCTAACGCCATGGTATAATTTCTGGCAATAATCATTCATTCATAATTCATCAGTTAACAATCCTCAATCATCATTTTCATTTTGACCAGGACGGTCATGTTAACTCATTAATATTTCAATTCATTTCATTACTCAGTTGTTGACCTGAAAGATCATATCATTAATCTTGTTAACTTGTTCAAGATAATCATTTCAAGAATTTCACCAGATAATCATGTCGCCTCAGTTAATCATTCATGTAATCACTGTGTTAGAGCGTGTATGCTCATTTTCATCACCTCATGGCATAATCATAACGTGATATCCATGCGGGAAATATAATTATCATGTGACTTTCCTACTTCAGTATAAAGAGAGTAGGCAGAGGACGCGGAGGACGAGGCCGCGGTGTGGGCCGAATCCCGAGAGCTCATGTGAATACACCTGCGAACGCGAGAAATAATGCTAATTCATCGAGCAGTGACGCTGCCACTGATTCACCTGGACGTGATCATTCACTATCGGGCAGTTGTACCCGGGGCACAGCTCAGTCAGAAGGTGTTCGGGTTGACCCGCTCTCTTTTATGCAGGGCATGCTGGCCCAAATGACTCAAATGGCACAACTAATGGAGACGATGCATAACTCCACTACTCAAAATCAACAGGCTCCTCCGCCGCCACCTCCGAGGCAAGAGAGGAATGTGAGCAGTATCATCGGCGACATCTCTCGCCAAAGGCCACCTACTTTTGAAGGCTCATCTGAGCCGGCAGATATTATTCATTGGCTCGAACATTTCGAGAAGTTATTTGCTATGGTGGATTGCCCTCAAGGGCATAAAGTTTCAGTTGCGGCCTACTATCTTGGTAAAAGCGCTCATTCATGGTGGTTATCGTTGAAGCCCACTGACGGATCATGTACTTGGGATCAGTTAAAAACACTCATGATGGAGAGGTATTATCCAGCCCCACTCAGGGAGGCTAAATTATCGGAATTACTCACTCCCAACCTCTCAGCGGACGATGATGTTCTTGCCATCGCCGAAAAATTTCAGGAACTTCTTCCGTTCACCTCATCTATCATTCATTCTGAGGCGGACAAGATCAAGTATTTCAGCAAGAGACTGAAACCTCGTTTGCGGCTACAGTTGCTTAATCATAATTGCACCACTCTGGACGAATTCATCGAGAAAGCTCTTACTTACGAGCTTACTGCTAAGGAGATTGCTAAGCAACAACCTTCATCTGCTGGCAAGAAGTCTAAGAACCGTAATCAGTCTGACGGCAGTCAGGCCACTTTCAAGAAACCACGTGCGGGCTCTACTTTTTCTGAGCGACCTCCCATGGCGTCTAGACCCGCGGAATCTCAGTCACGAGCCGCCAATTCGGCCATCACCTATTTCAACTGCGAGGAATAGGGTCATTTCAGCACCAAATGTCCGAAACAGACTATCACGTGCCACAACTATGGGATTGCTGGGCATAGGGCCCGTTTTTGCCGAAGGGACTCAAAACCTACTCCGGCATCATCTCAGCCCCCAGGACATTCAGCGGTGCAGAATCAGGCCACTCAGTCAGCGTCGTTCAATACGACAGGAACTAATAAAGGCGGAGCCAAGAGCTATCAGACGGGAGCGTTCAGGTCGGGGGCCGGCAAGCCCCGAATTTATGAGATGAAGAAGACCGACGATCCAGAGGCTCGGATGATCTCAGGTACACTCGATATTCTATCTCAACCTGTGTGTACCCTTTTTGATACTGGTGCATCGCATTCAATCATTTCCGAGTCATGTTTGAGTAGACTACATCTAGGTAGTGCTACTAGTTGTGAGCCTTATGTCATTGGTCTACCTGACGGTAGAAGAATTATCGGAAATCGCGAGATTCAGAATTGTCCGATTCTGCTACATGGTCGTGTATGGCTAGCAGACCTAATCGTGGTAGATTTACCGAGAGACGACGTCATTCTGGGTATTGACTGGATGGATCGTCACGATGCCATCATTAGTGTCCGTAAGCGTATGGTCACTATCATTTCAGACGATGGGGTTGAATGTGTTTTTCAGAGAGGTAATCCCAGCTCTTCTGGTAAAGTCATTAACTTGATGAAAGCAGTGAAATTACTCCATCAGAGGTGTGTTGGTTATTGGTGCTATATGACCAAAACCGAGAAATCATCAGTAATGTTGATGGATATTCCGGTAGTGAGGGAATATGCCGATATTTTTCCAGACGAGTTACCTGGTTTGCCTCCACAGAGAGATGTGGAATTCACGATTGAGTTGGAGCCCGGTACGTCCCTGATATCGAAGGCACCATATCGGATGGCCCCGACCGAAATGCAGGAATTAAAGAACCAACTTGAGGAGTTGTTCGAGAAGGGTTATATTCGACCGAGTGCGTCCCCGTGGGGAGCACCAGTGTTATTTGTCAAGAAGAAGGATGGTTCATTTCGCTTGTGTATTGATTATCGAGAATTGAACAGGGTGACAATCAAGAATAAGTATCCCTTACCCCGTATTGATGATCTCTTAGATCAACTTCAGGGAGCTTCAATATTTTCCAAGATCGACCTAAGGTCTGTATATCATCAGTTGCGAATTCGAGAGTCGGACATCGCAAGGGCAGTGTTTCGTACACGCTATGGTCATTATGAGTTCGTAGTTATGCCGTTCGGGCTAACTAATGCACATGTGGTATTCATGGAGTTAATGAATTGGATTTTCATCGACTTTTTGGATCAGTTTGTTGTTGTCTTCATCGATGACATTTTGATTTATTCTCGTAACTGAGAGGAACACGAGGTTCATCTTCATCAGGCTCTCGACATGTTAAGACGAGAGCAACTTTATGGAAAGTTTTCTCGGGCATGTAATTTCATCAGATGGAGTGCATGTTGATCCTCAGAAGACGGGGGCTATCCAACATTGGTTACCTCAGAAGAATGTTAAGGAAATCCGAAGCTTTCTCGGATTAGCCAGTTATTATCGGCGATTTGTGGAAGGATTTTCTAAAATCGCTCAACCAATGACGAACCTTTTGCGAAAGGATAAGAAATACATGTGGTCCGACGCGTGTCAGCGGAGTTTTGAGGAACTCAAGAGCCGGTTAATTTCAGCACCTGTACTTTCCTTGCCGCAAGGGACGGAAGGATTTGTGGTTTATAGTGATGCGTCCGGGCAGGGTCTCGGATGTGTACTCATGCAGAATGGGAAGGTTATTGCCTATGCTTCACAGCAATTGAGACCTTACGAGGTTAATTATCTGACCCACGACCTGGAGCTAGCAGCCGTGGTGTTCGCTTTGAAATCTGGCGTCATTACCTTTATGGCGTTACTTGTCAGATATTCACTGATCATAAGAGTTTAAAGTATATATTTACTCAGAAGGAGTTAAATATGCGACAGAGGCAGTGGTTGGAACTAATCAAAGATTATGATATCGAGATCCTTTACCACCCGGGCAAGGTGAACGTTGTCGCCGACGCCTTGAGTTGTAAGTCCATTCAGGAGCAGATGCTTGCTCGTTTAATAGTTCAGAAGGAACTTCAGGAGGAATTCCTTAGACCTGAGATCGAGGTCCGGCTTCAGCGAGTTCAAGGACAACTTTGCATGTTAGAGATTTCATCGCCGCTTGAGGAGACAATCAGAGAGAATCAGGGTTCAGACCCATCACTGTTGCGCATCCGTGAGGATGTGGCTCAGGGGAAAGCCCCTGGCTTTGTGATCCACGAGGATGGACTTTTGCGTTTTAAGAATCGGTTGTGCGTACCGGCGAATGACGAGTTGAAAAACTCGATTTTGAGAGAAGCTCATGCTACCCCTTATTCTGTTCATCCGGGGTCTAGCAAGATGTACAAGGACTTGAAACAAAATTATTGATGGAGTAATATGAAGCGAGAAGTCGCAGAATTTGTTTCGAGATGCTTAACCTGTCAACAAATCAAGATTGAACATCAGCGACCGGCGGGTATGCTGAAACCTCTCCCTATTCCATAATGGAAGTGGGAAGACATTTCTATGGATTTCATCCCGAGTTTGGTGACGAGTCGTCGTGGCATGAATACGATCTGGGTGATTGTGGACCGCTTAACTAAATCAGCTCATTTCCTTGAGATTAAGGATACGTGGGGTCCCGAGAGACTTGCCCAGCTATTCATCAAAGAGATAGTGAGACTGCACGGTACTCCTAAAAGTATCGTTTCCGATCGTGACGGACAGTTTGTGTATCATTTTTGGAAATCAGTTCATCGTGCAATGGGAACTCAGCTTAATCTCAGTACCGCCTTTCATCCTCAGTCCGACGGGCATTCAGAGAGGACTATTCAGACATTAGAGGACATGTTGAGGGCATGCGTCCTCGATTGGAAAGACGATTGGGAAGCCCAACTACCATTGATCGAGTTCACATATAATAATAGTTGGCATGCTTCGATTAAGATGGCACCTTACGAGGCCTTGTACGGTCGTCGTTGTCGATCTCCTTTGTGTTGGGATGACTTATCAGAATCAATCGGCACCGAGCCCGATATGCTTATAGCTGCCCGTGAGAAGGTAGCTTTGATCAAGAGTCGTTTGTTGATCGCTCAGAGTCGACAGAAATCTTATGCAGACAATCGCCGTTGACCATTAGAGTTCGAGACAGGTGACCACGTGTTGGTCAATGTATCCCCGAGTCGAGGTATCTTCCGTTTCGGAAAGCGGGGAACGTTGAGTCCAAGATTTATTGGACCGTTTGAGATTTTGGAACGAGTAGGCGAGCTAGCTTATCGTTTGGCCTTACCTCCGGCGTTGAGCCAAATTCATAATGTGTTTCACGTCTCTCAGTTGCGGAAATATGTTGCCGACCCGAGTCACATACTTCAGTTCGACGAAATGGAGATCGCAGATGATCATTCGTATGAAGAGCGTCCCATACGAGTCTTAGAGCGGCGAATCAAACAGTTGAGGAATAAGGCGATTCCTTTGGTTAAAATTCAGTGGTCTAGACACGGAGTCGAAGAGGCTACTTGGGAAACCGAGGATAGTATGCGGGAGAGTTATCCCGAGTTGTTTAACCCTTAGTTTCGGGGACGAAACTCTTTTAAAGGGGGGTGTATGTAATACCCGGTTGTAATTCAGTCATTATCATTCAGTAATTTCATTCGGTAATTGTCACTATGTAATTTTTTCACTTGTTAATAATCATTCATCCGTGTTCACCGTTCAGAATAACTTCGAGTTATATATCGATATTGTTCAGTGTATCTACCTTATTCGGGAATCGAGACAAGAGTATTATCTTGATTGTTGTAATTGATTCATTAGTTGATGTTGACGTTGGAATTCATGTCATTTCAAATCTCTTCATTGTTCAAATCGTGCTTTTGTTGGACGAACCCTTGTAATCATTGCTTGGAACCACCGTTTTGGGGTTTCCGCACTTCCATTTCGTGTTATTGTTTCCCAAATATTGATTCTTATTGCTTTTATTCCCTCCCCGGGTCATTTTTCATCATTTTAGGACCCAAGGGGGTGTGGGCCGCGGCACAAGGAGTGTGCGCCGCGGCACACACATTTTCCAATTTTGGCCGAGCAGCCTGTACCGGGGGCCGCGGCACACTGCCGCGGCACACCCGTCCGGGCCGCGGCACACTCGTGTTGCAATTTTTGGCCGACCCGTCTGTACCGGGGGCCGCGGCTCATGCCGTCCGGGCCTGACACCTTTGCCGAAGTCACCGCGCGGCACATTCGTCCGGCCGCACACCGCCGATCACTGGCGATTTTGGCCTGTGCACTTGGCTTTGCCACTGCGTCTGCACATGAGCGCACCTGCACTATAATTGCGTTTTTTTGTGATAAACAACTCATTTTTCAACACTTCTTCACTTTGGTCCGAGAGAGGGTTTGTGGGAGAGAATCTTCATCATCAATCACTTGAGTATTCGTTTTTCATCATTTTCATTCGGTTGTGAAGCTCGGATTGTCGATCTAACGCGATTTCATCGGATTAAAGTACTTGGATCTTCAAAGGTAATATTCATCAAACCTCTTGGATTTCGATTTGTGTTGAGATATGATGTTTTGGATGTTAAGATCATGTTGTATGAAGTGATATACATATGATTATGGATATGTTTGATTATTCATTGTATTATTGAAGGATTATTCATGAACACTTTGAATATTGAGTTGGATTTGGGGGTTTTCGATTAATCGTTGTTGTAATCACGAATTTGAATATTCATATTGTATTATTGATCGTATTAAAGATGTTTTGTTGGTTTCAAACACTTCTTGGAGATTTGATGTTGGTATTATTGAGGTTTGGTTGTAAGCAATCGAAGTTTGGCTACAAAGTGTTCGATATAATGCCCCAATGAACTTGGTTTAATTATATCGACGTTTTGAGTTCGTTATACTCGTGTTTGATTCGTGTGTTGAACCGGATTATTGGTAATTGTGTTATTCACGGTTGTTCGAGCGACCGACATCTCATTTAGGACATAGTTCGAAAGAAATCGTATCATCACCGGTGTTAAGGTAAGTTAATTCTTACTCGGTTAAAGGGATATTCATTCCTTTCGTTGTTGTTCATTCATAATCATAATTCATTCATATTGTATTAACCGCATCAAGACTTGTCATTGTCAATTAATCACTTTAGTCACAAGGAACGACGGTTCCAATCATTTCATTGAGCTGTCATTCATTTCACTATCATTTCATCTCGGTGAGTCATTATTGATTTTGATGTCACTTTGTTATCTCGTGGCATTCCGGGTCATACGGGCGTGCCGGTTGGTATGTGTAGGATTTTCATGTCGGGCACATTTAAGTCGTGTGTTGGTTGTTGGCCTCACATTGGACTGTGCACACGAGTCGATTGCTTCCTGAGACTGATTAGGTACAAGACCACACGTGTATTCGATCGATACTCGTTGGTGGCTTGTGCACGGACACATTTCCATCCCGGGCGTAGTGTGGCGCCACCCTATGAGCCGTACTGTTAGTTGATTCATACAGCATGTTTGATTGCGTATGTTTTCAACAAGATTGTGTTATAATCTAATCGATTCATTTTTGGTCGAACTTGTGGTTTATACAGCATATATACGATTGTGTTTATTCAACTCTTGAGGATTGTTGTTCTGTGTAACTGACCCCGTTGGGGGATATTTTTTTTCAGGTCATGGCAAGGCAAAAGCACGGGGAGAGCACGTTGACGGCGAGGAGTCCCAATGATACTAGTAAGGGGGCCTAGTCTTTTTAGTCATTTATGTTTCCTTCATTTATTCCGCTGCAGACATTTCGTTTGAATACTCATTTCACTCAGTGTTGTATATTTTATATCCATATAAAATATACTTGTATTCTGTATTATCTTGGGTGTATGGTATGAAACTCCTCATTAGAGTAATTAATGTTGTATTGTGGTTCGGTACTGCAATTATATTATTCAATTCATTCATTTTCATTCGCCTGGTGAGTCCCAGTCGGGGATCCACGACACTGTAATATCCGCCTCGTTTGGGGTGTTATATAGGCCTGCACTGTTATATGGTACCGAGTGTTGGGCTGTAAAATAGTGTCACGTTCAAAAGATGAATATGGCGGAGATGCGTACGCTACGATGGATGTGTGGTCATACAAAAAAGGATATGCTCAGAAATGAGGTGATTAGAGAGAAGGTAAGAGTTGCATCTATAGAAGACAAGATGATGGAGTATCAGTTATGATGGTTTGGTCATGTAAGAAGAAGACCTGTTGATGCCCCTGTGAGGAGGCTAGAAACTTTGGGAACAAGTAATATTATGAAAGATAGAGGAAGACCCAAGAAAACTTGGATAAAGATGATTGAAAATGATATGCGGTTTCTTGGAATTGGAGAAAGTATGGCGATGGAGAGGCAAATGTGGCGGGAAAGAATACGGATGGTGGATGGAATCTGATTCCTTTTTTTATCTGTATTTTTATTCCTATTTTCTTTTATTTCATGTTATCTTTTAATTTATTTTTCAGGATTTTTCATTTTTTTTCTTTTTTTTTAACCTTCATTCTCTTTTTTTTTATTTGCTTTTTTTCTCTACTTTATTCCCTCTTGTTTTCCTTTTATGTTATTTATGTAACGATCATTGTCGGTTTCAAAGTTTGATTCATGTTAGCCGACCCCAAATTATTTTGGGACTAAGGCTTAGATGTTGTTTTTTGTTTGTTATGGATGCGCACATATCCACATCAGGGCATATTTTTACTCTGAATGGTGGAGCAGTATCTTGGAAAAGTACAAAGCAAAGTGCGACTGCGATTTACACATGTCAAACTGAATATCAGGCAGCCACGGAGGCTGCTAAAAATGCATTTTGGATTAAGAAGTTCACTAAGGAACTTCAAGTGGTTCCTGATTCAGATCGATCTGTGGTGCTGTTTTGTGACAACGACGGAGCTTTTGTGCAGGCTAGGGAGCCTAGGGCTCACCACAACACCAAACACATTGAGAGAAAGTATCATTTTGTTAGAGAAATGGTTCAAAAAAGGAGCATTACACTTCAGAGAATAGACATAGCAAATAACGTTGCTGATCCACTGACCAAGCCACTATCTCAGAAGATCTTAGAGAGACATCTGGGGAGTATTTGTATTAGATACCATAGTTTGTGGCATTGAGTGAAAGTGGGAGATTGTTAGGAATATTTCCTCGAATGCCACTCAGAGGATGAGAGTGAGAGCATTGTTTTGTGATTATGAATATTTAATTAAATAAGGCGTTTATTATTTATACATTATTGTATCACTGGCATTGTGATTTGGTGCATAGAATAATAAGTCCTGACATTTGAGATCAAACATTCCGCTCCTTATGGAGATAAGAAAATAGACACTGGAAGTGTTTAGGGCTCGAATGCTTAACTGGTTCGCAACGCGATAAAACTTAACTTGGCAGTAAGTTTTGACAAGACTTGTATAACATGTACTTTGACATGTAAAATTCCTGTCTTCACTAAGGCTTAGTGGGAGAACACGTTATAGGTATGCTAAGGGGATTAGTATACTAGAACTCGACTCACTCGGTCACATGGATTTCACTCAGGGGTTGTTAATGACTTAATCGAAAGTTTGTGATAGGTATATATGAACTTTTGACTTGAGGTTTCAGTAGGAGATGTGCTTGTGATATTAAGATAATCATTAGAGTAGTTCGATCCAATTACCGGTTGGTGGGATCAACCTCGAAGTGTAATTAGTCGGCAAGTATCAGTCTTTACCGAATACCAAGATAGGACATTTTCTCATGTAAGTGAGCAGGTAAATGTCCTATGTGGTTAATGACAAATAAGATAATAAGTCTTTGGCAAAAGCATTTAGAGCTAGTTGTATTTGATACGCGAGAGCTCAGTAATCTCAGTTTGCATTAACAAAATGCATATCGTCAAGTTGAAATTGGGTTTGACATTACTGTGACCCTAGTACTTGGCCAGGACATATGATTGAAGGGTTTATACGTATACGGTATTCACGACATAATGGTTTATGGAATGACCCTATCATTCATTCGCAATTAGGTTATGGTGTAGGCCAGGGGACTGTCTAGGTGGTGCTAACACTCATTGGATCCTCCCATACTAACTGACACAAATCTACAGAGTCGCGGCACAGGAATTGACGATGGATTATATTTGGCATATTCTCTCTTGATTACTATTGGATATTAGATGTCTAATTTAATTTATAGGATAAATTAGACTGCTCTTGTGAATTAAATAAATTATGGGGTTTATTCATATTATTTTTTAGAGAATTTATATTTAATATAATTAGCTAATTGGATTAACTAAATACCGCAAATGGAAGAAATCTGATGAGATGGCGCGCTGTTACATCTTCGCTTCTTTGGCAAATATATTGCAGCATCAGCATCAGAGTATGGGCACGGTCGCGGAAATGATGAAAAATCTCGACGAGATTATAGCGACCACTTTTCAAAATATCATTTTTTAATAATTTCAAGGGAGACCAAATGTCTTTAAGAAAAAATGATTAAATAAATGCAGCGGAAATTGAAATAAAGTCAACCATTCGCAAGTAACTAAATATTAAATTCTCAACATTTTCAAAATATCCATAATATTCAACCATGACATTGAAAATAAAGTTAAATTTAAATAAACGAAGAAGTAGATAAATATTATTATCATGCCACGCCATTGCCCGCCACGTCAGACTCCTCAACCTGAAAAGTTTAAATAATGGGGTGAGCTTTGAACTCGCTCAGTGAGGAGGGTACGCATTGTTAAATTTAAGTACATATATATTGACAAGTACACATATATGCCTACACACGTTGGTTGCCCGAAGGCCATAATTATGCACAATTAAGCGCAAGTAGTTTCCCAGAGGAACTTGTAGTTGCTCAGAGAGACTTGTTGTTGCCCAAAGGGACTTGTAGTTGCTCGAAGAGACTTGTAGTATAGTTGGTATAGAACATACACATATATAACCAACATGTACATAATTAAATAAAACAAGCGTAAAATTCCCCACCTGGATAATTTCAGTGAATGAGATTGATGACAATGATGCTCGACGCAATAATACGAGACCCAAAAATCTTTGTTGTACGAATTAGTTTGGAAGGGGAGTTCTAGGGTTATGGGTTTGGGTTGAACAGTGGTAACTGATTTTGGATAAAACATAGAGTAGAAATTTGTCACAAGATATATTATATTATTGGAATAATTCAAGTCTTCTATTAGCTATAATAGATGGACTATTTATAGGATGCAAAAGACTCTTCAAAATACAGATAAACTTAAATTGAAATAAATGAAGGCTCTTCATAACATCAACATTAAATTTGACTTTTTAAATTCTGTATTAAATATAAACGTTGATAACTCCGTGAATACTTGGAATCTGAAGGTGCAATATATTGTTTTGAGGACAATTGAGTTGACTTACCAATACCACCAACCACACATGAAATAAACATTTATAGAAATAGTTATGATGAGAACAATGTAACACCCCCAGAGCCATCCAGGAATATTACAGTGCTGTGGGCCCCGAGATGGAACCCACAAGGCTGAAGGAAAATTTTCGCAAACATTTACAAACGTCCAAGAGGCTAACGACGATATTATCTATTTAAAACATTCGAAGACTTATAAAATTCGTTTATCAAAACCATCGTAGAATCTCATTTGAAACCACAAGGACCAAAATGCCAAAACTCAACAGTTTAAAAACATACGTTAAGCTATCGCTTACACATACCGACAGAATAGATTTAGAAAATAATTGCCAAAGTAACCTAAGTTATCGGATACCAAAAGGCCATTTAAAAATACTCACGCAGAGGATAAAGACAAACAATTAAAATACTCTAGCAGCGGAATATAACAACTGATCAGAAACTCAAAACACAAATACATGCCCTTGTCAGTATCCTCCGGGAAGTTCATCTCTCCACGACCGCTACAAGCTTGATAATCCAAGAACCTAAAAAGAAAGCCCACGACGGGGTCAGCCATAATATCCAAAAATGATAACCATCACATCTCGTCAATAATTACATATCAATGGAAATACGAAGTAAGAATACGATCAATGTAATCTTACCGTCATAACTTTACGAGACTTCACAATTCGTATCCTTAACAACACATTAAGATAATACCGAAATATTTGTACGGTATCTCAACAATACTCAAGGTTCTCAAAACATTATCATAACTCGCGATACGGAAATTATACCAACTCTGGCCAATTCAATCCGTCGGATAACGTCGACAATTCCAATACGATAATCGATTATCCATCAAAGACAAGTATCAAGGAAATACGGAACATACCTCAAGATACGAAATACCATTACCATCACGTCAGTCTAATCCGAGATCATATCCACACAACATACGGACATGGTCCTAACATGAGACCTACAAATGCATACTCATATGACAACGTCAATATGATCACAACAATAACGACAATGTATACTTATGGCAAGCCCATAATATACATATGCACAACAACAATACATGGCAATCCGATGATCCAGCGTTCACTGCCTAGATCCCCCGATGATCCCGCCAGACCAACCCGAGGTGGAAAAACCGTCCGTTGATCTAGCGCACGCTAGCATAGATCCCCCGATGATCCCGTCGGACCAACCCGAGGTGGACATACAACAACAATGCACAAATTCATATAACAATGATACACAATGCATGACAACAATGATACACGCATGTATCACAACATGATTGACATGAAATGACAAAAATGATTAGAGTACTTGCCCCGAGTTCTTCGAGAGCAATCTAGATGTCCAGACCATCACGAACCAGTATTCTGAATATTCGACAATCCGAAATGTCACGGATGGTAAATAATTCACGCCTTTGTCTATACCATGATGTATCCTCGATACCAAGTATGCCAACAAAAATGTAAATCATATACATTATGATTTAATTCCCAAAACTCAAATACAACCTATAATCTCAAATCTCCTGTGATTACAATTTATAAACATTGCTATACGAATTATAAACGAATGAAACTGAAACCATTCATTAAATATTATAAACTGAGCAAGTAATAACTTGCCTCGATACCAATGAATTCATTACAAATTCCTTGTCGTCGTCTACATGTCCCTCGGCCCTGATCAAAGCAATCTACAAACATTCTTGAATACGACCGCAAAGCATGGTTCTAAACATCGATCAATAATCTCAACCTATTACAATAATCGATTTAACACACATTCGATAACAATCAACAATCGATATAACTAATCCACAAACCCAACGATTCCAAAATATCTCGATTAAACACAAGTCCGAACAATCTAACTCAAACAATTACGAATTCATTCCCATGATTCCACAAAGCCCACATATCGATTCGATAAGGCGAGTATACAAACTTAACCGAAATATTCCAATCAATTTCTCTTTCAAAACTTCAATCAAACACCTTGAAGGTGGAATTCAAAGGTATATTCGAATCATCAATCAACAAACACCAACCACATCAAGAACACGAAGAACATAATCACAAACATATATATCCTTCAACATTATATGATTCTAGCCA
This sequence comes from Orobanche coerulescens, assembly GCA_033398695.1. Lineage (NCBI taxonomy): Eukaryota > Viridiplantae > Streptophyta > Magnoliopsida > Lamiales > Orobanchaceae > Orobanche > Orobanche coerulescens. Next base: position 121,436,337 of record CM065807.1, on the reverse strand, counting down.
TCGATACGAATTAAACCACCAAAATATATCAAGAATCTCAAACATCCCAAAATATTAGAGTTCAAGCCAATTACCTTCAATCTGGCGAAAGAATCAATAATTGTAACACCCCCAGATTTAACCGGAAATATTACAGCGCCGTGGGCCCCGAGATGGAACCCACAAGGCTAAAAAGAAATTTTCACAAACATTTACAAATGCCCAAGAGGCCAACGACGGTACTAACTTTAAAAATTCACAAAGACTTATAAAATCCATTTATCAAAAACCGTCGTAAAACTCATTTGAAATCGCAAGGCCAAACAGCCGATACTCAAAAGTTTAGAAAACGATTTCCAAAGTAACCTCGGTTACGGATACCAAAAGAGCGTCTCAAAATACTCACGCGTGGAAAAGACCAACCAAAACGATACTCTAGCTGCGGAAAACAAGAACCAATCAAGAAACTCAATGTACAGAACATGTCCTAGCCAGTATCCTCCGGGAAGCTCATCTCTTCACGACCGCTACAAGCTCGATACTCCGAGAACCTAAAAGAAATCCCACGACGGGGTCAGCCATAATATCCAACAATGATAACTGTCACATCACATTAATAATAACATACCAATGAGAATACAACATAAGAATACGACCAATGTAATCTTACCGCCATAACTTTGCTTACTCAAGTGATTCTCATCAGAGTAGCCATTATCACATTTCACATCATGTACTCGATTTACCAATAAACTCGAACATAATATAAGTACTGTACCTCAAACAATACTCAAGGTTCTCAAACTGTCATAACCAACTCACGATACGGAAATATACCATTTCTGACCAATACGATCTATCGAATAACATCATCAAATCCCAAGAGGATAACCGATCGTCCATCAAGACAAATACCAAAGGAAAATACGGAACATACCTCGAGATATGAAGTGCCACGACAATCATACCAGTCTAATCTGAGATCAGATCAATGCAATACGGACAAGGTCCTAACACAAGACTTACAAATGCATACTCATATGACCACGTCAATATGATCAAAACAATAACAATCATGTATACTCAATGGAAATCCGACGATCCAGCGCCCTCAGCATAGATCCCTTTGTTGATCCTATCAGATCAACATAAGGTGGATAACTAACAATACACATGTGAACAACAACACATGATAAAATCAATGATGCGAATTCACCAGATTCCATCAACACAATACTGGTAATCCAACGATCCAGCGCCCTCAGCATAGATCCTCATGATGATCCCGTCGAACCAACGCATGGTGGAAAACCTGTCCAACGATCCGCGCCTCAAAGATAGATCCCCATGATGATCCCGTCGAACCAACGCATGGTGGACATTCGATCCAGCGCCCTCAGCATAGATCCTCATAATCCCATCGGATTATTTACACAACAAAAACAACACAATATGCATACACATATGCAAATCAACACGTTCATCCACATGAACAACATAACATGCACGACAACATGACAATATACTAGGACTACTTCATGTTCAACAACATGAAAGAAAATGTACGAGACCAAAATAAATAACACTAAACCATAATCAATATGGAATACTTGCCCCGAGTCCTTCGGGAGCAACCTCGATGTCCAATCATCACCGACGATTATCCTCAATGCTCGGCGATCCAAACGTACAATGAACTATAGATACTCATATCTTCGTCTTTATTATAATGTAACCTCGATACTCGAAGTTACCAATAACTGAGATAAAGCATATACATTATGATTTACCTCCCAGAATCGAAAGAACGATATGCGATCCGAATATCCAGAGTTCACAATAATAATCATCGCTATATGCATTATAAACGAAATGAAACTGAAACCATTCATTAAATATTATAACTGAGCAAGTAATAACTTGCCTCGATACCGATACCACGAAGCTGCTGCCGAACACATTGCCTTTGTCTACGAGCTCCTCAGCCCCGATCAAAAGCAATACAATGGACATACTCGAACAAGACCGCAATATCCGGTTATAATCACCAATCAGCAATCTCAACCTATCGAAGAAATCAAATAACACATATCCGATAACAATCAACAACTGACAATACTAACCAATCGAACTCAACGGTTCAACACAACCTCGAATAAACACAGTCAGAACCAACCAAGTCAAACCATCACGAATTCCTAATCAAAACACAAAATATCGCCTGTCGCCTACTTAGCGCACGTTAATCACGTAACGTAGCGTGCGCTAAGTTGCTCCGTTAGCGTGCGCTAGCGGTAAGCTTAGCGTGCGCTAATGCCGCATGATGGCTTGCTTTCCATGCATCGACTAGCATCTTGCAACTACGAATCCGAATGAAGGGAGACATAAATCTCCATATCTCTTGAAGATAAACGACACCATAACTATCACAAGGATAATATCAATGTCCATATATCAATAATAACATCAACAATCAAACCGACTCGATAACAAGGATCATATCATATTCAATCCTAATTCAACCCCGTATCATGATTTAACTCCTCTAAATCGATCAATATAATTAACAAGATTCAGAAATCCATCTTAGATCGGGTTAAACGAATCACCATCCTTATAGTAAGAAGAATCTTAACTAACATCCGAAACTCTTATCAAAATTCCATTGAATCTCATATAACATCATCATATGATTATCCAACATGCTCCTTACATAAAATCATCCAAGAAAACGAACCATCATCAAGAGGATACGAAAATTACGGATTGGATGAACCAAGAATAAGAACACTAGACTCCATTCCAAGAATCATGAATAACTTGAAGAACGAGGCTTGAATCCATGCTCTCCATCTTAATCTTGTTAAAGATCATCATCTCTCAGTGTTTGGGACCTCAAACCTCTCTCTAAAAACTCTCTCTCGGTTACAAGGAAGGAATGGACGAAATGCTTCATAACACCCTTCTGTCCCTTTTTATAATATTCATTATTAGCGTGCGCTTACATCTCATGTTTAGCGTGCGCTACCGCCTTAGCGTGCGCTAAATGACTTTGTTAGCGTGCGCTATCGAAGCCCAAAGGCTACTGCCTTGCTTCGTAAACTAACTTACGTACGTAATGCCCATGCATTAACGCACGTAAAACATCTGCTTAGCGTACGCAAGTCATTTATCTTAGCGTGCGCTATCCGAAGTTGACTTACTACAATGTTCACCTACCACTCGCCCCCACATTCCGACAGCATCTGGCAAGGATAAGATTCCTTGTTGACTAATACATAGTTAGCGTGCGCTAAGCCTAATATTTTAGCATGCGCTAATACTTCAGGACAACAATCGTTGACTTACCATAACGTGCGCCGAAAGCAGCCGGGTCCACACGCAGATTCCTTCCAATCTGTCTGCACTAGCGTACGCTAACCTATAAACGTAGCGTGCGCTAATCCTGCACGATAGCGTGCGTTATGCATGAATATTAGCGTGCGCTAATAAGGCTATACTTAGCCATTTTCCGCAGTTCTTGTCCAACGTCTCGACATACCAAAAGCGAACATAAGACACACTGAACACAAACACTGAATCCAATAATATCATCATACGATATACCCAATATCAAAAGTACGACAACCTGATACACAATATCCTCAAATGTAATTGTCGACCAAATACGACAATTATACCGATACTGATATCTCAGTCCTTTATTTATTTGATCTCTACTGCATGCATTCCACGCTGCACAATATAACTCGGATAAAATAATATTAAACATCGTAGTAGAAATTCGGATATTACATTCTACACCTTAAAATAAGTTTCGTCTCGAAACTTGCAATCCATCATAAAACGAACAAACATACCGTTCAACTCAAAATATCCCAAAACCATCACGACAACGATTTATCATCATCATTACCGAATATCCAAAAGAGCATACTTCCAAATACGCAGGTCGACGATCTCCGGAGATACTAGCCAGCGTTCTCACGGTACAGTCTCAATACGCTTACGATCACAATTCCCTGATTCTCAACAAAATATATCATCTGGATCAAACAATCTGCCCGAATCAAATCCTGTCTGCCTGATTACATAATCAAGTCTCAATTCTGATAAAACGAATAATATCCGATGTATCTGTGAAACAACTGCTCAATACAATGGCAACGAATCCCGAAACATCGATAGACAATCTGAACGCTCAGATGATCACCAACAATGATCAACAATCAACCGAATTTATCATCGACATGATAAATTCCAATCTGACCAACCAGAGGTCAAAACACAATCGAGAATATCATCAACGTGATAAACTCCAATACAACCAACGAACGATCAACGGAAATCGAGAATACCTTCACACGGTAAACTCCAACACTATCAACACAGAACCACGTAAATGTATATACGAAAAGCAAAATTCTCAAAGCGACACACCGATCACATACGGTGGATCTCAATAAACATATCCGATGGCGAACATACCCTCGGCATATGAACAACCAATCACAAACCGACGAACATACCTAATCATACACGGAGTGGAAACGACCACTCACTATCTAAAACAACCAAGATGGGGTCACCATCCCCAAATCTACGCTTACAAGGAAATCATTCCGAATCGAAGGTAAAATCGCGCTACTACCATACCAATGGAATCACATAGCACATATGTTCCGGTTTCACAAAATCCCAAGTTTCCAAAATAATATTATGTGCATGAATCTACAACACGCAACATATTTCTCTTATCCGATAACTCAACCGATCATCACCGGATAATCAAACTAAGATACGAAGTTCGAATTCCTTTTCCATCGTACCATCAATATGATATGCACTATGCACTAAATGCGTATGTATATCAATCACATTTTCAAAACCAGTTTGAAATCATATATTCTTGTCAAAAACAAATTTTCGAAAATTCTTTCAAGAGTTTGAAAACTCAAAACATAAATTTTGGTAAGACCACAAAATCAATTTTGAAAAATTAACTTGGCTCGATGGTGCCAAGTATTTGATATGATTTCCTTCGAATCCACACGATTTCAAGTTTTAAAATGAAAAGTATGCAAATGCTCGACTATATCCATACTCCCGTATACCACCCGGTTCGTCACCAATATCCACCGATATTCCATGAGAAAACCACACGATCGAGTTCCAAAATCTCAATATATAAATTCCGACTAAACTCCTTTTCCACACATGACTTGCAACGTCAGTCATTAACCCATCTGGATCACCTTAAATATGATATGACAAAATATTGAAACAAATCCACACAAATAAAGACTTCCCGAGAGGTTCAATTTGAACAAGTAAACCAAAGCCTCGAAAGGCGGAAATAACATAGGTAAACGATTGGTAAAGTGTTTTACAAGTCTCGGAGTTTTAAGAAAACAGAAAAGCCGTTTGAAACATTAGGGTCTTAGCCCGTAACTCGCTCGCATTACAAAAAGTTTAAAAAGTAGAAAACCCCTTTTCGGACTTCAAGTCTGAGTTATAAAACCATTTCAAAATCGATTGGGTCTCGGCCCAAAATCATTTTCCGTAAAACATCCGTAAAATATTCATTTTGAAAAGTATCATTTTCAAATGCTCAAAACAGTTCATGTATCTCAAATGAATTAACATGCTACATGTTCTTCTCAACAATCCATAGTCCTTCTCCCGATTACACAATTCCGTTCCAAAATCTAGCTGATATACTGATTTCCAAAATCATAACTTCTCAAGATCATCAATCCTATCCCAACTCTGTCATCTTATATTGAAATGCATAATATCTGCTGAATCTCAAAACATATCAACTTAGAACGGCAGTAAATCTCAATGAAATTCAAAAATCCGAATACTTACAGATCGTGAAGCCGACGATTCCCCGAGATACTGGCACATGTTTAGACTCAAGAAAATACTCGACACATGTATTTTCAAAACTCACGTTTTGCAAACTCAGTGCAACTCAAGAACACAATATATCACGTAAACACCATTTGGAAAAGTTATAACAAGCCCAGTACGATACTGGAAAATCCGATAACGCACAAGCCTGAGTGAACAACAAAGACTCACGGCTCCAGTATTTGTCAATCGACAACTCGAATGACGCAACAAAAACACGACCCAACTCGACCCAAATGCCTAGGTTTTCTCAACCTAAGCTCCGATACCATATTCTGTAACACCCCCAGATTTAACCGGAAATATTACAGCGCCGTGGGCCCCGAGATGGAACCCACAAGGCTAAAAAGAAATTTTCACAAACATTTACAAATGCCCAAGAGGCCAACGACGGTACTAACTTTAAAAATTCACAAAGACTTATAAAATCCATTTATCAAAAACCGTCGTAAAACTCATTTGAAATCGCAAGGCCAAACAAATGATACTCAAAAGTTTAGAAAACGATTTCCAAAGTAACCTCGCTACGATACCAAAAGAGCGTCTCAAAATACTCACGCAATGGGAAAAAGACCAACCAAAACGATACTCTAGCGGCGGAAAACAAGAACCAATCAAGAAACTCAATGTACGAACATGTCCTAGCCGTATCCTCAGGAAGCTCATCTCTTCACGACCGCTACAAGCTCGATACTCCGAGAACCTAAAAGAAATCCACGACGGGTCACCATAATATCTAACAATGATAATCACACATCACATTAATAATAACATACCAATGAGAATACAACATAAGAATACGACCAATGTAATCTTACCGCCATAACTTTGCTTACTCAAGTGATTCTCATCAGAGTAGCCATTATCACATTTCACATCATGTACTCGATTTACCAATAAACTCGAACATAATATAAGTACTGTACCTCAAACAATACTCAAGGTTCTCAAACTGTCATAACCAACTCACGATACGGAAATATACCATTTCTGACCAATACGATCCATCGAATAACATCATCAAATCCCAAAAGGATAACCGATCGTCCATCAAGACAAATACCAAAGGAAAATACGGAACATACCTCGAGATATGAAGTGCCACGACAATCATACCAGTCTAATCTGAGATCAGATCAATGCAATACGGACAAGGTCCTAACACAAGACCTACAAATGCATACTCATATGACCACGTCAATATGATCACAACAATAACAATCATGTATACTCAATGGAAATCCGACGATCCAAATACTTCTCAAAGATAGATCCCTTTGTTGATCCTATCAGATCAACATAAGGTGGATAACTAACAATACACATGCGAACAACAACACATGATAAAATCAATGATGCGAATTCACCAGATTCCATCAACACAATATTGGTAATCCAACGATCCAGCGCCCTCAGCATAGATCCCCATGATGATACCGTCGAACCAACGCATGGTGGAAAACCTGTCCAACGATCCAGCGCCCTCAGCATAGATCCCCATGATGATCCCGTCGAACCAACGCATGGTGGACATTCGATCCAGCGCCCTCAGCATAGATCCTCATAATCCCATCGGATTATTTACACAACAAAAACAACACAATATGCATACACATATGCAAATCAACACGTTCATCCACATGAACAACATAACATGCACGACAACATGACAATATACTAGGACTACTTCATGTTCAACAACATGAAAGAAAATGTACGAGACCAAAATAAATAACACTAAACCATAATCAATATGGAATACTTGCCCCGAGTCCTTCGAGCAACCTCGATGTCCAATCATCACCGACGATTATCCTCAATGCTCGGCGATCCAAACGTACAATGAACTATAGATACTCATATCTTCGTCTTTATTATAATGTAACCTCGATACTGGTTACCAATAATCGAGATAAAGCATATACATTATGATTTACCTCCCGTAATCGAAAGAACGATATGCGATCCGAATATCCGAGTTCACAATAATAATCATCGCTATATGCATTATAAACGAAATGAAATCAAAACCATTCATTAAATATTATAACCGAGCAAGTAATAACTTGCCTCGATACCGATACCACGAAGTCATTGCCGAACACATTGCCTTTGTCTACGAGCTCCTCATTGATCAAAAGCAATACAATGGACATACTCGAACACGACCGCAATATCCGGTTATAATCACCGATCAGCAATCTCAACCTATCAAGAAATCAAATAACACATATCCGATAACAATCAACAACCGACAATACTAACTAATCGAACTCAACGGTTCAACACAACCTCGAATAAACACAATGTAACCAACCAAGTCAAACCATCACGAATTCCTAATCATAACACAAAAATATCGCATCGTCGCCTACTTAGCGCACGTTAATCACCTAACGTAGCGTGCGCTAAGTTGCTCCGTTAGCGTGCGCTAGCCGTAAGCTTAGCGTGCGCTAATGCCGCATGGCATGCATTCCAAGCATCGACTAGCATCTTGCAACTACGAATCCGAATGAAGGGAGACATAAATCTCCATATCTCTTGAAGATAAACGACACCATAACTATCACAAGGATAATATCAATGTCCATATATCAATAATAACATCAACAATCAAACCGACTCGATAACAAGGATCATATCATATTCAATCCGAATTCAACCTCGTATCATGATTTAACTCCTCTAAATCGATCAATATAATTAACAAGATTGAAATCCATCTTAGATCGGGATAAACGAATCACCATCCTTATAGTAAGAAGAATAATAACTAACATCCGAAACTCTTATCAAAAATCCATTGAATCTCATATAACATCATCTTATGATTATCCTACATGCTCCTTACATGAAATCATCCAAGAAAAACGAACCATCATCAAGAGGATACGAAAATTACCTGGATTGGATGAACCAATAATAAGAACACTAGACTCCATTCCAAGAATCATGAATAACTTGAAGAACGAGGCTTGAATCCATGCTCTCCATCTTAATCTTGTTAAAGATCATCATCTCTCGATGTTTGGGACCTCAAACCTCTCTCTAAAACTCTCTCTCTCTACATAAGGAAGGAATGGACGAAATGCTTCATAACACCCTTCCGTCCCTTTTTATAATATTCATTATTAGCGTGCGCTAACATCTCATGTTTAGCGTGCGCTACCGCCTTAGCGTGCGCTAAATGACTTTGTTAGCGTGCGCTATCGGGCCCAAAGGCTACCGCCTTGCTTCAGAAACTAACTTACGACGTAATGCCCATGCATTAACGCACGTAAAACATCTCGCTTAGCGTACGCAAGTCATTTATCTTAGCGTGCGCTATCCGAAGTTGACTTGCTACGGTGTTCACCTACCACTCGCCCCCATATTCCGACAAAGATCTCGGCAAGGATAAGATTCCTTGTTGATCGATACATAGTTAGCTTCCGCTAAGCATAATATTTTATCGTGCGCTAATACTTCGTGACAACAACCGTTGACTTACGTAACGTGCGCAAAGCAATGGGGTCCACACACAGATTCCTTCCGATCTGTCTGCACTAGCGTACGCTAACCTATAAACGTAGCGTGCGCTAATCCTGCACGATAGCGTGCATTATGCATGAATATCAGCGTGCGCTAATAATGCTATACTTAGCCATTTTCCGCAGTTCTTGTCCAACGTCTCGACATACCAAAAGCGAACATAAGACACACTGAACACAAACACTGAATCCAATAATATCATCATACGATATACCCAATATCAAAAGTACGACAACCTGATACACAATATCCTCAAATGTAATTGTCGACCAAATACGACAATTATACCGATACTGATATCTCAGCCCTTTATTTATTTTATCTCTACTGTACAGATTCCACGCTGTACAATATAACTCGGATAAAATAATATTAAACATCAGTAGTAGAAATTCCGGATATTACAATAATGATGTTATAATCCTTGTTCCAAGCTTTCCTAGATGTTATCACTTGATAAACCAACTCAAAAGTTGAGGTTTAGGGGTTAAAAACCGAGTTTGGGTGGTTTGGGACGAAAGGGGATCATGTAGGATGGGTTGGGAAATGAAATTCCCGACTGCTTTACGTTTTTATACGCCCAGGCATGTTAGCGTACGCTAACTTCATCAATAGCGTGCGCTACTGCTCCTGCACTGATAAGTATAGTTTTTGCCATTTTGAGCATAACTCTCATCCGGACTCCGATTAACTCACCGTTTGAACCATTAGAAAGCTAACTCGATGCTCTATTATACTTTTATGTTTCGGAATTTTTGGAGTTTTCAAGAATCAGTGGTGATTTTCCAAAGTCGAACCTTATACACATTACTTTCCAAACAAGTGTCCAAATCTTATTTCCACTAACATTTCAACATATAGTCTTCTTAATCATATCATATACACCAAGAATCATAATCACTTTCATGTTCATCATCATACGAAGTAAAAAATAACAACAACATTAAAAACCCGAAATGAAGGGAGATATTAACCAACATATCTCTTGAAGAAAAACAACACCGTTCAAAACCACACGAATCATATCAATATCCGCATATCAACCATATTATCAACATAACTCAGTAATCCATCTCATAACCATACTCATAAACTCATAAACATGACGATCATCCACTCAAGAACATCATATACAATCCAAAATAAAATCCCAAAGTGAAGAGTAATTACCTCTTTGAAGGAATGGATTGAATCCCAAGGTTGAATCCGTTTTCAATCACTTTCAAGCTTCAAATGTTGTTAGGAATGATCAACTCAAGTGTTTGGAACCTCAACTTCTCTCTAAGACCTCTCTCTATCGGTTCACATGAAGAAATGGACGAAAATGACGAATAATGGCCAACTGCACTTATATATATACTGTACATTATTAACGTACGCTAACATCTTCATTTAACGTATGTTAAAGCTCTAGCGTGCGCTAATTGTTTTTGTTAGTGTGCGCTATCGTAGTCCAGAGACTACTGACTTGTTTCGTATAGTGACTTGCGTACGTTATGCCTATGCAATAGCGTACGTAAGTGCTTCCATTTAGCATACGCAAGTGCTCGTCCATAGCGTGCGCTAATCATAGTTGAGTTGCTACAGTCTGCATCTACCCTGAAGATGCTCGTGCCCCCACATTCCGAAAGTAACCTACAAAGCCAAGATCCTTTGGACCGATCTGATTAGCGTGCGCTAACCATATACATTAGCTTGCGCTAATCCTTCACAACAAACATCCGTTGACCTTGTCGGCACATGCGCCGAAAGTAGCCGGGTCCACACGTAGATTCCTTCTGATCTGATTTACACTAGCGTGCGCTATCCTTTACCTATAGCGTGCGCTAAACCTGCACGATAGCGTGCGCTATACTTGATTATTAGCGTGCGCTAATATGGCTATACTTAGCCATTCTCAACTTATTCTTATCCAATGTATCAACATACAGAATACGAATATACGAAATACTGAATACATATACTCCTTCCAACAATATTCTCAAATACAATTGTCGACCAAATACGACAATTATACTAATACAGATGTCTCAGTCCTTCAATTATTTTATCCATACTGTACAGATTCCACGCTGTACAACATAACTCGGATAAAATAACATTAAACAATAGTAGTAGAAATTCCGGATATTACAAACAAGACAAAATGCCACTGCAGAAACTGTATAAATTTCTATAGGTTTTATGTGAGGTGTTACGTCTACTATAAATTTTGTTTGCAGAAGATAGAAAACGACATAAATTAATTATGTCTTAATTATGTTTATAAATGTTGGTGATTCCGGCCAGGATTTTATATTTCTGATTCCGGCAGCTGGAAGAATGGTTCTTGTCGTAAAAAGAAAATCGTAATGGTTGAAGAGCAGTAGTTGTTGTAGCTTAAGGTAAAAGACTGGAGATGATAATAGTTTCACGATATTGTGAAATCAAAACGAATTGTGCAGTGAGTTATATGTTGAGAATTAAGAAAACATCATGGTGTTGCTACAAAAATGTTTGAAATAAAAAGTAATGATCAATTGACAAATAGCAGATAAGAAAAAAAAATCATTAGACTTACCTTATTTTAGTTCTGATAATTTTTATCTCTCTCCCATTTCTTTTCTTTTGGTTATATAGTATGTAAAATTTTAACTGTTATAATATGATTAATCCCAAATAAATGCAATTTAATGTGTGAAACCTAAGTAATGAAGGTGTTTAATTCTTTTTGTTTTTGTTTTTATAACTCCATAATTAGTTATGAATTGTATGAACGTAAATGTTACAACTGAAAGGTCAATTTGGTTGATGATTTAATGCTACCAAAGTTAAAAAGTTGGGCTTGTATTTTAATAAATAACTATTATAATATTTGAATCTAGATACAAATAAAAATATGGTACATGGATGACCATAAATTTTAATAGATATATATTTAATAGTTAACTATTAGACCGGGTATTGCTTGAGGTTAAATAATTTTCTAGACCTAATATGAATTTGGGCTTGAAATATTAATTTGGTTAAAATAAAAGAATTTAATTTCGAAGTTACTAAAAAGAATAAAAATAATTAAACCTCAATATGGTTGGGCTAAATAATAAGGATTAATAAATTTTGAAGATTAAACTTGGGTCTAGAATTGATAAGTTACATAATGAGCTAAAATGACAAAAATTAATTTGACATGTTCATGAAAACAAATAAAACAAATTATGATATATAAAATATAATTCATAAATAGATTATTGGACATTTAAAAGTATGCATGTGCTTTCAATTTTTTTTAAATAAATATTAATACGTAAATAGCGCGTTACAGAGATGTTTGGTGATCAGAACCGGACGGCTAGATAAAATGCTATGAGGGTCTTGATAACGACCCAAATGCCTGAAGGAACCCCGGTAAGGGATCATGTTCTAAAGACGATTTATCATCTAAACGAATTTGATATCTTAGGGGCGAATATCGATGCGGAAACGCAGGTCGATATCATTTTAGGCAGCTTACCAAGGAGCTTTGAGCAGTTCTGCCTAAACTACAATATGAATCTTATGGAGTATAGCTTGGCGGAATTGCTGACAGAGCTTCAAGCTGCGGAAGATCTCTTTAAGCAAGGGTATCAAGTTCTTGCGACTATTGGTGTTTCAACTTCTAAACCCAAGTGGGGGAAGAAGAAGAAACAAGTGAGCCATAAGCAAGTGGCAACTCTCAAGGTAAAGAGCAAGACTCCTTAGCCTGAGGCAAACAAAAAGTAAAAGGAAAAGTGCTATAAATGCGTGCTATAAATGCAGTCAGAAAGGACATGTGATAGCGCCAAAATAGTTTGGGTTTAAACCAGTGACTGAGCCAGAAATAATAGCTAGGTCCCCGATAAATACTACATTATTAATAAATTGACTTTATATTAATTTGATCTCGTTTTGATTGAGAACCAAGTTAAGTACAATAAGTTTTTTTTGATCATTTTAACACATTACTTTCGAAATAACATAAGAATTATTACATAATAATATATTTTACTTTTCATGTAATTAATCTTCATATTTTGAATTATTGCAAAACAGCTTTAAAAGTCACTAAATAACTATTCTGTTAAAGGAATAATACTCATTGTGTGCCTAAGTCTGTTAGTTTACGGGCTTTTCTAGTTAGGGTTTGGCTAAGGCCTGTTTGTATGTATTTCTCCCTATTTAAATGGATCTCATTAATGGAATAATACACAACAATCTTTTGCCCTACTTTCTGTCTCGGTTATTTTCCCTTCAAAATGTTATCAGCACGTAGTTCCCAACTGAGCAAGAAGAAGAATCCTGTCCCATTTTTTTTCTGCAAAATCCCGAAAAAAAAATCGGAATTCATCTCCTTCCCCGATCGAACTACACTCGGCCAAAACCCTAGCCGCCGGCCTTCTTCCTCGCCTATTCAGGAACTGCGGCCAGCAACCTCCCGGGAGCGAAACCCTAACCTTCGGCCTAGATCGGCCGCCGCCAAATCGGTCACCTCCACTGTGAGATGCAACAACTCTAGCCCGTCTTCCCAGACCTAGATCCCGCAGGCCACCATTCCCGATCTATAAACACTTGCCGCCAGTCGTTTTGTTCACCCTTCCAAGCCACCACTCTGCACACGACGCAACAGCGCCGGCTTCCCCAATCCATCCCGGTCAGCTCGTCTCCCAGCATAGACAGCAGCCGGATCCCCAAGCTTGCACCCGCCCACCTCACATAACTAGAAGGCAAAGAAAAACGCAGACAGAATCCGAGCCACATTTTTGGAAGCAAGCAGCGGCGTGACGCTGGAAAAAATAAGGAAGGATGGAGGCGGAGCAAAAATTCGGCAACAAGTCAAAAAGAGGGCGGCAGCCGACAAGCATCAGTCTCTGCCGCACTTCGACTGTCCTATCTCCTTTTGTTTGATGTCCGATTCTGCGAGTGACTATAATTAATGGTCTTTTATGCCAAAAATTGTAAATAATTTACTACAAGCTGAGAATCCTCTCGATCTGGGTTACTTCGATTTGTCCTCCTTCCATAGGTCTGGAGGCTAAAAGGAATGTTTTTTTTATGTACTAGGAATTCTAAAGCTAACACGGCACCTCACGAGGGGAGAAGAAAGAGTAAAAAAAGGCATTCTTACCACCTACTCCTAAGGCTCTAAAACCTAAGGAGTCTCTGCTTCCCCATCTAAGGAATGTTGAAGAGAATCCGTTTACCTTCATTGGAGAGGAATCAAGACGATCCAAAATTCGATGGAATGGGGAACACGATTTCATCAAAGAAAAATTAATGGTATGCCTAGGAAAGAGTCGTGTCTTTCCTGTAAGGTATACAATCCTAATAACCCTACTATTTACAACGTGAAATTTTACATGCTTTAGTTACTTTAATTGCATATTTATATTTCATAATTTTGTTTATGTTTAATTAAACCAATTAAAGCATGATACATTAATAACTTTAATTAAATCAAAGCGAATTGCTTAAAGGAAGTTGAATTAAAATAAATTCACGTTGAATTAATAATTATTGCGGCATAAGACACCTCTTTGATTGCATAATATGTGTATAGATATATTCATAGGGCTATGTGATTATATATATAATTATATATATACTTGGCATACATCGTTAGTTATGGCATGTGTATTAGGTTCATCATTAGTAGAACCTAGAGGACATATTTCTACTGCCTATATCAACT
Organism: Orobanche coerulescens; assembly: GCA_033398695.1. Classification (NCBI taxonomy): domain Eukaryota; kingdom Viridiplantae; phylum Streptophyta; class Magnoliopsida; order Lamiales; family Orobanchaceae; genus Orobanche; species Orobanche coerulescens. The sequence goes on along the minus strand of CM065807.1, from coordinate 121,421,225 downwards.
CGAACTGTGATAAAGTAATTTCATTGGTAATCCTCAATAGCATCGAAAGTAATTTTGACCATATCTTGGTTCCGAAAAATAATAGTGCTACCATTATTGAAAATTTTATCATGGAAAGTACTCATGGTAAACTGTGAAAAATCATTTTCCTTTTTTCTTGTATTAAGATAGCTTATCCAACTCGCCTCAAATTTGATATCTTGGACTCAAAAGAGCTTGAGTACCATAGATGGGTCTCCTACGTCAAGACCACATTTATCACTAAAGAATATAGTGGTATGCTCCTTAACACCACAGACCAAGTACCGTCTAACAAGATCAAAGCGAGTGCACTTATATTCCTTAGGTGGCACATCGAACCCAGCCTGAGATAGGAATATCTACGGTTGAAATTCCCTAAAGAACTGTGGAATGCCCTTAAGGGCTAATTTGGGAACATTGACAAACTTTGCTCCCAGAGTTGACCGTGCAGTGGAATGAAATCCGCTTGCTTGAATATAAACGGATCAACGATTTCAACAAAGATATTCTCCGCCTCAAGGCACGCCTAAATTTCTGTGGGAAGGACATCACAGACGATGACATGATCCATAAAGCTTTTTCCACCTTCCTTACTTCCGCTCATATACTAACGAACCGGTATAAGCTGGAGTATGATAATAAACGCATCACTACCTTCAGTAAGCTAATCAACCTACTGCAAGTAGCTGAGAGGCATAGCGAAGTGTTAGTGAGCAGTAATGTCAGGCCGATTGGGACAAAGAAAATTCCCAAGGCTAATTATGGCAAAGTGAATGATGGAAACTACCTCAATGAATAGGGGACTGGACATGATAGGCTTCGTGGTCGAGGAGGGGGTTCTTCCAATGTAATGCGAAGACTTGGTGCTCCTGGCTCTACTAGCCAAGGGAACCAAAAAGCACCTACCCATCCTATCGCCTCTAAGGCTCGAGTTGGCAATGAACCGTGCTATCATTATAGAGATGCTGGACATGGTACAAGAACTGCCATGCAGGCAAGCAAGTCGCATCTCATTAAAAGAAATATAGAGAGTCCAAAGAAAGTAGAACTCACTATATGGAAGAATATGATCTAGACAAGTCCCTCTATGTCAATTTTCACAGTCACCAATCGTCGAATTGAGTCATACGAGCCACAGTCTATAGACTGAATCTTAGTATTATGTTTACTTTCTCGTTTACATTTGGTATAGTTACCTCAAGACGACTGTGTTGGTGTTTTATTTTCAATAATGGCGTGATGCAACGTTATTTCACGAACAAGATATTAATATTGCTTACGTTAGATTATTAGCTTTATTTCGAAATACTGAATAATGCTTGAATGCTTATGGTTCGAAATTTCACTCTTTTCTAAGAAATGAATCGAGGAGAGCTTGAATGTTCTTAGAATTAGGCTTCTATTCATCGAATAAGTTGCCTGACAAACCTCGGTAACTACAATGATTGGGTCCTCCCAACTCATCAAAGGGCGAGGTAATGCCCAATTCTTGATGCTTAAGCGGAAGTCTTCTAAGTTACCAATGCTCTATATGCATCTAGAGCCCTTCGAACCTTACTTAGCTTCAACAATATACGTAGCAATGGTTTCCAGATTGAAACCCACTGTGAGAATGGAATAGAGTTTCTTTTATTAATTCTAATGAATGTGGATGTAAACGCATTTTAGAATAACTAATGAGTCAACCTAGTGGACTATACCTCACTATTATTAGGTTTTTAAAATCCTATATTGTCACCAACAATGTACCTTGGGACATAAACTCATATAGGCTTTGGCACGATAGACTAGGTCATCCTGGTCGAAGTATGATGATATGTATACTAAAGAACCTGTACGAACATCATTACTTTTCGAGCGAAAATGTGGCATCAACTCGACATAAAGAACAATGTTGATGTTAATCGTGTTATATCATCCAAAGAACCAGATGCATATCAAATGCCCACCACTTAGTGTTGCAAAGCCTGCTCTTTAGCCAAAGTAGGAGCGAGACCTTCCTACGCTAAAGAAACAAAAGCAAACATTCCATTACGCTGAATATAAGGAGATATTTGTGGATCCATCCACCTAATATGCGGACCATTTATATATTTATGGTTTTGATGGATTCTCCGACATATTGGTCACATGTCGCTCTCCTGCCCACTCAAAATGCTGCAGAACTTCCAAGATAATTTATAAGGACTCACCTCCCTTATCACATCTAAAGGACTCGATGATGTTGGAGAGTTCACATCAAAAAGTACTTGATGTTTATTGCATGATAGAGATCAACGAATAATATCTCGTCCCATGTGCATATACAAACGGTCTCACATAAACCACCGTCGAAAGAATATGTATGGTGATTATGTAATTGGTTATGCGCACCAATATGCATATATTTGCTTGGGATTATGCAATATTGCACGCAACTTTACTTAAATCGTTCATTCTTAGACCCTCTGCTAACCAATTAGTTTATGCGTACCAGTTGGTAACTGGATAGCCTGATTTTTGTATCTTGGACCCAGACGGACTTGAGTGCTAATTGCGCATATTTGGTTACGCATTATATGTGCCTTCTGCACCCCACAGCGCATCGGTCTTTAGAAACGATTTAGTATTCACGTTGGATAAGAATCTCCAGACGTTTATCCGCTATTTAGAACCTTCACAGTTATCTCTTTACCGCACGATTTGTGGATTGTCACTTTAATGAGACTATCTTCCCGTCGTTAGGGGGAGGAGAGAAAAAGTAATTTCTCGGGGAACGACAGGAATTGTCATGATTTCTCCACTTTGTCTCATTATGATCCCCGAACTTCACAATGTTACCGTGAAGCATAAAGAACACTCGATCTTTAGGATGTAGCAGATTCGATGCCTGATGCATTTACTGATATCGTTCAAGTGACAAGATCTCACATTACAGCTGCAAATGTGCCTGTAAGGTTAGAAGTCCCCTCCAAGGGGCACATCACCAATGAACCGGGTGATGCAACCGCACTTGGTGGAGGTGTGGTTGAGGCTGTGGCTCCCTGCGAAGGAATGGATGGAAGCCACATGGTTCGACTAAATACTCACCCAAGTAAGAGGTAGAGTATGGCACAAAATTACATGTTAACCATCAATGAACTCGTTTCATGAGATCATGCTTGATTTTATTATGTCTATGAATCATGACGAGCGGGACGCCCCGAAGATATGATTCAGAAAATCAAGAATCTCGATGAAATTATGAGGGTGTGGCCTGATCAACCACCCACTTTGATGACATGTCATGAATCATAAAGTACGGTGATGTCGAACCTCGCTCAGTTGGATGAAATCAACATAGAGCTGATTGGCCTATAAGAAAAATATTCCAGGTAGAACTAACCAAGTGTAAAGCCTGAAGGACATAATCGAACCTTTGTCGTAAATCATAGTGAGAATAGTAGAGTCCTAATGTACAAGGTTCACGAAGTAATGCTTCTCACAATGCCTTGGAATTGATTACGAGGAAATGTACTCCCACGTATACGTTCCGCTATTTGATTAGCATAGTAATTTCCGAGGGACTGGAAATGCAGCCAATAGATGTGGTTACTACGTATATCTATGGGGATCTAGATACACAGATATATACGGAAGTGCCCTATGGCATTTCACTACCCAAATCAAGTAACTCCAGACCACGGAGTGCGTATTCAGTTCGTTTGAAACGCTCACTTTACGGTTTGAAACAGTCCGAAAGGATGTGGTATAACCGTCTCTAAGTGAATACTTGATTAGGAAGGGATATAAGAACAATAAACTGTGTCCCTGCGTCTTCACAACAAAAACAAGTTCCGGATTTGCGATTATCGCAATGTATGTCGATGACATAAACATAATCGGTCTTGATGAAATAAGAGAAACCACCGGATACTGAAAATCTGAGTTTGAGATGAAAGATCTTGGGAAAACTCGGTTCTGTCGAGGCATTGACATAGACATCGAGTTTGTGGAATTCATTCCACCGGTCTTCCTATGTCCAGAAGTTTCTTAGGCACTTTAACATGGACAAGGTAAACCTGACTAGCACCCCATGATAGGTCGAACATTTGGATGCAAAGGAAAGATCCATTTCGTCTAAAGGAAAGTGACGAAGAGCTTTGGGAGCTGAAATTCCCTACATGAGTGCAATAGCGCATTATTGTACTTAGCTCAATGTACACGACCTGCTATCACTCCTCAGTTAATCCGCTGACTAGATATAGTTCAGCATCGACGCAACATCAATGGAATGATATCAAGAATATATTTTGATACTTAAAAAAAACCATTGATTTGGGACTATTCTTTCCCTACAAGCAGGCAAAGGAAGCTGCTTACGAAAAGGCAAATGCTAAAGTAAATGCTGGTGCCGAAGCAACTACCATAAAGTATGTGTTGGTATGAATTGCTTATGTTTTGGAAATCGACTATGCAAACCCCTTTTGGCTACCTCCTCGAATCACGACAAGATTATTGCTTTGCATGAATCAATCCGTGAGTGTACATGATTAAGAACTATCATTCTACATGTGTGAGGAACTAGTGGTTAAGTACTACCACTGATGAGCATACTTACATTTATGAACATGACCTAACTTGTAAATCCCCTTGATTGATAGAATGATCATAACGGGAAATATGTGAGATATAATGGAATATACTTACATATGTTGCACTCTTTTCCTTAGACCAAGGTTTATTTTTCCCACTGGGTTTTGTTACTTGGCAAGGTTCTTAACGAGGCAACGATATATGAATGTAAGCATTAGGGGGAGCTGTAGAGTTTTCCAACTTCCGAGATTGATGTAAAGATCACAAGGAAATGGTGATTTATAAAGAAACTTAATCACATGTGTTGTACTCTTTTCTTTGACAAGGTTCATTTTCTCCCATTGGGTTTTGTTACTTGGCGAAGTTTTTAATGAAGCAACAACTACTTGATTGATGTACAAATCAGGGGGAGATGTAGACTTGAGGGGGAGTTTTACATCCACAACGTGCGTTATACTCTTTTCCTTCCAAGGATCATTTTTCCCACAGGGTTTTTATCACTTGGAAAGGTTTTTAACGAGGTAACAAGATGTACGATTTTAGGGATCGATGGAATGGTCATCTTAGTAGCGCTATGATCAAATGTAACGATCATATGAGAGGATAGGTTCAAAGGACAAAGTCTAAACTTGATGTGTCTAGATGTTGTACTCTTTTCCCTACGATCAAGATATTTTTCCCATTGGGTTTTTGCTTGACGAGGTTTTAACGAGGCAACATGACATGCGTTTGTAGACTAGGCACAAAGGGGAGTGTTAAAGGAATAATACCCATTGTGTGCCTAAGTTTGTTAGTTTACGGGCTTTCCTAGTTAGGGTTTGGCTGAGGCCTGTTTGTATGTATTTCTCCCTATTTAAAGGGATCTCATCAATGGAATAATACACAACAATCTTTTGCCCTACTTTCCGTCTCAGTTATTTTCCCTTCAACATATTCATGATTTTAAAAAAATGTAACGAGAAATTAATTCTTAAACCATATATTTGATGTCTCACTATAATATATATAAATAAATATATATAAAGAAATAAATATATATAAAATGGCAAAGGGTTGTACTTTTATTTACACACACACATGTGTGTATATATATATATATGTGTGTGTGTGTGTGTATTATTAATTTTTAGTTATCAGATAATTATTTAGATATAAGTAATAAAAAATAAAAAATAATATTCCGTCTATCCCAACGAACTTAGGCGTTTGATTTTTTTAGTCAAACTAACAACACTTTGACCATGATTATTTATAATTTTATAACAATAAAAAATATTAAATTATAATATTTTAAAAATATGTTTCATGATAAATATATTTATGTTAATATGACATCATAGTTAAATATATATTTTCATATATTTAAGGTCAAAATAAAAAATAAAAAAAATCAAACGCCTCAAATTCATAGGAACAGATGGAATAATATTAATGAGCTATCCCGCTGGCCCGTTTAGCCGGCGATCTAATCAGTTCGGGCCACAATGGCTTTGGGTTAAACGAGCCTTCATTGCTTTGCCCAAACAATGCATTTTCAGGGCTAAATAGACTAGGGATCAGGGTCGGTCCTGTGCCTGACGGTGCCCTAGTCAGGAATTTAAAAATAGGCCCTCGAAATTGAGAAAAAATGCAAAAACAACGCAAAAATTACAGACTATAAAAATCAAAACTAAGTTAACACTTGAAAAAATAATTTCTTCTAGCTCTTTGAGTTTCATTAATTGTAATTTATACTATTTGCTTTGTAAATATTATTTCTGAATTTTTTTATTAGAAGTCTCTAATTTAATAACAAATATATTTAACTCATTATAACTAACCCAAAAAGAAACGATTCCAACATTGTTTCTGTATTTAATTTTAAAATAAATAAAAAGAATTGTATGATTTCCCTTGTTCAATTATTTTAAAGTACAACAAAAATAATATTTTTTTTACTATTGAATGAATAACAACTAGAAAAAATATATATTTTTATAAACAATGTATATTACAAAACAAATAAAGCAGATAACAAAATAGCAAGAAAATTAAAATAAAAAGTAAAAAAGTTGTAGTGCCCATTATAAATATATATATTAGAAAAGAATATATATATGGTGTTTGTATATTATAAATAAATAAAAGTAGATAACAAAATGTAAGGAAAATAAAAACTAAAAGAGGGTCTATTGTAAAAATATATATCGGAGCATGGTATGCGTCGATCTCAGGATTGACGACTTTTCAAACATCTAATTTACCATTATTCTAAAATTAGTATTATCTCTACTAACAATTATACTCCCTCCGTCCACGATCTTCCTTTACAGTTGACCCGGCACGGGTTTTAATAATGCTTATTGACTTTGAGTAGATATATGTAGTGAGTGTAATTTGGGTCCTGCTTGGGTGTATGTTTATTGATTTAAGATTATTTGATGACCAAACTTTTTTTACATACCAAGGGACTAATCTCCACCCTCAATCTTCCCTCCATATTTATTTGATCTAATGGATGAGATTAATTCCAACAATTTAAAAAACCCACTTTCATCATTTTTTTTCAAATATCAATATCTTTCAAACCGTTAATCGTTAAGTCAAAAAAAATATACCGTTACGACGAGCATTTAATTATCTTTCTATAGATAGGCACTTTGATATAGTTTCGACAAATTTTTTTTCGCTTTTTTCACGTTTTTTTTCGTGGCCGAAAAAATCACATATGATATATCATATGTGATATGTAATATCATATATGATATATCACATATGATTTTTTCGGCCACGAAAAAAACCTGAAAAAAACGAAAAAAAATTGTCGAAAGTATATCAAAGTGCCCGTCTATAGAAAGATAATTAAATGCTCGTCGCGATGGTGTAATTATTTTCGCTTAACGATTAACGGTTTAAGAGATATTTAAATTATAAAAAATATGTGAAATATTAAATGCTTTTAATCTCAACCATTGATTTCTTTTTGGATGGATGATGGGGATGAGTCCCTTGGTATGTAACAAAAGTTTGGTATTTAATATAATTGTACTCATGTTTATTAGTAATTTAGTGTAGAGAAAATAATGATGTTGATGTATGAAGATAAAGGTGAAACTAAAAAAGTAATGATGTTGATGTGTAAGGATAAAAGTGGAATTAAAAAGTTTCCTTATTTAAAAAAGGTGAAGTGTAAAGAAAGGTTGTGGACGGACGAAAATGATAAATGTAAAGAAAGATCGTGGACGGAGAGAGTATATACTAAGAACTTATAAAAAATGGGCTCCTTAAAATTGGGTCATAGGCAGAGGCCTCTTGGACCTATGCCTAGATCCGCCGGGAAGTTCATCTCTACCTCTTATATTGTTATTAAATATGAAATTTATAAATAAATAAATTATTAATTTATCAATGAAGAAAAACAGTATACGCAGTAAGAGTTCATTGCACAACCTTTATTATTCAACTATAGTACACAATAGAAACAAAGAAAGTAAGAATCAAAGAGCTTCAGGGGGAGGGAGTGGTACCCTAGTACCCGAATTGCCACGCCACCTCTATCCAATAAAACCCTTCAACTCAAAACTACCCAATTCTACCCTAACACTACCCTAAGTGGAGGGAGTGGTACCCTAATACCCGATATATATATATATAATACATAAAATCACATACAATATTAAAATAAAAACATACCATTTCATTTAAAATAAAAACATTACATAATACTTTAAAAAGAAATGTTTTTTTTAAGGCTAAAATGCTCCTGGGGTCCTTTAACTTAATTTCAGATAACGATTCAGTCCTTTATCTTTTTTTTGTCCCAACTAAGTCCTTTATCTTTCTAATTTTAAGCAAAGTTATCCTTTTCCGTTGATCTCCGTTAACTGTTGCCCAGGTGGCTGTTAAGTTGCCTACGTGGCTCCAAAAACACTGTTTGAAACTGAAATTAGGGTTTAGGAAGATCAAACTGAAATTTATCAAGAACAGCTGCCAGAATTATATATATATATATGTATATATATATATATCAAGAACAGCATTCACAAAAACCGATCTACTAATTTATTGAACCAAAATTAACAAACTAATATGCAAAATGGCCGTGAGGACACGATCTACAACATGGTATAAACAAGATTCATGAAACAAACCAAACCCAAGCCGGCCGCCATGGCCTTTACCCATATCCACAGATTTCCATCCACCACCAAACCCGAGCTGTGTTTCCCAATTCATCCTATGCACGTCGTCGATGCTGTGTTTTTCAAACCCGAGCTTGTGCAGGCTCTCCTCCAACGCGTTTCGCCTGGTGACGAAATACACGTGGCAGCACTCAACTTCATAGCCTCCGGCGATCATCGCCTTCGACAACCGAATCAAATCTGATAAAACACATTACGAGTATCGGGAAATGTTATTGGTTTCCTCTTTCGGATCTGAATCCGGGTTTGGATCCTGATCCGATTCCTGATTAGAGCTTGACGGCGTGGATTGCTTCGTCTTCGCATCCTGGATCTTGTAATCCTCAAGGATTCACGGTATCTATAATTTCGAAAGCGCACTGGACAGGGAAGAAACGCGATTCACGGCTTGAAGGAACGAAGCCGAGTCTTCCTCCGTGCCTGTTCTTGATATATATATATAAAATTCTGGCAGCTGTTCTTGATAAATTTCAGTTTGATCTTCCTAAACCCTAATTTCAGTTTCAAACAGTGTTTTTGGAGCCACGTAGGCAACTTAACAGCAACCTGGGCAACAGTTAACGGAGACCAATGGAAAAGGATAAATTTGCTTAAAATTAGAAAGATAAAGGACTTAGTTGGGACAAAAAAAAGATAAAGGACTGAATCGTTATCTGAAATTAAGTTAAGGGACCCCAGGAGCATTTTAGCCTTTTTTTAATGGGCTGTTTTTTCAACCCCAGGTAACTGTTTTTTCATTATTTTGTGAAAATAATTTATGGGTTTTAATGGGTTTTTGAGAAAATATTCTACCTTCACCGATCGGGCTTGGAAGCCGAAATCATACCCGATTTTCACTACCCGAGCCCCACGGGGAGGTGTTGCCGATCGGGTACCTCAACCCGATTCACTACCCGAGCCCCACTCCCTCCCCCATGTATTTAACTAACCCAAAAAGAAATGATGCCAACATTGTTTCTGTATTTAATGTTAAAATAAATAAAAAGAATTGTATGATTTCCCTTGTTCAATTATTTTAAAGTACAACAAAAATAATATTTCTTTTACTATTGAATGAATAACAACTAGAAAAAATATATATTTTTATAAACAATGTATATTACAAAACAAATAAAGCAGATAACAAAATAGAAGGAAAATTAAAATAAAAGGTAAAAAAGTTGTAGTGCCCATTATAAATATATATTAGAAAAGAATATATATATCGTGTTTGTATATTATAAATAAATAAAAGTAGATAGCAAAATGTAAGGAAAATAAAAACTAAAAGAGGGTCTATTGTAAAAATATATATCGGAGCATGGTATGCGTCGATCTCAGGATTGACGACTTTTAAAACATCTAATTTACCATTATACCAAAATTAGTATTATCTCTACTAACAATTATACTCCCTCCGTCCACGATCTTCCTTTACAGTTGACCGACACGGGTTTTAATAATGCTTATTGACTTTGAGTAGATATATGTAGTGAGTGTAATTTGGATCCTGTTTGGGTGTATGTTTATTGATTTAAGATTATTTAGAGCATGGGGTACGGGCACGCCAAACCCTCGTGCCAAAGAAAAACGCCACATTTCTCGTTGGCGCACCACACCGTGGCTCGCGCCATTGGGTGCTGCGCCGTCCTCACCCGGCCAGAAGGTTTTTTTTTTTTTTTGTACGTGTTCGTGAATGTTGTGTTCGTGAATATTGTGTTTCTTGTGTTGTGTTTGTGTTTGTGTTTTTTTTTTTTTCTTTCTTTTTGTACATTTTGCAGTGCAGCGGAAAGAAGAGGCTAGAGGAAGAAGATGAAGTCCTTTTGGGTTTTTTTCTTTTGTGTATGTGTTTTAGGCTTAAAATTTTGGGCTTAAAATTTGGTATGTGTTTTGGGCTTAAAATTTTTGTTGTTTGTGAAAAAAATATAAAGATGTGTTTAAGATTGGTTAATTAATTTTTTTTAATTTTAGGTAAAAGATAAAAAAAAAAAAAAAAAAAAAATGCCAACGGCACCAGAATTTCTGGTGCCAACGGATACCCCTGAAATGTGGTGCCATAGCATTTCTGGTGCCATAGAGCTTTTTGCTGACGTGGCACCACATTTTGCCAACGGCACGAGCCCAACGGCACCACGGTACCCAGTGCTCTTAAGGACCAAACTTTTTTTACATACCAAGGGACTAATCTCCACCCTCCATCTTCCCTCCATCTTTATTTGATCTAATGGATGAGATTAATTCCAACAATTTAAAAAACCCACTTTCATCATTTTTTTTCAAATATCAATATCTTTCAAACCGTTAATCGTTAAGTAAAAAAAAATATACCGTTACGACGAGCATTTAATTATCTTTCTATAGATAAGCACTTTGATATATTTTCGACAAATTTTTTTTTTCGCTTTTTTCACGTTTTTTTTCGTGGCCGAAAAAATCATATGTGATCTATCATATATGATATATCATATGTGATATGTAATATCATATATGATATATCACATATGATTTTTTTCGGCCACGAAAAAAACGTGAAAAAAACGAAAAAAAAAATTTTGTCGAAAGTATATCAAAGTGACCGTCTATAGAAAGATAATTAAATGCTCGTCGCGATGGTGTAATTATTTTCCCTTAATGATTAACGGTTTAAGAGATATTTAAATTATAAAAAAATATGTGAAATATTAAATGCGTTTAATCTCAACCATTGATTTCTTTTTGGATGGATGATGGGGATGAGTCCCTTCGTATGTAAGAAAAGTTTGGTATTTAATATAACTGTACTCATGTTTATTAGTAATTTAGTGTAGATAAAGTAATGATGTTTGATAGGACGCCGAATGCACGCTCCCTGAAAACCCAGTCTAAAACATGGACCAATATAAGCCGGAGTACCGACCTCTTAGTAATGAAAGATTTTCTTAGACAAGTGGATGCCGACCTCAAGATCCTTTAGAAGGTTGCCGACCTCAAAGGTCCACCGACCTCGGAGGCCCCACTGACCTGAGACATCCTTTAGAAGGTTGCCGACCTCAAAGGTCCGCCGACCTCGGAGGCCCCGCTGACCTGAGACATCTGTTAGAAGGGCGCCGACCTCAAAGGTCTCCCGAAGTACGGATTTGAATAAGAACGACCCGACCTAAGTGATCTTTCATAATAGGAGCCGATCTAAGGCCTCCGAGCTCATGAAGGTCGAAGTCTCGGGAAAGAACATCCCGACTCATCTGACAGAATCCCTGAGATCCAGGGATTGAGAGCCCATACCTTGCAATCCCTGAAATCCAGGGATGGGAAATCGCAGCCCGAATCCCTGGATATCCGGGATCTTCTCTAAAAATCAGGGAAGATCTTAGAGAACAAGGTATCTCCCTGCTATAAAAGGAAGGGGGGGTTTCAAGGGGATCCACATTCTGAGATTATAGCATACTTTAGAGAGAGAACGAGAGACAATACTTCATACATTTTGGGTTTTCTTAGCTAAACTCCTGAGATTAACCCGATTCTTGGTGACCGATCAGCTCGGTTACATCAAGTGGCGCCGTCTGTGGGAACGAGTGATATCGAGTCATTCATTGAGTTGAGATGTGAGACTTATTATTCATACCTGGATTCAACCTAACACGGATTCTTTCATTAGCTGCAAAGATAAGTTTTTATCAGCTATGAATTTTCCTTGAAGATAAGTTTTAATTATTATCCATTGCTGCAAGGTGAAATTCTTCAAGAAAATTTCATATCTTCTTATAGTTATGGGGTAAGAAGAACAAATGTGTTGATTTGGATAGGAATCGGGACAAAGCTTTTTATTTCTAGGTCTAAATTAAAAGATCTAAAATCGCAGCTATACGTCAGCTTTATTTCAGGTGAAGTGCCCTCAAATTTGAAGACTGGGTGACCTGCCCATAAATTTGATCGGGTGAACTGCCCTCAAATTTGAAGACTGGGTGACCTGCCCAAAAATTTGATCGGGTGAACTGCCCACAAATTTGAAGACTGGGTGACCTGTCCAAAAATTTGATCGGGTGAACTGCCCACAAATTTGAAGACTGGGTGACCTGCCCATATATTTGATCGGGTGAACTGCCCTCAAATTTGAAGACTGTGTGACCTGCCCATAAATTTGATCGGGTGAGCTGCCCTCAAATTTGAAGACTGGGTGACCTGCCCATAAATTTGATCGGGTGAGCTGCCCTCAAATTTGAAGACTGGGTGACCTGCCCATAAATTTGATCGGGTGAGCTGCCCTCAAATTTGAAGACTGGGTGACCTGCCCATAGTCTTGCCCATAAATTTGATCGGGTGAGCTGCCCTCAAATTTGAAGACTGGGTGACCTGCCCATAAATTTGATCGGGTCAACTGCCCTCAAATTTGAAGACTGGGTGACCTGCCCATAAATTTGATCGGGTGAGCTGCCCTCAAATTTGAAGACTGGGTGACCTGCCCATAAATTTGATCGGGTGAGCTGCCCTCAAATTTGAAGACTGGGTGACCTGCCCATAAATTTGATCGGGTGAGATGCCCTCAAATGTGAAGACTGGGTGACCTGCCCATAAATTTGATCGGGTGAGCTGCCCTCAAATTTGAAGATCAGGTGACTGCCCATAAATTTGATCGGGTGAGTGCCCTCAAATTTGAAGACTGGGTGACTCGCCCATAAATTTGATCGGGTGAGCCCTCAAATTTGAAGATGGTGACTCGCCCATAAATTTGATCGGGTGAGCCCTCAAATTTGAAGATCGGGTGACACTGCTCATAAATTTGATCGGGTGAGCCCTCAAATTTGAAGATGGGTGACTCGCCCATAAATTTGATCGGGTGAGCGCCCTCAAATTTGAAGACTGGGTGACCTGCCCAAAAATTTGATCGGGTGAGCTGCCCTCAAATTTGAAGACTGGGTGACCTGCCCATAAATTTGATCGGTGAGCTGCCCTCAAATTTGAAGACTGGGTGACCTGCCCATAAATTTGATCGGTGAGCTGCCCTCGAATTTGAATACTGGGTGACCTGCCCAAAAATTTGATCGGGTGAACTGCCCTCAATATACAGCTTGCTCAGCTCGGCCTCTTATTATTTTGGCATCTGCCAGGTCTCTCGGTATAGAAGGCTTCAGCTCGAAATCCTTTCCTCTTGGTCTTAGCTTAGCCTATCAGCACCTCGATCTTAAGATCCCCCCATCTATATCACGAATCCAAGATAGTGTGTCTATGAGGCCCATTATTGTACTCTTAGCTTTGCTCATCAGCTACAAAATGAACAACTACATTGGGTCTTGTCATGTTTTAGAGCTTAACTTTTGCACTTATGGATAAAAAATTAAAAAAATAATAATAATAATAACAATAATAATAATAATAATAAATATTTAGTATACTCTACTCGATCTCATTCTTCGCTCGACTATAGTATGGGAGACTAGATGATATGATCCAAAATATACCTGCCCGGTTTATTGCGGTTCATCCCGAAATAGCGGAACAAAGTCTGATTACTAAAGACCCAGTCTATTGTGTGAAGTTCCAATAGGTCCCACCGACCTAGTATACAACTTGGAGAGTAGAGCTCAGAGCCTAGCTCTACTAGGTGCAGCTCGGTCCCTACAAGTCTACCCCCACAGGTGTAGACCTGCCAAGTGTAGACCAGCAAACTTGGAGAGTGGAGCTCAGAGCCTAGCTCTACTAGGTGCAGCTCGGTCCCTACAAGTCTACCCCCACAGGTGTAGACCTGCCAAGTGTAGACCAGCAAACTTGGAGAGTGGAGCTCAGAGCCTGCTCTACTAGGTGCAGCTCGGTCCCTACAAGTCTACCCCCACAGGTGTAGACCTGCCAAGTGTAGACCAACAAACTTGGAGAGTGGAGCTCAGAGCCTAGCTCTACTAGGTGCAACTCGGTCCCCACAAGTCTACCCCCAACAGGTGTAGACCTACCAGGTCTAGACCAGCAGGTCATCCCACATGTCAGCTCTCCTAGATGACATCATATTCAGGTTTGTTAAAGAACTTGGTCCACTAAACCCAGCTCTTAAGCAAACTCAACTGAACTACTGACCTGGAGTAGGTCGGAGGGAGGATGAGCTCGGCATTCCCAGAGAAGAACTTTCCCGAAAAGGAGATCCGACCGCCAAGTCTATTTTCTGAGCTCATAACTAGATAGACCTCGGCATCGTCAATTAGGCAAACTAGAAAGAGTCCAGCTCAAATAGGACAAGTTCCCTGGAAAGCTGGGATTTCATCACAAAAGTAGAATCCCTGATTTTCAGGGACATACCCCTGAAAATCAGGGATCTCCCCCAATTAAAGGCAGGATTTCAGGGACAAGTTTCCCTCTCTGCTATAAATATCAGAAGGCCTGTCCTCCTTCGAGTCCAAGAGAGAAGAAACACATACATACATTACATTTGGATTTCTCCAGAAATCTGTTCCAGCTTAAGCATTGGAGAGTTTGTGCCGGGACCATTCCGTCGTCTTCTGCAGGAACTCCGGTGGTTTTCTAGCTCGGAACAGAGGGAGCAATCTGATTCTTGGTGGCCGATCAGCTCGGATACATCACAGTGCATTACGTACGTAACAGGCAACAACATGGGATAGCAAACGCTAAGCAAGAAGGCTAGCGCATGCTAATAAAAGCTGGCAGTAACGGCTAGTTTGATGGAGATGGCTATAAATACCAAACCACTTGGTATCAAACGAAACAACATTGAGCAAAGCATATAAACTTGAGATATCATTGTAAACAATATAGTTGTTGTTCTTGAGCTTAAATTGAGAGTGATTGAGTGTTATACACTAAATCATACAAGAGAGAAGAAAACACATACATACATTACATTTGGATTTCTCCAGAAACCTGTTCCAGCTTAAGCATCGGAGAGTTTGTGCCGGGACAATTCCGTCGTCTTCTGCAGGAACTCCGCTGGTTTTCTAGCTCGGAACAGAGGGAACAATCTGATTCTTGGTGGCCGATCAGTTCGGATACATCAATGTTGATGTGTGAAGATAAATGTGGAATTAAAAAAGTAATGATGTTGATGTGTAAGGATAAATGTGGAATTAAAAAGTTTTCTTATTTAGAATAGGTGAAGTGTAAAGAAAGGTTGTGGACGGACGAAAATAATAAATGTAAAGAAAGATCGTGGACGGAGAAAGTATATACCAAGAACTTATAAAAAATGGGCTCCTTAAAATTGGGTCATAGGCAGAGGCCTCTTGGACCTATGCCTAGATCCGCCCTGCTCGGGATGTTCATTTCTACCTCTTATATTGTTATTAAATATGAAATTTATAAATAAATAAATTATTAATTTATCAATGAAGAAAAACAGTATACGCAGTAAGAGTTCATTGCACAACCTTTATTATTCAACTATAGTACACAATATAAACAGAGAAAGTAAGAATCAAAGAGCTTCAGTGATCGATAAATGAACGACTCTCTCTCATCTCTCCGCTTAATTAATTATAGACGCAGATGCTTCTTAGAACTTTCGTTGGTAATAGTATAAATGTAGTATTCAAGAACACCGTTGTTGTCGGCGCCCGTAGAGTGAGTGCTAACAATAGCGTACCCACGAGCCAATCGGAATCGCCGATTCGCCGGCACGACCGGCAATTCCCGCGTCGCGTTGAGGATCTGGTTCCTTCCGACGACGGAGATGGTGCTACCGTTGTGCTTTCCCACCGTGAAGTAGAAGTTGAGATCCATTGTCATGGCGAAGGTATTGAAGTCGGAGGCGGTGGCGAGTCCCTGAACTCGTCCGAGTAGTGTCGAGTTGCTAGCGGGCTCGGCCGTGATGTTGCAATCGGCAGCGTTGATTTGGCCGAACAACATGTTCTCCATGGTTGTGATGTTGGCACGGCGGCGTCCCGCATGGCCGATTCGGACCGAATCTTGTATCTTGGACGTAGAAATGAAGCTTCGTTAGTTTCTCCCTTCCACCGCGAAGTTTCGAACTCTTCATTTCCGACTGCAGTGCATGATTGCCACCAATTTGCATGGCTATGGACAAACACGAAATCATCATCAAAATGAAACTAAGATTTGCCATTGTTGAGTAATTAATTCGGAATTCACCAAGTGTGTTGGTGTGATGAGGTTGGTGACCAATTAGGGTGGGACTAAACACTTTATATAGAGCAAGGATCAAATCATCAAAGACCCTAGTACTATTTTTATGCTAATATCTATACTTTTACTAAAAGAGAGTCCCGACACATGTCGCTATATAAGTTTTTTTATTTTATATTTTAAATATAGCTTATACATAGAGATATATTCTTAAATTTCCAAAAAAAATTCTAAATATATGTTGTGGGAGTTTTATTCCACAACTTACACTCATCTACCAATAAAAAAAGTCTTCCTTTATTTTTTTAGCTTAAAATTTTAAATAGTTATAATTTTTTATATCAAATTTATTTTTAATGAAAAATATATCAAATTAATTTTTATTTCACAATTTTCAACTAGACATCCATATGAATATAATAAATTTGATGGATATACAATAATGACCGATTTCACAAAACAATTATATTAGAAAAATTTGAATATTAGTTTTCAGTAAAATTAATTGATGCAAAATAAAAATATATTGACTCATTTTTATAAATTAGATTTCAGACTCATATTGCTTACACAAAAAATAAATTATGACATTTATTTAATTATAATAATTAAAAATAATAAAAACATTCACAAGCAGAATTTGTTTGAATATTCCACCACATGTGAATGTGGAGAAAAAGAAGCCACGTGAAATTGAGCTCCCTTTGCAGAAGAGAATACACCAACAATAACTAGTGTGTGCAAAACAGTGCGTGTAATGAGAGAGAACTGGGAGAGAAAACTGAGAGTATTGTATTGAGACAAAAAAGGAGAGAAAAAATAGTGTATTTCCTATCTCCTCTTTAGAGGCGTTTTTTTATTTTTTTTTTCCATTTCAGGTTAATTACTTGAGATATTTATATTTCGAGAGATATTTTTCCGAGAGTTTCTGATAGCCTAATTATTTAGGACTATATCTTTCTTAACGTCAAACCATAAAAAATAACAAGTTATATATCCTTATTGATAAGTGTATAAGGGGGTGTATTCAATATACAAAAAGTCTTTAAAAATCTTGAGATATTCAATAATGATTTTATAATATCTTTTAAATTCTTGATATATACAAAAGTCCACGGATTTTAAAAGATTCTACAAGTTCATGGAGTTTGATGGATTTATACCAATTTTTTAAATCTGAAAATTATTCTCAAATAATATATATGACGCAAAAACTCATTAAAATTTATGCAATGAATAAAAAAATTGAGAAATAAATCTAAAATGATGAAAAATAAACATTACGAAAATAAGTTTATTTTAAAATTATAATTTCAAAGTAAGAAACAATAAAATCTGAATAAATTAAAGTGAGAAAAGTAAGTTCTATGAAAAATAAGTTTTGATTTTTTTGTGTTATTTAATTAATTTTTGTATTTTATTTTCACAATTATTATTTTTATTTTTTAGACTTCTAGATTTATTAGATTGACATTATTGATAAAAATGAATAAGAGTTTAAACATATATTTGTGAATTTTAGAGTCCATCAATTTTTAAAATTCATACAAATTCATAAAAGTTTATCTCTTAAAATTCAATAGACTCTATGAAGTTTGACACTCCATATAAATTCATAGATTTTAAAAAATTTGTACAAATCAATGAACATACAAATTGGATACACTCCCCTAAGTTTTTGATACCAAATTTTTTAAAAGACATTATTACCCTTAAGTCTACCACTAAAAGATAAAAAAAGATAAAAAGTTCGTATGAAATGGACATTGGAAGGGGAAAGAAATACTAAATTCTTTCATGATCTCGTCAAGAAGAATAGGAGTAAGATTCATAATATTCATGACAACGGTAACATCCTGGATAATCCCAATGATATTAATGACTCTGTTGTTAGATTTTTTAACAACGGTTTTCAAAATATGGACACGGATCTCTCTCAAGCAAGATGACCTCATTCCTTCTCTTATTACTGAGAATGACAATGATGAGCTTTGCAAAAACCTCTCTTTAGAAGAGGTGCGTGAGGTTGTCTTTGATATGGAGGGTGATAGTGTTGCGGGGCCTGATGGTTTTAATGCTAAATTTTTTCAAGAGTGTTGGGATATTATTGCGCCTGATGTTCTTGAAGCGACGTGTGATTTTTTTGGAGGAACGGCTCTTTCACAAGCTTATTCCTCCACCACTTTATCTTTGATTCCTAAAATCTTGGAAAAATTTTAGACCTATTAGCCTTTGCAATACGTCTTACAAAATTATTTCTAAAATCCTTAGTAAGAGACTGAGTCGCATTATTCCTCGCATTATTATCCCTTCTCAGTCGGGTTTCATCAAAGATCGGCTCATCACGGATAACATCCTCACGGCTTTGGATGTTGTTCATGACATTTCTAGATCTAAGATGAACACCATTATTAATCGTTGGATCAGTTTGATTAAACAATGTGTTAATTCGGCTTGGTTCTCCATTGTAATTAATGGTTGCTCGGCCGGCTATTTTAAATCCGGGAGAGGCCTCGAGAGATTTTGTTACTCCTGTCCGTACTTCATCCAACTGGTCCTATTAGGCTTCTGAAGCCAGAGGTAAGTACAGTCGATGAGGAGCAGCGAGTTCAGATTTGGGTCTTCCTCGAGTCGATGAGATCGAGGAGATAGATGATTTGGAGGATAGCGATGTTGGGTACACTTAAGATGTAGCCTTTATTTATGTATTCCTTTCTTTGATTTTCGGATTAATGTTTAACTTAATTTGTATTATGGTATTGTGGTTGTGAACCATTTATTGTTGATCTATCTTGTAACGATATTATTTGATAATCTTGAGATTTGGGGTTGTTTGGTCCATTTTTCTTTCCTTTTGGTATTGTACCCGAGATTTCGTGATAATTTAGGCAATTTTTCATTGTGATTCGAGACGTCAAGTCGTGAGGACTTGGGCGTGCGATTGATATGGTCCCGAGGACTATGACTGTGTTGTTATTATCTTTGCATGGTGGGTCAGTGTTTGCATGGACATCCGATGCAGATGAGAACGGGAGAGTGTACACCGATGAGTGTAGACATGTACAGTGGGCGGCTCCCGCGGGGTGTTTATGCCGGTGTTACGAGTCATGCGGCTGGCACGACTTTCGGGCTGGTATCTAGTGGAGGAGTCATGATTCGACTGATCTCGCACTTGGTTGAGTGTTTTTATCACTTGGTTTTCACCATGTTCAGCCAGAGGAGACACGGGCACCCGAGGGGTTGGCCCAATTACCCAGGCGAAGTTGTTCGCATTGAGGACTATTCCTGGAGATGTTGTTTTCAGATCCTGATGGATAGTTCGTACCCTGAGTTGTGTACCCTTAGTTTCGGGGACGAAACTCTTTTTAAGGGGGGGGGGTACGTAATATCCGGGGGTAATTTTTTTTTATTTTACTATTGTGTTGTACGTGTTCATTTGGAATTATATAATTGGTGTTGTATTTGACTGATACAATGTATATTGTATTGAGATATTTCAGAATCGATATATTTATACTTATCGTCGGTATTGTGTTGCCGATCGGATGTTGCTTGGACAGTTTTGAGTTTGATTTTGGCTAAGTATATTGGACCCAACGTACGCTAAATGCATAGCATTGTGTATGTTAATGGTGGCAGATTACGTATGTTAAACCATGTTACACAGGGTATCTAATCGCATCTAACTTTCGGCGTGTTGGGCCGAATGTGATTGGATCATGTTGGCCTTTAGAGGCAGCCAAGTCAACGAGCATTACGTACGTAATGCTTATGCTATAGCGTATGTAATGCATGTTTCATTTTAAGGCAGTAGTTTCTGGGATAACGTAGCGTACGCTACGTAAAGGTGATAACGTACGTAATAGTTCTTACGTATGTTAAGGAGGGAGGATAGCGGCCGTAATGCGATGTCTAGATTATAAAAACATGTTTCGTCTTTCATTTTCTCACGATCCATTTTCGATTTCTCTCTCTAGAAATCATCCCTCTGCACCTCTTAGTTTATTCCAGCCTCTTCCAACTTGTTTAGGAGCTTCATAACTTGAATTGAAGCTTAGGAACTTGGAGTTTGGAGTGTTTCTTGATGGTTTGAGGTTGTTCTTCATTTCTTCAAGAGGTATGTGTTTAATCTTGTGTTTATCTCGAGACTATGTTGTTGTTCTTGTTGATTACTTCGTGTGTTGATTAATGGTTGGAGAATAGCATGATTCTTGATGAGTTTTTATAACTTATGATGAAGAACATGATGATTATGTCTTGAGGAGGAGTTGTTCGCAATGTTTAAGAATACTTGAAGGTTATAATCATGTCTAGGAAGAGCTATGTTAATATTGTTATATGATTAACATAACTTTGCGATGATTATTGTTGTTGTTTGTGTTCTTAGGAGATTCTAACCATTTTAGTATAGAATTATGATGAATTATGTGATAATTGTCATAATTGTGAAATGGTTGATTTAATATTGTTGATTAATCCGAATTCATGATGAATTGGTGGTTGATTATTGTTCAGACATCATGTTAGTAGAGTTAATGATGATCTTGAGGTGATAGTGGTGATATTGGTGAGGTTATCATTTTGGGATGATTTATATGATGTTCTTAATGATTCTTGTTGAATTGCTTTCACAAGTGTTAAGAACATTTGATCATATTGATCATTGAGGTGTCGGAGGATGTTAGAATTCATAGTTGAGGACTATGATATTTGTTTGTGTGGTTTGTTCGATTCGTGATTGAATCGGAGTTATCTCTTGTGTTGTTTTCGATCGATGTTGTGTTATTGAATGAATTGTATTTCATTCAAGCTTGTTCGAGTGCTTGTGATTGTCAGAGGATGTCGTTCGTCATTCGTGGGAGGATTTCATCGCCTTCGATTTGAGGCAAGTTTTATACTTGTACTAGTCAATGAGATAAATGTCATCATAAATGTGTATGAATGTGCTGTATCATTTCGAGACGTAGTCTCTTCATGATCTGTTGGTGTCAGAGAATTGTTAGATACAAAACCCTTCGGTAATTATGCTAACGTTGTTGATTGATCATCTTGTTGTTATTATTGTTTGTTAATGGACGGTTCAAGGCATTGAGATACTTGCTGGATTATGTTGTTGTCGATAGCCGGGTTGCCGTATTGATGTATCGATGGTTATTGTTGATTGATATTCCATTGACATATCGTTGTGATCATTGTTATTGATATTGATGTTTTTCTGTTGATGTCGTGTTGGCTAATTGAAGGTGTTGACGTATTTGATTATCATCTCTATTTCTGGTGGTCGATTAAAAGCACCGGGACATCTATTCTAATTGTATCGTTATTTATCGATTGGTCGTTCTAAGGTAATCGATGTATTGAATTGGGACTGTCGAGGACATTTCACATCCGTTGAGTCGTTGTTATCGATTAGCCGTTCTAAGGTAATCGGTGTATTGAATTGGGACTATCAAGGACATTTCCCATCTGTAATATCATTGTTATCGATTAGCCATTCTAAAGGTAATCGAGGTATTGAATTGGGACCACCGAGGACGGTGCCCATCCGTGAGTTATTGTTGTCGTGTTGGTCGACTCAAGGCAGCACACTATCGTTCTTGTGAGTTCGGTAATCTTGTGATTGTTACCGTACGTGATTAATGGTTTTGGAAGCTAGTCTCGGCTATTGCTTGATGGGTAAGTTTGGGGCTTCAACCTTCGCGGTTGGTTTCCTAACACCTACAGTTCAGTAGGTCACGGTCACTGGGTGATCTCATTATGGGTAAGTCTGGGGCTTTAACCTTTGCGGTTGATTTCCCAGCACATCTAATTCAGCAAGTCACGGTCATTGGATGGCCTCATTGTGATACGGCTTTGTGCCGTGGCTTCGACCCTCATTGTGATACGGCTTCATGCCGTGGCTTCGGCCCTCATTGTAATACGACTTCGTGTCGTGGCTTCGGCCCTCATTGTGATATAGCTTCGTGCCGCGGCTTCGGCCCTCATTGCGATACAGCTTCATGTCGTGGCTTCAGCCCTCATTGTGATACAGCTTCATGCCGTGGTTTCGGCCCTTATTGTGATACGGCTTCATGTCGTGGGTTCGGCCCTCATTATGATACGGCTTCGTGCCATGGCTTCGGCCCTCATTGTGATACGGCTTCGTGCCGTGGCTTCGGCTTTGATTATGATACGCCTTCGTTCCGTGGCTTCGGCCCTCATGTGATACAGCTTCGGGTTGTTTGGCTTCGGGATATTATGATGATTTGCAGCTTCAGTTTAGTGGCTTTCAGGCCATTGTGACAGGTGCAGCTTCGGCTAAGGGCTTTTAGGCCATGTCTGATGTATTGGTGTTCCTGTTGGGAGTCGGGCATTGTGATTCGTATCTATTTCAGCTTTGGTTTGGTTTACCTTCGGGTAATTCGTTGTTGTGTTCTATATTGATGATTCGTCGTTGGGCACTTGTGTTTCACGAATGCTCTGTTCTTATGTTTGTTTGTGAGCATCTCGTATTATTATTGTTGTACCGTTTATTTTGCCTTTGGATGCATATCATGTTGTACATGTATTTGATATTTATTATCTGGATGACTGACCCCGTGGGGGCGGAACATGTTCTCATGTTTCAGGTGTTTGAGAGGAGACAATTGAGACACAGGGGCATGATTGTAATATCCGGATTTATTATTGTGTATTTCATCTGTATTCGAACCCTGTATTATTCGGATTTGTGGTCTTGATAATTGGAGTATGATATTTCTCACATTGTTATCTTTGTAGATAAGTTTATCGTCATGAAAAATTTATCATGAAAGCTCGTGATAGCGCACGCTAAGAATGTAGCTTAACGCACGCTATCGGCTACAACTAGCGCACGCTACGAATGTAGGATTTGCGTGCGCTAGTCAGTCAATTATTGAGCTAGGCAGCTAGCACATGCGCCAGCCGGGACATGGGTCCGGATAAGATTCCCACAGACGAACCTGGACAGATTTGGAGTCAATGCTTATTAGCGTGCGCTAAGAATGTATGGTAGCGTGCGCTAATTAGCTAAAGTGCAGAAATGTTATAAATGGGACAGCAACCCATTTTTGGCTTACACTTCCTTCGTTTATACTTCGTTCTTGAGAGACCAGAGAATAATATATCCTCCTTGCACACTTAGAACACATCCACTTGATCATTGGAGATTGTATGTCACTTGTGTTTGATCATTGGAGTGGAGAAATGTATTGATTTGGCAAACAAGCAACCGGAGCTAGATTCTACTTGTTGTCTCGGTGTTTTTCTTCATCTTAAGGTATGTTACACTACTTTCAACCTTGAATTCGTGTTCTTAAGGATATGAGGATTATGCTATCAAGTTATTGAGTTTCATTGGTGAGTTATCCAAACCACATCATGTTTAAGAGATTGAGGTGATTATGCTTTATGTACCTTGGTTAAGAACATCATAATTTGAATCTTGTTTTGATGAACAAGTAGAGGGAGTTTCTGATATTGGTAATCCGAATCTAGAAGGTGTCTTCATAGTAATCACGGACTTGACTTTAACACCATTATTGTTAGACGAATCTAAGAGATTGATCATGGAAGGATTTATCTTGTAAAGATGAAGTGTTAATCAAACTACAAGATGATAGTTTTGATTGATATAAAGGTATTAATATCGATCGTTAGGCTTTCCGGATTCGCATGAAGAATTGTAATCGAAATGGAATATGATTTTATGATGATATACGTATTCTTGAATTTGAAGTCGTTGTTATCCGTAAGATCATTCATAAAACCGTATGAGCGTGATATGCATGGAGATGACATGTATTAACATTGAAGATTTCATGAGTTTCATCACCATTAGATCAAGTCTGCTGCCGAGTAGTGTACGGCCCTACACGTTTAGCGCACGCTAAGTTATGTGGATTAACGTACGCTATCGGGTATGCTTAGCGTACACCACGATTAGAACTTAGCGTACGTTAAGTCATCAGGCGAGTCTGTCGGCTGATCAGTGAGGTACTGACTGTGCATGGTTAGCGTACGCTAGGCTGTGTGATATTGTGTGCGCTAACGAGTAGCCTTAACGTACGCTACATAGGATGTGTAGCATGCGTTAAGCAATCCAGACAGATTTCTTTTAAGAACTTCCGACCGTATTTTGGATTGATAGATGTTCGTTCGACGTGAGATAAATTCTATATTATTTCTTTTGTTAAGGTTCGAGCTTGCTACGTGATTGATCGAAGGAGCGACCTTCGAGTGTTCCGTTTTTCGTGGAAGTATTGTTCTTGTCTTCGAATCGAGGCAAGTACCTTAATTGTATTATATATTGATGTTACACATATTGTTGTGCATATATGTCGTTGTTGTATGTCCACCACGTGTTGGTCCCACGGGATCATCTTGGGATCTATGCTAGCGTGCGCTGGATCATTGGACGGGTTTTTCCACCACGTGGTGGTCCGACGGGATCATCTTGGGGTCTAGGCAGTGAACGCTGAATAATTGGAATTACCATGTGTATGTTGTGATATCATGTTGTGATTATCATGTGTGTGTTATTATTATTATTCTTCGTGAGATGTTGAATAATATGTTGTGTCCCAGACATGGGAAATCGAGGTGACCGATGGTTGCAAGAGGTGGCGAAGATGCAACCACCTAAATTCGACGGCTTTTCTGAGACTCCCACATGGGACCATTGGTTGAAGGAATTAGAAAAAATTTTTGCCGGGATTAATTACCCAGACGACCGGAGAGCATCTATCGCTCAATACTTTCTGATAGGGGAAGCGTCCGAATGGTGGGAAGCCATCCGACCTGCAGATCATGATGCTGATTGGACAGAATTTAAATTGATGATGGAAGCTCAGTACTGCCCTCGTCCTGTGAGGGAAGCCAAAGTTCGGGAGTTTTTCTCGGCTCAGCCGTCAGACGAACCTGTATCCTAGACAATTAAGACATTTAACCAGCAGCTGGCATTTATTCGACATCTGGTCAGAACAGATGCAGAAATGATGTTCCATTTTGATATGAGGATGAAACCCGAAATCCAGAGGTACATGTCCGGTTTTGAATGTACCACTCTCCGTTAATACCAGGATAAGGCATTGGCGTACAAAATCAAGGAAGTTGCAACGGAGAAGTTTACGGAGTCCAAGAAGCATAAAGTCTCTGCTACCTTTACAGAGCACAAGAGCAGCGGGCCCCGCAAAGCCCAGTCATCCTTTCATTCTTTCAAGAAACCTCTGCACCCATCCAAGAGCGGAAAGAACTCTGGAACAGTATCAGTCACGACAGATGTGACAATGAAGTGCTTTAACTGTGGCCGAACAGATATCATGGTGAACTTGATATTAACCGAATTCTTTCCGGTTTTTTAACCAACAACTTCAGTAGTTTCTGAAATGACAACCTCTAATTTTCACTGCAATATGCCCGAGTGCCGACGTTGCGCCACTGCTAGGTGTCGGATCCGCCGCTTTGAGTCCGCCACCGCCAGTAATCAGAAACAAATGAAATTAATCAGTAATTTATCTTAGAGGATGAGTCTAATATGGCTGTCCCTCAGAAATTGATTGTCGGAGATGTTGGAAATCATAAATTGGTTGAGGGTGGACCGTCCATTTGTAGGGACGAGGACCCTCCGCCACTTCTTATTTCGGTTCCGGGCGCTAGTTCTTTTCAGCCCGCTTCTTCACAAAATCAGTCCCAAGCTGCACTAAAGGTGTCTGAGGAAAGTCCCAGCCAAGAAGTTCCTACTGTGAAGCTTGGTTCTAGCAGGATGTTTGCTGACCAGCGCTGTTCGGAACCTCCTAAAACACGTCCAGAACTCAGCTATGCTGCTGTTGTCAGAAAACTGAAGGAATCAGATGAGACTCCCAATTCTAAAAGTACAACCATTGACCAGAGTATGCATTGTGTTGGTTCAAAACCCTCCTTGAACAAGAGCTTTCATGATGGTGGGGGCACTAATACTTTTGGTCAGATCATAGAAATTGAGGGGCGTAAAGTCGTTTCATTTTCGGAAAAAGAAATCGAAGAGCTAGCATCCCCCTTTCAGTTTGCTTTGGTGGGAAAATTCTCACATGGTTTTCCGATGATGAAAACTCTTAAATCCATAATGGGAAACCTTAATCTCAAAGGCTTTTTCTCGGTCTCCCTTCTCGAACACAAACATGTTTTGTTCCGGCTTTCATGTGAAGAAGACTATACTCGACTTTTGAGCCGCCGAGTTTGGTTTATGGCTGGATTTCCGATGCGTGTCCTCAAGTGGACACCTGATTTTGATCCTCTAGTCGAGGCCCCATTTGCTCTGGTTTGGGTGTTATTTCCATACCTCCCTGTCCACTTATTCGATAAACGAAGTCTTTTTCAAATTGCTTCTGTGTTAGGGAAACCACTTCGAATTGATAGTGCCACTGCCGAATTAACTCGTGCATCTACCCCGCGTGTATGTATTGAAATTGATGTAACTAAACCCCGTTTGCCAGAAATTGAAATTAGGCTCGGTGGAAAAATTAAGATGCAACAAGTGGAATATGAAAATATTCCTAGCTACTGCTCCTTTGGCAAGCATCTCGGACACAACATGAAGAGTTGCAAATCCTTCAACAAAGCATCTGTCTCAGAGGTTAACTCTAAAACCCATCCCGACCAGCCATCTGTCCCGGCCGACACCAGGCCATCTTCAACAATGGCTGCCGAGCGTCAAGGTCCAGACCAGGCCACTGATTTATCCGAGTCCAGGGAACTTATGGAGGTTCCTGACTCAGTCATACAGCAACCGATCTGTTCAGGTCGTCCAGCCAGTCCAGCCTTGAGGTTACCCCCGGAGTTCGATGAAGACTCGGTTTTTCGATCGAATCGGCATTGTCTAACACTCGAGCAGTCGATTGTTCAAAAGATTAGAGATGATATCTTTCAATCATATGAAATCTTATCCGCCAACAACATGGAAGAATGTTTCGAGGCAAATGATCGAGCATGGGAACCAGAAAAAGAAATTATAAACATGGAAGAAGATTTCGAGGCAAATGTTCGAGCAAGAGGTCCACAAAATGAAATCATTGGCACATCCGAAGAGGTTGAGGGTTAATTAAAGTCGTGAGCAAAAATAAAAAGAAAAAAGTCAAGGAGAAGAAAAACCCGAACTAATGGGTTTCTGTGTTGTAATCGGGATTTCTTTGGATTTCCTAATTTTTCTTTTGTTAGTATTGGTCGTGTTAGGGACTTGACCCCCTGAATAACAGTAGTTTTCTACTTTATTGTTCGTTAAAATTGGCTTTGTAAGGGAATAGGCCCCCCTAACCTTGTTTGTTATATTATAATTTTTTTTTTAAAAAAAAAAACTGTGGCCGAACAGGACATTATCGACGAGATTGATCCATTCCCTATCATAACTTGTTTTGACTATGGACGAGAGGGACATCGTGCCGTGTTCTGTGAGGAGGCTGCGAAAGCTTTTAGAGCCCGTACATCACATCCAGCCCAGAAAGAATCCAGTATTCAGCAGACGCAACAGAGTGTACAAATGCCTCAGAATTTTGGCCGCGGACGAGGCAGAGGACAGTTTGACCGAAAAGGTACATCTAGTGCCGGATCTGTTCCCCCACGTCTGTACGAGATGAGGAGAACAGACGATCAGGATGCTGCTGTCGCATCAAGTACCGTTCAGATCCTTTCCCAGCCAGTTAGCGTTTTATTCGATACAGGAGCTACGCATTCACTTATATCCTTATCTTGTGTAAATCGTTTGAATGTTTCTGGTTTTCATAACTGTGAACCTTATGTGATTGGTTTATCGAGTGGTGAGAGGATTGTTGGAAACTTAGAAACTAGAGATTTCTCTGTATCATTTGGAGGCAGGGAGTGGCTCTCAAATCTGATTGTGATAGAAATGCAAGGAGACGACCTGATACTCGGAGACGATTGGTTTAATCGATATGGAGCTATTGTAAACTACCGAAGGAGGAATATCTCGCTAATCGCTGACGATGGTTCCGAAGTATTGTTTGAAAGATGGAAACCGGGAAGCTCAGGAAAGTTGATCAAGGCGATGAAAGCTGTCAAATTATTGAAACAGGGTTGTACCGGATACTAGTGCTATGCAATGAATAAAGAAGACGAAATTGTGGAACTTTCATCCATTCCTGTTGTGAACGAATTTCCAGATGTATTTCCTGACGAGTTACCTGGACTACCTCCACGACGGGGTGTAGAATTCACCATTGAGCTGGAACCCGGAGCTACACCAATTTCCAAGGCGTCGTATCGTATGGCACCTACTGAGATGTATGAACTGAAAAAGCAGCTGTAGAGGAGTTACTGGACAAAGGCTATATCCAGCCAAGCATTTCGCCCTGGGGAGCGCCAGTTCTTTTTGTCCGGAAGAAGGATGGATCGCTTCGATTGTGTATTGACTATCGAGAGCTGAACAAGATGACGATTAAGAACAAGTATCCATTGCCACGAATTGATGATTTGTTTGACCAGTTGCAAGGAGCAATAATATTTTCTAAAATCGATCTCAGATCAGGATACCATCAGCTGAGGATTAAGGAATCTGATGTTCCGAAATCAGCATTCAGAACTCGCTACGGACACTATGAGTTTGTAGTGATGCCGTTTGGTCTCACTAACGCACCTGCTGTATTCATGCAATTGATGAATCGAGTATTCATCGAATATTTGGATAAATTTGTGGTCGTGTTCATTGATGACATTCTGGTGTATTCTAAGAGCCCGGAAGAGCATGCAGCATTTACGGATTGTGTTAGACCTGTTGAGAAATGAACAATTGTACGCCAAACTTTCTAAGTGTGAATTCTGTCTAAAGAAAGTAATGTTCCTCGGTCATGTGGTATCAGCTGAAGGAGTCCGAGTAGATCCTCAGAAGATCGAAGTGGTTATGGATTGGAAGCCTCCAAAGAATGTAAAAGAAGTCCGGAGTTTCTTAGGACTTGCTGGATATTATCGTCGATTCGTGGAAGGGTTTTCTAAAATCTCCTGCCCACTTACTTGACTCCTGCAGAAAACTCAAAAGTTTGATTGGAGTGAATCGTGTCAGAAAAGCTTTGATGAATTGAAGAAGAGATTGACGACAGCACCGATTTTAACACTTCCACAGGGGACTGGATGATTCATAGTTTACAGTGATGCTTCGAACCAAGGACTCGGATGCATATTGATGCAGAATGATAAGGTGATCGCTTATGCGTCACGACAGCTGAAACCTTATGAAGTGAATTACCCAACACATAATTTGGAGCTAGCAGCAGTAGTTTTTGCTTTGAAGATCTGGAGACATTACCTGTACGGGACTCACTGTCAGATCTTTACGGATCACAAGAGTCTCAAATACATCTTCAGTCAGAAGGAGTTGAACATGCGACAAAGAAGATGGTTAGAGCTGATTAAAGACTACGACTTGGAGATTCTGTATCATCCAGGCAAAGCAAATATAGTAGCCGATGCACTTAGCCGCAAGCCTGTTTCTATCCAAATGCTGGAGACTCTGACCTCCCAGCTCAGCATTCCACGAGAAATGATTCGAGAAGGAATTGAAGTATGGTTACAGAGAGTCTAAGGACAACTGTGCATAATGGAAATAACTTCATCGTTAACCAAGGAAATCACATCTAAGCAGGAAGATGATCCTCTGATGATTCGATTACGTGATGAAGTGATCAAAGGGAAGGCCCCCGGATTCGTAATTCATGATGATGGAGTTTTGAGATTTCAGAACCGACTCTGTGTTCCCGTTGTCGATGTTCTGAAACAGACGATTATGAAGGAAGCTCACAGCTCACCCTATTCTATCCACCCGGGCACCAGTAAGATGTATAAGGACTTGAAGCAGAATTTCTGGTGGGGCAACATGAAGAAAGATGTAGCGGACTATGTTTCGAAATGCTTGACTTGTCAGCAGGTTAAGATCGAGCATCAACGACCTTCCGGAATGTTGAAGCCGCTCCCGATTCCTGAATGGAAGTGGGAGGACATATCGATGGATTTTATTACTAATATGCCGAGAACCAAGACAGGAATGAACATGATTTGGGTGATAGTTGATCGTTTAACCAAATCAGCTCATTTTCTAGGCATTAAAGACACGTGGGGACCAGAGAGGTTGGCATGAGTATTTATTTTGGAGATAGTTCGATTGCATGGTATGCCGAAGACCATTATTTCTGATCGAGATGGCCGTTTTGTGTCACATTTTTGGAAAGCAGTTCATAAGGCTTTGGGAACCGAATTGAACTTCAGTACAGCTTATCACCCACAGACTGATGGACAATCCGAGAGGACTATTCAAACGGTGAAATATATGCTGAGGGCTTGTGCCTTAGATTGGTCAACTGATTGGGAAGTTCATCTACTGTTGATTGAATTTACCTACAACAATAGTTGTCATGCTTCCATTAAGATGGCACCGTTTGAGGCATTATACGGGAGGAGATGCAGATCGCCCCTATGTTGGGACGATTCATCAGACTTGATCAGGACAGAACCAGAGTTGATCGTACAGACTTGAGAAAAGATAGCCTTGATTCGTGAAAGGCTGTTGACCGCCCAGAGTCGCCAGAAATCTTACGCAGATATACGCCGTCGCCCATTGGAGTTCAGTACGGGAGACCACGTACTTTTAAAATTTTTTCCTACTCGGGGAATTTTTCGTTATGGAAGGAAGGAAAAGCTGAGTCCGAGATATATCGGACCATTCGAGATCCTTGAGAGAGTTGGAGAGTTGGCATACAGATTGGCATTGCCGCCGTCGTTGAGCCATGTTCATAACGTGTTACACATATCCCAGTTACGGGGATATATACCGGATCCTAGTCATGTCATTGATTTCGGCGAGATCGAAGTCGCTCAGGATGGGACGTTTGAAGAAAGACCAGTCAAGATACTCGAGAGTCGAGTTAAGCAGTTGAGAAACAAACCAATCGTTTTGGTCAAAGTTCAGTGGTCACGCCACGGAGTGGAAGAAGCCACTTGGGAAACGGAAGATAGCATGAAGTCCAGATATCCAGAGTTATTTTCGTCTTAAGTTTCGGGACGAAACTCCTTTTTAGTAGGAGAGTATGTAATATCCGGATTTATTATTGTGTATTTCATCTGTATTCTAACCCTGTATTATTCGGATTTGTGGTCTTGATAATTGGAGTATGATATTTCTCACATTGGTATCTTTGTACATAAGTTTATCGTCATGCAAAATTTCTCATGCAAGCTCGTGATAGCGCACGCTAAGAATGTAGCTTAACGCACGCTATCGGCTACAACTAGCGCACGCTACGAATGTAGGATTTGCGTGCGCTAGCCAGTCAATTATTGAGCTAGGCGGCTAGCACATGCGCCAGCCGGGACATAGGTCCGGATAAGATTCCCGCGGACGAACCTGGATATATTTGGAGTCAATGCTTATTAGCGTGCGCTAAGAATGTATGGTAGCGTGCACTAATTAGCTAAAGTGCATAAATGTTATAAATGGGACAGCAACCCATTTTTGGCTTACACTTCCTTCGTTTATACTTCGTTCTTGAGAGACCAGAGAACAATATATCCTCCTTACACACTTAGAACACATTCACTTGATCATTGGAGATTGTATGTCACTTGTGTTTGATCATTGGAGTGGAGAAACGTATTGATTTGGCAAACAAGCAACCGGAGCTAGATTCTACTTGTTGTCTCGGTGTTTTTCTTCATCTTAAGGTATTTTACACTACTTTCAACCTTGAATTCGTGTTCTTAAGGATATGGGGATTATGCTATCAAGTTATTGAGTTTCATTGGTGAGTTATCTAAACCACATCATGTTTAAGAGATTGAGGTGATTATGCTTTATGTACCTTGGTTAAGAACATCATAATTTGAATCTTGTTTTGATGAACAAGTAGAGGGAGTTTCTGATATTGGTAATCCAAATCTAGAAGGTGTCTTCATAGTAATCACGGACTTGACTTTAACACCATTATTGTTAGACGAATCTAAGAGATTGATCATGGAAGGATTTATCTTGTAAAGATGAAGTGTTAATCAAACTACAAGATGATAGTTTTGATTGATATAAAGGTATTAATATCGATCGTTAGGCTTTTCGGATTCGCATGAAGAATTGTAATCGAAATGGAATATGATTTTATGATGATATACGTATTCTTGAATTTGAAGTCGTTGTTATCCGTAAGATCATTCATAAAACCGTATGAGCATGATATGCATGGAGATGACATGTATTAACACTGAAGATTTCATGAGTTCCATCACCATTAGATCAAGTCTGCTGCCGAGTAGTGTACTGCCCTACACGTTTTGTAACACCCCCAATCCACTCAGGGATATTACACGCCGTAGACCCTCTCCTCGAGGATCTACCAGGCTGGTAACAACATTTAACATCTCAACAATGCCTTCAAGGATAAAATGACTCAGTAGACCGATTTGGTCTTTCCACAAATACATACAACTCAAATACAACTCATGCCCACGCAGGGGACAAAATACAACCACACCCGTACAACGGGAACATTATAGCAGCGGAAAATAAAGTACAACTGAACCAACACACGATGTACGGTTCCTCATGTGATTAGTATCGATCATCTTTCATCATCCTTCGTGCCGACCCTGTGTTATGCTCCAAAACCTGAATGCAAAAACAGACATCCACCCCCCGAATACTCGGGGGTTAGCAAAACTCCACTGTTTTGCTAGTGCAAGAACAAAGTGCAAATACGAGCCATACAATTCACATTCCACGAAGAACAATAACCGAGGATCCTTAAAGATCCAAACGAAATGAAAAGTACTTCCCGAGGCAAGGGTTTGAGAAAACATTTCAAAATCGAAACATCATAAATCAATGGAAGTAATTTATAAAACGGTTTAGAATGCCATCGAGAGTTTTAATAGAAAACAATTTAGGATTATCAAATCCTACTTTTCAAAATCCAAAAGGCAAAAGGGGTCATCGCCCCAAAAGTTTACTTTCTGAAAAATGACATTAACCAAACCGTTGGGATTTTAGCCCCAAATCCGTAAAATGACTTTTACAAAACCATTGGGATTTTAGCCCCAAATCTCATCAACTCACAGTACACAAGAACGACCACAAGGTTCGTCTTCCAATCTCAAAATCCACAAATAAAGGATTTAAAATAACCAACAAAATACTCTAGTGCCATCCTAGCCAAGTAAGCCAAACGAACAACTTACCTCTTACACACTTAGTCCATGCATGCAATCATGAAAACCGTTCAAAAGCACTCATTTCCGGAAATGCCAATATCAAATCACATTTGTAAAATGCACCACAATTAACCGTCGATCCACACCTCCGTGGACCCCTACCGAGACCCCGTCGGATCTAACCCGTAGTGGTTAAAAGCAAAGCTCGTCGATCCACACCTCCGTGGACCCCTACCGAGACCCCGTCGGATCTAACCCGTAGTGAGCATACACACACACGTTACTCATGCAATACTAATATGCTAAGAATGTAAGTTCATTAAGAATACTCACTAGAGATGGCCATTAACTCGACACCATTATCAAACTCTTCAAAACACCACAACAAGATTAAATACGGAATACACGATTCCATAACTTAAACAATAGGAGTATCATCATAAAATCCTTCAACGTTCAAAATAATCAAATCATAATAAATTCCCAAAACACAACGTTCACAAAACACACACGCGTTTTGAAAGAGAGCCTTTAACGAGGCCAAACCGAAATCCTTTGAAAATTCATTTCAAATAACCAAACAAACACATCAAGACGACCACCGATCATCATATCCATAAAACGAGAAAGGTATGGGCAAGGTACTTGCCTCGAATAAGAACAACGCGGAGAATCGACCGAAGTAGGTTGGCCCGAACCGACTACGAACCCGCCGACTCCACCGAACGCCAACTCACGTTCACAAACTACGAAGGACAAATAATAACAATGAAATGAATTCCATAACACGACTCAAAGCCGTTGAATTCAAAGAACGAATGACGAAAGTTCACGGATTTCCCCCAAAACGGCCAAGAACACGATTCGTTCCGTCAAAACCCGAAAACGGAATTCCAAGTTGAAATATGGATATAAAATCCATAGAATATGTTTAACAACATCATTTAACCATAATCGATCCATCGAAAACGGATGAAAAACGAGATCGGGGACAAATCCCCCAAAAAGTCAATTCGAAGGAAATCAAGAATTATACTTCGATTCGACAAAGAACAATGGATTAAATGATGTTAAACACAAGAATACTATCAAGATTAATCATACCCATCATGAATTAATCAACAACACGGAACGAATCGGACGAAAATGCAAAAATCCCCAAATTCACGAAATTAGGGTTCTAAGGAAGATTACCTTGATTCGCTGGATCAAAGGTTGATAACGGACGATCGATTGATGTTATGAACTCAAGGACTTCATGGATTTGTTGTTAAACAACATGGCTTCGTCACCCATGAATCGCCATTCGCGGAAGGAGAAGCAAGGGAATGAAAAACGAAGTGAAATGTGACTGCTCAGATACTGGGCCAGACTAGCGTGCGCTAGCCTTCCCGGACTAGCGTGCGCTATCGGCCGGTATCGGCCGAGTACCCTCGGCCAGGGCCCACACGACCCGGCATCACCGACCAACCCTGCCGACCAAACCTGTCGACCCGACTCCCGCTAGCGTGCGCTACGGCCGGAAGCCTGCGCGCTTAGCCGACTCCAAGAGCCATGGATCGACCGCCCGGCAGTAACGACGCTAGCCGGCCGACAGCGTGCGCTACGATCGCCGACTAGCACGCGCTACGCTCGGCGTAGCGTGCGCTACCCGCCGATCCCGACCGAGTCGAGAACCTCGAAACCCCATCGCTTAGGCCCGACAGCGCGCTGACCACCGGCAGCGTCGCTACACTGCCCGGTTAGCGCAGCCTTCCGGCCGTAGCGTGCGCTTACGCGGTTCTGCCGCACCGTCCGGCCGGTGCCTGCAATCGTCCGGCGATTCGCCCGCCGTCCGGCGATCCATAGCCGTCGGCTCGACGACCGATTTCGAAAGCGCCGCAGGCGAACACGACGAAAAGTTCACGGACGACATAAACGACTCGAAATGAAAACGTAATACCATAATTAGTCATACGCGACCAAGAAACGGGTCGAGACAACCATTACAGATACAGATACCCGTAACTTTCAAGAAATTACAAAATGGCCCAAAACGCCCGGAAATCACGATACGTGATCGAATAACCAAACCGAAGTTCAAAACACGTCTAACAAAGTTAAACGGACTTACGGGAAACTCGAAACAGCAGTTTCGAACGAGATTCGCAAGAATCGAACTCAAGCGCGGAAAAGTCGCTAAAAAGCACGGAACTCAATAAAACGACACCGAAACGAACTCGGATGTCAAAAAGTGTAGAATTAATCATTCTCAGAATGACGAAACGGTCATGAGCGAGTCGTCAAAATGGACTCCGACCGAAAAAGAAATTTACCGAAAATCGAAAATTGCGGATATTACATTCTACCCTCCTTAAAAGAAGTTTCGTCCCGAAACTTAAAACAAGTTGGGAGAAGAAATATTCCGCCAGGGAAAACTCAACGAGATACACAAGAGTGCGTAACCAACGCCCAACGGCGAAATGTTACAAACAACGCAAAGGAATATACGGCGTGTAAACACGCTCCACGGCGACCAACACAACGTCGCCGTTAGGGATATAATAAAACCAACAAGTGACAAGCGTCATCAAATGGATAATACAATCAAGTCAATTATCCGAACAATCGCAAAACACAACGAACAAAATCAATACGATTGACCAACCTAACGGTACATTGATCAAAACGCGAGCCAAACGCTGAACAAATACGGAATTCCACCGCCTAAGGTTGAAAGATCGAAAACGAGACTAATTTCCCGAACTTAAGGGAATTAGGAAGGAGCCTGAATGTTCACCAATCACGGAACGAGGTCAATAAAAACCGAACAATCAAACGATCAAACCACAACGATCGAGACAACAAAAATCGAAGAATCATGTTCGAATCACGAAGGATAATAAAATTCAAACAACAACTCCAAGGTTCACATCTCGACTCGAGACAATATATGATCCGGTGAAAACAACAAGATGTGCATTCACATAAGATCCACAGGAAAGGGAATAGCAATTAAAAAGTCACAACGACAAACGAGTTATTCCGAAACAATACCACACTCGTTCGATAAACATAAACAAGGGGCAGGACAAGCTCAGAAATGTCAACGAACATAAATGAGTCGACAGAGTCGAAAACATAAGAGTTCCAAATCCGATCCACTTCGAATAAAAGAACTAATAGAACCAGATGATGTCACTCCCGAACAAGGTTCACAAGAATCGAACTGAACCCGAAAAAGTCACATCGATAACCAGATCGACCCACAACAAGATCACAGCTCGTTCGGACGATGAAATCGAAATATAGAACAAGTTCATAAAGTGCCAACGAACATGAACGAATCGATAGACTGGAGAAAGAGAAAATACAGAAGTCAAAATAGTACGGGCATTACCTCCGACCTCGTCCACGAAATTCACAAAACGGGAGCAAGGTAACAAGACATTAAACAACCGACGCATAATGGAACCATCACCGATGCACACGGTCATACCAAACCAAGCTCTAACAGCTCGCACATGCGCGACAACGCCGTAATCACTACGAGGCGATAATATTCAACACCAACATCCCGCCTCTCACAGGGGGCTAACACAACAAATGTGTGGAAAGCGACTCAACGCTCACACCGCCAATTCGGTCATACTCGGGAGAAAGTATCAAAATGACAACGCGAACATCACACATACATACCCAGCCCTCAAACGGGAATGGATAGGTTTTAAAAACGAAAACCTCATTTTGAAAATAATTTGAAGAATACCGGTTGATCTTGAGTATCATCTTTCAAAAAAAATACAAACGTGAAACGTCGTTATCGAGACTTTGGAGAACCATTTCGCATTTGATAAAGATACTTTCTCTTAATGAAAACTTTCAAAATATTCGACCCTCGGGTCTAAATAAAAGTGCTTCTAAAACATTGAAAATATCTCAAAGCATTTTGGTCCTCGCGGTAGAAAATTTTTGAAATATATTGTGGCACCTAGGATGTACCACAAGAAAATAACTCATTTGAAAAGTATGTCTCGAAATTTATTTTTCTAAGATACTCAAGGTTTTCAAAAATCCAATAGGCCAGAATGCCCAAAACTCACACATACCGACGTTCACTAAAACAACTCCTAGCACACGCATCAAAAAGTTTAAAATCAAGACAATATATGTCTTTAAACGGAAATAAACGATAAAATACCACATTCAGAACAAAACCACTGATAAAATACTCTCCCGCACTGGCTAGTGAACAAGTCGAACGCGTATAAGCACAAAGCTTCCACAAGAGACTTGTAAAACGTGCAAATCGATTCGAAAATCATCAACAACGGAGAAAAACAACAATAAAAAGACATCACAAGCGACGACACTCCTCGTATAAATCAAATACGAAAGTCGACTAAATACATATCGTGAAATCAAAATTCACATATAGATTCCACCACTTAACAAATAGTCATAAAAATAGCCCGTGTCACACGAGGCACAACACAAAGAAGGGAGACTTACTTCCACAGGTCGCACGAAGATGATGATCGCCCCACGATACTAATCACGACCAACAAACTCAAACGACGCGTCGCGACACGACTCAGTCAGATAAAATCCGACGAAACAAGACTCAAACAACACGACTTGACCCGACAGCCTAGGTTTCCTCAACCTAAGCTCTGATACCATTTATGTAACACCCCCAATCCACTCAGGGATATTACACGCCGTAGACCCTCTCCTCGAGGATCTACCAGGCTGGTAACAACATTTAACATCTCAACAATGCCTTCAAGGCTAAAATGACTCAGTAGACCGATTTGGTCTTTCCACAAATACATACAACTCAAATACAACTCATGCCCACGCAGGGGACAAAATACAACCACACCTGCATAACGGGAACAATATAGCAAATGAAAATAAAGTACAATCGAACCAACACACGATGTACGGTTCCTCATGTGATTAGTATCGATCATCTTTCATCATCCTTCGTGCCGACCCTGTGTTATGCTCCAAAACCTGAATGCAAAAACAGACATCCACCCCCCGAATACTCGGGGGTTAGCAAAACTCCACTGTTTTGCTAGTGCAACAACAAAGTGCAAATACGAGCCATACAATTCACATTCCACGAAGAACAATAACCGAGGATCCTCAAAGATCCAAACGAAACGAAAAGTACTTCCCGAGGCAAGGGTTTGAGAAAACATTTCAAAATCGAAACATCATAAATCAATGGAAGTAATTTATAAAACGGTTTAGAATGCCATCGAGAGTTTTAATAGAAAACAATTTAGGATTATCAAATCCTACTTTTCAAAATCCAAAAGGCAAAAGGGGTCATCGCCCCAAAAGTTTACTTTCTGAAAAATGACATTAACCAAACCGTTGGGATTTTAGCCCCAAATCCGTAAAATGACTTTTACAAAACCATTGGGATTTTAGCCCCAAATCTCATCAACTCACAGTACACAAGAACGACCATAAGGTTCGTCTTCCAACCTCAAACTCCACAAATAAAGGATTTAAAATAACCAACAAAATACTCTAGTGCCATCCTAGCCAAGTAAGCCAAACGAACAACTTACCTCTTACACACTTAGTCGATGCATGCAATCATGAAAACCGTTCAAAAGCACTCATTTCCGGAAATGCCAATATCAAATCACATTTGTAAAATGCACCACAATTAACCGTCGATCCACACCTCCGTGGACCCCTACCGAGACCCCGTCGGATCTAACCCGTAGTGGTTAAAAGCAAAGCTCGTCGATCCACACCTCCGTGGACCCCTACCGAGACCCCGTCGGATCTAACCCGTAGTGAGCATACACACACACACATTACTCATGCAATACTAATATGCTAAGAATGTAAGTTCATTAAGAATACTCACTAGAGATGGCCATTAACTCGACACTATTATCAAACTCTTCAAAACACCACAACAAGATTAAATACGGAATACACGATTCCATAACTTAAACAATAGGAGTATCATCATAAAATCCTTCAACGTTCAAAATAATCAAATCATAATAAATTCCCAAAACACAACGTTCACAAAACACACACGCGTTTTGAAAGAGAGCCTTTAACGAGGCCAAACCAAAATCCTTTGAAAATTCATTTCAAATAACCAAACAAACACATCAAGACGACCACCGATCATCATATCCATAAAACGATAAAGGTATGGGCAAGGTACTTGCCTCGAATAAGAACAACGCGGAGAATCGACCGAAGTAGGTTGGCCCGAACCGACTACGAACCCGCCGACTCCACCGAATGCCAACTCACGTTCACAAACTACGAAGGACAAATAATAACAATGAAATGAATTCCATAACACGACTCAAAGCCGTTGAATTCAAAGAACGAATGACGAAAGTTCACGGATTTCCCCCAAAACGGCCAAGAACACGATTCGTTCCGTCAAAACCCGAAAACGGAATTCCAAGTTGAAATATGGATATACAATACATAGAATATGTTTAACAACATCATTTAACCATAATCGATCCATCGAAAACGGATGAAAAACGAGATCGGGGACAAATCCCCCAAAAAGTCAATTCGAAGGAAATCAAGAATTATACTTCGATTCGACGAAGAACAATGGATTAAATGATGTTAAACACAAGAATACTATCAAGATTAATCATACCCATCATGAATTAATCAACAACACGGAACGAATCGGACGAAAATGCAAAAATCCCCAAATTCACGAAATTAGGGTTCTAAGGAAGATTACCTTGATTCGCTGGATCAAAGGTTGATAACGGACGATCGATTGATGTTATGAACTCAAGGACTTCCTGGATTTGTTGTTAAACAACATGGCTTCGTCACCCATGAATCGCCATTCGCGGAAGGAGAAGCAAGGGAATGAAAAACGAAGTGAAATGTGATCGCCACCACATTTATATCGGGCAGACTAGCGTCTTTATCACGCCCCACCTTAAGGCGAGCATCGCACAAAGATCCGGCCGACGCCTGCCGGACGGGCGCGCATCATGCTCGCGCGCGTACATGGACCCGGCCAAGCTCACAGAGGACTACCCCCCCTATAATAGGCTTAGACGGAAAAAGCCTTGTGACAGCAGTAGACATTGAAAAGCCGAGGAACCCACTATCCAGAAAGAAGACCCTAGAAGCATCAAGATGGAGACCAATCAATTCCAGAAGGTCAAAGAGGGTTCCAGAAGGTCAGAAATTGGGTCGGGTTGCTACGGGCCGAATCGGGCCTTGGCCGGGCTGGGCCGGGACACTTCGGGCCGGGTCGGGCCGGACGTTCCAGAGGGGGTCTGGGGGCTCCAAGAACACTTCTTAGAATTACCTAGAGTTGTATAGATTTTTCTAGATGATGGCATTCTTGTAAATACTTGGAATAGTAATGTTTTGTTGGTAATTTGTTAGCCTAGGAGGATTAGTATAAATACCCCATTGGGGCTCATTTGTAACTCATCTTGAGAAAGCTGATTTGCTACAGTGCAAAAAGAGAAAACCTTCCCCAAGAACTTCCTTACTTCCTTCCTAGTAATCTTGTGTGTGTTGATAGGCTTACTACTTAGGCTTGAGACAACCTAAGATAGTGCCGCACGGAGAGGACTTAGCGAGACGCAAGTATAACCCCGTGACAGTTGGTATCGGAGCCAAGGTTGAGACAACCAAGGCGGATTTTCGAAGATTGCTAGCTGATCGTGCAAGGAGTAAGATGGCACAATCATCCGACGTTACCCAACCCAACACTCAGGCCGAGAAGACCAAGAAGGGCAGAGACAAGTCTGTCGACCGGATTGCTGCCATGGACAGCCGAGTGACTCGACTGGAGGAGGTCTATGATGAGGTTGAGAGGAGGGTGGATGACTTAGAAGAAGCTGGTGAGGAGCTGCACAACCAGGTTCTTTCTACTATCAATGCTTGTGATGGGGACATGAAGAAGGAGTTGGCCGATTTTTGGGCCATGATCTTGGCCATGCAAGAGAGCATGGAGGTTCTCAATATGGAGATGGCAACAGTGAAAAGGGCGATTGCCAACGGAGAAGGACATGTGGGTGCGACACCCGCACGAATTGACATCCCAAGGCCTGGGAAGTTCAACGGATCGAGAAACGCCAAGGAGATTGACAATTTCTTATGGAACCTGGAGCAATACTTTGGTGCCTCGAACATTCGAGATGATGACACCAAGTTGCGGACGGCGCCCTTGTACTTGGCCGACACAGCCGTGCTGTGGTGGCGGACCAAGCAGGCTGACATTGAGAGTGGTGCGTGCAGGATGGCTTCCTGGGAAGACTTCAAGGCCGAACTGAAGAGGCAATTCTATCCCGAGAATGTGGAGTTCGAGGCTCGGGGCAGGCTGAAGAGACTCAGCCACACTCGCACTATCAAAGACTATGTCAAGGAGTTCCAAGAAATTGTGCTGGAGATACCAAGCTTGACGGCGACCGACAAGCTGTTTGCATTTATGGACGGACTCAAGCCTTTTGCGAGGCAAGAGTTGGAAAGGCGCAATGTTCAGGACCTGGCTACCGCCATTGCTGTGGCCGATGGCTTACGGGAGTTGAAGACCAGCGACAAGCCAAGGACTTTCCGCACAGATAAAGGCAAAGGTGGGGGAGACCGCCCATCAAGGTTCAGGCCAAATAAATACTCGGGCAAGCAACCAGTGGACGAGAACGATAAGCCGAGAGGTTTTCACATTTGTCATAGTACCTCTCACATGAAGTACGATTGCCCATTTCGGAGGAAGAAGGTCGCAGCCATGCAAGAGACCACGGAGACCGAGGTTGCGGATGGTGCGCATATGGGCTCATTGAGTTTGCTCAATGCTGTCAAAGCCGTTGTGGAGCCGGCGAAGGGACCCAGAAAGGGGTCTATGTTCGTGGATGCCTTGATCGGAGGCACACACATCAAAGCCTTAGTGGATACAGGAGCTACGCACAATTTCATGCGGGACGGCGTAGCCAAAGCCTTACGACTTACCGTCACTCCAACTAATGGATCGATCAAGACAGTGAACACCCATGCTAAACCGGTGACCGGCGAAGCACGAGGAGTGAAAGCAAAGATAGGTGACTGGCAGGGAATGATCACCTTCACTGTAGTGACCATGGATGACTATGATTTGGTTCTTGGGTTACAATGGTTCGATCAGGTACGGGCTTGCATTCTGCCATTTTCAGATTCCTTAGTCATTTTGGACTGACAGGACACAGGCCATTCCGGCCGGGAGGAAGCGAAGGGGACAGGCACCCTTTCGGCCATGCAACTTAGTCGAGGCCTTGAGCGTGAAGAGACCTTGTGCATTTTACGTTCCCGATGATGGAAACGATATTGAAGGCAAGGATGTACCAAAGGAAGTTAAAGCCGTTTTGGAGGAGTTCCAGGGGCGTGATGCCCGCGGAACTACCTAAGAAGTTGCCGCCAGACGGATGTGGACCACAAAATTGAACTTATTTCCGATGCGAAGCCACCTTCGAGGACACCCTATAGGATGTCACCACCGGA
This sequence comes from Orobanche coerulescens, assembly GCA_033398695.1. NCBI lineage: Eukaryota > Viridiplantae > Streptophyta > Magnoliopsida > Lamiales > Orobanchaceae > Orobanche > Orobanche coerulescens. The sequence goes on along the minus strand of CM065807.1, from coordinate 121,377,762 downwards.
ACTTAAGGAGCTGCGAAGCAATTGAAAGAGTTCTTTGGATTCAAAGATGATCCAACCATCCAAATCTCCTTACGGATCCCCGTTTTGTTCCAAAAGAAGCATGATGGATCCTTGCGTATGTGCGTGGACTATAGGGCACTCAACAAGCGGCGATTCGCAACAAGTATCCCATTCCACTCATTGGAAGTGTTTGACCAACCGGGAGGTGCTAAATACTTTTCAAAGATCGACCTAATATCCGGATATTGGCGAGTCGGATAGTCAAGGAGACGAACCCAAGACAGCCATGGCGACCAGGTATGGTTTGTTTGATTTCCTTGTGATGCCGTTCGGGCTTACAAACGCCCCAGCGACCTTTTGCACACTGATGAACAAGGTATTTCAACCATACATAGACAAGTTTGTTGTCGTTTATTTGGATGATATCGTCATTTACTCATCATCAATGGAGGAGCATGTAGAACACTTGCGACAGGTGTTCCAAGCATTGCGGGACAATGAACTTTATGCAAAGTTGGAGAAATGCTCATTCGCCCAAAAGGAAGTGACTTTTCTGGGGCATCGTATCAAAGATGGCCGCATTATGATGGACGAGGCCAAAGTGAAAGCAGTTCGAGATTGGGAGCCGCCGACCAGCGTAACCCAACTCCGATCATTTCTGGGACTCGTGAACTACTACCGGAAGTTCATCGAGGGATACTCTCGGATAGCAGCACCATTAACGGACCTATTGAAGAAGGACCACAAATGGGAGTGGACGGATAAGTGCCGAGAGGCCTTTGAGCGACTCAAAGGCAAAGTGACGGAGCAGCCAGTTCTTGCCTTGCCAGACCATACCAAGGCATATGAGGTTCAGACCGATGCATCTGATTATGCCATCGGAGGAGTATTGATGCAGCTAGGGCATCCCGTTGCCTATGAGAGCAGAAAATTGAATGACACCGAGAGACGGTACTCGGTACACGAGAAGGAAATGACCGCCGTGGTACATTGCCTTAGAGCCTGGAGGCATTATTTACTTGGGAGCAAGTTTGTGGTACGAACAGACAACGTAGCCACAAGTTATTTTCAGACTCAGAAGAAGCTCACGCCAAAGCAAGCAAGATGGTAGGAATTCCTAGCTGAGTTCGATTATACCCTGGAGTATAAGCCTGGAGTACTTAACCGAGTAGCCGATGCATTAAGCCGGAAGGCCGAGCTTGCAGCCTTGACCAAGGCCGAGGGAAGCATCAAGGACCGCATACGCGAGGGACTGAGGTAGGACCTTTCGCAGAAAACATCATGCAACTTGCCAGGAGCGGCAAGACAAGACGGTTCTGGGAACGAGACGAGCTACTCTTTACCAAAGGCAATCGTTTGTACGTGCCCAAATGGGGAAACTTACGGAGGGACATCATGAAGGAATGCCACAACACACTATGGGCTGGACACCCAGGTATGCACCGTACAATGGCTTTAATTGACAATTCTTACTTTTGGCCCAGGATGCGTGAGGACGTTGAGGCATACGTCCGGACATGTCTTGTATGCCAACAAGACAAGGTGGAGCAACAACAACCTGGTGGACTACTTCAACCCTTACCCATACCGGAACACCCTTTTGAAAGCGTTTCGATGGACTTTATTATGGCTTTACCTAAATCGGATGGGTACGGGTCGATCATAGTTGTGGTGGACAGGTTCTCAAAATACGCAACCTTTATTCCAGCACCGGCGGACGTAACGGCTCTGGAGACGGCCAAGTTGTTCTTGAAGCATGTGGTAAAATATTGGGGCATTCCAAGGACAATCGTGAGTGATCGAGACCCACGTTTCACAGGAAAGTTTTGGTCGGGACTTTTCAAGCTATTGGGCTCGAATTTAGCATTCTCAACAAGTTTCCACCCACAGACGGACGGGCAGACAGAACGATTTAACACACTGCTTGAGTGCTACTTGCGGCACTATGTGAGTGCCAATCAGCGGGACTGGGCCAAACTCTTAGACACGGCCCAATTCTCATACAACTTGCAGAAGAGTGAATCAACGGGACGCAGCCCTTTCGAGCTCGCGACAGGGAGACAACCGGCGACAACGAACAACATTGCCACCGGATACACGGGACAGAGTCCCGCAGCATATACCTTTGCTAAGTCATTATAGGAGGAATCGGACTTGGCTCGAGCATCTTTGGACAAGGCAGCCAAGAAGATGAAGAAATGGGCCGATCTCAAGCGGCAATGGTCGAGTTTAATGAAGGCGACTTAGTTATGGTGAAACTTCTCATGACAATTTAAAGCATTTCGGGTGTGCATAAGGGACTTATCCGAGATACGAGGACCCTACAAGATCGAGCGGCGTGTTGGGACGGTTTCCTATCGAGTGGAACTACCGCGAAGATAAAGATACACCCGGTCTTTCATGTTAGCCAATCGAAGCCTTACCATCGGGACATGGAGGATCCGGGCGAGCTCTACCACATCGAGCACCTCTGCCGTGATTACTTCCTTCGACAAGGAAGTAGCCGAGATCATTTCACATCGGGACGTTTGTGAAGGCGTGGCCCCATACACCGAGTACTTTGTGCATTGGAAGGGACTCCCAGACGCTGAAAATAGCTGGGAACATGAGGATCACCTATGGCAATTCCGGCAGAAGATTGAAGAATATCGGGACAGCATCGTGCCGAGGACGGTCACGACTTTGGTGGGGGAGAATGTCACGCCCCACCTTAAGGCAGCAGGCATCGCACAGCATCCGGCCGACGCCTGCCGGACGGGCGCGCATCATGCTCGCGCGCGTACATGGACCCGGCCAAGCTCACAGAGGACTACCCCCCCTATAATAGGCTTAGACGGAAAAAGCCTTGTGACAGCAGTAGACATTGAAAAGCCGAGGAACCCACTATCCAGAAAGAAGACCCTAGAAGCATCAAGATGGAGACCAATCAATTCCAGAAGGTCAAAGAGGGTTCCAGAAGGTCAGAAATCGGGTCGGGTTGCTACGGGCCGAATCGGGCCTTGGCCGGGCCGGGCCGGGACACTTCGGGCCGGGTCGGGCCGGACGTTCCAGAGGGGGTCTGGGGGCTCCAAGAACACTTCTTAGAATTACCTAGAGTTGTATAGATTTTTCTAGATGATGGCATTCTTGTAAATACTTGGAATAGTAATGTTTTGTTGGTAATTTGTTAGCCTAGGAGGATTAGTATAAATACCCCCTTGGGGCTCATTTGTAACTCATCTTGAGAAAGCTGATTTGCTACAGTGCAATAAGAGAAAACCTTCCCCAAGCACTTCCTTACTTCCTTCCTAGTAATCTTGTGTGTGTTGATAGGCTTACTACTTAGGCTTGAGACAACCTAAGATAGTGCCGCACGGAGAGGACTTAGCGAGACGCAAGTATAACCCCGTGACAGTGCGCTAGCCTTCCCGGACTAGCGTGCGCTATCGGCCGGTATCGGCCGAGTACCCTCGGACAGGGCCCACACGACCCGGCATCACCGACCAACCCTGCCGACCAAACCTGTCGACCCGACTCCCGCTAGCGTGCGCTACGGCCGGAAGCTTCGCGCGCTTAGCCGACTCCGCAAAGAGCCATCGGATCGAACCGCCGGCTGTAACGTCGCTAGCCGGCCGACAGCGTGCGCTACGCTGCCGACTAGCGCGCTACGCCGGCGTAGCGTGCGCTACTGCCCGATCTGGCCGAGTCGAGAACCTCGAAACCCCATCGCCCCGGGCCGATAGCGCGCTAGGCCACCCGGCGGCAGGCGCTACACTGCCGGTTAGCGCGCGACCTTCCGGCCGTGGCGTGCGCTACGCCGGTTCTGCCGCACCCGTCCGGCCGGTGCCGCAATCGTCCGGCGATTCCGCCACCGTCCGGCCCGATCCATAGCCGTCAGGGCTCGACGACCCGATTTCCGAAAACGCACGGAACGAACACGACGAAAAGTTCATGGACGACATAAACGACTCGAAATGAAAACGTAATACCATAATTAGTCATACGCGACCAAGAAACGGGTCGAGACAACCATTACAGATACAGATACCCGTAACTTTCAAGAAATTACAAAATGGCCCAAAACGCCCGGAAATCACGATACGTGATCGAATAACCAAACCGAAGTTCACAACACGTCTAACAAAGTTAAACGGACTTACGGGAAACTCGAAACAGCAGTTTCGAACGAGATTCGCAAGAATCGAACTCAAGCGCGGAAAAGTCGCTAAAAAGCACGGAACTCAACAAAACGACACCGAAACGAACTCGGATGTCAAAAAGTGTAGAATTAATCATTCCCAGAATGACGAAACGGTCATGAGCGAGTCGTCAAAACGGACTCCGACCGAAAAAGAAATTTACCGAAAATCGAAAATTGCGGATATTACACGTTTAGCGCACTCTAAGCTATGTGGATTAACGTATGATATCGGGTATGTTTAGCGTACACCACGATTAGAACTTAGCGTACATTAAGTCATCAGGCGAGTCAGTCGGCTGATCAGTGAGGTACTGACTGTGCAAGGTTAGCGTACGCTAGGCTATGTGATATTGCGTGCGCTAACGAGTAGCCTTAACGTATGCTACATAGGATGCGTAGCGTGCGTTAAGCAATCCAGACAGATTTCTTTTAAGAACTTCCGACCGTATTTTAGATTGATAGATGTTCGTTCGACGTGAGATAAATTCTATATTATTTCTTTTGTTAAGGTTCGAGCTTGCTACGTGATTGATCGAAGGAGTGACCTTCGAGTGTTTCTTTCTTCGTGGAAGTATTGTTCTTGTCTTAGAATCGAGTCAAGTACCTTAATTGTATTATATATTGATGTTATACATATTGTTGTGCATATATGTCGTTGTTGTATGTCCACCACGTGTTGGTCCGACAGGATCATCTTGGGATCTTTGCTAGTGTGCGCTGGATCATTGGACGGGTTTTTCCACCACGTGTTGGTCCGACGGGATCATCTTGGGGCCTAGGTAGTGAACGCTGGATCATTGGAATTACCATGTGTATGTTGTGATATCATGTTGTGATTATCATGTGTGTGTGTTATTATTATTCTTCGTGAGATGTTAAATAATATGTTGTGGTACTTGTACTAGCATCGTTGTGCTAACCCCTTCGGGGGTGAATATTTTGTTTATTTTCAGGATCCAGGAGAGCAGGGAAACAACCACTGGAGCTGCATGACGACGAGGGTGCAGAGTGATGTTCCGACCGGGTTTAATTTTCTATTGTTTGTTGGTTATTTCAATAAATACTCGAGTACGTAGTCTTTTATGACGATTTGGCTTTGGTGATGTATTAATAATTTTCAGTTGAACATTCGTACTTTTAGTATTGGTTAGAAATGTTGTACCTTACTTCCGTTATTTTCATTTGTTGGTATCAGTTAATGTCTTTTTAGTTCTTCAGCCTTGTAAAATATTATGTAAGGGATTTACGGCACTGTAATATTCCTGAATATATCGAGGGTGTTACAATGATGATGGCGACGAGGCATTCGAGCGATACTAGTCCCATGTTGTCGGTGTTCATGTTGATTAGTCTGTTTAGAGTGTTCTCCAGTTCTTAGTCGTTGTCATTATGTATTATCCGAGTAAAACTCGTGGATGTTTGTAACACCCCGAGATATTCAAGGTATATTACAGCGTCGTGGACCCCTACATGGGACCCACCAGGTTAGACACGAAAATACCACAGTAAAATCACACATCATCCTGATGAAAATCAAACAACACGCCCGGTACAACCGGCGGAATAATCAACATCGACAACCATAATTACTTTAACAAAACTACAATTCACAATCCGAAGAGAAAATCCTAAGTACTCGCGAGTACGTTCTATAAGTTTGCAAAGTAAATAACAACCACATAAAAATAAAAAGGACTCAAATGCACATGTCAACGACCTTGGCCAACATCCTCGTGCTGCCCCAGCGCCAGCTTGTCCAGCTGATCATAACCTGAAATTCATTACAAGAATTTCCCCAAAACGGGTCTCCAAGGGGTTAGCAATTACGCTAGTACAAGTAATCAAGGCAAACTATTCGCTTACACATTTCATAGTACAATGCACCAAATCATTCGAAAACCAAAACCAGACATGTCTTTTCCGGAAACAAACAGTCATTCACATTTGCCTAGGACTGGGACAAAGCCACAAATTCTACTCGAGGCCTCTAAGGACCCTCCCGAGTTGGCCACAATCATAAAACAAATCACGCACAGGCATCGCCTAGAACCGGGACGAAGCCACAAATCTCACTCGAGGCCTCTAAGGACCCTCCCGAGCTGGCTAGCGAAACAAACTCGTGAATCCAGAGTGAAATCATAGATTCCCTCGAGGCCCCATCGAGCCCTCCCGAGGTGAGCAAAGCACACACAATATACATTACCATTTCATGTTAAGCATAAGGGTTTCCAAAAATACTTGCCTTGAATAATTAACGACACAACGAACGGAAAGGAAAATCACCAACGAATGCTAGGAACCAACGGAACCGAACCTAACGATTCGAAGAATACAATCACAACCATCTCCATACGAATACGGAAAAGGAATACACCCGAAAACCCACCTACGATTCATGTATATCCGTTTAACAACAACAATGAGGGCGGACCACAACCAAACCCTTTCGAATACGCAACAACTACGAAATATACCATGAATCCGTAGGGAAACTAAGAATACCAATAAGATTAATCATATTCATCATGGATCGACCATGGAAGATCGACCATGGAAGCAATTTATCTTATCCGACAGTTGATGGAACATTATCGAGATAAAAAGAAAGATCTACATATGCTTTTTTTTTTATTTAGAGAAGGCATATGATAAAATACCAAGGGAAGTACTTTGGTGGGCTTTAGGAAAGAAGGGTGTATCGCGAAAATATATTGACATTGTAAAGGACATGTATGAGGGAGCTAGTACAAGTGTACATACTAATGTTGGGAGGACAGAAGAATTCCCTATTACGATTGGGGTGCATCAAGGATCTGCTCTTAGTCCTTTTGTCTTTGCCATAGTCATGGACGAATTGACAAGAGAAATTCAAAATAACGTTCCGTGGTGTATGATGTTCGTAGATGATATTGTGTTGATTGATGAAACGAAGGTTGGAGTGCAACAGAAATTGGAACTTTGGAGGGATACTTTGGAAGCTCGAGGCTTTAGACTGAGCAGAAGTAAGACTGAATATATGGAGTGTAGGTTTAGCGAAAACAGTGATAGAGAGGCGGGGATGATCACATTTGATGGGAAAGTTGTTCATGGATCCAATTTCTTTCGGTATCTTGGATCTATTATCCAAAAGGTTGGAGAGCTAGATGGCACTGTGGCTCACAGAATAAAGGCAGGGTGGTTGAAGTGGAAGAGTGCCACAGGGGTTTTATGTAATCCTGACATGCCTCATAGATTAAAGGGTAAATTTTACCGTACGGCAATTAGGCCTGCACTGTTATATGGCACCGAGTGTTGGGCTGTAAAATAGTGTCACGTTCAAAAAATGAATGTGGCGGAGATGCGTATGATACGATGGATGTGTGGTCATATAAAAAAGGATCGGCTCAGAAATGAGGTGATTAGAGAGAAGGTAAGAGTTGCATCTATAGAAGACAAGATGATGGAGAATCGATTACGATGGTTTGGTCATATAAGAAGAAGACCTGTTGATGCCCCAGTGAGGAGGCTAGAAACTTTGGGAACAAGTAATATTATGAAAGATAGAGGAAGACCCAAGAAAACTTGGATAAAGATAATTGAAAATGATATGCGGTTTCTTGGAATTGGAGAAAGTATGGCGATGAAGAGGCAAATGTGGCGGGAAAGAATACGGATGGTGGATGGAATCTGATTCCTTTTTTATCTGTATTTTTATTCCTATTTTCTTTTATTTCATGTTATCTTTTAATTTATTTTTCAGGATTTTTCATTTTTTTCTTTTTTTTAACCTTCATTCTCTTTTTTTATTTGCTTCTTTTTTCTCTACTTTTTTCCCTCCTTTTTTCCTTTTATGTTATTTATGTAATGATCATTGATGGTTTCAAAGTTTGATTCATGTTAGCCGACCCCAAATCATTTTGAGACTAAGGCTTAGATGTTGTTTTTTGTTTGTTATGGATGCGCACATATCCACATCAGGGCATATTTTTACTCTGAATGGTGGATCAGTATCTTGGAAAAGTACAAAGCAAAGTGCGACTGCGATTTACACATGTCAAACTGAATATCAGGCAGCCACGGAGGCTGCTAAAAAGGCATTTTGGATTAAGAAGTTCACTAAGGAACTTCAAGTGGTTCCTGACTCAGATCGATCTGTGGTGCTGTTTTGTGACAACGACGGAGATGCTGCGCAGGCTAGGGAGCCTAGGGCTCACCACAACACCAAACACATTGAGAGAAAGTATCATTTTGTTAGAGAAATGGTTCAGAAAAGGAGCATTACACTTCAAAGAATAGACATAACAAATAACGTTGCTGATCCACTGACCACGCCACTATCTCAGAAGATCTTAGAGAGACATCTGGGGAGTATTCGTATTAGATACCATAGTTTGTGGCATTGAGTGAAAGTGGGAGATTTTTAGGAATATGTCCTCAAATGCCACTCAGAGGATGAGAGTGAGAGCATTTTTTTGTGATTATGAATATTTAATTAAATAAGGCGTTTATTATTTATACATTATTGTATCACTGGCATTGTGATTTGGTGCATAGAATAATAAGTCCTGACATTTGAGATCAAACATTCCGCTCCTTATGGAGATAAGGAGATAGACACTGGAAGTGTTTAGGGCTCGAATGCTTAACTGGTTGGCAACGCGATAAAACTTAACTTGGCAGGTTTAGATAAGACTTGTATAACATGTACTTTGACATGTAGAATTCCTGTCTTCACTAAGGCTTAGTGGGAGAACACATTATAGGTATGCTAAGGGGATTAGTATACTAGAACTCGACTCACTCGGTCACATGGATTTCACTCACGGGTTGTCAATGACTTAATCGAAAGTTTGTGATAGGTATATATGAACTTTTGACTTGAGGTTTCAGTAGGAGATGTGCTTGTGATATTAAGAAAATCATTAGAGTAGTTCGATCCAATTACCGGTTGGTGGGATCAACCTCGAAGTGTAATTAGTCGGCAAGTATCAGTCTTTACCGAATACCAAGATAGGACATTTTCTCATGTAAGTGAGCAGGTAAATGTCCCATGTGGTTAATGACAAATGAGATAATAAGTCTTTGGCAAAAGCATTTAGAGATAGTTGTATTTGATACGCGAGAGCTCAGTAATCTCAGTTTGCATTAACAAAATGCATATCGTCAATTGAAATTGGGTTTGACATTACTGTGACCCTAGTACTTGGCCAGGACATATGATTGAAGGGTTTATACGTATACGGTATTCACGACATAATGGTTTATGGAATGACCCTATCATTCATTCGCAATTAGGTTATGGTGTAGGCCAGGGGACTGTCTAGGTGGTGCTAACACTCATTGGATCCTCCCATACTAACTGACACAAATCTACAGGGTCGCGGCACAGGAATTGACGATGGATTATATTTGGCATATTCTCTCTTGATTACTATTGGATATTAGATGTCTAATTTAATTTATAGGATAAATTAGACTGCTCTTGTGAATTAAATAAATTATGGGGTTTATTCATATTATTTCTTAGAGAATTTATATTTAATATAATTAGCTAATTGGATTAACTAAATACCGCAAATGGAAGAAATCTGATGAGATGGCGCGCTGTTACATCTTCGCTTCTTTGGCAAATATATTGCAGCATCAGCATCAGAGTATGGGCACGGTCGCGGAAATGATGAAAAAACTCGGCGAGATTATAGCGACCACTTTTCAAAATATCATTTTCTAATAATTTCAAGGGAGACCAAAAATCTTTAAGAAAAAATGATTAAATAATTGCAGCGGAAATTGAAATAAAGTCAACCATTCGCAAGTAACTAAATACTAAATTCTCAACATTTTCAAAACATCCATAATATTCAACCATGACATTGAAAATAAAGTTAAATTTAAATAAACGAAGAAGTAGATAAATATTATTATCATGCCACGCCGTTGCCCGCCACGTCAGACTCCTCAACCTGAAAGGTTTAAATAATGGGGTGAACTTTCAACTCGCTCAATGAGGAGGGTACGCATTGTTAAATTTAGGTACATATATATTGACAAGTACACATATATGTCTACACACGTTGGCTGCCCGAAGGCCATAATTATGCACAATTAAGCGCAAGTAGTTTCCCAGAGGAACTTGTAGTTGCTCAGAGAGACTTGTTGTTGCCCAAAGGGACTTGTAGTTGCTCTAAGAGACTTGTAGTATAGTTGGTATAGAACATACACATATATAACCAACATGTATATAATTAAATAAAACAAGCGTAAAATTCCCCACCTGGATAATTTCAGTGAATGAGATTGATGACAATGATGCTCGACGCAATAATACTAGACCCAAAAATCTTTGTTGTACGAATTAGTTTGGAAGGGGAGTTCTAGGGTTATGGGTTTGGGTTGAACGGTGGTAACTGATTTTGGATAAAACATAGAGTAGAAATTTGTCGAAAGATATATTATATTATTAGAATAATTCAAGTCTTCCATTACCTATAATAGATGGACTATTTATAAGATGCAAAAGACTCTTCAAAATATAGATAAACTTAAATTGAAATAAATGAAGGCTCTTCATAACATCAACAATAAATTTGACTCTTTAAATTCTGTATTAAATATAAACGTTGATAACTCCGTGAATACTTGGAATCTGAAGGTGCAATATATTGTTTTGAGGACAATTGAGTTGACTTACCAATGCCACCAACCACACATGAAATAAACATTTATAGAAATAGTTATGATGAGAACAAGACAAAATGTCACTGCAGAAACTGTATAAATTTCTATAGGTTTTATGTGAGGTGTTACGTCTACTATAAATTTTATTTGCAGAAATTAATTATGTCTTAATTAATTTACATAAATTAATTATGTCTTAATTATGTTTATAAATGTTGGTGATTCCGGCCAGGATTTTATATTTATGATTCCGGCAGCTGGAAGAATGGTTCTTGTCGTAAAAAGAAAATCGTAATGGTTGAAGAGCAGTAGTTGTTGTAGCTTAAGGTAAAAGACTGGAGATGATAATAGTTTCACGATATTGTGAAATCAAAACGAATTGTGCAGTGAGTTATATGTTGAGAATTAAGAAAACTTCATGGTGTTGCTACAAAAATGTTTGAAATAAAAAGTAATGATCAATTGACAAATAGCAGATAAGAAAAAAAATATCATTAGACTTACCTTATTTTAGTTCTGATAATTTTTATCTCTCTCCCATTTCTTTTCTTTTGGTTATATAGTATATAAAATTTTAACTGTTATAATATGATTAATCCCAAATAAATGTAATTTAATGTGTGAAACCTAAGTAATAAAGGTGTTTAATTCTTTTGTTTTTGTTTTTATAACTCCATAATTAGTTATGAATTGTATGAACGTAAATGTTACAACTGAAAGGTCAATTTGGTTGATGATTTAATGCTAAAAAAGTTGAAAAGTTGGGCTTGTATTTTAATAAATAACTATTATAATATTTGAATCTAGATACAAATAAAAATATGGTACATGGATGACCATAAATTTTAATAGATATATATTTAATAGTTAATTATTAGACCGGGTATTGCTTGAGGTTAAATAATTTTCTAGACCAAATATGAATTTGGGCTTGAAATATTAATTTGGTTAAAATAAAATAATTTAATTTGGAAGTTACTAAAAAGAATAAAAATAATTAAACCTCAATATGGTTGGGCTAAACAATAAGGATTAATAAATTTTGAAGATTAAATTTGGTTTAGAATTGATGAGTTACGTAATGAGCTAAAATGACAAAAATTAATTTGACATGTTCATGAAAATAAATAAAGCAAATTATGATATATAAAATATAATTCATAAATAGATTATTGGACATTTAAAATTATGCATGTGCTTTCAATTTTTTTTAAATAAATATTAATACGTAAATAGCGCGTTACAGAGATGTTTGGTGATCAGAACCGGACGGCTAGATAAAATGCTATGAGGGTCTTGATGACGACCCAAATGCCTGAAGGAACCCCGGTAAGGAATCATGTTCTAAAGACGATTTATCATCTAAACGAACTTGATATCTTAGGGGCGAATATCGATGCGAAAACGCAGGTCGGTATCATTTTAGACAGCTTACCAAGGAGCTTTGAGCAGTTCTGCCTAAACTACAATATGAATCTTATGGAGTATACCTTGGCGGAATTGCTGACAGAGCTTCAAGCTGCGGAAGATCTCTTTAGACAAGGGTATCAAGTTCTTGCGGCTATTGGTGTTTCAACTTCTAAACCCAAGTGGGGGAAGAAGAAGAAACAAGTGGGCCATAAGCAAGTGGCAACTCTCATAAAGAGCAAGGCTCCTCAGCCTTAGGCAAACAAAAAGTCAAGAGGAAGTGTTATAAATGCTTGCTATAAATGCAGTCAGAAAGGACATGTGATAGCACCAAAATAATTTGGGTTTAAACCAGTGACTGAGCCAGAAATAATAGCTAGGTCCCCGATAAATACTACATTGTTAATAAATTGACTTTATATTAATTTCATCTCATTTTGATTCAGAACCAAATTAAGTACAATAAGTTTTTTTGATCATTTTAACACATTACTTTCGAAATAACATAAGAATTTTTACGTAATTGTTATGAACTTGAGAGAAAAGAGAGGAAAATGAAGAAGGAGAAGAAGAAGAATGGTGTGTAATATTATGAAGGCCAAATGCCTATATTTATAGGTACACCATTAGGGTTTAGGGGGGCATAAAGGTCATTTATACATTAATTACAACACTCCCCCTTGAATGACCTTTAATACATACTGCCTCATTAAAACCTTGTCGGGAAAACCCAGTGGGAAAAAACCCGATCGAAGGAAAAAGAGTACAGCTACTCCCCCTGAAATTGATTACATAAGATCTTTGAGTTGACGTATTCCAATCTTGTGTACCAGTCTTCTGAATGTTGATGTCGGCAACGCCTTTGTGAATAAGTCCGCCACATTATCACTTGAGCGAATCTGTTGAACATCAATTTCTCCATCCTTTTGCAGATCATGCATATAGAAAAGCTTGGGAAAAATATGCTTTGTTCTATCACTTTTGATATAGCCTTCCTTGAGTTGTGTAATGCAAGCCGCATTGTCTTCATACAATACAGTTGGATTCTCTTTTTACGTAGTTAACCCACACGACTCTTCAATGTGATGTGCCAAATTTCTCAATCATACACATTCTCGACTTGCTTCGTGGATTGCAATTATTTCAGAATGATTTGAAGATGTTGTTGTTAGGGTTTGCTTCACAGATTTCCAAGATATAGCAGTTTCTCCACGTGTGAATGCCTGTTTGTGATTTACCCTTATGTGGGTCCGAAAGATAGCCTGCATCTGCATATCCCACTAGAGAACATCCAAAACTTTCTGAATAATATAACCCAAGGTCGATGTTGCCCTTTAGATAACGTAGAATATGTTTGACACCGTTCCAATATCTTATAGTGGGTGCAGAGCTATATCTTGCGAGGATATTTACAGAAAAAGCTATATCTGGTCTAGTACAATTAGCAAGATAAGTTAATGCACCAATTGCACTGAGATATGGTACTTCAGGATGAAGTATCTTTTCTCCATCTTCGAGTGGTCGAAAGTATCTTTAGTTACATCAAGTGTTCTAACGACCATGGGTGATGTAAGCGGATGTATTTTATCCATGTAAAAACGCTTTAACACCTTTTCGGTATAAGGGGATTGATGAACAAATAGTCCTCCATCGACATGTTCAATTTGAAAACCCAAACAGAATTTCGTTTTTCCTAAATCTTTCATCTCAAATTCAGTTTTCAAATATTCAGCAGTTTTATTGAGCTCTTCAGGAGTCCCAATTAAGTTTAAGTCATCAACATAAACTGCTATAATTGTAAATCCACTGTCTGTTTTCTTTATGAAAATGCAAGGGCAGACAACATCATTTTTATACCCTTCTTTCAACAGATATTCACTAAGTCTATTGTACCACATTCGTCCAGATTGTTTTAGTCCATACAACGATCTTTGCAGCTTAATTGAGAACATGCTTTTGGGATATGAATTACTTGCTGCTGGTAATTTAAATCCTTCTGGGATTTTCATGTATATGTCACTATCAAGTGAACCATATAGATACGCGGTTACTACATCCATAAGGCGCATATTGAGCCTTTGTGACGCAGCCAGACTAATCGAAAATCTAAAAGTAATCGTGTCCATTACTGGAGAGTACGTTTCCTCATAATCAATTCCTGGTCTTTGAGAGAAACCTTGTGCTACGAGTCTTGCTTTGTATCTCGTAACTTCATGATGTTCATTTTTCTTTCTAACAAAAACCCATTTGTATCCTACTGGGATAACATTTTTCGGAGTTTGAACTACAGGTCCAAACACCTTTCGTTTTTCCAAGGAATTTAATTCAGCCTCTATGGCTTCTTTCCATTTTGGCCAATTATCTCTATTTCGACAGTCTTCAACAGACTTCGGTTCAGGATCCTCATTTGAAACTTCTCGAGCCATATTAAAGGCAAAGATATCATCCATGATGACATTTTCCCTCTCCAATAATTTACTAGGATATGAATAATTTATTGAGATCTCATTATTTTCAGACACTAACAGTTCTTCAGGAACTACATTACTTTCATTTGATTGATCAATCATCATTCCTGTTTGGTTTTTATCTTACACCTTCCTTTTTCTAGGTACAGAGTCCTTCGAACCAATTGGTCGACCACGCTTTTGACGTACTTTAGATTCGTTTGATGCTATTACTTGTCCTTCAGGGACATCGATTCTGGCTGGTGTATTTGCAGCAGGTATATAGGATTTTGTCACTCTTCATGTATCAACGAAAGTATCAGGTAGTTGATTTGCAACCTTTTGTAGGTGAATGGTCTTTTCAACCTCTTGCTCACATTGACTATTCCGCGGATCAAAATGTGTAAAGATTTTTTCATTCCAAGAGATATGCTTTTGCTTTTCTAGATGTAGTTTTGTCCCACCTAATGTTGGGTATGTCATTTCATCAAAATGACAGTCTGCAAAGCGTGCAGTAAATAGATCACCTGTTAGAGGTTCAAGATACCTTATAATTGAAGGTGAATCAAACCCAACTTATATCCCAAGCCTTCGTTGGGGACCCATTTTTGTGCGTTGTGGGGGTGCAATTGGGACTTGAACAGCACAACCAAAAGTTCGTAAATGAGAAACATCAGGTTCTCGACCAGAGACAAGTTGCATGGGAGAATATTGGTGATAAGCCGTTGGCCTAATACGAACTAATGTTGCTGCATGTAATATAGCATGACCCCAAGCAGAAGTTGGGAGTTTTGATTTCATAAGTAATGGTCTTGCAATTAGTTTAAGACGCTTAATAAGCGATTATGCTAGACCATTTTGTGTATGGACATGAGCAACTGAATGTTCGACCTCAATTCCAATTTTCATACAATATTCGTCGAATGCTTGGGATCTAAACTCACTAGCATTGTCAAGACGAATTGCCTTGATTGAATTATCAGGGAATTGAGCTCGTAATTTTATTATTTGAGCAAGTAGCCTAGCAAATGCTACATTTCTAGTTGAAAGTAAGCTCACATGGGACCATCTAGTAGACGCATCAATTAATACCATAAAGTATCGAAATGGTCCACATGGTGGATCTATTGGTCCGCAAATATCTCCTTGAATTCTTTCTAGAAAAGATGGAGATTCAGTGACTTTAGTACTTGAAGGTCTAGTGATTAACTTTCCTTGTGCGCAAGCATCACAAGAGATTTCATTTGCTAAAAGAATCTTCTGGTTCTTTATGTTATGTCCGTATGAAGTATTGAGTATTCAACGCATCATAGTTGCTCCAGGATGTCCAAATCTTTCATGCCAGAGCATAAAGATCTTTGGGTCATTGAACTTCAGGTTCATGACATGATTTGCCTCAATTGCTTTTATGAATGTGTAATACATTCTAGACGATAATGTCGGGAATTTTTCTTTTGTTTGCTTCTGGCCAGACACAAAAGAATTTATACAAAGGTACTCATTATTACCTTCTTGCATTGTCTCAATGTGATATCCATTGCAGCAGATATCCTTAAAACTTAGTAAATTCCTTTTTGATTTACTAGAGTAAAGTGCATAATTTATAACTAATTTAGTATTATTTGGTAAAATAATACATGCTCTTCCGGAGCCTTCTATGATGTTTGATGCACCTGATATGGTATTAACATTATCTTCTGCTAATATTAATTTGAGAAAGTATTTCTTATCTTGGAGAATGGTGTGCGTAGTTGCACTATCAGCTAGACAAATATCACAAGCATCCATTGTAATTTCTGTAATAATTTAAAGGAACTTTTTAGAAATAAATTCATTTATTATGAAATAACCATTCCAAAAATAATTAGTTCAAAAGCAAGTCATCATACTGAAAGAAAAAAAATCCCAAGCAAAGAAAATAACAAAGCAACAATTCTCAAACTAATCAATATCGTCTAACACACCACCCCCAATCAAGTGATCAATATCTCCTTTTGGATGAGCAAAGAAATCAGAGACATCCAAGTGAGTCGTATCAAGTGGACCATCATAATCAAGGACATTAGTTTCAATCTTTTTTTTTTCCCTTGATTGATTTCTGATAAAGGTCCACGAGATGTTTTGCTGTACGACATGTACGTGATCAATGCCCATTCATTCCACATCTATGGCATTTATCTTCCCTTTTGGATGGGTTACTATCATTGGATGCTTTGTGCCTTTTGTTGTTGGATATTTCGCTATGTGTTGTGCCACGTCCAAAACCACGTCCACGTCCATATCCGCGTCCACGTCCACGCTTGTGTCCGCGGCCACGTCCACGCCCATTTACATGATTGAATTTAGCATTGGCTTCAGGCAATGCTGCGGAACCAATGGGTCGTAATTCGTGGTTTCGCATGAGCAACTCATTATTTTGCTCAGCGACCAATAAACAAGATATGAGTTCAGAGTATTTTTTGAAACCACGCTCTCGATATTGCTGTTGCAAGATCATATTTGAAGCGTTGAACGTGGAGAATGTTTTCTCAAGCATATCTTCATCAGTTATTTTTTCACCACAAAGCTTCAAAGTAGAGCTGATTCTGAACAACTCTGAATTATAGGCACTCACACTTTTAAAATCTTGCAAGCGAAGACGTATCCATTCGTGTCGGGCTCTAGGGAGGATTACAGTCCTCTGATGGTCAAACCTCTCTTTTAAACTTTTCCATAACTCTTTGACGGTGAGGTACTCAACTTTTAAATCATCATGGAGATGATGACGAAGGAATATTAGTGCCTTTGCACGATCCTGCTGGGATTCTTTGTTTCCTTCTTTTATTGTCTCACCCAGACCCTTTGAGATCAAGTGGATATCGGCATCAAGAGTCCATGATAAATAGTTCTTGCCAGAAATATCAAGTGCAACAAACTCAAGCTTGGTGATATTGGCCATATGTAAATCTACATAGTAAAAATAAAACAAGTCATTTTTAACATAAAATTAAAATTTTCTTGAATTTAGAGTTTTAAAAGTTATTAAAATTCATTAATAACTTCAAGTGGATATTGACTCATATAGAGTTTTAAAAATGTTCTTTGTTGTATTCATGGCATTGGAGTGCAATAATTAAAATTATTTAATATAACATAAAATCACATTTGTATCTAAAATTTATGCTACTTCAAGAGCATAATAATTTATGATATTATTTTGTATCAATATTCTTCAGGAATATTATATTATCATGGGAGATTTAATACGAATATGACTTGTTCTTTTAGAACAAGTGTATTTATCAATAGTATTGCAATTTGATTGTGCTACTTCAGGAGCAATAATTTTAAGAAAAAAATACACGAAAAAAAATAGTACAAAATGAAATAAATCAAAAGTTTCTTCAAGAACCTTTACAATATTCTTCTGGAATATTGTTTTGTGTTTTTCCTCAGGAATTTACACAAAAACTTAGATCTCATAATGTTCTTCAGGAACACATCATATTTAATTAAAATATGACGAGATAATATTATATTTGTTCAAGAGCTACAACACGTATTTTATCTTAATAATCTTCTGGACTATTAAGAATGGTTAGATCTTGTTTCTTCAGGAAACAACAATTTTTCGATTTGATAATAGATTTCTAAATCATTATATATATATTGTTTATATATAATGATAGAAGAAATCAAAACAATTAATAAACTATATACTACACAAAATGATTGTACATCAAGAGGAAAAAAAATACAGAATAAAAAATCTACCTTGCTGTGAAAATAGAATAACACGCTAGTGAATAAAAAAAATTTCTGAGAGAGATCGTGCTGATAACGTGTTATGAACTTGAGAGAAAAGAGAGGAAAATGAAGAAGAAGAAAAATGGTGTGTAATATTATGAAGGGCAAAGGCCTATATTTATAGATACACCATTAGGGTTTAGGGGGGCATAAATGTCATTTATATATTATTACAACAATAATAATATATTTTACTTTTCATGTAATTAATCTTCATATTTTGAATTATTGCAAAACAGCTTTAAAAGTCACTAAATAACTATTCATGATTTTAAAAAAATGTAACGAGAAATTAATTCTTAAACCATATATTTGATGTCTCACTATAATATATATAAATAAATATATATAAAGAAATAAATATATATAAAATAGCAAAGGGTTGTACTTTTATTTACACACACATATATATATATATATATGTGTGTGTGTGGGTGTGTATTATTAATTTTTAGTTATCAGATAATTATTTAGATATAAGTAATAAAAAATAAAAAATAATATTCTGTCTATCCCAACGAACTTAGGCGTTTGATTTTTTCTAGTCAAACTAACAACACTTTGACCATGATTATTTGTAATTTTATAACAATAAAAAATATTAAATTATTATTTTTAAAAATATGTTTCATGATAAATATATTTATGTTAATATCACATCATAGTTAAATATATATTTTCATATATTTTAGGTCAAAATAAAAAATAAAAAAAAATAAAACGCCTCAAATTCATTGGAACAGATGGAATAATATTAATGAGCTATCCCGCTGGCCCGTTTAGCCGGCGATCTAATCAGTTCGGGCCACAATGGCTTTGGGTTAAACGAGCATTCATTGCTTTGCCCAAACAATGCATTTTCAGGGCTAAATAGACTCGGGATCAAGGTCGGTCATGTGCCTGATGGTGCCCTAGTCAGGAATTTAAAAATAGGCCCTCGAAATTGTTTTAAAGTACAACAAAAATAACAAAATATATATTTTTGTAAACAATGTATATTACAAAACAAATAAAGCAGATAACAAAATAGAAGGAAAATTAAAATAATAAGTAAAAAAGTTGTAGTGCCCATTATAAATATATATATTAGAAAAGAATATATATATATATATATATGATGTTTGAATATTATAAAATAAATAAAAGTAGATAACAAAATATAAAAAAAATAAAAACTAAAAGAGGGCCTATTGTAAAAATATATATCGGAGCATGGTATACGTCGATCTCAGGATTGACGACTTTTAAAACATCTGATTTACCATTATACTAAAATTAATATTATTTCTACAAATAATTATATATATAAGAACTTATAAAAAATGGGCTCCTTAAAATTGGGTCATAGGCAGAGGCCTCTTGGACCTATGCCTAGATCCGTCCTGCCCGGGATGTTCATCTCTACCTCTTATATTGTTAAGAATTATGAAATTTATAAATAAATAAATTATTAATTTATCAATGAAGAAAAACAGTAAGAGTTCATTGCACAACCTTTATTATTCAACTATAGTACACAATAGAAACAAAGAAAGTAAGAATCAAAGAGCTTCAGTGATCGATAAATGAACGACTCTCTCTCATCTCTCCGCTTAATTAATTATAGACGCAGATGCTTCTTAGAACTTTCGTTGGTAATAGTATAAATGTAGTATTCAAGAACACCGTTGTTGTCGGCGCCCGTAGAGTGAGTGCTAACAATAGCGTACCCACGAGCCAATCGGAACTGCCCAGTTCCGCCGACGACCGGCAATTCCCGCGTCGTGTTGAGGATCTGGTTCCTTCCGACGACGGAGATGGTGCTACCGTTGTGCTTTCCCGCCGTGAAGTAGAAGTTGAGATCCATTGTCATGGCGAAGGTATTGAAGTCGGAGGCGGTGGCGAGTCCCTGAACTCGTCCGAGTAGTGTCGAGTTGCTAGCGGGCTCAGCCGTGATGTTGCAATCGACGACGTTGATTTGGCCGAACAACATGTTCTCCATGGTTGTGATGTTGGCACGGGCGACGTCCCAGACAGCCCGATTCGGACCGAATGCTGTATCTTGGACGTAGAAATGAAGCTTCGTCAGTTTCTCCCTTCCACCGCAGAAGTTTCTGAACTCTTCTGTTTCCGACTGCAGTGCATGATTGCCACCAATTTGCATGGCTATGGACAAATACGAAATCATCATCAAAATGAAACTAAGATTTGCCATTGTTGAGTAATTAATTCGGAATTCACCAAGTGTGTTGGTGTGATGAGGTTGGTGACCAGTTGGGGTGGGACTAAACACTTTATATAGAGCAAGGATCAAATCATCAAAGACCCTTGTACTATTTTTATGCTGGGGAGAAAACTTGTTTTTGCCTTTTGTATATAGTAATATTCCTTTTTATCCAAGTTTAGTAACAACTCTTTTAATACCCAAATTGTCGAAATTGACCTTTACTCGAATAAAATTCGAGTCATATATTGTAATTTCGAGTAACATAATTTCGAGTCAACTTAAAAAAAAACAATATCGAGGAAGGTTGAAAATATGGTTACCGTAGTCCGAAATTTCGGGTTACACGAGTCCAATTCGTGTCACCCGAATACAATTTGGGATATGTAAATAAAAAAAAGTCTCCCGAATTCATTCGGGAGATGTAAAAAAAAAAAAAAGGGTTACACGAGTCCAATTCGTGTCACCCGAATTAAGAAAAAAAAAAGAAAAAAAAAAGAAAAAGACATGTCTCCCGATTCATTTGGGAGATGTAAAATAAAAAAAAAAAGTGGTCTCCCGAATGAACGGGAGAAGAAAAGAAAAAAAAAATTATGTCTCCCGAATTCATTCGGGATGTATGAAAAAACAAAAAAAAAAAAAAGGTCAATTCGTGTGACACGAATGGTATTCGGGTGACACGAATTGGACTCGTGTAACCCGTTTTTTTTTTTTTTTTTTACATCTCCCGAATGAATTCGGGAGACTTTTTTTTTATTTACATGTCCCGAATTGTATTCGGGTGACACGAATTGGACTCGTGTAACCCGAAATTTCGGACTCCGGTAACCCATATTTTCAACCTTCCTCGATATTATTTTTTTTTAAGTTGACTCGAAATTAGTTACTCGAAATTACAATATATGACTCGAATTTTATTCGAGTAAAGGTCAATTTCGACAATTTGGGTATCAAAAGAGTTGTTACTAAACTTGGGACAAAAAAGAATATTGCTATATACAAAAGGGCAAAACAAGCTCTTTCTACTTTTATGCTGATATCTATACTTTTACTAAAGGAGAGTCCCGACACATGTCGCTATATACGTTTTTTTATTTTATATTTTAAATATAGCTTATACATAGAGATATATTCTTAAATTTCCAAAAAAATTCTAAATATGTGTTGTGGGAGTTTTATTCCACAACTTACACTCATCTACCAATAAAAAAAGTCTTCCTTTATTTTTTTTAGCTTAAAATTTTAAATATTTATAATTATTTATATCAAATTTATTTTTAATGAAAAATATATCAAATTAATTTTTATTTTACAATTTTCAACTAGACATCCATATGAATATAATAAATTTGATGGATATATAATAATGACCGATTTCACAAAACAATTATATTAGAAAAAGCTGAATATTAGTTTTCAGTAAAATTAATTGATACAAAATAAAAATATATTGACTCATTTTTATAAATTAGATTTCAGACTTATATTCAGGGGCGGACTTAGCCATAACCTAGTGGTGCACGTGCACCACTAGATTTTTTCAGAATAAAACCCCCTTCCCCGATAATATCTAGTATTATATTTCCCGTTATTTTATTTTGGTAATAGTTGAATTATCGAGGAGTTTAATTATTTTTTACTCTCGAAGTTTAATAGGTAAAGTCATATATACCTATTAAATATATTTTTTGATTTGACGTAATCTGTTTTGATCAAGACGATATTAATTAAAGTGTTTAAAATTGTTTATTCAACTTTGAAGTATTTCGCAAACACTTGCTTCTTTTGATGAAAAATTAAGATGCACCCTTAATACAAAACAAGCTGAAGAGTTTCAGTTAATCAAATATTAGAAATTACTTTTGAAAGAAATGTTGATTTTCCCGTAGCAACTGCAAGAGTTGAACGAGTCTTCTCAGCTATGAAGTATGTAAAGAGTGAGTTATGTAGTAAGATGAGTGATCAATGGTTAAATAATCGTCTTGTAACATTTATAGAAAAATATGTACTTAAAACTATTAGTAATGATGTTATTTTAGCACATTTTCAGGAAATGGACAGTAAATATAAGCGATTTTCTTTGTAAATGTACGGATCCTTTGTTTTTTTTTTGTTTTTTTTTCCCCACACACGCACATGAGGGGGATCGTCCCTTGTCCTGAGTACCCCCAAGAGGCTCGACCTCACCCCGATCTAGAGGTAAGTTTTCCAGTATGACATGTTCGCCTCCTTATCCCCCGCTTTGTTATTACTTAGTTATGAGACCAATTCCTTGGATTCTTCCTCTCTTCCTTCTGCCCACGGTCCTTGTTCCGCTAAGGCTCAAGTGAGTAACGAACGGAAAACGAGGATAGTAACAACCAGAGGGGGAATACCACTTCGTCGGGGGTTCGTACTGGAAAATGACTGTGCGGCGAGTTACTTTGCTTCCTGACTTTCTTTATGTATTATTTGTTATCTTTAATGTAATTTTAATATATATTTTATCGTTTGACATTGTTTTCGTGAGACGGTCGGTGCACCAGTGATTTTTCGGTCCTGGATCCGCCTATGCTCATATTGCTTACACAAAAAATAAATTATGACATTTATTTAATTATAATAATTAAAATAATAAAAACATTCACAAGCAGAATTTGTTTGAATATTGTGGAGAAAAAGAAGCCACGTGAAATTGAGCTCCCTTTGCAGAAGTGAATACACACTACCAACAATAGTGTATTTCCTATCTCCTCTTTAGAGACGTTTTTTTATTTTTTTTTCCATTTCAGGTTAATTACTTGACATATTTATACTTCGAGATATTTTTCCGAGAGTTTGTGATAGCCTAATTATTTAGGACTATATCTTTCTTAACGTCAAACCATAAAAAATAACAAGTTATATATCCTTATTGATAAGTGTATAAGGGGGTGTATTCAATATACAAAAAGTCTGTAAAAATCTGAGATATTCAATAATAATTTTATAATATCTTTTAAATTCTTGATATATATAAAAGTCCACGGATTTTAAAAGATTCTACAAGTTCATGGAGTTTGATGGATTTATACCAATTTTTTAAATCTGAAAATTATTCTCAAATAATATATATGACACAAAAACTCATTAAAATTTATGCAATGAATAAAAAAAATTGAGAAATAAATCTAAAATGATGAAAAATAAACATTAAGAAAATAAGTTTATTTTAAAATTATAATTTGAAAGTAAGAAACAATAAAATCTGAATAAATTAAAGTGAGAAAAGTAAGTTCTATGAAAAATAAGTTTTGGTTTTTTGTGTTATTTAATTAATTTTTGTATTTTATCTTCACAATTATTATTTTTATTTTTTAGACTTATAGATTTATTAGATTGACATTATTGATAATAATGAATAAGAGTTTAAACATATATTTGTGAATTTTAGAGTCCATCAATTTTTTAAAATTCATACAAATTCATAAAAGTTTATCTCTTAAAATTCAATAGACTCTATGAAGTTTGACACTCCATATAAATTCATAGATTTTAAAAAAATTTGTACAAATCAATTAACATACAAATTGGATACACTCCCCTAAGTTTTTGATACCAAATTTTTTAAAAGACATTATTACCAATAAAAGATAAAAAAAATAAAAAAAATAAAAATGTAATAAAACAACATAATCTAATTAAACGGTACCATCAACCCACTCACTCACTCTCTCTCTCTCTCCTTTAAAAAAAACTCTTTTAGTCGCGTAAGAACCAGACGGTTCCCAACCTAAACTCATCATCGGTAAGAAAATGGCAGACTCCGACTACGATAGAGAATCCAAACACGATGGACACGATAGTGACACTCAATCTGAAGAGGCTTTCGTCAATGAGCCATCGGTTAGTGCCTTGAATTTGCCATTTTAAGTAGTAGGGATGGATGTACATATTTAATTGTAGTAGGAATGGATATATGTGCTTGTATGAGTTTAGGTAGTGTTATTCTGAAGTTTGAGCGTTGAAAATTGGTGCAATTTAGTCATGCGCGGTGGCACCCATGATGGTTGTTCATCGACTCACGATGGTGCTGAAGAGAATGACATCATCGTGTGCGCGATGGTGTTTCCTAGACACGATGGTTTACACACGACGAACATCGATCGTATGAGCCATCGTGGGCAACAAGACCAAAGTCATAAGTCGACAAGTCAATCTTTACATACAGGAAGCAGTATTTAAAAAGATAATTGAGACACTTTTTTTTAACAACAATGCTACATGCACAACCAATTTACACAACCAAACTTTACAACACATCATCTCACCATACATTTATCACTAAATTCATTATTTATTCCATCACCTACCCCACCACCCACATCATCAATGGTTCAAAACAAACACAACCGTTACAACGGTTGTGATTGTATCATTTTTCTTTTTTTAATGCTCTCTCTCTCTCTAGAATTTTTCTCCTCCTCACTACAATCTTCATACATTCTTCCTCCTGTTTTGTATTTTCCGGACGTGTTCCTTTCTTTTCTCTTTTCCGCCGCCTAATGCGGGGGTCCTTCATTAAAATACTCTTGCCTTATGGCAGACAAAACACACCCAGTGGGGCGGCTCCCCTTCCTTCATTAAAATACTGGATTACTAAACACCGCCCAAAATTACTAGCCACCGCCCTATAAAATTACCTTTTTGCCCTTACTACAGTTTAATTAGATTTTGGATCCTAGTTTAGTAATAGTTTTCTCTCTAAACAACTCATACGACGCAGCCGAACCGACACAACAGTGCCGCCGTCCGCCGCCATCGTACCGCCGCGTAGCCGCCGTCTGCCGCCGCACCGCCGCCATGTCCGGAAAAGGAAAAGCGCCGGTAATCTTATTTTTTCATCCGTCTATTGTTTCAGTGGCCGCGCCGCCGTGCCGGAGTGCACGACAGAGGCGCGGCGAGTATTTTGTTACAGGCGTCCGCCGTGGACGCCTGGCCATGGCACAGGCGTCCGACGATTCCGCCTGTCCATGGCTCAGGCGTCCACGGGCGACGCCTGATTATGGTACAACGCCCACGGCGACGCGTCAGACCATTATGCACAGCGTCGAATCGGGACGCCTAGCCGCTGATAAGCGTCGCCTCGGACGCTTCGACCACGGAAATGGCGTCGGACGGACGCCTGCATCAGGTTTCTAGCGTCCGTTACGCCTACCATATTTTTGAAAAAATAAAATTTTGAATTAATAATTAATAATGTGTATTCTTTTTATGATTATTACTTATTAGTTGTATTGTTTGCTAAATGCGAGATGAGAGGAGGAGCGGGCAAATCTATGCCGCTAGTCACAGAGTTGATGGGTTACGGAGCGCGTCACACGAGCTCGTTGCGTTGATGCTTCCGTTCGTAGACAGCGGGAGGCGGGCGTAGGGGATTCGAGGACGTACCTTATCGATTTTGGTGCGAGGATTCGGCGAGTATTATTCGCACGATGAGGCCGACGATCGGGAGGCGGTGATGATTCTTCTTCATTTTCGTCGGGTTCGGAAGGGAGAGGGGGAGGTTTGTTACTTCGGGTCTACCGGTAGTAAACGGCGTAGGGGGAGGATGAGACATCTTGGATGGTTTCGAGGAGATGCTGGTGGCCCTATCGACGGCGGCGTTATCCCGAGTTTTGGTGGGCATGTCGCGCGCGTATCTGGGTGGAGATATGAGAGGTTTCTTTGAAGTGTCACACCAGATCGCCGCTTGTCGAGCTTGAGTCGGTGGCGCTCGGTTATGTCACCCTCTTTAGTGAGTCGGATCAGTGGGACTGGGTTATCCCTCTTGACGGACGCCATGTTCAGACATATTGACTACCCGTTGATTTCTGCGTTCGTTGAGCGGTGGCAGACCGATACTAACTCTTTTCACATGCCTTTCGGAGAGATGACCATCATGTTACATGATGTGTGGCGATCCTTCGCATTCTGTCGAGGGGCGATTGGTTGATGCCGATAGCACATCTACACATTGCAGGTGGATGTGATGGAGGTTCTTGGAGTATCGCGGTTGGAGCTATTGAGTACTCACCGGGGTGGCGGCGTACTTATGGACTCGATTTTCAGGTCATGTCGTGATGGGGTCGAGTGGAGGGCACCTGTGCCGTAGCTTTGATGTGGTTGTTATTTGGATCCACCTTGTTTGTTGACAAGAGTGGTAACCGGATTAGGCCTTCCAGCATATTGGAGGTGAGGGACGGTATGGATACTACCGGTCAGTATTCATGGGGTTCGGCCGCATTGGCTTTCATGTACCGTCAGCTCGGTATCGCTAGTCGCGGCGACTCCATGGGGATTTGTGGATGCCTTACCCTCGTTCAGGCATGGATTTATGAGTATTTTCCCTGCTTTCGACCTCATCGAGAGCGTATGATTGTTGACTCCACGCAGCCTCGAGCTTCGACATGGAGTGTCCAGCCCGAGGGTAGGGACGAGCACCGCCTCCAGTCTTTACGTCGCCGCATTGATCAGTTGACAGCCGCAGAGGTATAACGATTCCTTCTAACAATATCACAATTCATTTAAAAATAGCTTGTCTAACTTGTTGATTACATGTACGCAGATACAGTGGTTGCCTTATGGCCCTGATCCGGTGAGGGATGTCCCGAGGACCACATTCATTGGATGGCTACGATATCGGGATATTATCGAGCCATACATGCCTGGTCGGGCAAAATAATTCCCGGTATCTTGTCGATATGGTGATAGTTACCAATCTCCACTCGGTGGTGTCCATCTGCAAATACATATAAATATAAAAAATTAGTCAAGAAGACTATTTTTATTTTTATTCCTAACATTTTTTATTTAACTTGTAACATATAAATATAAAAAATTAGTCAAGAAGACTATTTTTATTTTTATTCCTAACGTTTTTTATTTAACTTGTAACATATAAATATAAAAAAATTAGTCCAGAAGACTATTTTTATTTTTATTCCTAACGTTTTTTATTTAACTTGTAGCATATAAATATAAAAAAATTAGTCAAAAATTACCTGATGAAGACGCATTGTGGTCGATGCGGAAGAGCCTGCGGCCACGACCATCGGACGAGCGAACGACCACGACCCCTTTGGCTATACTCCCAACCACTAGGATCGCGTCTAGTCGATGAACTTCCTCTTGGTCGACCCTTAACTGCCGTATTCACTTGTGGTTCAACGTAACGCGTTTGATCAGGGTGAAGATGATCGTGGATCATAAGTGATACGTTACGGACAACTGCAGGATCGCTCTGTCTGACCTCATCGACAAGGGCCTGAAAGTACAGCTGGTCCTCCGATTCAGCACCGGTAGAAGGATCGACAAATTCGGTCGTGTCACCACCATCACTAATAATAAGTGTTTGCCAAAATATGTGAAGACGACTAACACTGCATGGGGTCCGCGATTCCATATGTCTCTTGAGCTCACACGCACAAGGAATCTGATGGGTGGTATCGAGGGCTCCGGTGGAAGAATTAAGCCATTGCTTTAACTCGGATGTGCACTCTCAACTCTACAAGTGGTTGTGTTTCCAAAATGAAGCACTTTATTCGTCCACGCAACAACGAACATCTCCTTGTATTTTAGCCATGTACCCTCAACGTATGATATCACCTTAGGATTCCATCTCCAGGTATCCTTCATGAGTTGCACCGCTTGATCATATTCCTCTTCGGTCGCCGCTTCCATGATTTTCTTCCATTTCCCATTTTTAAACCTTTGGCCCATTTCTTTATCTTTTCCACAAATTCTGTAGACCTTGTCTTCAACATCCTTATTAATATGCCATGTGCAAAGTAAGTGGGCACTCTCTGGAAATATCTCTTCAATAGGACGCATCAATCCCAACTCACGATCCGTAACAATAGCCGTCGGATGAACATCAAACCCAAGCAAAATTTTCAACTTCTGTAACACCCACGCGTAGCTCGATTCGGTCTCATCTTTCATAATTGCATAGGCGATTAGGAAGTTCTTGTTACATGGAGTCATCCCGACTATCTCGAGAAATGGCATCTTGTACTTATTCGTTTTGTAGGTGGAATCCATGCCAATGAACCATCTGTAGGTCCGGATTAAGTTGATTGATGTTGGATGTGCCATGAACACGTGGGTAACAGCATTTGTATCCGGGTCGGCCTGCGTCCTGTAATACCCGGTTGTAATTCATTCATTTTCATTCAGTAATTATCAGCCTGTAATTGTCACTCAGTGTATTTTCACTCAATTATAATCATTCATCAATCATGTTCATTCACCGTGTTCACCGTTCGTATAAACTTCGAGTTGAGTATCGTTATTGTTCATCGTTTCAACTTTCCTCATATGAGTTCGACTTTGTTAGATCACCATTAATTTTTGGTAACTCCAAAAATTCTAAATCTTTGCAATATTATAGAGCATTGAGTTAGCTTTCCAATGGTTCAAACGGTGAGTCAATCGGAGTCCGGACGAGAGAGTTATGGTCGTTTTAGCTCAACCGCTCATTTTGATTTTGGCGATCAGCCCGAACGACTCGTCGGAAAGTGCGGCGTCTGCCTCGAGACCCGACCGTGTCGTGCAGCACGGCGAGTCGAGCTCTTCCGGATTAGCCATGCAGCGACGCCCAGAGGCCCGGCCGTGTTCGGGACACGGCCGAGTCATTGCGAGCGCCATGCGACGGTGTCGGTAGGCCCCTTCGCGCCTCGACCGTGTCAAGCAGGACACGGTCGAGTCCCTGCCGGCCGGCTGCGCGCCACGACCGTGTCAGGCGGGCACGGTCGAGCCTGTTGGCCGAGTCAACCCCTATAAATTCTTTTTTTGAGCATTTTGAGCTCATTTCTCCCATTTTTTCCATCTTCTTCACCTGCAACCGAGAGAGAAATACTTGAGGGAGAGATTTCTTCATCAATTATCATTTGAGAGTATATTTTTCATCACCTTCAATCATTCGGGAAGCTTGGATACTCGATTAAACTCGTGTTCTTCGGATCGAATTGGTTGGATATTCAAGAGGTAATTTCTTCAACACTTTGGACTTCGATTTTGTGTTGAGATATGATGTTTTGGACGTTATAATCATGTTATATGAAGGGATATGTATATGATTATGAGTTTGTATAAGGATTCTTTGGATTATTGAGGAATTATTCAAGAACACTTTGGAAATCGAGTTGGAATTGGGGATTTTCGATTAATTGTCGTTATAATCACGTTTTCGGATATTCATTTCGGATTATTGATCATTTGGAAGATGTTTTGTTGGTTTGAAACACTTCTTGGGGAATTTGAGATAGGTATATTGAAGTTTGATTGTAAACAATCGGAGTTTGGACGCAACATGTTTGATTTAATGCCGCAATGGACTTAGTTTTATCGTATCGACGTTTTGAGTTCGTTATATTCGTGTTTGATTCGTGTATTGAACAATTGTTGGTAATGATTGTTATTCAAGGTTGTTCGAGCGACCGGTATCTTGGTTAGGACGTTGTTCGTGGACGGACATTCTTCATCGGTATTGAGTAAGTTAAATCTTACTCGGTTAAAAGGATACTCATTCCTTTTGTTGTTGATTGCTCATAATCATAATTCATTCATCATAATATTAATCATTTTGAGACTTGTAAGTGTCGAATAATCATTTCATCCACGAGGAACGACGGTTCCAAATCTTTTCATTGGTTTATCAATCACGTCACTATTACTTTCATATCGGTGAGTCATCTTGGCCTTGTCTAATTATTATTCATTGGTTTTCATCATGGTCATTCTCGTTCATGTGACCTTCCGGGTTCATATTGCGTGGCCGGGTGTGGCTGTGTGGAATTTTTAGTCGGGCACATGATGGTCATGTATTGGGTTCACCGATACATCGGACCGTGCACACGGTAACGCTTACCTCCGTGAGACTAATTAGGTACAAGGACGGGTGTGTCCGGTCATTCGTCTTGTACACTTGCACAGGACATTACGGGCGTACTATGATGCTCCTCTTCAGCGTAATTCATAATTAAGAATATTTCATAACTTCAGTTAATTCATGATTGTGTAATTTCAACTCTTGAGGATTGTTGTTACGTATCGGCCAGTTGGGGATTTTGTTTTCAGGTCACGGCAAGGCAAGGTCACGGGAAGAGCATGTTGACGGCGACGAGTCCCAGTGATACTAGTAGGGGGCCCCAGTCATTCCGTTTGTTCAGTCATTTTCAGTCATTTCAGTTATTTCTGTCATTTGTACTTTCCGCTGCAAATTCCGTTTGTAATGTTTATTTATTCAGGGTGGTGTATTTTATCTTCATATAAAATACACTAGTATTCGGTATTGTCCTGGTGTGTCGTATAAAACTCCTCATCGGAGTAATTGATGTTGTAATGTGGTTCGGTACTACATTTACCTGTGTAATTCATTCATTTTCATTCGCCTGGTGGGTCCCAGTCGGGGGTCCACGGCACTGTAATATCCGCCTAGTTTGGGGTGTTACAGAGTTGGTATCGGAGCGTGGTTTTGAATACTACCCTCCAAGTCATGTCTCATTTGAAATCATCGTCATCGGACTAGTATCATTGGACTTTCGCGTCACGTGTGACCTGTGCAAATGCCGAGCCAATCAGACCAAGAACTGTAAGATTTCTAATGCCATGGTATAATTTCTGGCATTAATCATTCATTCATAATTCATCTGTTAACAATCCTCAATCATCATTGTCATTTTGACCGGGACGGTCAGGTTAACTCATTAATCACCAATTCATTTCATCGCTCGCTTGTTGATCGTGAAGATCGGATCATTAATCTTGTTAACTCATTCAAGATAATCATTTCAGTAACTTCATCAGATAATCATGTCACGTCAATTAATCATTCATGTAATCGCTGTATTTGAGCGCGTATGCTCATTTTCATCATTTCATAATATAATCATAATGTGATACTCATGCGAGACATATAATCATCATATGACTTTCCACTTCAGTATGGAAAGGGCTGGCAGAGGACGTGGAGGACGAGGCCGTGGAGCGGGCCGAATCCCGAGAACTCGTGTGAATACACGTGCAAACGCGAGGAATAATGCTGACTCATCGAGCAGCGACGCTGCCACTCATTCACCTGGACGCGATCATTCATTATCGGGGAGTCGTACCCGGGACACGGCTCAGTCATAGGGTGTCCGGGTTGATCCACTCGCATTTATGCAGGGCATGATGGCCCAAATGACTCAGATGGCTCAGTTGATGGAGACGATGCATAACTCCGTCAATCAGAATCAGCAGGCTCCTCCGCCGCCACCTCAGAGGCAAGAGAGGAATGTGAGTAATATCATCGGCGATATCTCTCGCCAGAGGCCACCTACTTTTGAGGGCTCGTCTGAGCCGGCAGATATCATTCATTGGCTCGAGCATTTCGAGAAGTTGTTTGCTATGGTAGAGTGTCCCGAAGGACACAAAGTTTCATTGCGGCTTACTACTGGGTAAGAGCGCACATTCTTGGTGGTTATCGTTGAAGCCCACCGAAGGATCATGTACTTGGGAACAGTTCAAGACTCTCATGATGGAGAGATATTATCCGGCCCCACTCGGAGAGGCCAAGTGTCGAAATTGCTCACCCCGACCCCTCGCCAGACGAGGATGTTCTCGCCATTGCCGAGAAATTTCAGAACTTCTTCCTTTCGCCTCATCCATCATTCATTCGGAGGCGGATAAGATCAAGTATTTCAAAGAAGAGGTGAAACCTCGTATGAGACTTCATTTACTTAATCATAATTGCACCACGTTGGCGAATTCATTGAGAAAGCTCTCACCTACGAGCTTCGCTAAGGAAATTGCTAAGCGGCAACCTTCGTCGCTAGCAAGAAATCGAAGAATCGTAATCACCAAGGCGGTCAGACAACCTTCAAGAAACCCCGTGCGGGCTCTGCTTTTTCTGAGCGACCTTCGGTGTCGTTTAAACCCGCGGAATCTCAGTCTCGAGCGGCCAGTTCGGCCATCACCTGTTACAACTGTGGGGATCTTGGTCATGTCAGCACCAAGTGTCCGAGACAGTCTGTCACGTGTCATAACTGTGGAATTGTGGGACATAAGGCCCGTTTTTGCCGTAGGGACTCCAAACCTACTCAGACGTCATCTCAGGCCCCTAAGCAGTCAGCCGTTCAGAACCAGGCCACTCAATCAGCGTCGTTTAAAACGACAGGGGCGACTAAAGGTGGAGCTTTTAGCCAGCAGACGGGAGCGTCCGGTGCCGGGACTAGCAAGCCCCGGATTTATGAGATGAAGAAGACCGATGATCCCGAGGCCCGAATGATCTCAGGTACACTCGATATTCTATCTCAACCTGTGTGTACTCTTTTCGATACTGGTGCATCGCATTCATTCATTTCCGAGTCATGTTTGAGTAGACTACGTCTGGGTAGTGCTACTAGTTGTGAGCCTTATGTCATTGGCCTACCTGATGGTAGACGAATTATCGGTAATCGTGAGATTCGTAATTGTCCGATCTGTTTCATGGTCGTGTATGGCCAGCGGACCTAATCGTGGTAGATTTGCCGAGGGACGACGTCATCTTGGGTATTGATTGGATGGATCGTCATGATGCCATCATTAATGTCCGTAAGCGTATGGTCACTATCATTTCAGATGATGGAGTTGAATGTGTGTTTCAGGGAGGTAATCCTACTGCTCGTAAGGTCATTAATTCGATGAAAGCGAAGGTTACTCAATCAGGGATGTGTCGGTTATTGGTGCTATATGGCCAAAACCGAGAAGTCATCAAGAATGTTAACGGATATTCCGGTGGTGAGGGAATATGCCGATGTTTTTCCAGACGAGCTACCTGGTTTGCCTCCACAGAGGGATGTGGAATTCACGATTGAGTTGGAACCTGGTACGTCCCCGATATCGAAGGCACCGTACCGGATGGCCCCGACCGAAATGCAGGAATTAAAGAACCAACTTGAGGAGTTGTTCGAGAAAGGTTACATCCGACCGAGTGCGTCCCCGTGGGGAGCACCAGTATTGTTTGTCAAAAAGAAGGATGGTTCTTTTCGCTTGTGTATTGATTATCGGGAGTTGAATAGGGTGACAATCAAGAATAAGTATCCTTTACCCCGTATCGATGACCTTTTGGATCAACTTCAGGGAGCTTCAGTATTTTCCAAGATCGACTTAAGATCTGGATATCATCAGCTGCGGATTCGAGAGTCGGATATCGCGAGGACGGCGTTTCGAACACGCTATGGTCATTTTGAGTTCGTAGTTATGCCGTTCGGGCTAACTAATGCACCTGCGGTATTCATGGAGTTAATGAATCGGGTCTTCATCGACTTTTTGGATCGGTTTGTTGTTGTCTTCATCGATGACATTTTGATTTATTCTCGTGACCGGGAGGAACACGAGTTTCACCTTCATCAAGTGCTCGACGTGTTGAGACGAGAGCAACTCTATGGAAAGTTTTCCAAATGCGAGTTCTGGATGTCCGAGGTGACTTTTTTCGGACATGTAATTTCATCAGATGGAGTGCGTGTTGATCCTCAGAAGACGGAGGCTATCCAGAATTGGTTACCTCCGAAGAATGTTAAGGAAATCCGAAGCTTTCTCGGATTAGCCGGTTATTATCGGAGGTTTGTGGAAGGATTTTCCAAAATTTCTCAACCATTGACGAACCTTTTGCGGAAGGATAAGAAATACACGTGGTCCGACGCGTGTCAGCGGAGTTTTGAGGAACTCAAGAGCCGGTTAATGTCAGCACCTGTACTTTCCTTGCCGCAGGGGACGGAGGGATTTGTGGTTTATAGTGATGCGTCCGGACAGGGTCTCGGATGTGTACTCATGCAGAACGGGAAGGTTATTGCCTATGCTTCACGGCAGTTGAGACCTTACGAGGTTAATTATCCGACACACGACCTTGAGCTAGCAGCCGTGGTGTTCGCTTTGAAGATTTGGCGTCATTACCTTTATGGTGTCACTTGTCAGATATTCACCGATCATAAAAGTTTAAAGTATATATTTACTCAGAAGGAGTTAAATATGCGTCAGAGACGGTGGTTGGAATTAATCAAAGATTATGATATCGAGATCCTCTATCACCCGGGCAAGGCGAACGTCGTCGCCGACGCCTTGAGTCGTAAGTCCGTTCAGGAGCAGATGCTTGCCCGTTTAACAGTTCAGAAGGAGCTTCAGCAGGAATTCCTTAGACCCGAGATCGAGGTCTGGCTTCAGCGAGTTCAGGGGCAGCTTTGTATGTTAGAGATTTCATCGTCACTAGAGGAGACAATTCGAGAGAATCAGGGTTCGGACCCATCATTGTTACGCATCCGTGAGGATGTGGCTCAGGGGAAAGCCCCTGGATTTGTGGTCCACGAGGATGGACTTTTGAGGTTTAAGAACCGGTTGTGCGTGCCGGCGAATGACGAGTTGAAAAACTCGATTTTGAGAGAAGCTCATGCTACCCCTTATTCTGTTCATCCGGGGTCTAGCAAGATGTATAAGGACTTGAAACAAAATTACTGGTGGAGTAATATGAAGCGAGAAGTCGCAGAATTTGTTTCGAGATGCTTAACCTGTCAACAAGTTAAGATTGAACATCAGCGACCGGCGGGTATGCTGAAACCTCTCCCTATTCCAGAGTGGAAGTGGGAACACATTTCTATGGATTTCATCACGAGTTTGCCGATGAGTCGTCGTGGCATGAATACAATCTGGGTGATTGTGGACCGTTTAACTAAATCAGCTCATTTCCTTGAGATCAAGGATACGTGGGGTCCCGAGAGACTGGCCCAGTTATTCATCAAGGAGATAGTAAGACTGCATGGTACTCCTAAGAGTATCGTTTCCGATCGTGACGGACGATTTGTATCTCATTTTTGGAAATCAGTTCATCGTGCTATGGGAACCCAGCTTAATCTCAGTACCGCTTTTCATCCTCAGTCCGACGGACAATCAGAGAGGACCATTCAGACATTAGAGGACATGTTGAGGGCATGCGTCCTCGATTGGAAAGACAATTGGGAAGCCTAGCTACCTTTGATCGAGTTCACGTATAATAATAGCTGGCATGCTTCGATCAAGATGGCACCTTACGAGGCCTTGTATGGTCGTCGTTGTCGATCTCCGTTGTGTTGGGACGACTTATCAGAATCAATCGGCACCGAGCCCGATATGCTTATAGCCGCCCGTGAGAAGGTAACTTTGATCAGGAATCATTTGTTGACCGCTCAGAGTCGACAGAAATCATATGCAGATAACCGTCGTCGACCATTAGAGTTCGAGACAGGTGACCACGTGTTGGTCAAGGTATCCCCGAGTCGTGGTGTCTTCCGTTTCGG
Organism: Orobanche coerulescens; assembly: GCA_033398695.1. Taxonomy (NCBI): domain Eukaryota; kingdom Viridiplantae; phylum Streptophyta; class Magnoliopsida; order Lamiales; family Orobanchaceae; genus Orobanche; species Orobanche coerulescens. The sequence continues at coordinate 121,341,795 of CM065807.1, read as the reverse complement.
GAAGAGGGGGAAGTTGAGTCCAAGATTCATTGGACCGTTTGAGATTTTGGATCGAGTGGGCGAGTTAGCTTATTGTTTGGCTTTACCTCCGGCGTTGAGCCGAATTCATAATGTGTTTCATGTCTCTCAGTTGCGGAAGTATGTTGCCGACCCGAGTCACATACTGCAGTTCGACGAAATCGAGATCGCCGACGATCATTCATATGAGGAGCGTCCTATACGAGTTTTAGAGCGGCGAATCAAACAGTTGAGAAATAAGTCGATTCCTTTGGTCAAGATTCAGTGGTCCAGACATGGAGTCGAAGAGGCCACTTGGGAAACCGAGGAGATTATGCGGGAGAGTTATCCCGAGTTGTTTGACCCTTAGTTTCGGGGACGAAACTCTTTTAAGGGGGGGAGTATGTAATACCCGGTTGTAATTCATTCATTTTCATTCAGTAATTATCAGTCTGTAATTGTCACTCAGTGTATTTTCACTCAATTATAATCATTCATCAATCATGTTCATTCACCGTGTTCACCGTTCGTATAAACTTCGAGTTGAGTATCGTTATTGTTCATCGTTTCAACTTTCCTCATATGAGTTCGACTTTGTTAGATCACCATTAATTTTTGGTAACTCCAAAAATTCTAAATCTTTGCAATATTATAGAGCATCGAGTTAGCTTTCCAATGGTTCAAACGGTGAGTCAATCGGAGTCCGGACGAGAGAGTTATGGTCGTTTTAGCTCAACCGCTCACTTTTCGGATTTTGGCGATCATCGCCGAACGAACTTCGGCCGTGTCGTCCGACACGGCCCGTGGCTTTACTCGTCCGGAAAGTGCCGGCGTCTGCCTCAGGACCCGACCGTGTCGTGCAGCACGGCGAGTCGAGCTCTTCCGGATTAGCTGCAGCGGCGCCGGAGGCCCGACCGTGTTCCGGGACACGGTCGAGTCATTGCCGAGCGCCGCGGACGGGTCACTGTCGGTAGGCCCCTTCGCGCCTCGACCGTGTCAAGCAGGACACGGTCCAGTCCCTGCCGGCCGGCTGCGCGCCACGACCGTGTCAGGCGGGCACGGTCGAGCCTGTTGGCCGAGTCAACCCCTATAAATTCTTTTTTTGAGCATTTTGAGCTCATTTCTCCCATTTTTTTCCATCTTCTTCACCTGCAACCGAGAGAGAAATACTTGAGGTAGAGATTTCTTCATCAATTATCATTTGAGAGTATATTTTTCATCACCTTCAATCATTCGGGAAGCTTGGATACTCGATTAAACTCGTGTTCTTCGGATCGAATTGGTTGGATATTCAAGAGGTAATTTCTTCAACACTTTGGACTTCGATTTTGTGTTGAGATATGATGTTTTGGATGTTATAATCATGATATATGAAGGGATATGTATATGATTATGAGTTTGTATAAGGATTCTTTGGATTATTGAGGAATTATTCAAGAACACTTTGGAAATCGAGTTGGAATTGGGGATTTTCGATTAATTGTCGTTATAATCACGTTTTCGGATATTCATTTCGGATTATTGATCATTTGGAAGATGTTTTGTTGGTTTGAAACACTTCTTGGGGAATTTGAGATAGGTATATTGAAGTTTGATTGTAAACAATCGGAGTTTGGACGCAACATGTTTGATTTAATGCCGCAATGGACTTAGTTTTATCGTATCGACGTTTTGAGTTCGTTATATTCGTGTTTGATTCGTGTATTGAACAATTGTTGGTAATGATTGTTATTCAAGGTTGTTCGAGCGACCGGTATCTTGGTTAGGACGTTGTTCGTGGACGGACATTCTTCATCGGTATTGAGTAAGTTAAATCTTACTCGGTTAAAAGGATACTCATTCCTTTTGTTGTTGATTGCTCATAATCATAATTCATTCATCATAATATTAATCATTTTGAGACTTGTAAGTGTCGAATAATCATTTCATCCACGAGGAACGACGGTTCCAAATCTTTTCATTGGTTTATCAATCACGTCACTATTACTTTCATATCGGTGAGTCATCTTGGCCTTGTCTAATTATTATTCATTGGTTTTCATCATGGTCATTCTCGTTCATGTGACCTTCCGGGTTCATATTGCGTAGCCGGGTGTGGCTGTGTGGAATTTTTAGTCGGGCACATGATGGTCATGTATTGGGTTCACCGATACATCGGACCGTGTGCACACGCAACGCTTACCTCCGTGAGACTAATTAGGTACAAGGACGGGTGTGTCGGTCATTCGTCTTGTACACTTGCACGAGGACATTACGGGCGTACTATGATGCTCCTCTTCGCGTAATTCATAATTAAGAATATTTCATAACTTGCTTAATTCATGATTGTGTAATTTGGCTCTTGAGGATTGTTGTTATGTAAATCGCCCGTTGGGGGATTTTGTTTTCAGGTCACGGCAAGGCAAGGTCACGGGAAGAGCATGTTGACGGCGACGAGTCCCAGTGATACTAGTAGGGGGCCCCAGTCATTCCGTTTGTTCAGTCATTTTCAGTCATTTCAGTTATTTCTGTCATTTGTACTTTCCGCTGCAAATTCCGTTTGTAATGTTTATTTATTCAGGGTGGTGTATTTTATCTTCATATAAAATACACTAGTATTCGGTATTGTCCTGGTGTGTCGTATAAAACTCCTCATCGGAGTAATTGATGTTGTAATGTGGTTCGGTACTACATTTACCTGTGTAATTCATTCATTTTCATTCGCCTGGTGGGTCCCAGTCGGGGGTCCACGGCACTGTAATATCCGCCTAGTTTGGGGTGTTACACGTCCAATGTACGTAGTTATTCGTCACAGCCAAATGGTGAAACTGACCGACGACATCTCTTTCTTCAAAATCATGCTTCCTCAAGTGGTCTCTATAATTATAGATATGTCGTCTAGTCGGTTTGTCCTCGGGAAATTTATTCTGAATGGCCGCCAAGATGGCACACGGCTTGGCTTGAGCAGCACTCATCTCACGAACAACTTGTTTGGCCGATTTACTCAGTCCACTCATTTGACGATGCCCCTCCGGATAAACAATAAATGAGTGATTGTGCATACCCTTACTCCCAGAGATCGGTCTGATTATCCAACCACTCAAGTCATGCAATTGTTCGGCCTTTATCTGAAATGTATACTTGCATGCTTTCGTCTTTGTGTCCTTTCGAACAGCGACATCCAAATCTCGTAATACCCCTCTGTACCGTTCACCACGGTTACATCTCAATAGCTTTGTCTTTCCTTTATTCTTGTACGATGAAATGATCAACTCGAAACCAATTTGAAGAGCAATTTTTTCGCCCAAGCAATCGCATCACAATCACTAGCGAATATTTCGTCATTAACGAAATAACCACTATAATCAACGCCGCCGCCTTCAAATTCTTCCAATATAACTTTGACATTTTTAATTGACACAATGTTAATAATAATACCAATAATATTATTATTAATATTTAAAATCGACAAAAAGGGTCCAGGCGTCCAAAAATTGCGCTGGACCATGGCCGAGGCGTCTGGCGTGGACGCTCGGCAGCATCTGACAGCGTCGAATCGGGCCTTTGGCCATGGCATGGCGTCGAATCGGACGCCCGACCATGGTTCAGGCGTCCGGTTTAGACGCTAGACCATGGACAGAGCGTCGCACAGACGCTGTACCATGGTCCAGGCGGAATCTGGGGACGCCTGTACCATGGAACAGGCGGAATATTCAGACGCCTGCGTCATTTTGTACGAAAAATTACCTCCAGATGCGAATTCCCGTCCATTTTCGTAGTTGTCGATAATATTGACGATATATATTTGATTGTGTGTTATATTCGAAAAAATTGAGCTTGAAAGATTTTGATGTGGTGTGGTGTTTAGAAATAATGAAAGACTTGAAATGGATAAAAAGGTAATCTTATAGGGCGGTGGCTAGTAATTTTGGGCGGTGTTTAGTAATACCCTTAAAATACTCTCGCCTAATGTGATAATCATATTTTTTTTTTATGACCGGGTTGAATCCTGGGATTTATAGGTCCGATCCCTCATTCCTACCCCCGGTTAAATCGCAGGTTATGCCTCAGTAACCCGGTTTTGAGGATACTTCAACTGAATAAACACACAAGGTTTAAATCCCTGAAAAGAGCGGATGCTCCCACGAGGATTCGAACCCACGCTGCGTGCCACCAGAGCGAAAGATATCCTCCTCCTTTGCCACTGAGCTATGCCCTGAGGATATGTGATAATCATATTGATAACATCGCCCGTCAACTACCCATCTCCCCAAAAACAGACTTTGATTATTTAAAAATCAATTCTGGCCAGGCTTCAAATCAGGACCCACGGGAGTTGTTCAAAATAAATTACTCACTGATGTTTCTCCAGCACAAAAAGCGGATCCCAACAATTTGATATTATCACAAGCAGACCTGGCAAACGGGTTGGGCTGCCAATGGGTGGGTCAAATTTTGGGCTGGGTCAAAAAGGCCGAATATTTTTTGGGCCTAAATATTGAGGCCCGTGGCCCATGCTGGGTGGGCCTAGCCCAGCCCATGGGCTACAGATTTTTTCTTGCTTCCAACTTAATTAACCAAAATATATTAAAAGTATCAATAATATTATAGAAATATATTTTCAACTATTTTAAAAAGTTCAAACATCCATTTCAATACTATTAAAATCGTTAGATTCTTGCACTACAACCAGCGGTACGGAAAGTAGCTCATCACATGGTCCATTATCTGTATTTGATAGCAAAATATCAATACAAAAATCTAAATAAAATCAACTTTAAATTGAAATAAGTTACGGTGTAAGGTTATACCTATTAACCTTAGCCTAATTAATTAATATTTATTTATTATTAAATTTTTCATGGGCCCGTGGACGTCCGTGGGCTGGGCCTTCCTGGGCTGGGCCAAAATATGGGCGGTCCAAAAAGGCCCAAGTTTCTATGGACTAAAAAAGTAAAGCCCAAAATCTATTTATTCATGGATGGGCTGGGCCGGCCTGTGAGCCTCGGCCACTTTTGCCAGGTCTAATCACAAGTGGGGCTACTCCTCACAATCTCCCATAAAATATCCCAACCATAACCTCTCTCCTAAAACCAACGGTGCTCCATTAAACTCAAAACCATCAGATGCTTCGTCATTCTCACCAGCGCCGATACTTCAGAATCTCCATCTTCAGAAAAACAATGATCTCAAAATTACTTTGCTGTAGACTCACAGCCATCATCGTCTTTTCCGAATCGGGTTTCCTCTATTCCTGATCTCCAGATCAGACAGGATCCTTCCGCGGCGGTCGGGTCGGTCGTGTTGGAAAGTAAAACGCAGCGGAAGCGAAGTTTGGGAAAGATGATAATCGCGTTTTACGCATCTACGAGTATAAGATCTATTTAGGCATGCTAATTAATTAATTACTAAGACTAATAAGCAATTTAAATATTATTTATTATTGATTAATTAAATATGTTGATTATTAAATATCCTAATCTAGATACAAGATCATAGAATATTACATTTTGAAGAGTATTGGTTACTTCCGTCTTGATCGCCTTGTATTTCTACTTTTAGATCTTCTAGAGTATGATCCACCTTGAACCGGACATTGTGCGGGCAACGAGCTACCGGATCTTGTTTGGACTTCTATGGGGATCGGCCGAAACTCCTTCACTTGGGATCACTCGATTTATTTTTCTTTGCTTTCTAGTATTGTATGAACACTCTTAGCAAATTGATTGTGTTATCTAAATTGTAGAATCAAAGACACAAGTCTAGATCTACAATTAAACACAAGAAGAAGAAAAATCGATCGCTCAAGCTTGGACAATGAATAATTTTGGCCACAACTCCCCATAAGTTCTATTTATAGGCTCTTGGACTACTACTAGGGATTTTAAGGAGGATTATGGAAGGACTCCCTAATAAATTCATCTTACCTTATTAGGACTCTTCTAAATATAATGAATCTATTAATATCAACTTAGTCTACTAAAAAGTTGATATTGCACTTCCTACCAAAATCCCAAATTACGAAATTGGGCTCCTCATTAAATATATTATTTCCTGTGTTTAAGATATCGAATGTTCATTAATTAATTATAAGCTACTGACAGTTTTAATTAATTAATATCTTATCCAAGAGTAGTACCACTCGAACCTTATTATTATATCGGAATTAAATCCACCTGCAGGGTTTAATATAATAATCATTATCGAGCTCCTCAAGGGGACATCATCAACCCGCACGAGTCGGGACATGATTTCTAGTAATAATAATAATTGTCGTATAAACAATATTATTGCCCAAGATACGAGGCTTATTGAGTCGATCATTTTCACTCTCACCTATGATAAATCAAAGCAATAATTATTATAAATACACAATTAAATATTATATACTTAGAATTAAGAAATAATAATTATCCGAGATTTACGTTCTTCTTACAGTCAGTGCAGGAGACACTATCTCACATCGATCAAGTAAAACGTATGCAAATACGCTAATGTATGCTAATAGTCAAGACCAACTATTCTCAAGCATACACTACAACCCTTTATATAATTTGTCTAATAATTATATAGGTTGTGAACTATTATATTATTTTATAAGGCACCGATAATGTGATCTTCCGTGTGACACCAACACACTACATTATCTACAATATAAAATAATTAGACATTTCATTTGCATAACCATAACGTGAATAAATATGCAAAACATGTGATTAAATGTAATTAATATTCTCATAGGTAGTAACAGGGAAATTAGGTAATACAAGCATAAAGTATGCTTTGCAGTATACAATCCTAACAGGTCGGCACCTCAAATCCTCCCGCGGCGGTCTCTTCTGTTGTTTCCGTTGTTGCTGGTCGTGATGTCGTCGTCTCTTCCGCGTTGGTTGGCGGGTCTCCGGAGCAGCTTGAGGAGGGCGAGATCTCAGTTTTTGGGGGCTCTGGTTCTTCTGTGGTTGTGGCTCCGATGGCTGGGGGTGCGGTTCCGGTTGGTGGTTCGGCCGGGTCTTTTCCTCCGGGTCTCCTTCTTGCTCCGTCCCAGGTCCTGCCAGTCCTAGGTAAGTCCTCTCCTGTTCCTTTTGAGGGTTCGGGAAATGTGTCTTAAGTTTATTGCGACCCTTCTATTACGTTGGCCGTCGCCGACGGGGTCTTAAAATATCACGTGCCTATGCTTCCTGTTCCCTCCGCTGGGGCTCAGCATCGGGACGATGGATTTGTTATCCCGGTGGTTACGGAGAACACCTCTGGTACCTCTGACGGTACTCTTGATGGTGCTCCGGTTAATCCCGTCGGTAAGATTCAGTCTTTTGCATTTGTTGTTGCTAATAATTCTGCATCCGGATCCCGTTTGGGGTCTATTGATTCGTCGGCGGAGATTCCGACGGCTGTTGTTACTAAACTTGAAAGTGACGAGGTTTCTGTTGTGTATAAATTTGCTTTGATAGGAAAATTTTCATTTGGCAAACCCCCGAACGAATCGATAGCTAATCATTTGAAAAATTTTGGATTTGGTGTGTGTAAGGTTCAGTTTCTTAATGCTAAACATGTACTTATTTCCTTAGGGAGTGAAGCTGCCTACACTAAACTTTGGCTTAGTCGTGAATCGCATGTGTTGGGTTTTCCGATGAGATTATTTAAATGGTCTCCATTTTTTAACTTCAAACATGAACCGTCTATTGTCCCTGTTTGGGTTAAAATCTTGGCTTTACCAATTCAATGGTTTGATTTACGTGCTTTACAAACTGTGTCGGAGTTAATTGGAAATTTTCTTAAACCGGATCCACAAACTCTTAATCGGACTAGATTGAATTATGCTCGGGTGTGTGTTGAAGTAAATTTGCAAAATAACCTCCCCGACCAGATTGCTATAAAATGTGATGGAGTTTCGTCAATCCATTAGGTGGAGTACGAAAAACTCCCAAAATATTGTTCGTATTGTCATCATATTGGGCATGATATAGATATGTGTTATTTTAAAAATCCATCGCTGAAACCGAAAGAGTTCCCTAAATTTAATCAAGCGAGTCAAACAGCTTCAATTAATACAGATAATACTAAATCTATTATATTGAAAGAACCGGTTCCTATTGGTGCAAAAGTACCGGTTAGTGTTGCTAATTTGTGCTTGGAGAATGTTACAAGGCCCTCTAAAATTCAACAAGCGTGGCAGCCAATCAAAACGAAAAATGCTTTTAAAGCGCTCCAAAACTTAGCAGGAGGTCAGGGGACCATTTATTAATAACTTGTCCCTCCCCCAAAATGTAGCTAATAAATTGGCAGGTGATGCGGAAGGTCGTGATGAGTCGGAAAAATCGAAAGAAATTGATCCGATGGCCGAATAGGGTATCAATGCTGCTGACAAGGGCAAGAGGCCGTAGTTTGAGACAAGCAATATGTTCGAGTTGTTACAATTGAGGAGGAATTGAAAGGCAAAAATAAGGAGATAGTAGATAATCAAAACATTAATGTTCATGTTTTACCCCCTCCCCAGAAAAATATTGATTGTACTAAACCCTCCCCTCCTATAGGAGTAGATGTTATCGTGGTTGATTCCCTCCCCTCCAAAATGACTGGTGAATCTTCTATTAATCCCACCCCAACCTCCCCTCCAGTCATTTTGGATATTTGTGATATTCCCCTGTGTAATTCCCTAAAGGAAAAGCTAGATGGCGCTAAACAAATCATACCTCCTTCGGCCCATGACAAGCTGGCTCCTACTGCTGGGGAAGGTATGTCGTCTGGCCCCCCTTTTCCCCTTATGGGTTCTGCTGTTATATCTGCTATGGATGGTACTTTGGTTGTTGATCAGGGATCAGGGGAAAGCTCTGGAAATTCTCAAAGTAGCCCTTTACTACCAAAAAATTTTAAACTATCATCCTCGGATGACGACTCGGATCATGGGACCAGTAAGGAAGACTTTGAGGCTGCTAGATCTGAACCCTCCCTTGATTCATCTAAAAATAATGTGGATGGTTATTTATCTGATTGGGACAATTCTAACAAAATAGGGGCCTCAAAAGCCCGTGTTAAAGAGATAGTAGTTGGCCTTCCCGTCACCTCGGAATCTAGTGTTAAACCGATCTTCCGAAACCTCAGGGTAAAAATGTTAAAGGGAAAAAAAAGAAGACTCCTCCAAAAGTGGCCAAGAAACGAAAACACTTTAAATGATTAATACAATTATTTGGAATGTTAGAGGTATTAGCAATGATTCTGCCCAAAAAATTGTTAAACTCCTTAAAAAAGAGCATAACCTTAATATATTGGCTCTCATTGAACCTAAAGTAGACTTAAAAGCTAACTACTACTGTAGGTTATTTGGGTTTGATAAGGTTGTTGCTAATTCTAATAACCATATTTGGATATATTCGGATATCAACACTAAAATTTCGGTCTTGAAAAGCACTGATCAATTGCTGCACACATCCGTTTTATCTGCTTCTCTTGCTAAACCTTTCTTGTTAAATTGTTAAACTCCTTAAAAAGAGCATAACCTTAATATATTGGCTCTCATTGAACCTAAAGTAGACTTAAAAGCTAACTACTACTGTAAGTTATTTGGGTTTGATAAGGTTGTTGCTAATTCTAATAACCATATTTGGATATTTTCGGATATCAACACTAAAATTTCGGTCTTGAAAAGCACTGATCAATTACTGCACACATCCGTTTTATCTGCTTCTCTTGCTAAACCTTTCTTGTTAACAGTTGTGTATGGTAAGAATACCAAAATTGAGCGTAGAGGCTTGTGGGAAGACCTCACTAGTGTGTGTCAATCCCAAATTCCTTGGATGGTTGGCGGTGATTTTAATATCGTTCTGCATCCTTGTGAGAAAAAAGGAGATAATCCTCCAATCCCATCGGAAATGGAAGAATTTAGGGATGCTACCCTTGAATGTGACCTTACCGATGGGGGATTTGAAGGTTCTCCCTATACTTGGTACAGTAACTTCATTTGGCAACGGTTGGATAGGATTTTTTTCTCTTCAGAATGGTTTAATTCTTTTCCTGCTACTTCTATCAAACACATTCCGAGGCACACTTCCGACCATTACGCTCTTCTTTGCAAATTTAGTTCGTTGAAGAATATTCCTGCCTCCTCCTTTCGGTTCCAAAATATGTGGACTAAACACCATAATTTTTTGAACACCGTTAAGGAATCGTGGGAAATTCCTCTTCCATTTTTTGGTCTTAAAAAACTTTCTTTTAAACTTACCCGGCTTAAGCTTACTCTTAAGGAGTGGAACAATATTCATTTTGGTGATGGTTTCGATAAAGTTGCTAAAGCCCAGGAGTGTGTGAAACATGCTGAGGAGAATTTTGACTCCAATCCAACCAATGCCAATATGGACTACCTTAAGTCGGCTAATATAGCCCTCAACCTTGCTTTGGCCATTGAAAAGACTTTTTGAAAACAAAAAATTCGTATGAAATGGACTATGGAAGGGGAAAGAAATACTAAATTCTTTCATGATCTCGTCAAGAAGAATAGGAGTAAGATTCATAATATTCATGACAACGGTAACATCCTGGATAATCTCAATGATATTAATGACTCTGTTGTTAGATTTTTTAACAACAGTTTTCAAAATATGGACACATATCTCTCTCAAGTAAGATGACCTCATTCCTTCTCTTATTATTGAGAATGACAATGATGAGCTTTGCAAAAACCCCTCTTTAGAAAAGGTGCGTGAGGTTGTCTTTGATATGGAGTGTGATAGTGTTGCGGGGCCTGATGGTTTTAATGCTAAATTTTTTCAAGAGTGTTGGGACATTATTGCGTCTGATGTTCTTGAAGCGACGTGTGATTTTTTTAGAGGAACGGCTCTTTCACAAGCTTATTCCTCCACCACTTTATCTTTGATTCCTAAAATCTTGGAAAGATTTTAGACCTATTAGCCTTTGCAATACGTCTTACAAAATTATTTCTAAAATCCTTAGTAAGAGACTGAGTCGCATTATTCCTCGCATTATTATCCCTTCTCAGTCGGGTTTCATCAAAGATCGGCTCATCACGGATAACATCCTCACGGATTTGGATGTTGTTCATGACATTTCTAGATCTAAGATGAGCAGCATTATTAATCGTTGGATCAGTTTGATTAAACAATATGTTAGTTCGGCTTGGTTCTCCATTGTAATTAATGGTTGCTCGGTCGGCTATTTTAAATCCGGGAGAGGCCTCGAGAGATTTTGTTACTCCTGTCCGTACTTCATCCAACTGGTCCTATCAGGCTTCTGAAGCCAGAGGTAAGTACAGTCGAGGAGGGGCAGCGAGTTCAGATTTGGGTCTTCCTCGAGTCGATGAGATCGAGGAGATAGATGATTTAGAGGATAGCGATGTTGGGTACACTTAAGATGTAGCCTTGATTTATGTATTCCTTTCTTTGATTTTCGGATTAATGTTTAACTTAATTTGTATTATGGTATTGTGGTTGTGAACCATTTATTGTTGATCTATCTTGTAACGATATTATTTGATAATCTTGAGATTTGGGGTTGTTTGGTCCGTTTTTCTTTCCTTTTGGTATTGTACCCGAGATTTCGTGATAATTTAGGCAATTTTTCATTGTGATTCGAGACGTCAAGTCGTGAGGACTTGGGCGTGCGATTGATATGGTCCCGAGGACTATGACTGTGTTGTTATTATCTTTGCATGGTGGGTCAGTGTTTGCATGGGCGTCCAATGCAGATGAGAACAGGAGAGTGTACACCGATGAGTGTAGACATGTACAGTGGGCGGATCCCGCGGGGTGTGTATGCCGGTGTTACGAGTCATACGGTTGGCACGACTTTTGGGCTGGTCTCTAGTGGAGGAGTCATGATTCGACTGATCTCGCACTTGGTTTAGTGTTTTTATCACTTGGTTTTTCACCCTGTTCAGCCAGAGGAGACACGGGCACCCGAGGGGTTGGCCCAGTTACCCAGGCGAAGTTGTTCGCATTGAGGAGTATTCCTGGAGATGTTGTTTTCAGATCCTGATGGATAGTTCGTACCCCGAGTTGTGTACCCTTAGTTTCGGGGACGAAACTCTTTTTAAGGGGGGGAGTATGTAATATCTGGGGGTAATTTTTTTTCGTTTTACTATTGTGTTGTACGTATTCATTTGGAATTATATAAGTGGTGTTGTTTTTTACTGTAACAATGTATATTGTATTGGGATATTTCGGAATCGAAATATTTATACTTATCGTCGGTATTGTGTTGCCGATCGGATGTTGCTTGGTCAGTTTTGAGTTTGATTTTGGCTAAGTATATTGGACCTAACGTACACTACATGCATAGCATTGTGTATGTTAATGGTGGCAGATTACGTACGTCAAACCATGTTGGTTACATACGTAACACAGGGTATCTGATCGCATCTGACTTTCGGCGTGTGGGGCCGAACGTGATTGGATCATGTTGGCCTTTCGAGGCAGCCAAGTCAACAAGCATTACGTACGTAATGCTTATGCTATAGCATACGTAATGCATGTTTCATTTCGAGGCAGTAGTTTCTGGGATAACGTAGCGTACGCTACGTAAAGGTGATAGCGTACGTAATAGTTCTTACGTATGTTAAGGAGGGAGGATTGCGGCCGTAATGCAATGTGCAGATTATAAAAACATGTTTCGTCTTTCATTTTCTCACGATCCATTTTCGATTTCTCTCTCTAGAAATCATCCCTCTGCACCTCTTAGTTTATTCCAGCCTCTTCCAACTTGTTTTGGAGCTTCATAACTTGGATTGAAGCTTAGGAACTTGGAGTTTGGAGTTTTTCTTGATTGTTTGAGGTTGTTCTTCATTTCTTCAAGAGGTATGTGTTTAATCTTGTGTTTATCTCGAGACTGTGTTGTTGTTCTTGTTGATTACTTCGTTTGTTGATTAATGGTTGGAGAATAGCATGATTCTTGATGAGTTTTTATAACTTATGATGAAGAACATGATGATTATGTCTTGAGTAGGAGTTGTTCACAATGTTTAAGAATACTTGAAGGTTTTAATCATGTCTAGGAAGATCTATGTTAAGATTGTTATATGATTAACATAACTTTGAGATGATTATTGTTGTTGTTTGTGTTCTTGGGAGATTCTAACCATTTTAGTATAGAATTATGATGAATTATGTGATAATTGTCATAATCGTGAAATGGTTGATTTAATATTGTTGATTAATCCGAATTCATGATGAATTGGTGGTTGATTATTGTTCAGACATCATGTTAGTAGAGTTGATGATGATCTTGAGGTGATAGTGGTGATATTGGTGAGGTTATCATTTTGGGATGATTAATATGATGTTGTTCTTAATGATTCTTGTTGAATTGCTTTCACAAGTGTTAAGAACATTTGATCATATTGATCATTGAGGTGTCGGAGGATGTTAGAATTCATAGTTGAGGACTATGATATTTGTTTGTGTGGTTTGTTCGATTCGTGATTGAATCGGAGTTATCTCTTGTGTTGTTTTCGATCAATATTGTGTTATTGAATGAATTGTATTTTATTCAAGCTTGTTCGAGTGCTTGTGATTGTCGGAGGATGCCGTTCGTCATTCGTGGGAGGATTTCCTCGCCTTCGGTTTGAGGCAAATTTTATACTTGTACTAGTCAATGAGATAAATGTCATCATAAATGTGTATGAATGTGCTGTATCATTTCGAGACGTAGTCTCTTCATGATCTGTTGGTGTCAGAGAATTGTTAGATACAAAACCCTTCGGTAATTATGCCAACGTTGTTGATTGATCATCTTGTTGTTATTATTGTTCGTTAATGGACGGTTCAAGGCATTGAGATACTTGCTGGATTATGTTGTTTTCGATAGCCGGGTTGCCGTATTGATGTATCGATGGTTATTCTTGACTGATATTCTATTGAGATATCGTTGTGATCATTGTTATTGATATTGATGTTTTTCTGTTGATGTCGTGTTGGCTGATTGAAGGCGATGACGTATTTGATTATCATCTCTATTTTCGGTGGTCGATTAAAAGCATAGGGACATCTATTCTAATTGTATCGTTATTTATCGATTGGTCGTTCTAAGGTAATCGATGTATTGAATTGGGACTGTTGAGGACATTTCACACCCATTGAGTCGTTGTTATCAATTGGCCGTTCTAAGGTAATCGGTGTATTGAATTGGGACTGTCAAGGACATTTCCCATCTGTAATATCATTGCTATCGATTATCCATTCTAAAGGTAATCGATGTATTGAATTGGGACCTCCGAGGACGGTGCCCATCCATGAGTTATTGTTGTTGTGTTGGCCGACTCAAGGCAGCACACTATTGTTCTTGTGAGTTCGGTAATCTTGTGATTGTTACCATACGTGATTAATGGTTTTGGAAGCTAGTCTCGGCTAGTGTTCGATGGGTAAGTTTGGGGCTTGAACCTTCGCGGTTGGTTTCCTAACACCTACAGTTTAGTAGGTCACGGTCACTGGGTGATCTCATTATGGGTAAGTCTGGGGCTTTAACCTTTGCGGTTGATTTCCCAGCACCTCTAATTCAGCAAGTCACGGTCATTGGATGGCCTCATTGTGATACGGCTTCGTGCCGTGGCTTCGGCCCTCATTGTGATATGACTTCGTGTCGTGGATTATGTAACACCCCCAAGACATTCAGGGTGTATTACAGCGCCGTGGACCCCACACTGTGGAATCCACCAGGCTAACGTACCAAACAAGACACTCGACAGCGACAAACAATCATCAATAATACGACAATTCAAATAAGATTACAATCCGACAATAAAATCCAACATCAATCCACTTCCCAAAACAGGAACACAACATTAACAATTTTGTGAAAGAAGTACTCGAGTACTTAAACCAATTTTAAAACACAAAAGTCCCAACACAAGACATCAAAAATAATGGACTGAAATGAACACCAATAAATGACTACTGATCAGTATCATGCTTGCCCATCATCCTCATACGGCTCGAGTGCTCGTTTGTCCCCACGATCAATACCTGAAATACAAAAGTATTTCCCCCATTTAAGGGGTTAGCGACAAATGCTAGTGCAAGTACAATCCATTTGAACTACATTCTAATCAGATGAATATATGCGCCAAAAAGTCATTTTAGAAAACATTTTATATTCCGGAATATTTACAATGCACAAGCACAAAACACATTTTCTCCAATCAAAACAATTCAAAGTTAACCTTGTACGTGACTCACGGCCACCGTACCCAGAGCCCGTCGGACATCACAGGTGGTTAACCACGATTCGTGATACGCACACACACGGCAATACGTATCCCTAGAGGCCGTCGGACCGTCCCTAGGTGAACATACACCTTTTCTCCAACGACAAACACATATAGACTTAATTCTTATTCTAGAACATGTAAACAAATGTATTGTACTTGCGTTTGAGACATCTTCAAGAATCGGAAGTGAAAATGACTACGGATGATCCGAATGGAAAACGATGGTTCCTAAACGAAGAATTAGCATAACTCAGTCCCAACGGACAACAATAATCGAAAGGAATACTCCCAAAACCCCGATTACAAATCACGACAATCGACGTTCAATCGATACGGGCGAGGGTTGTGCAAAATCTCCCGTATCAACAATACATGGATTAATTCGAGGAAAACGAATTGGGAATCACCCAATAACAACAATTGATAATAAGTTTCGCAACATACATGAACAATTCGAGTCAATCACGAAAACCGAAAACCCCCAATTTATACAAGTTAGGGTTCTGAAGAAGATACCTCGGATTCGGACGATGGAGGATGATTACGCGATGGTGATATGCTACTATGATTCTACGGTGATGGAACACGAAAGATTCATCAATCAAAGCGAAGGAATCGCCTCTGAGTCGCCCGTGAAGAAAAAACGAGAGAAGGGATAGAAAATGAGGTATTGGACCTCTGCCATTTATTTTAAAGCAATGTTACGGCCGTAACAGGGGGTTACTTACGGCCGTAACATGGCCAACTTACGGCCGTAACTTCTGGGTGATACGGCCGTAACACTCTTGGATGTGATATTGGCGGTGCTTGTCCAAACGAGTCGGGCGACCCCCAAAACCGGACTGCTATCAAACCAAAAATACGACTACGAAGAATATTCGATGACGAGTCTAACCATCACAAGAAAATATCAATCCGACTACCCGGGAATCCGAAATACGACAATGAATATGAAATTCCCTAAACTTATAGGAAATTACGGAAATGACCCAAGTGACCGAAAGTCACGAAACGACGTCGGATTTACAAACCGAAAGTCTCAACATGACCAACTCAACCATACGAACTTGTACAAGCCAAGAAACAATGAAAAGGGACGAGTTTAACGAGAATCGAACGTTCATACGGCAAAACATGACATAAAATGAAATTACGTGAAAACATCATCAAAACTCGTCTAAACGGAAAAACTCCAAGAACAAAGTAGATTCGAAATGTCGAAACGGTTACAAGCGAGTCGATAAAAATGGACATACACCAAAAATGGAAACTGCTAAAAAAAATAGAAAATTACGGATATTACATTCTCCCCCTCTAAAATAAAGTTTCGTCCCGAAACTTAAGAATCAAAAAGCTCGGGGTATCTCGAACGCATAACCTCCTCTAGCTCCCACGTCGCTTCTTCTACTCCGTGTCTCGACCATTGCACCTTAACCAAGGGAATGGTTTTGTGCCTTAACTGTTTATCACGACGCTCCAAAATTCTGACGGGCCTCTCTTCAAACGTAACATCCTTCTCGATCTCCACGTCCCCAAAGTCAATAATGTGGGACGGGTCCGGAACGTACTTCCTCAACTGGGAAACGTGAAATACGCTATGTACATGACTCAGCGACGGAGGTAAAGCCAAACGGTATGCTAACTCACCGACTCTCTCCAATACCTCGAAAGGTCCAATATATCTCGGGCTGAGTTTCCCCTTCTTCCCAAAACGGAAAACTCCTTTCGTCGGAGACACTCTCAACAGAACATGGTCTCCCACCTCGAACTCCAAAGGTCTACGCCTAACATCCGCATAAGATTTTTGTCGACTCTGAGCAGCCAACATCCTCTTTCTAATCAATTCAATTTTCTCCCTCGTCTCCAACACAAGGTCCGGCTCGGTGCCAACCAAATCGGACGGCTCATCCCAACATATCGGTGATCGGCAACGTCGGCCATAAAGTGCCTCGTACGGTGCCATCTTAATCGACGCGTGCCAGCTATTATTATAAGCAAACTCAATTAAGGCCAAATGCTCCTCCCAATTACTACTCGATCTAACGCACACGCGCGCAACAAATCCTCGGCGTCCCGAATGGTACGTTCGGTGCCCATCGATGCAGGGATGGAACGAAGTGCTCAAACGTAATTGTGTCCCCAATGCCTTATGCACTGCCTGCCAAAAATGCGATACAAATCGGCCATCCCTGTCTGAAATAATGGTCCTCGGCGTACCATGAAGCCTCACTATCTGAGTGATAAAAATACGAGCCAACTTTTCCGGACCCCAAGTATCCTTGATGCCCAGAAAATGTGCCGACTTGGTCAGTCGGTCTACAATCACCCATACCATATTCATACCAGTCTTCGTCCTCGGTAAACTCGTGACAAAATCCATAGAGATGTCCTCCCACTTCCATTCTGGGACGGGAAGCGGTTTCAATAATCCGGCTGGCCGCTGATGCTCAATCTTGACTTGCTGACAAGTCAAACACTTAGCTACAAACTGAACTACCTCCTTCTTCATATCGCTCCACCAGAAATTCTTCCTCAGGTCTTTATACATCTTACTCGAGCCGGATGGTGAGTATGGTGACGCATGAGCCTCTCGCATAATGTTCTGTCTCGGTTCCAAGTCGTTTGGAACACACAACCGACCTCGGAATCTCAACACGCCGTCCTCATGAATAACGAATCCCGGCTTTCCCCTTTCCTACACTCTCTCGAAGTGAATAAACATCGGATCCTCTAACTGTCCCGACTTAATGTCCTCGACCAAAGATGAAGAAATCTCAAGAGTACGCAATCGCCAGGAACTCTCTGGCGGTACAATCTCAATGCTCAACCTCATAAACTCTCATTGAAGTCCCGACTGGGCCGTAAGCAACTCAAGCGCTCGAAGCGATACCGATTTCCGACTCGGGGCATCTGCTACCACATTAGCCTTGCCGGATGATAAAGGATCTCGAGATCGTAATCCTTAATCAATTCCAACCATCTCCTCTGTCTCATATTAAGCTCCTTCTGCGTGAAAATGTACTTGAGGCTTTTGTGATCGGTGAAAATCGACATGACGAGCCATACAAGTAATGACGCTGATTTTCAACGCAAACACAAGCTGCGGCCAACTCAAGATCGTGCGTAGGGTAATTCAATTCATACGGTTTCAACCGACGGGAAGCATAGGCAATCGTCCTCCGTCTTTGCATAAGTACGCATCCGAGCCCTTGGCCCGAAGCATCACCATAAACGGAGAAACCATCATTACCACTCGGTAAAGCCAACACGGGAGCGGTCGTCAACCGCTTCTTCAACTCCTCAAAACTATTCTGCCTCTCATCGGTCCACATAAACTTCTCCGACTTCTGTAACAACTGAGTCAGCGGTCGAGCGAGCTTAGAGAACCCCTCAACGAATCTGCGGTAATACCGGCTAATCCCGAGCTGCGGACCTCCTTCACGTTCTTGGGCGGCGCCCAATCCAACACTGCCTCTACCTTATGTGGGTCTACACGAACACCCTCGGCCGAGATCACATGACCGAGAAACATAACCTCCCGTAACCAAAACTCGCACTTTGAGAACTTCGCAAAAAGATGCTGAGTTCTCAAAATATCTAACACAATATGCAAATGACGGGCGTGCTCTTCCTCGCTCCTCGAGTAAATCAGGATGTCGTCGATAAAAACGACTACACACTTATCGAGGTACTCGATAAAGACTTTGTTCATAAGTTTGCATGAACACGGTAGTGCGTTAGTTAGCCCAAAGGCATAACCACAAACTCGTAGTGACCGTATCTCGTCCGAAAGGCCGTCTTGAATAAAGGTATCCTTCACTCGGGTGATAATACCCGATCTCAAGTCAATCTTCGAAAACACGGTTGCCCCAGAATCGATCAAACAAGTCATCAATCCTCGGGAGCGGATACTTGTTTTTGATGGTCACTTTGTTCAACTCTCGGTAGTCGATACACAAACGAAGTGACCCATCCTTCTTCTTCTGAATAGGACCGGTGCGCCCCAAGGCGAAGCGCTCGGTCGAATATATCCCATGTCTAGCAACTCTCCCAATTGTTTCTTCAACTCAAGCATCTCGGCGGGTGCCATCCGTATGGCGTCTTAGAGATAGGTCTGCACCGGCTCTAAATCGATCGTAAATTCAACCTCTCGGTCCGGCAAACCCGGCAACTCATCTGGAAAACGTCGGGATACTCACATACTACCGTAATAGACGAGTTCGACTCCCCTTCCTCCGATCTCAAAGCGTAACACCAATAGCCCGTGCAACCTCCTCAAGCGATCTCACGGCCCTCAAGGTCTTGATGAGTAACCTCCGCTACTCCGTTTACGCCCCACAAAAGAATGCTCGGTACCGTCAGAGGCTAACATCGAAACGGTTCTCGTTCTATAATTCATGATCGCCCATGACGGTCCAGCCAATCCTCACCCAGAATCAAATCCTCATCTCTAATATCTACCGCAATCGATTAGAAGGCCAAATCCTCCCGCGATACTCACCGGAAAATCTCTAACCTCACGATCCCCACGATGCTATCCCCACTAGGAAGTTTAACAACAAAAGGCTCACAAGCAACAAGGCAATCAACATGTAGGCAGCGCACACAATCCATAGATATAAAAGAATGTGTAGCACGAGAATCGAACAATACGGAAACAGGATGATCAAGGATGTGGACGGTACTGTGGCCACCGTCGCGTCGGGATCTCTGTTCGTCTCATCTCGTACACACGGGGCGGAGCAGACCCGCACTAGAAGCTCCCCTCTAGAAGGTGACCACGACCTCGACCTCTACCAAAACTCTGCTGCGGTGAGGAAGCGTCGGTGCTGATTCACACTCGGCTCTCCGCGGTGGTGATATCCGAGTAATCGGAGTCCGAGCCGCATCCGTACAAAACTTAGCACGATGACCCATCCGACCACGGAAAGACACCGAATCGGAGGCCTATCACACTCACTCATCATGTGGCCGGACGGCTACGGTTGAAGCACGTAGGACCACGAACGGAACCAGCGAGGGCGGACCTAGAACCGTTTCCTCGACCAACGATGGCGGCCCGGCTCCCGAAGACTCGCGAACCGGGTGAGCCTTCGGATACCCTCTGACTTGCCTCCCGGCCAGGAGGTCTTCTCGCTTCTTTCCTTCGGTTGCCGTCTCTGCCGAAAACGACATCTCATAAGCCATAGCTTTATTCGATATTCCTTCAAAGTCGTGCACCCTGGACTGGACATGTAGTGGCGCACCCTCGGTTTCATCCGCATGTCAAAGTGGCGGATCTTATCAAGCTCATCGCGGACTTGGTTTCTCACATAATGTAGCTCATGATTGTAGTCTTTGATAGCTTGAGAAATAGGAACATCTTGGGGCTTAGCCTCATAGAAGGCTCGGATCCTCCCCTCTTTCAGCGGCCAAGGCGGTATTCATCTTCCATCGAGATCTCGAAACTACGCCCACGTAGTTGCCAGTCACGCGGTTTCACCGCTTGCCACCACGTTCTTGCTTCCTTGGCGAGAAATGCTTGGCGATGGGTACCTTCCTCTCCTCGGAGCGGTTAGCGGCCTCAAACACCTTTTCCATCTCAAACAACCAACTCTCCCAACCGGAAGGGTCGGAAGCACCATCAAGCTGCGGAGGACGCATACGAATCACGTCTGAAGTAGCTTATCATTACCGGATCCAGTAGGCGGAACCGGGTTGGCATTAGCATGGCCGACTGTAACGGCTGAGCCGTGAACGTCATCCGGTTCGCTACTGCGTAAAATGTTGGCCACTCCAACATTCTCATGAGCATTACCGGAGCTAGCGGTAGTCCTGTGACCTCCGAAACTAGGGAACACTGTTCGACAAGGAAGGCATCACCGAATCAATTCCCGAGTGATCGGACATGGCCGCCCCACCGGTGCGCCACGTCCCCTACCGCGTCGCTGACCGCGTCGCGTCCTCTACCAGCAGGAATTCTGAAGAAGCAACGGGTAAGTACAAATCAAACGCAAAACGCAATAAGATACTAAGACAGGAATAGAACAGAACGGTGAAACGAGTCAAGTTAGGAAAACTTACGAGCACCGGCGTACTGAGATGATGGCATAGCAGTGATACTGTCCCAAAAACGACACTTAACTAGACCCAAATAACCGACAGCCTAGGTATCCATAAACCTAAGCTCTGATACCATATTCTGTAACACCCCAAGACATTCGGGGTGTACATAGCGCCGTGGACCCCACACTGTGGAATCCACCAGGCTAACGTACCAAACAAGACACTCGACAGCGACAAACAATCATCAATAATACGACAATTCAAATAAGATTACAATCCGACAATAAAATCCAACATCAATCCACTTCCCAAAACAGGAACACAACATTAACAATTTTGTGAAAGAAGTACTCGAGTACTTAAACCAATTTTAAAACACAAAAGTCCCAACACAAGACATCAAAAATAATGGACTGAAATGAACACCAATAAATGACTACTGATCAGTATCATGCTTGCCCATCATCCTCATACGGCTCGAATGCTCGTTTGTCCCCACGATCAATACCTGAAATACAAAAGTATTTCCCCCATTTAAGGGGTTAGCGACAACTGCTAGTGCAAGTACAATCCATTTGAACTACATTCTAATCAGATGAATATATGCGCCAAAAGTCATTTTAGAAAACATTTTATATTAGGAATATTTACAATGCACAAGCACAAAACACATTTTCTCCAATCAAAACAATTCAAAGTTAACCTTGGTACGTGACTCACGGCCACCGTACCCATGAGCCCGTCGGACATCCCTGGGTGGTTAACCACAGTTCGTGATACGCACACACACGGCAATACGTATCCCTAGAGGCCCCGTCGGACCGTCCCTAGGTGAACATACACATATTCTCCCACGACAACCACATATGGCCATAATTCAAATACTAGAACATGTAAACAAATGTAAAGTACTTGCCTTTGAGACATCTTCGAAGAATCGGAAGTGAAAAATGACTACGGATGATCCGAATGGAAAACGATGGTTCCTAAACGAAGAATTAGCATAACTCAGTCCCAACGGACAACAATAATCGAAAGGAATACTCCCAAAACCCCGATTACAAATCACGACAATCGACGTTCAATCGATACGGGCGAGGGTTTGTGCAAAATCTCCCCGTATCAACAATACATGGATTAATTCGAGGAAAAACGAATTGGGAATCACCCAATAACAACAATTGATAATAAGTTTCGCAACATACATGAACAATTCAGAGTCAATCACGAAAACCCCGAAAAACCCCCAATTTATACAAGTTAGGGTTCCTGAAGAAGATACCTCGGATTCGGACGATGGAGGATGATTACGCTGATGGTGATATGCTACTATGATTCTACGGTGATGGAACACGAAAGATTCTTCGATCAAAGCTGAAGGAATCGCCTCTGGAGTCGCCCGTGAAGAAAAACGAGAGAAGGGATAGAAAATGAGGTATTGGACCTCGCGCATTGTTTTAAAGCGGCCCGGGCTGTTCTGGCCATGAGGGGATACTTACGGCCGTAACATGGCCAACTTACGGCCGTAACCGGGTGTTACGGCCGTAACACCTCTTGGACGGCGGTATTGGCAACTTGTCCAAACGAGTCCGGACGACCCCAAAACCCGGACCTGCTATCAAACCAAAAATACGACTACGAAGAATATTCGATGACGAGTCTAACCATCACAAGAAAATATCAATCCGACTACCCGGGAATCCGAAATACGACAATGAATATGAAATTCCCTAAACTTATAGGAAATTACGGAAATGACCCAAGTGACCGAAAGTCACGAAACGACGTCGGATTTACAAACCGAAAGTCTCAACATGACCAACTCAACCATACGAACTTGTACAAGCCAAGAAACAATGAAAAGGAACGAGTTTAACGAGAATCGAACGTTCATACGGCAAAACATGACATAAAATGAAATTACGTGAAAACATCATCAAAACTCGTCCAAACGGAAAAACTCCAAGAACAAAGTAGATTCGAAATGTCGAAACGGTTACAAGCGAGTCGATAAAAATGGACTTACACCAAAAATGGAAACTGCTAAAAAAAATAGAAAATTACGGATATTACAGATTAGGCCCTCATTGTGATATGGCTTCGTGCCGCGGCTTCGGCCCTCATTGCGATACGGCTTCGTGCCGTGGCTTTGGCCCTCATTGTGATACCGCTTCGTGCCGTGGTTTCGGCCCTCATTGTGATACAGCTTCATGCCGTGGTTTCGGCCCTTATTGTGATACGGCTTCGTGCCGTGGTTTCGGCCCTCATTATGATACGGCTTCGTGCCATGGCTTCGACCCTCATTGTGATACGGCTTAGTGCTGTGGCTTGGGCTTTGATTATGATACGCCTTCGTGCCGTGGCTTCGGCCCTCATGTGATATAGCTTCGGGCTGTTTGGCTTCGGGATATTATGATGATTTGCAGCTTCAGTTTAGTGGCTTTCAGGCCATTGTGACAGGTGCAGCTTCGGCTAAGGGCTTTTAGGCCATGTCTGATGTATTGGTGTTCCTGTTGGGAGTTGGGCATTGTGATTCGTATCTATTTCAGCTTTGGTTTGGTTTACCTTCGGGTAATTCGTTGTTGTGTTCTATATTGATAATTCGTCGTTGGGCACTTGTGTTCTAACCTGCTGAGCAGGTATTGATCGTATGCCGTGGGCATAGTGTTTCACGAATGCTCTGTTCTTATGTTTGTTTGTGAGCGTCTCGTATTATCATTGTTGTACCATTTATTTTGCCTTTGGATGCATATCATGTTGTACATGTATTTTATATTCATTATCTGGATGACTGACCCCGTGGGGGCGGAACATGTTCTCATGTTTCAGGTGTTTGCGAGGAGAGAGTTGAGATACAGGGGCATGATGATGGCGACGAGGGATTCGAGCGATACTAGTCCCGTGTTGTCGGTGTTCATGTTGGTTAGTCTGTTTGGAGTGTTCTCCAGTTGTCAGTCGTTGTCATTATGTATTATCCGATTAAGACCCGTGGATGTTTGTAACACCCCGAGATATTCAAGGTATATTACAGCGCCGTGGACCCCTACATGGGACCCACCAGGTTAGACACGAAAATACCACAGTAAAATCACACATCATCCTGATGAAAATCAAACAACATGCCCGGTACAACCGGCGGAATAATCAACATCGACAACCATAATTACTTCAACAAAACTACAATTCACAATCCGAAGAGAAAAGCCTAAGTACTCGCGAGTACGTTCTATAAGTTTGCAAAGTAAATAACAACTACATCGAAGGGAAACAACAAAAATAAAAAGGACTCAAATGCACATGTCAACGACCTTGGACAACATCCTCGTGCTGCCCCAGCGCCCGCTTGTCCAGCTGATCATAACCTTAAATTCATTACAAGAATTTCCCCAAAACGGGTCCCCAAGGGGTTAGCAATTACGCTAGTACAGGTAATCAAGGCAAACCATTCGCTTACACATTTCATAGTACAATGCACCAAATCATTCGAAAAGCAAAACCAGACATGTCTTTTCCGGAAACAAACAGTCATTCACATTTGCCTAGGACCGGGACAAAGCCATAAATCCCACTCGAGGCCTCTAAGGACCCTCCCGAGCTGGCCACAATCATAAAACAAATCACGCACAAGCATCACCTAGAACCGGGACGAAGCCACAAATCTCACTCGAGGCCTCTAAGGATCCTCCTGAGCTGGCTAGCGAAACAAACTTGTGAATCCAGAGTGAAATCATAGATTCCCTCGAGGCCCCGTCGAGCCCTCCCGAGGTGAGCAAAGCACACACAATATACATTACCATTTCATGTTAAGCATAAGGGTTTCCAAAAATACTTGCCTTAAATAATTGACGACACAACGAACGGAAAGGAAAATCACCAACGAATGCTAGGAACCAACGGAACCGAACCTAACGATTCGAAGAATACAATCACAACCATCTCCATACGAATACGGAAAAGGAATACACCCGACAACCCACCTACGATTAATGTATATCCGTTTAACAACAATAATGAGGGCGGACCACAACCAAACCCTTTCGAATACGCAACAACTACGAAATATACCATGAATCCTTAGAGAAACTAAGAATACCAATAAGATTAATCATATTCATCATGAATTAACCAACAAAATGGAACGAATCGGATGAAAATCCAAAACCCCCCCAAATTACCCAAAAGTAGGGTTCTAAGAGATTTACCTTAGATTGAGGATGAAGAACACAAGTAGGTGTTGTTAATCTACTTCAAGAGCTCAAGGTAAATGATGTCTGAAGTGATCGGAGGAAGAAATCACCTAAAAATCGCCTGAGGAAACTCTAAGCCGCGGGGGAGGAGAAGAAATGAGAAAAGGTGAAAATCTGGGTCAACTCCCTGGTTTATATAGCTAGGGAGCGTTAGCGTGCGCTAATCCTTAAAGTTAGCTTGCGCTAATGGGTAAAAACTCCAGTCCAGAAAGTTAACACCCCAGTCCAGGACCCAGAGTTCTGGACCGTTAGCGTGTGCTACCCAAAACGTAGCGTGCGGTAATAGCCTCTCGATGAGCGCTTCTCGGTCACGGCGTGCGCTACAGACATCAGCCAAGTCAGTGAAGCGCGATACTCACGACCCGTTAGCATGCGCTGCTAGCCATTCTGCGTGCGCTAACAGCATCTCGGTAGCGCGCGCGCTATCGGACATAGCGTACGCTACCTGGGCACCTGACCGAGTCCAGGAGTAAACTGTCCAGTAGTGGACTGACTCGCTAGCGCGCGCTACCAATCAAGAGTAACGTGCGCTACTGAAGGATGCTTAGCGTGCGCTACACCATAATATTAGAGCACACTAGGCACAGGATAATAACGGTCCTAAACACCGAAGCACGACCGAAGCATCAAACGAAACCACACAATACGCATAATTACAATGGATTCACGACAACCCCAAAACGGCGGTTTCGAACAACAATTACGAGAATCGGATCCATAAGCGATGGAAAAAACCGATAATTGCAGAACCGAATTGCAAAAGTCCCGAAACAAAATTCTCAAAAACTAATACGGTTACATGAGGGTTGCTAAAAAAACGAGAAATACACCGAAAATGAAATTACCGTGAAAAAGAAAATGATGATATTACACTCTTCCCCTCTAAAAATAAGTTTCGTCCCAAAACTTAAGAAACAAACAAATCGGGGTACCTAGCACGCATGTTATCCTCGGTTTCCCAAGTTGCCTCCTCGACACTATGTCTCGACCACTGCACTTTGACCAAGGGAATGGTCTTATGCCTTAGTCGCTTCTCACGGTGTTCCAAAATCTTCAAGGGACGCTACTTGAAGGCAATGTCCTCGGCAATATCGATCTCACCATAGTCGATGACGTGACTAGGATCCGGAACATATTTCCTCAGCTGAGAAACATGGAAAACGTTATGAACGCGACTCAAGGCCGGAGGTAGCGCCAAACGGTATGCCAAATCACCGACTCGCTCGAGAATCTCAAAGGGCCCAATAAATCTTGGACTCAACTTCACTTTCTTCCCGAAGCGGAAAACTCCCCTCATCGGCGACACCTTTAGAAAAATGTGGTCTCCCACCTCGAACTCCAAAGGTCGACGACGGACGTCAGCATATGACTTCTGTCGACTCTGAGCTGTCAACATCCGCTCCCGAATCAATTCCACCTTCCGCCTCGTCTCTAAAGCGATATCCAGTTCCGTTCCCACCAAGTCGGACGCTTCGTTCCAACAAATCGGTGATCGACATCGCCGCCCATAAAGTGCCTCACATGGTGCCATTTGAATCGACGTGTGCCAACTATTGTTGTACGTAAATTCAATCAATGGCAGATGCTCCTCCGAGTCACTGCTCCAGTCGAGAGCACAAGCATGCAACATATCCTCGAACATCTGGATAGTGCGTTCCGACTGTCCATCTGACTGAGGATGAAAAGAGGTACTAAAACGCAAATGAGTACCCAACGCCTTATGCACCGCCTGTCAAAAATTCGATACAAATCGGCCATCCCGATCCGGAACAATAGACTTCGGAGTACCATGAAGCCTCACAATTTGCGCAATAAACACACGAGCCAACTTCTCCGGGCCCCAAGTCTCCTTGATGCCCAGAAAATGTGCTAACTTGGTTAGACGATCACCCAAACTATATTCATGACCGATCTCTGTCTTGGCAAACTCGTGATGAAGTCCATCAATATATCTTCCCATTTCTATTTCGTAACGGGAAGTGACTGCAATAACCCGGCCAGTCGCTGATTTTTGATTTTGAATTGCTGACAAGTCAAACATCTCGCTACAAACTGTGCGACCTCCTCCTTCATATCATTCCACCAGAAATTCCTTCTCAGGTCCTTGTACATCTTACTCGAACCAGGATGAATAGAGGGTGTAGCATGGGCCTCACGTAAAATGCTCTGCCTCAATTTCGAGTCGTTCGGCACACATAGACGACTCTGGAATCTCAATACTCCATCTTCATGAATCACAAACCCAGGAGACTTTCCATTAAGAAAATTCTCTCGGATTTGGATAATCATCGGATCCTCTAACTGCTTCTGTTTAATTTCCTCGATCAAGGATGACGAAATCTCTAAAGCACAGAGTTGCCCAATGGCTCCCGGCAACAAAACCTCAACACTCAACCTAATCAAATCCCACTGAAGCTCCGATTGAGATGTAAGGATCTCAAGTGTCCGCAACGAGACCGGTTTATGACTCAAGGCGTCGGCCACCATGTTCGCCTTGCCCGGATGATAAAGGATTTCGAGGTCATAATCCTTAATCAACTCTAACCACCTCCTCTGCCTCGTATTCAACTCCCGCTGAGTAAATATGTATTTCAAACTTTTATGATCGGTAAAAATCTGACATGCAGAGCCAAAAAGATAGTGACGCAAAATCTTGAGCGCAAAGATAACTGCCGCTAACTCCAAATCGTGGGTAGGGTAGTTAAGCTCATACAGCCTCAACTGTCTCGATGCAAACGCAATAGTCTTGCCGTGCTGCATCAACATGCACCCAAGACCCTGACCCGAAGCATCACTATAAACAGCAAAACCCTCGTTGCCACATGGCAATGCCAAAATCGGGGCTGAAGTCAAACGCCTCTTCAGCTTCTCAAAACTCGACTGACTCTCGTCATTCCAGACGAACATCTTGGACTTTTGGAGCAACTGTGTAAGTGTCCGAACTAGTTTTGAGAAACCCTCGACGAACCTACGGTAGTAGCCACCTAAACCCAAGAAACCACAGACCTCCTTCACGTTCTTAGGCGGTACCCAATCCAACACTTCCTCAACTTTCTGCGGGTCCACACGAACACCATCGGCAGAAATCACGTGACCCAGAAACATCACTTCCTTCAGCCAGAACTCACATTTCGAGAACTTTGCGTAGAGTTGCTCGGTCCTCAAAATATCTAACACTACTCGCAAATGATTCGCGTGTTCCTCCTCATTCCTCGAATAAATAAGGATATCATCAATAAAGACGACGACACACTTATCTACATACTCAATAAAGACCTTGTTCATCAACTGCATGAATACCGCCAGTGCATTAGTTAACCCAAAAGGCATAACTACAAAGTCATAGTGTCCGTATCTCGTCCGAAAAGCTATTCTCGGAACGTCGGATTCCTTCACCCGAAGCTGATAGTACCTTTATCTCAAGTCGATCTCCGAGAATACCGCAGATCCCTGCAACTGATCGAACAAGTCATCGTCGATACACAAACGCAGTGAACCATTCTTTTTCTGAACAAATAAGACCGGTGCGCCCCAAGGCGAAGCGCTTGGTCGAATATACCCCGATTCAAGAAGCTCACTCAACTGCTTCTTCAACTCGGCCATATCTGAAGGTGCCATGCGATACGGCGCCTTTGAAATTGGAGCCGCACTCGGATCCAACTCTATAGCGAACTCGACCTCACGGTCCGGTGGCAACTCTGGTAACTCATCGGGAAAAACATCAGAAAACTCACTAACGACTGGAATCGATGAAAGCTCGACTCCATCATTCTCTGTCTTCAAGGCATAGCACCAATAACCAGTACACCCCTTTCGCAGGAGTCTCATTGCCTTTAAGGCATTAATAACGAACTTCTGGTTTCTCTTTCTCCCCGCGAAAGAGTGCTCGGTGCCGTCCTTGGCTAGCATGGTAATGATCCTCGTGCGGTAGTTAATGATTGCACCATGCCGCTCGAGCCAAACATCCCCGAGAATCAGATCCTCGCCCTCAATACTCACATTAATAAGGTTAGAGAGAGCCAAGACCTCTCACAAATAAACACAGAACAGTCTCGGACTTCTCGATCACCAATGATTCTATCACCGCTAGGAAGTTTAACGATGAAAAGATCGCAAGGCGATAAACAGTCAAGACTCAAATGGCGCACACACTTCAGAGAAATGAATGAATGCGTAGCACCCGAATCAAAAAGCATACTGACAGGATGGGAATAGATGTGAATGGTACCTGTTGCCACGGTAGCCGCTGGATCATCGGCCCTCCTCATCTCATAGATACGTGGAGGGGCGGAGCCAACACTGAAAGCTCTCCCTCTCCCTCGGCTGGCACTCAGTGGAGACTGTGGGGCAAACGAGCCCTGATTTACACTCGGCTCTCTAGGTGCTGGAAAAGAAGCCTGAGCACCGAGAAGTTGTCCTACCTGCTCACAAAAGAAAGCCTTGTGGCCTGACTGACCACAAATGTGACAAGTCAAAGGCGGACGTGGACACTCCCGGTTCCCATGGCCTGACTTGCCACAATTAAAGCATCTAGAAACTCGAACGGAGGCACTGGCAGTACCTCGATAGCCTCCAGAAAAATGAGCCGAATCAACCCCATGAATATTTGCAGACTGAGATTTCTGCTGACCTCCACCCTTGTGACCCGTGAAATTTCCAGCGGATTTCTGTTTATTACTCTTCCGAACTGCTGCACTGGCCGTCATGGACATATCATAGACAATGGCTCGACTCTGGTAATCCTTCAAGGTGGTTCAGACGAGTCCAGACATATAGTCCCGGATAGACAGTTTCATCCATCTGGAAAAGTGAAAAATTTTGCCATTCTCCTCGACAACTTGGGTCTTCACATAACCCAACTCCTTGTTGAAATCGGCAATAGCTTGGGAGACAGGAATATCCCGCGGTTGAGCATCATAGAAGGCATGGACTCGAGTCCGTCTAACCGGCCACGAGCAATACTCAGTCTCAATCAGGTTCTTAAATTCTGCCCACGAAGCAACGTGATCTTTAGGCCCAACGACCTCCCATCAATAAGTAGCGTCCCCAGTAAGAAAGTACTGGGCAATAGGGACCTTCGGTCCTCGGGACAGTTGGTAGCGACGAAGACTTTGGATATCTCCTTGATCCACCCTTCCCAGCCAATCGGGTCAGAGGCTCCCGTGAACTGAGGAGGATGCATCTTGATGACATCCTGGAGCCAACAGTCAGCTCCGTCCCGAGCAGCATGGGCCGGATTCTGAACCGCCTGGGCTATCGCCGCCATTTGGTTCACCATCTGTTGCATAACAGCCGCAACACCTGTAATACCCTAGATTTCTGATATGTATTTGGAACTTGTGATATTGTAATTGTTGCACTTTGATATGAGTATTATTCTCCGTATTTCATAGTCCGGTGTTGTTGAGCGTATGATTTCGTGAATGTGATTTAAAAATTGTGATTCTGCGCATGTAGCGCACGCTATCGTCTATGTGTAGCGTATGCTAACTTGGATCCATAGCGCACGCTACAAAGGAACCTTAGCGCACGCTATACGTGGTCAATATGATTGAGACGTGTGGTAGGTGAGATCAGGTCGGGGATCTGGGTCGGATTGTGTCGGGATGAACCTGGACGGCTTTCGGGAAAAAGCCAAGTCAACGCGTTAGCGCACGCTACTCACATGAGGGTAGCGCACGCTAAAGGCTGAGTACATTGAAATTAGTAACGTTTCAAATAGCCGTTAGCGCACGCTATGAATATGGACTAGCGCGCGCTAATAACCATTTTCTATATATAGGACAACATCCTTTTTCATATTTTCAGATTTTTGACTCCCCCATTCGAATTCTTGAACTTAGAAAGACACTCTCTTCATCCTAAACACTTCTTGCCAGCATCCTAGCTCGTGTTGAAGATTGTAGATCATTGGAGGATTGGTGTTCAAACCTTCGGCGTTGGATTGCTTCGAATTTCCTCCTTGTTCTTCACTACTTTGAGGTAGGTGATTCTTCACCAATATTAGTAGTATTCTGAAGGACGTTTGATCATGTTTATCTAGTCAGTTAAATTCGTTAATAGTCGAACATCATGTGTTAAGAAGGATATTTTTGACGTTTCGGCACTTATTCATCGTATAATCCTTTGAACCTTTTTAGTATATGGACTCCTAAGTATATTCATGTATCTTCAAACCGATTATGACCAGTAGGTGGAGAATATCAAGTTGTTATGTTTTACACATTGGAATCATGCGTTTTGTAACGTAGGACGAAGGGAACTTAGGATACTTTCTCGAGATCAAGATGAATTATGGTGTAGAAATGATGATACGTATCCTGGTGTGTCGTAGTCATTTAATCCATAAAGATCTTTCATAAACCGTATGAGCATGATATACACGGAGTTGGCATGTATTAACATTGAGGATTTCATGAGTTTTCATCACCTTTAGCTCAAGTTTTACCCAGTAGTGACTGACATGCACGATTAGCGCACGCTAAGATGTATATATTAACGTGCGCTATCGGGAATGAGTAACGTGCGCTACGTTGGATACGTAACGTACATTATATCATCAGGCATGGCAGTCGCTCATTCGAGAAGAAGGCTGTCGATACCGGCTAGCGCACGCTAAACACAGTCATTTGCGTACGTTAGCAGGCGGGCTTAGCGCACGTTACGTAGAGTACGTAGCGCGCTAAGTAGTTCGAGCAATTCATTTTGTTAGAGCTTGCGGTCGTAAACCGGATTGTTAGACGTTCGTACGAATTGAGAGGAATTCTTTATTATTTCTTAGGTCCGAGCCTTTCATAGGGGACGATCGAGGGGCGGTGACATACGGACGCGTGTCATTTGTTGGAGTATTTCAATTCTTGCCATTTTCGAGGCAAGTATCATATGTTGAGTTTGATTTATATTGGAACCTTGATCATGCTTATGGTTTTGTTCATGTTGTTAAATATGAGATGTATTTCTGTAATTTCTCGTGGTATTCGTTGTTAATTGTTCGTATTGATGAACATATTGAAATGGATATATGTATGCATAATTGATTGGTTTATGGTACAAATGATCCGAGGGGATCATGAGGATCTATGCTGAGGGCGCTGGATCGAATGTCCACCATGCGTTGGTCCGACGGGATCATCATGGGGATCTATCTTGAGGCCCGGATCGCTGGACGGGTTTT
Organism: Orobanche coerulescens; assembly: GCA_033398695.1. Lineage (NCBI taxonomy): Eukaryota > Viridiplantae > Streptophyta > Magnoliopsida > Lamiales > Orobanchaceae > Orobanche > Orobanche coerulescens. The sequence goes on along the minus strand of CM065807.1, from coordinate 121,309,142 downwards.
CCACCATGCGTTGGTCCGACGGGATCATAATGGAGATCTATACCAAGGGCGCTGGATCGCTGGATTACCCTGTATTGTGTTGATGGAATCGTGAGGATTCACATCGTTGGATTCCGATGACGGAAGTCCGTTTTGCATGTTTTATGATGCACTGATGATTTATGTATTATGATACTTGTACTAGCATTGTTTTGCTAAGCCCTTCGGGGGTGGACATTGTTTTGATGTTCAGGTAGCCGAGGAGCGGGGAAGCAACCACGATCTCGGAGGACGATGAAATGGCTCAGTGATGTGGTTGATGTTTATTGTTATTGTGATTTGTCTTCTTGGTCCATTTAGTACTCGAGTACGTCTGTTTTAATAATGTCATTTCGATATGGTTGTATAAGTTAACTCATTGGATCAGTTGAACCAAATCTGTATTTTGAACTTCAGTTGTATGATCGGATTATATTTACATTTTTTTTAAATTAGCCTTGTAAATCCTTACTTAAAGGGTTTACGGCGCTGTAATTATTCCTAATATCTCGGGGTGTTACAAAATATGGTATCGGAGCTAAGATTCATGGATATCTTGGCAGTCGGGTTAGTTAGGTCTGTTTACGTTATTTGATTATTGGTCGTTTGTAACATCACTGCTGAGCCAGCATCGTCGTGTGGACCGTGGTTGTAAGTTTTCTAATCCCAAATACTACCGTTTTATTTAATTCATGTTTTGTGAACATTGATGGACGTACTTTTAGAAAGTTTGCCCTGGATATTGAGTATTTGTGTTTACAGTATGTTGAGAGGAGGTCGTGGACGCGGACGTGGTCGTGGACGCGGACGTGGAAATACGAGACAAGAAGATTCGGTGTCTACCCCAGAAATAACCGCTAGCCGAACGGATTCCCATTCCGGGGGACAACAGGGATCAACAAATAATAATGCAGATCCTAACGTGCCGGGAGTGCTTCAGCAGGTGGTTGCTCAGATAAACCAGTTTGCTCAAGTTGTGGATCGCATGCAGACGGCGATGGGACAGCAGCATAACGTGGAAAATTGGGGAGATAAATGGCTTACTGAGGTGATCAAATTGCATCCTCCGAAATTTGATGGTTCTCCTGAGACGCTTTCTTGGGATCACTAGCTGAAGGAGTTAGAGAAGATTTTTGCGAGGATTAACTGTCCCAACAACAGAAAGGTTCCGGTCGCCCAGTATCTTCTGACGGGGGAGGCTTTCGACTGGTGGGAGGCCATTCGACCTGAAGAGCATAATGTCGACTGGACAGAGTTCAAATTAATGATGGAAGCGCAGTATTGTCCCCGCCCAGTTAGAGAGGCCCGAGTCCGGGAGTTTTTCTCACCACAAAATTCAGAAGCATCTGTGACGGACGTGATTAAGACTTTTAATCACCAGCTGACTTATGTGCATCACTTGGTCAGAACCGAGGCGGAGAGGATTTTTCATTTCGACATGCGAATGAAGCCGGAAATTCAGCAATATATGTCCGTATTTGATTGTACCACTTTGCGACAGTATCAGGACAAAGCGCTGGCCTATGATATGAAAGAGGCGGCAGTAGAGAAATCAACGGAAGCAAAGAAGCAGAAAGTGGCTGGAAACTTCACGGAGAATAAGAGTAGTGGGCCTCGCAGGGGCCAGTCCTCTTTTCATTCATCCAGGAGGCCTCCGCATCCTTCTCTAGGAGGATAGAAGTTCCCGGCAGCACAAACCGTTTCAGACGCAGGGAAGAAATGTTATAACTGTGGCAAAGCGGGACATGTTCGACGTGACTGTTTCGCGCCTGCTGTGACCTGTTTCGAGTGTGGACAGAAAGGGCATCGCGCAACATTTTGTGGGAATGCGACTCGATCTTTTGGTACTCGCACTCCTGTACCGGTTCCGAAGGACACTAGTGTAAACCAGACGCAGCAAAGCGGTTTCTCGCAGCAGAATGTTGGGAAAAGAGAGGCATCCAGCGCTGGGTCCGTTCCTCCGCGTATTTAAGAGATGAAGAAGGATGATCAGAACACAGCTGTTGCATCAGGTACGATTCAGATCCTTTTGCAACCAGTTAGTGTCTTGTTCGATTCGGGAGCTACGCATTCTTTTATATCTTTGAACTGTGTTAATCATTTGAAAATATCGTGCTTGTATAATTGTGAACCTTATGTTGTGGGATTACCGAGCGGAGAGAAAATTGTGGTAACCCTAAAAGCTAGAGATTTTCCAGTGTCTATAGGAGGGAGAGATTGGCTATCGAATCTTATTGTAGTTGACATCTACGGTGACGATTTAATTCTCGGATGCTATTATGAATTACCGAAAGAGAGTCATTTCTATCATTGCTGAGGACGAATCTGAACACTTATTCCGAGGATGAGACCGGGAAGCTCGGGAAAATTGATCAAAGTAATGAAAGCCGTGAAATTACTAAAGCAGGGATGTCATGGACTTTGGTGCTATGCCATGAGGAAAGAGGAAAGAGTAGAGCTCTCATCTATTCCATTTGTGAATGAATTCTCCGATGTATTTCCTGACGAACTACCTGGGTTACCTCCGCAGAGAGAGGTGGAATTCACTATCGAACTAGAGCCTGGAGCCGCTCTTATTTCCAGAGCACCATAACGCATGGCGCCAACCGAGATGTATGAGTTAAAGAATCAATTAGAGGAATTATTACAGAAGGGTTATATTCAACCTAGCGTTTCTCCTTGGGGAGCGCCCATTCTCTTTGTCCGGAAGAAAGACGGATCCCTCCGACTGTGTATTGATTACATGGAGCTCAACAAAGTGACAATCAAGAGTAAGTATCCTATACCTCGGATCGACGACTTGTTTGATCAACTGCAAGGGGCAAGGGTATTCTCGAAGATTGACTTGCGATCAGGATACCATCAGTTGAGAATTAAGGAATCGGATATACCTAAGTCTGCTTTCAGGTCCCGGTACGGGCATTATGTGTAACACCCCCAAAACCATCCGGGATATTACAGCGCCGTGGGTCCCGCGCCGGAACCCACCAGGCTAAAAACCGTTTACAAAACCCATTCAAAAGCGCCAAAAGGCCGACGACGGTAATATCTTAAATACTCAAATATTTTCAAAAGCATAATTTTGAAATACCGTCATACAATACCATTTGAAAAATACAAGGCGAAGTGCCAAATCTCGACAGTTTAAAATGTACGTTAAGACGCCGCTTAAACGTACCGATAAAGTAGTTTAGGAAAAGATTTAACGAAATAACTCAAGTTCACAAAATGTCAAAAAGGCCCTTTTAAAATACACACACGCAGCGGATAAAGATACCGAAAAGCCATTTTGAGATATACACACGCAGCGGATAAATACAGTTCAAAATACACATTTGCAGCGGAAATAAATAACCGGAAAAGAGTACTCAATTCTCCGAAAATAAGCCACAACCAGTATCACATCGGGAAGCTCATCCCTTCACGACCGCTACTAGCTCGATCTTGAGTACCTAAAAATAAAGCCCACGACGAAATTGACCACAATACTCAATAATGATACCGATCACATCATCATAAATAATTACATACCAATGTAATAATATAGTAAGAATACTACCAAAGTAATCTTACCGTTATAACCTTACTAATCCATAATAATCCAATCCTTACCATAATCCACATTTCGCATCCTCGAATGGCGAAATGGACTCAACATTAATTATCATCTTGTATTCCAAAAATACCAATAATCCTCAAAAGATCATCAAAACTCATAAGTGCGGGAATAATCCAATCATGCAAACTCCTGTCCGTCGAATTACACAATCAAATCTACATGAATAAACCAATAATACACAACATATCCGTAGATCAACTACCACTTGACAATGAATACAAATCCGAAAACATCGACATATAGTCCGAATGCTTATACGATCAATAACGGATCAACCGATAAATCAACCGAGAATATCATCGACATGATAACTCCAATACGACCAACGAAGGATCAACGATGGTAGAGTACCCTCAACAAGGTAAACTCCAAACACGATCAACAAAGGATCAACTATAGCGAGAATACCCTCAACAAGGTAGACTCCAAATGATCAACAAAAGACCAACAATAACCGAGAATACCCTCAACAAGGTAGACTCCAAATGATCAACAATAATGGATCTCAAGGAATAACTCGATGTCGAACATACCCCTCGGGCGTATGAACAACGATCACAAACCGTCGAACATACCCAACCATAAATGGAGGATGAGCGACCAAACAATATGGCTCAAAGATGGGCGTCATAGTACGCCCGATCCGAATATGTGTCGGTGCACATGTCCACCCGTATACGGAATCCGGGATATACGTGGGACAATGTACCTAATTAGCCTCAACGAACTACGTCTCGTGTGCACGGCCTTTCACGGAAAATATTCACGCATGACTATATATGTGCCCGGCTAAAAATCCTACACAATATCCAATCTAACGCAGATATGACTCGGATATGTCACGATGCAACATGACAACGAAACTCAAAGAAACACATATTCAATAAGGATCAAAAGACTCATCAAGTGAAAAACAACGGTGACAATGAAAAGTCGACACGACTAATCAATATCCAACGGCAATCACGGGATCATCATCCCCAAATGAATGACCAACACGATCTACGATCTCGATACATGATCCACGGGATCAACATCCCTCAACGAATGACCGATATGAAACTCGTTACACGAAACCTCAACATATACAACAACTCAACATAATAATTATCTCATAACTAAACGATACATAAAATACCTCAAAGTCGGAGACAACATCCTTGCCACGAACAACATCCCTGATCGAATACGGTTATACGAATAATCCCGAAATAGGTATAGTCCATTTATACCAACAAACCACCATCCCGACATCAATATCGACACGATAACTATCCTCGATATCCGATATTCTATATCCTTGACCAAAGATAACTCACGTCTTCCTTGAACACAATTAAATCATATACCTTATGATTCAATACAAACCAGAGCACGATAGACAACTCATTAACCAACAATTTACCTTTCTAACAACATTGCTATATGAATTATAAATGAAATGAAAACGAAACCATTTATCAAATATTATAAACTGAACAAGTATAAACTTGCCTCGATACCGATACCACGAATCCGTTACCAAAATCCATTGCCTTTGTCTACGAGCTCCTCAATCCCGACCAAAAGCAATCTACGAACTCTTTAGCCTCAACCGCAACTCAACGGTCATAATCCACGATCAAAACATATCAACCTATTGCAATAACCGATTAACACACATTCGATAAAAATCAATAACCGACATACTCAACCAACAAACTCAACGGTTCAACGATATCCCGATTAAACACAAATCCGAACAACCAAATCAATCGATCACGAATTCAAAACCACAATACGATTCCACAATCCGAAGATCATATCAATAGTCAATTTAAACCAACAAGGGTCTAACATTACCGATTCCAAATTCAATCTTAAATACAATTACAAGTTTCCTCCTTGTATAATCATAATAAAATCCAATTACCGATTATCATCATCAATCCGGACAATCCGATCAGTTCAACATTATAGATAACCATATTCCAAAGGTTTCAAATAATTCCATTATCCGAATTGAACACTTATTCAATAAGTATGAATTCTTAAACTCAAAAGTGAATCATAATCTTATAAAACCCGAAAATCATATTCGTATTCCTATACGAATATTGTATCAAAACACGTAACTTAGTTATAGATATGAATATTCGATTCATACCCAAAACACCAACACATTCCTCAAATCAATGATCAATCCATCTTGATATTAATGATTTTCAATTCCAACTTCAATTCCAAACATGAATCAAACAAGACTTCTTCTTGTTATACTAGTAATTCTGTAGAAAACAATTTACCGAGTATTATCGTGAATAATCACATTCCAATTATCCGAAATCCTTCCAAAATCATAACATGTATAACTTATGAATTCTTCAAGAACACGAATTATCCGAATTCACGTTCACAATCCATAAAAGAACACAATCCGATATTTTCTAACATCTAACCAATCCTTAATCATACTTCAAGGTATATATCATCATGTTCTTCAACATATGATCTACTTAACATCGGAAATCGAAGCAATACTACCAAGAACATCAAGAATATTATGATTCCATAATCATAACAACATAATCAAGACTTAATTCAACATATCATCATCTTCCTTCAACATACACCTCATATAACCTCAAGAATCGAAACAACAACATCTTAATCATCTTCATACGAATCATTTATCAACAACAACATCAAAAATCCGAAATTCAAGAGAGGATTATCCAACATACCTCTTAGAAGATGGAATACTCAAGAAATTACTTCAAGAATCATCAATGACTCCATATCCGAGCTCCAAATCCAAGCCCTCAAGCTCAAAATCGGATTAGGAGAGCCAAAGTATCCCTCTCTCAATGTTTGAAGACGAAAACGAAAAGAAACGTCGAAGGAAATGAAAGACGGGCATTTACTTATAAAACATTTACATTGCGTTACGTCGTAACACACCAAGGTTAACGTCGTAACACACATTACGTCGTTAGCCATCCTTGATAGCGTCGTAATGCTAATCCCAAAACTAAGCATCGTTTTGTTAACATGCTTACGTCGTAATGTTTCCTTCATAACGTCACGTAACATGTACGTTGACTCGCTTCTGATAAAACTTATATTACGTACGTAATACATCCTGTATAACATACGTAATACGTAGTTGACTCGCCTGTCAACATCCTTCCGCCGAAAGCTGCCGACACAGGGTCCCACCTGCCGGCTAAGACTCGATCGTCTGATTCCCATGTTACGTACGTAATGTCTCGGCCATAACGTACGTAACTCTACCAATTTAACGTACGTAAGCTTCAACACATAACGTACGTAATGGCTTCCATACTTAGCCATTTTCAACAATTCCTGTCCAATGCCACGACATACCGAATACGAACATACGGCAAAATCAATACATATACTCGATTCAATAATTTTCTCATACGGTATACCTGATATCCGAATCAGTTTAACCTGATACAACATATCCTGAATATATCTGTCAATCAAAAACGATAATCACACCAGTATAACTGTCTCGGTTCTCCATTTATTTTATCCATACTGTATAGATTCCAAACTATACAGTATATCTCACATAAAATAACGTGAAAAATTTATACTGAAAATTCGGGTATTACATACTACCCCCCTTAAAATAAGTTTCGTCCTCGAAACTTGCAACCTGTCGCCAACAACAGATAAATCCAAAATTTTCCAACTCATCACAAAAACAATCAAGCGTCGCCACAAGCGAAAGAACCAAACCAATATACTTACAGGTGCGTGAAGCCGATGATCTCCCGTGATACTAGCACACGACTCCCATACGAAGTCTCAACACAACCAACGCACACCAATATCACAAATAGCAGTTTGAAAAGAATCTCGAAAATTTTGGAAACTCCAAAAATCGATTCGACTCAAAAGTCAGAAAACTCATTTTCAAAAGCCACGCTACTACCGTACTGGTAGAGCCACATAACACACGCCTGGGTTTCACAAAACCCAAGCTCTGATACCATCTTCTGTAACACCCCCAAAACCATCCGGGATATTACAGCGCCGTGGGTCCCGCGCCGGAACCCACCAGGCTAAAAACCGTTTACAAAACCCATTCAAAAGCGCCAAAAGGCCGACGACGGTAATATCTTAAATACTCAAATATTTTCAAAAGCATAATTTTGAAATACCGTCATACAATACCATTTGAAAAATACAAGGCGAAGTGCCAAATCTCGACAGTTTAAAATGTACGTTAAGACGCCGCTTAAACGTACCGATAAAGTAGTTTAGGAAAAGATTTAACGAAATAACTCAAGTTCACAAAATGTCAAAAAGGCCCTTTTAAAATACACACACGCAGCGGATAAAGATACCGAAAAGCCATTTTGAGATATACACACGCAGCGGATAAATACAGTTCAAAATACACATTTGCAGCGGAAATAAATAACCGGAAAAGAGTACTCAATTCTCCGAAAATAAGCCACAACCAGTATCACATCGGGAAGCTCATCCCTTCACGACCGCTACTAGCTCGATCTTCGAGTACCTAAAAATAAAGCCCACGGAAGTCACCACAATACTCAATAATGATACCGATCACATCATCATAAATAATTACATACCAATGTAATAATATAGTAAGAATACTACCAAAGTAATCTTACCGTTATAACCTTACTAATCCATAATAATCCAATCCTTACCATAATCCACATTTCGCATCCTCGAATGGCGAAATGGACTCAACATTAATTATACATCTTGTATTCCAAAAATACCAATAATCCTCAAAAGATCATCAAAACTCATAAGTGCGGGAATAATCCAATCTGTGCAAACTCCTGTCCGTCGAATTACACAATCAAATCTACATGAATAAACCAATAATACACAACATATACGTAGATCAACTACCACTTGACAATGAATACAAATCCGAAAACATCGACATATAGTCCGAATGCTTATACGATCAATAACCAGATCAACCGATAAATCAACTGAGAATATCATCGACATGATAACTCCAATACGACCAACGAAGGATCAACGATGACTGAGAGTACCCTCAACAAGGTAAACTCCAAACACGATCAACAAAGGATCAACTATAACTGAGAATACCCTCAACAAGGTAGACTCCAAATGATCAACAAAAGACCAACAATAACCGAGAATACCCTCAACAAGGTAGACTCCAAATGATCAACAATAATGGATCTCAAGGAATAACTCTGACTGTAGAACATACCCCTCGGGCGTATGAACAACCAGTCACAAACCGTCGAACATACCCAACCATAAATGGAGAATGAACGACCAAACAATATGGCTCAAAGATGGACGTCATAGTACGCCCGATCCGAATATGTGTCAGTGCACATGTCCACCCCGTATACGGAATCCAGGATATACGTGGGACAATGTACCTAATTAGCCTCAACGAACTACGTCTCGTGTGCACAGCCTTTCACGGAAAATATTCACGCATGACTATATATGTGCCCGGCTAAAAATCCTACACAATATCCAATCGGAACGCAGATATGACTCCAGATATGTCACGATGCAACATGACAACGAAACTCAAAGAAACACATATTCAATAAGGATCAAAAGACTCATCGAAGTGAAAAACAACAGACTGACAATGAAAAGTCGACACGACTAATCAATATCCAAAACAGCAATCCTGGGATCATCATCCCCAAATGAATGACCAACACGATCTACGATCTCAGTACAACAGTCCTGGGATCAACATCCCTCAACGAATGACCGATATGAAACTCGTTACACGAAACCTCAACATATACAACAACTCAACATAATAATTATCTCATAACTAAACGATACATAAAATACCTCAAAGTCGGAGACAACATCCTTTCCACGAACAACATCCCTGAACGAATACACAGTTATACGAATAATCCCGAAATAGGTATAGTCCATTTATACCAACAAACCACCATCCCGACATCAATATCGACACGATAACTATCCTCGATATCCGATATTCTATATCCTTGACCAAAGATAACTCACGTCTTCCTTGAACACAATTAAATCATATACCTTATGATTCAATACAAACCAGAGCACGATAGACAACTCATTAACCAACAATTTACCTTTCTAACAACATTGCTATATGAATTATAAATGAAATGAAAACGAAACCATTTATCAAATATTATAAACTGAACAAGTATAAACTTGCCTCGATACCGATACCACGAATCCGTTACCAAAATCCATTGCCTTTGTCTACGAGCTCCTCAATCCCGACCAAAAGCAATCTACGAACTCTTTAGCCTCAACCGCAACTCAACGGTCATAATCCACGATCAAAACATATCAACCTATTGCAATAACCGATTAACACACATTCGATAAAAATCAATAACCGAGATACTCAACCAACAAACTCAACGGTTCAACGATATCCCGATTAAACACAAATCCGAACAACCAAATCAATCGATCACGAATTCAAAACCACAATACGATTCCACAATCCGAAGATCATATCAATAGTCAATTTAAACCAACAAGGGTCTAACATTACCGATTCCAAATTCAATCTTAAATACAATTACAAGTTTCCTCCTTGTATAATCATAATAAAATCCAATTACCGATTATCATCATCAATCCGGACAATCCGATCAGTTCAACATTATAGATAACCATATTCCAAAGGTTTCAAATAATTCCATTATCCGAATTGAACACTTATTCAATAAGTATGAATTCTTAAACTCAAAAGTGAATCATAATCTTATAAAACCCGAAAATCATATTCGTATTCCTATACGAATATTGTATCAAAACGTAACTTAGTTATAGATATGAATATTCCAGATTCATACCCAAAACACCAACACATTCCTCAAATCAATGATCAATCCATCTTGATATTAATGATTTTCAATTCCAACTTCAATTCCAAACATGAATCAAACAAGACTTCTTCTTGTTATACTAGTAATTCTGTAGAAAATAATTTGAGTATTATCGTGAATAATCACATTCCAATTATCCGAAATCCTTCCAAAATCATAACATGTATAACTTATGAATTCTTCAAGAACACGAATTATCCGAATTCACGTTCACAATCCATAAAAGAACACAATCCGATATTTTCTAACATCTAACCAATCCTTAATCATACTTCAAGGTATATATCATCATGTTCTTCAACATATGATCTACTTAACATCAGAAATCGAAGCAATACTACCAAGAACATCAAGAATATTATGATTCCATAATCATAACAACATAATCAAGACTTAATTCAACATATCATCATCTTCCTTCAACATACACCTCATATAACCTCAAGAATCGAAACAACAACATCTTAATCATCTTCATACGAATCATTTATCAACAACAACATCAAAATCCGAAATTCAAGAGAGGATTATCCAACATACCTCTTAGAAGATGGAATACTCAAGAAATTACTTCAAGAATCATCAATGACTCCATATCCGAGCTCCAAATCCAAGCCCTCAAGCTCAAAATCGGATTAGGAGAGCCAAAGTATCCCTCTCTCAATGTTTGAAGACGAAAAACGAAAAGAAACGTCGAAGGAAATGAAAGACGGGCATTTACTTATAAAACATTTCTGTTCGTTACGTACGTAACACACCAAGGTTAACGTACGTAACACACATTACGTACGTTAGCCATCCTTGATAGCGTACGTAATGCTAATCCCAAAACTAACTGTCCCGTTTTGTTAACATGCTTACGTACGTAATGTTTCCTTCATAACGTACGTAACATGTACGTTGACTCGCTACAGTAAAACTTATATTACGTACGTAATACATCCTGTATAACATACGTAATACGTAGTTGACTCGCCTGTCAACATCCTTCCGCCGAAAGCTGCCGACACAGGGTCCCACCTGCCGGCCAAGACTCGATCGTCTGATTCCCATGTTACGTACGTAATGTCTCGGCCATAACGTACGTAACTCTACCAATTTAACGTACGTAAGCTTCAACACATAACGTACGTAATGGCTTCCATACTTAGCCATTTTCAACAATTCCTGTCCAATGCCACGACATACCGAATACGAACATACGGCAAAATCAATACATATACTCGATTCAATAATTTTCTCATACGGTATACCTGATATCCGAATCAGTTTAACCTGATACAACATATCCTGAATATATCTGTCAATCAAAAACGATAATCACACCAGTATAACTGTCTCGGTTCTCCATTTATTTTATCCATACTGTATAGATTCCAAACTATACAGTATATCTCAGATAAAATAACGTGAAAAATTTATACTGAAAATTCGGGTATTACATTATGAATTTGTAGTGATGCCCTTTGGACTTACAAATGCTCCGGCGGTATTCATGCAATTGATGAATCGGGTATTCTTAGAATACTTGGATAAATTTGTGGTCGTCTTCATTGACGACATTTTGATATATTCGAAGGACACAGAGGAGCATGCCGAACATTTGCGTGTGGTTTTGAGCACCTTGAGGAAGGAACAGCTGTATGCAAAGCTTTCAAAATGCGAGTTCTGGCTTAGGGAAGTAACTTTCCTTGGGCATGTGATATCACCGACTGAGTAGGTGGACCCAAGAAAGTCGAAGCAATCTTGGAATGGGAAGTTCTAATAACGTGAAAGAAGTCAGGAGTTTCCTAGGACTTGCTGGATATTATCGCCGCTTTGTAGAGGATTTTCCAAAATTGCTCGTCCGCTCACCCAATTTATTCTGAGAAAACTCAAAAGTTTACGTGGGATGAGAAATGCCAGACTGGTTTTGATGAACTTAAGAAGAGACTGACGACAACACCTATATTAGCATTACCAGATGGGACTGATGGATTCATGGTATACAACGACGCTTCAAATCAGGGTCTGGGATGTGTGTTGATGCAAAAAGATAAGGTGATTGCCTATGCTTCTCGGCAATTGAAACCGTACGAGGTTAATTACCCGACTCATGATCTGGAGCTAGCAGCTGTAGTCTTTGCATTGAAAATTTGGAGACATTATTTATACGGCACTCATTGTCAGATCTTTACAGATCATAAGAGCCTCAAGTATATTTTCAGCCAGAAAGAATTAAACATGAGGCAGAGAAGGTGGCTGGAATTGATCAAGGATTACGACTTGGAGATTCTCTACCATCCGGGTAAAGCAAACGTAGTAGCCAATGCTTTGAGCCATAAACCTATTTCTCTTCGAGTGTTGGAAGCACTTACATCCCAAACCAGCATTCAGCGGGAACTGATCCGCGAAGGGATTGAAGTATGGGCACCAGGAATCCAAGGGCAACTATATGTGATGGAACTGACTTCATCACTAGTCGAGGAGATCAAATTTAAGCAGCTGAACGATTCTCTGATCCTTCGGTTATGTGACGAAGTAAAGAAAGGAAAAGCCCCAGGATTCGTGATACAAGATGATGGAGTTCTGAGATTTCAGAGTCGACTTTGCGTTCCCGATGATGATGATTTGAGACGGGCAATTCTGAAAGAAGCTCATAGTGCACCTTATTCTATCCACCCGGGCAGCAGTAAGATGTACAAGGATCTAAAACAAAATTTCTGGTGGGGGAATATGAAGAAGGACGTAGCAGAGTACATTTCGAGGTGTTTGACTTGTCAGCAGGTTAAGATTGAACATCAGCGACGTGCCGGAATGTTAAAGCCGCTTTCGATCCCTGAGTGGAAGTGGGAGGATATCTCGATGGATTTCATCACCAGTATGCCAAGGACTAGAACGGGAATGAACATGATTTGGGTTATAGTTGATCGACTAACCAAGTCGGCTCATTTCCTAGAAATTAAAGATACATGGGGACCCGAGAGATTGGCGCGAGTATTTATTGCGGAGATAGTCAGATTGCATGGGACGCCGAAGACCATTATTTCGGATCGAGATGGTCGCTTCGTGTCGCACTTCTGGAAGGCAGTTCACAGGGCTTTGGGGACTGAGCTCAACTTTAGCACGGCTTATCATCCCCAAACGGACGGTCAGTCCAAAAGGACTATACAAACAGTAGAAGACATGCTTAGAGCTTGTGCTTTAGATTGGTCAACTGATTGAGAAATTCATTTGCCATTGATTGAATTCACCTACAATAATAGTTGGCATGCTTCTATTAAGATGGAACCATTTGAAGCTTTGTACGGGAGAAGATGTCGATCACCCCTGTGCTGGGATGATTCTTCGGACTTGATCGGGACGGAACCGGAATTGATAGTTCAGACTCAAGAGAAGATAGCTTTGATTCGAGAGAGACTGTTGACTGCCCAGAGTCGACATAAGTCTTATGCAGACGTACGTCGTCGCCCTCTAGAGTTCGACGCTGGGGACCATGTACTATTGAAGGTGTCTCCTACACGAGGGATTTTCCGTTTTGGGAGGAGAGGTAAGCTATGTCCGAGATATATCGGGCCATTTGAGGTCCTAGAGAGAGTTGGGGATTTAGCATACAGGTTGGCCTTACCGCCATCGCTGAGTCACGTTCACAATGTGTTTCACGTATCCCAATTGCGAAAGTATGTACCGGACCCCAGTCACGTCATTGATTTCGACGAGATCGAGATAGCTAATGACGGCACCTTCGAAGAGAGACCCATCAAGATACTTGAGATTCGGATCAAACAATTGAGGAATAAACCAATACACTTGGTTAAAGTGCAATGGTCACGACACGGAGTTGAAGAGGCCACTTGGGAAACGGAGGACAGTATGAAGACTAGATATCCGGAGTTGTTTTCATCTTAAGTTTCGGGATGAAACTTCTTTTCAGGGAGGAAGGATGTAATACCCGAGATTTCTGATATGTATTTGGAACTTGTGATATTGTAATTGTTGCACTTTGATCTGAGTATTATTCTCCGTATTTCATAGTTCGGTGTTGTTGAGCGTATGATTTCGTAAATGTGATTTAAAAATTGTGATTCTGCGCATGTAGCGCACGCTATCGTCTATGTGTAGCGTACGCTAACTTGGATCCATAGCGCACGCTACAAAGGAAACTTAGCGCACGCTATACGTAGTCAATATGATTGAGATGTGTGGTAGGTGAGATCAGGCCGGGGATCTTGGTCGGATTGTGTCGGGATGAACCTGGTTGGCATTCGGGAAAAAGCCAAGTCAACGCGTTAGCGCACGCTACTCACATGAGGGTAGCGCACGCTAAAGGCTGAGTACAGTGAAATCAGTAACGTTTCAAATAGCCGTTAGCGCACGCTATGAATATGGACTAGCGCGCGCTAATAACCATTTTCTATATATAGGACATCATCCTTTTTCATATTTTCAGATTTTTCACTCCCCTATTCGAATTCTTGAACTTAGAAAGACACTCTCTTCATCCTAAACACTTCTTGCCGGCATCTTAGCTCGTGTTGAAGATTGTAGATTATTGGAGGATTGGTGTTCAAACCTTCGGCGTTGGATTGCTTCGAATTTCCTCCTTGTTCTTCACTACTTTGAGGTAGGTGATTCTTCACCAATATTAGTAGTATTCTGAAGGACGTTTGATCATGTTTATCTAGTCAGTTAAATTCGTTAATAGTCGAACATCATGTGTTAGAAGGATATTTTTAACGTTTCGGCACTTATTCATCGTATAATCCTTTGAACCTTTTTAGTATATGGACTCCTAAGCATATTCATGTATCTTCAAACCGATTATGACCAGTAGGTGGAGAATATCAAGTTGTTATGTTTTACACATTGGAATCATGCGTTTTGTAACGTAGGACGAAGGGAACTTAGGATACTTTCTCGAGATCAAGATGAATTATGGTGTAGAAATGATGATACGTATCCTGGTGTCTCGTAGTCATTTAATCCATAAGGATCTTTCATAAACCGTATGAGCATGATATACACGGAGTTGGCATGTATTAACATTGAGGATTTCATGAGTTTTCATCACCTTTAGCTCAAGTTTTACCCAGTAGTGACTGCCATGCACGATTAGCGCACGCTAAGATATATATATATTAACGTGCGCTATCGGGAATGAGTAACATGCGCTACGTTGGATACGTAACGTACGTTATATCATTAGGCGAGGCGATCGGTACATTGAGAGAAGCGCCGATTACACTAGCGCACGCTAAACCTGGGCATTTGCATACGTTAACGGGCAGGCTTAGCGCACGTTACGTAGAGTACGTAGCGCGCGCTAAGTAGTTCAGATAGAATTCATTTTTTTAGAGCTTGCGGCCGTAAACTGGATTGTTAGACGTTCGTACGAATTGAGAGGAATTCTTTATTATTTCTTAGGTCCGAGCCTTTCATAGGGGACGATCGAGGGGCGGTGACATACGGACGCGTGTCATTTGTTGGAGTATTTCCATTCTTGCCATTTTCGAGGCAAGTATCATATGTTGAGTTTTATTTATATTGGAACCTTGATCATGCTTATGGTTTTGTTCATGTTGTTAAATATGAGATGTATTTCTGTAATTTCTCGTGGTATTCGTTGTTAATTGTTCGTATTGATGAACATATTGAAATGCATATATGTATGCATAATTGATTGGTTTATGGTATAAATGATCCGAGGGGATCATGAGGATCTATGCTGAGGGCGCTGGATCGAATGTCCACCATGCGTTGGTCCGACGGGATCATCATGGGGATCTATGCTGAGGGCGCTGGATCGCTGGACGAGTTTTCCACCATGCGTTGGTCCGACGGGATCATCATGGGGATCTATACCAAGGGCGCTGGATCGCTGGATTACCCTGTATTATGTTGATGGAATCGTGAGGATTCACTTCGTTGGATTCCGATGACGGAAGTCCGGTTTGCATGTTTTATGATGCACTGATGATTTATGAATTATGATACTTGTACTAGCATTGTTTTGCTAACCCCTTCGGGGGTGGACATTGTTTTGATGTTCAGGTAGCCGAGGAGCGGGGAAGCAACCACAGTACCGACAGGACGATGAAATGGCTCAGTGATGTGGTTGATGTTTATTGTTATTGTGATTTGTCTTCTTGGTCTATTTAGTACTCGAGTACGTCTGTTTTAATAATGTCATTTCGATATGGTTGTATAAGTTAACTTATTGGATCAGTTGAACCAAATCTGTATTTTGAACTTCAGTTGTATGATTGGATTATATTTACATTTCTTTTAAATTAGCCTTGTAAATCCTTACTTAAAGGGTTTACGGCGCTGTAATTATTCCGAATATCTCGGGGTGTTACAACACCAAGGTCAGCACCATCTTGAGAAGAAGCATGGCTATGTCGGTCACCGGTGCTGCCGGCTCCCGAAGAATGCGACGTGGCCATCCCACCGGCTGCCCCACGTCCCCGACCCCGTCAACGACCACGACCAAGTCCTCGACCACGGCCTCTTCCAGCATCCATACTGGTGTTAAGAGGTAGCAAAAGCAACTCGATGATAAGTAAGAGAGAAAAACATCCACAAATCAGGAAATGGAATTACGATACGAGAAAACAAAGAATCAAGTAAGAAAAACTTACGAGCACTAGAAGTACCGAGATGCTGGCAGTGGGGTGACAATTTGCAACACAAAACACGACTAGACCCAAATAACCGACAAGCCTAGGTGTTGGCCACTTAAGTATACTGGATACAGTTTGGAAAATCGTTTAAACAACAAACTGTATGGAATCTAAATCTGAGTGCGTAGCGGAAGTCTTGGATACAGTTAGTTTCCGTGGATACAGCAACGACGTATTTGGTGTATACTTAATATATCACAGTTATTTCAAACAGTAAAAGCAGAAGGTAAATAACACAGTAATTTAAGTGGTTCGAGGTAAACCCCTCTACGTCCACTGGTCCTCCACACAGAGTAAAGTTTATTATATAATTCTGCGTACACAACTACGTAATTATAAACAAACCTATCCTTGTATCGTTCACACATTGATACAAAGAACGCCGCTTTCAACCGTTCACACAGTTGGTTAAAGCTTCCTTCTTGACTAGCTTCTTCACACACAGCCCAAAGCTTCGTCCTTATTCGTCCCACAGTCGAATAACTTGTTGAGTTCACACAGAGCTCGGTTTTACACAGAGGTAAAAGGTAGGTAACCAGGTAAGAACAGCAGCTTTGAATATCAAGTTCTTGAGCTGATGATGGCTGTTCTTGATGTTGAGCACTGTATATCTCTTTCGTTCTAACTTGCAGTATGCTTAGGAGATATGTTTGCTCAGATGATAACTTTGATAGCTTGAGAGTTAGGTTACTTCAATTGGTAATGTTGTTGTAACTGATCTTCAATGTCTTCAAGGATATATATAGTCTCTGAAGAAAGTATCCGTTGAGATGTCCGTTTGAATAAGATTTCCTTCAACGGGAATATGACATGATCCGGATTTCGCGGGATTCTGAAGATCTGAAGACTGACAGTATTTAAATACTTTATCCTTGAGTATTTAAATACTTCTTTGTTCAACGGGACTTGACTTGTGTTCTTTCTTGTCCTTTTGTGAACTGTATGGAAGATGACTGTATTTAGAGCATCGAGACAGTTTCCATACTTGATCTTTTACAAGTCTTCTTGCTGTACTGACGAGCTTCACTGATGCTGATTCGAGGCAGGTCTTCGATATAGGATAAAGCCTTGAAGCCTCGATACAGTTTCCTTACTGTATTTGGCATATATGTCAAAACCTTCTCAATAACAAATAACAATCGATACAGGGATCGGGTATCCCGGCTGATTCGATACAGGGTGTTTGTTTTTCCCAACAATTTCCCCCTTTTTGACAATTTGCCAAGACTAACTTACTTCAACTCTTCGAGTCTTCTTGATGATGCCAAAACCATCTTCATGAAGCATTCTTCTTCGATGACTTCTGGCAGATTTCTTGGTCTTTTGTCAATAGGTCTGACTTAGTGACTTAGTCTACAATAATGAACTGCTCGCAGGCATGTTCGATACAGTTTGAGATTTATTACAACTTAAGCTTATGATTGGCGCGCAGGCACAATCTTACAATGTATTCTAAGTTTACAACTGAAACTATGAACTGTTCGTAGACTAGTTCATACAGCTTATTTTTCAATCAAGTTTATCTAACTTGAGATTCCTATTAAACAACTTTAAGTAATCATACATAAACACAGTAGATTACGAGTTGTAATCTTTCAAGACAAACAAACTATTTTATTGATATTCAAAATGATTGAGTACAAAGTTTGCTGTTTCGAATAGAAATTACAAAAACAAAAATAATGTACATAAATTTCAGCTCCTCATCTATAATCCGCATGCCTCCATGGTCTCTTTCCTGGCTCATTCTCGGTGCCGCGCCACCAGTTTTGAAGTGAATCATTGCCTCGTTCCTGGTAAATCGCTCTTCCTTCATATGAACGATCAAAGGCAAGTATCCAATCCTCTGGATGGGTGACCCGATCTCCTCTTCTATGTTTTGATTTCATTTCGACTTGGAGAGGGAGCTTACCTTCTTCTAGCATCTTTGAAAACTTATATGCCGCTTCCGCTAACGTTTTATAATTTTTGAAGATGGCGGATTTCCTGATGAGTTTGACAAAATATCTCATCAGTTCATTCTTCCTCCATTGCTTCACTTCTTCGGCAGTTGGGTTGCGGTTGGTCGGCAGACGTATTTCCGAAGGTCTTTGGATAAGATTTTGCCAAGGGACATTTGGGTCATGGAATTCCGGTCTGGAGCCTGAAATTTTAAAGCTTTGGGATTGAGGTGCGAGCTTGTTCAATTCGGCAGCGATACTGCTCTGAGCAGCCTCAAATTCCCTTTCCTGTTGCAGTCTTATTCTCCTTGCAGCTTCTCGTGCCTCTTCCCCCTTTTTGGCTTCATCAAGACTTTGCAGGATTTCAAGAGCGGCGTCCTGTTTGGTCTCAATGCTGGTTATTCTTTCAACAAGGGAGGAAAGAGTCTGCGACATATCTTTAATACATTTGTCGTGAGCACGCAGCTGAGAGCTGTTCTCAATCATTGCACAGGCGGTCTTGGCTTCAGCAATTCTTGTCTTTGAAGCTTCCTCCTTCAGCAGTTGCTCTTGTTTATCTTCCATGATCTTCAAGGCTTGCTTGAAAACTTCGGCGAAGGATGAATGCGTCGACAACTCGAGATACTTCGTGTTGAAGAGTTGTCATTTCTTCTCTGGCAGGTGTGCATCCATTCAGTGCCTTTTCAATGTAAGATAAAGCGTTAACTGCATCTTGGATAAATACAGTCTGAAGGCCAAGAGCTCGCAGGCGCTCTTTACGTGCAGCAGAGATCGGAGAGTCAGGCTGGGCGAAGTCTTCAGCACTGTTCAACCTCCTTACATTCACGGATGGACGTGAAGTAAGTTGGACATCCTCAGGTTCGTTTCCGTCCTCGGATTCCAAGGTTGCAGGGGCGGGGGCATCTTCTTGTGGTACGGCGACAGTTGGTTCAGAAGCGTCTTGTGGCGAAGGTTCTTCGGCAGATATGGATGCAGGAGGGACTGAATCCTCCTGTTGGCTGGCAGGAATGGCTTCTTCGGTCGTAACAGGCTCGGGTGCCTGTTCCAAAATTTCTTGATCTTCCGCGACTGGAGGAATTGATTCCTCCTGGTCGGGAATGTTCTCCGGCTGTGGCGAAGGTGGATTGGCTTGGGTTGAAGGCCCTTCGTCTTTTCTGGGTGGAGAGGCGGCTCGGGCTTCAGCCTCTTCACGGCTCATTCTCAGACCTGCTTGAAGAGCATCGTCGTCATCGTCTGAGTTATGATCGTCGTCGTCTTTTGGATTTATGGGAGAGTCCTCTGACTTCTTGTTTCCTTTTCTTCTGGCGTCAGATTTTTGCAGCAGGTGGCTTTCAATGAGGTCCTTGCAAGAAGCGTTGTCCCATCGAAGCAGGGCCTCAATTTCAGTTGATTCTGTTACTTCGGAGACGAATCGCTCTTCGTGGCTCCATTCGCTCCAATTGTACAGTGTGTCGTACGGAGCTAGCCTATAGCCTTTCCATTGCAGAAATCTTTCGTACGCTTGTTCGATTTGAACCGAAAGAAGTGTTTGATTTATGATTGAGTCAGGGGAGGGACTTCGAATCACGTCTGGAGACGCTGTTTCGAGGGATTCCGGTACAGGTATGGGATCCTGCACGGAAGATGGACTCCTTGCAGGGGATGGTGCCCCGAAGGAAATTGGATCCTGCACGGGTGTGGGATCCCGTAGAGGAGAAGTAGCTTTTGGCTCCGAATGGGCAGCCGACGTGCTAACGTCTTGAATGTTGGCAGATGTCTCTATATCCGTCGTAGCCGCCAAAGGCTCTGGATCTACTGTCGATGCAGTAGGAGACACCTCTTCCGCAGGGGTTGGGCCCTGGGGTTCTTCAGTGGGTTGCGCCACGGGCGAGACATCCTCGGAGTGCTTGGTTTTGATTTTTGAGAGCCTCCGAAGTCTCTTCTTGGACTTCTCACCAGCAGAGTGCTTCTTGCTGTGAGACCGCTTGCGCTTCTTCTTTGAAGATTCCATTTCTGGGACCTTCACGGTTACATCTCTGGGGTTGTCAGAAATAGGCATGTGCCTGGTTCGCGGATGGTTGGCATGCATGGTGCTCTGGTTATAAGCAGTGGGCTTGACGCCTCCTAAATATATCCTGGAGCTATTTTTCTTGGCGTCGGTGGATTGCATCACTCCGCACTTCGTCAGAATGTAGTTCAGCATTAAACCAAATGATTTCTTTTGGGTGGCAGGCTTGCACACCTCTTCTTGAAGACGTTTCAAAATGATTTGGCACCAATTGACCTTTTCACAGGTCAAAATAGCTACCATCATTATGAACCTTAGATTCGTGCACATCTCGAACGCACCGGTTCGATTTTCAATGATTCTGGAACAGAAGTCATGCAGATAAACGAAATAAATAAGAAAATTTTTCTTGTGACAATTGGTTGTCACCATGTCAACCACTTTGGACCCTGTAAAAAGTCCATAAAACTTGGTAATCAGCTCTTGAGACCCAAACGTCTCAAGCTGGTCCATGGTCAGGCCGTCGGCGGGCAGCCTGTAGATTTTCTGGAGTAGGTCGCTATTGATGCAGATTTGCACTCCTTGGGTATTGCGGTGATGTCAGCAACATGTCCTCCCTGGGCTAGTGACAGAAAACGAACGGCGGCGTTGAGGTAGAATTCCTCAACCAGATGGGCGTCGTATTTGTCGGCGGTTTTGCTCCCGAAGCGATAAAGACCTTGTTGCTCAAGACGAGTAATGATATACTCCATTGGTTCGGTGTCGTTGGTTTCCGAGATGATACGCTCGATGATGACAGGTTTCGAGAAGATCCGGCCATCAATGATGTTGGAGGTTTTCTTCAGAACGGGAGAAGAAGATTGACTAGCCATGGATGTTTTCTTAAAACGAAGGTGGAAGAAAACAGTAAAAATACGCAGTGAAAGTGCAGAAAATATGTAGGCTGTTTGCTTGAGATCTCTTGTAATTGCAGAAAGCGTAAAGAGTCTCTAATGGCAGATACAGTCCTTTTATACTTGGGTGGCGAAATAGGGTTTTGCAGAGTACGAATGGTCAGATTTTAAGGGATGGGAACCGGTTTTGAAATCAACGGTCAAGATGGATTCAGTGTAACTGGTACGCTAATCCATTAAAAGGTTTTAAAATACAATGGTCCCACTTCGACATAGGTTGATACCCTAAATGCATAAAACGGTTTAAAAACAATAAACAATTTAAAAACATCGCGGCTTTTGAGATTCGATTGTCCAGATGTCGTGTAAGGCATTTAATGAACATGACGTTTGACATAAAAACAGGCACGTGGACAAAAATTATTTTAAAAGGAAATAATATTATATTATATCTTGAATCGAAATCCTATAGTATTTCTTTGTTCTCCGTCGTCTGATACGTTCCCCCTTAAAAAGGTACTAATAGGTTTTAAATTCCATACAACAATATTTGGATTAATCTTTGTATTCATGGGTCCTACAGTATTCCCCTTAATTATTGCACACATCACCTGTAGGATTTATATGCCTTCGTTCGCTACAGATCGTGTTGATGTTTCGAGTGTACAGATAATTAATGTTGAATCTTGTATTCACGGGTCTTCTGACATTCCCCTCAATTGTTGAGTAAAAGCAGTAAATTTACTTACAGGAGTCATTGCCGTAGTATCCCCAATTCTGTTCTTAGCATGTTGAATCTTGCCGTGTCGAGAGGCTTGGTGAAAATGTCGGCCACTGGATGTCCGTATGAACCTTTTCCAGGCGAACATCCTTGTTCTCGACATGATTCCCGATGAAATGATGCTTCATGTTGATATGCTTAGTGCGCAAGTGCAAAACAGATTGTGCGTGATTGCAATTGCACTCGTGCTATCACACATGATTGAGTCTCTCTAGCATCGATTCCATAATCGACGATTGTTGCCGCATCCAAAGGATTCGCATACAGCCTACCACTGACATAGTACTACGATTCAGCCGTGGAAAGAGAATTAGCCAATTGCTTCTTACCGAACCAAGATACGAGTCTAGGTCCGAGAAAGTGACAAGTTCCACTTGTACTCTTCCTATCTAGTTTGCGACCTCCGAGATCCGAGTCGTTGTATCCAACTAAATCGAATCCGCCTTCCTTAGGATACCACGATCCTGCATCGTTGTTCCTTTGATGTACTTCAGATTCGTTTAGCTGTATTGAAGTGTGATTCCTTAGGTGCAACTTGGTATCTCGCACACACTCCAACAACAAACTGGATATCGGGCTGCTAGACGTTAGGTACAGGAGCGAACCAATGAGCTTCTGTAGAGTGATTGGTCAAACGGCTTTCGGCTTCATCAAGACTAATTTGCACGGAAGTGCTCATGGGGTTGGTGAGGATTTGGAATTGTTCATTCCAAATTTGTTGAGAAGCTCCTTCTTTGTATTTCTCTGGTTGATGAATATTCTGTAGGCAACCGCTTTACACTGCAAACCTAGGAAATAACTAAGTTCCCCATCATACTCATTTCAAATTTGCTTTGCATGAGATGTGAGAACCTTTGACATAGAGCAAGGTTAGTTGAACCAAAAATAATATCATCGACATAGATTTGTACCATTAGAAGGTCATCACCTTCCTGTATCTTGAACAAGGTTTTGTCGTGACACCTTTCTCAAATCCGTTGTTGGTTAGAATCTTTGGGACAGGGTTTCGTACTGTGGCTCTAGGGGCTTGTTTAAGTCCGCATGGGGCTTTCCTTAGCCTCGTAAACTAGATCGATACCGTCTGTGTTGGCAAACCCCGGTGGTTGTTCAACATAAACTTCTTCGTAAGCTCTCCATTCAGGAAAGCACTCTTGACGTCCATTTGGTATACGATAAAACTCTTATGGGCGGCAAAGGCTAAAAATATCCTAATGGCTTCTAGTCTCGCTACGGGCGAAGGTTTCATCATAGTCGATTCCTTCTTCTGACAATAGCCTTGTGCTACTAGTCCGGATTTGTTCCTTATGATAAGTCCATTTCCATCCTTTTTGTTTGAAATACCCATTTGGTTCCTATAACCGATTGGTGTGTCGGTCTGGGTACAAGATACCATACATTGTTTCTTTCGAAACCGTTAAGCTCTTCTTCCATAGATGTTATCCAATGAGAGTTGTTAAGAGCGTCTATGGTCGAAACAGGTTCGGACTGGGCTAAGAATACTGCGATAGTGCACATATTGAGTCTCCTAAGTTCGGATTGAGATTTCCATTCAGGAAACTGTGAGACTTCAGCATTAGATTCTTCTTGTGCACAAAGTACATTTCCTTGTGTACTCTGTATTCTCCTACGAGTAGAAACACCGGCATTAATGTTTCCAATGATCAGCTCTTGCGGGTGATCTCTCAACCATCTTCGGTCGGGTTCTAGTTCAGGATCCCGTACTATATCAAAAGTTTATGTGGGTACAGCTTCAGCTTATACAGCGTCAGCTTCATCCACATTGATTCTTACAGCTGCGGGGTTGATTTCTAAATCAACTACAGGTTCTATGGGTGTAGGTGGATCCAAGATAGATAGATGGTGAATGTCCTGAGTGATATCATCTACTCCTGTAGGGTCATGGTGTGGTTCGTCGAACACTACATGAACTGATTCCTCGATCGTCAGCTTCCTTTTATTAAAGATTCTGAAAGCTTTGCTGACGGAGGAGTATCCTACGAATATTCCTTCATCTGATTTTTCATCAAAGGTTCTAAGTTGGTCCTTCCCATTGTTCAATACGTAACACCTGCACCCAAAAATGTGAAAATACGAAACTAATGGAGTTTTGTTATTCCATACCTCGTAAGCTGTTTTGTTGTGGTGCTTGTTGACGATACAGCGGTTTTGAGTGTAGCACGCTGTATTGGTTGCTTCACCCCAGAAACGCTGTGGCAATTTGCTTGCGGCAATCATTGTCCTTGTTGCTTCTTTCAACGTCCTATTCTTTTGCTCGGCAACACCATTTTGTTGAGGTGTACGGGCAGCTGAGTACTCGTGCTGTATTCCATTCTCCGAACAGTATTGCTCTATAAAGCGGTTAGTAAATTCAGTACCTCTGTCGGAACGAATGCACACGATACTCGACGCTTTTTCATTCTGCAACTTTCTCAGGAGCTCGGGCAGCCTTGATGTTGTTTCCTTCTTCTTGCTAAGAAAGATCGTCCAAGCATACCTGGAATAATCATCAACAACAACCATGCAATATTTCTTACCTCCCAAACTTACTGGGTCTACAGGACCGTAGAGATCCATGTATAGCATTTCCAACACTCTTTGGGTTGAAAGGTAGGATTTGCTTTTCAGGGTTGACTTGATTTGCTTGCCTTTCTGGCATGGTCCGGAGACGCTGTCCTTCTTGAATGACACATCTGGCAAACCTCTAACCATACCCTGTCTTGAAAGCTTGTTGATCGTCTTGAAGTTGACGTGAGACATCCTCTTGTGCCATAGCCAGCTAAGATCTGCAGTGCCTTTGGCAACAAAACATGGAATTGAGGAGCTCATAGGCTTCCAGTCGGAATGTACATATTACCCGATGCGCTTCTGTAAGCACAACTTCCTTGGTTTGGATGTTCTTGACTCTACAATGATCTATATAGAACTTCACCGAGATCATTTATCACAGGCGGCTAATACTAAGTAGATTATCTGTAAGCCTTCAACATATGCAACATCGGTGACCTTGAATTTCCCGACAAGTAGGTTTCCTTTCCCTCTTGTTCTTCCTTTAGACTTATCACCGAAGCGAACTTTTGGACCGCGACCTTCTACAAAATCGAGATAGCTTGCTCTGTCTCCAGTCATGTGACGAGCATCCACTATCGAAGTACCGGTATCCTCCTCGAGAATGTCCTGTAACAAAGAAATTAGGTAGATTTAGGTCCCCTTTGATTTTGGGTCCATATATGTTAGTTCCTTTAGGTACCAGATTTTCTGACGGCAATTGGTTTATCGTAGGATGTACTCTGCAAGATTGCGATATCTACGGGGCATATCCGTAGTTGTTATAATCATGATAATTACTATGCATGTAAAAATCGGGGTTATTATTATTATTCGATGCAGTGCCGTCTAGGAGGTGGAGCCATTTTCCTCGGCCTTGACTTGTCTTACGGGTCTCCGGTTGGATTCCCAATCTTGTTGTTGATACCGAACGGCATCTCTTTGTCTTGAGGGATAACGGGGCTCCTGTATCCAATACCTAGGTGCACTGTACTGAGGGTACTGCCGTGCGGGCCTTTGGTGGTTGGATACCGTCTTCTTTCTGAATGACTGTCGGCTTTGATGATATGCTTGTGGAGCATGCTTTAGATTACGCCTTCTGAGTGGTTGTTGGTTCCACTGTCTCGAATAGTAGAGTTGAGGGGGCGGAATTGCAGCCTTCGGTTTTCTCGGTACAGCAGGTTCCTTTATGGGACTAGGAGTATCTTCCGATTCTGGAATGTGTTCCACACTCTTGACGAACACAGTACTAGTTTTACCTTTATTCGAACATGAGCTGTATCCTAAGCCACTTTTATCATGAGCATGTTGCCCAGTGCTCAGAATTTCTTCCATTCTTTTGGACGATTTTTCAAAAGACTTCAGAATGGTCTCAAGTTCAGTTTCTCGCTTCTCGAGAGTTGTAATTTTGGTTTGTAGTAGAACCAAATCATTTGTCTTGCTCTCATTATGGGTTTTAACCTCATTTAGTTCATGAGCAAGTTGATGATTGCTCTCCATGAGTTTTTCAAAATCGACCTTGCTGGTTTCACAATCAAGGGACATATTTTCATAGTTTATCTTCAGCAAGTCATTCTCATCTTTCAGCTCTAGATTTGTTAATTGAAGCTGTATATTCTCAGTTTTTAGAGTCTCATGGGCCTTTTGAATGTTTTTGAATTCATTCATCATATTTTCGAAAGTATGAGATGCATTAGGTGGAATAACTGAGGTTGAGCTTACCTCATCGTCGCTGTCTTCACCTTCTGGAACATCTTTGGCCATAAAGCACATGTATGCTTTATCATCGAACTCATCGTCAGATGAATCACTTTCAGTGACCACCTGAAGACATTCTGCTGATTTGGATGGTGTGGGGGAGGCTTCTGATTCTCCAATCAGGGCCTTGAGCTTGTCTTTCCAAGCACGTCTTCTTTCATCTCTCTCTTGTTGCTCGGCCTCAAGCAATCTTTGGACTTTGGGATGAGGACATTTGTTTGCATAATGGCCTGGTTTCCTGTGATTATAGCACGAGTTAGCATCACCGGATGATGTTTGGTACTTACCTTGTTGTGAGGTTTGGGCTGTAGGAGTCTTTCCAGTGTTTAATGAACTTTTGAATTTATGCATTAGAAGCGCCATTTCATCTTGTGATAGGATGTCGTAAATCCTTTGTCGGCATTCTTGTGTCCGGGTTTCGACAGGCTAGGCATCTTTGTGTCGACGATTCGATCTGAGGCAGAGCTGTGACCTTTGAAGGAGATTCTTGACTTTCTCTCTTGTCAATGTCATACTCAAAAGCTTTAAGGTCGGAGAAGAGATCAAAAGTGGATATTTCATTAAGATTACAGGATACATGCATATTTGTGGTCTTAATGTCCCATCAATGGGAGAGATCTCGAAAATTTTTAAGTTTTTCTCCTTTTGGGTGTAAATTTTGCCCAACGCTTCAAGTTCACCAACAATACCGGTAAATCGAGGTCAAGTTCCTCAAGTGTTTCCGTTGGTTTCATTTCAAAAGATTCAAATTCTTGAGTAAGTTTTGAAATCTTGTTTTCTTTTGAGAGCTCGGTTCCCTCACAAATTAACTTGAGTTTATCCTGATTTCTTTGTCGTTTTGCAGCTCTTTACCTTCGAGAACGTGCCTTTGTCAAGAGTGACAAATAACGTTCTTAGCCACGTTGTCGAGATTGGCTCGCTTCCTTTCATCGGTTGTCCATTGCTCGCGTTCTTTCTCGAGCATTTCGGCATGGGCTTGGCCCTCAATCCTTGCGGCCGGATTGACCTTCATGATCTTGATCGGACCATCTCGTATAACAAAAATCATCTCTTCGTGCATTCCTTGCAAGATGAGCTTCCATTCTAATTCTCCATTCGTCAAATTCGTTAATAGAGAACATAGGGACTTTGTTAATCATAGAAGTATCCATACCGATAATATAGGAATGAAAGAGACTGTTTTGAAAATAAGTGATTTGAATCGATTCGGTTAGAAAGAAATACGACCGATTCTTTTTAGAATCAACCGCTCCGATACCACTTGTTGGCCACTTAAGTATCTTGGATACGATTTGGAAAATCGTTTAAACAACAAACCGTATGGAATCTAAATCGAGTGCGTAGCGGAAGTCTTGGATACGATTAGTTGCCGTGGATACAAAGAACGACGTATTTGGTGTATACTTAATATATCACAGTTATTTCAAACAGTAAAAGCAGAAGGTAAATAACACAGTAATTTAAGTGGTTCGAGGTAAACCCCTCTACGTCCACTGGTCCTCCACACAGGAGTAAAAAGTTTATCATATAATTACTGCGTACACAACTACGTAATTATAAACAAACCTATCCTTGTATCATTCACACAGATTGATACAAAGAACGTCGCTTTCAACCGTTCACACAGATTGGTTAAAGCTTCCTTCTTGACTAGCTTCTTCACACACAGTTCCAAAGCTTCGTCCTTATTCGTCCCACACAGGTCAGAATAACTTGTTGAGTTCACACAGAGCTCGGTTTTTACACAGAGGTAAAAGGTAGGTAACCAGGTAAGAACATCAGCTTTGAATATCAAGTTCTTGAGCTGATGATGGCTGTTCTTGATGTTGAGCACTGTATATCTCTTTCGTTCTAACTTGCAGTATGCTTAGGTGATATGTTTGCTCAGATGATAACTTTGATAGCTTGAGAGTTAGGTTACTTCAATTGGTAATGTTGTTGTAACTGATCTTCAATGTCTTCAAGGATATATATAGTCTCTGAAGAAAGTATCCGTTGAGATGTCCGTTTGAATAAGATTTCCTTCAACGGGAATATGACATGATCCGGATTTCGCGGGATTCTGAAGATCTGAAGACTGACAGTATTTAAATACTTTATCCTTGAGTATTTAAATACTTCTTTGTTCAACGGGACTTAACTTGTGTTCTTTCTTGTCCTTTTGTGAACTGTATGGAAGATGACTGCATTTAGAGCATCGAGACAGTTTCCATACTTGATCTTTTACAAGTCTTCTTGCTGTACTGACGAGCTTCACAGATGCTGATTCGAGGCAGGTCTTCGATATAGGATAAAGCCTTGAAGCCTCGATACAGTTTCCTTACTGTATTTAGCATATATGTCAAAACCTTCTCAATAACAAATAACAATCGATACAGGGATCGGGTATCCCGGCTGATTCGATACAGGGTGTTTGTTTTTCCCAACACTAGGTATCCATAAACCTTGGGCTCTGATACCATTTTCTGTAACACCCTGTGATATTCAAGGTATATTACAGCGCCGTGGACCCCTACATGGGACCCAACAGGCTAGACACGAAAATACCACAGTAAAATCACACATCATCCTGATGAAAATCAAACAACACGCTTGGTACAACCGGTAGAATAATCAATATCGACAACCATAATTACTTCAAAAAAAATACAATTCACAATCCGAAGAGAAAAGCCTAAGTACTCGCGAGTACGTTCTATAAGTTTGCAAAGTAAATAACAACCACATCGAAGGGAAACAACAAAAATAAAAAGGACTCAAATGCACAACGACCCTGGCCAACATCCTCGTACTGCCCCAGCGCCCGCTTGTCCAGCTGATCATAACTTGAAATTCATAACAAGAATATCCCCAAAATGGGTCCCCAAAGGGTTAGCAATTACGCTAGTACAAGTAATCAAGGCAAACCATTCACTTACACATTTCATAGTACAATGCACCAAATCATTCGAAAACCAAAACCAGACATGTCTTTTCCGGAAACAAACAGTCAATCACATTTGCCTCGGATTGGGACGAAGCCACAAATCCCACTCGAGGCCTCTAAGGACCCTCCCGAGCTGACCACAAACATAAAACAAATCACGCACATGCATCGCCTAAGACCGGGACGAAGCCACAAATCCCACTCGAGGCCTCTAAGGACCCTCCCGAGCTGGCTAGCGAAACAAACTCGTGAATCCAGAGTGAAACCATAGATTCCCTTGAGGCCCCATCGAGCCCTCCCGAGGTGAGCAAAGCACACACAATATACATTACCATTTCATGTAAAGCATAATGGTTTCCAAAAATACTTGCCTTGAATAATTGACGATGCAACGAACGGAAAGGAAAATCACCAATGAACGCTAGGAACCAACGGAACCGAACCTAACGATTTGAAGAATACAATCACAACCATCTCCAAACGAATACGGAAAAGGAATACACCCGAAAACCCGCCTACGATTCATGTATATTCGTTTAACAACAACAATGAGGGCGGACCACAACCAAACCCTCTCGAATACCCAACAACTACAAAATATACCAATAATTCATAGGGAAACTAAGAATACCAATAAGATTAATCATATTTATCATGAATTAACCAACAAAATGGAACGAATCGGACGAAAATCTAAAAACCTCCAAATTACCCAAAAGTAAGGTTCTAAGAGATTTATCTTGGATTGAGGATGAAGAACACAAGTAGGTGTTGTTAATCTACTTCAAGAGCTCAAGGTAAATGACGTTTGAAGTGATCGGAGGAAGAAATCGCCTGAGGAAACTCTAAGCTGCGGGGGAGGAGAAGAAATGAGAAAAGGTGAAAATCTGGGTCAACTCCCTGGTTTATATAGCGAGGGAGCTTTAGCGTGCGCTAATCCTTAAAAGTTAGCGTGCGATAACAGGTAAAAACTCTAGTCCAGAAAGTTAACACCCCAGTCCAGGACCCAGAGTTCTGGACCGTTAGCGGGCGCTACCCAAAATGTAGCATGCGCTAATAGCCTCTCGGTAGCGCGCGCTATCGGTCATAGCGTGCGCTACCTAGACATCAGCGAGTCCAGAAGTGAACTGCCCAATACTCACCTGACCCCGTTAGCGTGCGTTGTCGGCCATTCTGCGTGCGCTAACATCATCTCGGTAGCGCGCTATCGGCCATAGCGTGCGCTACCTGGGCACCTGACCGAGTCTAGGAGTAAACTGTTCAGTACTGGACTGACTCGCTAGCGCGCGCTACCAATCAAGCGTAGCGTGCGCTACCAAAGGATGCTTAGCGTGCGCTATACCATAATATTAGCGCGCGTTAGGCACAGGTTAATAACGGTCCTAAACACCGAAGCACGACCGAAGCATTAAACAGAACCACACAATACGCATAATAACATACAATGGATTCATGGCAACCCCGAAACGGAGGTTCTGAACAACAATTACGAGAATCGGATCCATAATTAATGGAAAAACCGATAATTGCAGAACTGGATGGCAAAAGTCCCGAAACAAAATTCTCGAAAACTAATATGGTTACACGATGGTTGCTAAAAAAACGAGAAATACACCAAAAATAAAATTACCGTGAAAAAGAAAATGAGGATATTACAATATTGTTATATTTTTATTTTGGCCATGCAGGCTCATCATTGTCATTGAAATTCCACGTCGGAATATTATGTCAGGCATCATAGTAGGGACTGTGATTTTTCTTTTTGGTCAGATTGATGTATATTAGTCGTGTTCGCCTGGTGGATCTCCTGGCGCGGGGTCCACGGCACTGTAATAACCCAATGGGATTTTGGGGGTGTTACAGATTATGTGAAGATAGCCAATTTGCTGATATACTACTACTTTATCCTTTGCCGTGACTGTTTGGGTGGTATACTGTAAAGCATACTTTATGCTTGTATTACCTTATTTCCCTATAACCTCCTATGATAATATTAATTACATTTAATCATATGTTGGCATATTAATTCACATTATGTTTATGCAAATATATTGTCTATTTATTTTATCTTGTAGATATTGTGGTGTGTTGGTGTCAAATGAAATATCACATTATCGGTGCCTTATAAAATAATATAATAATTCACAACCTATATAATTACTAGACAAATTATATTAAAGGTTGTAATGTATGCTTGATATTAGTTGGTCTTGACTATTAGCATGCATTAACGTATTTGCATACGTAGAACTGGACCACAGTGAGATATTGTCTTCTGTACTGACTGTAAGAAGAACGTAAATTTCGGATAATTATTATTTCTTGATTCTAAGTATATAATATTTAACTGTATATTTATAATATTTATTGCTTTGATTTACCATGGGTAAGAGTCACAGTGATTGACTAAATATGCTTCGTATCTTGGGCAATAATATTATTTATATGACAATTATTATAACTAGAAATCATGTCCCGAATCATGAGGGTTGATGATGTCCCATTAAAAAGCTCGATAATGATTATTATATTAAACCCTGCAGGTGGATTTAGCTCTGATATAATAATAAGGTTCGAGTGGTGCTATACTTGGAGAAGAAATTAATTAATTAAAGATGTCAGTAGCTTAAATTAATTAATGGACATTCGATATCTTAAACACGGGAAATAATATATTTAAATAAGAATCCCAGTTTTATAAATTGGGATTTGGGTTGGAAGTGCAATATTAATTCTTTAGTGAATTGAATTGATATTAATGAACTCAATAAGAAGGGCTTAATATGAAAGGTTAGGTTACACTAGGAGTCCTAACTCTAATCCTCCTTAAGATCCCTAGAGCAGTCCGAAGCCTATAAATAAAACATATGGGGGAGGGGATCGGACGCGACATAGTTCAAGGGTTTCGATTGTTTTCTTCTATGTGTTTGAGTATGGATCTTGACTTGTGTCTTTGATTCCACAATTGAGATAACACTTTATTTATTGCTATCAATCGGAATTACTTGAAAAAAGAAAAATCGAGAGTTGTAAGGAATAGGCCCAGCCGATCCATCTCCATAATCAAGCAAGATTCCGTAGCTCATTGCCCACACAATATCCGAATTAAGGCGGGATCATACTCTAGAAGGTTTCGAGGAAGTAATCAAAGTAGCAACCACTACGCTTCAAGACGTAAATATCCTATGATCTTTTGATCTAAATTAGGATATTGAATTCACCAGCAATATTATTTAATAAATAATAAATAGTATTAAATTGCTTATTAATCTTAGTAGTTAATTAATTAGCATGCCTAAATTGATTTTGTGCTCGTGGATGCATAAAACGCTTTATTCAAAATTTATCAACTTCACTTCCGCTGCATTTTATTTCCAGCAATTGGCATCAAAGCTGGATTTCTAGGCTTTTGCTATTTTAATTATTTTGCTGATTAATCGATAGCAGTTTAAATATTTATGTAATATGATGTTGGAATATTTTGCTAGATATTTTTTTACAGGGAATATGATCAATTATCATGGTTATGTGAATTTGTTATTTTTTTATTATTTATGCTATTGTTGTGTTGGCCTGGTTCTGAGGCATGTAATGAATTTTCCCGTGAGAAAATCCACGAGTAGATGTAGGGTTTTATATTTCGCATAATTTTGCTGCAATTCGATGTATTTTATTTTTTTATGATATTGTAATCGAATTTGGAAAATACAAAATTATGAAGAAATAGAGCAGAACCAGGACACCTTGATCGCCGCCGGGAAAGCGATTAAAGTAAGGCAGCGAGCTTGCGGCGATCTTATTGCTGCCGAAGCCGCGGGCACTGCTCGGGCCGATTCGCCTGTTCGGGTCGGGTCGTCCAGTATTTGGTCCGTTCCATTTCACCGCCGTCCGTTGCGTCCGTCGGAGAGTCGGGATTTTCAAATTGATTTTTTTATGTAATTAATTTTGCATAAAAGTGAAAATTTTAATTTTGAAAATCCATGGCCCGTCTGGGGAGGAGGGACGAGATGCTTGATTCAGTGGGAGATATCGAGTCAAAGATTTTCTCGAATTTAATTTGGGGACGAAGACCATGATAATTGGATAATTTTATTATCCTTGCATTTATTTTGGTTTTTGCTGAATGTATGGCATGTATGAATTATGAGTGATATATTTTCTTGCATGTTAGGACGAGAAAATTAAAAATAAGGTTTAAATAACTAAGTGATTAAATTAATTTATTTTATTAGAAATGAAATCAAATTGGCCTCCATAATTAATTTGATTTGTGAAGTAATTAGTGTGCGCATTGACATTAGGGTCTTTATCCATATCGGATGTGCTAATATAGATTTTATGGTTTTTAAATTTCAAATGATAACAAAAAGCAAATATTATTTTTTATGATAGGACCTCTCCATCTGTAGGACTATTATTTAAAAGATAATATTTTAAGGTTGTTAAATGATGGTGTTTATTTAGGTGTATTAATTAATAAACTCCCCATCGGAGTCAATGTTGATTAATACATGACCAAGAGGAACCAACTATTAATTTTACTTGTCATAATGTAAATTGACTAGATAGTAAAATTAAAGACGTAAAGCTCCACTTGAAAATATGTGTGTAAACGTCCACACGGTCATGACTTACATGTGCGAAATTTTAGAGGTGTTGATTGCTAGCATATACATTGTGTCTTGAGGTTTTTCAATATATTTTGCTACGCATTATGTGATGGATATTTTAATTGATTTCAGATGTCTTTCAACCCATTAGCTATAATTCTCAAAGAAAACAAGCCTGATGGCACTAACTTTGCTGATTGAAAACGTAATCCTAATATTGTCCTGGCTGCTGAAGAACACATGTTTGTTCTAACCGAGGAATGTTCATTACAACCAGATGCGGATTCGACACCCAATGAGGTGAAATAACACCTCAAATGGAAGAAATCTAATGAGACGGCTCGCTGTTACATCTTGGCTTCTTTAGCAAATATATTGCAGGATCAGAATCGGAGTATGGGCACGGCCGCGAAAATAATGAAAAATCTCGGCGAGATGTTTGGTCATCAGAACCGGGCGGCTAGGTAAAATGTTATGAGGGTCTTGATGACGACCCAAATGCCTGAAGGAACCCCGGTAAAGAATCATGTTCTAAAGATGATTTCTCATCTAGACGAACTTGATATCTTAGGGTCTACTATCGATGCGGGAATGCAGGTCGATATCATTCAAGGCAGCTTACATAGAAGTTTTGATCAGTTCTGCCTGAACTACAACATGAATCATATGGAATATACTTTGGCGAAATTGCTGAAAGAACTTCAAGCCAGAAAAGGACTCTTCAGACATTTAAGACAAGGGTATCAAGTTCTTGCGGCAATTGATGTTTCAAATTCTAAACCCAAGTCGGAAACAAGAAGAAGCAAGTGGGCCAGAAGCAAGTGGCAACTCTCAAGGTAAAAAGCAAGGCTCCTTAGCCTGAAGCGAACAAAAATCTAAAGGGAAAGTAATACAAGTGTGGTCAGAAAGGACATTTCAAAGTGGACTATCCTGCTCTTGAAAGTTATGTCTCGTGCACTAGTAGTAAAAATATGTTTGAAATCTATTCTACCACTTCTTGGATAGTAGATTCAGGTTCCATTGATCATGTTTTCTTTGACTCGTATGTTTTCCAGGTAACCAAGTAACTTAGTGCGGACGAGATCACTATCAACTAGGGCGATTATTCCAAGCTTATGGTTGTAGCAGTGGGAGTCGTGCAGTTGAAGATTAGTGCTAAAATATTAGTCCTTAATAATGTATTATTGGTACATGATTTTAGAATGAATTTAATTTCAGTTTATAAATTGAGTTGTGATTGTTATCCAATTTCTTTTGATGGTGATGCTATTATTAGAAGAAATGGTGAAAATGTTTGTAAATGTATCTATACTTATGGACTATATATCATTAATACTACACAAACTCCCATGTATAAACATAAATCACTAAACTCTTTCTCTAAACCTAGAAAAGAGAAAAGAAACTTCAAGCATAAACCAAACATATATGTAGCACTTACGGTTAGGTCATGTAAACCTTAGAAGAATTCAAAAATGGGTAGATGATGGCCCATTGGATGACCTCCAAGTTGAGTCATTTCCACTTTATGAATCCCGTCTGGAAGGTAAAATGAACAAAAGAGTTTTTAAAAACACTATAAATCGTGCTCAGAACGTGTTAGAATTGGTTCATACTGATGTATATGGTCCAATGAACATCCAGGCTAGAGGTGATTTTGAATACTCCATCACGTTTAGAGATGATTATTCGAGATATGTATATATCTATTTGATGTGACGTAAGTCTGAAGCCTTTGACAAGTTCAGAGATTTTAAGGCTGAAATGGAGAAGCGTCATGGGAAGAGTATCAAGTCACTACGATCTGATCGTGGTGGAGAATACCTTAGTGGGAATTTTTTTTGATTTCTTGGAAAATGAGGGGATTACGTCCCAATCACTGTGCCGGGAACTCTACAATAAAATGGTGTTACTGAGAAAAGGAACAGAACTCTTTTAGAGATGGTTAGAGGATGAGTTACTCAGATTTACCTATTTCGTTCTGTGGGTACACCTTGGAAACAGCAGCATACATATTAAACCTGGTGCCTTCAAAATCAGTTCCAAGAACACCCACTGAATTATGGAGTGGATGGAAGCCTAGTCTAGGACATGTTCGGATTTAGAGTACTCCAGCATATGTGCTGAATTAGAATGCTGATAGGTTGGCATTTCGTACAAAGGTACGAATATTTGTAGGATACCCTAAGAGAACGAAGGGCGGATTGTTCTATAGTAAGCTAAGTTTTATTTGAAACTGATAGGAAATGACACCCTTTAAATATAGAAAAGTTATACTCTATTAAAGTAATAAAATTATACAAATATAATAATGTATTAAAAAAATTGGTACCCTGTTAAAAAAATGAAGAAAATAACCTAAAGGTACAAAGTAAAAGGGTTGGCTTCCCCATAATACAATAACTTTAATTTTCTTACCAATAACTCAATTTTCCCACACTCCACCGAATATACGCTTATATATATAACACCCAATTAGAAATCCTAAACACCTCATATTCTTCTTTTCGGCCGGCCCCTTCCTTTTTTTGCTACTCTCTCTCTCATTAACTTTGTACCTTTAAATAGTTCCCCCATAAAAAATACTCGTCTTAATTGATCATTCGTCGGATGATCCCGTACAAATTTTTGCTCACGTATAAAGCGTTTTTTTATCAAGTGGATAAAAAAGTAAATATAAAGGGTGGGGATAGCTTGTCTTGCCCTTTTATATATAGCATTATTCTTTTTTGTCCAATATTTAGCAACAACTCTTTTGATACCCAAATTGTCGGAATTGGCCTTTACTCGAATACATTCGAGTCATATATTGCATTTTCGAGTAACATAATTTTGAATCAACTTCAAAAATATACAATATTGAGGAAGGTTGACAATCGGGTAACATGAATTAGACAATTGAGTTACCCAAATGCGAGTTACACAATACATATCGAGTTAACCGAATAAGGAAACCTATTACTCGAATAAACTCGAGTTACACGATAGGG
Source organism: Orobanche coerulescens (assembly GCA_033398695.1). Lineage (NCBI taxonomy): Eukaryota > Viridiplantae > Streptophyta > Magnoliopsida > Lamiales > Orobanchaceae > Orobanche > Orobanche coerulescens. The sequence goes on along the minus strand of CM065807.1, from coordinate 121,271,518 downwards.
ATTCGAGTTACCCGAGTCGAATTCGGTTTACTCGAATTGTAAAAACGTGTTACTCGAATAGGCGAGTAACTCATTATAAATCGTTGTGCACGAAGTCATCTTCTTCATTCTACTGAACTTCGAGTTTCACGAATCTACTGAACAAGAAGTCGAGTTTCACGAATAAGGGAGTAACTCATTATAAATTGCTGCGGAGGAAGTCATCTTCTTCATTCTACTGAACATCGAGTTTCACGATTCTACTCAAGAAATCGAGTTTCATGAAATCAAGTTTAACAAAAGTATTCGAGTTTTACGAGTTCGAGTAACACCTCTTCAATCGAGTTACCTATTTCTCGATGGCGAATTCGACTTCCCTGAATGTGAGGCATTCCTCGAATAGCGCCGCCGACACCACCTGTCACGCCGATGTCGAGTCCTCCTCCACCGCCGCCGCTGCTGGATCTGCCGAAAATCAGGTAAGATTTCAATTTCGTGTCACTCGATTGTTCCTGTTACTCGATATTTTAGGCTCGTGTTACTCGAAAAATCACTGAATCTTTACCGTGTTACTCGATGTAGGCTGCTCGTGTTACTCGAATTAAAAAAAGAAGTTTAGGTTTTCAAGTTACTCAATTATAATCAGTTTATTGTTAGATTTATTATTATTTTTAAGATTATACTATTTGAAACTATTCTAAGAAATTGGAATTCACCTACCGTGTTGATATCGTGTTCTCTATTTAAATAACGATCCTAAATTCGAGTTAAATTGATTATCAGATGGAGAAAATAAATTTGGGGATTAAATAGAGAAAATAAGGATTATCAGATTTCTGAATTGATATTGGTTGAATTGATTATTTATGTAATCTTGATAATTCTTATTCGAGGTTGAATCCGAATTTGGGAATGTTATAACTATTGATATCGTGTCAAATTTCATAACTTACACGGATAATCTTTTTGGTTAGTTTATTTTGTTTTTTCTATTTGTATTACTCGAATATAGTTTATAAGTTACTCAAATTGGACTAATTAACCAATTAGGATTTTTCAAATTAATTTAGAAGACTAATGTTCTTCCACAATTACAATGACGCAAATTGATTTACGATGATTTGAATTGACATAGAACGACTCGAATTAGGATGACTCGGATTGTATTAGGATGTCTCGAATTGAATTAGACGTTTGAAGTTGAATTAGAATGTATCAAGTTGAATTAGAATAACTGGATGGATATAAATCGAATAAATTTTACTGTTACTCAATTGTCTAGTTACTTTTTTCCGATTACATATTACCCGAATACACCCTCAAGAATCTAAAATTAAGATATATTTGAATCGTCATGTTGTTTGCGTTAGGAGTATGCCCTCAAATGCGACTCAGAGGATTTGAGTGAGGCCATTGTACTTGTTATTATGTAATTCATTATCTGAAGGCAATTATATGTTTCTTTATTTATTGGTAGTCATTGGTGTTCCTGACTCATATATATATATATATATATATATATATATATATATTTATAAACTAGTCCGTGTATTTGAGAGCAAAACATTCCACTCCTTATTGGATAAGGGGATCGGCAGTGGAAAGGTTTATGGCCTAAATATTTAATCGTTTGCAAGTCGATGAAACTTGACTGGGCGTTTAGTTTATGTGAAGACTTGTATTGTAATATCTGAAATTTCTAATACAGTTGTCTAACAGTATTTTATCCGAGTTATGTTGTACAGCGTGGAATCTGTACAGTATGGATAAAATAAATGAAGGACTGAGATGTCAGTATTGGTATAATTGTTGTATTTGGTCGATAATTGTATTTAAGGATATAATGTGTTGAGTATGCCATGTGTTCGTATTCTGTATGTTGAGACATTGGACAAGAGTAGCTGAAAATGGCTAAGGGTAACATTATTAGCGCACGCTAATATACATGCCTAGTGCACGCTATCGTTCTGGTTTAGCGCACACTAGAGGCAAAAGATAACGCACGCTAGTACAGACCAGATCAGAAGGAATCGATGTGTGGACCCGGTCACTTTCAGCGCATGTACCGACAAGGTCAACGGATGTTTGTTGTGAGCTATTAGCGCACGCTAATGTATATTTATAGTGCACGCTAATCAGATCGGTCAATAGGGAATCTTGGCTTTATTGGTTGCTTTCGGCATGTGGGTCACGAGCATCTTCGTGGTAGGTGTAGACTGTAGCAAGTCAACCGGTATTAGCGCACGCTAAATGTAAGGACTTGCGTACGCTAGACAGTGTAAGTTACGTACGCTAATGCATGGGCATTACGTACGTAAGCACATGTACGAAGCCAGACAGTAGTCTCTGGACCCCGATAGCACACGCTAACAAAGTCAGTTAGCGTACGCTAAACATGAGATGTTAGCGCACGCTAGTAATGTACTCTATATAAGGGGACAGACGGGTTTTGAGATGCATTTAGTCCATTCTTTCTCCTTCAGTCGATAGAGAGAGCTTTGGGAGGTTCTTGAGGTTCCCAAACATGGTGAGATGATGATCTTTAACAAGATTAAGATGGAGAGCATGAATTCAACTCTTGTTCTTGAAATTATTGATGATTCTTGGAATGAAGTTGATTGTTCTCCTTCATGGTTCGTCAATACAAGGTAATAGTTCTTCACTTTTGGATTTCATTGGATTGATTATTGATGTTCTTGAGTTGATGATTATCATATATTCGAGTTGATGAGCATGATAACGAGTTGGATTACCGAACTAAGTTAGTGTTGTTATTAATATATGAGTATTGATATGTTTCGTATGGTTTTGGATGGGATTCAAGAGATATGTTGATGTAATTCCCTTCTTCAATTCGGATTTTTGATGTTTTGTCATTGGTTACTTCGTATGGTAACGATTATGGTGGTGCTATTGTGATTCTTGAAGTTATATGAATTGTATGTCGAAGAACATGATGAATAAGGATTTTTAGATGTTAGAACACATCGGATTATGTTATTTTATGGATCATGAACGTGAATTCGGATAATTCGTGTTCTTGAAGAACTATTGAATTATATATGTCATGATTGTTATGAATAAGAACTGGAAATTTGAAAGGTTACGGATGACTTTGGAATATGATTATTCATGACAATAACCGGTAAATTGTTCTATGAATTTACCAAATATGAACAAGAAGGAATCTTGTTGATTCGTGTTTAAAGATAAAAGTTGGAATCGAATATGTTATGAAATCCTTAATATCGAGATGAGTTGATCATTGATATGATGGAAATGTTAGATGATGCTTGGAATGCATGCCACTGTACAACATTAGCGCACGCTAAGCTTACTGGCTAGCGCACGCTAACGGGAGCAACTTAGCGCACGCTACGTTATGTGTTTAACGTGCGCTAAGTAGGCAGACAGTGCAGTATTTTTGTGTTGTGATTATGAATTCGTGATGGTTGGATTTGGTTTGTTCTGACTGCGTTTATTAGAGGTTTTGTTGAACCGTTGAGTTCGATTGGTTAGTTTTGTCGGTTGTTGATTGTTATCGGATATGTGTTATTTGATTACTTCGATAGGTTGATATTATTGATCGGTGATTATAACTGGATGTTGCGGTTGTGTTCGAGTATGTCCGTTGTGTTGCTTTTGATCGGGGCTGAGGAGCTCGTAGACAAAGGCAATGTCTTCGGTAACAGCTTCGTGGTATCGGTATCGAGCCAAGTTATTACTTGCTCAGTTATAATGTTTAATGAATAGTTTCAGTTTCATTTCGTTTATAATACATATAACAATGATTATTACTGCAAATTCTGGAGATTTGGATTATGTGTTGTCTTTCCGATTCTGGGAGTTAAATCATATGATTTATGATTCATTTCGGTTATTGGAATTTTGGGTATCGAGGATACATTATGATAAAGACGAAGATATGAGTATCTATAGTCCATGGTGCGTTTGGGTCGCCGAGCATTGAGGATAATCGCCGGTGATGATTTGACATCGAGATTGCTCCTGAAGGATTCGGGACAAGTGTCTTAGTTTGTTTCGGTTTAGTATTGATGATGTTGATCATGCAGGTTGGCATTTATGTTGTTGAACATGAGGTCGTCCTAGTTGTTTCATCATAGTGTCGTTCATGTTTTGTTATTGATTCATACGTAGTTCATGTTGATGAACATATTGATTTGCATATGTGTATGCATAATTACATTGTTTATGTTGTAAATGATCCGATGGGATCATGAGGATCTATGCTGAGGGCACTGGATCAGATGTCCACCTTATGTTGATCTGATAGGATCATAAAAGGGATCTATGCTGAGGGCGTTGGATCGTTAGACGGGTTGTCCACCTTATGTTGATCTGATAGGATCATCAAAGGAATCTATGCTGAGGGCGCTGGATCATTGGATGGGTTGTCCACCTTATGTTGATCTGATAGGATCATCAAAGGGATCTATGCTGAGGGCGCTGGATCGTTGGACGGGTTATCCACCTTATGTTGATCTTATAGGATCACCAAAGGGATCTATGCTGAGGGCGCTGGATCGTCGGATTTCCATTGAGTATACATCATTGTTATTGTTGTGATCATATTGACGTTGTCATATTGTTGCGATATTTCGTTAAACGCAAGTGCACGTTATCGTAGACAAGTAATAAAGTGATGAGTGAGTATCGTTCCCACGAGGACTGAATCACTAAGTACCGATTTATATGTATTATAATTTTATTCGAACAGTCAAAATTTGGGTTGCAATTAATAATTAAATAAAATCAATAAAAGACTAATAGTAAAAACGATTGCTTGAAGAAATAAAATCAAATAATGAAAACGTCTAGGATTCTGAATCCACCTTGGTTTATCCGAATTTACTCTCGATTATCTGAAGTTAATGATTTCCCCAATTTATTGAAGGCGAAGATTGCTAATATACTCTACCGCCTCTCCCGAGGTCAATAGATTTTTCTAAAGGCGAATAACGCACTCTATCCCTAGGTGAATTAATTCGACAATAGGCAAAAAGCACAAAATCCTCAAAAGGCCACGTAGTTCCTATGAGTATATTCCTATCTCACAAGATAAAACGGTTCTCACCAATAGTTCCTCACCAACTCTCCTCTCCCGATTCGAGTTGCGTAATTAAAACAATCCAATTATTGGCCAGACAATTGAAAGCATTAAAATCGATTGGGAAAACTCAACAGAAAAGGGAATTATATAGATAATCAAAAGCAAATCCGTCAAAACTTAGGTTTCATCAAAATCCTAGAACATGGTTTTAGCCTGACATGGTAAAAGATAAAAATACAAAATTAATGAATGAAAGCATGAAAATCAAACGCAGATGAAGAGCACGGATTCCTCCGTTCTTATGGATTCCGCCCTCTGCTCTTGGTGTCTTCTGCTTCTTCTCCTTGATGATAATCGATCCTCTGATTCCAAGCCTCCAAGATGCCTAATTATGACCTTGAACCCCTTATTTATAATCCTCCTTTGCCTCAAAAATGCGTCCGTGTAATTAGGTCGAGAACAGGCTCCAAAACGGCGCAAACCCGCGCGGAGCACGCCAAAACCGCCCCGTGGGCCGCGGCTAACTTAATCTGTGCCGCGGCTCACGGCACTCAGATAAGAACTTGGGCGCTATAATTTTCCTCTGGGCCGCGGCTCACTATATCTGTGCCGCGGCTCAGAGTACAGTTTACTCTGGGGGTCACCGGGTGTCTTCGTGTGCTGCGGCCCGCTTTCCTTGTGCCGCGGCCCCAGGCCAAATTTTGCCATTTTCGCCCATTTTGCCTTGTTTTAGCTTCCGGACTCCAATTTCCTGCCAGACATACAATAATAGTGCATTAGAAGCTCATTTATGCAGATTTAATCACCAAAAGAATACAAAATAATGATAAATAAGCGTATAAAAATACGCCTAACAAATACCCCCAAACTTGAGCCTTTGCTTGTCCTGAAGCAAAAATAATCAATTTTAAACAAAAGAATATCGTGAATAATCGTGCAACTCATAGTGCTCAACCTAATCAATACTATCCTGAAAATCTCAAAGAATAATACAAGTATTGTAATAGTGAGCCACGTTCAGGACATTGACTCCACAAAGTAAGTAATTTCAGTCCTAATCAATCGTTCATGAAGAAAATCCAGCGCAAAGATTAACAAGTGTGAATTTAATCGACCACCAATATGAAGGGTTAAAAATGAACAAGCTAATTCGCTCAGTCCACAGTCTCATGGCAAAAATTCCAAGAGTTTCATTAAAAATAACCCTCGGACAGTGTTCCCTTATATATGATCAATAAATTGATTCGAGTTGACCACTAGGTTCGGATCTCAGGATGTTTCATCGGGATAATCCTAGGGTGGAATTCCATTCTCATGTGTTGGGGAACCGTTTGACGTAAAAGACACTCATGGGGCACATGGATGCTTCTAGTTACTAAGTTCCCCTCCACAGCGGAGAAACAACTCGAATAGCTATTCCCGCATGTCCGATTCAAGGTTGCTGTTTTACGCGAGAGTAAACAACGGGTCACGTGAATACCCCCGGTTACTAGGCTCCCCATCATCGGCACATGCGAAATCTCTAAACCACTAGTCTAATCCGGGTTGTCGTTTTACGCGAGAGTAAACAACGGGTCACGCGAATACCCCCGGTTACTAGACTTCCCATCATAGAGCCAATAATATCTCGACTTTTGGGAAAAACTGTCCGACTCTAAACTCAAATTAAGTGCCAACACGACTTATGTTACTAGACAACTAGCTAACCAAAAAGTATAACCAAACGTATAGGTGGCGATTTGAAAAACACGTATGTCTCCTCTCTTATCCGCTAAGATTTCTACAAAAACGAAAAATTTCGGACCTAAATGAAGACTCAACAGAAACAGATATCGCTGACTGCAACTCACTAAAACTCAACTGTTTCTTCCCCGAGAAATCAGTATCGTAACATCAGTTTTACACAAAAAGAAGCACGAGAAATTCACGAATGCAATTAAAAACACGACAAGCAAGGCTAGCAACAAAAATATAACTAAAAATAACAAAAGTGCAAACGAATAAGTACAACAATAAATGTAGCAACAGAAAGTAAATCCCCCCCCCCCCCAAACTTAGGACGTACATTGACCTCAATGGACAAAATATAATATGCAATAATAGAAGAAGGTCAAGTACTTCCCTACAGACTGCTCACGAACTGGTGCCAACGTCGTCCGGCGAGCCTGCACGGTTCTTGACTACACCATGCGGAATGTGAATGAATGAGCTTGCATCATCAAAGAGGAAATTAAGAATGAGCTCTTAAGTTTACATATGATGTAAGGGTCGGGAGATAATGTAATCCGATAAAAACGATTCGTTGCATATAGTTTGAAAATGCTTAGCTTAACTGTAAAACCCCCTAAACTCGATAGTTTACTACATGTATAATTATTAAATCATGATGTACTCTAATAACAATTGTTTGTAATCTACATCTAGTTTCATTTTATTTTACTTATTTATTCATAAATTATTTTATGAATGAGATAATGAATTAATTAAAACTCGAAATAGGAACATGAAATTCCTAATGGGCCATGTGTATCAACACCTACACATATGAACACACTAAAAGGCTCAAGTCCAACTTAATAAAATTCCTAAGGCTTGGAATTTCACTTCAAAGCCCAACTATATATATATATATATATATATATATATATATATATATATATATATATGTGTGTATATATATACTTACACACAACAATTAAACACCAAAAAATATATATGTATATATATATATATATATATATATAAACACACATATGGGACGGCCAAATGGGGGACAAGGGAGGGGATCAATATTTTTTTTTCAAGCCATGTTTCCCATGCAAAGGACCTATTTACACCCCATTTTCCCAAGCATTGACCACCCCTTTTAAATACTTACAATATATATCAACACACTCTTCCTTCCACACATACACCAAACAAAAATCTGCACTTAGTAATAGAGAGAGAGAGAGAAGGCTGAAAATTTGAGAAGAAAGGAGAAAGAAGAAGGGGAAGGAAAAAGGAGAAGGAAATTCAAGGTAATCTCATTTTCAACCCTTTTTCTTTCCTAAAACTTTAGTGGTAACCTTTATACTAACAATAATCTTAACATACAACAAAAATACCCACCTTGGATGGTGATTCATACGTCCGAACCATAGAGAATAGGAGGAGAAATCGTCTTTCAAAACCCAAGACCAAGAATCCCACACGAATTCAACTAAGGTGAGTGGAAATTCTTCAAAATTTTGAAAACAAAAATCAATTATTTCTTGTTTATGATGATGCATGTGAGATCTGAAAATTTTGAAATATTTTCTTGAGTTGCATGTCAAATTTTGCATGTTGAAATTATACTACAAGTTTTTGTTAATATTTCTATATAAATATTTGTATTTCTTGATTTTTATTTATGAATATTATGAGAAATTATGATGCATGTACAAACCTGGAAAATTCTGAGTATATACATGTTTTGAATATTCATATTATGGTTATAACATCATGCAAATTGATTTGACAATTTTAGTCGACAACCGATTCGATAGTCGGATTCCAATCTCGTGAAAAATTGTAATCTTTATACCTACCTTGTACTTTCTCGTGACTTTATCTCAAATCTGGAATTTTAGTGTCATATGACTAAGTTGTAATATGTGATAATGTACTTGTGGCCGAAAACGAGAATTTAATCGAGTAAACGGAAAATTGGCCACAAATTGCAATTTTAGATAGTTTGGAGACTAAATTGAAAATGTACAAAAATACATATTCTGGACCCTGTACCGCATATATTTCTTCATATATAAGCTGACCGTAAAGTTTCGTACACTTCGGACTTCGATATCTATACTTATAAACAAAAATTGTAATTTGAAACACTTTTGCGGTCAAAAAGCAAGAAAATTAGAATTCTGGACCAAGCCCGAAATTTTCTGGAATTTTTCACAAATCTATCATTCCAGACCTATTACGAGTCACCTCGTAAAATTTCATCAAAATCCGAACTAATTTCATCACATTATAAGCCCCGGAATAATTTTCCTAAGTTGTGGGGCAAAACCGTAAATTCTGGAAAATTCAGTCTCGAAACTGAAAATTTCGAAATTTCCTTAAATCTGGAGTCGTGGGAATATTTTTGACATTCTCACAAATCTTCACAACCATCCAAATTCGATCCTTACTCTAAAAACTAAAACTCGAACCCAAGGGCAAAAGCGTCCATTCAACCTATTCCAAGGATTTCTCGTTATCGTCGAACCTGCCCATATTATATAAATACCTGATCTAAACTCCCCAGACTGTTAATAAGATTATTCAGATTATTTCTCAGAGTTATTATGAATTTTTTCTTTGGAACAAATCGGGCCACAATTATAAATAATACATATTTCGTATTTAGTCAAAGAGACGCTATTAACCTGACTAACCGAACACATACTTGATACTCGTGACATGCGTCTGACTACTGACTGTAACTGTCCGGGAACTAAGTGCTTTACAAACAAAGTGCCACGAACGGGTCCGCCTCTAACTCTACCGGGGCAAAGTGCCACGTCAACGGACGGGGGCCACCTCTTGATCCCATACGAACCAGAGAGCCAACCTAAAATCCGGGGCCACCTCTTGAACTGTATGAGCCACCTCTAGAGTCCCTAATCGTGTCAGGGACGGTTAGACCAAGTCTTGGATCGAGCAGCGAGGCTGCGGTTCATGAACGAGGCTACCGTTGTTTCCTATTCCCATAACCGAGGAACGGAGTGTTCCGAGGGACCTGGGTCGTAGACTTGGGGTATAATCGCGATTATGGTGTGATCCGGGTTTTGACCCACAGCTAAGGACATACCGAGCCCAGATAAGAGATAAGGAAGCACACGCTAAGTGTGAAAAGAGCGAAGGCTCTACTTGGGGCGACGGTCCAAATCTTGGGGCGACGGCCTATCTTGCTAGGAGTAATAAGGAGAGCCTAGAATCCAAAGTCCATATCAGCAGGATTCGAAGCTAGCTTGACTGATTGACCAACTGCTTGACTTGTCATCTGTCCACGGGGACAGGATTATAATATCGCACCTGTAAGTGTTTATTGTGTTCATAAAAATTATAATGTATCTTGCAAACGATTCCAAATTCATATACTTTATAAAACCATGCATCAATCAAAATGTTTTCAAAGAAAAGTAAGCCACACTCGCACATGATCACCCACTCACTGAGACCCTTTGTCTCACCTGTAACACCCCCAAAATCAACCGGGAATATTACACGCCATGGGCCCCGCGCCGGAACCCACCAGGCTAAAAACCAATTACAAAAACGCCCAAAAAGCCCGATGACGGTAGTATTTTCCAAAACTCACAAAATCATTTGAAAACACCAACCACCGTCAAGATAATCAAGGCCAAAAACTCGGTTAAGGGAATCGGTTTTCGAAATCAAACTCAGTTGGCATAAAGCCGAAAGCCATTTGAAAGAACTCACGCAGCGGATAAAAATACAGTCCAAGATACATATACATCAATAATTAATACACAGACAAGATACACGATTCCCCAACAATATGCCATAGCCAGTATCGTCCGGAATCCTCGCCTCACGACCACTACCATCAAAGTCCTCAATACCTGAAAAACAAGTCCCACAACGGGGTCAGCAATAATGCCCGACAAATAACCGCAAGTACATAAACATAAATATTCACATGCCATGCATCATGAGAATAATAACCTCAACGATAACCTTACCACTTCCGGTAATCCAACGATTCTCGTCAAAATCCCAATATCACGATAATACTATAAAAATCCCAATATCACAATAATACCATATAATACCTCAATACCGATACTTTCCCGTACACAATCCTCTGTGTACGATTACCACAAAACATACCTCTATCCGGACTTCCTTCCGGAATGCATACCACAGACCAAGAATATCCAAAATGACATCAACAATATCCGAATACTACAATCTTCCCAAGATTGTCCGAGTATCTCAACAATCATCAACTGTGCATTCTAATCTTTTTAGAACATCACCGAACATTCGTCAATATGCAATACAACATAAAATACTTATGAAATGTAAATGGAATTACTCATCAAAACATTACAACCGAACAAGTAAACACTTGCCTGGATACCAACATGACAAAACCAACACCGAACTCATCGCCCTCGTCTACGAGCTCTTCAGCCCCGACTGGACGGAATCTACGACCTTTCACCGCGGCAAGACGATTATACCTATTGGTTAATCAACCTAGAACAATAATCATATCAATAATCGAACCAACTTGGTAACAATGATCAAAACATATTCAATCCGGAATTCAACCTCATATCAAGATTCATCTCATCTAAATCAACCACTATCATCACTATGATTTAGAATACCATCTTAAATCGGTTAAACGAATTATCAAAGCATCATAGTCATCATATGGCCTCAAGAACATCAAGAACTCTATGATTCCATAATCATAATCAACATATTCAAAGCATATCATGATCTTTAATAATATGAAGAAACATTCGAAGTTCTTAACAAAATCCATAAAATCCCATATAACATCGTTATATGATTATCCAACATGTTCCTCACATGTAATCATCCAAGAAAAACGAACCATTAACAAAGGAATACGAAGATTACCCGGTTTAGACGAACCAAAAAGAAGAACACTAGAACTCCATCCAAAGAATCATGAACAACTTGAAGAACAAGGCTTGAATCCAAGCTCTCAATCTTAATCTTGTTAAAGATTATCATTATACAGTGTTTGGGAACCTCAAATAACTCTCAACTCTCTCTCTCCCGAGTGAAGGAAGAAGAATGGACGAAATGCCTTACAATACCCGTCTGTCCCCTTTTATAATAAACATTATTAGCGTGCGCTAACATCTCATGTTTAGCGTGCGCTAAAGCCTTAGCGTGCGCTAACTGACTTTGTTAGCGTGCGCTATCGGGCCCGCAGGCTACTGCCTCACTTCGTAAACTAGCTTACGTACGTAATGCCCATGCATTAACGTACGTAAAACATCATGCCTAGCGTACGCAAGTCCTTGACCTTAGCGTGCGCTATCTGAAGTTGACTTGCTACAGTATCGTGCCCCCACTTGCCGAAAGCGTCTGCGATTACCGGGATTCCTTTGACCGATCTGGAATTAGCGTGCGCTAATCATACGGTTTTAGCGTGCGCTAGCTCTACACGATAACCACTCGTTGACCTTATCTGGACACGCGTCGAACATGGTCGGGTCCACCCGCCGAAAGCTAAGATTCCATTATTGGCGATCTGATGTTAGCGTACGCAAGCTAACATGCGTTAGCGTGCGCTAACTGAATATAAAATCAACCTGGGCCTACCTGTCGGCCACCTTCCGGAACTAACCCAGCAAGTCGTTACGTACGTTAGGGGTCCTCCTTAGCGTACGTAACCGAACCTCTTAGCGTACGCTATCAATACTTCGTAGCGTGCGCTACCTGTACCCAGTAGCGTGCGCTAATGAAACACTTATAGCGTGCGCTATCGTTGCTGTGCCTAGCCATATTCACTTATCCTCAACCAATATTTCGACATACCAATCAAACATACGGCACAATGAATACATATACGCATTCAATAACATTATCAAACGTTCACCACGTTCCCAAGCACAAATATCCATCAACGATATCCAACATATAAACGAAAAATATATCCGAAAAATCGGGGTATTACACTCTACCCCCCTTAAAAATAAGTTTCGTCCTCGAAACTTGCAATCTCTGTACAAACATCTCAACAGAAAATCCAAATCACCAAGGCAACCAAATAAATACCGAATAATATACTTACAGGTCAGTGAAGACGAAGATCTCCCGTGATACTAGCATATGACACCATTTCAAAAATCTCGACACAACAAGAATGCCAAAACACGAATAATTACAATTTGAAAACGATTGGTCTCCGCCAAGACCACAACAAGTTTAGAGCACTGTCGAGTTTTGTGGGATCTGTGACGCTGTGTCTCCTCACCTAAAGCGCATGAGCCGCTCCTTGTCACATGCACGTATCACCGGCGTTCCACTCCACATCGAAAGCCGCACATTGCACGTGCCTCGCACCGGCGTTCACTTCCCGATTGGAGCCGCACATTGCACATGACCACGGCACCGGCGTTCACTCCCTGCCTCGTCGGTCTCGGGAACACCAAAAATCCCCAAACCCACACATCACCACGACAGTACTCAAAAATCACATAGAACCAAAACAGTACAGTTCAAAATAGCCAGAAATCCAGATACACAAAAATCAAGCAACTACCACACTGGTAGAGCCACATAACACACATGCCCGGTTATCACAAAACCATGGGCTCCGATACCATATTTGTAACACCCCCAAAATCAACCGGGAATATTACACGCCGTGGGCCCCGCGCCGGAACCCACCAGGCTAAAAACCAATTACAAAAATGCCCAAAAAGGCCGATGACGGTAGTATTTTCCAAAACTCACAAAATCATTTGAAAACACCAACCACCGTCAAGATAATCAAGGCCAAAAACTCGGTTAAGGGAATCGGTTTTCGAAATCAAACTCAGTTGGCATAAAGCCGAAAGCCATTTGAAAGAACTCACGCAGCGGATAAAAATACAGTCCAAGATACATATACATCAATAATTAATACACAGACAAGATACACGATTCCCCAACAATATGCCATAGCCAGTATCGTCCGGAATCCTCGCCTCACGACCGCTACCATCAAAGTCCTCAATACGAAAAACAAGTCCCACAACGGGTCAGCAATAATGCCCGACAAATAACCGCAAGTACATAAACATAAATATTCACATGCCATGCATCATGAGAATAATAACCTCAACGATAACCTTACCACTTCCGGTAATCCAACGATTCTCGTCAAAATCCCAATATCACGATAATACTATAAAAATCCCAATATCACAATAATACCATATAATACCTCAATACCGATACTTTCCGTACACAATCCTCTCGTACGATTACCACAAAACATACCTCTATCCGGACTTCCTTCCGGAATGCATACCACAGACCAAGAATATCCAAAATGACATCAACAATATCCGAATACTACAATCTTCCCAAGATTGTCCGAGTATCTCAACAATCATCAACTGTGCATTCTAATCCTTTTAGAACATCACCGAACATTCACAATATGCAATACAACATAAAATACTTATGAAATGTAAATGGAATTACTCATCAAAACATTACAACCGAACAAGTAAACACTTGCACGGATACCAACATGACAAAACCAACACCGAACTCATCGCCCTCGTCTACGAGCTCTTCACCGATCGACGGAATCTACGACCTTTCACCGCGGCAAGACGATTATACCTATTGGTTAATCAACCTAGAACAATAATCATATCAATAATCGAACCAACTTGGTAACAATGATCAAAACATATTCAATCCTAATTCAACCTCATATCAAGATTCATCTCATCTAAATCAACCACTATCATCACTATGATTTAGAATACCATCTTAAATCGGTTAAACGAATTATCAAAGCATCATAGTCATCATATGGCCTCAAGAACATCAAGAACTCTATGATTCCATAATCATAATCAACATATTCAAAGCATATCATCATCTTTAATAATATGAAGAAACATTCGAAGTTCTTAACAAAATCCATAAAATCCCATATAACATCGTTATATGATTATCCAACATGTTCCTCACATGTAATCATCCAAGAAAAACGAACCATTAACAAAGGAATACGAAGATTACCCGGTTTAGACGAACCAAAAAGAAGAACACTAGAACTCCATCCAAAGAATCATGAACAACTTGAAGAACAAGGCTTGAATCCAAGCTCTCAATCTTAATCTTGTTAAAGATTATCATTATACAGTGTTTGGGAACCTCAAATAACTCTCAACTCTCTCTCTCCCGAGTGAAGGAAGAAGAATGGACGAAATGCCTTACAATACCCGTCTGTCCCCTTTTATAATAAACATTATTAGCGTGCGCTAACATCTCATGTTTAGCGTGCGCTAAAGCCTTAGCGTGCGCTAACTGACTTTGTTAGCGTGCGCTATCGGGCCTGCAGGCTACCGCCGCTCAGAATTATCTTACGTACGTAATGCCCATGCATTAACGTACGTAAAACATCATGCCTAGCGTACGCAAGTCCTTGACCTTAGCATGCACTATATGAAGTTGACTTGCTACAGTATCGTGCCCCCACTTGCCGAAAGCGTCCGCGATTACCGGGATTCCTTTGACCGATCTAGAATTAGCGTGCGCTAATCATACGGTTTTAGCGTGCGCTAGCTCTACACGACAACCACTCGTTGACCTTATCTGGACACGCGTCGAACATGGTCGGGTCCACCCGCCGAAAGCTAAGATTCCATTATTGGCGATCTGATGTTAGCGTACGCAAGCTAACATGCGTTAGCGTGCGCTAACTGAATATAAAATCAACCTGGGCCTACCTGTCGGCCACCTTCCGGAACTAACCCAGCAAGTCGTTACGTACGTTAGGGGTCCTCCTTAGCGTACGTAACCGAACCTCTTAGCGTACGCTATCAATACTTCGTAGCGTGCGCTACCTGTACCCAGTAGCGTGCGCTAATGAAACACTTATAGCGTGCGCTATCGTTGCTGTGCCTAGCCATATTCACTTATCCTCAACCAATATTTCGACATACCAATCAAACATACGGCACAATGAATACATATACGCATTCAATAACATTATCAAACGTTCACCACGTTCCCAAGCACAAATATCCATCAACGATATCCAACATATAAACGAAAAATATATCCGAAAAATCGGGGTATTACATCACCTCCACCGTTTTTCATTTTAAACCAGATGATGAAAATCCGGCCGAAGATGAGGGGACTTTTGAAGAGACCGAGTAGAAGACCTTGGAGACATAGAATTGTGTATAATTCCACCTTGGAATAGATTAGTTATGTTTCGTATTTGGTAGTTTTGAAATTCTGGAAAGAAGTTCTGCTGTAATGTTCTGATCTTTGTAATTTCATTACCAACTTTTATTTCAACGAATCTTAAAACATCGGGTTAAGATCGTTGTTGAATTTTTGTTGATCGTTATTCTAGCTTCCGCAACGTCTTTACTGCACTCTTATTGATTGATTGACATGTATCGTCGCGCCCTCGTCCTGCCCGATGTTGGGGGCGTGACAGAAGTGGTATCGGAGATCGCTTTGTAAGAAGGACACTTACATCGAGCTTTTCCAGGATAAGATTCTTCGGACTTAGATGAGGATTCCACCTAGGGCGAAGTAAACCATAGGGTTAAGACCTAAAGTAGATTCCTCGAGTCAACTTCCAATAAAATCTCTTTCGACTTGTCGCAATTCACTTGGAAAATGCGTAGTCATATTCAACAGTTTCTATGTCATCAGCTAAACAAGCTATGCTTAGTCTTTTCAGAATTGGATACTCCCTAAGTATTCGTAGCATTTCCCGATTGAGTAAATTCCTCTATTGAACTCTTGAAACGGATATAGTATATGTTACTTATCGGTTTATCTAAAATTCATTAAACCTCTTTACTATTCTAAAATAAGGTATTAATCACTAGTGTCACAAAAGCATACTTGTTGAATCATTAAGATCACTGCCTTGATGATTATTCATGCTTAATAGAGTTTACATTGGACATTAGATTTTTACGAAATACTGACTTAGACCTTGGTCTGGTAGGTATGGATTCCTAAATAGATAGGATCATTGAGCTCACGCGTTTAACGGAGAAGGTCAAGCTCTTAGAAGAGCAAAGCTACCCATCGCGAGAGAGTCAAGGACTAGCTTTCGAGCAAAGCTTAAGGACCAGGATTGGATTGAGCGACTCGAGCAGCAGATTCATACCTTGACAGGAGAGCTGGATAGGACCAGGAAGGAGGCGAACTCGTATCGAGGGCAGAGATAGGAG
The DNA here is from genome assembly GCA_033398695.1 of Orobanche coerulescens. Classification (NCBI taxonomy): domain Eukaryota; kingdom Viridiplantae; phylum Streptophyta; class Magnoliopsida; order Lamiales; family Orobanchaceae; genus Orobanche; species Orobanche coerulescens. The sequence continues at coordinate 121,254,508 of CM065807.1, read as the reverse complement.
GCGTTCCAAGCACTAGAGTCCCAACGTGAGGAATGCAGGAGTCTAGACCTGACACTACATCAGCGGGATATACACGCAGAGAGACAAGAGGCCGCCATCAGGAGCCTCCAGCATGTTCGATCTCAGCTGAGCTCCCGAGTTGAGACACTGGAGTGTACCCTGGCCGCGGAGCACCTTCAGGACAGAGAGTTGTTGGATGTGATACGTGCTCGAGTTATAAAGTTAGTGGAGCTTATCCCAGGGATCGAGGTTATAACCCCAGGAGAGAGGATTGATGTATCCTCTAGCTCTGAAGAAGAGGACCATGAGGAAGACCCGATGGAGCCAGGAGAAGACTGAGAGTGATACCGCTATGTTCCTACTTTGATGTTTAACTATTATGATGACGTTATGATGTACTTATGCTTGTTCTTTGGTATTTGAACGATGGTTAAGTTGGACAACTTACTAACTATCCCTATCAAAAAACTATAATTTTCGCATGTCAAATCAAACCATTAGGATGCATTAATAATGTGTTATTCGTATTACGTTATAATGAGATTTAAAATAATGTTTGCTGTAATACCCGTACTTTTATTGACTGTTTGACTCTGTCATCCTCCTTATTTTGTCGCTCTGTAAATGCTTGGAGATGTTGTTGATATTGTTATTGAGTTTCGTATCTCGTTTGGTTCTTGATCATGTCGTTTAGACCTTGCGGAAATGTTCTGTGCCAGAGATATAGCGCACGCTAGGCCTAGGCTAACGCACGCTAATTCTGCTTGATTAGCGCACGCTAGCTCTGAGTCGTAGTGCACGCTAAGAGGATCAGTCAGGTCAGAACCAGTATTTCGGACTGCTCTCTGGACTGGCGGATTAACGCACGCTAGGAGTTTGTTAGCGCGCGCTATCCATGGATAGTAGCGCACGCTAACATCCGTCCGTAGCGCACGCTACCGGGCTGGTCAGCAGAGGCAGTGAGGTTGCCAGGTTTTCTGGACTATCAGATAGCGTACGCTAGGCTTCGGCTAGCGCACGCTAAACAATAGCGGTAGCGCACGCTAAGTTTTGAGCAGGGCAGAGACAGTAAGTTCTGGACTCCAGTACTGGGTGCCATATTTTGGGCTAGCGCACGCTAGGGACAGACGATTAGCGCACGCTAACGGGGCCGACAGAAGCCACTGGACTATCCGGTGCCTTCGCTAGCGCACGCTAATGAAGGAGGCGTAGCGTGCGCTAGACTGGACAGATATAAATATGGCAGTTGACTTTATTTTTGTCATTTCTCACCTTCTTCACTCCTTTTCGACGGGAATCACTCGGGAGAGACGATCTTAGGCGATTGGAAGCGATCTTCCTTCTAACAACAATATATTTGGTTGGAGAACAAGGATTACTGAACATCTAATTCCTCCTAACGTCCGAATCAAGGTAAAAATCCTTAGAACCCTACCTTTTGGGAATTTTGGGGTTTTTCGTAGATTCGTCCGATTTACCCGCTTTGAAGCTTGAGAACTTTGAGATTATGATGTATCTATACCGTATGCATGCTTTTCCTACGATTTTGTGGTTTGGATTGTGTCGTTTTTGGACTTGTGAGATTTTGGACGATTTTCCAACCTCTAGTTGATTATCCGTATATCTTTATGAATCGTAGACGGGTTTCGGGGGTTTCTTCGTGTAATTTGAATATGGATAATTGATTATCATATTCCTTGCGAATCGTTTAGGTGCCGGAAGTGCGTTCTTGGACCTACCGAACTCATACCTTTTTCCATTCGAATTGTCGATGTCTCAAAGGCAAGTATATATTTATGAATGTGCGTTCTCGACTTTGAAAGTATGAAATATTAATGGAATGATTATTTATATCCACTCCGGGATGGGCCGACGGGTCCTCTGAGGGTTTCGTAGCCTCTGGTGCGATTCCATGGATAATATGAATTAACCACTCCGGGACGGGCCGATGGGTCCTCTGAGGGTTCCGTAGCCTCTGGTGCGGTTCCACGGTATTCATATATGTATTGATGACGGATGATATGAATGAACCGTTTCCACGGCATTCATATACGTCTTGATGTGATGCTATGAGATTTAGTTATTCCGGAATACTAGTCTTGAATTGATGAATTGACGGTTACCTTTAATTTATTGTTGAGGAGTATTGTGTTTCATACTTGATATACTTGCACTAGCTATTCGACGGCTAACCCCTTTATGGGGGAAATACGTTTTATGTATTTCAGGTTCCAGGAGAGCGGACAGGCAGGTATCGGGTCGGCATGAAGATGGTGGGCAAGTGTGATACTGTGTCTTTCTTCCAGTTATGTTTGGAGTTTCCCATTCAGTATTGTTGTACTGGATTGGCTACTGAATACTCGAGTATTGTTTCCCCTTTTCCTTGATGTTCTGGCCTATGTTTGCCGAAGTATTGATTCGAGTTGTGAATACATTGGTTATGTTTTGAATACCTTTGTATTGTTCTTAATTCCATTGTATGTAGACCTCCTCGGTCAAAATTTATAGTTCCGCGTATGTTTAGCCTTGTGGGTCCCACGGCGGGGCTTACGGCGCTGTAATATTCCCTGAATAACTTGGGGGTGTTACAGAATATGGTATCAGAGCTTAGGTCTATGGATACCTAGGCTGTCGGTCTTTTGGGTCGATCGAGTCGTTAATTGTCCGCAGTATCACTACTCTGCCATAATCACAGTGCGACCGGTACTTGTAAGACCTCTCACTCTTCTAGTGTGTCCTTATTCGTTTTGCTTCCTTTTTATCGGTATTCTTGAGAATCGGACACTTTGATAACGCGTGATTGAATTGTGCTTACGTGACTTGTGTGTTCTTCAGTATGTCAGCTGGTAGGGGCCGTGGCCGTGGTCGTGGTCGTGGACGAGGAAGAGGTCGTGGCGCGGCCGTTTCCATCAGTTCAGTTGCGGGGTCGACCAACCCCAGTTTGTCGAACTCGGTGCATCCCGACACCAAGAGTCAGCACGACCAGTCAGACGGTCAGGGGAACAACGCGGACGTTGGAGTGGCGAATACACTTCAACAATTGGCTACTCAAATGACTATTTTGGCCCAAACTGTTCAGATGAATAACACGAACCCAAACACGGATGCCTTGCTTCAGAATGTAATCCGTGTGCACCCTCCACAGTTTGGCGGTGCCACAAACCCGTTAGGCTGGGAAGATTGGCTAGCAGAATTGGAGAAGATTTTCGAGGCAGTTGATTGCCCCGAGGTGAGGAAAGTACCGATTGCTCAGTATTTCCTCACTAAGGAGGCCGCTACTTGGTGGAAAGTCATCAAGCCACAGGATCGTATTGCCTCGTGGGATGAATTTAAGGAGCTCTTGGAGGCCGAGTTCTGTCCTTGGCCGGTACGAGAGAGCCGAATCCGAGCCTTCTTCGAGGCTAAACCACAAGATATTCCCGTTTCGCAGGCAATCGTGGAGTACAACCAACAATTGATCCATGTGAAGGATCAAGTGCGTAACGAGCGTGATAAGATCCGTTATTTTGATATGTGGATGAATTTGGACTTACGGCGGTACATGGCCGGATTTGCTTGTACCACACTGAAAGAGTATCAGGACAGAGCTTTAGCCCATGATATGTTGAGCCCCGACAACAATACCGTGGAAAATCGAAGAAGCAGAAAGTAGCGGGGAATTTTTCTAACTCTAAGAGTGGAAACTTTCAGAAGTCACAGACAACTAACCGTTCTGCCGGACAGTCGTCACGTTCTAATAAAGGAAAGAGGGGTTACCGTCCTACTTCGGGTACCACCAATCGCGCGGTGACTTGCTATAATTGTGGCCGTTCAGGCCACATTAATTTGGAATGCCACTTTCCACCATTGAAGTGTCACACGTGCGGACAGATGGGACATAGAGCGGCTTATTGTTCCGAGCCGAATCAGACTTTGGACACTCGGGCTTCTGCCCCAGCTGGTCAACCTCAGCAGAATTTCGGCAAGGTCCGGGGACGGGGTCAGAATGCTGGAGGGGGAAACTCTAGCATCGGTTCGGTGTAACCACGAGTTTATGAGATGCGTCGAGCAGACGAACCCGACGCGGCGGTGGCTTCATGTACCATTCATATCCTATCTCATCCAGTCCGTGTACTTTTTGAGTCGGGTGCTACACATTCTTTTATTTCCTTGGAGTGTGTACGCCGTTTGAATATAACTTGTCTGACTGCTTGCGATCCCTTCATCGTGAGACTGCCTAACGGGGATAGAATTGTGGGGAACCGGGAGATTAGAGATTTTCTGGTGATTATATCCGGTATGGATTGGTTATCGAATTTGATTGAAGTTGATATGGAAGGCGAGGACGTGATCCTCGGCGAGGATTGGCTTGATAGTCATCAAGCGATTATGAACTACCGTACCAAGGTTATCACCATGATGACAAAAGACGGATCTGAGTACTCATTTTTGGGGTGTAAGTCGGGATTATCCAAGTTACTTATCAGTGCCATGAAGGCCGTAAAACTTTTGAATAAAGGTTGTGCGGGCTATTGGTGTTATGCCTTGAAAACGGAAGGAAATGAAATCGATTTCTCTTCGATTCCGGTTGTTAGTGAATACCCCGATGTTTTTCCGAATGACCTCCCGGGATTACCGCCAGATCGAGAGATAGAATTTACCGTGGACTTGGAGCCAGATGCGGCTCCGATTTCTAAAGCACCTTACCGGATGGCACCTTCCGAAATGCAAGAATTGAAGAATCAATTGGGAGAACTTCTGGAAAAAGGGTACATCAGACTGAGCGCTTCGCCTTGGGGCGCGCCTGTTCTTTTCGTGAGGAAGAAGGATGGTTCACTACGTTTTTGCATCGACTACCGCGAGCTGAACAAAGTAACCATCAAGAACAAGTACCCTCTACCTCGTATAGACGATTTATTTGATCAATTGCAAGGAGCTGCGGTTTTCTCGAAAATTGATTTAAGATCCAGGTATTATCAACTCAGGGTGAGGGAGTCCGACGTTCCGAAGACGGAGTTTCGGACGAGATATGGACATTATGAATTTGTAGTTATGCCTTTTGGGTTGACTAATGCGCCGACAGTTTTCATGCAGTTAATGAATAAAATATTCATCGAGTACCTCGACAGGCGTGTGGTCGTCTTTATTGACGACATCTTGATATATTCTCGAGATAAGGAGGAACATGCCCGACACTTGCGTTTGATATTAGACATTTTGAGAATCGAGCATCTCTATGCGAAATTCTCGAAATGTGAGTTTTGGTTGGAAGAAGTTATGTTTCTCGGCCATGTGATTTCGGCCGAAGGAGTTCGTGTAGACCCGCAGAAGATAGAGGCAGTGCTAGATTGGGCACCGCCTAAAAATGTTAAGGAAGTTCGTAGCTTTTTGGGCCTTGGCTGGTATTACCGTCGGCTTGTCGAGGGTTCTCGAAACTCGCTCGGCCGCTACGAAATTACTCTTAAGACCGAAAAGTTTGTTTGGACGGATGAGAGACAACAGAGCTTCGATGAACTGAAGAAACGTTTGACTTCAGCGCCGATTTTAACCTTACCACATGGTATCGAGGGCTTTGCAGTTTATAGTGATGCTTCGGGTCAAGGCCTGGGCTGTGTGCTCATGCAGCATGATAAGACGATAGCTTTTGCGTCTCGACAATTAAAGCCGTATGAGATGAATTATCCTACTCACGATTTAGAGTTGAGGCAGAAAATTCTCCGAGAAGCGCATGCTACGCCTTACTCAATCCACCCCGGGACGAGTAAGATGTACAAAGATTTGAAACGTAATTTTTGGTGGAATAACATGAAGAAGGATGTTACGGAGTTTGTACTACGGTGCTTGACGTGTCAACAAGTCAAGATCGGACATCAACGACCAGCGGGGTTGTTGAAACCGCTTCCCATTCCTGAGTGGAAGTGGGAAGACATTTCTATGGATTTCATCGCTGGCATGCCGAGAACTCGGGCCGGAATGAATATGATTTGGGTAATTGTCGATCGGCTGACCAAGTCTGCACACTTCTTGGGTATTAAGGATACTTGGGGACCGGATAGACTGGCTCGAGCCTTTATTGCTGAGATCGTGAGATTACACGGTGCCCCCAAGACCATTGTTTCTGATCGAGACGGCCGTTTCGTATCGCACTTTTGGCAGGCCGTTCATCAGGCTTTGGGTACTGAGTTGAGATTGAGCACTTCTTTTCATCCTCAGTCGGATGGACAAACAGAGAGGACGATTCAGACATTGGAAGATATGTTACGGGCTTGTGCCTTAGACTAGAGTAATGATTGGGAGCTTCACTTGCCGTTGATCGAGTTTGCTTACAATAATAGTTGGCATGCGTCGATCAAAATGGCACCCTTCGAGGCACTTTATGGTAGGCGATGTAGGTCACCATTATGTTGGGACGAGGCTTCTGAGCTAGTTGGGACAGAGCCGGATATGTTGATGGAGACTAAGGAAAAGATTTCTATTATCCGGGACCGACATCGGGCTGCCTGAGTCGTCAGAAATCTTATGCTGATACTCATCGTCGACCCTTGGAGTTCGAAGTGGGGGATCATGTCTTACTCAAGGTGTCGCCGACCCGTGGAGTTTTCCGCTTCGGGAAAAAGGGGAAACTTAGTCCGAGGTATATCGGACCTTTCGAGATTTTGGACAGAGTTGGAGATTTAGCTTATCGATTGGCATTGCCTCCAGCTTTGAGTCACGTCCATAGTGTTTTTCATGTGTCTCATTTGAGAAAGTACGTACCGGATCCGAGCCACATCATCGACTACAGTGAGATTGACGTAGCCGAGGATATTACCTTTCCGGAGAGACCCGTGAAGATCCTTGAGCGCGAGAAACAACTCGGCATAAGACCATTCCACCGGTTAAAGTGCAATGGTCGAGACATGGAGTCGAGGAGGCAACTTGGGAGACGGAAGAGAAGATGCGGGTGGAATACCCCGAACTATTTATTTCTTAAGTTTCGGACGAAACTTCTTTTAGAGGGGAGAATGTAATACCCGTACTTTTATCGATCGTTTGACTCTGTCATCCTCCTTATTTTGTCGCTCTGTAAATGCTTGTCGATGTTGTTGATATTGTTATTGAGTTTCGTATCTCGTTTGGTTCTTGATCATGTCGCTTAGACCTTGCGGAAATGTTCTCGTGTTGAGATATAGCGCACGCTAGGCCTAGGCTAACGCACGCTAATGCAGCTTGATTAGCGCACGCTAGCTCGAGTCGTAGCGCGCGCTAAGAGGATCACCAGTCGTAACTAAGATTTCGGATCGCTTCGGATCGGGCGGATTAACGCACGCTAGAAGTTTGTTAGCGCGCGCTATCCATGGATAGTAGTGCACGCTAACATCCGTCCGTAGCGCACGCTACCGGGCTGGTCAGCAGAGGCAGTGAGGTTGCCAGGTTTTCTGGACTTCGGCTAGCGCACGCTAAAGCTATTGCATAACGCACGCTAAACAATAGCAGTAGCGCACGCTAAGTTTTGAGCAGGGAAGAGACAGTAAGTTCTGGACTCCAGTACTGGGTGCCATATTTTGGGCTAGCGCACGCTAGGGACAGACGATTAGCGCACGCTAACGGGGCCGACAGAAGCCACTGGACTATCCGGTGACTTCGCTAGCGCACGCTAATCAAGGAGGCGTAGCGTGCGCTAGACTGGACAGATATAAATATGGCAGTTGACTTTATTTACGTCATTGCTCACCTTCTTCACTCCTTTTCGACGGGAATCACTCGGGAGAGACGATCTTAGGCGATTGGAAGCGATCTTCCTTCTAACAACAATATATTTGGTTGGAGAACAAGGATTTCTCAACATCTAATTCCTCCTAACGTTCGAATCAAGGTAAAAATCCTTAGAACCCTACCTTTTCGGAATTTTGGGGTTTTTCGTAGATTCGTCCGATTTACCCGCTTTGAAGCTTGAGAACTTTGAGATTATGATGTATCTATACCATATGCATGCTTTTCCTACGATTTTGTGGTTTGGATTGTGCCGTTTTCGGACTTGTGAGATTTTGGACGATTTTCCAACCTCTAGTTGATTATCCGTATATCTTTATGAATCGTAGATGGGTTTCGGGGGTTTCTTCGTGTAATTTGAATATGGATAATTGATTATCATATTCCTTGCGAATCGTTTAGGTGCCGGAAGCGCGTTCTTGGACCTACCGAACTCATACCTTTTTCCATTCGAATTGTCGATGTCTCAAAGGCAAGTATATATTTATGAATGTGCGTTCTCGACTTTGAAAGTATGAAATATTAATGGCATGATTATTTATATCCACTCCGGGACGGGCCGACGGGTCCTCTGAGGGTTTCGTAGCCTCTGGTGCGATTCCATGGATAATATGAATTAACCACTCCGGGACGGGCCGACGGGTCCTCTGAGGGTTCCGTAGCCTCTGGTGCGGTTCCACGGTATTCATTTATGTATTGATGACAGATGATATGAACGAACCGCTTCCACGTCATTCATATACGTCTTGATGTGATGCTATGAGATTTAGTTATTCCGGAATACTAGTCTTGAATTGATGAATTGACGGTTACCTTTACTTTATTGTTGAGGAGTATTGTGTTTCATACTTGATATACTTGCACTAGCTATTCGACGGCTAACCCCTTTATGTGGGAAATACGTTTTATGTATTTCAGGTTCCAGGAGAGCGGACAGGCAGGTATCGGGTCGGCATGAAGATGGTGGGCAAGTGTGATACTGTGTCTTTCTTCCAGTTATGTTTGGAGTTTCCCATTCAGTATTGTTGTACTAGATTGGCTATTGAATACTCGAGTATTGTTTCCCCTTTTCCTTGATGTTCCGGCCTGTGTTTGCCGAAGTATTGATTCGAGTTGTGATGTTTGTGAATACATTGGTTATATTTTGAATACCTTTGTATTGTTCTTAATTCCATTGTATGTAGACCTCCTCGGTCAAAATTTATAGTTCCGCGTATGTTTAGCCTTGTGGGTCCCACGGCGGGGCTTACGGCGCTGTAATATTCCCTGAATAACTTGGGGGTGTTACATTTGCATGATTGACTTCTCTATACTTACAACTCGAAATAAACTAATTATAATAACCGTCAATGGCGATAGATAGCCGACCGACGTGGACGTGGGAGACCCCGTGCTCAACATAACAACAATGAGGAACAACACGGAGGTGATGGAAATCCATTCCAATGGGACAATAACACTGCCCAAGCAATCACCCAACTGGTGACCTTTCTACAACAGCATATTGCACCAAACCCGAATGCTCCTGAAACACATGACCGGGCCTTAGAAAGGTTTCTCCGATTCAAACCCCCTACATTTCTTGGGGAGCCGGACGACGCGATTTCCGAACACTGGTTAGAGAGGATAGAGAGTATATTTGCAACCCTACAGTACTCGGAAGAGCAGAAGCTGGCACTCGCAACTTTTCGATTGGAGTATGTGGCTCACGACTGGTGGAAGATTACAGTGGAAAATGGACAAGAGAGGCCACTGACCGGACATGGGAGAACTTCGTTAAAGCTTTCCGTGATCAATACATTTCCCAAGCCGCTCGTGAGGCTCGCCGTGATGAATTTTATCATCTTAAGCAAGGGGCAATGACCGTCACCCAGTACGAGTCTCAATTCAATCGACTCTAAAAATATGCGCCGAGACTGGTGAGCACCGAGGAGGACAGACTGTATAAGTTTACACGCGGGTTGAGATATACGCTTCAACAAAACTTGCTGCCAGTAAGGATGACGACGATGACAGAAGCTGTCGAGGCTGCCAGCCGAATTGAAAGTGGGATGACCCGACTGGGTCGAGCGCACCGTTGGGAAGTCAAAGAGACCCGTGCCAAACTCATCATCCAGTCCACCCCAAAAATTCCAGTGCAAGACTTCAGGACAGAACACCGGAAAGAAGCCTGTAAACAACCTACCGCCCTGTCCTCACTGCAATAAGATGGGGCATAAACCCGAGGACTGTTGGAAGAAACAGGGGAGGTGTCTGCGCTGTGGGGATAATCAGCATCAGATTAGGGAATGCTCGAAGTGGGAAGCGCCGGACAACAATCAACAGAAAAACGCGGCTAAGAAGGACAATCTCAAGGGCAAGGGAAAAGCGCCAGCAAGAGTTTTTGCCTTAGCTGGACAAGAAGCTCCTAATGCAATAGACGTGGTAGAAGGTACATTCCTTGTGTCAAACCACTCTGCTCATGCATTATTAGATCCAGGATCATCACATTCTTTTGTTGCACCCCACTACGCACAAAAACTGAATGTATGTATGGAATCATTGCCTGTAAGCTTAGTGGTGTCCACACCTATGGGTGCAAGCCATGAAACAGATTCGGTATTTAGGAATTGCGAAGTTGTAGTTGAGGGTCAATGTTTTCCTGCTGACCTAATTCTTCTTCCCATACTTGAGTATGACCTCATACTTGGTATGGATTGGCTATCTAAGAACTATGCATAACTTGATTGCCATTCTAAAATTGTTCGATTCTGCAAACCCGATCACCCTGTAGTTGAACTACATGGAAATGCTAGAATTAACTCGGCCCCGATTATATCAGCCATGAAGGCGAGGAAGGCCAATTCGAAGGGAGCAACGGGATATCTATCTTTTGTCATGAATAGACCCAAGAGCACAACCGAGATCGAAACAATACCAGTAATATCAGAATACCCTGATGTTTTTCCCACGGAACTCACTTCTCTACCTCCAGATAGGGAAGTTGAATTTAAGATAGATATATTGCCAGGAAGGGCACCGGTGGCTAGAACGCCATATCGAATGGCTCAACTAGAACTGCAAAAACTGAAGGTTCAGTTGTAGAAATTACTAGAAGTTGGATTTATCCGACCAATCATATCCCCTTGGGGAGTGCCAGTGCTATTCGTAAAGAAGAAGGATGGCACGCTAAGATTGTGTATCGATTACCATGAACTTAACAACATTACTGTTAAGAACAAGTATCCACTTCCTAGGATCGACGAACTATTCGATCAGCTACAAGGTGCAACGGTTTACTCGAAGTTCGATCTCCAACAAGGATATTATCAGTTGAAGATCAAAGAGAATGACATACCAAAGACTGCCTATCAAACTAGGTATGGTCATTATGAATTCGTGGTAATGCCTTTTGGATTGACCAACGCACCAGCTGCATTTATGGATTTAATGCACCACGTGTTCCAACCATATTTAGATCAATTCGTAGTAATATTTATCGACGACATACTCGTTTATTCCAAGTCGGATCAAGAACACGAAACTCACCTAAGGTTGGTGCTAGAGACGCTAAGGGAGCATAAATTGTACGCCAAATTCAGCAAGTGTGAATTCTGGTTAAGAGAAGTGGCGTTTCTAGGACACGTCATATCAGGAGAAGGAATTGCAGTAGATCCATCAAAGGTGGAGACTATTCTGGACTGGAAGAGGCCAGAAACAGTCACGGAGATTCGAAGCTTTCTTGGACTTGCGGGTTACTACCGCAAATTCATTAAAGACTTCTCTAAATCGCAGGACCACTCACAAGATTAACACAGAAACACGTCAAATTTGTGTGGAACGATAAGTGTGAGTCGATCTTCGAGGAGCTTAAGAGGAAACTCACAACCGCACCTGTACTAACACTTCCCGAAGGAAGCGAAGGGTTTGTGTTGTACAGTGACGCATCGAAGGAAGGATTAGGAGCTGTGCTGATGCAAAACGGCAAGGTTGTGGCTTACGCATCCCGAAAGCTAAAGGTCCATGAGATGAACTATCCGACCCATGACCTTGAACTCGCAGCAATAGTGTTTGCCTTGAAGAAATGGAGACACTACTTGTATGGAGCTACCTTCACCATTTTTACTGACCACAAGAGTCTCAAATATCTATTCTCTCAGAAGGAGTTGAATCTAAGACAGAGACGATGGATAGAAATCCTTGAAGATTATAACTTCTCCATTCAGCATCATCGAGGCAAGGCCAATGTCGTGGCAGACGCCTTGAGTAGGAAAGCGAGTGTGGCTAGACTGATGATAAGGGAATGGAATGCCCTGGGAGAAATAAGCCAATGGAACCCAAGACAATCCAAGACATGCGTTATGTGCACCAATTTGTAATTGAAGCCGGACTTATTTAAGGAAATCCAAGAAGCTCAGACTCAAGACGAGATGTTATGTAAACTTATGGAAAAGGTCGCACAAGGCGAAAAACCCGAGTTCAGCATGTCTGTTGATGGGATACTAAGATTCAAGAACCGTATATGTGTTTCCGACAATGTCGAGCTCAAGAAGAAAATTTTAGCAGAAGCTCACTGCTCCCGATATACAATTCATCCAGGAGGAAATAAAATGTATAAGGATATAAAGAAGCACTACTGGTGGGTAAATATGAAGAACCAGGTAGCGGAATTCGCAGCAAGATGCTTAACTTGTCAGAGAGTAAAAGCCGAACACCAAAGACCCTCAGGACTGTTACAGCCATTAGAAGTTCCTGAATGTAAATGGGAAAAGGTAACCATGGATTTCATCACGGACTTGACAACCACAAGAGGAGGATATAATACCATTTGGGTAATCGTTGAAAGGTTAACAAAATCATCACATTTCGTACCAGTGAAAAAGGACGACAGTTCGCAGAAGCTGGCTAGGACCTATATCCGAGAAATCATTCGACTCCATGGAGTACCAGTAGATATTGTATCTGATAGAGATTTAAAATTTACATCTCGTCTTTGGAAAGCTTTTCACAAGGAATTAGGAACTTCCTTAAGCTTCAGCACAAGTGCTCATCCCGAGACCGACGGGCAAACTGAACGAACCATCCAGACCCTTGAAGACATGTTACGAGCTTGCGTTCTGGACTTCCGAGGAAATTGGGATCAACATCTACCATTGGCCGAATTCGCATATAACAACAGTTACCACGCCACAATCGGAATGGCACCATATGAAGCACTGTATGGAAGGAAGTGCCGATCTCCACTTCATTGGGAAATTGACGATCAATGGACGCCAAAGACACAACGAACGGAACCTTCTGTAATAAAAACAGATTTGGTGAAAGAGGCCATGGACAAGGTACGACTGATCAAGGATAGGATCCGCACCGCTCAGAGTAGACAGAAGAGTTACGCCGATCGTCGTAAAAAGGATTTAGAATTTGAAGTAGGTGATCGTGTCTTCTTAAGACTAACACCACGGAAGGGTTTAATAGTATCAAAAAAGGGAGGAAAACTGAGTCCCCGATATGTAGGACCATTCAAAATCACCAAAAGGATTGGTCGACTAGCTTACCGGTTAGAGTTACCACCCAATCTAGTGGGAATGCACGACGTTTTCCATGTCTCGAGACTAAAGAAGTATCATCCGGACCCGGAGCATGTTCTTACCTCTGACATCCCACCAATCAAAGATGATTTATCTTATGAAGAGAAGCCGATAAAGATCCACGACCGACAGATGCGTGAACTGAGGAAGAGGACAATTCCCCTAGTCAAAGTCATCTGGTCTAAGCATAATAGCGAGGAAGACGCTACATGGGAAACTGAAGAAGAAATGAAGAAATTGTACCCCGAATTATTCAAGTAGGAATTTGGGGACCAAATTCTTTTAAGGAGGGGAGGATGTAAAACCCCCTAAACTCGATAGTTTACTACATGTATAATTATTAAATCATGATGTACTCTAATAACAATTGTTTGTAATCTACATATACATATATATATATATACATATATATATATATATGTATGTATGTATATATATATATATATACTTACACACAACAATTAAACACCAAAAAAAATATATATATAAACACACACACACACACATATGGGACGGCCAAATGGGGGACAAGGGAGGGGATCAATATTTTTTTTTCAAGCCATGTTTCCCATGCAAAGGATCTATTTACACCCCATTTTCCCAAGCCTTGACCACCCCTTTTAAATACTTACAATATATATCAACACACTCTTCCTTTCACACATACACCAAACAAAAATCTGCACTTAGTAATAGAGAGAGAGAAGGCTGAAAATTTGAGAAGAAAGGAGAAAGAAGAAGGGGAAGGAAAAAGGAGAAGGAAATTCAAGGTAATCTCATTTTCAACCATTTTCTTTCCTAAAACTTTAGTGGTAACCTTTATACTAACAATAATCTTAACATACAATAAAAATACCCACCTTGGATGGTGATTCATACGGCCGAACCATAGAGGATAGGAGGAGAAATCGTCTTTCAAAACCCGAGACCAAGAATTCCACACGAATTCAACTAAGCTGAGTGGAAATTCTTCACAATTTGAAAACAAAAATCAATTATTTCTTGTTTATGATGATGCATGTGAGATCTGAAAATTTTGAAATATTTTCTTGAGTTGCATGTCAAATTTTGCATGTTGAAATTATACTACAAGTTTTTGTTAATATTTCTATATAAATATTTGTATTTCTTGATTTTTATTTATGAATATTATGAGAAATTATGATGCATGTACAAATCTGGAAAATTCTGAGTATATACATGTTTTGAATATTCATATTATGGTTATAACATCATGCAAATTGATTTGACAATTTTAGTCGACAACCGATTCGATAGTCGGATTCCAATTTCGTGAAAAATTGTAATCTTTATACCTACCTTGTACTTTCTCGTGACTTTGTCTCAAATCTGGAATTTTAGTGTCATATGACTAAGTTGTAATATGTGATAATGTACTTGTGGCCTAAAACGAGAATTTAATCGAGTAAACGGAAAATTGGGCACAAATTGCAATTTTAGGTAGTTTGGAGACTAAATTGAAAATTTGCAAAAATACGTATTCTGGAACCTGTACCGCATATATTTCTTCATATATAAGCTGACCGTAAAGTTTCGTACACTTCGGACTTCGATATCTATACTTATAAACCAAAATTATAATTTGAAACACTTTTGGGGTCAAAACGCAAGAAAATTAGAATTCTGGACCAAGTCCGAAATTTTCTGGAATTTTTCACAAATCTATTATTCCAGACCTATTACGAGTCACCTCGTAAAATTTCATCAAAATCCGAGCTAATTTCATCACATTATAAGCCCCGGAATAATTTTCCTAAGTTTTGGGGCAAAACCGTAAATTCCGGAAAATTCAGTCTCGAAACTGAAAATTTCGAAATTTCCTTAAATCTGGAGTGGAGGGAATATTTTTGACATTCTCACAAATCTTCACAATCATCCGAATTCGATCCTTACTCTAAAAACTAAAACTCGAACCCAAGGGCAAAAGCGTCCATTCAACCTATTCCAAGGATTTCTCGTTATCGTCGAACCTGCCCATATTATATAAATACCTGATCTAAACTCCCCAGACTGTTAATAAGATTATTCATATTATTTCTCAGATTTATTATGAATTTTTTTTTCTTTCAAACAAATCGGGCCACAATTATAAATAATACATATTTCGTACTTAGTCAAAGAGATGCTATTAACCTGACTAACCGAACACATACTTGATACTCGTGACATGCGTCTGACTACTGATTGTAACTGTCCGGGAACTATGTGCTATACAAACAAAGTGCCACGGACGGGTCCGCCTCTAACTCTACCGGGGCAAAGTGCCACGTCGACGGACGGGGGCCACCTCTTGATCCCATACGAACCAGAGAGCCAACCTAAAATCCGGGGCCACCTCTTGAACTGTATGAGCCACCTCTAGAGTCACTAATCGTGTCAGGGACGGTTAGACCAAGTCTTGGATCGAGCAGCGAGGCTGCGGTTCATGAACGAGGATATCATTGTTTCCTATTCCCATAACCGAGGAACGGAGTGTTCCGAGGGACCTGGGTCGTAGACTTGGGGTATAATCGCGATTATGGTGTGATCCGGGTTTTGACCCACAGCTAAGGACATACCGAGCCCAGATAAGGGATAAGGAAGCACACGCTAAGTGTGAAAAGAGCGAAGGCTCTACTTGTGGCGACGGTCCAAATCTTGGGGCGACGGCCTATCTTGCTAAGAGTAATAAGGAGAGCCTAGAATCCAAAGTCCATATCGGCAGGATTCGAAGCTAGCTTGACTGATTGACCAACTGCTTGACTTGTCATCCGTCCACGGGGACATGATTATAATATCGCACCTGTAAGTGTTTATTGTGTTCATAAAAATTATAATGTATCTTGCAAACGATTCCAATTTCATATACTTTATAAAACCATGCATCAATCAAAATGTTTTCAAAGAAAAGTAAGCCACACTCGCACATGATCACCCACTCACTGAGACCCTTTGTCTCACCCCCACCGTTTTCCATTTTAAACCAGAGGATGAGAATCCGGCCGAAGACGAGGGGACTTTTGAAGAGACCGAGTAGAAGACCTTCGAGACATAGAATTGTGTATAATTCCACCTTGTAATAGATTAGTTATGTTTCGTATTTGGTACTTTTGAAATTCTGGAAAGAAGTTCTGCTGTAATGTTCTGATCTTTGTAATTTCATTACCAACTTTTATTTCAACGAATCTTAAAACATCGGGTTAAGATCGTTGTTGAATTTTTGTTGATCATTATTCTAGCTTCCACAATGTCTTTACTGCACTCTTATTGATTGATCGACATGTATCGTCGCGCCCTCGTCCTGCCCGATGTTGGGGGCGTGACATTAACAATTTTTCATTGCTGCGATTTATCAAACACTTGGTATGCACAAGTTAAAATGAAGAACAAGAAATTTAATGGCTAACTCCAAATTCCAAAAATAATAATACAGATATATAGCCATGATAAACGATAACTAACATCACCAATTCGTTCAAAATCACAAATACCATCACAATCAAACACCATATTCACCATATTCTAACTCCATTTTTGAGAAGACTTTAAAGAACAGCTAGCAATATATAACTTCAATTCACTTTTCAAATCATGTATAAATTATGATTGAGAGATCGAGATTTACCTGGCTTGGAATGAAGAATGCAAGAAGAAGGAGCAGAAAAAGATATCGGCCGATCGCGGTGCAAAGGAAAGGGAAGAAGTTTACCTGAGGTCCCTGCCGATCGAGCATAAGAAGAATACCTGGGCTATTCAGATTCTGAATGGGGGCCGCGACACAGCTTAAGTGAGCCGCGGCCCATAGTACAGTCGGCCTGAGACTTTTTGTGATGTCGTTGGGTGCCGCGGCTCAGCATAAGGGTGCGGTGGCTCATAATGTTAATGTGCCGCGGTTCAGCACATATGTGCCGCGGCATAGAGTACAGCCTCCTAGGCAGATTTTTGGCAATTGGCGTGCCGCGGCTCAAGGAATATGTGCCGCGGCTCAGGGACCTGGTGTGCCGCGGCTCAGTAAGATCGTGCCGCGGCACAGAGTACAGTTTGTTCGGCGTTTTTTTCTTCAACTGGTGTGTGCCGCGGCTCACTATTATTGTGCCGCGGCCCATCACTGATTTCTTCCCCTGGGCTGATTCCTGCACAGAATTTTCAAAGGAACACGTCAAGAATGAGAGGGATAAGCAAATCAAAGCAAAAATGAAGAAAAATAAATATTCAAATATGCAAGAAAATATTGAAACACAAAAATCTACTACTAAAACTCGGGTTCCCTCCCGAGAAGCGCTAAGTTTATAGTCTTCAGCCGGTCCTATTTGAGAAATCAGTTCGCTTTTCGCAAACTCCATTTGAACTCCGCCCCATCCATCGAACCGTTAATGTGTGTTTTAAAATTTTGACCATTAGTCCTTAACAATCCGATTTTTGGTTTGGACACCCAATGTTGTTTGCGAAAAGGTTTTGACACAAACAACATTCCGAAGCACCCATTTTTCTCATGATTTGGCCTCCGTTTTACGTCCGGCTTATTCTCCTTTTTCTCGAACGAACTTATGACAGCATCGGAATTTCTCATTGATGGATGAACGGTTGATGATTACGGCATGTCCACATGCTTGAGATATGCGACTCGTTCAACATTTTTCTTAGAAGTCGGACCATCTGAAATGGATTCTGAGTTTTTCAACTGATGATTCTTCCGGTGTGTGTCTTTCGCAACGGTATCCACACTTTCAATTTGCGAGTTCTTCTCAACACCAACTGGACATGGAAAAGATTTAAACACTTGGAACGTGACATGCTCGTCTTGAACCCTTAGAGTTAGTTCCCCTTTTTCCACGTCGATTAAAGTTCGGCCGGTTGCCAAAAATGGTCTTCCCAAGATAATTGGGATGTCGTGGTCCTCCTCCATGTCAAGCACAATGAAATCGGCCGGAAAGATGAACTTATCGACTTTGACTAAGACGTCCTCTATCACTCCCCTTGGATATTTGATGGATCTATCAGCTAATTATAAGGAGACCGTCGTCGGTTTCGCTTCTCCAATTCCAAGCTTCTTGAAAAAAGAAAGAGGCATCACATTAATGCTCGCCGCGAGATCACATAACGCTCTATCAAAAGTCAGATTTCCCATCGTGCACGGTATATTAAAACTTCCCGGATCTTTCAATTTTCGCGGAAGCTTTTTCTGAAGAATAGTGCTGCACTCATCTGTCAATGCGACTGTCTCATACTCCTCAAGTTTTCTTTTATTTGACAATATTTATTTCATGAATTTCGCGTAACTCGACATTTTCTCCAGGGCGTCGGCAAATGGGATGTTAATATGCAACTTCTTGAAGACATCGAGGAACTTAGAGAATTGCTTGTCCACCTTTTTCTGTTGTGATCGCTGCGGAAACGGGACGGGTGGCACATATGCCTTGGGATTATCCGGAAACAGTATCGAGGGTCTCAAATTTGGTGATTCCTTAATCGCTGAATTTTTCTCCTCCTCATCCTCACTTCTCTTTTCGCTCTGCTCAGGCTGCTCGCACAATTTCTTCCCACTTCTCAAACCAATGGCATTGACACTCTCTCTGGGATTCGTTTCAGTGGTACTTGGCAAGGTACCTTCCGGCGGGCTGTTAATACATTTGCTATCTGGCCCAGTTGGACTTCCAAGTTGCGAATGGAAGCGGAATGGTTTTGCAATGTTGCTTCCGTACGGGTCATGAACTGACTCGTATTCGCTGCCAATTTCGCAATTGCTTCCTCTAGATAAACTTTTGGAGCGGGAGGAGGTTGATGTTGGTGTTGAGCGAACGGAGGCTGGTTCGAGTTTTGTCCTTTTCTCCATGAGAAGTTAGGATGATTACGCAATCCCGGATTATAAGTGTCGGAGTACGAATTATTTTGCCGGTTTCCGTTTCCTACGAACTGAGCTTGTTCAATTGGGGGCTGCTCGAAAGGGTTTCCGACTTGGCACTCTGCGCTAGGGTGAGATCCATTACACCAATTACAAGATTCAATGGTAACAGGGGGAAGGAGCATGCGAAAATGCCTGAAGTTGCTGAGTTAATGCTGCGACTTGGGCCGACAATGTAGAGATCGGATCATTATTTGAAATTTCCATGATTCGCTTCGGATTTACTCGTTCGGACGGCCATTGATAAGCATTTGCGGCCATAGCTTCCAACAAAGAGTGTGCTTCAGCCATCGTTTTTCCTATTAAGGCTCCTCCAGCGGCTGTATCCACGAGAGTGCATGTAGAGGCACTCAATCCATTATAGAACGTCTGAATTTGAAGCTAGTCCGGTAGGCCGTGATGTGGGCATCTCCTTAGCAAATCTTTGTATCGCTCCCACGCCTCGTGAAATGACTCCATATCAAATTGACCAAAGGTAGTAATTTCGTTCCGTAACCTCGCCGTCTTTGAAGGTGGAAAGAATTTAGCAAGGAAGGCTTGCGCTAATTCTGCCCATGTCGTGATCGAGCCCGGCGGTAAAGAGTTCAACCAAAATTTTGCTTTGTCCCTCAAAGAGAAAGGGAAAAGCCTTAGACGGATGGCATCATCGGTGACACCGTTGTTCTTGAACGTGTCACAAATCTCGAGAAAAGACGCAATGTGTGCGTTGGGGTCATCATTCGGCAATCCACAGAACTGGCTCGCTAGTACCATCTGAATTATAGCAGGCTTGATTTCGAAGTTGTCCGCCTGGATGGTGGGACGTCGAATCCCCGAAAAGCTCGCGTTGATTTGCGGCATAGCATGATCTCGAAGTGCTAGTGCCGGTTGAGCTTGTTGTACAAGATTATCACCTCCGTGATTTTCGGTATTTTTGGCCATGGTGACTGTGGTTGGTAACTCTCGTTTCTCCTTTTTGTTTCTCCGAAGAGTGCGCTCGAGTTCGGTATCCAAAGGTAGTAGGCCTTCATTACCGAATTTTCTCCTGCACTAACCGAAAAATCCTGAAAGGAAAAACAAATAAATAAATAAAATAACACAAAAACAATAAAAATGTTCAAACTAAGACTAGAAATACTGAAATCGATATTAGTAGAAAAATCAGTCCCCGGCAACGGCGCCAACAACTTTTTGCGATATTTTGTTAAATGCAAGTGCACGTTATCGTAGACAAGTAATAAAGTAATGAGTGAGTATCGTTCCCACGAGGACTGAATCACTAAGTACCGATTTATATGTATTCTAATTTTATTCGAACAGTCGAAATTTGGGTTGCAATTAATAATTAAATAAAATCAATAAAAGACTAACAGTAAAAACGATTGCTTGAAGAAAGAAAATCAAATAATGAAAACGTCTAGGATTCTGAATCCACCTTGGTTTATCCGAATTTACTCTCGATTATCTGAAGTTAATGATTTCCCCAATTTATTGAAGGCGAAGATTGCTAATATACTCTACCGCCTCTCCCGAGGTCAATAGATTTTTCTAAAGGCGAATAACGCACTCTATCCCTAGGTGAATTAATTCGACAATAGGCAAAAAGCACAAAATCCTCAAAAGGCCACGTAGTTCCTATGAGTATATTCCTATCTCACAAGATAAAACGGTTCTCACCAATAGTTCCTCACCAACTCTCCTCTCCCAATTCGAGTTGCGTAATTAAAACAATCCAATTATTGGCCAGACAATTGAAAGCATTAAAATCGATTGGGAAAACTCAACAGAAAAAGGAATTATATAGATAATCAAACGCAAATCCGTCAAAACTTAGGTTTCATCAAAATCCTAGAACAGGGTTTTAACCTGACATGCTAAAAGATAAAAATACAAAATTAATGAATGAAAGCATGAAAATCAAATGCAGATGAAGAGCTCGGATTCCTCCGTTCTTCTGGCTTCCGCCCTCTGCTCTTGGTGTCTTCTGCTTCTTCTCCTTGATGATAATCGACCCTCTGATTCCAAGCCTCCAAGATGCCTAATTATGACCTTGAACCCCTTATTTATAATCCTCCTTTGCCTCAAAAACGCGTCCGTGTAATTAGGTCGAGAACAGGCTCCAAAACGGCACAAACCCGCGTGGAGCACCCCAAAACTGCCTCGTGGGCCGCGGCTCACTTAATCTGTGCGGCGGCTCATGGCACTCAGATAAAAACCTGGGCGCTATAATTTTCCTCTGGGCCGCGGCTCACTAAATCTGTGCCGCGGCTCAGAGTACAGTTTACTCTGGGGGTCGGTGGGTGTCTACGTGTGCCACGACCCGCTTTCCTTGTGCCGCGGCCCCAAGCTAAATTTTGCCGTTTTCGCCCGTTTTGCCTCGTTTTAGCTTCCGGACTCCAATTTCCTGCCAGACATACAATAATAGTGCATTAGAAGCTCATTTATGCAGATTTAATCACCAAAAGAATACAAAATAATGATAAATAAGCGTATAAAAATACGCTTAACACATATGTGTATGCATTTGTAGGTCTTGTGTTAAGACCATGCCCGTATGTTGCATTGATCTGATCTTGGATTAAACTGCTGTGATTGTCGTGGTATTGTGCATCTTGAGGTATGTTCCGTATTTCCTTTGATATTTGTCTTTGATGGACAATCGGTTATCGTCTTGGGATTTGATGATGTTATTCGATGGATCGTATTGGTCAGAAATGGTATATTTCCCTATCGTGAGTTGGTGATGATAGTTTGAGAATCTTGAGTATTGTTTGAGGTACAATACAGATATTAGGTTCGAGTTTATTGGTTAAGCAAGTACGAGATATGAAAGTGTGAAAATGGTTATTCTGATAAGAATGACTTGAGTAAGTAAAGTTACGGCAGTAAGATTACGTTGGTCGTATTCTTATGTTGTATTCTCATTGGTATGTAATTATTAATGTGATGTGACGGTTATCATTGTTGGATATTATGGCTGACCCCATCGTGGGATTTTTTTTTGGGTTCTTGGAGTATCGAGCTTGTAGCGGTCGTGAAGAGATGAGCTTCCCGGAGGATACTGGCTAGGACATGTTTTGTGCATTGAGTTTCTTGATTGGTTCTTGTATTCCGCTGCTAGAGTATCTTTATGGTTGGTCTTTTTCTGCTGCGGGAGTATTTTGAAATGCTCTTTTGGTATCTGGTAGCTGAGATTACTTTGGAAATCATTTTCTAAACTTTTGAGTGTCGGCCGTTTGGCCTTGCGATTTCAAATGAGTTGTTACGACGGTTTTCATAAACGGATTTTATAAATCTTTGTGAATTTTTTAAAAATAGTACCGTCGTTAGCCTCTTGGGCAATTGTAAATGTTTGCGAAAATTCCTCTTAGCCTTGTGGGTTCCATCTCGGGTCCCACGGCGCTGTAATATTCCTAGTTAAATCTGGGGGTGTTACAGAATATGGTATCGGAGCTTAGGTTGAGAAAACCTAGGCATTTGGGTTGAGTTGGGTCGTGTTTTGTCGCGTCATTCGAGTTGTCAATTGATTAATACTAGAGCCGTGAGTTTTTGTTGTTCACTCGGGTTTATGGGTTATGCGATTTATCAGTGTGGTACTGGGATTTGTTGTAAACTTTTCCAAATGGTGCTCACGTGATTCTCTTGAAAGAGATGTGTTATGTTCTCAAGTTGAACTGAGTTTGCAAAACGTGTGTTTTGAAAATATCCGTGTCGAGTATTTTCTAGAGTCGAGACATGTGCCAGTATCACGGGGAATCTTCGACTTCACGATCCGTAAGTATTTTGATTTTTGAATTGCATTGAGATTTATTGCCGTTCTAAGTTGATATGTTTTGAGATTCAAAAATATATTATGCTTCACAGTATGAGATGACAGAGTGAGACAGGATTGATGATCTTGAGAAATTATGATTTCGGAAATCATTATGTCAGTTAGATTTTGGAAATGAAGTTGTGTAATCGGGAGAAGGATTGTGGATTGTTGAGAAGAACATGTAGCATGTTAATTCATTTTGAGATATATGAACTGTTTTGAGCATTTGAAAATGATACTTTTCAAAATGAATATTTTACGGATGTTTTACGGAAAATGATTTTTGGGCCGAGACCCAATCGATTTTGAAATAGTTTTATAACTCAGGACTTAGGGTCCGTAAAGAGTTTTCTACTTTTTAAACTTCTTGTAATGTAGAACGAGATATGGGCTGAGACCCTAGTATTTCAAAAAGGCTTTTTAGTTTTCATAAAACTCCCGAGATTTATAAAGCTCTTTATCAATCATTTATTTATTTCGTTCCTATCTTTCGAGGTTTTGGTTTACTTGTTCAAATGAAACTTCTCGGGTAGTCTTTCGCTGTATTTGATTTGTCGATTATCCAATGTTTTGTCATAGCATATTAGAGGTGATCCAGGATGGGATAATGGTCGATGTTTCCAGTCATGTGAGGAAAAAGGAGTTTAAACGGAATTTATATATATTGAGATTTTGGAATTTCATCGTGTGGTTTTCCGATGGAATATCAGTGAATTTGGTGACGAGCCGAATTGGTATACAGGAGTATGGATATGGTCAAGCATTTGCATAAATCCCATTTTATTTAATCGTGTGTATTTGAAAAGAATTTTTATCGAGAACTTGGCACCAGCGAGCCGATTTAATTTTTAAAATTGATTTCGTGGTCTTACGAAAATTTATGTTTTGAGTTTTCAGACTCTTGAAAGAATTTTTGAAAATGTGTCTTCTTGACAAGACTATATGATTTCAAACTGGTTTTGAAAGTATGATTGATGTACATACACATTTAGTGCATAATGCATATCATGGTGAAGTTCTGAGTGTGACTCACGAACTGGATAAGACGTCAGTATGGAACGATGAATAAAGATTCGAACTTCAGTATGGTAGTTGGTTATCCAGGGATGATCGGTTGATTTATCGGATAACAAGAATATGCTGCGTATCGTAGATTCGGGTACAGAATATGATTTTGGAACTTTGGATTTTCTGAAACCGGGACATATGTGCTATGCGATTCCATTGATATGGTAGTAGTGTGATTTTACCATAGTGATTTTTTTTAATGATTTCTCTGTAAGTGTAGATTTGGGGATGGTGACCCCATGCTGGTGGTTTTGGATATTGAGTGGTCGTTCCCACTCCATATATGATTGAATATGTTCGTCGGTTTATGATTGGTTGTTCGTATACCATGGAGTATGTTCACCAGTCGGGTATGTTTATTGAGATCCAATGTATGTGGTTGGTGTGTCATTTTTGAGAATGTTATTCTTTCGTATATCTGTTTTTGTGGTTCTGTGTTGACCATGTTGGGGATCCTCGTGTGAAGGTA
Organism: Orobanche coerulescens; assembly: GCA_033398695.1. Classification (NCBI taxonomy): domain Eukaryota; kingdom Viridiplantae; phylum Streptophyta; class Magnoliopsida; order Lamiales; family Orobanchaceae; genus Orobanche; species Orobanche coerulescens. Next base: position 121,229,978 of record CM065807.1, on the reverse strand, counting down.
TTCTCGATTATCGTTGATCGTTCGTTGGTTATATTGGAGTTTATCATGTTGATGATATTTTCGATTATGTTTTGACCTTTAGATTGGTCGTATCGGACTTTATCATGTCGATGATATTCTCGGCAAATTTATTGGTTGAACATTGTTGGTGATCATATGAGCGTTCAGATTTTGTGTCGATGTTTCGGAATTTATGTCGTTGTTTTGGGCAGTTGTTTAACAGAGGTATCGTGTATTATTGATTTGTATCCGAATTGGGACTTGATTAAGTAATCAGGCAGACAGGATTTGATTCGGGCAGATTGTTTCATCCGAAGATGATATATTTGGTTGGGACTTATGGAATTGTTATTGTAAGCGTGTTGAGGCTTTACAGTAAAGTCACTTGCTAGTATCTCAGGAGATCGTCGACTTGGAGCATATGTAAGTATGCTATTTTGGTTATTCGGTAATAATGATGATTGATCGTTGTCGTGATGGTTTCGGGATATTTTGGTTGAACGGTTTGTTGTTTTTTCTATGACGGATTGCAAGTTTCGAGGACGAAACTTATTTTAAGTGGTGTAGAATGTAATATCCAAAATTTCTACTACAGTTGTCTAACAGTATTTTATCCGAGTTATGTTGTACATCGTGGAATCTGTATAGTATGGATAAAATAAATGAAGGACTGAGATGTCAGTATTGGTATAATTGTTGTATTTGGTCGACAATTGTATTTAAGGATATAATGTGTTGAGTATATGTATTCAGTATGCCATGTGTTCGTATTCTGTATGTTGAGACATTGGACAAGAGTAGCTGAAAATGGCTAAGGTAACATTATTAGCGCACGCTAATATACATGCCTAGCGCACGCTATCGTTCTGGTTTAGCGCACGCTAGAGGCAAAAGATAACGCACGCTAGTACAGACCAGATCAGAAGGAATCTATGTGTGGACCCGATCACTTTCGGCGCATGTACCGACAAGGTCAATGGATGTTTGTTGTGAGCTATTAGCGCACACTAATGTATATTTATAGCGCACGCTAATCAGATCGGTCAACAGGGAATCTTGGCTTTATTGGTTGCTTTCGACATGTGGGTCACGAGCATCTTCGTGATAGGTGTAGACTGTAGCAAGTCAACTGGTATTAGCGCACGCTAAATGTAAGGATTTGCCTACGCTAGACAATGTAAGTTACGTACGCTAATGCATGGGCATTACGCACGTAAGCATATGTACGAAGCCAGACAGTAGCCTCTGGACCCCGATAGCGCACACTAACAAAGTCAGTTAGCGCACACTAAGGCTGTTGCGCACGCTAAACATGAGATGTTAGCGCACGCTAGTAATGTACTCTATATAAGGGGACAGACGGGTTTTGAGATGCATTTAGTCCATTCTTTCTCCTTCAGTCTATAGAGAGAGCTTTGGGAGCTTCTTGTGGTTCCCAAACATGGTGAGATGATGATCTTTAATAAGATTAAGATGGAGAGCATGAATTCAAGTCTTGTTCTTGAAATTATTGATGATTCTTGGAATGAAGTTGATTGTTCTCCTTCATGGTTCGTCTATACAAGGTAATAGTTCTTCACTTTTGGATTTCGTTGGATTGATTATTGATGTTCTTGAGTTGATGATTATCATATATTCGAGTTGATGAGCATGATAACGAGTTGGATTACCAAACTAAGTTAGTGTTGTTATCAATATATGAGTATTGATATGTTTCGTATGGTTTTAGATGGGATTCAAGAGATATGTTGATGTAATTCCCTTCTTCAATTCGGATTTTTGATGTTTTGTTTGTTGGTTACTTGGTATGGTAACGATTATGGTGGTGCTATTGTGATTCTTGAAGTTATATGAATTGTATGTCGAAGAACATGATGAATAAAGATTTTTAGATGTTAGAACACATCGGATTATGTTATTTTATGGATCATGAATGTGAATTCGGATAATTCGTGTTCTTGAAGAACTATTGAATTGTATATGTCATGATTGTTATGAATAAGAACTGGAAATTTGAAAGGTTACGGATGACTTTGGAATATGATTATTCATGACAATAACCGGTAAATTGTTCTATGAATTTATCAAATATGAACAAGAAGGAATCTTGTTGATTCGTGTTTAAAGATAAAAGTTGGAATCGAATAAGTTATGAAATCCTTAATATCGAGATGAGTTGATCATTGATATGATGGAAATGTTAGACGATGCTTCGAATGCATGCCACTATACAGCATTAGCGCACGCTAAGCTTACTGGCTAGCGCACGCTAACGGGAGCAACTTAGCACATGCTACGTTATGCGTTTAACATGCGCTAAGTAGGCAGACAGTGCAGTATTTTTGTGTTGTGATTATGAATTCCTGATGGTTGGATTTGGTTTGTTCTAACTGCGTTTATTAGAGGTTTTGTTGAACCGTTGAGTTCGATTGGTTAGTTTTGTCGGTTGTTGATTGTTATCGGATATGTGTTATTTGATTACTTCGATAGGTTGAGATTATTGATCGGTGATTATAACCGGATGTTGCGGTCGTGTTCGAGTATGTCCGTTGTGTTGCTTTTGATCGGGGCCGAGGAGCTCGTAGACAAAGGCAATGTGTTCGGTAACAGCTTCGTGGTATCGGTATCGAGGCAAGTTATTACTTGCTCAGTTATAATGTTTAATGAATGGTTTCAGTTTCATTTCGTTTATAATGCATATAGCAATGATTATTAGTGCAAATTCTGGAGATTTGGATTATGTGTTGTCTTTTCGATTCTGGGAGTTAAATCATAAGGTTTATGATGCATTTCGATTATTGGAATTTTGGGTATCGAGGATACATTATGATAAAGACGAAGATATGAGTATCTATAGTCCATGGTGCGTTTGGGTCGCGGAGCATTGAGGATAATCACCGGTGATGATTTGACATCGAGATTGCTCCTGAAGGATTCGGGACAAGTATCTAAGTTTGTTTCGGTTTAGTATTGATGATGTTGATCATGCAGGTTGTCATTTATGTTGTTGAACATGAGGTCGTCCTAGTTGTTTCATCATAGTGTCGTTCATGTTTTGTTATTGATTCATACGTAGTTCATGTTGATGAACATATTGATTTGCATATGTGTATGCATAATTGCATTGTTTATGTTGTAAATGATCCGATGGGATCATGAGGATCTATGCTGAGGGCGCTGAATCAGATGTCCACCTTATGTTGATCTGATAGGATCATCAAAGGGATCTATGCTGAGGGCGCTGGATCGTCGGATTTCCATTGAGTATACATCATTGTTATTGTTGTGATCATATTGACGTTGTCATATTGTTGCGATATTTCGTTAAACGCAAGTGCACGTTATCGTAGACAAGTAATAAAGTGATGAGTGAGTATCGTTCCCACGAGGACTGAATCACTAAGTACCGATTTATATGTATTCTAATTTTATTCGAACAGTCGAAATTTGGGTTGCAATTAATAATTAAATAAAATCAATAAAAGACTAATAGTAAAAACGATTGCTTGAAGAAATAAAATCAAATAATGAAAACGTCTAGGATTCTGAATCCACATTGGTTTATCCGAATTTACTCTCGATTATCTGAAGTTAATGATTTCCCCAATTTATTGAAGGCGAAGATTGCTAATATACTCTACCGCCTCTCCCGAGGTCAATAGATTTTTCTAAAGTCGAATAACGCACTCTATCCCTAGGTGAATTAATTCGACAATAGGCAAAAAGCACAAAATCCTCAAAAGGCCACGTAGTTCCTATGAGTATATTCCTATCTCACAAGATAAAACGGTTCTCACCAATAGTTCCTCACCAACTCTCCTCTCTCGATTCGAGTTGCGTAATTAAAACAATCCAATTATTGTCCAGACAATTGAAAGCATTAAAATCGATTGGGAAAACTCAACAGAAAAGGGAATTATATAGATAATCAAAAGCAAATCCGTCAAAACTTAGGTTTCATCAAAATCCTAGAACATGGTTTTAGCCTGACATGCATAAAAATACAAAATTAATGAATGAAAGCATGAAAATCAAACGCAGATGAAGAGCTCGGATTCCTCTGTTCTTATGGATTCCGCCCTCTGCTATTGGTGTCTTCTGCTTCTTCTCCTTGATGATAATCGATCCTCTGATTCCAATCCTCCAATATGCCTAATTATGACCCTGAACCCCTTATTTATAATCCTCCTTTGCCTCAAAAACGCGTCCGTGTAATTAGGTCGAGAACAGGCTCCAAAACGGCGCAAACCCGCGCGGAGCACGCCAAAACCGCCCCGTGGGCCGCGGCTCACGGCACTCAGATAAAAACCTGGGCGCTATAATTTTGCTCTGGGCCGCGGCTCACTATATCTGTGCCGCGGCTCTGAGTACAGTTTACTCTGGGGGTCGCCGGGTGTCTTCGTGTGCCGCGGCCCGCTCAAGTACAGTTTACTATGAAGGAACCTGAGAAGGTTGGGGACCACGTCCTCAAAATGATCTCTATGATCGAGAGATTGGAGGCTCTTGATTTTAAGATGGATACTTCTCTTCAGACCGACCTTATCCTACAGTCTCTTCATGATTCCTTCTGACAGTTTGTTATGAATTTCAACTGCAATGAGATTGCTTGCAATTTATCAGGATTGATGAACAAACTGGTAACCGCTCAGTCTCATATGAAGATTCCGCGGGTGAAGGAGTCTGCCCTTTTGATTTCTTCTGGACCGCGGAAGTCCAAGAACAAGAAGAAAAAGACCAAGAAGCAGACAGGATCACAAATCAAGGACCTTAAAGGTAAGGGCAAGGCCCCAATGATTCCCAAGAGCAAGAAGAAGGACGTATGTCTCAAATGCGGTGAGCTGTGCCACTGGGCTAGAGACTGTCCGATTCTTCATGGCACTTCAGGTACAAAACTATTAGTTTTGGAAACAAATTGGTCTGCTACTGTATTTTCTACTTCTTGGATACTGGATTCAGGTGCTCGTTCTCACATTTGTACCATGAATCAGGATCTGGAACAAAGTATGAAGCTTGGAGCTGCGGAAGTGATGATTACTGTCGGAAGCGGGCATAGTGTCGAAGCAACTGACATAAGATCACTTCTTTTGGATTTAGAATCCGGCTTTGTTTTAACATTAGATGATGTACTTGTTTTGCCCAAGCGGCATAAAAATATTGTATCCATTCCGGTCATGGATCGGAAAGGATTTTCATTTTTTCTTGGTGATGGTTCCTGCAAAATTTATTTTAGCATTAAACTAGTAGGCACTGCTACATTGTTAAATGGACTGTATCACTTAAACCTTAGTAACAAAGTCGTTGTGAATACTATGACTATGAAGCGTGGTAGGGATGAAACTAATCAAGTTTTGAAATGTCATCTTAGACTTAGTCATGTTGGTCAGACCAAGGTTTACAAAATGGAAAAAGATGGACTTATGGGTCTATTGGGATCGGATCCCTTTCCAACTTGTGAATCTTGCCTTAAAGGCAAAATGACTAAGTCCCCCTTCACAGAGACTTTTGAAAGAGCCGCTTATAAACTATGATTAGTCCATACCAACGTATGTGGTGCTTTAGAAGCAGCACGTGATGGATATCAGTATTTCATTACGTTTACGGATGATCATAATAGGTCTGGTTACGTATACTTAATGAAATATAAATCTGAGGCCTTTGAGAAATTCCTGAAATTTAAGGCCCTAGTCGAAAAACAAACTGGTAATCATATCAAAGCACTTCGGTCGGACCGAGGTGGCAAGTATGAGTATAGAGTTTGACGAGTTCCTTAATGAGCATGGAATAGTATCACAACTAACACCTCCAGGAACTCCTCAGTTAAATGGTGTGTCAGAAAGAAGGAACCGAACCTTATTGAACATGGTCCCTTCTATGATTAGCTATACTGACTAACCAATTTACCTGTGGGGGTATGCACTCCTGACTGCTGCTTATATCTTGAACAGATGTCCTTCCAAATCCGTTCCTAAAACTACACATGAGATGTGGGAGGGCAGGAAACCGAGTCTTAATCACATTAGGATTTGGGGATGTCCCACCTATGTCAACAAGACTAGGGTGGAGAAGTTGGAAGTAAGGTCCGTGAAGGGACGTTTCATTGGATTCCCATCTGGGATGATGGGTTATCTATTCTACATGCCCGAAGATCGAAAGATCATTGTTGCTTTACAAGCACACTTCCTGGAAGATGAGTTCATTCAGGAAGGCGGGCCAGGTAGAAGTATTTATTTGAAAGAATACCATGAAACTCCTCAGGAGACCCTGTACAAGAAAATGGAACCGAACCCTCTGAAACACAAGTACAACCGCCTCATAGGTCTAGTATGGTGTCTCAATTACCTGAGAGGTATGGCCTTGTGCACCTGGAGGAGCTGGGTCTCCATGAGGTTTCACGTGATAGCTAAGAGACCGATCCCGCGACCTATGACCAAGTGATGGTGGGTGTAGACTCCACAAAATGGCATGAAGCTATGGAAGCTGAGATAGACTCAATGCATATCAATCAGGTCTAGACTCTAGTAGACCGGCCCAAGGGCATAGTGCCTGATGGGAATAAGTAGATCTACAAGATAAAGACTGATGTGGATGGCAAGGTTGACACATATAAGGCCAGGCTTGTGGCAAAGAGTTATACCCAGAAAGAAGGGATCGATTACCACGATACCTTCTCGCCTGTAGCTATGATCAAGTCTGTTTGCATGATGCTTGCTATAGCTGCCTACCACGATTATGAGATATGGCATATAGACGTAATGACGACTTTCCTCAATGGATTCCTCGAGGAGGAAATCTATATAGAACAGCCTAAAGGCTTTGTGTCCGAGGTCGATATTCATAAGGTGTGCAAGCTTCAGCGTTCTATTTATGGACTGAAGCAAGCTTCGCGTAGTTGGAACCTTTATTTTGATGAGGCAGTCAAAGAGTTTGACTTCGTGCAAAATAAAGAGGAAACTACACTAAAATGGCCGATTTGTCACTGCCAAAAGCAGTGACAAATGTATTTTGTCACTGCTATTGAAGGTGACATTTTTTATGAGGTGAAAAATCCCTTAGTCACTGCTACCGAAGGTGACGAAATTCCATTGTCACCGCTAAATTTATACCTTAAAAAGGGTACATAAAAAATACTAGTCACTGTATTTGTCACTATAATGGGAGGTGACAACTGTTTTAATTTGTCACTAGCCAAGAAGGTGACAAATATCTTTATTTGTCACCTCATATTATCACCTCTATGAACAATGACAATATCTAACTTTGTCACCGCTGTTGGAGGTGACAAATGTTCCATGACTTCTAATTTTGTCATCTCCTTTAGTAGTGATAAATCGAACATAATTTAACTACAATAATATAATTTTTCTCAATATTGTTTCTTTACTTTTTTTGAGACCTGTACAATTATTAACTAATTAACTATAAATAACACAAATTCCAATATCAGCACACCCACATCATTTTAATATCACAGAATGCACTAATTAAATTCATCATTTATTCAAATTCATAAACAACATGCAAGTGTTCAAATTCACAAGTTACACACATAGTATTCAATTTCATAAAAAATACTTAACAAAAGTAAGACTTAACTCTCAAATCATTTTAGCAACCATATAGGCCATACCACCCAACTACCCTCGATTTCCTTGATATTTGTGGCACACCCTTGACTATGTAGATATAAACTTTGTCCCTCTTCTCCTAGAACAACGTCAATTACTAGAACTTTACGTTCAAAGTCCACCAATGTGACCATGCACAATCATTCCCATAGTTGCCGTTGAAACAATCACTCCAGTTGCAATCTTCTTTGATGCATCTGACAAGCTAAATATCCCACAATTTGATGATGAAGAAGATGCGGAATGCGTTGGAGTCAACGGGCTTGAAGGATTCGAGACAATCGTTTGGTGTGGAGATTGTTGGAGAGGACGTTTCTGATATTCAGTCATGTCTCTTAATATATTATTAATGGATTCTTTAATCTCATTAATGTCTTGCTTCACTTCCACGTTAGACTGTTTTACACACTCAATCTCTGTGCGTATTGGAAGAATGCTCTTCACTTTAGTTTTACACACTGGACCTACACCACGAATCCTACCTCTAGTGTCTTTCCCGAAACAGACGGTCAATGCATCAGTTTCTAAACTAACTTCACTCGATGAATCTTGACTGCTTTTCAACTCAGACACTTTATCAGACAATTTTTGCAGCCAAATATATTAAGGAAAAATATTAGTATTTTCATCATTAGTTGGATTCATATTTTTGTTGTTTACGTGCTAAAGAAAGTAATGAAACTTACCACATTTTCAACTGCATTAGGATGAATTTCCCCAGTTTTTCTTTGCTTACGAGCCTCTATATAAAGATCTGATAGCTCAGGTGGTGGTCCAAGTGGATTCTTATGCTTCTGCAAACAATAAATATACAAGTCAAATACATGCAAACAATAACTATACAAGTCAAATACATTAAACAAAGAAATAAACACGAGAAGACTAAATTTATGAGATCATTCTCCATTCAAATGGATCATACATACCATTTCCTCGGCCTTTTCAGCATACGATTGTCGACCGAGACAGTGCGCATCGGTATTTTTAGCCCTGCTCTCTTTGCCTTTCTTTCATTGCTCTATTTTCTCCTCCGTTGCTTCTCGTTTGATGAATTCATTCCATTTGCTAAGAGGGATTTGTTCTTTTTATGGAACTTGGTCCTTCAACGCCTTAATTCCATTGACGTCTGACCCTTTAAGATATTTTGCACGTATATTCCTCCTCCAAGTCTTTAATTGTAAGCCCATCTCTTTTAAGACCTCCTATTTTCGCTCCACCAGTATAATGAATTCTTTAAAGAGGGTTTTCCACATGTCATCTTTTTTTGGTTTTTCAACATCTGTCCATTTTCCATAGGCAAGACCAATATGGGATTTCAACAAAGCCAAGCACCGGTTCAACAAATGAGTTTTACCTTCTATGATCAGACGATGCAAATTGAATAACTTTTATCCGTTGATCAACGATGGATTCTCCGGTGTGGGGAGTAACATACGACACTATATTATTTTGGGCATGATGTTGACTTGAAGATGTCATTTCCTGCATTTATTCTATATTCAAAGAGTATCCAAACAGTAAAACAAACTCATAATATAGCAACAGACTAGCACTAGAAACAGAATAAAACAGCAAAAAAAAAAAAAAACAGAAACGGAAACAACCAATTTTTGCAAGAAAACAGAAATACCAAGACTTTGAATATTCTGGCAGATTGGTGTCATTGTGGGAGATTGATCATAACTCTTTGTAGAAAACTCTAATTTTTGCACCGTAAAGTGTTTTAGAAACTAGACACACATACCTTTCCAGAAATATATGATATAGAATCTAGTTCACAACCAATTGGTAAAGTTTAAACCGTAAAGTTACTGCTATGTCCACACACCTCTATTCTGGCAGATTGGTGTCATTGTGGGAGATTGATCATAACTCTTTGTAGAAAACTCCAATTTTTTCACCGTAAAGTGTTTTAGAAACTAGACACATATACCATTCCAGAAATATATGATATAGAATCTAGTTCACAACCAATTGGTACAGTTTAAACCGTAAAGTTACTACTATGTCCACACACCTCTATTCTGGCAGATTGGTGTCATTGTGGGAGATTGATCATAACTCTTTGTAGAAAACTCCAATTTTTGCACCGTGTTTTAGAAACTAGACACACATACATTTCCAGAAATATATGATATAGAATCTAGTTCACAACTAATTGGTACAATTTAAACCGTAAAATTACTGCTATGTCCCCACACCTCTATTCTGGCAGATTGGTGTCATTGTGGGAGATTGATCATAACTCTTTGTAGAAAACTCCAATTGTGGCACATTGCACCCAGATAATGTCCCATAGGCCGGTAAGTCATGGATTGCCCACAACAACATAGATTTCAAAGTGAACCACTCTTGCCTGTATGAATCAAACGCCTTCACACCTTTAGCCCACAACTACTTCAATTCATCAACAAGTGGCGCCAAATATACATCAATGTCATCACTCGGTGCCTTTGGTCCTGGTATAAATAAACATAGAATTGAGAACTTCTTTTGCATACACAAAGAAGGGGGCAAATTATAAGGCACTAGAATGACCGGCCAAGTACTATGGTTTGTACTCATATTACCAAATGGGTTAAACCCGTTAGTTGATATTCCAAGGCGAATATTGCGACTTTCTTGCGCAAAGTTCGGGTGTCGTAAATTTGCTGACTTCCATATAGATGAATCAATGGGATGACGCATAAGATTCTCTCCTACCTCTGCTCGAGCATGCCAAGTCATTGCCTCTGCTATCCATGGTACACTGAAAAGTCTCGTGAACCTGGGAGCTAGAGAAAAATACTTCAACACCTTGCGGAGTACTTTTGTATCTATTTTGCTCCCATTTTTCAAATTAATCTTCTCGACAAATCTAGGTTCATTACAAACTGGACATTTCAATTTATTCTTATGTTCTTTCCGATACAAAATGCAGTCGTACTTGCAAGCATGAATGGATTTGTACTTCATCCCCAACCCTTTCAAACTACTCTTTATATTGGGATAGTTATCGGGTAGTGTGTTCTCTTTAGGGAGCAAATCCTTAGCCCAACGAATAATTTCTGCCACACTGTTGCTCGACAAGCCAAAACGACTCTTTAAATTGTGCAAACCAACCAGAGCGTACAACAACGTGTGATTTAAGTCACAATCATGATATAAAGGTCTTGTTGACGCTGCTTTTAAACATATATACTCATTGTCATGGTGGACTTCATTATCAACATAAGCCGCAAGGCCTTCTCTTTGATCTTGATAATTTCCTTCTTTGCGAAGAACGTCAACTTCTGAAGTATGGTCTACTTGCATTGCATGGAATCTGTAAGCATCATCGATGATGTCGTTTAATCTAGGTTGTACCAAATGGTCGCCCTCTACTTGACTCGTGCCCTCGTGTGGGAGATGTTATGGAATATAAGGCGTCTTTCTTTCCCCATGAAACACCCAGAACATGTAATCTTGTTGCATACCCCACTTAATCAAATGCAACTCAACCTCTGTCCATCTCAAACGCTTACCGTTTCTGCAACGCACGCGTGGACACGAGATCTCTTCCCTATTTAGATTTTGCCTTGCAAATTTCACAAAGTCTTTGACCCCTTTAACATGCACATCCCCGACCCTATTAACTTCACCCATCCACTCTTTATAAAGTGGAAACCCCATCGATTCTACACAAAAAAAAGGTCACAAAGGATCAGTATGACTTTAACTTTTTCTTTCATAAAAAATATGACTGACTCTTAAATTAACATTCTCTATCTTTGATCTCAACCACTGAAGAACCGTGGCACTTTTGTACTGTATTAAAAATTTTAAATCCATTTGCTTACAATTTGATTCTTTTTTTAGTAGGGAAAAAAGTATATGTTTGGTACTTTTGAATTACATAGACTTTCACTTTTGCTTCTTTATATGCATGTTTCTCTATCTAGAGACAATGTATAAAAAGTTTTGATTCCTACAAAAAATTTTCTCAAATACAATGTCCCTCCAAGCAAAACTATTTTCCAAGAAAAAATATTATGCAACATGTCAATATGCACGGACCAGCCACTGTGAGAGCATCTAACTATTATGCAACATGTCAATATGCACGGACCAGCTTCCCTGAGAGCATCTAACTATTATGCAGCATGCCAATATGCACGGACCAGCCACCGTGAGAGCATCTAACTATTATACAACATGCCAATATGCACGGACCAGCCGCCGTGAGAGCATATAACTATTATGCAACATGACAATATGCACGGACCAGCCGCCGTGAGAGCATCTAACTATTATGCAGCATGCCAATATGCACGGACCAGCCGCCGTGAGAGCATCTAACTATTATACAACATCCCAATATGCACGGACTAGCCGCCGTGAGAGCATCTAACTATTATGCAACATGACAATATGCACGGACCAGCCGCCGTGAGAGCATCTAACTACCATATAAATAAAAAAAATACCTTGTTTCCTCGCAAGAAACTTGAAGAATGTTCCCAACTAGTCCAAGAAACCAGTAGCAAGTTCTGTTAAGCTATACGAAACCCCACACAACATTAATTAATTGGTAAGTTCACAAAAAATAGAAATATGAAAATCAATATTAAACAAAAAGTGCAAGAGAAACAACAACTTAAAAATTTAGATACATGCAAGATCTATATACATGCTAGTATATTCCCTGAATGTAGTTAGAAATAGAGATACTAAGAACACTAGTTGCAATACTAATATTCATTTCCAAAGAATTTATTAATTACAAGAGAAGTATGTATCATATATTATAGTTGAGGCGCAAATTCTAATAATTTAAAAGTATAAATCTGGGAACCTCTGTCCATAAGTGCAGTTAACTGATCTAATTTTGAAGTTCGGTTAATCAATAAACAAGGATACATCCATTTTTAAGAAATATTAGCCCACTCTTGCGTGCTTATAAATTAACAAGAAAAAAAAATGATTTTGAAACTTAAACGAAGCTCCAGGAAAGAAATTCACCCGATCATACCATCACAAGCGACTACATTATCCTGCCCCATAAATCAAACACATAAAAAAAGTGGCAACAATAGCACCTAAATTACGGCAGCAGAATCAAACACCTAAAAAGAACTCAAATCAAGATCTATCACGGTCACTTCCGATTTATCAAAACACATAAAAATCACAAAAAAAAAACAATCGGCATTGAAAGCGATAGCGTCTGATTAAAATTCAGCGAAGAGCTCAGCATATTGGAACGCAAAAATTTCAGGAAGCAGATCGAAGTCAAACGGAGAGAAAGATACCAGTTGGATTGACGAACAGTGCGATGACTTCTCGGAAGAGATGCTTTACTCTCCGATTCGATGGCCGGACGGAGACAGAGAGTGGCTTTCTTCCGCCTTTCTTACAGCCAACAGCATTGAGAGAGTCGCAAGAAGGAGAGTGGGGGAGGAAGAGAGCGTGATAGGTTGGGAGAGGAAGGTGAAGTCGCGAAGAGAGAACAAGATATTTTTTTTTTGATTTTTAATATCTGGGCATAACCGATGCCTTTGACAATTTTTTTTTTAAACTTGTCACGGTTACAAGCCGTGATAAAAATTTCTTTAAACTTATCACGAACTTGTCACGGTTAACAGCCGTGACAAAAATTTCTTTAAATTTGTCACGGTTAAAAGCCGTGACAAAAATTTTAATTATCACTTTTTATCATTTGTCACCGTCTGTAGCCGTGACAATATTTGTCACGGTCATTAGCGGTGACAAATAGCGCGGATAAAAAGGTGACAAATCGGCCATTTTGGTGTAGTGAACCTTGTGTATACAAGAGGGTTAGTGGGAGCAAGATCGTATTCTTAGTACTATATGTAGTTGACATTATACTAATAGGAAATGATATGGGAATGCTCAGTTCTGTAAAAGCTTGGTTCGAGTAGTTTCTCCAGGAAAGACTTGGGAGAAGCTACCTATATTCTTTGCATTCGGCTCTACCGGGATAGAACGAAGAGAATGATAGGTCTTTACCAAGCCCTCTATATAGCTAAGATCTTAAAGCAATTTATGATGGATGATTCTAAAAGAGGGTTCCTACCGATGCGACATGGAATAAAACTCTCCTCGAAGAGGTGTCCTCAAAGTGGGGAACAACGAAAGGAAATGAGTAATATACCATATGCTTCGGCCGCGGGTAGCCTTATGTATGCAATGTTGTGTACGAGACCTGACATTACTCACGCTGTGAGCGTGGTAAGTAGGTTTCAGGCAAACCTAGGTAGAGAACATTGGACTGCTGTAAAGAATGTTCTCAAGTACTTAAGAAGGACTAGAGATCTAGTTCTTATGTATGGCGGTGGAGAACTTAATGTGATGGGCTTCACTGATTCAGACTTCCAAGGACAGAAAGACAATTCGATGTCTACTTCTGGCTACATATTTATTCTTAATGGAGGATCAGTATCTTGGAGTTGCGCCAAGTAAAGCGCAACTGATGATTGCACTAGTCAGGCTGAGTATGAAGCAGCCTCGGAGGCTTCTAAGGAATGGTTTTGGATTAAGAAGTTCCTGGGAGAACTTCAAGTGATACCATGTGCTGAGCTACCATTTCCATTTTTCTGCGACAATGACACAGCTATAGCGCAGGCCAAGGAGCCAAGGTTTCACAACAGTACCAAACACATTGAGAGGAAGTATCATCTCATGAGAGAATTTGTTCGCAAGGGATACATTGTGCTGCATAGAGTAGACTCATCCGACAACGTCGCTGATCCACTGACCAAACCACTTTCTCAGATTAGCTTGAAGCGTCATCTGGAGAACATGGGTATTAGATACCACAGTGTGTGGCATTGAGTGCAAATAGGAGATTGTTAGGAGTATGTCCTCGAATGCGACTCAGAGGATGTTGAGTGAGGGAATTGTACTTGTTATTATGTAATTCATTATCTGAAGGCAATTGTATGTTTCTTTATTTACTGGTAGTCACTGGTGTTCCTGACTCGTACATATATATATATAGAAACTAGTCCGTGTATTTGAGAGCAAAACATTCCACTTCTTATTGGATAATGGGATCAGCACTGGAAAGGTTTATGGCCTAAATACTTAATCGTTCCCAAGTCGATGAAACTTGACTGGGCGTTAAGTTTATGTGAAGACTTGTACAACATGTTCTTCGACTTAGAGAGTGCCTGTCGAACACTAATGGTTAGTGGGAGCACACGTTATAGGTATGCTAATGAGATTAGTATATTCGAACCAACTCACCCTCGATTCGTCACACGGATTCACTCTGGGACAGTTCATGATGGAATCAAAAGTTTGTGATAGGTATTCGTAAACCTTCGACTTGAGGATTTAGTAGGGATATGCTTGTGACATTAATATTTTCATTAGAGTAGTTCGACCCAGAAAACCGAAATGTGGGGGTCAACCTCGAGGTGCGTCTTAACGGGCAAGTAGCAGGTTCTACTGAATACCAAGATAGAATTCTTTTTCCTGTTAGTGAATGGGTTATATGTCCTATGCGGTTATTGGCAGATGAGATCATAAGTCTTTGGCCAAAGCATTGGAGCTAGTTGTATTGGATACACGAAAGCTCGATGATCTCGATTTGCATTATTTCATGCATAGCGTCAAGTACATATACGGTTTGACTGACCGTGACCCTATAACTTGATCTGGGCATTTGAAAGAAGGGTTTATACATATACTGGTATTCACGACAGAAAGGTTTTGGAATGATCCCCATCATTCGTTCTCAGTTAGGGTACAATGTAGGCCGCAAGGCTGGCTAGGTGGTGCTACTACTCTTTGGTTCCTCCCATTGCTAATTGAGACGTACCTACTGAGTCGCGCAATAGAATTGATGACGGAATGAATCGAGCTTATTCTTTCTTTATTAATATTAGATATTGGATGTCTAATTAATTTTGGGACATTGAATGTCTAAATTAATTTATTGAATAAAATTAATTTACGGCCTAATGAATTAAATATAATACTAGGTGATTTAATCTAATTCATGAATATAATTATTTCTTGGAGAAATTAAATATATTATTTTGTATTTGATATGATTAATTAATTGGATTAATTAATTGATATAAATATATCAGAACATAATGGAGTTTTATCTGTTTGGACTCACGGGAGTCCAAAACGAACCAAACTCATCTCGGTGCTTCCAGAGGCCGCCCCATTTTCTTGGTCTTGCTTGGAATTATCTTCCACCTAAATTGGTGGAATACCAAAAGACTTTGAGATATAAAAATTATTCTTGTGAAGAATAATTTGGTGAGAAGACTTTGAATAGTCTTGTATAGATGAAGAATAAAAGAGGCAAAAATCTCTCTCCTTCACAACAATACTCCAACCGTGAGTTTTTGAGTACAGAGAGAATATTAAGAGAGTGATTTTATTTTTCACTTGGAGTGATATAAATATAATTAATAAGTTCCGACTACCTTGTTCTAGCTGTATCCTTGGAGGATAACAAGGTAGGAGTTATTCCGGTCGACTTCCGACGCGTGGCATGAAGAGGCGCGGTGTTTTCGGCATTGAATCATCCAAGAGCTTTAGGAATCAGATTCGTAGGGAATATCACCTAAAGCTTGGAGAATCGCATACGTGGAGTACACCATTTAATCAACGGGCTACCAGGGTATGATTTCGAATCTTCCTTTGTTTCATTTTAATATTTGTATATACGTAGCTTGATCGATCCTCTTAAGGGATTCTGATCGAATTAGATTCATATATTGCTTCCATTGCGCCTTCGTTTTAGGCACCAAATCACAACAGTTTGGACGATGCCGAATATGCGGAGTTCTAAATGCTCGATAAATGGGTATATTAGATTGGGGATTGTTAAGCCTATCATTGCTGAGCTGTGGAGTGTAGGTGATGATACTATTAGAGAGTTTAGAAGGTCGTGTCTTAGACACTTTATTCGGGAGGAGTGGGGGGGTGTCTCTATGCCTTGTTCTCGAACGAGGTGGTTAGACCGGATGCACATGCCAATGAGTTTTGGTTTGGGATCGGTCATCGCTTGATCCAATTTTCTAGATATGAGTATGCGTTAGTCACCGGCTTGCAATTCGGTGATTTCGACTTTGATGTACACGGGAAATATGTTCCACCGTAGGGGAGCGTGTACGATCGGTATCCATTGCTCAGTCGTGGAGGGCAGATGTTAGACTGTATTCGTGATCAATTTACTGCTGGATACTTTAGAGAGCAACCCAGTGATGCGCTGAAGGTCGCTAAGGTGTTGTGCGTTTGTTATTTGATATTCAATGTGGATGGTGGGAAGCGCATTGCTGACCGGTGGTTGTGGATGTTGGTTGAGGACCAGACTCGGTGGGAGAGCTTTCCATGGGGCTTATATTCATATCAGATACTGGTTACGTATTTGAGCGATGTCCCCCACTGAGGTCCCCACTGGTCTGGATTCGAGTTACCATTTTTATGGTAACATATACGCTATTATGGTACGTCCTCGTATTCATTAACTTAATTATATACTGAAAATAGAAATAAATATTGTTATTATTTCTTATGTTAGGATTCAATTATTGTTTTCAGATATGGGATTGTGAGGCTATACCTTCGTTAGGCTCCAAATGTGGGACCATGCTCAGAGCTTCTTTCATCTAGTGACCTCGTTGTACACGCTGGAAGTTGAAGAAGCTGGGTCATGTTGCTTTTACCACATTCTTCGATGAGGAGGTAATCAATTATAGATTTTCAATACGTAAATACTCTTGTATATATTTAAGGTAACAATTATTGAAAATGTACCATAGAATTGCATTTAGATTATTTGTTTTGAGGTGTTATCTCCGACACCTGAAGAGGAGCAAGAGCCATATATGCAGTCCATTAGTGATGCTGCGAGTGAGTGGGTGCAGTATATGCACAGGATGGCTCTATGCAAAAGGGGGAGGGGGAGGGGAAGGGGAATGAAGGGGAAGGGGAGGGCTCTTGATGGTAATGATTCTGTCGGTGATCTAGTCAGAGAGCGTATTTGTAACACCCCCAAAACCATATGGGAACATTACACGCCGTAGACCCTTTCCACAAAGATCTACCAAGCTAAACATCCATAAACAACCAAATGCTTGCCCAACCAGGGTCAAAGAATAAAATAATACAGACCGTTATGCTCACTTACACGTGAATACACAGACCGATGAGGTCACACAACCCAATCAACAAAACTGACTTAAACGACATTACCCACACAGGGGTCGAAATACAATACAGCGGAAGACTGAAATCAACTCTGACAACACAACAAAAATCAGAACAACTCTCGACTCATGATTAGTATCGCAGCTCGTCATCCTCTTGTGCCAATCCTGTGACTGCTCCCCTGAATCTGCATATACCTGGACGCAAAACAGACATCCACCCCCCGATTACTTTTACTAGTGCAAATATCAAATCATACGAAATGTAACAAGCAATTAATAATCGTGAATCAAATATAATAATCAAGTATCAAATAATCCCGGGAGGTTTTCACAAGGGAAGATAAGTTATGAAGCATTCGAAAATAAGATTATCAGCTCGGGAATTTTTAGAATTTCAAAACCTTAAGACCTCAAGTCCTGATTCCCAAAACCTTTCGAAAAACTTAAGGGCCTTCACCCAAATCTTGTTTCATAACTCAACAGTTTACAATACGGGAAATATTTACTCAAGCTTAGGACTCGGCCCAACATTCATTTTCATAAAACTTTTCCTTTAAAAACTTTGATTTGAAAAGTATCATGCTCATGACACCGTGATCCACTGTCACGTGTCTCCGTATGTTCAACAACCCGCACGGACTACATCACGCACAATTAAACAAACATAATCAATTCCGACACCGTGATCCACTGTCACGTGTCTCCGTAGGTTCAACAACCCACACGGACTATTAACCAGACATAACCAATTCCGACACCGTGATCCACTGTCACGTGTCTCCGTAGGCATAACAACCCGCACGGACTATATCAATCACAACAATCACACACACAGTCCTGACACCGTAGTCCACTGCCACATGTGACTGTAAGCCCCGTCGAGCTCACCCGGTTGGACGCACTGTGTCCGAAACTCATGGTCCACTGCCATGCGTTATCGTAGGCCTCGTCAGACCAGCACGATTGGACCTCAGTACCTCACTAAGTTCTGACCCCATAGTCCACTGCCACGAATCCTCGTAGGTCCCGTCGAACCAACACGAGTGAACTTAGCGGTCACACACATATTCACATTCACATTCACATTACATACAACAATGAGCACAATTAATCAATCACATTGATCACCACAAAATCGTACATCGCACGCTCATAACACAACCTCAACACTCGCAACAACTATCATCAATCAACGGAACTTAACCAACATAACACACGTTCGGTACACAATACATTGCACAACCACGTGTACAACCATCTCATATGTACATCGCAATCCTGCACAAATGGCACAATGCCTAACACGTATACCAATATAACACTATTATCACAAAGCCTTCAAATTGCGGAAAACACAACCAACTCAAACGGAACATATTTACGAAGGCAAGCAAAATCATCATAAATCTCATACGTGATTATTAGTCGCAAGATACAAGTCGTATAGTAAGATACTTGCCTTACTAACCGCTACCGAACGCTCCGAAGAACACGTTTTGACCGGGAAGCTCGGACCCCAAAGAAGGCAACAAACGGAAGGGTTCCGACTCGAGTTCTTCACAAGAAACTCGACCCTAACAACATATAATCAATAAATCATAGATCATACGAGGAATAATAATCGTAGAACGCCCGAAAACCCCTCTAAGACATTTTACCGGACACCTTCAAGGCGTCGGTCAAGAAATCGACCCAAATAACGAATCGATACGATCCAACCATGGAAGAACAAGGGAAATGATATAATACATCTAAATAATCATCAATACATCATAACCCTAAGTTAAATCGGATTAAATGGACGAAATCAACCAAAATACCCAAACTCCCCAAAACTAGATTTCTAGAAATCTAACCTTGATTCGGTAGATCGGAGGAGGTTATGGGATGATTGATTGATGTTAGAAACTCAAGAACTTCGTGGATTGATTGTCCAACAACATCTTTCCATGATTCCCACACCTCCAGCCGCGGAAGAGAAGGAAGAGAATGAGAAAATGGGTGAAAAACACGCTGCCAGGCCTTATATAGCCGGACACTGCCGGACGCTTACGTACGTAACCGGTCGGGCCCTTACGTACGTAACCGGCCATAGCCGAAATCTCTGCCCAGAAATGCCGGCATCGTTACGTACGTAACCGGCCAGGTCTTACGTACGTAACCGGACTTACGTACGTAACTGCCAAGCACTACCGGCTGTAACTCGGCCAGTGTCGGCCTGGGCCCAGACTGCCCGACCATGACTCGGCCAGGGCCAATTCCGACGGCCCGAACGATCCCGAAACCCAAACCTGAATACGAATTGAAGATACGGTTATGAAGTACTCGCAAAGATGAATTCGAGCACTAAGAGAACACACGATTCTGACCACCCGAGGGCTCGAAATTCGACAACGGAAGTAATTACCCCAAACTTTGGGAAATTACGAAAATGGCCCAAAACGTCCGAAATACATGATACACGATCAAAACACCAAATCGAAGCTTACAACATGAATAATAACATTAAATGAACTTCCAAGAAACTCGAAACAACAGTTTCGGACGAGATTCGCGAGAATCGAACTCAAGTGCGGAAAAGTCATTTAAGAACATGGAACTCAACAAAACGATACCGAAACGAACTCGGATGACAAAAAGTGCAGAATTAAATATTCTCATAATGACGAAACGGTCAAACTCGAGTCGTCGAAACGGACCTCCGCCGAAAAATGAAAATTACCGGAAATCCGAAATTGCGGATATTACATTCTACCCTCCTTAAAAGAAGTTTCATCCCGAAACTTAAAATAAGTAGGGAGAAGCAATATCCCGACAGGAAAACTCAACGAGATACACAAGAAACGCGTAACTTTCGCCCATTGGCGAAACGTTACAAGCAACGCGAAAGAATATACAGCGTGAAAACACGCCCCACGACGACCATAACAACGCCATCGATAAAGACATAATAAAACCAACAAGTGACAAGCGTCATCAAACTGATAATACAACCAAGTCGATTATCCGAACAATCACAAAACACAAAGCACCCATTACAAGGAAACACGCACAATCAAGAAAACAGAAATAAACACACAAACGATCCACAAGGACAACCCCAAACAATTCGGAATACGCCGAAGTCCTCAAAAACTACACTAGGCATTTCTGTGTCCTTTCAGAGCAGAGACGCAACCTCAATCCCCAAATCTCTCAACTACCGTCTCACAATGCACGGCTCGGTGACCCACTTGGCCACACTCAAAACAGTTGACTAATGGTGAACGACAATTCTTCGCAGTACGAGATCAGGCAACAACAGTCAGACAACCCCGATCAAACAAAAACGTTCAAACAACAACGACCGAACAACAATGATCGAACAACAACGATCAAATAACAATGATCAGACAACAATGATCAAATAACAATGATCGAACAACAACGATCAAATAACAATGATCGAACAATAATGATCAAATAACAATGATCAAACAACAACGATCGAACAACAATGATTGAATGACAACAGTCGAACAATGACTCTGAAGTCCCCACTTCAACTCCAGACATTAAAAGAACTCGTAGAAAGTGAAAGACGCTACTTCCAAACAAGGTTCACAAGAATCGAACCGAACTCGGAAAGGTCCCGATGATAAACAGGTCGATCTGAAACAAGGTCACAACCAGTTCGAACGGTGACAACTGAGACGTCAAACAAGTTCAAAAAGTATCGACGAACACGTGCAAGTCGATAGAATTTAGAAGGAGAAACTGCAGAAGTCAAATATAGTATGAGTATTACATCCGACCTCTTATAAAAGAAATGTCGTCCCCGCAACTCACGACAACGGAAATAAGGTCACAACACAAAAAGCATCCGACAGGAAAATCTCCCATGGGTCTCTCAGAGCCGATCCTGATATCTGTGCTGAAGCGCGAACTCCGAAAGTCTTAGTAGCCAATTCACAAAACTGAATTCGGTGTCCCTCGAGTCCGCACTTGAAACGCGTTACTGACGAGAAGGACAATTTACACGTGCATGCCCCGGAACATCACGGTTGAAACACCTCAGCTCGACATACTGAAAATACAAATGCTAGATAGAATGGGGCATAACGTCGCAAAACAATATAGCGGAGATGCCAGCTCAGCACAACAAAGAATCATAACACATATCATATAAAACGATTACCATCGTAAAGTAATACACACATAAACACTACAACAACGACGGTATCATTCGGCGACCTCACGGCCCGAACGATAACCAGCACATAATTACAAACATTATGAAACAATCACACATGTACACAAACGTACAAACCCAAGCTTCAACAGCTCACACTCGTGCGACAACACGCAAATCACCACGAGGCGATAAACAGTAAACACCAGTTCACACCTCTCACAGAGGGCTATTACAACAAATGCGTGGCAACGCCTCAATGTTCATGCCACCAATTCGATCATACTCAGGAGCAAACATCCTAACGACAACGCGGACATCATACATACATACCTAGCCCTCAAACGGGAATGGATATGTTTTAAAAACGAAAACCTCCTTTTGAAAATAATTTTGGAAACACCGATTGATCTTGAGTATCACCCTTCAAAAAAAGTACAATCGTGAAACATCGTTATCGAGACTTTGGAAAACTATTTCGCATTCGATAAAAATGAGGACACTTTCTTTTCGTGAAAAACTTTCGGAAATATTCGACCCTCGGGTCTAAGTAAAAGTGTTTATAAAACATTGGAAATATCTCAAAATATTTTGGTCCTCGAGGTAGAAGAATTTTGAAACATATTGTGGCACCTTGGAAGCACCACGAGAAAACAATTCATTTTAAAAGTACGTCTCGAAATTTATTTTCTAAGATACTCAAGGTTTTCAAAAATAATTTAATTGGCTAGAATGCCCAAAAATGCTCATGTAACAATATTCGTTTAAACATATTATAATATACGCATCAAATCGTACAAAATCAAGACAATACATGTATTTTACCGGAAAACAGACAGTCACATCGCAGTTCAAACTTGCTTAGAACCGGGGCTAAACCACTGGTCCATCCGAAGCCCCTACGGACTGAGTAAATCGCACCCATAAACATTTCCATACCATATTGAGCACAAGGTTTCACGAAAACACTTGCAAATGAACAAATCAGTTTGAAATATACAAGCAGCGGACGAAACCAGTAGTCAAGAATACATAACCAGCAACACTCATCATATAAACAAAATATGAGAGTCAAATAACCACATATCAAGAAATCAAAACCTATAGGAGGATTCCGTCACTTAACAACACATAATCATACCAGCAACTTGCAACAGACGAGGCACTATCACAACGAAGGGAGACTTACAACCACAGGTCGCACGGAGATGACGCTCGCCCACGATACTAATCTCATTCGACAACATATCCGACACGTTGTGACTGCGCACAACTCAACTTGTCACCTGACGACTCGAACGACAAGACAACACATTACTCGACAAACCACGACTCGACTCGACCCGACAGCCTAGGTTTCCGCAACCTAAGCTCTGATACCATAAATGTAACACCCCTAAAACCATATGGGAATATTACACGCCGTAGACCCTTTCCACAAGGATCTACCAGGCTAAACATCCATAAACAACCAAATGCTTGCCCGACCAGGGTCAAACAATAAAATAATACAGACTGTTATGGTCACTTACACGTGAATACACAGACCGATGAGGTCACACAACCCAATCAACAAAACTGACTTAAACGACATTACCCACACAGGGGTCGAAATACAATACAACGGAAGACTGAAATCAACTCTGACAACACAACAAAAATCAGAACAACTCTAGACTCATGATTAGTATCGCAGCTCGTCATCCTCTTGTGCCAATCCTATGAATGCTCCCCTGAATCTGCATATACCTGGACGCAAAACAGACATCCACCCCCCGATTACTCGGGGGTTAGTAAAACTCCACTGTTTTACTAGTGCAAGTATCAAATCATACGAAATGTAACAAGCAATTAATAATCATGAATCAAATATAATAATCAAGTATCAAATATTCCCGAGAGGTTTTCACAAGGGAAGATAAGTTATGAAGCATTCGAAAATAAGATTATCAGCTCGGGAATTTTTAGAATTTCAAAACCTTAAGACCTCAAGTCCTGATTCCCAAAACCTTTCGAAAAACTTAAGGGTCTTCACCCAAATCATGTTTCATAACTCAACAGTTTACAATACGGGAAACATTTACTCAAGCTTAGGACTCGGCCCAACATTCATTTTCATAAAACTTTTCCTTTAAAAACTTTGATTTGAAAAGTATCATGCTCATGACACCGTGATCCACTGTCACGTGTCTCCGTAGGTTCAACAACCCACACGGACTACATCACGCACAATTAAACAAACATAATCAATTCCGACACCGTGATCCACTATCACGTGTCTCCGTAGGTTCAACAACCCACACGGACTATTAACCAGACATAACCAATTCCGACACCGTGATCCACTGTCACGTGTCTCCGTAGGCATAACAACCCGCACGGAACACAACAATCACACACACAGTCCTGACACCGTAGTCCACTGCCACGTGTCACCGTAAGCCCCATCGAGCTCACCCGGTTGGATGCACTGTGTCCGAAACTCATGGTCCACTGCCATGCGTTATCGTAGGCCTCGTCAGACCAGCACGATTGGACCTCAGTACCTCACTAAGTTCTGACCCCGTAGTCCACTGCCACGAATCCTCGTAGGTCCCGTCGAACCAACACGATTGAACTTAGCGGTCACACACATATTCACATTCACATTCACATTACATACAACAATGAGCACAATTAATCAATCACATTGATCACCACAAAATCGTACATCGCACGCTCATAACACAACCTCAACACTCGCAACAACTATCATCAATCAACGGCACTTAACCAACATAACACACGTTCGGTACACAATACATTGCACAACCACGTGTACAGCCATCTCATATGTACATCGCAATCCTGTACAAATGGCACAACGCCTAACACGTATACCAATATAACACTATTATCACAAAGCCTTCAAATTGCGGAAAACACAACCAACTCAAAAGGAACATATTTACGAAAGCAAGCAAAATCATCATAAATCTCATACGTGATTACTAGTCGCAAGATACAAGTCGTATAGTAAGATACTTGCCTTACTAACCGCTACCGAACGCTCCGAAGAACACGTTTCGACCGGGAAGCTCGGACCCCAAAGAAGGCAACGAACGGAAGGGTTCCGACTCGAGTTCTTCACAAGAAACTCGACCCTAACAACATATAATCAATAAATCATAGATCATACGAGGAAGAATAATTGTAGAACGCCCGAAAACCCCTCTAAGACATTTTACCGGACACCTTCAAGGCGTCGGTCAAGAACTCGACCCAAAAAACGAATCGATACGATCCAACCATGGAATAACAAGGGAAATGATATAATACATCTAAATAATCATCAATACATCATAACCCTAAGTTAAATCGGATTAAACGGACGAAATCAACCAAAATACCCAAATTCCCCAAAACTAGATTTCTAGAAATCTAACCTTGATTCGGTAGATCGGAGGAGGTTATGGGATGATTGATTGATGTTAAAAACTCAAGAACTTCGTGGATTGATTGTCCAACAACATCTTTCCATGATTCCCACACCTCCAGCCGCGGAAGAGAAGGAAGAGAATGAAAAAATGGGTGAAAAACACGCTGCCAGGCCTTATATAGCCGGACACTGCCGGACGTTTACGTACGTAACCGGCCGGGCCCTTACGTACGTAACCGGCCATGGCCGAAATCTCTGCCCAGAAATGCCGGCATCGTTACGTACGTAACCGGACAGGTCTTACGTACGTAATCGGCCTTACGAACGTAACTGCCGAGCACTACCGGCCGTAACTCGACCAGTGCCGGCCTGGGCCCAGACTGCCCGGCCATGACTCGGTCGGGGCCAATTCCGACGTCCCGAACGACCCCAAAACCCGAACCTGAATACGAATCAAAGATACGATTAGAAAGTACTCGCGAATATGAATTCGAGCACTAAGAGAACACCCGATTCTGACCACCCGAGGGCTCGAAATTCGACAACGGAAGTAATTACCCCAAACTTTGGGAAATTACGAAAATGGCCCAAAACGTCCGAAATACATGATACACGATCGAAACACCAAACCGAAGCTTAGAACATGAATAATAACATTAAATGAACTTCCGAGAAACTCGAAACAACAGTTTCGGACGAGATTCGCGAGAATCGAACTCAAGTGCGGAAAAGTCGTTTAAGAACACGGAACTCAACAAAACGATACCGAAACGAACTCGGATGACAAAAAGTGCAGAATTAAATATTCTCATAATGACGAAACGGTCAAAAGCGAGTCGTCGAAACGGACCTCCATCGAAAAATGAAAATTAACGGAAATCCGAAATTGCGGATATTACAGTATTGTCTGGCAGTGGACATCCGGTCTGGTTATTTTTGAGCCTATATATCTTACTACTGGATGTGAGTCATCAGGAGAGCCTCATGAGCCTGTGTATACTGATTTGCACCACCTCAGTTCTCCGACATGGGGTACTCACTGGACTGTATATTCTCTGGCACGGGGTACTTAGGAGACTGCACGCATTACTGATTTTGATACCCTTTTCACCCATCTATGTGCATATATCGATTCAGCATGTGCTGGGGCGGTTCAGCAGATGTGTCTATATGTTGATGATGTAGTGGGAAAGAGCTTCCAGCAGATGCGTCAACATATTGATAAAGTAGTGGGCAAGAGTGCTCCTCTTGATACACCGCCATGGGACTTTAGAGGTATTAGTGATTTTATGCGCGATTCTCCTCATCATGTCTCAGTTCCGACAGAGCCTCGATTTGATGTAGCGTCTATTTCCCCCGAGCAGACTGAGAGCGTCCCTGGCACTGGCGGAGTATCATTGCCTATAGAGACTCGTTTGATGGAGCGTCATCTCCCACCAAGCAGAATGAGGGGGTCCCTAGCATCGGTGGAGCATCGATCCCAGTAGAGCACACTAAGAGTCTCGATCATCATGCTGATGGAGCGTCAGTCCCGACAGTTACTCCCCCGATTATTCCTGTTGAGATGTTGGTGACACCACTAGAGGTTGCCCCTAGGACTCGACCATCCTCTTCCACTGCTGATCTGTGCCCTATCCCACTTAAGTATAAGTCATACAGACTGCATTCCCCCTTCTCGACTATCGTAGTTCGGAAGAGGAATGACTTGGATGAGGAGGCGTATAGCAGGTGGTTGGCCAGCGGCGAGAGGTGAGTAAAATTGTAAATTCAATATTATTTACTAAAATTATCCATATTTAAACAAAAAGTAAATTGTAGTGTCAATGTTGGTGCTGCATGCAGATCTAGTGCATCCTGGTTTTTGATGCTACACAACGGATCCAGATTGATAGATGCAAAAGTAAAACTTTCAATTTATATGTACATAATCTCTTATTGAAATGTGTAGTTATTGAAAATGTTTAATTTATTTGAAATTTAAATGATATCTAGCATCTGGATGCATATATGGGGATCCTACGGTTTGTTCCCGAATTTGTTGGCGTGCGATGGCTCGATGATTGGGTTGCCCAGACGGTTTTGGTTCATACGAGCTTCTTTGTAATGAAAAAATATTAATTTATAAATTTCTTCCAAATTAATTGAATGCTTCGTTACTGACAAAATTATATTATATTAGGTTGCGTGTATGAATCTATGGAATAATTCTAATAGGAGTGGAGGTTTATTGAGAATTGATGATGAGGATCTCGATTTATTGATCAGCCACGTTCACGACCTGAGACCATTTTGGGGCGATCATCGCCCTTGGTGGCAGTTACGCGAGGTGATTTATTACATGTTTTGTTATTTATTTGTATTAGTTATTCATTTACTATTGTGCTGATAATGTACTTTTTGAACAATTCAGGTGTTGACCATTTGGAATATGTCTCCAAAGTCCTCAAGTAGACATTGGGTTGTTCTCCACATTAGACTCGAGGAGAATATCATCATCATGCATGATGCTCTGGCGCAGGAACACGATGCATATTAGAACTTAAGGTCGCGGTAGGCATCGGGTATATGTTGCTTAATTCCTACCATTCCACAGCGTTCTGGATTTTATGAGCGCCGCCCTAATATCACCACGGTTACTCAGTTTCAAGTTGCTGTAGCAAGGAAGGATTTATGCTATGTATAGGATGACTCGACCTCTTGTGGTGTGTTTTCTATACGGACTTTAGAGTTCCTTATTCAGCAGTCTTTCTCTCATGGAAAGACCGAGACGAACGCACTTAGAGGATGTATGGCACAAGCTATATGGAGGTTTAGCGCTGATGTAGATACTGTAGTATATGATCCCACTAGTTTGTTTATACGGTGGGATGATAGAGATTAATGATATCTTTTTTTTTTAGTCATATACATGTATATAAATATTCCAAATCAGTAAATAACGATTCTTTTTTTATAATGATTATTGTGTATGAATACCTTTTTTATAATAAATACACAATGAAAATAATTCAAAATTAAATAAATATAAAATAGTAAATATGAAATTAAACTTAATCGATTCAAATTGAAATTGAACTTAATCGATTTAAATTGAAATTGAACTTATTCAATTTGAGATTTGAAATTAATCGGATCAAATTAAACTTAATCTGTTGAAATTGAAACTGAACTTAATCGATTCAAATTGAAATTGAACTTAATAGATTCAAACTGAAATTGAACTTAATCAATTTGAAATTTGAAGTTAATTGGTTCAAATTGAACTTAGTCGGTTGAAATTGAAATTAATCGATTCAAATTGAAATTGAACTTAATTAGTTTGAAATTTAAAGCTAATCGGTTCAAATCAAACTTAATCGGTTGAAATTGAACATAATCAATTTGAAGTTGAACTTGATCAATTTGAAATTTGAACTTAATCATTTCAAATTGAAATTGAACTTAATCGATTCAAATTGAAATTGAACTTAATCATTTGAAACTTGAAGTTAGTCGGTTCAAATTGAATTTAATCGGTTGAAACTGAACATAATCAATTTGAAGTTGAACTTGATCAATTTGAAATTCGAACGTAATCGGTTCAATTGAAATTGAACTTAATCGATTCAAATTGAAATTAAACTTAATCAATTTGAAATTTGAAGTTAATCGGTTCAAATTGAACTTAATCCGTTGAAACTGAACATAATCAATTTGAAGTTGAAGTTGATATATTTGAAATTTGAACTTAATCAGTTCAATTTGAAATTAAACTTAATCGATTCAAACTAAAATTGAACTAAATCGATTCAAATCGAAATTAAATTTAATCAATTTGAAATTTGAAGTTAATCGATTCAAATTGAACTTAATCGGTTGAAATTGAAGATAATAAATTTGAAGTTGAACTTGATCAATTTGAATTTTGAACTTAATCAGTTCAATTTGAAATTGAACTTAATCGATTCAAATTGAAATTGAACTTAATCAATTTGAAATTTGAAGTTAATCGGTTCAAATTGAACTTAATCGGTTGAAATTGAACTTAATCAATTTGAAGTTGAACTTGATGAATTTGAAATTTGAACTGAATCGGTTCAATTGAAATTGAACCTAATTGATTCAAATTGAAATTGAACTTAATCGATTCCGAATGAAATTAACTTAATCTATCTGAAAAACGAAGTTAATCGGTTCAAATTGAACGTAATCGGTTGAAATTGAACATAATTAATTTGAGTTGAACTTGATCAATTTGAAATTTGAACTTTATCAGTTCGATTTGAAATTGAACTTAATCGATTCAAATTGAAATTGAATTTAACCAATTGGAAATTTAAAGTTAATCGGTTCAAACTGAACTTAATCGGTTGAAATTGAACTTAATCAATTTGAAGTTGAACTTGATCAATTTGAAATTTGAACTATATCGGTTCAATTTGAAACTAAACTTAATCGCTTCAAATTGAAATTGAACTTAATCGATTCAAATTGAAATTGAACTTAATCAATTTTAACTTAATCGATTCAATTTAAACATAATTAATTTGAAATTTGAACTTAATCGGGAATAAACATGCAATGAAAATATTTAAGCTTCAGTTTTAATACGAAATAATAAATATGACACATACAAATACTTTAAATAAACATAACTAATTTTACATTGGGGGCTCATTTAGGTCGAAACGATGCTTAGTTGGACATTTTAGAGCAGTGTGGTGATTAGAGCTACATATATTACACTTTTTTTTGCTCGTCCCTTTTTAGACGGAGTTGGTTGTATTGTGAAATCCTCAAATAGTTGGGGAATAATTGTAGTGCAAGTCTTTCTATTGTGCCATGTGCCTCCACATCTAAGGCATGTTTGAACTTTACGAGCATGAGTCGAGGACACAACCCCTGATGTGTATCTCCTTTCTTTTGGTCGTCCTGCCTGCATCGGATTGTCTGGTGGTTCACAAACTTTTACCTTGATGTTAGCAGGAATGAACTAATCACTTGGGTGAGGTACTGGAATCACAGATCGTCCCCACATTTGGCAAAGCGTGTACACTTTGTAGTAATCATGTACATTTTGGTCGTGATTGAGGTACCTGCAGCGACATGATTGCATGAGATCATATCATACTGGAACATCATACAACTGTATTTTTACTCCCTCAATTCCACAACATAATTTTTCCAGTTAGAAGTCACCTTGGACACCCCATCCCTAGGGAATTGAACGTCCATGTTCGACCTAGCTCCAACCGCCTTCATCAATATCTCGTATGTATGATTCGTTAAAGGTCCAGGACACTCATTTGCATTTTCATGTCGATCAGATTTTTATTATTCTACCACGGTTCCACATACCTCAAGAAGTGCGGAAATGGTCAGCCTTGTAGCCCAAAGAAGACGGTTGTTCATGCTTTCAACTGTATTTGAATTCATAACCTCGAATCGCCGGATTGGGCACTTCACACGAGCCCATCTATTTTCACCGACAGCTTCTTTCAAGTGGGTAGCTGCAGCTGGACATGCTATTTCTAAACTTTCCATATGCCTATTATAGTCCTCAATACGATAGTTGTAAGATGCAGCATTGAAAATTGCCACCACATGTTGATCATCTTAACCAAATTCTTCTGAACATGGTAACAATATAACCCGTGATGCGCAAGTGAGAATACCTCTCCTATAGCATTTGCTATGGATTTAGGCCCGTCTGAAACAATCAAGAGGTCCCTTGGACAACTGAATGCTTCTTTTAATTTGTACATGAAATACTTCCACGACTAATCACATTCGATGTGGCCAATCCCGAAAGCAAGTGGAAATATCTGATTGTTACCATCTTTTAAAACAGCAACGAATAATACTCCTCGATACTTACCCTTAAGGTGTGTCCCATAAACAATAAAAATTAGTCTAGCATAACGAAATCCAGATACTGAAGCCGCCAAAGCATAAAACATGTATTTAAATTTTCCAGTATTTACATCAACCACATAATCAGTTATGGTACCTGGATTCGTCATCTCCAACATATGCAAGTACGATGGGATCATTATGAAAGAATCTTGATGGTCTCCATATATCACCGAAATAGCATGGTTGCGAATGCTCAATGCCAAGCCATAATGGATTGTCAAACAATGCTCCTTCTTAAGTTGAGGCTGCACGAGCTTTGGAGTCATAATCTGCCCATCTACTAATAGTTTGTCGGACATGTACTCACCAAGCATCTTAGAAGGCAACTGCTTAGGTGCCTTGCGATTTGGGTCAAAATGGCAGGTATGCTCTTTCAGTGAGTACACTCTCCAAAATCCACCCCTCCTAGAGGTGCTCAACAAAAAATTACAACTTTCATCTGTACAAGCGGTAGAATAGCATTTCTTATTAGATTTTAAAGTACGATAGTTAGATTTCTTTTCCAATGATACCGCCCAACAGCGTTCTTCAATCTATCTTTGGAGAGAAATACAGATCCTCTTTGTAAAGATAGTGTATTTGCAGGATCAAATTTCTCATCCATATCATCGTCAACTCTAGAAGGAGACACTTATGGAGGTCTACCTGGAATTTTCCACCCAGGGCCAGAGGGAGGAGCTGGAGCACCTTCTTAATATACTAATTGATCGAAATCAATGCATCTCCATTTCGGTTCCAGTTGTGCTTCTTTTATAAATATTTTATTGAACATGCCTTTTTCTCATAATATTTGCAAAAATTTTGAAACCAATGTTTCTGAACCTCAGCATCTTCGAGATCGATATCATCAATATTTATGTCGTCACATCATCAGCACTACCACCACCACCATAATTACCACCAATATCACATACATTATTTGAAGGACATCAACCATCAAATCGAGAACCATAAAATTCTAGAGGGATTTGCATGCTTGAACCCCAATCAGTCATATAACTGGAAAAGATCTAGATCCAGGTAAGTCAAATTTTGGACCAAATGAGGGAGCTGTTGGAGGAATGCTAGATGCATTCTGAAGGATAACAAAAATGACAGGCTCAGTATTGAATTGGAACAAGTAATTTATATCAGAATCATTCTTTATCTTCATCTTTCTTATTTTTTTCCCATCACAATCAATTGAGAATAAAACATAAACATGTTTTGTTCTATCAGCTTTAACAATACAACGAACATTATCTACTGATGTTGCATAGCTCACACCAACGGGAACAAGTGTTGGAGAAAACATTCTTGTTTTGATAATTGCTAACATACAGCAAAGTAGTCTCAAATGAGTCAAAATACTGCCAAGTATAGAAGCTGTCAGGACTGTCCATATAGTCCGTCCCTACAACAAAGAGATATGCTACAATCAATCCTACAAAGCCCTCATCATACAGCAAAGAATCTTAAAGCGTTGGATACAACATACAGGCTATTTTAGTTAGGAAAAGTAAAACACATCTAACAGGACTGAACAAAAGAAGCTTTAAACCGTTGTGATATAAACATTATTTATTCATAAAGTATTCACGGTTAAAGCAACATTTAATGCAGCCGGAAAGAGACAAGTCTGAACACTCTGAAGAGTATTTAATGCAAAGACACAAAGGATGTATGAAGCATTAAATGCAATCTGCTTTAATTCAAACATTTTGCAGCCGCCAATCAAGAGACAGACGTCAACATCTCACCAACCAACAACGGCTACAACTATAATGGATACAATTCCAAGGTTATAAATAGCCCCAAGCAAGAGGACTTAAATACATGCATTATTCATTATCGCGAAAGCTCTAATATATTACTCTGATATTCTAGCGATTACAAAGAAGTATATTGTGTGGACCAAAGATCCTTGCGTATTCCGACCTGTGTGGGAAGAATAGCTTTGAAGATGAAGCTTCAATATATGTGAGAAGAAGCAAGTCGAAAGAGCTCAAGCCAATCTGTATGAATGGCCCAAAGCTACAGTTCCTGTATCAATCTGTGTGAACGACATAAAGATATGTTTAGTTAGAGTCACGTAGTTGTGTACGTAGTGATTTTAGTAAACTCTTTACTCTTATTTGAAGGATCAGTGGATGTAGAGGGGTTTACCTCGAACCATTTTAAACTATATATTTTACTTTTTGTCTTTACTGTTTTCATTCTACTGTGACTTATCTCGTATACACTGTTAAACCCTGTACGCATCAAGCAAACACGAGAACACCTAGTTGCAGTACCCACAACAACTCACACAACAGACTTCCGCTACACAATTAACTTCGAAAGTCATACATCTTATTGCACTCTTACTTTCTAAGCTGTTTATTGTATACTTAGTGGCCACCAAGTGGTATCGGAGTGGTTACGAAAAGACACTAGCTTACATGGTCCCAACAATCAAAGGGGACCTAAATCTACTTAATCTCTTTCCTTACAGGATATCAACGAGAAGGACATCTGGTACTTTGGCAGCGAATATTCTCGGCACATGACAGGAGATGTAAGCAAACTGTCAGATTATGTAGAAGGTCGTGGTCCAAAAGTGCGCTTCGGTGATAAATCCAAAGGAAGAACAAGAGGGAAGGCAACCCTGCTTGTAGGAAAGTTCAAAGTCACCGACGTAGCCTATGTTGAAGGCCTACACTACAATCTACTAAGTATTATCCAGTTCTGTGACAAACAGTTCTCGGTGAAATTCTATATAGACCACTGTAGAGTGAAGAACATCAAGACCAAAGAAATTATCCTCACAAGAAACAGGTCAGGTAATACGTATATTGCTGACTGGAAGCCTACGAGCTCCACTGTTCCTTGTTTTGCTGCCAAAGGAAATGCAGATCAAAGCTGGCTATGGCACAAGAGGATGTTATACATCAACTTCGAGACGATCAACAAACTAGACAGACAGTGAATGGTTAAAGGGTTGCCCGATGTGTCATTCCATAAAGACAGCGTCTGCGGACCCTGTAAGAAAGGCAAACACGTCAAAACCACCCTGAAAAGCGAATCATACCTATCCACCCACAGGGTTCTGGATATGCTACACATGGACCTCTACATACCTGTAGACCATGTGAGCTTGGGAGGTAAGAAATACTGTCTCGTTATTGTTGATGATTTTTCCAGATATACTTGGACAATTTTTCTCAGCAAGAAGAAAGAAACCACAATGAAGTTTCCTAAGCACCTGAAAAAGCTTCAGAATAAGAAAGGATCGAGTATCGTGTCCATTCGTTTAGACAGAGATATTGAATTCACAAATCGCTTTATAGAGCAATACTGTTCGGACAATGGAATACAACATGAATACTCAGCAGCCCGGACTTCTCAGCAAAATGGTGTTGCCGAGTGAAAGAATAGAACACTCAAAGAAGCAACAAGAACCATGATTGCAGCAAGCAAGTTGCCGCAGCGGTTCTGGGGCGAAGCGACCAATACAGTGTGCTATACACAAAACCTTTGTATCATCAACAAGCATCACAACAAAACAGCCTATGAGGTATGGAATAATAAAACTCCATTAGTTGCGTACTTTCATATCTTTGGATACAAATGTTACGTTCTGAATAATGGGAAAGGTCAACTCAAGACCTTCGATGAAAAGTCTGATGAAGGAATATTTGTAGGATACGCCTCTGTCAGAAAAGCTTTCAGAATCTTTAACAAAAGGAAGCTGACAATAGAGGAATTTGTTCATGTAGTGTTCGATGAACCTCATTTTGATCCTACAGTAGTAAAAGACTTAACCTAGAATATTCGAACACTCTCCATAAATGACCCTCAAACTCTTATAGAGCATGTCGTAGACTTAGATATTAATCCGGAAACTGTAAGATCAGAAGTAGTCAAAGCCGATGATGTACAAGCTGAAGCTGAAATTACAGTACCACAAGATACAGTACAGGATGCCGAATTAGAACCTGACAGGATATGGTTGAGAGATCACCCACAAGAATTGATTATAGGAGATATTGATGCTGGTGTATCTACCGGAAGAAGAATACAGAGTACACAAGGAACTGTACTGTGTGTGCAAGAAGTGACCGATTCTGAGAAATCTCCATTTCCTGCATGGAAATCTCAAGCTAAAATTAGGATACTAGCTACGTGCACCCTAGCTATATTCTTAGCTCAATCCGAACCTGTTTCAACCAGTGAAGCTTTGAATAATTCTCATTGGATAACTTCTATGGAATAAGAGCTTAATGGTTTTGAAAGAAACAATGTATGATATCTAGTACCCAGGCCAGAACATCAAGCTGTAATTGTAACCAAATGGGTATTTAGAAACAAGAAGGATGATAATGGACTTGTTATCGGGAATAAATCCCCTCTAGTCGCACAAGGCTATAGACAGGAAGAAGGCATAGATTACGATGAGACTTTTATCCATGTTTCCGGAATAGAAGCCATCAGGATATCCTAGCTTCTGCTGCCCATAAGAGCTTAATATTATATCAAATGGATGTTAAAAGTGCATTCCTGAATGGAAATCTCACCGAAAAAGTCTATGTTGAACAACCACCAGGGTTTGTCAACACTGAAGGCGGAGACTTAGTATACAGGCTACGGAAAGCACTATATGGACTTAAGCAAGCACCTAGAGCTTGGTATGAAACCCTGTCCCTATACATTAGGGAGGAATGCTAGTTGCTGTAACACCCCCAAGTTATTCAGGGTATATTACAGCGTCGTGAGCCCCGCCTATTTATACGCGGAACTATGAACTTTCACCGATAAGGTCCAAGTACAATCAAAAGGAAGACAATAAAAATGTTATATAAAACAATATCCAATAAATCTGAATACAACACATCACGAATCAATACCATGGCAACGCTGGCCGAAACATCAAGGAAACCGAAAACAATACCCGAGTACTCAAAAACCATTCAAGTACAACATCAATGAATGGAGGAAATACAAAACATAACCAATGACAAGACACAGCAGCACACTTTCCCATCATCTTCATGCCGACCCTATACGTGCTTATCTGCTCTCCTAGATCCTGAAATACATGAAAGATATTTCCCTCATAAAGGGGTTAGCCGTCGAATAGCTAGTACAAGTATATCGAATATGAAACACAATACTTCTCTAAAATAAAGTAAATGTAATCATCATCTCATCAACACAAGAATAGTATTCCGGAATAACTAAATCTCAAAGCATCACATTCAATACATACATGATTAACCGTGGAACCGCACCAAAGGCAACGGAACCCTCAGAGGACCCATCAGTCCGTCCCAAAGTGGTTAACCCAAAACATATGCGGAACCGCACCATAGGCTACGGAACCCTCAGAGGACCCGTCAGCCCGTCCCAGAGTGGATACATACCATCTTACAATTCATATATCTTACTTTCAAAGTCGAAAACGTACAATCATAAACATATACTTGCCTTTGAGACATCGAGAATTGGAACGAAAAGAGTATAAGTTCGGTAGGTCCAAGAATGCACTTCCGGCACCTAAACGATTCATAAGGAATACAATAATCAATAATCCATAGTCAAATCACACGAAGAAACTCCCAAAACCCACCTACGATTCATGAAACTACAAGGATAATCACCTAGAGGTTTGAAAATCACCCAAACCCTGTCAAGTCGAACAAGGTACAAAACTATCCATATAATCGTAGGGGAAACATGGGTACGGGGTAGATACATCATAATCTCAAAGATCTAAAGCTCTAAAATGGATAAATCGGACGAATCTAAGAAAATCCCCAAAAATTCCCAAAACTAGGTTTCTAAGGAATTTACCTTGATTCGGAAGATAGAAACGGATTAGATGTTGTGTAATCTTTGTTATTCAACCAAAGATGATGATAATTGAAGAGGGATCACCCCAAATCTCCCTAAATCGCCTTGAAGTCGCCCTTTTCGTCGGAAGTGAAAGAAATGGAGAAGAAATGACAAATAACAGGGTTGACTGCCCTTATATACTGCGCTTGTCTAGCGTGCACTAAACCTCAAGATTAGCGTGCGCTAACGGGGTCACCCGGTAGTCCACTGGCTTCTGTCCTGAGACGTTAGCACGCGCTACCACACCTTAGCGTGCGCTAACTGGTATCCTGCAAAAACTCCAGTTTACTGCCCAAATCCGCTAGCGTGTGCTACATGTGGGCACTAGCGTGCACTGGATCGGGCCTAGCGCGCGTTACATGTTATTCCAAAAAGTATAAATACCCCACTGCCTCTGCCGACTCAACTCATTAGCGTGCGCTACGCAACATATATAGCGTGTGCTAGCTATTGCCTAGCGTGCACTAACTGCTAGTCCAGAGGGCAGAATCAGCTACTGTCTCTGCCAAGCCCGGTCCGTTAGCGTGCGCTAAGACCTAATGCTAGAATTTGCTACTCAACAGAAATAGCGTGCGTTAGCTTAGGCATAGCGTATGCTATATGCCTGTCTCAAAACACCGCCGTAAGTTCCAAACAATACGAACATGATCCGAAGGGTATGAAACTCTAAAATCAACATCGAAAACATCTAAATAAGTGCTTACAGAGTGAGAAAAGTGAATGAACGGCAAGGTCAATAATTCAATAAAAAGTAAGGGTATTACATTCTCCCCCTCTAAAGGAAGTTTCATCCCGAAAGAAATAAAAAGTTCAGGGTATTTCGATCGTATCTTCTCTTCTGTCTCCCAAGTCGCCTCCTCGACTCCATGTCTCGACCATTGCACTTTAAGCAACGGGATGGTTTTGTGCCGAAGCTACTTCTCACGACGTTCAAGGATCTTCACCGGCCTATCCGGAAAGGTAACATCCTAGGCTACGTCAATCTCACTATATTCGATAACATGACTTGGATCCGGCACGTACTTTCTCACCTGAGAAACATGAAAAATGCTATGGACTTGACTCAAAGCTGGGGGAAACGCCAAGTGATAAAACTCCTCTGGTCGGCGACACCTTGAGTAGAACATGGTCTCCTACTTCGAATTCCAGAGGTCGACAACGAGTGTCAACATAATATTTCTGACGGCTCTAGGCAGTCAACAACCAGTCCCTGATAATGGAAATCTTCTTCTTAGTCTCCATCAACATATCCGGTTCCATTCTGACTAGCTCCGAAGCCTCGTCCCAACATAATGGCGATCTACACCGCCTACCATAAAGTGCCTTAAAAGGTGCCATTTTCATCGACGCATGCCAACTATTATGGTAGGCAAACTCGATCAATGGCAAGTGAAGCTCCCAATCATTACTCCAGTCTAGGGCACAATCTTGCAACATATCCACCAACGTATGAATCGTCCGCTCCGTCTGACCGTCTGACTGAGGATGAAAAGATGTGCTCAATCTCAACTCAGTGCCCAAAGCCTGATGAATGGCCTGCCAAAAATGCGATACGAAGCGACCATCTCGATCGAAAACAATGGTCTTAGGGGCACCATGCAATCTGTAACACCCCAAAAAGGCGGTCATTACAGTGTTGTGGACCCCACACTTGGACCCGCCAGGCGATACCCAAAATACAGATTAAATATGCAATTCTTGTGATACTGAACCACAATACATAATATTTACTCCGTTTATGAGTTTACAGTAGTATGGCCAATGGCCTTATTGCACACAGGATCCGAAATACGAGTATAATCCATATGGAGATGAAATATACCTTAAATAACAATACATTAGTCCACAATTTAAAATAAAGCGGAAAGATAACATTAAACGGTTCGAACAAAACCGGACAAAAAAGACTTGGGCCCCCCAAACTAGTATCCTTCGAACCCTTCGCCGTCACCATGATCTTCCCGTGTCTTGCCTTTTCCTCGACCTAAAATATAGCACAAGTATTTCGCCCAACACAGGGTCATATATAAATGATAAATGAATTCCCAAGATATTATACAATTCACATACATTAGATCTCAAGGAAAATAACTCGACTAACGAACATACCTCTCGGGCGTATGAATGATTTGTCACAAAATGTCGAACACATCCAAATATATAAATGGACTATGAATGACCAAAAATAATACGGCTCAAGATGGACATCACAGTATGCCCGATCCAGAAATGTGTCAGTGCACATGTCCACCCCGTATATGGAATCGAGGATATACGTGGGACAATGTACCTAATTAGCCTCACAAACTACATCTCGTATGCATAGTCCAATACGGAAATATCCACGCATGACTATATCTGTGCCTGGCTAAAAATCCTACACAATAACCAAATGGAACGCAAATACGATTTCGGATATGTCACGATACAACATGTCTACGAATTCAATAAATCACATATTCGATTAAGGAATCAAGAAACTCACCGAAATGGCAATAAGGATCAATGATATCAAAGGTTCAAAGTGACGAACTTGGGAATGCAATCCCACGATGAAAACGGAACATCATCAAGAATAATATCAAATCACGGGTCACAAATTTATAAGTGTTTCACATACACGAAACACATAATCATCACAATAATCCAAACATCATTATAATTAAGCAAGATAACTTGCCTCAATACGGAGACAAGAATAATCCTTCCTTGTCGAACGTACGAATGGTCCTTGACTTAATATCGGTTACTCGAACAATCAACCTTGTAAGGGATATAATCCATTCAATAACACATTCTCATAACTATCGATATCTATTTCAGCGAATCGATATCCTAAATTCAATTCGCTTAGTTCAACTATCTATGTATCATAATTCCATTTCAAGGATTCATACTAACTTCAATCTATACTCATTATCCCTTATCATTCAAGGTGTTCTCGATTATTCGTATGGTTCAAACGGATGAGGATTTATCAAGAACAACCATCAAGGAGAACTTTGCTAAAATTGATATGCCGATAGAATTTCTTAAAAACAACATCAATATTTTGAAAGATATAATCCAAACAACTATGTTTCATAAAACATTGATCAAAGTGAAGGTTACTCAACGATTATCATTGTTCGAACGAATCATGAATATGTAAAATTATTACTATGTTCATCAGTTATGAGTTCACCTAGTTAGATTAACGATATAGTCGAGTTATTTATCACAAGATTATCACGATATCATCATTATGGTGAATTAAACACCTCTGAACTATAACTTTATGTTGATATATCTCAAGGTTCAACCAAATCAAATGGAACTCCTAAGTTCATTTAGTTTCGAATCTTCCTAAACATGATGGTTTGATTCAATATAATGATAACAATCCTACAAATAAACCTATCTACAATGAAACTAAGGATCATTATTATTCTAGTGATGTTAATAGTCCATCAAGAAGAGTGTGTTTCTACTAAACATGATTACTACCATTTAAGACATCAAGAATACATCATATCAAACCCTTAATCACCATATTCATCATTAAGTTGTTAAAAGCTTAACTACAAACATGTTTAGCTTGATTAATTCAATAATAGGTGAAGTATACTTTATCACTAACAGTATTACTACGAGATTATAAGGTGAAATCGTATAACATACCTTCATAAATGAAGAACAATACACTAAAACCACAAGAACACACTCTAAGCTTCAAGAATGACTCCAAACTTCCAATCAACAAGCTCCAAATCAAAATACAAAGCTCAAACACAAGTTGGAAGAAGGTAGAATTGATCTGGGGAGGCAGGGGGATGATTATAGGGGTGAAAAATTAGAGTTTGGACATGCAAAATGAAAGACATAAGTTGTCTTTTTATAACAGCACAGTTCGTTACGTACGTTATACACAAGAGGATAACGTACAATAGCAGCTTTACATACGCTACACCAAAAGTGTTACGTACGTAAGCTAGTTCCAGAGGCTATTGGACTAAAATACGAACATCATTACGTACGTTATGGCTTGGAGCATTACGTACGTAATGTAGGTAAACTAGGCTGCTCCAAAAATCAGATATTCGAATCACGCCCGACCCCACACGCCGAAAGTTGAGATTGGATAAGACTACAAGCATTACGTACGTAAAAAGCACCTCCTTATGTACGTAAAACCCACAATATAGCATACATTATGCTAAAGGGTTAGCGTACATTAAGCACAGAACTACTAGCCCAAAAATGCACTTATCTATACAACGTTGAGAAATCATTCATAGTGCAAAATGATAGTTGTATTCAAGTCTATTAGGATATATTACACCATCAATAAACATTAAACAAATGCAACAAGACTAAAACAGTGTTGAATTATCCGAATAATACAACAGTAGGTAAGAATTTCCGTCGAATATTACACAATCTCACGATCTCAGCTATAAAAGTTCGAGCCAATCTATCTGATCCCCAAGTAACATTAATACCCAGAAAGTGTGCAAACTTGGTTAATCGGTCGACGATTACCCAAATCATATTCATTCCGGCTCTAGTTCTCGGCATCCCAGTGATAAAATCAATAGAGATATCTTCCCACTCAGGAATGGGAAGCGGCTTCAACAACTCCACCAATCGTTGATGTTCAATCTTGACTTGTTGACACGTCAAACACCGCGGTACAAACTCTGTGACATCCGTCTTCATATTATTCCACCAAAAATTCCGCTTTAACTCCTTGTACATCTTACTCGTTCCGGGGTGGATAGAGTAAGGCATAGCATGAGCTTCTCGGAGGATTTTCTGCCTCATCTCTATATCATTCGAAACACAAAGCCTGCCCTGAAATCTCAGAATACTATCCTCATGGACCATAAAACCAGGGGCTTTTCCTTTAATTACGTCTTCCTTCAGTTGAGAGATCATCGGGTCACTCCACTATTTCCCTTTGATGTCGTCAACCAAGGACGAAGTAATTTCAATAGTGCACAACTGTCCTTGCACTCTTTGAAGTCAAACTTCTATTCCTTGCTCAATTAAATCCTGACGAATCTTCATCTGAGATGTAAGAACTGGATCATCTGAAGCGATGCCGATTTGCGGCTCAAAGCGTCCGCGACGATATTGGCCTTTCCCGGATGGTAAATAATTTCCAAATCGTAATCCTTGATCAATTCCAACCAACGTCTCTGCCTCATATTCAGCTCTTTCTGGCTGCAAATATACTTCAAAATCTTGTGGTCGGTATAAATCCGACACGGAGAGCCATACAAATAATACAGCCAAATCTTAAGTGCGAAGACAATTGCGGCCAACTCCAAATTGTGAGTAGGATAGCTCATCTCATACGGCTTAAACTGCCATGACGCAAAAGCTATCGTCTTATTATTCAGTATAAGCACACATCCAAGACCTTGTCCTGAAGCGTCGCTATAAACTGCAAATTCTTCACTACCCTATGGTAAAGCTAAAATCGGCGCTGAGGTCTAACGTCTCTTCAGCTCATCAAAGCTCTATTATCTCTCTGCAGTCCAAACAAACTTTTCTGTCTTCAGGAGTAATTGTGTAAGCGGCCGAGCGAGTTTCGAGAACCCCTCGACAAACCGACGGTAATACCCAGCAAGACCCAAAAAGCTACGAACTTCTTTAACATTTTTAGGCGGTTCCCAATCTAGCACTGCCTCAATCTTCTGCGGGTCTAGACGAACCCCTTCGGCCGAAATCACATGGCCGAGAAACATAACTTCTTCCAACCAGAACTCACATTTCGAGAATTTTGCATAAAGGTGATCGGCTCTCAAAACATCTAGTATCAAACGTAAGTGCTGGGCATGTTCCTCCTTATCCCGAGAATAAATAAAGATGTCGTCAATAAAGACAACCACACATCTGTCCTGGTATTCGATGAGTATCTTGTTCATTAGTTACATGAATACTTCCAGTGCATTAGTCAATCCAAAAGGCATTACCACAAATTCATAATGTCCGTACCACATCCGAAACGCAGTCTTTGCAACGTCGGACTCTTTCACCCAGAGCTGATAGTATCCTGATCTCCAATCAATTTTTGAGAATACTGCGGTTTCCTGCAACTGATCAAATAAATCATCCATACGAGGCAAATGATACTTTTTCTAGATGGTCACTTTATTTAGTTCATGGTAATCAATGCATAAACGTAGTGAACCATCCTTTTTCCTCACAAAAAGAACAGGCGCGCCCTAACGTGAAGTGCTCAGCCTGATGTACCCTTTCTCTAATAGTTCTCCCATCTGACTCTTTAATTCTTGCATCTTAGAAGGTGCCATCCGATACGGCGCCTTAGAAATCGGAGCCGCATCAGGCTCCAAGTCTACAGAAAATTATATCTCTCGATCCGGCGGTAATCCCGGGAGGTCGTCTGGAAAAACATCTGGATACTCATTAACAACTGGAATCGAAGAGAAATCAACTTCATTCCCTTCTGTCTTCAAAGCATAACACCAATAGCCCGTGCAACCTTTATTCAAAAGTTTTATGGCCTTCGTGACGCTGATAAGCAACTTAGGTTGGCCCGATTTACGTCCCATAAACGAGTACTCGGAACCGTCTTTAGTCATCATAGTTATAACTATAGTGCGGTAGTACACTTGGTGA
Source organism: Orobanche coerulescens (assembly GCA_033398695.1). Classification (NCBI taxonomy): domain Eukaryota; kingdom Viridiplantae; phylum Streptophyta; class Magnoliopsida; order Lamiales; family Orobanchaceae; genus Orobanche; species Orobanche coerulescens. Next base: position 121,186,232 of record CM065807.1, on the reverse strand, counting down.
CTGTCAAGCCAATCTTCGCCGATGATCACATCCTTGCCCTCCATATCAACCACAATCAAGTTCGATAACCAATCCATATCGGCTATATTCAGCGAAAAATCTCTAATCTCCCGATTTCCCATGATTCTATCCCCGCTAGGTAGTTTCACAATGAAAGGATCGCAAGCAGTCATACAAGTTATATACAAATGGTGTACGCACTCAAATGAGATGAAAGAATGTGTAGCACCTGAATCAAAAAGTACACAAACTGGATGATATAGGATATGAATGGTACCTGAGGCCAACGCCGCATCGGGTTCGTCTGCTTAACGCATCTCATAGACTCACAAGTGTGCCGAACCGACGCTAGAATATCCGCCTCTAGCGTTCTGACTCCGTCCCCGGCCCCTGCCGTAACTATGTTGTGACTGTCCAACTGGTTGCCACTGATTCAAACTCTGATCTATATGCGCTGGGGTCGAAGCCCGAGTGTCCAAAATCTAATCTTGTTCGGGGCAATAAGCTGCCCTATATCCCATATCTCCTCAAGTGTGACACTTCAGAGGTGGCCGGAAGAATGGTTAGTCGCCTGAGGTCTCTGGAAGTTGCCACCTTTAGAGCCAGAAAAGTTACCAGCGATCTTCTGCTTCTTGGATTCTTCCGTGGTATCATTGTGGGGACTCAACATGTCATAGGCCAAAGCCCTGTCTTGGTATTCCTTCAAGGTAGTTCCAGCAAACCAATCCATATAATGCCGTAAATCCATATTCATCTGCAAATCAAGTAACGGATCTTGTCACGCTAATCCCGCACTTGATTCTTCACGTGGATCAGCTGTTGGTTGTGCTCTACTATCGCCTGCGAGACTGGAATGTTCTGCAGCTTAGCCTCGAAAAAGGCTCGGATTCTGCCTTCTTGCACTGGCCAAGGACAAAACTCAGCCTCTAGTAACTCTTTAAATTCTCCCCCTGAAGCCGCATGATCATGTGGCTTGCTAACATTCACCAAGTCGCGGCTTCCTTGGTAAGGAAGTACTGAGCAATCGGTACCTTTCTTACTTCCGGACAATCAACCGCTTCAAACAATTTCTCTAACTCCGCTAACCAATTCTCCCAACCCATCTGGTGCATACGGATCACATTCTGAAGCAAGGCATCCGATGTCGGGTTCGGATTGTTCAGCTGAACGGCTTGGGCCAGGATAGTCATCTGGTTAGCCAATTGTTGAAGAACATTCATAACTCCAATATCTGCGTTATTCCCTTGGCCGGTCGACTGGTCCTGTTGACACTTGGTATCAGGATGCACTGAGTTAGATAAACAAGGGGTGGTAGACCCCGCAACGGAACTGAGGGTAGCGGTCACTCCACGTCCTCGTCTGCGCCATGACCACGGCCTCGCCTTTGTCCCCTATCAGCAGACATTCTGAAGGATACACAAAGCACTTAAGTACAATTCAAATCGCATGTCATCGATGTGACCGGTTCCCAAAAATACCAAATCAGAAGCAATCGATTAAGGAAACGCTAGGAGAGTAAGAGGTCTTACAAGTACCGGTCGCACTATGATGATGACAAAGTAATGATACTGTAGGCAAACAATGACTCAATCGACCCAAAAGACCGACAGCCTAGGTATTCATAAACCTAAGCTCTCATACTATATTCTGTTACACCCCCAAGTTATTCAGGGTATATTACAACGCAGTGAGCCCCGCCGTGGGACCCATAAGGCTATTTATACGCGGAACTATGAACTTTGACCGATAAGGTCCAAGTACAATCAAATGGAAGACAATAAAAATGGTATTCAAACCAATATCCAATAAATCCGTATACAACACATCACAAATCAATACCATGGAAACGTAGGCCGAAACATCAAGGAAACTGAAAACAGTACTCGAATACTCAAAAACCATTCAAGTACAACATCATTGAATGGAGGAAATACAAAACATAACCAGTGACAAGACACAACATCACACTTGCCCATCATCTTCATGCCTACCCGGTACGTGTCTATCCACTCTCCTGGATCCTGAAATACGTGAAAGGTATTTCCCCGTAAAGGGGTTAGCCGTCGAATAGCTAGTACAAGTATATCGAATATGAAACACAATACTTCTCGACAATAAAGTAAATATAATCATAATCTCATCCACTCAAGACTAGTATTCCGGAATAACTAAATCTCAAAGCATCACATTCAATACATACATGATTAACCGTGGAACCACACCAAAGGCAACGGAACCCTCAGAGGACCCGTCAGTCCGTCCCAGAGTGGTTAACCCAAAATAACCGCAAAACTGCACCAAAGGCTACGGAACGCTCAGAGGACCCATCGGCCCATCCCAGAGTAGATACATACCATCATACAATTCATATATCATACTTTCAAAGTCGAGAACGTACAATAATAAATATATACTTGCCTTTGAGACATCGAGAATCAGAAGGAAAAGAGTATAAGTTAGGTGGGTCCAAGAACGCACATCCGACACCTAAACGATTCGTAAGGAATATGGTAATCAATAATCCATACTCAAATCACACGAAGAAACTCCCGAAACCCGCCTACGATTCACGAAACTACAAGGATAATCACCTAGAGGTTTGAAAATCACCCAAACCCTCTCAAGTCTGAACAAGGTACAAAACCATCCATATAATCGTAGGGGAAACATGGGTATGGGGTAGATACATCATAATCTCAAAGATCTCAAGCTCCAAGACGGATAAATCGGACGAATCTAAGAAAATCCCCAAAAATTCCCAAAACTAGGGTTCTAAGGAATTTACCTTGATTCGGAATATAGAAACGGATTAGATGTTGTGTAATCTTTGTTATTCAACCAAATATGATGATAGTTGAAGAAGGATCGCGCCAAATCGCCTTGAAGTCGCCCATTTCGTCGGAAGTGAAAGAAATGGAGAAGAAATGACAAACAATAGGTATGATTGCCCTTATATGCTGCGTTTGTCTAGCGTGCGCTAACGGTGTCACCCGGTAGTCCAGTGGCTTCTGTCTTGAGATGTTAGCGCGCGCTACCACACCTTAGCGTGCGCTAACTGGTATCCTGCAAAAACTCCAGTTCACTTCCCAAATTCGCTAGCATGCTCTACATCTGGGCACTAGTGCACGCTATGCAACACCAATAGCGTGCGATGGATTAGGCCTAGCGCGCATTACCTGTTAGTCCAGAAAGTAGAAATACCCACTGCCTCTGCCGAGTCATCTCATTAGCGTGCGCTATGGGCGATGTTAGCGCGCGCTACGCAACACCTATAGCGTGCGCTAGCTACTGCCTACCGTGCGCTAACTTCCAGAGGGCAGAATCAGCTACTGTCTCTGCCAAGCCCGGTCCGTTAGCGTGCGCTAAGACCCAATGCTAGCATTTGCTACTCAACAGAAATAGCGTGCGTTAGCTTAGGCATAGCGTATGCTATATGCCTGTCTCAAAACACCGCCGTAAGGTCCAAACAATACGAACATGATCCGAAGGGTATGAAACTCTAAAATCTACATTGACAACATCTCAATACGTGTTTACAGAGCGACAAAAGTGAAAGAACGGCAAGGTCAATAATTCAATAAAAAGTACAGGTATTACAGTTGCATTATGAAGGCTAACAAAAATCACAGGCTCAACATTGAATTGGAACAAGTAATTTATATCAGAATCATTCTTTATCTTCATCTTTCTTCTTTTTTCCCATTACAATCAATTGATAATAAAACATACACATGTTTTGTTCTATCAACTTCAACAATACAGTGAAAAAAAATCTACTAATGTTGCATAGCTCACACGAACGAGGACAGGTGTTGGGAAAAATATTCCTGTTTTGATAATTGATAACATACAGCAAAGTGGTCTCAATGGAGTCAGAATACTGTTAAGTATGGAAGCTGTTAGGACTGTCCATACAGTCCATCCCTACAACAAAGATATCTTCTACAGTCCATCCTACAAAGCCCTCATCATACAGCAACGAAACTTAAAGCGTTGGATACAGCATACAGGCTGAAGGCGTTTTATTTAGGAAAAGTAAAACATATCTAACAGGACTGAACAAAAGAAAATTTAAACCATTGTGAGATAAACATTGTTTAGTATTCACGGTTAAAGCAGCATTTATTGCTACTAGGACAACATTTAATGCAGCCGGAGAGAGACAAGTCTGAATGCTCTGAAGAGCATTAATTGCAAAGACAAAAAGGATGTCTGAAGCATTAAACACAATCTGTTTTAATTCAAACATTCAGCAACCGCCAATCAAGAGACAGACGTCAAAATCTCACCAACCAACAACAACTACATTTATAACGGATACAATTCCAAGGTTATAACTAGCCCCAAGCAAGAGGACTTAAATACATGCATTATTCATTATCGCGAAAGCACTAACAGAACTCTGACATTCTAGCGATTACAAAGAAGTATATTTCGTGAACATACAGCAGTATTCAAGAGAAGAAATATACCAAGTCCTCAACACAAACAGCACATTGTAACACCCCCAAGTTATTCAGGGTATACTACAGCGTCGTGAGCCCCGCTGTGGGACCCACAAGGCTATTCACACGCGGAACCATGAACTTTGACCGATAAGGTCCAAGCATAATCAAATGGAGAACAATAAAGTCGGCATTCAATCCAATATCCAATAAAACCGAATACAACACATCAAGAATCAATCCCATGGTAAAACAGGCCAAGACATCAAGGAAACCAAAAACAGTACTCGAGTACTCAGAACCATCCAAGTACAACATCATTGAATGGAGGAAATACAAAACATAACCAGTGACAAGACACAGCATCACACTTGCCCATCATCTTCATGCCGACCCGGTACGTGCCTATCCGCTCTCTTGGATCCTGAAATAAATGAATGGTATTTTCCCCACAAAGAGGTTAGCTGTCGAATAGCTAGTACAAGTATATCGAATATGAAACACAATACTTCACGGAAATAAAATAAATGTAATCATCATTTCATCAACTCAAGACTAGTATTCCGGAATAACTAAATCTCATAGCATTACATTTCAATACATACGTGATTACTCGTGGAACCGCACCAAAGGCAACGGAACCCTGAGAGGCCCCGTCGGACCCTCCTAGAGTGGTTAACCCAAAATATTCGCGGAACCGCACCAAAGGCTACGGAACCCTCAGAGGACCCATCGGACCGTCCCAGAGTTAATATATACAATCATGCCATTTATATACCATACTTTCAAAGTCGAGAACATACAATCATAAACATATATTTGCCTTTGAGACATCGAGAATCGGAAGGAAAAGAATACAAGTTCGGTAGGTCCAAGAACGCACTTCTGGCACCTAAAATATTCGTAAGGAATATGATAATTAATAAATTATACTCAAATCACATGAAGAAACTCCCAAAACCCGCCTACGATTCACAAAACTATAAGGATAATCACCTAGAGGTTTGGAAATCATCCAAACCCTCCCAAGTCCGAATAATGTACATAACCATCCATATAATCGTAGGGGAAACGTGGATACGGGGTAGATACATCATAATCTCAAAGATCTCAAGCTCCAAAATGGTTAAACCGGACGAATCTAAGAAAATCCCCAAAAATTCTCAAAGCTTGGGTTCTAAGGGATTTACCTTGATTTGGAAGGTAGAAACGGATTAGATGTTGTGTAATCTTTGTTATCCAACCAAAGATGATGATGTCTGATGAAAGATCGCCTCCAAATCACCCCCAAATTGCCTTCTCGTGTTCACCCGTTGGAAATGAGTGAAATGGGTGAAAAATGATGAAGAACAGGGTTGACCCTCACTTATATACTGCGCCTGATTAGCGCGCGCTAAAATTCAGGGCTAGCATGCACTAACGGGGTCACCCGGTAGTCCAATAGCTTTGGACCTGCGACGTTAGCGCGTGCTACCACACCCTAGCGTGCGCTAACTATTATCATGCCAAAAATTCCAACTCACTAGCGTCCGCTACATATGCGCATTAGCGCGCGCTGCGCAATACCTATAGCGTGCGCTAGCTCAGGCCCAGCGTGCTTTAATTGTTAGTCCAGAAAACAGTAACACCCCACTGCCTCTGCCGACTCAGCCCATTAGCGTGCGCTACGGGCAATGCTAGCATGCGCTACTCAACACGAATAGCATGCGTTAGCTAATGCCTAGTGTGCGCTAACTGCTAGTCCAGAGGGCAGAATCAGCTACTGCCTCTACCAAGGTCGGACCGTTAGCATGCGCTAAGACTCAAATCTAGTGTGCGCTACTCAACAGAAATAGCGTGCGTTAGCTTAGGCCTAGCGTACGCTATCTGCCTGTCTCAAACAACGTCGAAAGTTCCAAACAATATGAACATGATCCGAAAGGTACGAAACTCTAAAATCAACAACGACAACATCTCAATAAGTGTTTACAGAGCGACAATAGTGATGGAACGTCAGAGCCAACAATTCATATAAAGTATAGGTATTATATTCTCCCCCTCTAAAAACAATTTTCGTCCCAAAACTTAAGAAATAAAAAGTTCAGGGTATTCCAATTTCATCTTCTCTTCCGTCTTCCAAGTCACCTCCTCGACTCCATGCCTCGACCATTGCACTTTAACCAATGGAATGGTTTTGTGCCAAAGATGTTTCTCACGACATTCCAGGATCTTCACTGGTTTCTATGGGAAGGTAACATCCTCGGCTACATCAATCTCACTATAGTCGATAATATGACTTGGATCCGGCATGTACTTTTTCAATTGAGAAACATGAAAAATGCTATGGACATGACTCAAAGCCAGAGGCAACGCCAAGTAATAAGCTAAATCTCCAACCTTGTACAAAATTTCAAACGGCCCAATAAACCGCGGACTAAGTTTACCCTTTTTCCCAAAGCGAAAACCTCTCGTCGACGACACCTTGAGTAGAATATGGTTTCCCACTTCGAATTCCAAAGGTCGACGGCGAATATCAACATAAGATTTCTGACGGCTCTGGGCAGCCAGCAACGGGTCTCGCATAATAGAAATCTTCTCCTTCGTCTCTATCAACATATCCAATTCCGTTCCGACTAGCTCCGAAGCCTCATCCCAACATAATGGCGATCTACACCGCCTACCGCACAATGCCTCGAAAGGTGCCATTTTGATCGACGCATGCCAACTATTATTGTAGGCAAACTCGATCAATGGCAAATGAAGTTCCCAATCATTATTCCAGTCTAAGGCACAAGCCCGCAACATATCCTCCAATGTCTGAATCGTCCGCTCAGTCTGATCATCCGACTGAGCATGAAAAGACGTGCTCTATCTCAACTCGGTGCCCAAAGCCTGATGGACGGCTTGCCAAAAATGCGATACGAAGCGACCATCTTGATCGGAAACAATGGTTTTTGGGGCACCATGCAATCTCACAATCTCGGCTATAAAAGTTCGAGCAATCTCTCTGGTCCCCAAGTATCCTTAATACCTAGAAAGTGTGCAGACTTGGTCAACCGATCGACGATTACCCAAATCATATTCAATCCGGATCTAGTTCTCGGCATCCCAGTGATAAAATCTATAGAGATATCTTCCCACTTTCATGCAGAAATGGGAAGCGGCTTCAACAACCCCGCCGGCCATTGATGTTCAATCTTGACTTGTTGACATGTCAAGCATCGTTATACAAACTTTGTGACATCTTTATTCATATTATTCCACCAGAAATTTCGCCTCAAGTCCTTGTACATCTTACTCCTTCCGGGGAGAATTCTCTGCCTCGACACTATATCATTCGTAACACAAATCCTGCCCTAAAATCTCAGAATACCATCCTCATGGACCATAAAATCAGGGGCCTTTCCTTTGATTACATCTTCCTTCAGTTGAGAGATCATCAGGTCACTCCACTGTTTCCCTTTGATGTCGTCAACCAAGGATGAATTAATTTCGAGAGTGCACAACTGTCCTTGCACCCTTTGAAACCAGACTTCTATTCCTTGGTAGACTAAATACTGACAAATCTTCATCTGAGATGGAAGAACCTCGAGCATCTGAAGCGATGCCGATTTGTGGCTCAAAGCATTCGCGACGACATTGGCCTTTCCTGGATGGTAAAGAATTTCCAAATCGTAATCCTTGATCAATTCCAACCAACTTATCTGCCTCATATTCACCTCTTTCTCACTGAAAACATACTTCAAACTCTTGTGATTGATATAAATCCGACATGAAGAGCCATACAAATAATGCCACCAAATCTTAAGTGCGAAGACAATTGCGGCCAATTCCAAATCGTGAGTAGGATAGTTCATCTCATACGACTTCAACTATCGTGACGCAAAAGCTATCGTTCTATCGTGCTGCATAAGTATACATCCAAGCCCTTGTCCTTAAGCGTTGCTATAAACTGCAAATCCCTCACTGCAATGTGGTAAATCTAAAATCGGCACTGAGGTCAAACGTCTCTTCAGCTCATCGAAGCTCTGCTGTCTCTCAGCAGTCCACACAAACTTTTCTGTCTTCTTGAGTACTTGCATTAGCGGTCGAGCGAGTTTCGAGAACCCCTCGACAAACCGACGGTAATACCCAGCAAGACCGAAAAAGCTATGAACTTCCTTAACATTATTAGGCAGTTCCCAATCTAGCACTGCCTCAATCTTCTGCAGGTCTACACGAATCGTTTCGGCCGAAACCACATGGCTGAGAAACATAACTTTTTTCAACCAGAACTCACATTTCGAGAATTTCGCATAGAGGTATTCGGCGATCAACACATTTAGTATCTAACGCAAGTGACGGGCATGCTCCTCCTTATCTCGAGAATAAATCTAGATGTCATCAATGAAGACAACCACACATTTGTCCTTGTATTCGATGAATATCATGTTCATTAGTTGCATGAATACTGCCGGTGTATTAGTCAATCCAAAAGGCATGACTACAAATTCGTAATGGTCGTATCTCATCCGAAACGCAGTCTTCGGAATGTAGGACTCTTTCACCCAGAGCTGGTAGTATCCTGATCTCAAATAAATTTTCGAGAATATTGCCGCTCCCTGCAACTGATCAAATAAATCATCTATACGAGGCAATGGATATTTGTTCTTGATGGTCACTTTGTTTAATTCACGGTAATCAATGCATAACGTAGTGAACCATCCTTTTTAATTCCTTACAAAAAGAATAAGAGCGCCCCAAGGCGAAGTGCTCGGTCTAATGTACCCTTTCTCCAATAGTTCTCCCAACTAATTCTTCAATTCTTGCTTCTCGGAAGGTGCCATCCGATAAGGCGCCTTAGAAATTGGAGCCGCATCAGGTTCTAGATCTACATAAAATTCTATCTCTCGATCCGGAGGTAATCCTGGGAGGTCGTCTGGAAAAACGTCTGGATACTCATTAAAACTCGAATCAAAGAGAATTCGACTCTGTCCCCTCCCAACTTCAAGGCATAACATCAATAGCCCGTGCAACATTTATTCAAGAGTTTTATGGCCTTCATGGCGATGATAAGCAACTTAGATTGGCCTGATTTTCGCCCCATGAATGAGTACTCGGAACCATCTCTGGTCATCATAGTGATAATCTTAGTGCGGTAATTTATAATCGGTTGGTGACTGTCAAGCCAGTCTTCACCGAGGATCACATCCTCGCCCTCGATATCAACCACAATCAAGTTTGATAACCAATCAATACCAGCTGTGTTCACCATAAAATCTCTAATTTCCCGATTCCCCACGATTATATCCCCGCTAGGCAGTTTCACAATGAAAGGATCGCAAACAGTCATACAATTTATATTCAAATGGCGTACACACTCCAAGGAGATGAAAGAATGTGTAGCACCCGAATCAAAAAGTACATGAACTGGATGGGATAAAATATGAATGGTACTTGAGGCCACCTCCACATCGGGTTCATCTGCTCGACGCATCTCATAGACTCGTGGGTGTGCCGAACCGATGCTAAAATCTCCCTCTCTAGTGTTCTGACTCCGTCCCCGGCCTCTGCCGTAACTCTACTGTGACTGACTAAATGGTTGCCGCTGATTCATACTCTGATCTATAGGTGCTGGGGCAGAAGCCCGAGTGTCCAAAGTATGATCTTGTTCGGGGCAATAAGCGGCCCTGTGTCCCATCTGTCCACAAGTGTGATACTTCAGTGGTGGGAAGTTGCACTCCAGATTGATGTGGCCTGGACGACCACAATTAAAACAGGTTACCGGGCAAGTTGAGGTGCCTGGAGCAGAACAAAAACTCTTTTTCCCTCTACTAGAACATGATGACTACTTGGCAGAACGGTTAGCCGCCTGAGATCTCTGGAAGTTGCCACCCTTAGAGCCATAAAAGTTACCAGTGGTCTTTTGCTTCTTCGTCTCTTCTGTGGTATCATTGTCGGGACTTAACATGTCATATGCCAAAGCCCTGTCTTGGTATTCCTTCAAAGCAATGCAAGCAAACCCAGCCATGTAACGCCGTAAATCCATATTTATCCGCATGTCAATGTTGTGGATCTTGTCACGGTCATCCCGCACTTGATTCTTCACATGGATCAGCTGTTGGTTGTATTCCACTATCGCCTGCGAGACTGTAATGTTCTTCGGCTTAGCCTCGAAAAAGGCTCGGATTCGACCTTCTTGCACTGGCCAAGGACAAAACTCAGCCTCGAGTAGCTCTTTAAATTGTCCACATGTAGCAGCATGATCCTGCGGCTTAATAACTTTCCAACAAGTCGCGGCTTTCTTGGTAAGGAAGAACTGAGCAATCGGTACCTTCCTCAATTCCGAACAATGAACCGCTTCAAACACTTTCTCCAATTCAGCTAGCTAATTCTCCCAACCCATTGGGTCGGTAGCACCGCTGATGTAATACCCGAGATTTTTATTCCGATTATCTTGAATTAATTATCGTGTGATTCCGATTATTCATTTCGTTAAGATCATATGGGATACGTTTTCTTTGATTCACTGTATGATATGTACTGTTTTGTAGTTCGTCGGGTGAGACTTGTGTCGCCGGCATATCTTTGATTTACGCGTGCTTGAGACGCGGTATGTTATGTTTCATGGGTGGCTCGTTATTATCTTGAATCTCAACAGGTGTGTTAGTGTATCCGAGTCGTTGTCGAGCATCGAGCCGGACTGTCGGAATGATCGAGTTTCAGTCGGGAGGCCTGGCCGAGTTATGGCTGTAAGGCTGGCCGAGTTACGGCCGTAATACATTACCTGTTACGGCCGTAAGGCATAATCAGTTACGGCGGCAAGGCTGCCGAGTTACGGTCGTAATGCCTTGCCGGTTATGGCCATAACACCCTTTCGTTTTTCGGATAGTGAGGCCTGGGACCCGATTACGGCCGTATGGACCTTCCGATTACGGTCGTAATGTCCGAGTTACATCCGTAAGGACATGCCTATTACGGCCATAACGAACGCGCCTATATAAGGCCTGGGCGACGGGAATTTACTCATTTTCTTCATTTTTCTTCTTCTTCTCATGGCTGCCGGATGAGGGAGACGGGGACATCGATCCTTGGTCGATTCCACTCATTTCCAAGCTGTTTTGGAAGGCCCTTGTCGATCGTAACAACAGCAAATCCTTGTTCTTCGTCGGATCGAGGTAATTTCTTGAAATCTCCTAGGGTTGACTTTCGGGATTTCTTCTTGATCTTCGTTGTTCGTCCGATTTCGATGATTTGGTTGATGTTTTTGAACCTTATTAATCGTGTTCTATGGGTTGCATATCCGTATTTCGAATTTGTTCGACTCGATTGATTATTCAAGTGTTCTTGGGAATTATCGAACATTGAATGTTCGATTAAATGTCCCAATGAGTTTCCCTCGATAGTTTTTGGGATTTCCATTGTTATTGGCCTTGATTCTCGTTGTGATCGTATCTTCATTGTTTTTGCCGGAGAATTATAGGTTTTCGATGATTCCGGTTGAGCTTTCCCATTATTTCGCATGCTTTGGACTTGAGGCGAGTTTCTCGTCTATAATCTTTATACTTTGAGAATGTGGCGTGTCGTAAATTTAACGTGGACTTGATAGTGATTGAACGTTTAACCGTAAATTACTTTTAAATAAATATGTTATTCTATGAAAGTAAATACGAACGCAACTTGAATTTCTTGAAGAATGATAACCACCATTTCATATTGTATTGTGTTCGAGGCAGATATTTAGAAGTGAGTAGTTATCCGAGGAATTGTGGAATGTTTGTATTGTCCGCTTGCTATTATGTTTCATGAATGATGGTGTGACGTGAATGCTATACCTTGTGGAAGTGTTTGTTACATTAACTTATGATTTTGCGTGTTTGTGGTTGTGGCGAATGTTATACCCTTGTTGTTGTGAAACCGGTGAATTGTGATATTGACCAGGTAGGGACCCGTGAGGCCTCCGGCGGCACGTTACTTGCGAGTACGGCCAAATGATACGATTTTACCATAAAGTTATCGAATCGGGTAGGTCTGGAGAGGACTCAGAGAATTTTTACTTGCGAGTGTGATGTCACGATAACTTGTGGGCGTGTTTGAATGATGTTACTAGGTAGGAACCCGTGAGGCCTCCGGCACCGCGTTACTTGTGAGTACGGCCAGTGATATGATTTGACCATAAGGTTATCTAATTAGGTAGGTATGGAGAGGGCTGCGATAACCGTTACTTGCGAGTACGATGTCAAGATAATTATGGGTAGATTCGTGTTTGTTCCTAATCCGGGATGGGTCCTATTGAGGCCACGGAATGTGATATGAATATCGATTGGATATTTCTGATTTGTGATTGTTTGAGTCTTGGATTCCGGTTATATTGGTGATTATGGTTCAGCCTTTGAGGCTTGTCCGAGAATTGAAGCATCTTCATGATTTTGAAAGAAAACTCTTTTGAAAATGAGAACCACAAATATTTTCCTGATTTTATACTGAGACCCCTGACGTCCATCATTATTCTTTCTAATGTGTTTTGAAGTTATCTTTATGATCCTCCCAAATGGGAAGCGTTTTCTAAAAGACTTTAGATTCGGGGATCATGTTACTATCATGTCTAAAGGTTATGTTCATAATGGTTGTATTCTTGATGTATAACTTTATAGCTTGGTTACTTGCTAGCGATTCCATCGCTAACCCCTCATTCGGGATTTTGTTAATTATATCCGGGTTTTCGGACTGGAGAGAGAGCAACCATAGGATCGTCTTGGAGGATGATGTAAAGCAGCGATACTAGTCACAGCTGTAGTCAGTTGTCCGTCAGTGATATTTCAGTTTGAGTTTTTCTTGTCATCCTTTAGGGGATGGACATTTTATGTATTATGTGATCAAGTTGTATTTTTGGTTTATCAGATGTACGGATATGTTGTGTCTTAAGAGACCTAATCGGTCTATGGTTTTATATTTGGTCGAGTCGACCGCATGTGGGTTTAGTTTTGTAGTCTCCTGCCTGGTAGCTCCTTGCAGAAAGGGGTCTACGGCGTGTAATATCCCTGAGTGGATTGGGGTGTTACATAAATGGTATCGGAGCTTAGGTTTGCGAAAACCTAGGCAGTTGGGTCTAGTTGGGTCTTGTCGAGTCGTGTCTTGTCATGTCACCCAGGTGAGCAATTGTGAACAAGTGTGATCGTGGTGATCCGTTGTGATCAATTGTGATAAGTTGTGATTAGTATCGTGGTGCAGCCATCATCTCCGTGCACCCTGTGGACGTAAGTCTTCTCTTTTATGCGAGGTATCTGTATTTCATGATTCCATCTGTGCGAATTAATTGTAATGCATAATTTTATTGGCACGATGTTGTGTAATGGAGTTGTATTCGATACTTGTCACACACTGTATGTTTGTACAATTCGATATATTGATGTTTTGACTGTGAACCGCCATGTGGGCTGGTATGATGTGAAAATTGTGAACCTTGATGGATTTCGAAAAGGTACCGACTGTTGAGTCGGTGAGAAAATCAGATGGATGGTTTTGTTGTATGTTTAAATTTGATGCATACGAAATGTATTTTCGAACTGTATTTATCCGCTGCGTGAGTTCTTTCAAAATGACTTTCGGTATTTTGCAAGCTAAGTTTTATTTCATAAAACCGATTCCCTAAATCGAATTTTGGTATTTTGGCCTTGAACGTTTTATGACGGTTTGACAAATGATTTTGTGAGTTTTGGAAAATTCTACCGTCATCGGCCTTTTGGCGTATTTTCGAATGTCTTTGAAAATGTTTTTAGCCTGGTGGGTTCCGGTGCGGAATTCACGGCGTGTAATATTCCCGGGCTGAACCGAGGGTGTTACACGAGATGTATTTGGTTGATTTTGTGATTCTGTTTGCCGTCTGGCCATGCTGTTTTAGGTTCGACTATTTTTGTTGGGGCTGTCATAATTATGCCGCTGCGTGTAGGTTTGAGAAAGTGTTTCTGAAGGACCTTAAGGGTCAGAGCGTTTTTGTGAAAGTCGATTTTGAAAATAATTTTGATGGTGCGATTAAACAACAGTCGGTATGGGTTTTGAAATCGGTTGGGTTTTGACAAGTTAATCCTGTATTTTCAAACTACACCACCAGACGGTATTTGAAAAAAATATATTTTAATGTATTTCGGGCACTGCAAAATATCACCGTCATCTTCGGTTTTGATCAAAAGAATTTTGGAAAATTTATGTTTTTCCAACGACTTTGGGTTTCGAAATTTTAAAAATTGTGTGTTTGTTATGCTGTTATGCCCGTCGGAAATTTTTTACAGTACTTCTTAAGTGTCGAGATACATTGTTAGGAGTTGATCCTTAACCATTAGAGCCGTTTTGATACTGTTGAGTTGATCCTTTCCATCTTACAGTTAGTTGTTACGACTTTAAGCTTCTGACTGTCGCGGCAGTACCTTTGTTGCTTCAATTCTATTTGTGCTCATTATCTGTCGTTTAATCCCTCTCGACCTAGTCATGTGGTCCGTCTGTGGTGATTGTGAACTCTAACTGCGGTATCAGTATTGCACTTAGTTTCTTACCCTGTGTGCATATTATTGGCGTACTATAAATTGTCACCGTTCTTGTTAACGAGTTATGGGTGTACGCCCAGATGTTATGATTTCATAGTTCGGTTTAATTGTATTATTCTTTGACGTTATCCGGATGTGGTAATTGAATTGTAGCAATGATGTTATATATTGATAAGGTCACTTTGACGACAACGTTTATCGAGTAGATTGATGTTTCAAGATGTTTTGCAAATGATTTTCGAAACGAAACAGATATAATAATGGGTTCATAGTTTTGATTAAATAACTGAGGTATTAAAAACATTTCTTTTCAAAAATTCACTTCGGCATAATTTTTTTCAAATTCAGGAATTTTAAAATGCTATCATTTGGACAAGTACCTGGGAAATTTTCTTTTTAATATTACCCATATTCGACCACGATGATGCATATGTGGTTCTGACCGTGATTTTTGTAAAGGTCGTACGTTGTGTTGACATAGCTGAGTAAATAATTTATGAATTTGAATTCTGTCGTTGCAGTATAGTCGTGTATTCGTGTTATAACTCATAATGAGTATTTTATTGTGTTACTGTTGTTTGCCCTATATTGATTATGTGGTGTTTGTTTTGTCGTTCTGAACGATTATACGTTCAGTATGCCGAGAGGTCAGGGTCGTGGTAATCAATCGTGTGATCAGGATCATGTTGTCGGTAATGGCCTTAGTATTGGTGTTGCTACTATACTCAAGCAGGTGGCAAATCAGATGACTCATTTGGCTCAGGCGGTTCAGCGTAACAATGCCGTGAATGAGGATGTCGGGTCGACTCAGTGGCTTAGAGAAGTGGTTCGTTTGCGTCCTCCTCGCTTTGCGGGCGCGGGTGATACTTTGGGCTGGGACGGTTGGGTTTTCCAATTGGAGAAGATCTTCAAGGCGGTTGGTTGTCCTGAGGAGCAGAGGATTCCTATCGCTCAGTTCCTTCTCGTTGGCGACGCCGCTAACTGGTGGGAGGCCGTTGAGCCTCAGGATCATGCTGTTACTTGGGAGGAGTTCAAGAAGTTGATGGAAGCAGAGTTCTGCCCGAAGCTGATCCGAGAGCAGAGGATCCGAGATTTTTACCTAGCCGAGCCGCCGGATATACCCGTGTCGCAGGCTATTATCGATTATAGTCGACATCTCGCTTACGTGAAGAGGCAGGTGAGGACCGAGGAAGACAAAATCCGTCATTTCGACATGCAGATAAGACCAGAGATTCGACAGTACATGTCGGGTTTCACTTGTGATACTTTGAGAGAGTATCAGAATCGAGCCATGGCATAAGAGATGGCATCGACATCTTCTGGGCCTTCGCATGAGCCAAAGAGGCAGAGGACGTCTGGAGATTTTTCAGATGGTGTGGGAGCCGGTACTTCTACTCGTCGAGTTTCGCATAGTCGTACGACAAAACCTTCCCTTTCTTCGTTTGGTGGAACTAAGAGTTCCAAGTTATCTTCTCTGACTCTTAGTCAGACTGGGAGGTGTTTCAATTGCAACATTGTGGGTCATGTGCAAGCTAATTGTCCTTTGCAGTCGATTACTTGTTATAATTGTGGACTCGAGGGCCACACAGTTCAGTATTGTGAATCATTCCATGAGATTTCTCAGAATCGATCTTCAGCGCCCTTGTCCGTATCGACCCGGGTAGATCGCTGAGGTTATTTGTCAATTCAATTTGATGACTGCTTGCTTCACCTTTTCTTTTATTTAAGTTTCGGGACGAAACTTCTTTTTAGAGGGGTAGAATGTAATACTCGAGATTTTTATTCCGGTTATCTTGAATTAATTGTTGTGTGATTCTGATTACTCATTTCGTTACGATTATATGGGATACGTTTTCTTTGATTCACTGTATGATATGTATTGTTTTGTAGTTTGTCGGGTGAGACTTATGTCGCCGGCGTATCTTTGATTTACGCGTGCTTGAGACGTGGTATGTTATGTTTCGTGGATGGCTCGTTATTGTCTTGAATCTCAGCAGGTGTGTTAGTGTATCCGAGTCATTATCGAGCGCCGAACCGGACTGTCGAAACGATCGAGTTTCAGTCGGGAGGCCTGGCCGAGTTACGGCCGTAAGGCTGACTGAGTTACGGTCGTAATACATTGCTCACACACTCATTTTTACACATATTTTTATAAAGTTTTCCGGATTTTAAGATCCTAAAATGTGTAGAATTGTGTCCTTTGTGCTCATATTATGTTTGTTGGACTCGATCACACTTGGGTACATTTTATTTGATTTTATAGGTGTTTTAAGGACATTATCAAGTAAGAACGAAGTCTCAATCCCCAATAGACATCAAGCAATGCGGAAACGAGAGATCGAGTCGAAAATAGAGTCAAAACGGACCAACACGGACTCGGCCGTGTCATCTGACACAGTCCGTGTCACTGATGAGTATCCGGACGAAGATTGTGGTGAAATATGCGCTTTTATGGCCAATATTGGAGTTTAAGACGATCAAGAGCGAGAACGAGGCCTAAAATGATAAAGATTGAAGCACTACCTGTCGTATTTTCTAATTTCCAGATTCATTACTTGGAATAAGGACGTGTTCTATATATGTATGGATTCCTCATGAAATCAGCTTCGTAACGGTATATCATATGCTAAATTTCGAGGTGTATTGAGAGAGATATGGATACTAGACCACGGCTTCACAGTCCAGACCGTACACGGGCCATGTCACAGGACACGGCCGGGTCTGCTGTCCAGAGAGTTTTTGCATTTTCTGGGACAATATGAAATGGGCTGTGTCACTTTTCGGTGGAAAAATTACTTTTTGACATTTTTGCAAGATTTGAACAAGAAAAATGGCGTTGTGGCTTTATAAAAAGGATCTTTTGGCTGGACTTAAGATATATTTTGATTTGGAGAGAGTTTTGGAGAGATTGGAGAGAGAAAACAAACACAAGATTAAGAGCTTTTCATCCAGAAAGAAGGAGATTTGAAGAATTCTTGAAGAACACTTCAAGAACATTTGAAGGCTTCAACCGGGATTAATCAAGACACCATCCGAGTTTTATCTTCTTCCTATCTTTTATTTATTTTGTTGTTCTATTTAGCATAAATATGATGAACATGATGATTATTATTTTTTCTTTCATTACCATGTCCGTCTAAACTCGTTAGATTTCGGGTATGCGAGTACGTTGATTTGCTATGGTTTTGAGGGATTGATGATTATATATATCTAGTGTGATTTCTTTATCAAATACTTGGTTTTGATTCATGTTTAGACACTTGATCAATGTTCTTACATGTTAAACTTAATTGCTCATAATTCGAGAGAGAGGGCATTAATAGGTTTCGAGTATTTTACGTAGTAAATTACGAGATCGAGAGATCGATGATGAACTATGATGATGTTTAATCTTATGAATATTTTGGAGTTAGATAATTTATAATAGACGGAGACGTTGTTATAGGTTGTTTAATCTACATTTTAATGCATCTCGAGAGAGACTTTAGAATATTGTTGTGATTATCATTTTGGAGACGCACTTAGAACTTTTCGAAACCAATCCCGACTAAACTTAGTAATCAACGGAAACCTAGCCTTGGAATCTACCTTTCTAAACTCTTGCAATTCGCTTTAATTCGGATATTTTCAATTGTTTTAATTTATTGTCATCATTTCATTTTATTTCCTTAACCATCCATTCACATTTCGATCGTCTAGATAAAACCGAAAACATTATAATCTAGTACTCAATACAATACGAATATTTAGTCTATGTAGAATACGACCTTGCTCGCCGCTTTCTACATTTACTCCGTACACTTGAGGATTGTTTAAAAATATAACGAACAGGTTTTTGGCGCCGTTGCCGGGGACTATTTTATTTTTGTTAGTATTGATATTACGATAAGTGTTTCCGGTCTTACTTTAGACATATTTTTCTGTTTAGTTTATTTTATAACTTCCGTGTTGTTTTTGGCCGTGTTGTAGGACGTACATGAACACCCACTCCTCTCGAGAACCTTTGGAAAACTTTATTCCCGAAGTAGAGGCATTTGCTCGAAGAACAAGTGTTGCTACACGTATATTACAAAGAGATATATCTAACGAAATGGAAAGAACGGGAGACGCGATTGCCAACACGGGCAATGATAATATAATAGCCCACAATCCAAAAAATGGAGGTATGCGGGTTGAGCAGCCCGCAGTTCGAATTCAATCGATTCGGGATGGATTTCGGCCGAGGCTTGACCAAAATTATGGGGGAATTTCTCATATTCCTATCAACGTCCTAGATTTTGAATTGAAGCCGTCATTAATATCGATGGTTCAAGAGAATCAGTTTGGTGGATTTGCCATGGAGGATCCGCACGCCCATTTATTCCACTTTATTCAAATTTGTGACACCATAAAAATGAATTTGGTGTCAAGCGATGCAATAAGATTGAAGTTATTTCCGTTCTCTTTGAGAGAGAAGGCTCGTAGTTGGCTTGGAACCCTTGCTTCCGGGAGCCTATGTACATGGGACGAGTTGGGTGAAAAATTTCTATTCAAATTCTTCCCTCCCAACAAGACCATGAGATTGAAAAGTGAAATCATGCAATTCCGGCAAATGGATTCAGAAATGTTATATGAGGCGCGGGAACGCTTCAAAGATTTGTTAAGATGATGTCCTTGTCATGGGTTTCCGGAAGACCAACAAATGTGTTTCTTTTATAATGGGTTGGTCGGAGAGACGAGAAATCTTGTTGATGCTTCGGCCGGAGGAGCTTTGCTAGCTAAAAGTGCTGAAGAAGCATATGAATTGATCGAGGAGGGGGCCATGAATAGCTATCAATGTAACACCCCCAAATCCTATTGGGTTATTACAGTGGCGTGGACCCCACGCCAGGAGATCCACCAGGCGAACATGACTAAAATACATTAAATTAAACAATAAGGGAAAATCATAGTCCCTACCATGATATCCGACACAATATTCCGATAAGGAATTTCAACGACAACGATGGACCTACATGGCCAAAAGTAAAAATACAACAACATCCACGAGCATCGGCTCGGGTAATATATGATGATAATGACTGACAAACTGGAGAACACTCCAACTGACTGACCAACATGAACAACTCGGACTAGTATCGCTCGAATGCCTCGTCGCCACCATCATGACCCTGTGTCTCAACTCTCTCCTCGCAAGCACCTAAAACATGAAAACATGTTCCGCCCCCACAGGGTCAGTCATCCAGATAATGAACATCAAATACATGTATAACATGATATGCATCCAAAGGCAGAATGAAACGGTACAATGATGATAATAATACGAGATGCTCACAAACCAAGATAAGAACCGAGCATTCGTGAAACACTATGCCCACGACATACTATTAATACCTGTTCGATAGGTTAGAACATAAGTGCCCAACGGCGAATTATAATCACAGAATACCACAATGAATTACACGACATAAACCAAACCAGAACTGAATTAATTACAAATCACAATGCCCGAAGGCTCCAATGAAATTATCAAGACATTCACAATGGCCTGAAAGCCAGTCAGCCGAAGCTGTAGAATATCACAATCACATGAAGCCAAAACAGCCCGCAGTTGTTATTGATTAGGGCCGAAGCCACGGCACGAATCCGTATCACAATTAGGGCCGAAGCCACGGCACGAAGCCGTATCACAGTTAGGGCCGAAGCCACGACACGAAGCCATATCACAATTAGGGCCGAAGCCACGGCACGAAGCCGTATCACAGTTAGGGCCGAAGCCACGACACGAAGCCGTATCACAACCTGGCCATCCAATGACCGTGACCTACTGAATTGTAGGTGTTGGAAACCCAACTGTGAAGGTTCAAGTCCCCAAACTTACCCATAATGAGAACTAGCCGAGACTAGCCTCCAAAAAAATATAATTGATCACAGACGGCAACAATCCATAGATTACCGAATTCACGAGAAGGATAGTGTGCTACCTTGAGTCGGCCAACACGATAATGATGACTCACGGATGGGCATCGTACTCGACAGTCCCAATTCAATACCTCGATTACCTTAGAGTGGTCAATCGATAACAACGACACAACAGATGGGAACTATCCTCGACAGCCCCAATTCCATACCTCGATTGCCTTAGAATGGCCAACCGATAACAATGATGCAGCAGATGATTCAATACCTCGATTGCCTTAAAACGGTCAATCGATAACAATGATACAATGAATAATTGAACACTTCAATTTTCCTGAGAATGGCCAATTGATAACAATGACATGATGAATGAGTGAATACCTCAATTGCCTTATAACAGCCATTCGATAACAATGATACGAAGGATGTCTCGGCACCTTTAATCGGTTACCGACAACGCAGAAGAGAAATGAATACGTCAACGCCTTTAATTGGCCAAAACAACATCAAGGACAAAACTCCAACATTAATAGCAATGATTACAACGACGTCTTAAATCGACATTAATATCAACAACAACGATCGATACATCGATACCGCGAACTGGTGATCGATAATAACATTAACAACGAGTATCACAATGCCTTGAACCGGCCATTAATGAACAATAAAACATTTGGCATAATTGCCGAAAGGTATCGTATCGAACGATCTCTTAATATCAATGAATTCATGAAGAGACTAAGTCTCGAAATGATACGACACATTCATACACATATATGATAACATTAATCTCATTGACTAGTACAAGTATAAAACTTGCCTCAATCGAAGGCGATGAAATCCTTCCACGAACAACGAACGGCGTCCTCCGATAAATACAAGCGCTCGAACAACCTTGAATGAAATACAATTTATTCAATAACACAATATCGAACGAAAACAACACAACGATCGAAGGAAACTCTTTGAGACATTTAATCGAACACTAAATATTCAAAGTTCCTCAAGAACCTAAGAATCATCAATCGGGTTGAACGAATCGAAGATATGGATATATAATCCATAGAACACGATTAATAATGTTTACTAACATCAACTGATTCATCAAATTCGGATGAACAATGAAAATCAAGAAGAAATCCCGAAAATTAAATTCTAGGAGATTTCAAGAAATTACCTCAATCCGACGAAGAACAATGATTAGATGTTGATATGATCACCTAGAGCCTCCTCAAACATGATTGGATGAAGTAGAATCGATCAAAACCCCAAACCCTAGTTGGATCGCCTGACTACCGCGAGGAGAAGGAGAGAAAGTGAGAAATGAGGTGAAAACCCGTCTGACCCCCCTTATATACTCCAGTGACGCACGACCAAAACGCACGACCAAATGTCCGTGTGTTTGGTTGTGCGCCAGGCCACTGCCCGACCACTGATCTCATGCACGAGCAGCACACACGAGCACCTGATCGTGTGTCATGCTCGTGGTCGCCAAAGTGAACTGTCCAAATCTGATGCCACGCACGAGCAGCACGCACGAGCAGATGCTCGTGTGTCGTGCTCGTGCGTCCCTGCTAAGTGCCAAAAAGACAAGGGAACACTAAAATGACAGGACACGCATGTCTACATATGACCTGCACGACTTATACGATAATAAGTCACGTCCAATCGGTGAAACAATCATGGAACTCCCAACGCAAAGCGACCAATCATGATGATGATGATGGAAATATTCTCGTATCGATCCCCGACAGAGATGAGTGATGAATAAAAACTGATACACGACTCCAAGATAAGTCGAATGATGAACATGAGATGAATGAATATGAATGATGAATGATTATCACTGAGTGAAAAAAATTCTGAGTGGCAATAACTGAAAGATAATTAATGAATTCACGACCGGGTATTACATACCCCCCCTAAAAAGAGTTTCGTCCTCGAAACTAAGGGCAAACAACACGGGATATGAACTATCCATTAGGATCTGAAAACAACATCTCGAGGGATGCTCCTCAACGCGAAACACTTCGCCTGCACAACTGGGCCAACCCCCCATAAGCACTGACTCACGCCTCAAAAGAAAAGAGACAACGCACATATAGTCCTCAGGACTATATCAATCACACGCCCAAGTCCCCATGACTTGACGTCTCGAATCACAATGAATAATTACCCAGATCACCACAAAATCTCGGGTACAACACAAAAAGGATGCATCAAATGACCCAAATCTTAAGATTCTCATATACGATAGTTATAAGATAAATCGACAACAGATGGTTCACAATCTCATCGATTCAAGGAAGACCCAAATCTGAACTCACTGTTCAATATGATCCTGGAAGGTCACAAGAACATGAATGATCACAATGAATGATAATGAACCGAAATCCAGCAAGGATCAAGAATGACTCATAGGGGTGAAATGATAACGTAATGAGTGATAGCTCAAATGAAATGATTGGAACCATTGTTCCCCGTGAAGTGAATGATTAGTTGATAATTATAAGTCTCAACGTGATTGATATATGATGAATGAATTATATGAATGAATGAACGACAATGAAATGAATGATTATATTATTATCGAGCAAGAATTAACTTGCTCAAAACCGGTGATGAATGTTCTTACCTCGGGCTCTCGAAACTTGGTAGGACCCCTTGGATGAAGCACGAGCTGGAGTAACAAAGTCCCCCGAGGCCCATGTGCTCTCTCGAGATCTATCGGCACTAGAACTCCTGCAGTATTTCTGTAGGTGTCCCAGGTTCCCACACAGAAAACAGACAATAGCTGGCACCGTACACCGAGTACTCACGTGCCCTGCTGAATCACAGTTAAAGCAAACAACAGTCGAACTCGTCGTCTGAGAGGAAGATGCTTTCTCAGCACGAAGACGACTGGAAAACGACCTCTTGGATGTCGGAGCCCGATGTTCCTCAGAACGAACCGGCATCCTAGTCTTCCCATCAGAAGCAACTGAAGGGTGCTTCTGAGTAAGCTCCTTGATCAAAAGCTATGCTCCAAGAGCCTTCTCGATAAACTCACTAAGTGAATTACAATTGTGATTGAACAACTGCATTCTCAACTGTGGATTTAGCCTCTTGCTAAAATATTTGATCTTATCCGCCTCAGTACGGATAACTGATGAAGCAAACAAAAGTATTCCCTGAAACTTCTCAGCAATGACAATAACACCCTCGTCCTCGACGGATTCGGGGTTCAAAACCTCTGACAACTTGGCTTCACGAAGTGGAGCCGGATAATACCTCTCTAACATGAGAGCCTTGAACTCACTCCGAATACAATCACGATCGATGGGTTTCAAAGGAAGCCACCACGAATAAGTGCCCTTACTCAAGTAATAAGCTACTACTGCCACTTTACTCTCTTCCGGACACTGAACCATGTCGAAGAGTTTATTAAAATGCTCAATCCAATGAATAATATCAGCTGGTTCCGACGAACCCTCAAAAGTAGGCGGCCTCTGACGAGAGATATCGCCAACAATCTGATTCACTCCTCCAGTCTGTCCATGAAACGGCACCTGGAATCCCTATTGTGGTGGACCACGAACCATCGAGGTCTGCATGGTCTCCACCCTCCGAGTCATCTGAGTCATCTGGGACATCATGCCCTGCATAAATAGGAATGGGTCAACCCGAACACCTTCCGAGTGAGATGCCTCTCGGGTACGACTCCCTGACAGTGACTGATTATCTGTTGATGAATGAGTAGCCTCGCTATCTGATGAATTAATGATATCTTTCGCATTCGCACGGGCATGCACACGAGATCCTGGGTTTCGGCCCGCACCGCGGCCTCTTCCCATGCGTCCTCTGACAACTCTATCCATACTGAAGCAGGAAAGACACATGATAATTATAGATCCCGCATGAATATCGCATTATGATTACGTTACTGAATGATAACAATGAGCATACACGCTCTAGCATAATGAATGCATTAATAATGCAATAAAATGATTGTCGACATGACGCCAGAATATGATAAGATCGCATGAAAGATAGAGTGAGGTAACATGATTATCTGGTGAAATTCCTGAAATGATTACCTTGAACAAGCTAACAAGGTTGAAAATTCGATCCATAAGATCAACAACTGAACCGTGAGATGGACTGGATGATTAATGAATTAACTGAACAATGAGATTGACTGAGTGATGAATGAATTAACTGAACGATGAGATTGACTGAGTGATGAATCAATTAACCGAACAATGAGATTAACTGAGTGATGAATGAATTAACTGAGCGATGAGATTAACTGAGTGATGAATGAATTAACTGAACGATGAGATTGACTGAGTGATGAATGAATTAACTGAATAATGATATTGACTGGGTGATGAATGAATTAACATGATCGTCAAGATCAAAATGATGGTTGAGGATTATTAACTGATGAATGAGTTGATCCTTAACACTTACACAAGTCACACGTGCTACAAAACAATTAGTCATGAATCAACCATAACACTAATATCACATATAGGTTTCAACAAAGCATGATTAATTAATGACATGATGAATGTATGAACATAAAGAGAATCGAGTCCTTACACAGGTCATACGAAGCTTCGAGGCCTCATGATACTAGTCTTCACTGATGACGACTCGATGAATGAATGACTCGTGCAGTCGTACGAATATTACGACTCATAAAACTCGACTGACTAGATTGTCATAAACTGACAGTACCACTACTACCACGTCGGTAGAGCCACATAACTCACACATCAGGGTATCTCACAACCCAAAATCTCTGATACAATCTTCTGTAACACCCCCAAATCCTATTGGGTTATTACAGTGCTGTGGACCTCACGCCACGAGATCCACCAGGCGAACATGACTAAAATACATTAAACTAAACAATAAGGAATCATAGTCCCTACCATGATATCCGACACAATATTCCGATAAGGAATATCAATGACAACGATGGGCCTACATGGACAAAAGTAAAAATACAACAACATCCACGAGCATTGGCTCGGGTAATACATAATGATAATGACTAACAAACTGGAGAACACTCCAACTGACTGACCAACATGAACAACTCGGACTAGTATCGCTCGAATGCCTCGTCGCCACCATCATGCCCCTGTGTCTCAACTCTCTCCTCGCAAGCACCTAAAACATGAAAACATGTTCCGCCCCCACGGGGTTAGTCATCCAGATAACGAACATCAAATACATGTATAACATGATATGCATCCAAACGCAGAATGAAACGGTACAATGATGATAATAATACGAGATGCTCACAAACCAAGATAAGAACCGAGCATTCGTGAAACACTATGCCCACGGCATACTATTAATACCTGTTCGACAGGTTAGAACATAAGTGCCCAACGGCGAATCATAATCAAAGAATACCACAATGAATTAGACGACATGAACCAAACCAGAACTGAATTAATTACAAATCACAATGCCCGAAGGCTCCAATGAAATTATCAAGACAATCACAATGGCCTGAAAGCCAGTCACCCGAAGCTGTCAAATACCACAATCACATGAAGCCAAAACAGCCCGCAGCTGTTATTGATTAGGGCCGAAGCCACGGCACGAAGCCGTATCACAGTTAGGGCCGAAGCCACGGCACGAAGGCGTATCACAGTTAGGGCCGAAGCCATGGCACGAAACCGTATCACAATTAGGGCCGAAGCCACGGCACGAAGCCGTATCACAGTTAGGGCCGAAGCCACGGCACGAAGCCGTATCACAATCTGGCCATCCAATGACCGTGACCTACTGAACTGTAGGTGTTGGAAACCCAACCGTGAAGGTTCAAGTGCCCAAACTTACCCATAATGAACACTAGCCGAGACTAGCCTCCAAAAAAATATAATTGATCATAGACGGCAATGATCCATAGATTACCGAATTCACGAGAATGATAGTGTGCTACCTTGAGTCGGCCAACACGATAATGATGACTCACGGATGGGCATCGTACTCGATAGTCCCAATTCAATACCTCGATTACCTTAGAGTGGTCAATCGATAACAACGACACAACAGATGGGAACTATCCTCGATAGTCCCAATTCCATACCTCGATTGCCTTAGAATGGCCAACCGATAACAATGATGCAGCAGATGATTCAATACCTCGATTGCCTTAAAATGGTCAATCGATAACAATGATACAATGAATGATTGAACACTTCGATTTGCCTGAGAACGGACAATCGATAACAATGACATGATGAATGAGTGAATACCTCGATTGCCTTAGAACGGCCAATCGATAACAATGATACGAAGGATGTCTCGGCACCTTTAATCGGTTACCGACAACGCAGAAGAGAAATGAATACGTCAACGCCTTTAATCGGCCAAAACAACATCAAGAACAAAACTCCAACATTAATAGAAATGATTACAACGACGTCTTAAATCGACATTAATATCAACAACAACGATTGATACATCGATACCGCGAACCGGTGATCGATAATAACATTAACAACGAGTATCACAATGCCTTGAACCGGCCATTAACGAACAATAAAACATTTGGCATAATTGTCGAAAGGTATCGTATCGAACGATCTCTTAATATCAATGAATTCATGAAGAGACTAAGTCTCGGAATGATACAACACATTCATACACATATATGATAACATTAATCTCATTGACTAGTACAAGTATAAAACTTGCCTCAATCGAAGGCGATGAAATCCTTCCACGAACAACGAACGGCGTCCTCCGATAAATACAAGCGCTCGAACAACCTTGAATGAAATACAATTCATTCAATAACACAATATTGAACGAAAACAACACAACGATCGAAGGAAACTCTTTGAGACATTTAATCGAACACTAAATGTTCAAAGTTCCTCAAGAACCTAAGAATCATCAATCGGGTTGAACGAATCGAATATATGGATATAAAATCCATAGAACACGATTGATAATGTATACTAACATCAACCGATTCATCAAATTCGGATGAACAATTAAAATCAAGAAGAAATCCTGAAAATCAAAATCTAGGAGATTTCAAGAAATTACCTCAATCTGACGAAAAACAATGATTAGATGTTGATATGATCACCTAGAGCCTCCTCAAACATGATTGGATGGAGTAGATTCGATCAAAACCCCAAACCCTAGTTGGATCGCCCGACTACCGCGAGGAGAAGGAGAGAAAGTGAGAAACGAGGTGAAAACCCGTCTGACCCCCCTTATATACTCTAGTGACGCACGATCAAAACGCACTACCAAATGTCCATATGTTTGGTCGTGCGCCAGGCTACTGCCCGGTCACTGATCTCATGCCCGAGCAGCACGCACGAGCACCTGCTCGTGTGTCCCTGATGGTCGCCAAAGTGAACTGTCCAAATCTGATGCCATGCACGAGCAGCATGCACAAGCAGCTGCTCGTGTGTCGTGCTCGTGCGTCCCTGCTGAGTGCCAAAAAGACAAGGGGACACTAAAATGACAGGACACACATGTCTACATACGACCTGCACGACTTATATGATAATAAGTCACGTACAATCGGTGAAACAATCATGGAACTCCCAACGCAAAGCGACCAATCATGATGATGATGATGGAAATATTCTCGTATCGATCCCCGACAGAGATGAATGATGAATAAAAACTGATACACGACTCCAAGATAAGCCGAATGATGAACACGAGATGAATACATACGAATGACGAATGATTATCACTAAGTGAAAAAAATTCTGAGTGGCAATAACTGAAAGATAATTAATGAATTCACGATCGGGTATTACAATCAATGGCCTACTGAGAGAACTAATGTGCGTAGAGTGGCTGAAGTTTCAGATTCGGATCCCATAAAGGCTTTAACTACACAAATGTCTATTTTGACCAACCATTTGGGAGTTCTGACGAAGAGTGCAAATGAAAAAAATAACTCCAAAAGGAAGTGCACCACCACCGGACCCATTGGAGGAAGCTCATTACATCAATAACCATAATTTCAATAAATATCGAAATAATCCTCATCCGAGGTTTTATCATCCTTCAAATAGGAATCACGAGAATCTTAGCTATGGGAATTCGAGAAATGTGTTGCAACCACCGACGGGATTTAAAGTGTCGAATGGTGAAATAATCGAAGAGTCCAAGCCAAATTCTAATCTAGAGAATATTTTGGCTACTTTTATGATGGAAACAAAAAGTCGGTTTACCCGAGATGAAGAAAAGCTTGATCGGATTGAAAATCATGTGACTCAATTAGCAACCACCGTTGGAGCTCAAATGAGAAACTTAGAAACGCAAATCGGTCAATTGGCTAAGATTGTGGGGAGCCAACATCAAAAGGGCCAATTTCCAAGCAACATTGAGGAAAATCCAAAAGCTCAATGCAATGCTATTTTTTCGTGCACCATGAATGAAGAGCTACCGGAATCGGAGAATGAAAACGAAGATGCAACCGTGTTATCTAATAAGTCTGATTTGATAATTAATGAGGTGAAGGATCGGTCTGATATTGAGCAAATCGAGGAGAAGAAGAAATTTGAGGTTTTCATGCAAGACATGGCGTCAAAGAAAAAAGAATTGGAGCACCTACTGACACGCTTTTTGTGTAACTATCGCAAGTGCACGATATCGTATCAAGTAGTAAAGTGGACTTTTTGAGTCCGGTTTATCGATCCCACAAGGAAGTTATGTTATAATTTGAATTATACACTATTAGTCTATTTTTATAGATACTAAAGATGAGTGAAACACACAATTAAAAAGTTTGGTTTAATAATTGCAAAGAAATTGCAATAATAGTTCTAATATTATAAGGAAATAAAAAGATAGCAATAATAATAGATTGATTATCGATAAAATGAAATAGTTGGGATTACAAACTTAGTTCGTCATTAGTTATAAAAGATGTATTGGAGATCATAAGATGAATTTACTTATTATGTTGTGTAGATTCGATTTTCCTTAAAAAGACGGTTTCTCTTTCGAACTATAAAACGCCGGTTACATATTGAATCTATCCACTATATTTCTATGTTGATTGGCTTCTATACATAGAATTAGGATTTGTTATAATAACTCAATGTATCATCTTACGTATAGTGGTATTTTTCTATCCCCTATATAAACTTAGTGTGAAGATCATTTGATCTAATCAAACATATTTTCTTTCGAAACATATGAAGATCATAAATATCTTCATTAATTGGCCAAATAAATAAAGATTGTTAAAACAATGAAAATCACACACAATAATAAGTATTTCATAATATATCTTTATACAAACATAAATAACATGACTAACCTTGTTTATAATCCCAACTTAAGAAACTTAGCCCATAAAGGGTTTATTACACATATTACAAGCTTTGGTGGTCATGTTTAGTTGAATCAAGAGAAAGAATTGATCCTAACTCCTTAGTAGATAAAGGAGATAGAAACAATAAACTCTACGAACAACATATGTTGTACCACACTAACAAAGATCACTCAAGAACACAAGTGTGTTCTTCACACAAAAAGAAAAGTTTACAAGAAAATGGAAAATTATAAGATGAATGGTGAATGATCAAGGATCTAAGGGGTCTATTTATACACCTAAAGTCATCTAATAGCTCCAAAACTACAGCATTATTACATTATATCGGATCAATGCCAGCCATCCCCTCAATAATACACAAAAAGTATAAAAAATTAGACAAATCATAGCAATCTGTCAAGAGTTACGGCCGTAACATTCAGGAGTTACGGCCGTAACTGAGGTGACTTACGGCCGTAACTTCTTGAATGTTACGGACGTAACGTGGCTTCGTAAATTTGCTCATTTGAAGCTTTGATAGTTACGTTTTCAGCCTGAATTCCCTCGACTTTGCGTTTTTGCCCCAGATCTTCTTCGGATGATAACTTTTGATATATAACTCTGATTTTGAATCCGGAAACACTGCCGAATTCGTCTCGGAAAGCCCTACAACATGAATATATCAAAATTCAATAAAGAGAATATTTATTAAACATGTTGTTTCTTGAGTAATTCAGTTATTTAATCCGATCATCATCCAATAAAAATAAAATTATTAAAACTAATAAATTAAAAGCAAAAACGAGTAGACTAGCTCAATTATGGGTGAATTTTATCGATACAAACCATGGATAAGTGTACAAAAATGACACTTATCACACCCCCAAACTTGAATTCTTGCTAGTCCCGAGCAAGACTCTTTATTATTCACACTCCAAAAATAAAAATAAAAATAAAAAAATAAGAAAATTAATACACACATAAATTAAAATATAAAAAGAGAAAAGGAGATCAAAATGCCATTAATAAACAACAACCTGACTTTATACGGTAGATAGAAATGAATCAAGATTCAAAATAAATCTACTAATATTTTTAAGTTAAAACACGGTTTTTATTTTGTAATTCCAAAATGTAAGGTTTTCCCCCCAAAAGGTTGATTATTTCTTTCCCACTCGTGATACACACGACTCCCTTTAATGGTTGCTCTCGATCACTCGTTTATTTTTCGACTCAATATGAAGAAGAATTTCATTGGCGTCATCAAATATTGTGATTTTTACAAAATTGAGTGTATTGAAATTCAGCTGCTAATTAATTCAAATCTGCTCATAAACTACATCCCTTTTAGTGATAGCTTTCACACTGTTATTTGCTAACGTGTAGCTCTTTTCACTAACACAATTTCTATCTCATTTTTTTTCTCGTAAAAAGGTGATAGCTTTCACACCGTTATTTGCTAACGTGTAGCTCTTTTCACCAATTTTTCCTGAGACGGCAGCTACGCACCAACAATGGTTAGTCCTTTATTTTTCGCAAAATTTAAGACTTCCAAATTAGGCATTTATTCGCTCAACACTTCTCCTTTTCGTCATTTATTTTTTTTTAGGTGATAGCTTTCACACCGTTATTTGCTAACGTGTAGCTCTTTTCACCAATGACTCTTTTTTTTTTTTTTAGGGAATAGAGTTTTTTGCAGAAAATCATTTTTTTAGTTAAGCATGAAAAATCAAAAACTCCACAAATTAAGTAAATTTCAGTTTTATTTTTCATCAACCAATTGATTCTTCTTTTCTCAAGGTAACGAATGACTCGATTTTATATGATAATTACAAGGCTTGGAAAGAGAGATTAAGGCTCAAAAAATTTTTTTTGGAATATACAATTTTTTTACCGGTTAAAACGATTTTAGGAGTTTGTATATAGCTAATTTATTGGTGTTATGGCCAGATCTAAAAATCTCATAAATCAAAGTACTATAAATATATATATATTTAAAAAAAAAAAAAATTAAGGCAAATAACCAAATCAATCAAAACACACCAAAATTATTAAACAAACCACACCAAAATTACAACACACCAAAATACTAAAACAAACCACCCCCAAACTTGAAAATAAAACTGTCCTCAGTTTAAAAAATAAAAATCAATGCAGAAAAGGAATACTCCTGTTAAGAAAGTTGATGTCTGAGCCTAACGCCTTTTAGAATCTGCAAGAGAATAAATATACGAGGCACACACAAAAGAAAATAAAATATACTCGTAAGTATAACATAATTTTTTAGATGCGCATCAAGAAAGTCCGAAGAGTCGCCTTACGCTGTCATCAAAGTTTTTATAAAAGCAAAACACGAAATAAACATTATAGTAATGAAATAAAAATACATAAATCGTGAATAGATGCGCGTCAAGAGATCAAGAAGAAACTCCTTAAGCTGCCATCATTTAGCACGATTATTACACACGACAAAAAGTAAAAATACAAGGGGTCCGACATGGGTTATCAAAGGGAGAGGAATGAATCTACTTTTCGTTTTCACGGTAAAATCTTCTACCTGCACAATTTTAGCTAGAGTGGATCTGGTTGAGGAACAAATTCATTGAGTTTTTCGATTAGTTCTTCTCGTGTTGTTGCAACGACTATGATTCGCTTTTGCACGCGGAAATAAATCCCTTTTCAGCAGAGTAGTCGATGAAAGACAAGAAACCATCAAAGAAACCATTGACATTAAGCATTCCTATTGGTTTTGATGAACATTTAGCCGGGCTCTGGTAACCACATGAAAAAGTTCCTCAAGTGTGCCAAAACCAGGAAGGGCGATAAAGGCGCGAATTATTTATCATGTGAGTTATGCGATCTTGCATATTCACAGATCTAAACTCATCTCCAATAGTTGACCGGTGATTTTACTTTCGGCCAGAGGTTTTGGGATTACTCCCAACACTCTTACTCCTTCCATATAGGCGACAGCAGCTCGCCCCATTAATCCTAGACTTCCTCCTCCGTAAACTACATGAATGCATTTTTCTCCTAAGGTACGACCCAAGTTGTGGGTGCCCGGTGAAGCATGCCTCTTTTCCGAACTAGATCCACCAAAAATGCAGACTGTGTAAAAATTTTTTGTTGAAGATGATGACTCCATTTTTGAAAAGAAAAAAAAAAATAAATAAATAAATTTTAGGGAGAAACAGAGAAAAGTGCAAGTTTGAGGGATGAATGAAAGAAACCAGTAGAAAGTTTATTTATAGAAGAAAAAGAAGGTAAAAATTATTTAACAAGTTTGTGATTGCGTTTGATTGTGCTTCAACTACTCAATAGAATAATGAAAGCTTTTATCGCGTATCACATTTTTTATTCAGAAAATCTCACCACACGACAAAAATAAAAGATACTTACGCGTATGTACAGTAGTTGTGATTGTGGCTCACATCTTCCTCTGATTTTACGTTCAGAAACGGCCTAAACGCCTTCTATGAGTCGGGGAGAAGCTTCCCATCCAATTTTCTTACAAATTGGCAAACAGGGTCTTTTAACGTCAGATTCCCAAGACGTTGTTCATATTCAGTTTGAATTTATTCCACAAACATTGAATTCGTAATACACAAGTCCACTAGGATGCGTGTCAAGAGAAATTTCGATATTATCTAAATTCTCCTTATTCGACCATCATTAATGAACCGAATTTTATCTTCTCTGTTTGTAGATGGAATCCCTAAAGATCGACATTTTGCATTATTCCATCTAGCAATTTTATAGGAAACTTCTAGAATCTTTGCTCGTCGTTTCTTTGCATATGACCTTTCTCCAAGCCCTGTGTTAAATCTAGTTGGTGTTTCTGTGAATTCACCTTCTATTCTTACTTTGGCTTCGATAATGAATCTTATGTCAAAAGGTATGCTTTTATTCGTAAGCAACCTCATCCTTTCAAGCCTTGTCTTGTAAATTTTTAAAATTGCATTTTTGCTTAGAAAGGGAAATCTTTTTTCAATTTTAAACAATGTTTCATCCATGATAAAAAAAACAAAAATAAAAAGACAATGAAAATAATTAAAAAAATATATACAAATATCGGTTGTTGTGGGAAACTGAAAAATCTGACTTTAATAGTCACGGAGTACCGTTATCCGCCACTTGACCGGACAAACACAATTTAGTACTAAGTTACAACGTCGAGAAATTTGTACCTACACAAATAGTTTATAATGTAAGAGTTCAAATATAACTTATACTTCCCCGGCAACGGTGCCAAAAACTTGACACGCTTTTTGTGTAACTATCGCAAGTGCACGATATCGTATCAAGTAGTAAAGTGGACTTTTTGAGTCCGGTTTATCGATCCCACAAGGAAGTTCTGTTATAATTTGAATTATACACTATTAGTCTATTTTTATAGATACTAAAGATGAGTGAAACACACAATTAAAAAGTTTGGTTTAATAATTGCAAAGAAATTGCAATAATAGTTCTAATATTATAAGGAAATAAAAAGATAGCAATAATAATAGATTGATTATCGATAAAATGAAATAGTTGGGATTACAAACTTAGTTCGTCATTAGTTATAAAAGATGTATTGGAGATCATAAGATGAATTTACTTATTATGTTGTGTAGATTCGATTTTCCTTAAAAGACGGTTTCTCTTCGAACTATAAACGCCCTTACATATTGAATCAATCCACTATATTTCTATGTTGATTGGCTTCAATACATAGCATTAGGATTTGTGAAAATAACTCAATGAATCATCTAAGGACTAGGGGTATATTTCTATCCCCTAGAACAACTTAGAGTGAAGATCATTTGATCTAATCAAACATATTTTCTTTGAAACATATGAAGATCATAAATATCTTCATTAATTGGCCAAATAAATAAAGATTGTTAAAACAATGAAAATCACACACAATAATAAGTAATTCATAATATATCTTTATACAAACATAAATAACATGACTAACCTTGTTTGTAATCCCAACTTAAGAAACTTAGCCCATAAAGGGTTTATTACACATATTACAAGCTTTGGTGGTCATGTTTAGTTGAATCAAGAGAAAGAATTGATCCTAACTCCCTTAGTAGATAAAGGAGATAGAAACAATAAACTCTCTGAACAACATATGTTGTACCACACTAACAAAGATCACTCAAGAACACAAGTGTGTTCTTCACACAAAAAGAAAAGTTTACAAGAAAATGGAAAATTATAAGATGAATGGTGAATGATGAAGGATCTAAGGGGTCTATTTATACACCTAAAGTCATCTAATAGCTCCAAAACTATAGCATTATTACATTATATCGGATCAATGCCAGCCATCCCCTCAATAATACACAAAAAGTATAAAAAATTAGACAAATCATAGCAATGTCAAGAGTTACGGCCGTAACATTCGGGAGTTACGGCCGTAATCGGTGACTTACGGCCGTAACTTCCTGAATGTTACGGCCGTAACGTGGCTTCGTAAATTTGCTCATTTGAAGCTTTGATAGTTACGTTTTCAGCCCAGAATTCCTCAGACTTTGCGTTTTTGCCCCAGATCTTCTTCGGATGATAACTTTTGATATATAACTCTGATTTTGAATCCGGAAACACTGCCGAATTCGTCTCGGAAAGCCCTACAACATGAATATATCAAAATTCAATAAAGAGAATATTTATTAAACATGTTGTTTCTTGAGTAATTCAGTTATTTAATCCGATCATCATCCAATAAAAATAAAATTATTAAAACTAATAAATTAAAAGCAAAAAACGAGTAGACTAGCTCAATTATGGGTGAATTTTATCGATACAAACCATGGATAAGTGTACAAAAATGACACTTATCACCTACCGACTAAGCTTAAGGATCCAGGGAGTTTTTCAATTCCTTGCTCTATTTTGGGTTGTTCATTAAATGATGTATTTGTTGATCATGGTTCAAGTGTCAATATATTGCCTTTGTCTATTTTCAGGACACATGGATTAGGAGAGTTGAGTCCATCTCCAGTGAGCTTACAATTCATAGATCGATCTTTAGCTTACCCAAAGGGAATTGTGGAGGATGTAATTTTAAAAATTGATAAGTTCGCCTTCCCCGTTGATTTTATAGTGCTTGATGATGATGGGAAGCAAGATGGTCTAGTAATACTTGGACGTCCGTTCTTAGCCACTGCCGAGCTTTAATTGATGTGGATCAAGGAGAAATAACGATTAGGACGCATAGTCAAAATGTTGTATTTTTGATGACCCCTCGATTTGATGGATTAACAAATGGAGAACCTCCCGATAAAATTGCGCGTAAACCGGATTGTAAGAACTCGTCGAATGATCCGGAATGAAGGAAACATGCATCTGGCTGAAGACATTAAATTTAGCGCTGGTTGGGAGGCAACCCAACACTTGCGTCCGGCTGAAGATGTTAAACTTAGCGCTAATTGGGAGGCAACCCAATGGTTCTTGTTAGTTTATTTTGTTCTTCTTTGAATTTTATTTTTATTTTTACTTGATGAGGAACTTACCGGTTCAACTGTAGGTGCCCAATTCACAGGAAAAAGATCCGGAGACCAGAAGTGCACTTTCCAGGCTAGTACGACACGGGTTGTGTCATTTGACACGGTCGGGTCGAGCATACAGATGTTTTTTTGAGTTTCTGGGCAAATATGACACGGGCCGTGTCGTTTGACACGGTCGATTCAGGTGGGCAGACAATTTTTGACAAATCTGAGCAGGTATGACACGAGGCATGTCCAACAAGGCCACTTCCCTCCGCCCAATCAATATGACCGGTTGTAAGTATTTCTTGACCCAAAGTTTTTATTGTTTAAATATTATACCCCCTTCGTGTGTACATTCTTTAATTCAAGTTTTGGGGGAGATATTGGGTCAAGATATACTTATATTGTTCTTTTTTTTAACACCTTGTTTTGTTTGTTTCTTTTATTATTTGTTTGTTTCTATTTTTTTTCGAATTTTGGTGAGAAGATTTGCTTGGATTTTGGTGTGAATTGTTGTTTTCGAACTTGGTGTGTTTTGAGTATCATGTACTTGGATGAAACTCGAAAGAATGAACTCTTGTCTTGGATACCTCGGGATTTATTTTGTTATTTTGATATGCAAATCGAGGATAATTTGAAGAGTAAAAAATTGTAGAATAATCAAAAGGGTGTGAAATTGAATAAATAGTTTAATATCTTGGAAATATGAACAAATCTAACTTGTGAGCTTTTGAGCCTTCGTGCATTATTTATGCAAGTTTCATTGTCGAGTGTATCATTCATGTTTTAAGACTCTAGAACTTGCCTTGGTATCTTATTCAAAACTACAAACGTGTGTGCAAATTAGTGAAAGTGATTTTAGGCGATTTTTTTGGCAACCCTTCAAACCTTTTGGCCAACCCGAAAATTATTTCCCTAGTTAGCCCGATTGAGCTTAAAGCCTATTTCTTGTTAGCCACATTATGAGCTTTCTATTCCATTATAAACTTTTGTCCCTATACTTGAGCTTATTAAAACAAATTGGCAAAGAATGAGAAGATGTGTGGAGGCGATTGGGAAGATTTTTGGTTCAATTGCAATGATTCATCAAAATAAATTTGAAGGAAGAATGGTGTGATTATAATGATGATGTTGTCCACCACATGAAAAGAAAAAACAAAGAGTGGGCATAAAAAAAGAAGAAAAAAGAAACGAGATTTATTGGAGCGATAAGGAAGAAATAAAATAAATGGAGCAATAAGGAGGAATAAGGTTGTGATTCTCACTTTCAAAAGCGCTTAATGCGATTATATTAAAATCAAGGGGTTGAAGGAAGCAAATTCCAAGGAAAACAAAATTTTGAGCTTCTAATTGAGCGAAGTGATTATTGAGATGATGTTCTAATTTACTCAAGTCAAGTAACTTTAAGCCATACTTATCCTACCCTGACCAAAAACCTACATTACAACCAATAAAGTCCTTTTTTGATTCACCAAATTTGCATGCACAAATAGTAGTAGAGATGTAGACGATTGGCAAGCCTATGGAGATTCTTATTTCATTGAATGAATTTTGAGCGTCACTTATCCCATTATACACTTTGAGAGTGAGGGAATACACTTGACCGGTGAGGTTTATATTTTCCAAGTATTGATTATGATGTTAAGGAAGCACCCCAGAGATTTGAATACTTTTTAGAACTCGATTTATTTATTACTTGAGGCATATTGATGAATTTTAATAATCAACCTTTGAGGTGTGTTGAGGGAGGAGTTTCCTTAAGAGTGGTTATTTTGAAGTGCATTGCTCGGGGCGATCAACGTTTAAGTTTGGGAGATTTCGATAGCACTCATTTTTACACATATTTTTATAAAGTTTTTCCGGATTTTAAGATCCTAAAATGTGTAGAATTGTGTCGTTTGTGCTCATATTGTGTTTGTTGGACTCGATCACACTTGACTACATTTTATTTGATTTTATAGGTGTTTTAAGGATACTATCAAGCAAGAACGAAGTCTCAATCCCCAATACACATCAAGCAATGCGAAAACGAGAGATCGAGTCGAAAATATAGTCAAAATGGACCAACACGGACTCAGCCATGTCATCTGACACGGTCTGTATCACTGATGAGTATCCGGACCAAGATTGTGGTGAAATACGCGCTTTTATGGCCAATATTGGAGATTATGACGATTAAGAGCGAGAACGAGGCCGAAAACGATAAATATTGAAGCACTACCTATCGTATTTTCTAATTTCCAGATTCTTTACTTCTAATAAGGACGTGTTGTATATATGTATGGATTCCTCATGAAATCAGCTTCGCAATGGTATATCATACGCTAAATTTCGAGATGTGTTGAAAGAGATATGGCTTCTAGACCACGACTTCACAGTCCAGACCGTACACAGGCCGTGTCACAGGACACGGCCGGGTCTGCTGTCCAGAGAGTTTTTGCATTTTCTGGGACAGTATGAGATCGGCCGTGTCAGTGACATGGGCCGTATCACTTTTCGGTGGAAAAATCACTTTTTGACATTTTTGCAAGATTTGAACAAGAAAAATGGCATTGTGGCTTTATAAAAAGGATCTTCTGGCTGGACTTGAGATATATTCTGATTTGGAGAGAGTTTTGGAGAGATTGGAGAGAGAAAACAAACACAAGATTAAGAGCTTTTCATCCAAAAAGAAGGAGATTTGAAGAATTTTTGGAGAACACTTCAAGAACATTTGAAGGCTTCGACCAGGATTAATCAAGACACCATCCGAGTTTTCTCTTCTTCCTATCTTTTATTTATTTTGTTGTTCTATTTAGCATGAACATGATGAACATGATGATTATTAATCTTTCTTTCATTACCATATCCGGCTAAACTCGTTACAATCCGGGCATGGGAGTACGTTGATTTGCTATGATTTTGAGGGATTGATGATTATATATATCTAGTGTGATTTCTTTATAAAATACCTGGTTTTGATTCATGTTTAGACACTTGATCAATGTTTTTACATGTTAAACTTAATTGCTCATAATTCGAGAGAAGAGGGCATTATTAGGTTTCGAGTATTTGACGTAGTAAATTATGAGATTGAGAAATCGGTGATGAACTATGATGATGTTTAATCTTATGAACATTTTGGAGTTAGATAATTTATAATAGACGGAGACGTTGTTATAGGTTGTTTAAACTACGTTTTAATGCATCTCGAGAGAGACTTTAGAATATTGTTGTGATTATCATTTTGGAGACGCACTTAGAACTTTTTGGAACCAATCCTGACTAAACTTAGTAATCAACGGAAACCTAGCCTTGGAATCTATCTTTCTAAACTCTTGCAATTCGCTTTAATTCGGATATTTTCAATTATTTTAATTTATTGTCATCATTTCATTTTATTTCATTAACCATCCATTCACATTTCGATCGTCTAGATAAAACCGGAAACATTATAATCTAGTACTCAATACAATATGAATATTTAGTCTCTATGGAATACGACCTAGCTCGCCGCTTTCTACATTTACTCCGTACACTTGCAGATTGTTTAAAAATATAGCGAACAATTGCCTGTTACGGCCGTAAGGCATAATCAGTTACGGCCGTAAGGCTGCTGAGTTACGGATGTAATGCCTTGCCGGTTATAGCCGTAACACATTTTCCTTTTTCGGACAGTGAGGCCTGGGACCCGATTACGGCAGTAAGGACCTTCCGATTACGGCCGTAAGGTCCGAGTTACGGCCGTAAGGACATCCCGATTACGGCCGTAAAGAACGCGCCTATATAAGGCCTGGGCGACGGGACTTTACTCATTTTCTTCATTTTTCTTCTTCTTCTCATGGCTGCCGGACGAGGGAGATGGGAACATCAATCCTTGGTCGATTCCACTCATTTCCAAGGTGTTTTGGAAGGCCCTTGTCGATCGTAACAACATCAAATCCTTGTTCTTCGTTGGATCGAGGTAATTTCTTGAAATCTCCTAGAGTTGACTTTCGGGATTTCTTCTTGATCTTTGTTGTTCGTCCAATTTCGATGATTTGGTTGATGTTATTGAACCTTATTAATCGTGTTCTATGGGTTGCATATCCGTATTTCGAATTTGTTCGACTCGATTGATTATTCAAGTGTTCTTGGGAATTATCGAACATTGAATGTTCGATTAAATGTCCCAATGAGTTTCCCTCGATAGTTTTTGGGATTTCCATTGTTATTGGTCTTGATTCTCATTGTGATCGTATCTTCGTTGTTTTTGCCGGAGAATTATAGGTTTTCAATGATTCCGGTCGAGCTTTCCCATTATTTCGCATGCTTTGGACTTGAGGCGAGTTTCTCGTCTATAATCTTTATACTTTGAGAATGTGGCGTGTCGTGAATTTAACGTGTACTTGATAGTGATTGAACTTTTAACCGTAAATTACTTTTAAATGAAAATGTTATTCTATGAAAGTAAATACGAACGCAACTTGAATTTCTTGAAGAATGATAACCACCATTTCATATTGTATTGTGTTCGAGGCAGATATTTAGAAGTGAGTAGTTATCTGAGGAATTGTGGAATGTTTGTATTGTCTGCTTGCTAGTATGTTTCATGAATGATGGTGTGACGTGAATGCTATACCTTGTGGAAGTGTTTGTTGCATTAACTTATGATTTTGCGTGTTTGTGGTTGTGGCGAATGTTATACCCTTGTTGTTGTGAAATCGGTGAATTGAGATATTGACCGGGTAGGGACCCATGAGGCCTCCGGCGGCGCGTTACTTGTGAGTACGGCCAGATGATACAATTTTACCATAAGGTTATCGAATCAGGTAGGTCTGGAGAGGGCTTCGAGAAACGTCACTTGCGAGTGCGATGTCACGATAACTTGTGGGCGTGAATGATGTTACCGGGTAGGGACCCGTGGGGCCTCCGGCGGCGCATTACTTGCGAGTACGGCCAGTGATATGATTTGACCATAAGGTTATCTAATCGGGTAGGTCAGGAGAGGGCTCTGAGAATTGTTACTTGTGAGTACGATGTCAAGATAACTTATGGGTGGATTCGTGTTTGTTCCTAATTCGGGATGGGTCCTATTGAGGCCACAAAATGTGATATGAATATCGATTGGATATTTCTGATTTGTGATTGTTTGAGTCTTGGATTCCGGTTATATTGGTGACTATGATTCAACCTTTGAGGCTTGTCTAAGAACTGAAGCGTCTTCATGATTTTGAAAGAAAACTATTTTGAAAATGAGAACCACAAATCTTTTCATGATTTTACACTGAGACCCCCGACGTCCTTAATTATTCTTTCTAATTTGTTTTGAAGTTATCTTTATGATCCTCCCAAATGGGAAGCATTTTCGAAAAGACTTTAGACTCGGGGATCGTGTTACTATCCTGTCGAAAGGTTATTTTCATAATGGTTGTATTCTTGATGTGTAACTTTATAGCTTGGTTACTTACTAGCGATTCCATCGCTAACCCCTCATTGGGGATTTTATTAATTATTTCCAGGTGTTCGGACTGGAGAGAGGGCAACCACAGGATCGGCTCAGAGGATAATGTAAAGCAGCGATACTAGTCACAGTTGTAGTCAGTTGTCCGTCAGTGATCTGTCGGTTTGAGTTTTTCTTGTCATCCTTGAGGGGATAGACATTTTATGTATTATGTGATCGAGTTGTATTTTTGGTTTATCAGATGTACGGATATGTTGTGTCTTGATATACCTAATCGGTCTACGGTTTTATATTTGGCCAAGTCGACCGCATGTGGGTTTTATTTTGTAGTCTCCTACCTGGTAGCTCCTTGCGGAAAGGGGTCTACGACGTGTAATATCCCTTAGTGGATTGGAGGTGTTACAGCTGAACTGCGGAGGATGCATACAGACCACATTCTGAAACAAAGCATCCGATGTCGGGTTAGGATTATTCAGCTGAACAGCTTGGGCCAGGATAGTCATCTGATTAGCCAATTGTTGAAAGACATTCGCAACCCCAATATCTGCATTATTCCCTCGATCGGTCGACTGGTCGTGTTGACTCTCGGTATCGGGATGCACTGAGTTAGATAAACTAGGGGTAGTCGACCCCGCAACAGAACTGAGGGAAGCGGCCATGCCACATCCTCGTACGAGTCCACGACCAGGGCCTCGCCTCTGTCCCCTGTCAGCAGACATTCTGAAGGACACACAAAGTACGTAAGTACAATTCAAATCGCACGTCATCGGAGTGACCGATTCCCAAATATACCAAATCAAAAGCAAAGCAATTAAGGAAACACCAGAAGCACAAGAGGTCTTACAAGTATCGGCCGCACTGTGATGATGGCAAAGTAGTGTAGACAAATGATGACTCAATCGACCCAAAAGACCGACAGCCTAGGTATCCATAAACCTAAGCTCTGATACCATATTCTGTAACACCTCTAAGTTATTCAGGGTATATTACAGCGCTGTGAACCCCGCCGTGGGACCCACAAGGCTATTCACACGCGGAACCATGAACTTTGACCGATAAGGTCCAAGCATAATCAAATGGAGAACAATAAAGTTGGCACTCAAGCCAATATCTAATAAAATCGAATACAACACATCAAGAATCAATCCCATGGAAACACAGGCCAAAACATCAAGGAAACCAAAAATAGTACTCGAGTACTCATAACTATCCAAGTACAACATCATTGAATGGAGGAAATACAAAACATAACCAATGACAAGACACAACATCACACTTGCCCATCATCTTCATGTCGGCCCGGTACATGCCTATCCGCTCTCCTGGATCCTGAAATACATGTAAGGTATTTCCCCATAAAGGGGTTAGCCGTCGCATAACTAGTACAAGTATATCGAATATG
Organism: Orobanche coerulescens; assembly: GCA_033398695.1. Taxonomy (NCBI): domain Eukaryota; kingdom Viridiplantae; phylum Streptophyta; class Magnoliopsida; order Lamiales; family Orobanchaceae; genus Orobanche; species Orobanche coerulescens. The sequence continues at coordinate 121,142,780 of CM065807.1, read as the reverse complement.
AAACACAATACATTTCGGCATGGGCAATGCTAGCGTGCGCTACTCAACATGAATAGTGTGCATTAGCTAATGCCTAGCGTGCGTTAACTGCTAGTCCAGAGGGCCGAATCAATTAACTGCCTCTGCCAAGCACGGACCGTAAGCGTGCGCTAAGACTAAAATCTAGCTTGCGCTACTCAATAGAAATAACGTGCGTTAGCTTAGGCCTAGCGTACGCTATGTGCCTGTCTCAAACATCGCCGAAAGGTCCAATACGAACATGATCCGAAAGGTACAAAAATCTAAAATCAACAACGACAACATCTTAATAAGTGTTTACAGAGCGACAATAGTGAAGGAATGTCAGAGCCAACAATTCATATAAAGTATAGGTATTACACACTGTTGGAGCACTATTGGTCGGTATCGCCGTTTGGAGATAGAGTTATAAAACTCTTTCACGTTGCGGAAGCTATTTAAAAAAGTGCAGAAAATAAATCGACACAAGGATTTATAGAGGTTCGGACAAACGTTCCTACGTCCTCTCTTCAGTATCTTTTTCTATAGGCTTAAGATAAACCTCTGCACCTCTCTTCTATCGGTCGAGGGATAACCGTTACAAACTCGCCGTATATAAGTCCGAGTAAACCGTTCAATCACTTGTATTTATGTCGAGCCAAGTTAAACCGTTTTCCTTTTCTATTGGACAAGGAACCAACCACTCTAGCTTTCTATGGGTACTAGATAGACCTCACGTGGATATCGTTTTCGATTCTAATAATATCGGATCCTTGATCCTAATAACACCAAATCCAATCGCATCTATTCTTTTTTTTTTTCTCTCGTTTATGTGTTGAATGTATAAACACTCAAACTATCAATATAAGCACAATTACAACAATAAGAATGTGTATAACAATATATGATCACTGAGTCATTTGTTTTGCGTTGTTGTAGGAAGAATACCATTAGAAGTGGTATTTATAGGCATTACTCTTCCAACTAGCCTTTAGCCTCTGAAGCCTCCATTACGTACGTTATTGACATATCATTACGTACGTTAGCACATCTTCGTTACGTACATTAACCTCCTCACAGTTTAGTCCAGTGGCTTCGTTTCTTCTGTTACGTACGTTATATCTTCATGGTATGTAAGTTAACAATTATCAAAATATCCGTTGCTTGCTGATGTAAGCCATGATGTCATCTCCAACATTCTTCTTGTTTGAATTCTGAAATACTCTATTACGTACGTTATGCACATCATGTTACGTACGTTATCCTTGATCTGTTACGTACATTATGCTCTGTTCATTACGTACGTTAAGTATGGTCAAGTAACTTCTTTGTTGTCTGATCAGGTAGGTTCGTCTTGTCTGATCTGTAGGTAGGTTGGACTCGTCTGATCTGCAGGTAGGTCAGTCATCTTGACTGATCTTCAACAGATAGCTTTTCCTGGATTGCACGACTTTTTGCGTCTTCGACTTCTTCGTTGTTTTGCTTCGCCTCTTTCTTGGTTTGCTTTATTTAGCAACTTTAATCATCAAAACTCTATTAATGAATATTTGGAATAAAATATTCCAACACACACATCATACAACGATCGTTCATCAAGGATAAACTTGTTGTTTGAAGATTTGTTCCACGCTTACCGTTGAGATTATCACTAGCCCTGTGTGTACTAAAGATCCTTGCGTATTCCGACATGTGTGAGAAGAATAGCATTGAAGACGAAGCTTCAATCTGTGTGAGAAGAAGCAAGTTAAAAGAGCTCAAGCCAATCTGTGTGAACGGCCCAAATCTACAGTCCTTGTATCAATTTGTGTGCACGATACAGAGAAAGGTTTAGTTAAAGTCACGTAGTTGTGTACGTAGTGATTTTAATAAACTCTTTACTCCTGTGTGGAGGACTAGTGGACGTAGAGAGGTTTACCTCGAACCACTTTATACTGTGTGTTATTTACTTCCTGTCTTTACTGTTTTTATTCTAGTGTGATTTATCTAATATAAACTATTAAACCCTGTACGCATCAAACAAATAGGAGAACACCTAGTTGTTGTATTTATAGCAACTCACACAATAGACTTCTGCTACACAATTAACTTCGAAAATCGTACAGCTTATTGTACTCTTACTTTCTAAGCTGTTTATTGTATACTTATTGGCCAACAAGAGGCAATATTTGTTTTTCTCCACCGCGATAGTCTAAATCTTGCCACTTACCATTAGAACGAATGATAACCTTTCTCCAAAAACTCATGTCAAATAATTTAAAAAATTTAGGTTATTAACTAAAACTAAAACTTAAAATATTTACACAGATTAATTAGTATTTGAATATTTTTTGATATTTCAAGTATAAATTTGAAATTGAGCTACAAATATACCTTTTATTTTTTGCAGTCGAAATAATCCTTGTTATTCGAGGTGAGAGAGCTCCTGATGTAAGATAACTGATCAGAAAAAAATGTAAAAATATTGCTGAGATAATTTATCAGAAAAGAAATGTAAAAGTATTGCTGAGAGATAGTTCAATTCAATGGATGTTGTGACTTGCTGAGCATGGTATTTATTCTAAACTCGACTTTTACACTCGAGTTACTCGAGTAACTTGATCGAGTGACTTGAGTCACCCTTCGAATTACCCGTGTTACTTTGTCGGATATTCGGGTTGCTCGATATAATCTCGAGTTACTAGACTCGAGTTACCCAGGTCAAACTTCGAGTTACCCGAGTAACAGTCGGGTTACTCAGTGAATTTGTCGGGTTACTCGAGTAACTTGGTCGAGTTACTCACCCAAAATCGTGTAACTCAGGAAAAATCGAGTTACTCGATAATCACGAGTTCGAGTTACCCGAGTCAAGCGTCGAGTTACTCGAGAGTAACTTGGTCGGGATATCGAGTAACCCAACAACCGGGTGACCCGAGTAAAAGTCCAAGTTAACTCGATTTCTGTTCGGGTAACTCGATTCGAATCGGGTAACTCGAGTCCTGTGTCGGGTAACTCGATTTCTGTTCGGATAACTCGAATGGTTATGGGTAACTCGATTCTTATCGGGTAACTCGCAATCGGTTTACTCGATGGTCTAATTCGTTTTACCCGATTGCCAACCTTCCTCAATATTGTATATTTTTTGAAGTTGACTCGAAATTATGTTACTCGAAAATACAATATATTACTCGAATATATTCGAGTAAAGATCAATTCCGATAATTTTAGTATCAAAAGAGTTGCTATACTTGAGACAAATAAAAATAATATTATATATAAAGGGCAAAATAAGTTTTTTCCCTTATAAAGGCATTGGGCGTGGAGTTAATTTAATATATATATATATATATATATATATATATAGTGGCGCGTTCTATGTAGTACCAATATTAGATGCAGTACTTTACAGTACTAATTTATGCATGAGTTTTGTACTAATTATGCATGAAATATATGCATTTCGTGCATCAAAATATCAATACATTAAAATATGCAATATATGCATCAAAATATGGATGCATTTAGAGCTGTAGATTCGGTCGAGTATACCCGGGTTCTACTCGATTTTCTTGTACTCGACTCGGTTCCGTGAGTCCGACCCGGTCGAGTTCGGCGCGTATCAAGAGCTCGTTTTCGTACTCGGGTCGAGTTGGGTATACTCGCCTACCCGACATAGTACTCGATTAGATGACCCGGATTCGACTCGACCCGCCAGGTACCCGACTCGACTCGAATCCTACCCGACCCGTTATGTTCTTGGTAACTTTTTCCTAATTTTATGTTGGGTTTTTTTCTTGCTTTTATTTTTTAACGTTATGATTTTCTTTTCTTATTTGATGTTTATGTAAAAAGCAAAATTTTGTAGAATAAAAAAATTTGAATTTTATAGAAAAATATGTAGAAAATGTAAGAAAAACAGGTACAACCCGACTCGACCTGAATCCTACCCGATCTGCCCGACTCGACCTGAATCCTACCCGATCTGCCCGACTCGACGAGCTACTCGAGTGACCCGAGTGTACTCGACCGGGTCGAACTCGGCAGGCTTATATGCTGCTCGACTCGACTCGGGATAACTCGACCCGAATTCCAAAACTGAAAAACTCGACTCGAGTTCGGGTGTACTCGACTCGAATCCGACCCGTTTGCAGCTCTAGATGCATTAAAATATTAGATTATATGCATCAAATTTTTGTGAGAATTAATGCATTGAAATTTTTGATGCACGAAATGCATATATTTCATGCATAATTAGTACAAAACTCATGCATAAATTAGTACTGTAAAGTATTGCATCTAATATTGGTACTGCATAAAAATGCGCCCATATATATATATATATATATATATATATATATATATATATAATAGATGAGGTTTGAGCCCCCTAGGATATTCGTGCAGCAGATGCTTATTTCAGTAGTAATTTCTTAATGCATTATTCAAGTGGTTATTCCCGATCAATGACAGACGGTTGATGTTAGAGCATTCCAAGGGGGAAGTTTGGTTAGGTTTGTACATTCAAATCTTTTCATGTGATTATTAAGGGATCGAGTTTGGATTTGTAATGATAGGTTTGAAAATTTAAATTCATCCATCCAATTTAAAAGAAAAAAAAAAAGAAAAAATTCGGACGGAGACGATGAGCTTAACTCGCCCCTGGGGGAACCCAGACAAGCGCAGCATGCGAGGCAGCTCGCCTTTCTTTTATTTTTTTATTAATTTTTTATTTATCTTTTAATTTTTTTATGTTTGTAGTTTTTAGTTTTGTTGACCTTCCTAATTTTTTATTAATTTTACTTTTGGTTTTATTTATTTAATATAATGTAGATTATTATATATTATAAAAAATCCAAAAAAATATAAATTAAATTTTATTAAATGTATTTTGTTAAAATTACCTTTCATTTGTTTATTTAACTTATTTATTATTTATGTAAATATTATAAATTAAAAAATATAATAACAAATCTACCTAATATCCACCTACCATTTAAATTATTCAACATCATCCTCCTCCCGCCTGATCTCTCATCCAACACATACCTACCTACAAATCATAAATCTTCACCAATAAATTCATCTCATATCTTTCATAATCTTCATCATTTTTCATACGCATTTCAATAGCAATATAATTTACTTGTTCAATGTTTTTCTTTGTTTAGATATGGATAGAAATAATTTCAAAGGAAGCTTCAATATGCTTGATTCATCTAATACATATGATAGCCCAATATCCAAAAAATTCCATTACAGACAAAATATAGCAAATACACAATCATTTCCAGCAATGCAGTTAAATCCTCAATTCCAGAACTTTGAACAATCAGCTTCAGCACAAACTCTCTCTTTTCCATTCTCACAAATTTCTCAACAAACCATGAGTCCTATCGACTATATATGGGCTATGGCTGCCCAATCTGGTACACTCGCTGCTTTTCCCGTTTCTTCTCACCAGAGTTTTTTCCGAACCACACCAATTCATACTTCTCGAGAATCTCTAACCACCACTTTAGGGGTTGTGGTACGAGGACTTGATAATATTTTCCTCGATACTTCCCAAGAATCACCTCCTGAAGCTATACGACGTGGCAGAAGTGCAACAATGTCATGGTCACATGCGGAAGATGTATTGCTTTGCATAACTTATTGCACTGTAAGTTGTGATCCCACTGTTGGCAACACAGAGAGGAGAGGAGACTATTTTCAGTGACTTATTTCCCAATACTATTACACTACTGGTCAGCAAAGAAATTTCATCAACTCCGCCATGATTTGAAGAGCATATTAACTATTACAAAAATGGCCTTTAACAGTGCCACTTTAACATCGGTTGTTCAAAAACCGCTGTTAAATTGAAGCGGTGGCATACCTGTAAATATTGTGTAGTAAATTAACAGCGATTCTTTTTAAAAACTGCTCTTAAAAGAACAATTAACAGCGGTTATTAAATAACCGATGTTAAGTGTTTCCCAAAAAAAAACTTAACACCGGTTGTTAATAAACAACCGATGTTAATGTATTGTTGATTAACAGCGGTTCGTTTTAACAACCGCTGTTAAAGTAACGATTAACAGCGGTTGTCAAATAACCGATGTTAAATAATTCTAAAAAAACCGACCCGAACGTGTTAAATGACACAGCCCATGTCGTACTTGCTTGGAAAAGGCAAAACTCTCTGCCCACCGGACCCGACCGTGTCATATAACACGGCCTGTGTCAATTAAACGCTTAGCAGCGGTTTCCGTTAATAACCGATGTTAACAGTTGGAAAGTTAACAGTGGTTTTGCCCCTCAACCGATGTTAGTTTATGAAATACATTTAACAGTGGTTTTTAATGGCAACCGCTGTTAATATCACTTTAATAACACAAAAAAAGTCAGTGTCTATTACTCCTCCTCTGTATGGCGCAAAACAAGTTAGTCTTCCTCCTCTGTACTGCGCAAAAACCCCCTGAATTTTCCCTTCGCTGTCGCCATCGCCGTCGCCGTGTGCCTTCGCGCATCTCAGTTTTCTCTCATAGTCTATTACTTTTCCCGTACCGTCTTCCTCCTCTGTACTGCACAAATCCGAATTTTCCCTTCGCCTTCGCCGTCGCCGTGTGCCTTCGCGTCTCCCTGTTCTGGTTTACTCCCCGATTCGGCCGCTAACCTAAGAAGACAAGGTAACCCTCGTCTCCCTGTTCTAGACTTTTATGTTGGAATCATTGATGATTTAATTTTATTTTGTAAAATTAAATATCATAGGATCGATCTACGTTCCGAGTAGATGATCGTGGTATATTCACTTTCTCTAAACCGATTCCCATTGAGTGAGAAATAGTGAATTAAAGTTTGTCACTTAATTGTGAATTAATAAGGGATGGAATCCCACCTTGAATAATGAACCATCATTATTCTAGTATATAAGGAGTTACCTTTATGCATGTAATAATTAATGGAACATGTGTATGGGCTTAAAGCCCACACGCGCGCACACGCGCGCGCCACCGCCGCCCGCCCACCTCGCCTCGGCCTCGGCCGCGAGCCGCGTGCCGCGGGACCGTGGACCGTGGACCTTGGCCTTGGCCTTGGATCTTGGATCTTGGATCTTGGCAATTGGTCTTTGGACCGTGGACATGAATGCCTGCATTATGACAGCCATAAGGGCTGTGTTTAAACCCCCTGCAGGTGTGATTGGCCTATAAATAGGCATGCATACATTTGCTTCTGTACATGCAATTTTCGAAACTCCAGCATAAAACATACAGTTCATAGTTCATAGTATCAGCTTCATCCTCGCCTCTTTCAAGTTCGCCGGAGATCGTAGGTCTTGTGGTGCTACTACCTTCGAGACGTTGCCATTTTATCTTTGGGTGCGATACATCAGAACCGAGAGAACTACCGGGGCGTATTTCGTCTTGCGGATAGAGGATTCCTCGACTCAGCATTAGTTTACAATTTTAAAATTTATTTTCTTGTATTTTCAATTCTGTTTCGAGTTTTGTATTTTCATTTTTGTACTAGTTTGTAGTTTCTGTTTTTCGAGTTGTAATTTTTGTATTCCAGTTGTAATTTATTTTTCTGCCCAGTAAGTTTGTAAGACAGAAAATTCAACAAGCGCAAGACGAAATACTTACTTGCTGAATCCTACAACTGGAGATGACGACCGCTGCTTCCACCGACTCCAACACCACCGCTGCCTTTGCCTCCGCGACTGCCACTTCGAACTTGGCAAACACCATTGCCTCAACCATGTCCAGCATGATGAGCTCAACTACCTCATCAACAACTCCATGGGTGTTTTCGAACCCATTTCTGACTACCGGTGGATCCACCTCGAGTGGCACCATAGGTTCCACTTTTAGTGGTACCGTTGGATCCATGTTAGGATCTAGTGTTGGAGCATATGGGTTCAACACGAGTGGTTTCTTTTTTGGAACAACCTCGGGGCCAATGATGATGCCTGCCGCCGAGAAGCCGCCAAAGTTTGGTGGGGCCAACTTTAAAAGGTGCCAACAGAAGATGTTGTTCTATTTAACAACATTGGGCTTTGCGAACTTCCTTAAGGAAGATGAGCCACCGGCGCCAAGTGCTCAATAGACTAGTTTCACAGTCCGAGCTGCCTATGACAATTGGCACAATGGAGACTATCTTTGTAAAAACTTTATTCTGAACTCCTTAGAAGATAGTTTGTACAATGTTTATTCTGTTGTAAACACATCAAAAGAGATGTGGGAAGCACTTGAAAAGAAGTACCGTAGTGATGATGCAGGTACAAAGAAGTTTGTTGTCGCCAAGTATCTGGACTACAAGATGGTTGACTCAAGGCCAATCATGGAACAAGTGCAAGAGTTCCAACTCATCATTCATGATGTCAATGCCAAAGGAATGGTCCTGCCGGATGCTTTCACTATTGCAACTGTGATCGAGAAGTTGCCCCCCAGTTGGAAAGACTTCAAGAGCTATCTCAAACACAAGATAAAGGATATGACCCTTGAAGACTTGATTGTGAAACTGCGCATCGAGTCAGACGTGCGCAAAAATAACCACAAACCAAAAGGCCTGATAGATGCTAAGGCCAATCTGTTGGAGCATGGCGGTCCCTCCAATAAATGAGCTCGTCCAAGTGTCCAAAACAAGAGCAAAGGGAAGCAACCAGTCAAGAAGTTTGATGGCGATTGCTTCAACTTTGGTAAACATGGGCACGCGGCGAAGGACTGCCAGAAGCCGAAATCCAACAAGAAGAAGAAACACGTTGCCAACATCGCCGAGTCTAGCGGCGAATGGAAAGAGGATGACCTTGCTGCTGTGGTCACCGAAGAGGTCAACCACGTTGAGAACCAAGGTGGTTGGTACGTCAACACCGGTGCGGCTGCCCACGTTGGTGCCGATAGGAGCCAGTTTAAGAACTATCAAGTTGTTGAGGGGAGGAAGCTCAACATGGGGAATCCATCTTCATCTGAAATTATCGGAGTTGGAGAAGTGGACCTCAAACTTATGTCCGGATAGACACTCACCTTAAATAATGTGCTTCATGTTCTGGATATGAGGAAGAATTTGATCTCATGCTCTATACTAGTTAAAAAGGGGTTTAAACTAGTGTTTGAGTTGGATAGAATTATCATAAAAAAGTTTGATAGGTTTCTTGGTAAAGGTTAACTCACGGAGGGACTCTTTAAACTTAATGCTTTGGCTAAACGCCATGTAACCAAATCCAGTAATGCTAATGAAAATGCTACTGCTTCCTCTTACTTGACTAAGTGTTCTGATTTATGGCATTGTAGATTAGGTCACGTGAATCTAAATGCTATAAAAAGATTAGTAAACTTAGACTAAAATTAAATGAAATCAATACTCAAAACAAATGTGAGATTTGTGTTGAAGCAAAAATGACGAAACTTCCGTTTCATTCGGTAAAACGAAACACAAAACCCCTTGAATTAATTCACACAGATGTGTGTGATTTAAAGTTTGTGCAAACTAGAGGTGGTAAGAAGTACTTTATCACTTTTATTGATGACTGCACAAGATATTGTTATTTTTATCTTTTGAGAAGTAAAGATGAGGCTATTGAAGCTTTTAAGAACTTCAAGAATGAAGCCGAAAATCAATTAGGCTACCATTTCAAGATGGTTCGAAGCGATAGAGGTGGCGAATATGTAGCCCCATTTGAGGAATTATGCAACGAAAGCAGTATAATTCATCAAACAACAGCTCCATATGCACCAAAATCTAATGGCGTTGCTGAATGTAAGAATCGAACACTTAAAGATATGAGGAATGCCTTATTGATTAGTTCAGGGTTGCCCCAGAATATGTGTGGGGAAGCTGTCTTAACAGCCAACTACATATTGAACAAGATTCCACGCAAAGGTAAGGATATTACCCCTTATGAGTTGTGGAAAGGTAGAAAACCTTCATAAAAATATCTCAAAGTGTGGGGGTGTTTGGCTAAGGTTGAGGTACTTCTACCTAAACAAGTTAAAGTCGGACCTAAGAAGGTCGATTATAACTTTATTGGGTATGCACTGAACAGTAGTGCCTATCAGTTCATTATCCACAAGTCAGAAGTTCCTGAAATGACTGTGGGAACAATAATTGAATCAATGAATGCTGTATTCTTTGAAAACATATATACTTGTAAGGATAATGATAAAGTTGAGAACAATTCTAGCAATAGAGTTGAAGATGAATGAACAAGTTCAAAACCTGTGGATGTAGATCCAAAGTCACGTAAGCGATCGAGATCTAATCTGGAAGATGTAGAACCGAGACGTGGTAGTAGGGTTAGGACACCAAAGACAATTGGACCTGACTACATAGCATTCATGTTGGATGAAGAACCAACGTTGATCAAAGTTGCTTATGCCAGACCAGACGGGTTGCTCTGGAAAGAAGCTATTTAAAGTGAAATTGACTCAATTTTACAAAACCAAACTTGGGTTTTGGTTGATTTGCCTGAAGGTTGTAAGCCGTTAGGATGCAAATGGATCCTTAAAAGAAAGTACAAGGCTGATGGGTCAATTGACAAGTATAAAGCTCGTTTAGTAGTCAAAGGTTTCAAACAGAAGGAAGGGCATGATTTTTTCGATACCTATTCACCTATAACGAGAATTACATCTATTCGAGTGCTTCTCGCGATTGCTGCTTTGCACAATCTTGAGATTCACCAAATGGATGTTAAGACTGCTTTTCTGAACGGTGATCTGGATGAAGAGATCTATATAGAACAACCTGAAGGGTTTGTAGTACCTGTACAAGAGAAAAAGGTATGCAAACTGGTTAAGTCTCTATATGGATTGAAACAAGCTCCACTACAGTGGCACTTGAAATTTGATAATGTAATGTTATCAAATGGTTTTAAAATAAACGAGTGTGATAAATGTGTTTATATTAAGAACACTAATAACAGTTATGTTATTGTGTGTCTTTATATAGATGACATGTTAATCATGGGTAACAATATACAAGTGATTAACGATACTAAGAACATGTTAAAAAGAAATTTTGACATGAAAGACATGGGGCTAGCCGATGTGATTCTTGGAATGAAAATTTTGAGAAAATCAGATGGAATCATCTTGACACAATCTCACTATGCCGAGAAAGTTATCAAGAAGTTTAATGCTTTTGAAAGCTTGCCGGCTAAGACCCAATAGATTTAAATGATCACTTGAGCAAAAATCGAGGGGACCCCGTTGCACAAAAAGAATATGCACGAGTCATTGGGTGTTTAATGTATCTTACAAATTACACTCGACCCGATTTAGCTTGCACTGTAAACAAATTGAGTCGTAACACGAGCAATACAAGCAAAGAGCATTGGAAAGCTCTCGTTAGAGTTTTGAGGTACTTAAAGTATACACAAAACCTTGGGCTACACTATTCGAGATACCCCCCAGTACTTGAAGGGTACTGTGATGCGAATTGGATATCCGATACGAAAAGTTCATTTTCTACAAGTGGTTACGTGTTTACCATTGGGGGTGGAACTGTCTCATGGAAGTCCACGAAACAAACGTGTATAGCCCGAATCACCATGGAATCGGAATTCATAGCTTTGGACAAAGCTGGTGAAGAAGCCGAATGGCTCAGAAACTTTCTAGAAGATATTCCATGTTGGTCCAAGCCAGTGCCTGCAATGATGATTCACTGTGATAGCTAAGCTGCTATTGGTAGGGCGAGAAGTAACGTGTATAATGGAAAGTCTCGACATATTCGTCGATGCCATAATACCGTGATACATTTGATCAAAAGTGGGGTTATCTCTATTGACTATGCGAGGTCATTGGATAATCTAGCGGATCCGCTAACCAAAAGGTTAAACCATGATCAAATGAATAAATTGCTAGAGGGAATGGGTTTAAAATCCACAAATTGAGAATTATCATAGTGGTAACCCAACCAAGATGACTGGAGATCCCAAGAACTTTGTTCAATGGGAGAACTAAGCTATGATAGTTCGTGTGAAACACTCATGTAAGTTTATTCCCTAAAGAGCAATTGAGTGTTGAAAGCTTGCCTAGTGGTGAGGTTAAGTCTATGACTTTTAATGATTGCTAAAGACCTCGAGGAGGTTGAGTATGGCAAGATAATCGGTAAAGAATCACCTATATAAGTGAGAAGTGGGGGCCGCTTCATGAAATACACTTATGAATCTAAATGGGTGTCCAAGGCCCGCAAAGGACACAAAACGTGAGAACGGATGATGTTGAGGTGTTCAAGTGTTAGCACCATTGTCTCGGTTCACGTCGTGGGGGAATAGTTCAAAGCATCAAGCCACTAATCCGTCTATGTACCCGATGATGTTAACTATGAAATGTTCAAAGTCACGAACTACCTATCCTTATACTTTAACGCCTCTTGAGGACTGAGCTTGAGTCTGCATATTGCATTTGGGCTATTTTCACTCATGTGGGAGATTGTTGGAATCGTTAATGATTTAATTTTATTTTGTAAAATTAAATATCATAGGATCGATCTACATTGCGAGTAGATGATCGTGGTATATTCACTTTCTCGAAACCGATTCCCGGTGAGTGAGAAATAGTGAATTAAAGTTTGTCACTTAATTGTGAATTAATAAGGGATGGAATCCCACATTGAATAATGAACCATCATTATTCTAGTCATCTTCCTTCATCCCTGCACCGAACAGTTGCTTGGATATCTCATATCTAGCAGTTCAACTGTGCTCACCATAAAGCTCGGTTAAGTGAGATAGAATCTGTCTAGCAGAAATTTTCTCATGAGCTCTCTGAAGCTTATTAGACATGGAAGCCATCATATATGCACGGACTTTCACGTCATCCTTAACCCACTTTTCATGGTTTTCAATATCTTTTTGATTGGCTCTTGTCCGCACTGGAGGCGCCAGAATGTCCATCTCCAAGACATATCCCAGTGCCTCTATACTGAGGACTATCATCAGATTGCAGAGACAATCCACAAAGTTAGGTTCGTTCAAGGTGCTCTTTTCAAGTAGAATTGCAAGTGGGTTCATAGTCATATTGAGAGTTATGTCTGCATTTAAGTATGATAGATTAATTAGTGACTCGTTTAATTATGATCTGAGTATAGAATTAAGGTCTTTTATATTCTTGTTACTCAGCTCCCACTATTTTTATCGGAATAACACACTCCCATGTGAAAATCGGAAGTATCGTCGCTCTACTTCATAGTGGTGATCGAGTTCTTTATAAATCTTAATAGAGGGAAACCGAATAGTTTTCTAGTCTATTAATTTTCATAAAGTGGTGTCCAACACCAACCCATCTAATGGATGATTCGATCTTATTTTTCCGCTTGTTCACTACCCTCAACCTATTCGGTTTCTATGGTTCGTGAACAAGTTAAGTGTATACCACCGACGCAAATCAGTTTCACAATTGAATCTTATCCGGCAACCTATCAGGTTTCTAGGGATAAAATTTGCTCCAAACGAAGGCATCCAATGCACTCCCGGTAATTTATCCATCCTCCCCGATCGACTACCCCGATAACTCAGAAGTATAGCACACCCGGTTTGGATTTCAATTTCCTGAAAGTTCGATGGAGGGAAGGAAAACCTTGAAACCTTATAAACTTAATAATTTGTCGTGGGAGAATTTTCGAGATTAATGTTACACTTTGCATATTAATTTATTTAAGCGCATTTGTAGCATTCATATAATATGAACAACCATTCACACCCTAGTTGCTACCAACATGTGGTTCATGGACCGTTCCTAGAAAACAAAAACTCCGTAATCTAATTACAAGTCTTCGTCTTGAATCTTCGTTTTCTCGAAATGGATCTTCCTCCGGTCTTTGTCATTACATATAAATTTTACATTGAAAATTGCATCCTAGATAAAAATATTTCTAGTAAAATAAATAGGCTCAAAACGGCCTTTACAACCCAATCGAATAAAACGAACGATTCAAAAACTAAGTCCATAAACCACACCCCCATTCAAAAGCATTCATCCAATAAATACTATATAAATGGAAAGCATAGATATACATTGATCCAATCAACAATACGAATCGATCCAATCGATTCACACAATCGGTAATATGAAAACGTTCAAATAATTCGGTCGATCACAAGTATTCCAATAGATCAATTTTCCATTATAAAATGAAATACCATAAATCATTTTAATCATATTAAATCCAATTTAAAATATGGGAAATCCATTTTTAGAAATATACGAAGAAAACAAGCCCGAAACGGGTCCGAAAGGGGCTGGACCGCTCCCGAAAACTCATCGGGCAACAAGTAGGCTGCCCAGCAGCCCCGGTCCGCGGCCCCCTGAGCCATGGGCCGCGGCCCCCAGTCCATAAAGTGCCATATGGGTGGCAATAGCCCTGGTCCGCGGCCCCCTGAGCCCTAGGCCGCGACCCCCTTCTTCCGGTCCACTCCTGGGCCGTCCAACGGCAATTCGGAACTAGTTTTTCGACCGGATATCTAATATCTATATTTTTCGACTTTCATATCTTCAATATAAATCATATTTCCCAGAAATTTAAGATTTATATTTAGACATAAACTTACGAAAAATATAAATACAACAAACGTAAAACTTGTACCACGATTATGACTAAAATGATTCCAAATCATTCACCATCTAATCGAGCATTCAAATGCTAATATCGTATATACGATCGAAAACCTACGCTCCGGTACCACTATTAGGATTCAGTGGCTAAATCGAAGGCCCAGCGGAAGCGGTAAAACGAAAATTAATTCGATCTGAATCCCTACGAGGATCGATCAAGCTACGTATATACGAATATAATACGAAACACAAGAGATACGAGAAACACACCCTCATAGTCTGTTTATTAAATGGTATCCTTCTCTTGAGCTATTCCCCAAGCTTTGCTTTATATCTACGTATCCAATCTGCTCCAAGCTCTTGGATGATCCAACGCCGAAAAGACAACATCTCTACTCGTCATGTGGAGAAACGAACGGAATGACAATCACCCAATTAACCTCTAAGGTTATGGCTAGAAACGGATGATGAAGCTCTTGGATTTGATGAATATACTCCAAGTATGTTTATCAAAATTTCTCTCAATATTTTCTCTCAATTTTCTCTAAGAAAAATGAAGAAGAAGTGAATGAAGAAGATGAAGATGTGTGTTGAACTCAAAGTCACTCTCTCTCTCTCTCTCTCTCTCTATATATGTTTGATACATATGAATACACCAAAGATTGAAGTGAGAGATGTCAAGTCTTCCTTTTATTCTTCAACTCACAATATATAATTCCCAACCAAATAATGTGCATGATACTTGTCCCCTCAACACATGAGATTCTAAACATCATGATGGGGGATAAGTCAAAACACACACATGGATATAAGTGGGGGGAGGGGCGGCCTTGATGAATGATAGGAAGAGTTCGGTCCGTTTCGTACTCCCGTGAGTCCAAACAGATAAACTCTGATTCCGTTCTGATATATTTATAACGATTAATTAATCCAATTAATTAATCATATCAAATACATAATAACATAATTAATTTCTCCAAGAAATAATTATATTCATGAATTAAATTAATCACCCATTAATTTATTTAATTCATTAGGCCGTAAATTAATTTATCCAATAAATCAATTTAAACATCCAATGTCCCAAATTTAGATATCCAATATCTAATATTCATATTGAGACAATAAGCTCGATTCATTCCGTCGTTAATCCTATTGCGTGACTTGGTAGGTCCGTATCAGTCAGCAATGGGAGGAACCAAAGAGTAGTAGCACCACCTAGCCAGCCTGGGGGCCTACACTGTACCCCAACTGAGAACGAATGATGGGATCATTCAAGAACCATTCTGTCTTGAATACCAGTATACGTATAAACCCTTCTTTCAAATGTCCCGATCAAGTTATAGGGTCATGGTCAGTCAAACCGTATTTGTACTTGACGCTATGCATGCGTTAATGCAATCGAGATCATCGAGCTCTCATGTATCTAATACAACTAGCTCCAATGCTTTGGCCAAAGACTTATGATTTCATCTGCCAATAACTGCATAGGACATATAACCCGCTCACTAACGGAGAAATAATTATATCTTGGTATTCAGTAGGACCTGCTACTTGCCCGTCAAGATGGACGTCGAGGTTGACCCCCGTCTCCCGGTTTACAGGATCGAATTACTCTAATGAAAATATTGACGTCACAAGCACATCCCTACTAAATCCTCAGGTCGAAGGTTCACGAATACCTATCACAAGCTTTCGATTCCGTCATTGACAGTCCCAGAGTGAAATCCGTGTGACGAATCGAGGGTGAGTCGGTTTGAGTATACTTATCTAATTAGCATACCTATAATGTGTGATCCCACTAACCATTAGTGTTCGACAGGCACTCTCCACGTCAAAGAACACGTCATACAAGTCTTCACATAAACTTAACGCCCAGTCAAGTTTCATCGACTTGCGAACGATTAAGTATTTGAGCTATAAACCTTTCCAGTGCCGATCCCCTTATCCAATAAGGAGTGGAATGTTTTGCTCTCAAATACAAGGACTAGTTCATATATATATATATATATATATATATATATATATATATATATATATATATACATATATAAATATATATTTACGAGTCAGGAACGCCAGTAATTACCAGTAAATAAAGAAACATCCATTGCCTTATTTTAATGATATACATAATAACAAGTACAATGCCCTCACTCAACATCCTCTGAGCAGCATTCGAGGGTATACTCCTAACTTCGAACCCGTACGACCGAGTGTTGCGCAGCGTAGCACGGCCATCTAGGCTACTATCTATGTTTGTTGATTTTAATAGTTTATTTATTATTATGTCTGACTGTCAGGCAAATTCATAATGTGTGTTTATTTATTATATGATAATTAATTGTAGTATCTGTTTGGTGTATGACATGACCATAAATTGACAAATGTGATTTGATGTTTCAATTTAATTTTAGGTTGGTTTTAATGGCCTGCGTGTCTTTTAATTATAATTAGTTTTTACAGCCTGCGAGTCATCTATTAAATTATTATTTATTATTATTTACGGTTGTTGGCCACTAAGTATACAATAAACAACTTATAAAGTAAGAGCGCAATAATCTGTACTATTTTCAAATTTTATTGCACAGCGGAAGTCTGTTGGGTGAGTTGCTGTAAATACAGCAACTAGGTGTTCTTCTGTTTGCTTGATGCATACAGGGTTTTACAATGTATACTTATAAATAACAATAGAATGCAAACAGTAAAGACATAAGGTAAATAACACACAGTTTAAAGTGCTTGGAGGTAAAACCCTCTACGTCCACTAGTCCTCCACACAGGAGTAAGGTGTTTATTAAAATCACTATAGACACAACTACGTGACTTTAATTAAACTTGTCTCTGTATCGTTCACACAGATTGATACAGGGACTGTAGATATTGCCGTTCACATAGATTGGCTTCAAGATCTTTCTGACTCGCTTCTTCTCACACAGATTGAAGCTTCGTCTTCAATGCTATTATTCCCACACAGGCCGGAATATGTAAGGATCCTTAGTACACACAGGGCCAATGATAATCTCAACGGTAAGGGTTGAACAAATCTCAAACAACAGCTTTATCATTGATGAACAATCATTGTATACTATGTTGTTTGCGTTGACGACTTAGTATATTTCTTCGCTTGGATACTGTTGTATGATCACGAAATATACTGCTCTTGAATAGCTAGATTGTCAGAGTAATCTTGTCAGAATTTGCGCGATTAATGAATAGCTTTTCGGGTGTTTTAAAAATCCTATTGCTTAGGGGTATTTATAACCTTGGAAATGTATCCGTTATAAATGTAGTCGTTGTTGGTTGGTCATATGTTGACGTCTGTCTCTTGATTGGCGGGTGCTGAATGTTTGAATTAAAGCAGATCACATTTAATGCTTCATAGATTCTTTCTGTCTTTGCATTACATGCTTTTCAGAGCTTTCATACTTGTCTCTCTCTAGATGCATTAAATGCTATCTTATCAGCAATAAATGATGCTTTAACCGTGAATACTTTATGGATAAACAATGTTTATGTCACAACAAAGCTTTTTATGTTCAGTCCTGTTGGATGTATTTTACTTTTCCAAAATAAAACACCTTCAGCCTGTATGCTGTATCCAACACATTAAGTTTCTTTGCTGTATGAAGTAGGCTCTGTAGGATGGATTGTAGAAGATCTCTTCACTGTATGGAGGGGCTGTATGGAGAGTCCTAACAACTGCCATACTTAATAACATTCTGACTCCTTTAAGACTTCTTGCTGTATGTTGCCAATTTATCAAAAGAGGAATGTTTATCCCAACAATTTCCCCCTTTTTGATAATTCCAAAATTCTCTTTAGATGTCATCTGGATACGGAGAGGCTATCTTAGAGTCTTGTATCTGATTGATCTGATCATCAATACTTAGTTTAGAAATGTGAACTGCTCGCAGGCAAGTTCTAAAATGAAAGATCTTACATGTTTAAGTGTATTACAATTGAACTTAAGATTGCCGCGTAGGCCCAATCTTACAGAGTGTAATATAGTTTAAATACAACTTAATCTATGAACTGTTCACAGACAAATTCTTACAGCTTTGTGACTTAACAATTTTTATCTTGTTCAAATATAGCAAAATTTCATAATCAAACAGTAAGCCCAGAATATGAGCTGTAATTTTTCAAGAAAAAAATTTAATTGGTATGGATGGGAAAATTAAAAGTTCTTGAGAAGATAAAAACACAAAATAAATACATACTGCATTGGTAAGCCTACATAAGAATCAAATATAGCAAAAAGGCAAAAAGGCTAGCTCATATACTGAGAATGCCTCAAAGGTCTCCGGTCAGGATCAATTGTGGTCCCTTTATACCAATTGACTAGGGAGTCATCGCCTCAATCCCTATATATACTTCTTCCTTTAGGGGATTTATCGAAAGCAAGTATCCAGTCTTCCGGGTGGGTGAGCTATTTAGCCTTCTGGTGCCTGGACTTCATCAGTATTTGCAGAGGGAGCCTTCCTTTCGCTAACAGCCTCGAGAATTCATTAGTTGCATCCTGCAGCATCTTGAATTGGTTGAAGAGGGTAGAATCCCTGATGAGCGTACAGAAGTATCTCATCAGTTCATTTTATTTTCAATTTTTCAGATCATTGGCTGAAGGCTGACGGTCGGTGGGCAGCAAAATCTCGGCAGGCTTTTGCACATTGTTCGTCCATGGAAAGTTTGGATCTTAGAACTATGATCGAGAGGCAAATATCCTGTATCCTCTTGAAGCTTGACTTGACCCGGGTGAGGCTAGTCTACAAATAGCAGTAGCAACACTTTCTTCTAGTGTTGCTTCCATCTCTCTCTCTCTCTCTCTATCTCTCTCTCTCTCTCTCTCCAATCTCCATCTTCGGCCAGCCTCTCTGGCTTCTTCCCCCTTTTTGGCATCATCAATATCTGATACCTTGGTATGAATCTCCTGTAGGAGCTTCATAGACTCATCCTGTTTGGTCGTCAGATTATTGACTTTCTCACCCAAAGTACCGAGAACCAGAGACATATCATATATCTTGTGGTTGTGGTCAATGTGACTGGTACTGGTATGGTGAAGGGCAGTAACTGTCTTAGCCTCGGCAATCCTGAGATTTTATTATTCTTGCCATAGGAGTTTCTCCTGATGCTGCTTGAGTTGATTTAGCACTTGACACAATGCGTTAGGCATTAGGCGAAATGCGTCTTCAACGTTGTTGATTGCAGATTTCAGTTTGGGGAGCTCATCCCGGACAGTCTCTTGTATCCAATTGAGTTCTTTTTCGACGTCATATAGTGCCTTTACTACGTCTTGCAGGAACACTGTCTGTCAACCAATGGCTTGGAATAGCGCGATGCGGGCTTTGATGCGTGGGGAGCCAGGGTGCAATTTTGCAATCCTCAGGCTCTTCAATTTGACGGAGAACCACATGATGACGAGGACATCGTGGTCTATCTTCTGGTAAGAAACCATCATCAGAATCTGATTTGGAGTTAACAGAGGTGGGAGATGCAGGAGCATCTGAAGCAGGATCTTCAGAAGTAGGGGCTTCGGAAGCGGGAGCTTCGGAAGTAGGTGCTGCAAATTCAGTCTCGAAGAAAAGAGGAACTAATTCCTACTGTTTGGATTGTTCGTCGGTAGTCAGAAGTACATGAGGGACTGAATTCTCCTGTCGAATCTCAGCTTCCACCTAATCCGGAAGAGGGACTGAATCCTCTTTGCGGATGGCGCTTGTGGCTTTTTCAGGTTGCGGGACAGGCTGGGCATCCTGTTGGGGATAATCATGCTCTTCAGAGGTGACAGAAGGGACTGATTCCTCTTGTTATTGGTCGTGAGCAGCTTCTTGTTGCGGGGAAGGGGACTATAGTCTGTCAAATATCCTCTGACCCCGTTGGTTCATGATTTTGTCCATTTCACCTTCCTTGGCCTCTTCACGTCTGATCCTCAGACCGTCCTATAGGTTATTGTCGTCATTATCATCCGAGTCAGGGTTGGAGTGGTGGCTGTTCGATGGATCTTTGTCATTGTACCGTGACTTCCCTTTCAGTCTAGCCTTCTCTTTCGCCTTGAAATAGTCAGAGATTAGCTTCTGGCAAAAGTGATCCTCCTAGTGGATCAAGACCTCAATGTTCTTGGTGTCCGTGACCTCCAGAGCACATAATTCCTCATCTTTCCAGTAGGCCCAATGGTACAGGGTGTCGTATGGGACGACCCTGTAGGACTTCCATATTTTAAAGCGTTCATACGCTTGTACTATTTGTACCTGGAGGAGATTATTATTTATTATTTCAGAGGGGGGGACTCCGTACAGTAGTTGGGTCTACCATCCTAATGGGATCCGCAACTCGTATGTGAGCCTATTTCGGGGAGAGATCCCGAATAGGGGATGGTACCCTGTGGGGACAGGGACTCCATACAGGGGTGGGTTCCCTATTATGAGTACCGGCTTTTGGCTCCGAAGGGGCAGTCGACTCGCTGGGACCTTCCAGCTTGGCAAATAGTTGATCATTCGTCATAGACGCCACAGGCTCGGGATCTGCTATTTTTCCAGCAACTATTTCTTTCATAGGGGTTGCGCCCTGTGGGATTTATTCAGCTATTGGAATAGAAGGAACATCTACAGTGACTGCTGTAGTTACTGTATCATCGGACTTAGAAGACTTATTTGTCTTCTTCTTCTTTTTCTTCTCTACAGCATGAGGGGACCGGCTGTCAGAGACACTCCTCTTCCTTTTCTTTTCCTCGATCGAGATTCTCACTGCGACGTCCTCGGGTCACTTGAGATCAGCATGCTTTGAGGTTGGGGTCTTTTAGCAATCAAGGGCGATTTGTTGAACCCGGTGGACTTCATTCCACCAATGAATTTTCCGGGGCCAATCTTCTTGGCATCGACAAATTATTTTACTTCGCAGTGAGAGAGGATATAATTCAGGATGAGGACGAATGATTTCTTTGCATTTTCAGGTTTGGCATCCTCTTCTTGTATCCTTTTCAGTAGTATTTGTCACCAGTTAACCTTTTCTCCAGACATTATGCCGACCATCATTCGGAAGCGTAGATTGGTGCACTTTCCGAAAGCTCCTGTACGGCTCTCAACTACCCGGCAACAGAATTTGTGAAGGTAAACATAGGCAGATAGAATTTTTTCTTGTGGCATGAGGGGTGAACATTCTCCGCATTCTCATCGCCAGTGAATAACTTCCAGTAGGCCAATAGAAGACTCTCCGACCCAAAGGTCACAAGCTCTTTCATTTTGAGTCCATCAGAC
Organism: Orobanche coerulescens; assembly: GCA_033398695.1. NCBI lineage: Eukaryota > Viridiplantae > Streptophyta > Magnoliopsida > Lamiales > Orobanchaceae > Orobanche > Orobanche coerulescens. The sequence continues at coordinate 121,121,029 of CM065807.1, read as the reverse complement.
GGCATCCTGTATAGTTTCTCCAACATATCTCTGTTCACAGAGACCTCAATCCCTTGAACAGTTACAGAGATTTCAAAAATTTCTCCTCCTCTTTTTTGAGATGATTATTTGAACGAGGTGTCCAAATAAAATTCTTCTACTATATGTTCATCGTACAATTAGGCGTGGTGGCTCACAAGGCGGTACAACCCGTGATGTTTCACTCGTGAAACGACCACCTCCATTCCGATGAAGTCTTCTCCTTCGAGATTGATTCTCTCCAGTACCACGGATTGGCGAAGATGCGTCCATCGATGATTGATTCTCTATTCCTCATAGAAAGGGAAGAAGTCTGGGAAGTCGACATTCTTGCAGAAAAAGAGTTTGAAGAAACTGGGAAATATCACAGAAAATTGCAGAAGATATGTAAATTGTTTGCTGAAGACTAGTTTAATTTGATGACAACATAAAGAGTCTAAGGGGGCAAAATATAGTCCTTTTATAGGGTGCAGGGAAGATTAGGGTTTTATATAGTGAACGGTCAGATTTAAGGGATGGGAACCATTTTATGAAATAACATCCAGAATGGATTCAGAGTAACTTGTACGTCTTATCCATCTGTTTTTGAAATGATAACTGGTCTCACTTCAACAGTTCGTCTTCCCTTATTTCACGAAACGGTGGTTTTAGAATTAGTAAAAATTACGGTATTTGGGGCATTGAAGTCCATGTGTCTTTAAAACATTAAAGGATAAAACATTTGAAATGTAAACAGGGCACGTGGACTTAAAACGTTTTCTACACGAATAGAGTTGTAATATAATATTAATTGACATCCTATATTATATGTTCTATATCCGTGAATCAATACAGCTTTCCCACTTGAAAGGTACATACATGATTCAATTCTTACACCAATATCTGGATTAATACTGTATTCAAGGGTCATACTGTATTCCCTCTTAATTAATACACACGGCAGCTGTAGGAAGATTACATGCCTTCTTTGTCCCGCAGTACTATCTGCCTTGTTTTGAGTGTATTGTCAATTACAGTAGATATTGTATTCTTGGGTCTTACAACATTCACCCTCAATTTATGAGTAAAAGCGTAAAAACATACAGGGAGTCAGGTTGTATCATTCTCAATTCTTGACGAAGCATACAAAATTTGGTTGTGCTGAGAGGTTTTGTATAGTTGTCGACCAACTGAATATCTGTATGAATTTTTTCAATATGAAGATTCCTGATGAAGTGATGCTTCATATCAATATGCTTAGCTCGCGAGTGCAATACAGGGTTGTGTGTTATTGCAATTGCACTCGTTCTATCTGTAACGCTTCCAAAACCATCCGAGATATTACAGCGCTGTGGGTCCCGCGCCGGAACCCACCAGGCTAAAAACCATTTAAAAAATGTTTAAAAACGCCAAAAGGCTGATGACGGTAATATTTTTCAAATACTCAAATATTTTCAAAAAGAAAACATAGTTCTCAAATACCATCATCAAATACTATTTGAAAATACAAGGCGAAATGCCATCTCCCCAATTCAAAATGTACGTTAAACCACCACTTAAACATACCGACAAAATAGTTAGGAAAAAGAGTTTGACGAAATAATCCAAGTTCGCAAAAATACCAAAAGACAATTTTAAAGTTAAACACAAATTGGTTAAAATACTGGAAAGCCATTTTAAAATACACACGCAGCAGATAAAAACACAGTTCAAAAATTTACATTTGCAGCGGAAATAAAACAACCAGAAAAGAATACTCAATTCTCAAAAAAACATGCCACAGCCAGTATCACCCGGGAAGCTGATCCCTACACGACCGCTACTAGCTCGATCTCCGAGTACCTAAAAATAAAGCCCACGACGGGATCAGCCACAATACTCAATAATGATATCTATCACATCATCATAAATAATTACATACCAATGTAATAACAAAGTAAGAATACTACCAATATAATATTATCGTCATAACCTTACCAACCCATAACAATCCATACCAATTCAATCAATAACTTATTCCACATTTTGCATTCTCAAATGACGAAATGAACTCAACTACCATCTGTACTGTATTCAAACAATACCAAGAATCCTCAAAACATCATCATAACTCATAAGCATGAACTGATTCATCCGTGCCAAATCCTGTCCGTCGTATCACACAGTCAAATCTCAACCTGGATGAAAACTAATAACACACAACATATCTGTAGATAAACTACCACAAAACAATGAATACAAGTCCTGAAACATCAACGTCCAGTCCGAATGCTCATACGACCAAAATCATGATCAACCAAAACATCGATCGAGAATATCATCGACATGATAAACTCCAATACGACCAACAAAGGATCAACGATAACCGAGAATACCATCAACATGATAAACTCCGACACGATCGACAAAGGATCAACAATAACCGAGAATACCATCAACAAGGTAAACTTCAAACGATCAACAATAATGGATCTCAAAGAAATAACCCTGACTGTCGAACATACCCCTCGGGTGTATGAACAACTAGACTCAAACCGTCGAACATACCCAACCATAAATGGAGGATGAACGACCAATCAATATGGCTCAAAGATGGAAGTCACAATGCGCCCGATCCGGAAATGTGTCCGTGCACATGTCCACCCCGTATACAGAATCCAGGATATACGTGGGACATGTACCTAATTAGCCTCACGAACTACGTCTCGTGTGCACGATCCAATGTGGAAATATCAACACATGACCATAGTGTGCCCAGCTAAAAATCCTACACAATAACCAATCGGCACGTAGATATGACTCCAGATATGTCACGATGCAACATGACCACGAAAATCAAAAAATCACATATTCAATAAGGATCAAAAGACTCACCGAAGTGAACAAAGACACACGGACAATATCCGAGACAACTATCCTGGGATCACAATCTCCAAAGGATAATCCATACGATCAACAATATCAGATAATAGTTCTGGGATCAACATCCCTCAATGAAATAATTAAAACAACCATTAATACCAACAATAGTCCTGGGATCAACATCCCTCAACGAAACAACCAATACGAATCTCATCATACAGAACCTCAACATACAACACATACAACAATTCAACAGAATAATTATCGTCATAACTGAACAATACTTAAATTACATCAAGTCGAAGACAATATCCTTTCCACGAACAAACATCCCTGAACGAATACACAGTTATACGAATAATCCCGAAATAAGTATAGTCCATTTATACCAACAAACCACCGTCCCGACATAACCGTCGACACGGTAAACCACCCTCGATATCCGACATTCCATATCACATACCAAATATAACTCACATATCCGCCTTCACCAACACATTTAAACCATATACATTATGATTTAATCCAAATCAAAGCACAATATATAAACCATCATCCCGAAAATTTATTTTTATAATGTCATTGGTATATGAATTATAAATGAAATGAAATCAAAATCATTCATTAAATATTACAAACTGAACAAGTATAAATTGCCTCGATACCGATACCACGAAGTCATTACAAATCCCATTGCCATTGTCCACGAGCTCCTCAGCCCCGACCAAAGTAATCTATGAACTCTTCAACCTCAACCGCAACACAACGGTCATAATCTATGTTCAAACATCTCAACCTATTGAAGTAATCAATCAACAACAATCCGATAACAATTAATAACCGACATAGCCAACCAATCAAACTCAATGGCTCAACAATACCTCGATCATACACAAAACCGAACAATACAACTCAAACAAATACGAACTCATATCCACAATAAAAGACGCAACTTGATAATCAAAATAACTGATCAATAAACCGCAACGGTTCCACAATATCCCGATTAAATACAAATCCAACAACCCAAATCAATCAATCATGGACTCATATCCATAATACGATTCCACAATCCAAAAATCATATCAATAATCAAATTAAATCAATAAAATGGGTCTAAACGTTACCGATTCCAAATTCAATCTTAAATACGAATACAAGTTTCCTCCATGTAAATTCATAATCAAAAGCAATTACCAATTATCATCATCAATCTGGACAATCCGACTAATTCAACATTATAGATAATCATATTCCAAGGGTTTCAAATAACTCAATCATTGGATTTGAACACTTGTTCAATACGTATGAATTTCCAAACTCAAAGGTGCATAAAAATCTCATGAAACTCGAAATCATATTCGTATTCCTATACGAATATTGTATCAAAACACATAACTTAGGTCTAGATATGAATATTCCATATTCATATCCAAAATACCAACACCTCTTAAACATTCTCATCTTATCACATAATTCAAGAGTTCCTTAAGAACACGAATTATCCCAAAACCACATTCAAAATCCACAAGACGACATAATCCGATGTGTTCTAACATCTTAAATAATTTTCATTCATAATTCAAAATGTATATCATCATATTCTCCAATATACAATTCACGTAACCTCAAGAATAACAATAACACCACTATAACCATCATCATACGAAGAAAAACATCATCAATCAAACCAATAAGGATTGTATCATACTTAATTTGGAATCAACCTCATATCATGATTCATACGAAATCAACATAATCCAGAAATCCATCTTTCCTCGATTTAAACGAACCGCAATCCTTACAATAGGGAGGATCTTAAATAACATCCGAAATCTCTTATCCCAATTCCATTACATTTCCTATAACATCCAGAATCGCAACAATACTACCAAGAACATCAAGAACACTAGGATTCCATAATCATAACCAACATAATCAAAGACATAGGTCATCATATCATTATTCTCCTTAACAAAATTTCCATAAATACCAAGAATCATCACAACAACTCAATATACTATCATCATACGAACTAATCATCAACAACAACATCAAAAATCCGAATTCAAAGAGAGGATTATCCAACATACCTCTTAGAAGATGAAATACACAAGTAAGCACCTCAAGAATCATCAATAACTCCATATCTCAAGCTCCAATTCCATGCCCTCAAGTTCAAAATCGACTTAGAAGAGCCAAACTCCATCTATGAGTGTTGGAGGGCGAAGAGAATGAAATGAAGTTATGAAAAATCAAAGTGACGAACATCCTACTTATATAAACTTCTAATTGTTACGAACATAGCATGCAACCATTTACGTACGTAAACAACCTTTACGTACGCTATCTGACTTTGGTAGCGTACGTAATGACAGTCCAGAGGTTACTGACTCATTTCGTTCAATACCGTACGTACGTAACACTTGCTCTATAGCGTACGTAATGCGTACGTTGACTTGATACAGTAAAATACACAGTTAACGTACGTAACTTACCAATCATAACGTACGTTAACCAAGGGTTGACTCACCCATGCACGTTCTCCGCCAAAAGCTGCCGACCACGGGACCCACCTGTCAGCCATATCTCGGATCCTGCCTGATACGAACCTTACGTATGTTAACTCATCCACTTAACGTATGTAATAGCTGTGCACCTTACGTACGTTAACTGTCATTCTTAACGTACGTAATCCTTATGCATTAGCGTACGTTAAGTATACATTGTAGCGTGCGCTGTCGTGGCTGTACTTGGCCATTTTTAGCCATCTTTGTCCAACGTCTCGACATACAGAATACCAACATACGGCATAATGAATACACATACTCCCCCAGAAAATATTCTCATATGATACCTCTGATAGACGATATCTTCATATACAATTATCGACCAAGTACGACAATTATACAAATACAGTTGTCTCACTCTTCAATTTATTTTATCCATACTGTATAGACACCAAGCTATACAATTTTTTTCAGATAAAATAACGCGAAAAATTTATACTGAAAATTCGGGTATTACATACTACCCCCCTTAAAATAAGTTTCGTCCTCCAAACTTGCAATCCTGCCACAAACAACAGATCAATCCAAACTTTTCGTACTCATCACAAAAGCAATCAATCGTCACCACAAGCGAATAACCAAACCAATATACTTACAAGTGCGTAAAGCCGATAATCTCTCGTGATACTAGCACACGACCCTCATATGAAGTCTCAACAAAATACCGACACACACCAATATCATAACTAGCAATTTGAAAAGACCTCAAAAATTTTGGAATCCCCAAAAATTGATTTGACTCAAAGGTCAGAAAATCATTTTCAAAAGCCACGCTACTACCGTACTGGTAGAGCCACATAACACACATGCCTGGGTTTCACAAACCCCAAGCCTCGATACCATTTTCTGTAACGCCCCCAAAACCATCCGCGATATTACAGCACCGTGGGTCCCACACCGGAACCCACAGGCTAAAAACCATTTCAAAAACGTTTAAAAACGCCAAAAGGCCGATGACGGTAATATTTTTCAAATACTCAAATATTTTCAAAAAAAAAAACATAATTCTCAAATACCATCATCAAATACTATTTGAAAATACAAGGCGAAATGCCAAATCTCGCGAGTTCAAAATGTATGTTAAACCACCCCTTAAACGTACTAACAAAATAGTTAGGAAAATAAGTTTGACGAGATAATCCAAGTTCGCAAAAATGCCTAAAGGCCATTTTAAAGTTAAACACGAATTGGTAAAAATACTGGAAAGCCATTTTAAAATACACATGCAGCGGATAAAAACACAGTTCAAAAATATACATTTACAGCAGAAATGAAACAACCACAAAAGAATACTCAATTCTCAAAAAAACATGCCACAACCAGTATCACCCAGGAAGCTCATCCCTTCACGACCGCTACTATCTCGATCTCCGAGTACCTAAAAATAAAGCCCACGACGGGGTCAGCCACAATACTTAATAATGATATCGATCACATCATCATAAATAATTACATACCAATGTAATAAAAAAGTAAGAATATTACCAATATAATCTTACCGTCATAACCTTACCAACCCATAACAATCCATACTAATTTAATCCTTAACATATTCCAGATTTCGCATTCTCAAATGATGAAATGAACTCAACTACAACCATCTGTACTGTATTCAAACAATACCAAGAATCCTCGAAACATCATCAAAACTCATAAGCATGAACGGATTCATCCGTGCCAAATCCTGTCCGTCGGATCACACAGTCAAATCTCAACCTGGATGAAAACCAATAACACACAACATATCTGTAGATAAACTACCACAAAACAGTGACTACAAGTCCCGAAAAATCAACATACAGTCCAAATGCTCATACGATCAAAACCTTGATCAACCAAAACATCGACCGATAATATCATCGACATGATAAACTCCAATACGACCAACAAAGGATCAACGATAACCGAGAATACCATCAACATGATAAACTCCGACACAATCAACAAAATATCAACAATAACCGAGAATACCATCAGCAAGGTAAACTCCAACCGAGCAACAATAATGTATCTCTAAGAAATAATCTCGACTGTCGAACATACCCCTCGGGCGTATGAACAACCAGTCGCAAACCATCAAACATACCCAACCATAAATGGAGAATGACCGAACAATCAATATGGCTCAAAGATGGAAGTTACAGTACGCCCGATCCAGAAATGTGTTCGTGCACATGTCCACCCTGTATACGGAAACCAGGATATATGTGGTACATGTACCTAATTAGCCTCACGAACTACGTCTCGTGTGCACGGTCCAATGTGGAAATATCAACACATGACCATAGTGTGCCCAGCTAAAAATCCTAAATAATAACCAATCGGCACACAGATATGACTCCAGATATGTCACGATGCAACATGACAACGAAACTCAAAGAATCACATATCCAGTAAGGATCAAAAGATTCACCGAAGTGAACAAAGACACACGGATAATGAAAGATCGACATGACTGACAATATCCGAGACAACCATCCTGCGATCACAATCTCCAAAGGATAATCCATACGATCAACAATATCAGATAATAGTTCTGGGATCAACATCCCTCAATGAAACAATCAAAACAACCATTAATACCAACAATAGTCCTGGGATCAACATCCCTCAACGAAACAACCAATACGAATCTCATCATACGGAACCTCAACATACAATACATACAACAATTCAATAGAATAATTATCCTCATAACTGAACAATACTTAAATTACCTCAAGTCGAAGACAATATCTTTTCCACAAACCAACATCCCTGAACGAATACACAATTATACGAATAATCCCGAAATAAGTATAGTCCATTTATACCAACAAACCACTGTCCCGCAATAACCGTCGACACGGTAAACCACCCTCGATATTCGACATTCCATATCACATACCAAATCAAAGCACAATATACAAACCATCATCCCGACAATTTATTTTTATAATTTAATTACTATATGAATTATAAATGAAATGAAATCAAAATCATTAAATATTATAAACTGAACAAGTATAACTTTCCTCGATACCGATACCACGAAGTCGTTACCAATCCCATTGCCTTTGTCCACGAGCTCCTCAGCCCCGACCAAAGCAATCTACGAACTCTTCAACCTCAACCGCAACACAACGGTCATAATCTATGATCAAACATCTCAACCTATTGAAGTAATCAATCAACAACAATCCGATAACAATTAATAACCGACATAGCCAACCAATCAAACTCAATGGCTCAACAATACCTCGATCATACACAAAACCGAACAATACAACTCAATCAAATACGAACTCATATCCACAATAAAAGACGCAACTCAATAATCAAAATAACTGATCAATAAACCTCAACGGTTCCACAATATCCCGATTAAATACAAATCCAACAACCCAAATCAATCAATCATGGACTCATAACCATAATACGATTCCACAATCCGAAAATCATATCAATAATCAAATTAAATCAATAAAATGGGTCTAAACATTACCGATTCCAAATTCAATCTTAAATACGAATACAAGTTTCCTCCTTGTAAATTCATAATCAAAACCAATTACCAATTATCATCATCAATCTGGACAATCCGATTAATTCAACATTATAGATAATCATATTCCAAGGGTTTCAAATAACTCAATCATTCGATTTGAACACTTGTTAAATACGTATGAATTTCCAAACTCAAAAGTGCATAAAAATCTCATGAAACTCGAAATCATATTCGTATTCCTATACGAATATTGTAATACCCGGTTGAAATTCATGTCATTTCTAATCTTCTCATTGTTCAAATTGTGTTTTGTTGGGCGAACCCTTGTAATTATTGCTCGGAATCACCGTTTTGGGATTTCCGTACTTCCATTTCATGTTATTGTTTCCCAGATATTGAGTCCTATTGCTTTTATTCTCTTTCCGGGTCGTTTTTCATCATTTTAGGACCTGAGGGGGGTGTGGGCCGTGGCACAAGGAGTGTGCGCCGGGGCACACACATTTTCTAGGCCTGGCCGAGCAGACTATACCCGGTGCCGCGGCACATGCCGGCAGGGCCGCGGCACACTGCCGAGTCACTGCCGCGGCACACCTGTCCGGGCCGCGGCACACTTGTGTTGCATCTGCGGCCAAAAACCGTCTGTACCCGGTGCCGCGGCACACGCCAGCCAGGCCGCGGCACACTGCCGAGCCCTGGGAGCAGTTTTTGGGCCTGTGCCGCTGCACACTTCGGCTGATCCGCGGCACACAATGCGGTCAACTGCATAATTCGGCTTTTTCAGTGAGATGCAGCTCATTTCCTCCATTTTATTCAACCCACATGAGAGAGAGAGCTTGAGGAGAGAATTTTGCATCATCTATAATTTGAGTATTGAATTTTTATCATTTTAATTCGGTTGGGAAGCCCGAATCATCGATCTATCGCGTATTCTTTGGATCATAGAGCTTGGATATTCAAGAGGTAATTTCTTCAACATCTTGGTTTTCGATTTTGTATTGGGTAATGATGTTTTGGATGTTAAAATCATGGTGTATGAAGTGATATACACATGATTATGGGCATATTTGATTATTCATCGGATTATTGAAAGATTATTCAAGAACACTTTGAATATTGTGTTGGATTTTGGGGGTTTTCGTAGATTCGTCCGATTTATCCGATTTGAAGCTTGAGAACCTTGAGATTATGATGTATCTATACCGTATGCATGATTTTCCTACGATTTCACGGACTTGATTGTGCCGTTTTCGGACTTGTGGGAGTTTGGGCGATTTTTCCAACCTTTAGTTGTTTACCCGTGTATTTTCATGAATCGTAGACGAGTTTCGGGAGTTTCTTCGTGTAATTTGAGTATGGATAATTAATTACCATATTCCTTGCGAATCATTTAGGTGCCGGAAGCGCGTTCTTGGACCTACCGAACTCATACCCTTCCTCCGTTCGATTTCTCGATGTCTCAAAGGCAAGTATATATTTTTGATTGTACGTTCTCGACTTTGAAAGTAAGAAATATTGATGGTATGATATGAACGAACCGTTTCTATGGCATTCATAGATATATTGATGGCATGATATGAACGAACCATTTCTACGGCATTCATATAAGAATTGATGGCATGATATGAACGAACCGTTTCTACGGCATTCATACATGTATTGACGGATGATATGAACGAACCGTTTCTACGGCATTCATATACGTCTTGATGTGACGCTATGAGATTTAGTTATTCCGGAATACTAGTCTTGAATTAATGAATTGACGGTTACTTTTACTTTATTGTCGAGGAGTATTGTGTTTCATACTTGATATACTTGCACTAGCTATTCGACGACTAACCCCTTTATGGGGGAAATACGTTTTATGTATTTCAGGTTCCAGGAGAGCGGACAGGCAGGTATCGGGTCGGCATGAAGATGGTGGGCAAGTGTGATACTGTGTCTTTCTTCCAGTTATGTTTTGAGTTTTCCATTCAGTGTTATTGTACTGGATTGGTTATTGAATACTCGAGTATTGTTTTCTATTTTCCTTGATGTTCCGGCCTGTGTTTGCCGAGGTATTGATTCGTGTTGTGACGTGTTTGAATACATTGGTTATGTTTTGAATACCCTTTGTATTGTTTTTCATTTCATTGTGTGTAGATCTTCTCGATCAAAATTTATAGTTCCGCGTATGTTTAGCCTTGTGGGTCCCACGGTGGGGCTTACGGTGCTGTAATATTCCCTGAATAACTTGGGGGTGTTACAGAATATGGTATCAGAGCTTAGGTCTATGGATACCTAGGCTGTCGGTCTTTTGGGTCGAATGAGTCGTCAGTTGTCCACAGTATCACTACTCTGCCATCATCACAGTGCGACCGGTACTTGTAAGACCTCTTACTCTTCTGATGTTTCCTTATTCATTATGCTTCTTTTACTGGTATTCTTGAGAATCGATCACTTTACTGACGTGCGATTGAATTATGCTTACGTACCTTGTGTGTTCTTCAGTATGTCAGCTGGTAGGGGCCGTGGCCGTGGTCGTGGCCGTGGACGAGGAACAGGTCGTGGCGCGGCCGTTTCCATCAGTTCAGTTGCGGGGTCGACCAACCCCAGTTTGTCGAACTCGGTGCATCCTGACACCGAGAGTCAGCACGACCAGTCAAACGGTCAGGGGAACAACGCGGACGTTGGAGTGGCGAATGCACTACAACAATTGGCTACTCAGATGACTATTTTAGCCCAAACTATTCAGCTGAATAACCCGAACCCAAACACGGATGCCTTGCTTCAGAATGTAATCCGTATGCACCCTCCACAGTTTGGCGATGCCACAGACCCGTTAGGCTGGTAAGATTGGCTAGCAGAATTGGAGAAGATTTTCGAGGCGGTTGATTGCCCCGAGGTGAGGAAAGTACCGATTGCTCAGTATTTCCTCACTAAGGAGGCCGCTACTTAGTGGAAGGTCATCAAGCCACAGGATCGTATTGCCACATGGGATGAATTTAAGGAGCTCTTGGAGGCCGAGTTTTGTCCTTGGCCGGTGCGAGAGAGCCGAATCCGAGCCTTTTTCGAGGCTAAACCACAAGATATTCCCGTTTCGCAGGCGATCGTGGAGTACAACCAATAATTGATCCATGTGAAGGATCAAGTGCGTAACGAACGTGATAAGATCCGTTATTTTGATATGCGGATGAATTTGGACTTACGGCGGTACATGACCGGATTTGCTTGTACCACACTGAAAGAGTATCAGGACAGAGCTTTAGCCCATGATATGTTGAGCCCCGACAACGATACCGTTGAAGAACCGAAGAAGCAGAAAGTCGCGGGAAATTTTTCTGGCTCTAAGGGTGGCAACTTTCAGAAGTCACAGACGACTAGCCGTTTTGCCGGATAGTCGTCACGTTCTAATAAAGCAAAGAGGGGTTACCGTCCCACTCCGGGTACCACAAATTGCACGGTGACTTGCTATAATTGTGGCCGTCCAGGCCACTTTAATTCGGAATGCAACTTCCCACCATTGAAGTGTCACATATGCGGACAGATGGGACATAGAGCGGTTTATTGTTCCGAGCCAAATCAGAATTTGGACACTCGGGCTTCTGCCCCAACACCACTTGATCAAGGTATAAACCAGCGACAATGTTTTGGTCAACCTCAGCAGAATTTTGGCAGGGGCCGGGGATGGGGTCAGAACGCTGGAGGGGGAAACTCTAGCATTGGTTTGGTGCAACCACGGGTTTATGAGATGCGTCGAACAGATGAACCCGACGCGACGGTGGCTTCAGGTACCATCCATATTTTATCTTATCCAGTCCGTGTACTTTTTGATACGGGTGCTACACATTCTTTTATATCTTTGGAGTGTGTACGCCGTTTGAATATAACTTGTTTGACTACTTGCGATCCCTTTATCGTGAAACTTCCTAGCGGGGATATGATTGTGGGGAATCGGGAGATTAGAGATTTTCCGGTGATTATATCCGGTATGGAATGGTTATCGAATATGATTGTAGTTGATGTGGAAGGCGAGGACGTGATCCTCGGCGAGGATTCGCTTGATAATCACCAAGCAATTATGAATTACCGTACCAAGGTTATCACTATGATGACTAAATACAGATCTGAGTACTCATTTTTGGGACGTAAGTCGGGCCAATCCAAGTTACTTATTAGTGCCATGAAGACCGTAAAACTTTTGAATAAAGGTTGTACGGGCTATTGGTGTTATGATTTGAAAACGGAAGGAAACGAAGTCGATTTCTCTTCGATTCCGATTGTTAATGAGTATCCCGATCTTTTTCCGGATGACCTCCCGGGATTACTGCCAGATCGAGAGATAGATTTTTCCATGGACTTAGATCCAGATGCGGCCCCGATTTCTAAATCACCTTATCGAATGGCACCTTCCGAGATGCAAGAATTGAAGACTCAGTTGGGAGAACTTTTGGAAAAAGGGTACATCAGACCGAGCGCTTCGCCTTGGGGCGCGCCTGTTCTCTTCGTGAGGAAGAAGGATGGTTCACTACGTTTGTGCATCGACTACCGTGAGCTGAACAAAGTAACCATCAAGAACAAATATCCTTTGCCTCGTATAGACGATTTATTTGATCAATTGCAAGGGGCCGCGGTTTTCTCGAAGATTGATTTAAGATCTGGGTATTATCAACTCAGAGTGAGGGAGTCCGACGTTCCGAAGACGGCGTTTCGGACGAGATATGGGCATTATGAATTTGTAGTTATGCCTTTTGGGTTGACTAATGCACCGGCAGTATTCATGCAGTCAATGAATAAAATATTCATCGAGTACCTCGACAGGTGTGTAGTCGTCTTTATTGACGACATCTTAATCTATTCTTGAGATAAGGAGGAACATGCCCGACACTTGCATTTAGTTTTAGACATTTTGAGAACCGAGCACCTCTATGCAAAATTCTCGAAATGTGAGTTTTGGTTGGAAAAAGTTATGTTTCTCGGTCACGTGATTTCGGCCGAAGGGGTTCGTGTAGACCCGCAGAAGATTGAGGCAGTGCTAGATTCGGCACCGCCTAAAAATGTTAAGGAAGTTCGTAGCTTTTTGGGCCTTGCTGGGTATTACCGTCGGTTTGTCGAGGGGTTCTCGAAACTCGCTCGGCCGCTTACGAAATTGCTCCAGAAGACCGAAAAGTTTATTTGGACGGATGAGAGACAACAGAGCTTCGATGAACTGAAGAGACGTCTGACTTCAGCACCGATTTTAACTTTACCACATGGTAGCGAGGGCTTCGCAATCTATAGTGACGCTTCGGGTCAAGGACTGGGCTGTGTACTTATGCAGCATGATAAGACGATAGCTTTTGCGTCACGACAATTAAAGCCTTACGAGATAAATTATCCCACTCACGATTTAGAGTTGGCCGCAATTCTCTTCGCACTCAAGATTTGGCGGCATTATTTGTATGGTTCACCGTGCCGGATTTATACCGATCACAAGAGCCTAAAGTACATTTTCAGTCAGAAGGAGCTGAATATGAGACAGAGACGTTGGTTAGAGTTGATAAAGGATTATGATTTGGAAATTCTTTACCACCCCGGAAAATCCAACGTCGTTGCGGATGCTTTGAGCTGCAAATCGGCATCTCTTCAAATGCTCGAGGTTCTTACATCCCAGACAAAAATTCGTCAGGATTTAATTGAGCAAGGGATAGAAGTTTGGCTTCAACGAGTACAGGGACAGTTATGTGCTCTCGAAATTACATCGTCCTTAGTTGATGACATCAAAGGGAAGCAGTGGAGTGACCCGATGATTTCTCAACTGAAGGAAGATGTAATTAAAGGAAAAGCTCCTGGCTTTATGGTTCACGAGGATAGTATTCTGAGATTTCAGGGCAGGCTTTGTGTTCCGAACGATTTAGAGTTGAGACAGAGAATTCTCCGAGAAGCTCATGCTATGCCTTACTCAATCCACCCCGGGACGAGTAAGATGTATAAAGATTTGAAGTGCAATTTTTGGTGGAATAACATGAAGAAGGATGTTACGGAGTTTGTACTACGGTGCTTGACGTGTCAACAAGTCAAGATCGAACATCAACGACCAGCGGGGTTGTTGAAACCACTTCCCATTCCCGAGTGGAAGTGGGAAGACATCTCAATGGATTTCATCACTGGTATGCCGAGAACTCGGGCCGGAATGAATATGATTTGGGTAATTGTCGATCGGTTGACCAAGTCTGCACACTTTTTGGGTATTAAGGATACTTGGGGACCGGATAGACTGGCTCGAACCTTTATTGCTGAGATCGTGAGGTTACACGGTGCCCCCAAGACCATTGTTTATGATCGAGACGGCCGTTTCGTGTCGCATTTTTGGCAGGCCGTTCATAAGGCTCTGGGTACGGAGTTGAGATTGAGTACTTCCTTTCATCCTCAGTCGGATGGTCAGACAGAGAGGACGATTCAGATGTTGGAAGATATGTTATGGGCTTGTGCCTTGTATTGGAGTAATGATTGGGAGCTTCACTTACCGTTGATCGAGTTTGCTTACAATAATAGTTGGCATGCGTCGATCAAAATGGCACCCTTCGAGGCACTCTATGGTAGGCGATGTAGGTCACCATTATGTTGGGACGAGGCTTCTGAGCTAGTTGGGACGGAGCCGGATATGTTGATGGAGACTAAGGAAAAGATTTTTATTATCCGGGACCGATTGCTGGCTGCCCAGAGTCGTCAGAAATCTTATGCTGATACTCGTCGTCGACCCTTGGAATTTGAGGTAGGAGATCATGTCTTGCTCAAGGTGTCGCCAACCAGAGGAGTTTTCCGCTTCGGGAAAAAGGGGAAACTTAGTCCGAGGTACATCGGACCCTTCGAGATTTTGGACAGAGTTGGAGATTTAGCATATCGCTTGGCGTTGCCTCTAGCGTTGAGTCACGTCCACAGTGTTTTTCATGTGTCTCAGTTGAGGAAATACGTACCGGATCCGAGCCACATTATCGACTACAGTGAGATTGACGTAGCCGAGGATATTACCTTTCCGGAGAAACCCGTGAAGATCCTTGAGCGCCGCGAGAAACAACTTCGGCATAAGACCATTCCACTGGTTAAAGTGCAATGGTAGAGGCATGGAGTCGAGGAGTCGACTTGGGAGACGGAAGAGAGGATGCGGGTGGAATACCCCGAACTATTTATTTCTTAAGTTTCGGGACGAAACTTCTTTTTAGAGGGGGAGAATGTAATACCCGGTTGAAATTCATGTCATTTCTAATCTTCTCATTTTTCAAACTGTGTTTTGTTGGGCGAACCCTTGTAATTATTGCTTGGAATCACCGTTTTGGGATTTCCGTACTTCCATTTCATGTTATTGTTTCCTAGATATTGAGTCCTATTGCTTTTATTCTCTTTCCGGGTCGTTTTTCATCATTTTAGGACCCGAGGGGGGTGTGGGACGCGGCACAAGGAGTGTGCGCCGCGGCACACACATTTTCTAGACCTGGCCGAGCAGACTGTACCCGGTGCCGCGACACATGCCGGCAGGGCCGCGGCACACTGCCAAGTCACTGCCGCGGCACACCTGTCCGGGCCGCGGCACACGTGTGTTGCATCTGCGGCCAAAAATCGTCTGTACCCGGTGCCGCGGCGCACGCCAGCCGGGCCGCGGCACACTGCCGAGCCCTGGGAGCAGTTTTTGGGCCTGTGCCGCGGCACACTTCGGCTGAGCCGCAGCACACAATGCGGTCAACTGCATAATTCGGCTTTTTGAGCGAGATGCAGCTCATTTCCTCTATTTTCTTCAACCCACACGAGAGAGAGAGAGCTTGAGGAGAGAATTTTGCATCATCTATCATTTGAGTATTGAATTTTTATCATTTTCATTCGGTTGGGAAGCCCGGATCATCGATCTATCGCGTATTCTTCGGATCATAGAGCTTGGATATTCAAGAGGTAATTTCTTCAACATCTTGGTTTTCGATTTTGTATTGGGTAATGATGTTTTAGATGTTAAAATCATGGTGTATGAAGTGATATACACATGATTATGGGCATATTTGATTATTCATCGGATTATTGAAAGATTATTCAAGAACACTTTGAATATTGTGTTGGATTTTGGGGGTTTTCGTAGATTCGTCCGATTTATCCGATTTAAACTTGAGAACCTTGAGATTATGATGTATCTATACCGTATGCATGATTTTCCTACGATTTCACGGACTTGATTGTGCCGTTTTCGGACTTGTGGGAGTTTGGGAGATTTTTCCAACCTTTAGTTGTTTACCCGTGTATTTTCATGAATCGTAGACGAGTTTCGGGAGTTTCTTCGTGTAATTTGAGTATGGATAATTAATTACCATATTCCTTGCGAATCGTTTAGGTGCCGGAAGCGCGTTCTTGGACCTACCGAACTCATACCCTTCCTCCGTTTGATTTCTCGATGTCTCAAAGGCAAGTATATATTTATGATTGTACGTTCTCGACTTTGAAAGTAAGAAATATTGATGGTATGATATGAACGAACCATTTCTACGGCATTCATAGATATATTGATGGCATGATATGAACGAACCGTTTCTACGGCATTCATATATGAATTGATGGAATGATATGAACGAACCGTTTCTACGGCATTCATACATGTATTGACGGATGATATGAACGAACCGTTTCTACGGCATTCATATACGTCTTGATGTGACGCTATGAGATTTAGTTATTCCGGAATACTAGTCTTGAATTAATGAATTGACAGTTACTTTTACTTTATTGTCGAGGAGTATTGTGTTTCATACTTGATATACTTGCACTAGCTATTCGACGACTAACCCCTTTATGGGGGAAATACGTTTTATGTATTTCAGGTTCCAGGAGAGCAGACAGGCAGGTATCGGGTCGGCATGAAGATGGTGGGCAAGTGTGATACTGTATCTTTCTTCCAGTTATGTTTTGAGTTTTCCATTCAGTGTTATTGTACTGGATTGGTTATTGAATACTCGAGTATTGTTTTCTATTTTCCTTGATGTTCCGGCCTGTGTTTGCCGAGGTATTGATTCGTGTTGTGACGTCTTTGGATACATTGGTTATGTTTTAAATACCCTTTGTATTGTTTTTCATTTCATTGTGTGTAGACCTTCTCGGTCAAAATTTATAGTTCCGCGTATGTTTAGCCTTGTGGGTCCCACGGCGGGGCTTACGGCGCTGTAATATTCCCTGAATAACTTGGGGGTGTTACAAATATTGTATCAAAACACATAACTTAGGTCTAGATATGAATATTCCATATTCATATCCAAAAGACCAACACCTCTTAAACATTCTCATCTTATCACATAATTCAAGAGTTCCTTAAGAACACGAATTATCCCGAAACCACATTCATAATCCACAAGACGACATAATCCGATGTTTTTTAACATCTTAAACAATTTCTCATTCATAATTCAAAATGTATATCATCATATTTCCCAATATACAATTCACGTAACCTCAAGAACAACAATAAGGATTGTATCATACTTAATTTGGAATCAACCTCATATCATGATTCATACGAAATCAACATAATCCAGAAATCTATCTTTCCTCGATTTAAATGAACCGCAATCCTTACAATAGGGAGGATCTTAATTAACATCCGAAATCTCTTATCCCAATTCTATTAAATCTCCTATAACATCCAGAATCGCAACAATACTACCAAGAACATCAAGAACACTATGATTCCATAATCATAATCAACATAATCAAAGACATAGGTCATCATATCATTATTCTCCTTAACAAAATTTCCGTAAATACCAAGAATCATCACAACAACTCAATAGACTATCATCATACGAACTAATCATCAACAACAACATCAAAAATCCAAATTCAAAGAGAGGATTATCCAATATACCTCTTAGAAGATGAAATATACAAGTAACCACCTCAAGAATCATCAATAACTCCATATCTCAAGCTCCAATTCCATGCCCTCAAGTTCAAAATCGACTTAGAAGATCCAAAAACTATCTCTGAGTGTTGGAGGGCGAAGAGAATGAAATGAAGCTATGAAAAATAAAAGTGACGACCATCCCACTTATATAAACTTCTAACTATTACGTACGTAACATGCAACCATTTACGTACGTAAACAACCTTTACGTACGCTATCTAACTTTGGTAGCATACGTAACGACAGTCCAGAGGTTACTGACTCATTTCGTTCAATACTTTACGTACGTAACACTTGCTCCATAGCGTATGTAATCCGTACGTTGACTTTCTACAGTAAAATACACACTTAACATACGTAACTTACCAATAATAACGTACGTTAACCAAGGGTTGACTCGCCCATGCACGTTCGCCGCCGAAAGCTGCCGACCACGGGACCCACCCGTCGGCCATCTATCGGATCCTCCCAGATACGAACCTTACCTACGCTAACTTATCCACTTAATGTATGTAATAGATGTGCACCTTATGTACGTTAAATATCCTTCTTAACGTACGTAATCCTTATGCATTAGCGTACGTTAAGTATACATTGTAGCGTGCGCTATCGTGGCTGTACTTAGCCATTTTCAGCTATTCTTGGCCAACGTCTCGACATACAGAATACGAACATAAGGCATACTGAATAGACATACTCCCCCCCGAAAATATTCTCATACTATACCTATGATACACAATATCTTCATATACAATTGTCGACAAAGTACGACAATTATACAAATACAGTTGTCTTAGTCTTCAATTTATTTTATCCATACTGTATAGACACCAAGCTATACAATTTATCTCAGATAAAATAACGCGAAAAAATTATACTGAAAATCGGGGTATTACACTATCACATATGATTGGCATCTCTCTGGTACTGACTCCATAATATTGTAACTGATGTTGCTTCCAAACAATCTGCATACAGCAACTTCCAGCGGCATAATATTCCGACTTAGCTGTAGAAAGCGAGTTGGCCAATTGCTTCTTACTGAACCATGACACAAGTCTAGGTCCAAGAAAGTGACAAGTATCGCCTGTGCTCTTCCTATCCAAGTTACAGCCTCCGAGATCCGAGTCACTGTATCCAACCAAATCGAATTCTCCTTCCTCAGGATACCACAATCCTACATCGACTGTTCCTTTCACGTATTTAAGGATTTATTTGGCTGTCATGAAGTGTGACTCCTTAGGTACGACTTGATACCGAGCAACACTCCTACAACAAACTGGATATCGGGCCTGTTAGCTGTTAGGTATAGGAGTCACCCAATAAGACTCCTGTAAAGTGATTGATCTACCAGTTTTCCAGCTTCGTCAGCACTAATTTGCGTGGAAGTGCTCATGGGGGTTGACGATTATTTGGAGTCATTCATTCCAAACTTGTTGAGTAGATTACATGCCCACGCAGGGGTCGAATACAACACACTCCCGTACAACGGGAAAGAAAACTGCAGCGGAAATAAAATATAACTAAACCAATGACATCATACGGATCCTCGTGTGATTAGTATCTTTCATATTTCATCATCCTTCGTGCCGACCCTGTGTTATGCTCCCAAACCTGAATGCAAAAAACAGACATCCACCCCCCGAATACTCGGGGGTTAGCAAAACTCCACTGTTTTGCTAGTGCAAGAATAAAGTGCAAATACGAGCCATACAATACAAGTTCCAAGGACAATAATAACCAAAAATACTCAAAGATCCAAACGTAACGAAAAGTACTTACCGAGGCAAGAGTTTGGGTAAAACATTTCTAAAACCGAAAGGTCACAAATCAATGGGAAACAGTTATAAAACGGTTTAAAATGCCATCGAGAGTTTTAATAGAAAACAATTTAGGATTATCAAATCCTTCTCTTTCCAAAAAAATCAATAGGGTCACAGCCCAAGGTTTTGTTTTCACAATTGGAACCAACAACAATACACGAGGTTAAAAACCCACGTCACGCGTCCTCGACGGACATAAAATACACAGGCACCCGTGAAGTTTCACTCGTGAATCCAGGGCGAAACCATTGGACTCCCTCCATGGCCCCGTCGAACCCTCCCGAGGTGAGCAAACACATTCACAAAACATACACACGCACTCGTGAAGTTTTTACTCGTGAACCCAGAGTGAAGTCATAGATTCCCCCGAGGCCCCGTCGGACCCTCCCGAGGTGAGTAAAATACATTCACTAAACATACACACGCACTCGTGTACCCAGAGTGAAGTCATTGATTCCCCCGAGGCCCCGTCGGACCCTCCCGAGGTGAGTAAAATACATTCACTAAACATACACACGCAGCGGTGAAGTGTCAATCGTGAATCCAGGGCGAAACCATTGGACTTCCTCCGTGGCCCCGTCGAACCCTCCCGAGGTGAGCAAACACATTCACAAAACATGCATGTACAGGCATCGCCTAGGACCGGGACGAAGCCACAAATCCCACCCGAGGCCTCGAAGGACCCTCCCGAGCTGGCTAGCGAAACAATCAAGCACAGGCATCGCCTAGGACCAGGACGCCACCATGAATCCCACCCGAGGCCTCTAAGGACCCTCCCGAGCTGGCTAGTGAATCAATCATGCACAAATAACATATCACACCAAGGATACCCAAACAATTCACCTAGAGGCATCAAACACTAGCAAAACACCACGTCAAACCACAATGCACCCAAATGAAACAATATACGTCAACACGCAAATACCAAGTGCATCACCAACACCAAACGTATCCATAGGATTCACATAGTCGTTCACAAGACACACCATTCACAATACATACGCGTTTTGAAAACAAGCCTTTAACAAGGCTAACCCGAATCTTTTGAAGGTTCAATGCAAACGACCAACAAACACATTTAGACGATCACTAATTATCATATCCACAAAACAAGAAAAGTATGGGCAAGGTACTTGCCTCGAATAAGAACAACGCGGAGAATCGACCGAAGTAGGTTTGCACGAACCGACTCCGAACCCGCCGACTACACCGAACGCCAACTCGCGATAATAAACTACGAAGGACAATAACAACAATGAAAATGAATTCCATAGCACGACTCAAAGCCGTTGAATTCAGAGAACGAATGACGAAAGTTCAAGTGTTTCCCCCAAAACGGCCAAGAACACGATTCATCCCGACAAAACACAAAAACGGAATTCCAAGTCGAAATATGGATATACAATCCATAGAATATGTTTAACAACATCATTTAACCACAATCAATCCATCAAAAACGGATGGAAAACGAGATCGAGAACAAACCCCCCAAAAAGTCGATTCGAAGGAAATCAAGAAACATACTTCGATTCGACGAAAAACAATGGATTAAATGATGTTAAATACAAGAATACTACCAAGATTAATCATACCCATCATGAATTAATCAACAATACGGAACGAATCGGACAAAACGCAAAAACCCCAAAATTCAAGAAACTAGGGTTCTACGAAGAGATTACCTTGATTTGCTGGATCAAAGGATGATATAGGATGATCAATCCATGATATGAACTCAAGAACTTCGTGGATTTGTTGTTCAACAACATGGCTTCGCCTCCTCCGAAGCTCCAGCCGCGGATCGTAAAGATAGGAAAAAATGAGAAACGAGTGAAAATGAGGCTGCTCTGCCACATTTATACTGGGCCGGACTAGCGTGCGCTAGGCTGCCGAGCTAGCATGCGCTATCGGCCCAGGCCGCAATCCAGAGCCCCCACTGCCCTACTGACTCGGCCAGGTAGCGTGCGCAACCTTCTGGCCGTAGCGCGTGCTACCTTCTGGTCGTAGCGTGCGCAATGCCCGACAGTAGCGTGCACTACCTGCCGATCATCCTCGAGTCCAGTACTCTAGTAACCCCTCTACCCAACCCGACAGCATACGCTGGGCCGCCCGATAGCGTGCGCTACACCTGTCGGTTAGCGCGCGCAGCCTTCCGGCCGTAGCGTGCGCTACACCGGTTCCTGCCGTGCTTGCCCGGCCAGTGCCCAGCACTTCCGACCGTGCCGGCCACACCTGTCCGGCCAGTGCTCAGCCGTCATGATCCGACGACTCGATTTACGAAAACATACGGAACGAACACGACGAAAAGCTCGCGGACAACATCATCGACCCGAAATAAAAACATAATGCAATAATTAATCATACGCGACCAAGAAAAGGGTCGAGACAGCAATTACAGATACGGATACCCATAACTTTGGGTAAATTACAAAATGGCCCATAACGCCCGAAAATCACGATACATGATCGAATAACCAAACCGAAGTTCCCAACACGTCTAACAAAGTTAAACGGACTTACGGGAAACTCAAAACAGCAATTTCGAATGATATTCGCAAGAATCGAACTCAAGTGCGGAAAAGTCGCTAAAAAGCATGGAACTCAACAAAACGACACCGAAACGAACTCGGATGTCAAAAAGTGGAGAATTAATCATTCTCAGAATGATGAAACGGTCATGGGCGAGTCATCAAAATGGACTTCCGCCGAAAAATAAAGAAATTACCGGAAATCGAAATTACGGGTATTACATTCTACCCTCCTTAAAAGAAGTTTCGTCCCGAAACTTAAAATAAGTAGGGAGAAGCAATATCCCCTGCCAGGAAAACTCGACGAGATACACAAAAACCGAAAACTCGCACCCGACGGCGAAACGCTGCAAGAAACGCAAAGAGACATACGGCGTGAAAATACGCTCCACGACGACTAACACAACGCGACCGATAGAGACATAATAAAATCAACAAGTGACAAGCGTCATCAAACAGACAATACAATCGAGTCGATTATCTGAACAATCACAAAACAAAAAACGAAAATCAATACGATTGACCAACCCAACGGTTCATCAATCAAAACGCGAGCCAAACGCTGAACAAATACGGAATTCCACCGCCCAAGGGTTAGAAGATCGAAACGAGACTAATTTCCCGAAGGAGTCTGAACGCTCAACAATCACGAGACGAGATCATCAAAAACCGAACAATCATGTTCGAATCACGAAGAACAATAAAATTCAAACAACAACTCCAAGGTTCACAAGAATCGAACCGAACTTGGAAAAGTCACAGCGATAACCAGATCGACTCAAAAAAAGATCACAGCTCGTCTGAACGATGAAACCGAAATACAGAACAAGTTCAGAAAGTATCAACGAACACGAGCGAGTTGCTAGAATTGAGAAAGAGAAAATGCAGAAGCCAAAAGTAATACGGGTATTATATTCGACCTCTTCTAAAAGAAGTGTCGTCCCCGAAACTCACAACAACAAAATCAAGGTGACGACACAACAAGCAACCGACAAAAACATCCTACGAAGGCCTCTCAAATCCAATTCTGATAACTGTGCTGAAGAGCGAACTCCGAAAGTCTCGGTAGCCAATTCGCAAAACTGAATTCGGTGTCCCTCGAGTCCACACTTGAAATGTGTTACCGACGAGAAGGACAATTTACACGTGCATGCCCCGGCACATCACGGTTGAAACGTCTCGGCTCGGCATACCGAAAATACAAATGCTAGATACAATGGGGCATAACGTCGCAAAAGAACATAGCGGAAATGCCAACTCAGCACAACAAAGAATCATAACACATATCATATACAACGATTACCATCGTAAAGTAATACACACACAAACAATACAGCAACGACGGTATCGTTTGGCGACCATAACGGCCCGAACAATAACCAGCACATAATTACAGACATCATGAAACAATCACACATGTACACAAACGTACAAACCCAAGCTTTAATAGCTCACACATGTGCGATAATACGCAAGTCTCCATGAAATGACAACATTAAAGATCGTCATCACACCTCCCACCAAGGGCTAACAAAACATATGCGTGGCGAACGACTCAACGTTCACACCACCAATTCAATCACAATTCGGAGGGCTAACACCCTAACAACAATACCAACATCATACACACCTTCTCCGACCACAAGCAGGAAATGATGGGTTTTAAAAAAAAATGAAAACCACTTTTTGAAAACAGTTTGGAAACACCAGTTGATCTTGAGTATCATTTTATAAAAAGTTGAACAAACATCATTTTCGAGACTTTGAAAATCATCTTGCGTTTGAACAAAAATGAGGACACCTTTCTTTTAGTGAAAAAATTTCAGAATATTCGACACTTGGGTCTAAGTAAAAGTGTTTCTAAAACATTGAAAATATCTCAAGACATTTTGGTCCTCGAGGTAGAAGAATTTTGAAACATATTGTGGCATCTTGGATGTACCATGAGAAAACAATTCATTTTAAAAGTACGTCTCGAAATTTATTTTCTAAGATACGCAAGGTTTTCAAAGATAATTCAATGGGCTAGAATGCCCAAAAATTTAAGGTAATTACACGGATCATTATAGCGCCGGGGGTCCCGCGCCGGAACCCACCAAACTAAAAAAAAGATTTACAAAAATGCTAAAAAGGCCGATGACGGTAATGTTTCAAAAACTTACAAAAGCCATTTACAACATGTTAAATACCATCATAAGAATTTCGCCAAAACGATAAAGGCCATAATGCCAAAAACTCGGTTAACGAATCGGTTTTCAAAAAAAACTCAGTCGGTAAAATACCGAAAGCCATTACAAAAGAACTCACGCAGCGGATAAAAGAAATAAAGTCAAACATGCACAATCCAGCAACACTACTCCTCATATGAACGAAATATGAGGGTCAAATAACCACATATCAAGAAATCAAAATCCATAAGAGAATTCCGTCATTTAACTCATAATCATAAAAATAGATCGTGTCACACGAGGCACAACGCAAAGAAAGGAGACTTACTTCCACAGGTCGCACGAAGATGATGATCGCCCACGATACTAATCACGACCAACAAACTCAGACGACACGTCGTGACACGACTCAGTCAGATAAAATCCGACGAGACAAAAACTCAACAGACACCACTAAACCCGACAGCCTAGGTTTCCACAACCTAATGCTCTGATACCATTTATGTAACACCCCCAATCCGCTCAGGGATATTACACGCCGTAGAACCTTTCCTCAAGGATCTACCAGGCTGGTAACAACATCGAACATCTCAACAATGCCTTTAAGGCTAAAATGACTCAGTAGACCGATTTGGTCTTTCAATAATTACATACAACTCAAACACATTACATGCCCACACAGGGGTCGAATACAACACACTCCCGTACAATGGGAAAGAAAACTGCAACGGAAATAAAATATAACTCAACCAATGACATCATATGGATCCTCGTGTGATTAGTATCGTTCATCTTTCATCATCATTCGTGCCGACCCTGTGTTATGCTCCCAAACCTGAATGCAAAAAACAGACATCCACCCCCCGAATACTCGGGGGTTAGCAAAACTCCACTGTTTTGCTAGTGCAAGAACAAAGTGCAAATACGAGCCATACAATACAAGTTCCAAGGACAATAATAACCGGAAATCCTCAAAGATCCAAACGTAACGAAAAGTACTTCCCGAGGCAAGAGTTTGGGTTAAATATTTCTAAAACCGAAAGGTCACAAATCAATGGGAAACAGTTATAAAACGGTTTAAAATGCCATCGAGAGTTTTAATAGAAAACAATTTAGGATTATCAAATCCTTCTCTTTCCAAAAAAATCAATAGGGTCACAGCCCAAGGTTTTGTTTTCACAATTGGAACCAACAACAATACACGAGGTTAAAAACCCACGTCACGTGTCCTCGACGGACATAAAATACACACGCACCCGTGAAGTTTCACTCGTGAATCCAGGGCGAAACCATTGGACTCCCTCCGTGGCCCCGTGGAACCCTCCCGAGGTGAGCAAACACATTCACAAAATATACACACACACTCGTGAAGTTTTTACTCGTGAACCTAGAGTGAAGTCATAGATTCCCCCGAGGCCCCGTCGGACCCTCCCGAGGTGAGTAAAATACATTCAATAAACATACACATGCACTCGTGAAGTTTTTACTCGTGAACCCAGAGTGAAGTCATAGATTCCCCCGAGGCCCCGTCGGACCCTCCCGAGGTGAGTAAAATACATTCACTAAACATACACACGCAGCAGTGAAGTTTCACTCGTGAATCCAAGGTGAAACCATTGGACTCCCTCCGTGGTCCCGTCGAACACTCCCGAGGTGAGCAAACACATTCACAAAACATATATGCACAGGCATCGCCTAGGACCGGGACGAAGCCACAAATCCCACCCGAGGCCTCGAAGGACCCTCCCGAGCTGGCTAGGGAAACAATCAAGCACAGGCATTGCCTAGGAACAGGACGCCACCATGAATCCCACCCGAGGCATCTAAGGACCCTCCCGAGCTGGCTAGCGAATCAATCATGCACAAATAACATATCACACCAAGGATACCCAAACAATTCACCCAGAGGCATCAAACACTAGCAAAACACCACGTCAAACCAAAATGCACCCAAATGAAACAATATACGTCAACACGCAAATACCAAGTGCATCATCAACACCAAACGTATCCATAGGATTCACATAGTCGTTCACAAGACACACCATTCACAATACACACGCGTTTTGAAAACAAGCCTTTAACAAGGCTAACCCGAATCTTTTGAAGGTTCAATGCAAACGACCAACAAACACATTTGGACGATCACTAATTATCATATCCACAAAACAAGAAAAGTATGGTCAAGGTACTTGCCTCGGATAAGAACAACGCGGAGAATCGACCGAAGTAGGTTGGCACGAACCGACTACGAACCCGCCGACTCCACCGAATGCCAACTCGCGATAATAAACTACGAAGGACAATAACAACAATGAAAATGAATTCCATAGCACGACTAAAAGCCGTTGAATTCAAAGAATGAATGATGAAAGTTCAAGTGTTTCCCCCAAAACGGCCAAGAACACGATTCGTCCCGACAAAACACGAAAACGGAATTCCAAGTCAAAATATGGATATACAATCCATAGAATATGTTTAGCAACATCATTTAACCACAATCAATCCATCAAAAACGGATGGAAAACGAGATCGAGAACAAAAACCCCCAAAAAGTCGATTCGAAGGAAATCAAGAAATATACTTCGATTCGACGAAGAACAATGGATTAAATGATGTTAAATACAAGAATACTACCAAGATTAATCATACCCATCATGAATTAATCAACAATACGGAAGGAATCAGACAAAAATGCAAAAACCCCGAAATTCAAGAAACTAGGGTTCTAGGAAGAGATTACCTTGATTCGCTGGATCAAAGGATGATATAGGATGATCAATCCATGATATGAACTCAAGAACTTCGTGGATTTGTTGTTCAACAACATGGCTTCACCTCCTCCGAAGCTCCAGCCGCGGATCGAAAAGATAGGAAATGAAAAACGAGTGAAAGTGAGGCTGCTCTGCCACATTTATATTGGGCCGGACTAGCGTGCGCTAGGCTGCCGAGCTAGCATGCGCTATCGGCCCAGGACGCAATCCAGAGCCCCCACTGCCCTACTGACTCAGCCAGGTAGCGTGCGCAGCCTTCCGGCCGTAGCGCGCGCTACCTGCCGGTCGTAGCATGCGCATTGTCCGACAGTAGCGTGCGCTACCTGCCGATCATTCCCGAGTCCAGTACTCCAGTAACCCCAAGACGTCTAACAAAGTTAAATGGACTTACGGGAAACTCAAAACAGCAGTTTCGAATGATATTCGCAAGAATCGAACTCAATTGCGGAAAAGTCCCTAAAAAGCACGGAACTCAACAAAATGACACCGAAACGAACTCGGATGTCAAAAAGTGTAGAATTAATCATTCTCAGAATGATAAAACGGTCATGAGAGAGTCATCAAAACGGACTTCTGCCGAAAAAAAGAAATTACTGGAAATCGAAATTACGGGTATTACACTAGATATCATACATTGTTTCTTTCAAAACCATTAAGCTCTTCTTCCATAGAAGTTATCTAGTGAGAATTATGTTGTTGGTTGATTCTTTAGTCAAACACTCGCAAACGTACGATTTGTTCTATGTAGATATGCGGTGCAAGGTTGATTCCACAGGGAGGACTATAATAGTGAAGTCAATTTATTCCTATCGTTTTGAACCAAATTATATTAAATTCTAACCTAGTCCCAAATAATTTGATTTTTGATTGGTTATAATAATTGCAATAAATAACATTAATTTTTAAGTAGATTTTAGATAAATTGATTTTAAATAATTTACTAGGGTTTAGAGTCCACCAATGTCTATTTATTATTTATTTTATATTTTAATTCTAAGAAATTCAGGGAATAGATTCTGAAATCAATCTCACTATTTCCCTATAGATTTGACAATAAGTACAAAATTATAATTCAAATATAGATTTTCCTTCACTTGAAAAATGTAATTTCTAAGCATTATATGTATCCAATTTAATGGAAAGCAAATAATCAAAGAAATTAACTAATATCAATAATCACAAACAAGGGGGAATTTATAACTATCAAAAATACGTGATATAATTGATGAAATAATATTCCCCTATTGAAGCGACAATCATAATCGTTAAAAACATTTATTTGGAATTATTATATAAATATTAATAATAATATAGACATGGTTTCATCATAACCCCAGTAAAAGAAAATTACTACTCATAATAACAACACAAATAAATAAATATTTCATAATATTATTACTTAAATATAATTTTATTACACAATATTTTTATTTCTCCCTCTTACAATAATATCTCTCTATTTTTTTCTCCTTTTTTCTCTTACCAAAATACTACACATTTATTCCCTATTTATACTACTACAAAATTAATAAAATAATAATTTTTAACATTTTAAAATCCCACCCCCAATAATACACGGCTGCCAATTAATGCTGATGTCATTGATGATATCAGCAGAGAGTTGAATTTTCGGTCCAATCGGGTGTTGGCACGTGGCACAATATGGCCCGTCTATTTAATTGTCCTTCGAACGGTCATAAATTCTTCATACGAACTCGGATTCGGATGATTTTTTTTAAAACGATCATCTCGACGAGACGAATAAAATGAGACCATTCGTGACTATATTTGAATTTTCGAAAAATATTGTCCTTGAACCAATTGATCTGTCTTGTACCGGTTGGTTAACCTGCAGATATAATTCAATTCCAATTAATTATCCAAAACTGACACAAATTTATAGAAAATTTTAATAAAATGATATAACATAGATATATGGTAAAACGAATAAATTATCACACAAGACACACAATTATATACATAAAATACTAATAAAAATATTACTCAAAATATACCAAACAAATTCCCCCACACTTATCTTTTGCACGTCCTCGGGCAAATCTTATACCCGAGTTATAATACTCATAAGCTAAAAAATTCATGACAAAACCAATATCAAGAGAGAACAAGTGATCCTGACCCAAGTCATATCAGAGAAAAATAGGATGCCGCACCAAATTCTAACAACTTCATTGAGAATCGAATGCCAAAAGATTCAATACCCTCACGGTGGATATCACTCTTCACTCAAGTGTATATACGGGATATTCGAGAAGAGTTCACTCATATCAAAGCATAATGTATCATTACCATATGCTTGGTCAAAAATCAAATCTCCACTACTTAAAAATAAACTCATGCATAAATCAAAAGGTCTTTCTTTTGGTTGTAACGTGGCTTTGGGTATGGGTAGGATCAAGGGAAAATTATGATGTTTGCTAGCCAAGATCAATTGTGAATTTAGATGCATAACAAATTCTATAAATAACAATCAACACACCCTCTTCTGTAATGAAAACTCTCAAACCATCATCCCCAAGTTATTCTGTACATGGTAATTGAATATTCATCTGGTAAGGTCATACTCTTGTGTAAGAAAAAGTATGCAATGGATCTTCTGGAAGGAATTATGTATCACTCAAGGGATAGTTCAAGTGCTATTTTATGTATATATAATGATGATTTTCGCACTTGACCTCCCTTTTTTTTATGAAGCCGTTTTTTTGTTTAATTTTTTTTGCCTTTATTTATATTTTTTTTTCGGTTCAATACTCCAATGTACTTCACACCCTTTCACTTTCAACAAAAGCTCTTAATCTCCACAATACTCTTATGAACATCGGTCCCTATTTGTCACACATCTAGTTCACAATTAAATCTTTGACTAGAGGGTGAAAATGGATGAGTCATCAACAAGAATGGATATTGGCTAAAGTAATGTGCTTGATCAAAGAAATAGGCTCAGGCTCAATGGGGCTTCTAAGGATAAAATGTAATGGGTGGGAAAATATAAGCCAACAAGGGGTTAATCCTAATTTCCCTTATCATCTTAATGCAAGAGTTTATGAATGTAGTCTCGAAATGTATAAATAAGCAAGTTTTAGAATGAACACAATATGTTTCACTACCAAAAAAAGTACTTTAGCCGACGACCCGAAAAAAAAACGGCCGACGACTATAAAGTGTCATCGGCTAAACTTCGCACTTTAGCCGACGACTCGTTTTACCATCGGCTAAAGGGTTTTAGCCGACGACGTGGCGGAGGTCATCGGCTAAAGTTCGAAATAGTCGTCGGCTATATTAAAGAGGTTTAGCCGACGACCGAGATAACGTTTAGCCGACCTAAAAAAAAATTTAGCCGATGACTTGATCTCGGTCGTCGGCTAAATCCCTTTCGAAAAAAAAATAATATTGCAACGGTTTAGCCGACGACCTAGATCCAGGTCGTCGGCTAACCACTTTTTAAAAAAAAATATATACTTTAGCCGACGACCTCTATCTAGGTCGTCGGCTAAAATCCTTCCGAAAAACAAATAATATTGTAATGGTTTAGCAACGACCTAGATCGAGGTCGGCGGCTAAACACTTTTTCGAAAAAAAAAATAATATACTTTAGCCGACGACCTCGATCTAGGTCGTCGGCTAAACACCTTCCGTAAAAAAAATAATCTTGTAGTGGTATAGCCGACGACCTAGCTCGCGGTCGGCGGCTAAACCCTTTTCGAAAAAAATAATATACTTTAGCCGACGACCTCGATCTAGGTCGTCGGCTAAACTCCTTCCGTAAAAAAATAATATTGTAATGGTTTAGCCGACGACCTAGATCGAGGTCGTCGGCTAAACACTTTTTCGAAAAAAAATAATATACTTTAGCCGACGACCTCGATCTAGGTCGTCGGCTAAACTCCTTCCGAAAAAAATAATATTGTAATGGTTTAGCCGACGACCTAGATCAAGGTCGGCGGCTAAACACTTTTTCAAAAAGAAAAATAATATACTTTAGCCGACGACCTCGATCTAGGTCATCGGCTAAACCTCCGAGTGAAAATTATTTATAGTTTAGGGAACACCAACCCAATCTTGCCCCTCTCCCCGCTAAAGAGCACATTTCTATTCCCGATCCTGTCAGTTATTCCCGAAAAAGCTTGTGAGTTGCTACTTTGAGTTGTGCTAGCTGGAGTGACGAAGGTTTCTACCGGTTGTTATAATCACCATTTCGATTAAGGTACGTATTTTATTGTAACTTTTATTGTGATTTCGAAACTTTGTATTATTCATGTTACATTCGATAGCTTTTATGTAAAACGATTAAGTTTTATGATGATAATCATTATGATTAATTGTTTGTTGTGATTTCATTTATAATTTGAACAATATTAGTTAGTTGGATTAATATTGGAAAATATATACATTTTCAGGATGGACAAGAGTTGGATTGGGTTACGAAAATGGGATCCAAGTGTAATGGATGGGATGAAGCAGTTTATGAGATTTGTAAAAGAGCACGACAGTGGTAATACGTTGCACTACTGTCCATGTAATAAATGTAGATGTCGCAGTGATATGTTTTGTTTTCCATTTGATGAGGTCTGGGAACACCTAAAGAAGAATGGTTTTTGGAGTAAATATACATGTTGGATATACCACGGTGAAGCACCGAATTCTGTTATTCCGTATGATCACGGACAATTTAGTGATAACGACGGGTTCACCGATCCGAAGAGGAGGTTGATTGATGATGTGTTTGGTTTTTCCGAGACGTTTGTACCAACTGAGCAAATACCATGACCCCTAGACCGTTGCCTTGCAATACTGCTGGGCTTGACAGGTACAACAAGCTAATTTAACTCCAACAGACCCCTCTATACCCAGGGTGTAACATGACTGTTCTTGATTGTGTCATGGAAACGATAAGATTAAATGTGGAAAACAAATCATCCATCAAGTCTGTAGATGATTACTTGGAGCTTACGAGTAATATGCTTCCACAGGGTCATCATCTTCCTAATACATATTCAAAAATGAGACGAATTTTGAAAGATCTTGGTCTTTCCTACATTAAGATCCACGTCTGCATGTATGATTGTGTTCTATTCTAGGGGCATCCTAATGAAGACTTCACGAGATGTCCTGTATGTGATACAGAGAGATATAGGATCACTCCTTCTGGAAAAGAGAAACCGGTGAAGGTACTTTGGTATTTTCCACTGAAGGACAGGTTGGAATGGCTTTTTATGTCTCCTCACACGGCAAAAGCAATGATATGGCATGCCGAGCCGCGCACTAATGACAGGGATACTATGATACACCCTTCGGATGGAGAAGCGTGGAAGCATATAGATAGGGAGTATCCGAATTTTTCTTCAGATATTCGAAATGTGAGGCTCGGGATTGCGTGTGATGGTTTCAACCCTTTTGGTAACATGAGTCTTTCATATACCATATGGCTTGTTGTAGTGATTCCTTACAATCTTCCTCCGTGGATGTGTATGCGGAAGGAGTATAATATGTTGACCTTGTTAGTCCCGGGGCCAGGATATCCGGGAAAGTGTATCGATGTGTATATGAGACCTTTGATAGAGGAGCTTAAATTGTTATGGGAGCAAGGTCATCCCACGTACGACAGTTATTCGTCCGAGACGTTCTACTTACACGCCATGTGTATCGGCACTATTAGTGATTTTCCTGCATATGGAATGCTGTCTGGATCTGTTATTAGCGGATATAGAGGTTGTCCAGTGTGTTTGAATGCAGATTGTGCTAGATACCACTGTAGGAAAGTTATCCGAATGCGTCATCGGATATGGCTTGAGAGGGAACATGAGTGGCGTATGGATGCTGCAACATTTGATGGCACTGTAGAAATGGGCGAGCCACCACGACAGTGGACAGGTAATGAAATACTCTCAATTCTTAACGAGTACGATCTTGGTCAGCTTAGCAACCATCCTGATGTGATTGCAGCAACCCCTGAAAGGCCCGACAGGTATAAGTATTGGTCGCACAAAAGTATATTCTGGGAATTGCCTTACTGGTCCAAGTTACTGATAAGGAACTTCTTGGATGTCATGCACATTGAAAAGAATGTTTGCGAAAGTGTGGTTGGGACAACCTTAGGTTGGGATGTAAAGACCAAAGACGGGCCAAAAGTACGCAAAGGTTTGGAAGAAATGAGCATAAGAAAACATTTGTCGTTGAAAACTGTCAAGGGAAAACAAAAAATGCCTAAGGCAGCTTACACCATCACTGTCGAGCAGAGAACTGAGATATTTTGCTGGATAAAGACTGCTAGGTATCCTACCGGGTATGCTGGAAATATAGGAAGATGTGTTCATTTCAGGGAGAACAATTTAACTGGTTTGAAGAGTCATGATTGTCATATCCTACTCCAACACCTATTTGCGGTATTCATTCGACCGTACTTACCAAAACAGGTGGTCGAGCCATGTGTTGCATTGTCAAGATTTTTCCAGAAATTATGTACGAGAGAAGTCAAGAGATCTGATTTGCGTAAAATGCAAGATGAGATCATTTATATCTTGTGCAAGTTTGAGCAAATATTTCCTCCAAACTTTTTTGACCTCATGCCTCACCTCATGATCCACCTTCCCAGGCAGTTATTGGTCACTGGTCCAGTGCACTAGACGTGGATGTACCCGGTTGAAAGGTAACATAATTTTGTATGATATATATATATATATATATATATAGGGTGGGGTTATTCTAAAAACGGTCTTATAATAAAAAGTGTAGGAAGGATTGTGGGAGTGACATGTGTCACCTTGCCACATCATCATGCCACATCATATGACATGTGGCACCCCCCACCCCCCGACCCCCACGAAGAAAAAATTTTCCCGCCAAAAAAAAAAATTGGGGGCCAAAATTTTTTTTTTTCCCGCCAAAACTTATAAGTGTGATGCACCATTTTTTTGGTGCATCATGGTTATAAGTTTTGGTGCATCACACTAATAAGTTTTACTGCATCACAGTTATAAGTTACTGCATCATAGTTAACAGTTAAGTGCATCAACTATGATGCAGTAACTTATAACCTTAATGCACTAAATCATAATTGTGATGCATTAACTTTATAACTGTGATACAGTAATACTAAGTTTTACTGCATCGTAGTTATAAGTTACTGCATCATAGTTAACAGTTAAGTGCATCAACTATGATGCAGTAACTTATAACCTTAATGCACTAAATCATAATTGTGATGCATTAACATTATAACTGTGATACAGTAATAATAAGTTTTACTGCATCGCAGTTATAAGTTACTGGATCATAGTTAACAGTTAAGTGCATCAACTATGATGCAGTAACTTATAACCTTAATGCACTAAATCATAATTGTGATGCAGTAGCTTTATAACTGTGATGCAGTAACTTTATAAATGTGATGCACTTATAAATTTTGGCGGGGAAAAAATTTTTTTTGCCCCAAAAAAAAAAAATTTGGCAGGAAAAAAAAAATTTCGCGGGGGGTGGGGTGGGTGGGGGGTGGGTGGGTGGGTGGGTGGGTGTATGGGGTGGGTGGGGGTGGGGGGTGACACATGTCATATGATGTGGAATGGGGGATGACACATGTCACTCCCACAATCCTTCCTACACTTTTTATTATAAGACCCTTTTTAGAATAACCCAAACATATATATATATATATATATATTGTCAAATTAAGTATGATTTTTAACACAATGACAATATTACAGGCAACTCGGTGATTACAAAGACTCCGTGGCCAATAAGTCTGCACCAGAAGGATGCATTGCAGAATTTTACCTTGCGTCGGAGTGTATTACGCATATCAAGTTGTATTTGGGCACCTT
The DNA here is from genome assembly GCA_033398695.1 of Orobanche coerulescens. Taxonomy (NCBI): domain Eukaryota; kingdom Viridiplantae; phylum Streptophyta; class Magnoliopsida; order Lamiales; family Orobanchaceae; genus Orobanche; species Orobanche coerulescens. The sequence goes on along the minus strand of CM065807.1, from coordinate 121,085,090 downwards.
CGAGCCCCCTTCCCGCTCTATTCCAGCAGATAAAATACAATTCAATCTTTCTATCATATCCACTGAGGTTGACGTCTATGGGAGGTTGCCAGGAAGACAATTAGACCCGTACGAGTCACGAATTGCACATTGGTGGATATTGCTCAATTGTCTAGAAGTTCAGTACTGGAAAGACATCCACTTGTCATGCGATATGGTGCGAGGTGACACTAGATTCCACAATGACACTTTTGCCGCCTATTTTGAAGAATGGGTACGCATATATTCAGTTGCTATTGCATTTTGGACTTAAGATATTTTTTTACATAAAAAGTTTATTTACGACAGATGACATATATACAAGATGACGGACACCCTAACTGGTCGCGTGAACTTATCCTTCTTTCTATGATGCCGGTTATGTCAAGAATTTATTCGATGGCAAAAGTCAACGGTGTCACATTCGTATGCCTTGAGAGAGACCAAAAAAGAAGATGTCAAAATTCTGGGGTTATGATAGATGGTGGATATTACGGTGTTCTTTTGGAAGTAATAGAACTAATTTACGGGGAAGGCATGACAATTTACTTGTTTAAGTGTCGATGGTACGACACCAGTCTTGGAAACGATATGCAAGACGACTACGGGCTGTTATCTGTTGACACTTCCACTTCATGGTATGAAAGTAATCCTTTTATATTTGCTACATTAGCAAAGTCGGTGTATTATTTGGACGACTTGGTGAAGAAAGGCACATGGAAGGTAGTGAATGTTGTGACAACGAGGAATATTTTTAGTGCTGCTACACTGGGAGAAACAACAGGTACTGATGACGATGATGCTTATCAAGAGCCAAATACAGCAAATATTCCACCATCAACGACAATTACAATGAATAATGTTCCTGAAGGACGAGTCGTCCGACTCCGTGGTGATGCTCGCGGGTACGTTGACGTTGATACAAACGAATTACTTGAATATTCTGATGACGATAATGTGGACGACTTGAGGCATATGTTGCCGGATATCAATTCAGATAATGAGACAGACTGTAGTGATGACTCAAACTATGAGCCATAAATTTAGTAGATGTATATTTTAATTTGTTAAATATAATTAAAAAAAATATTAATAATAATAATCATAATCATAACATTAATATAATATCAATAATATTATTAAAAAAACCGGGGGGTTTAGCCGACGACAAGATCTACGTCGTCGGCTAAAGTTTTTTTTAAAAAAAAAATTATACTTTAGCCGACGACATATAAGACGGTCTTCGGCTAAACCCCAGCAATGACCCGACCATGTTAGACAACACGGTCGGGTCAGTCATACAGTGTGTTTTCCCATTCTGGGTAGGTGAGACATGGCCCGTGTCCCCTGACACGGTCGAGTAATATTTTTTTAAAAAAAAAATAAACTTTAGCCGATGACTTATAAGAAGGTCGTCGGCTAAACACCCGACCGTGTCCATCGACACGGCCCGTGTCCCACCCACCCAGAAATTGAAAACACACTGTTTGCCTGCCCGACCGTGTTGTCTAACACGGTCGGGTCATTGCTGCGGTTTAGCCGACGACCGTCTTATAAAAAATAAGATGGGTGTATTGGCTCTTCCATCTTCTATCTTTTTACCTTTTGTGGTTTTTAAACTAATAGAAGTACTCGAGTACTTAAGAGTACTTGTTCGTCCGGATTGTATTGTTGAGACGGTCGTCGGCTAAAGTATAATTTATTTTTTTTAAAAAACTTTAGCCGACGACGTAGATCTTGTCGTTGGCTAAACCCCCACCTTTTATACGTTTCTCGTACCTCCCTTTTGTTATTTTCTTCTTCTGGTTTAGTCGTCGCCCGTCGCCCGCCGATCGTCACCTAGCCCCAACCGCCCGTCACCTAGCCGCCCGTCACCTAGCCCCCGTCCCGCCGATCGTCACCCAGCCGATCGTCCCGTCGCCCCGTCTTCTGGTTTAGCCGATCGTCCGCCCGCCAGCCCGCCAGCCCACCAGCCCCGGTCCCATCACCCGCCCGACGCCCTCCGCCCGTCGCCCGCCAGCCCGGCCGCGGTAACCCTTGCCCTTAATTTTTTTTATTTTGTTTGTTGAATTTATTGTATTTGTTTGATGAATTTGTTTAGATTATGTGATGAATTAGATAAATTGTTTAATGAGTTGTGATGCAATATTTGATGAATTTAGTATTTTCAATATTTTGTGTTTAATGAGTTGTGAATTTGATGAATTTGTTTGAGGAGGAAGGGATTGTATAGCCGGCGTTAATCGAAAGATTAACGTGGTATGGCATTGATAATTACTGTTGTGTTGAATTGTGAATTTGATGAATATGTTTAGATTATTTGATGAATTTGTTTAGAAATATTTGATGAATTTGATTAAGGAGGAAGGAATTTTATAGCCGGCGTTAATCGAAAGATTAACGTGGTATGGCATTGATAATTATTGTTGTGTTGAGTTGTGAATTTGATTTATTTGTTTAGATTATGGATAGAATAAAGAAAGCATTGGGGAAGAAGTCGACAAAGTCGACCACTCCCGATTCGGGGGGGAGTTCTGCAGCCTCTAGTAAGGCGGATCCCGGTACACTATACATATCTCAGAGCAGCATTCGTGCCCTCCAGATACTAGAAGCTACCGGCATGAATGCTGACGATTTTTATAAGGCGACAGATGAGCCCGCTGCACTAGCGCGGCGTTTATCCTTTCAGACACCACGGCCGACCCCCTCGCAGCCGGAGACTCGTATGCCTCCCATCCACCGACCCACGTCTAGCCCTCACACATCAGGAGATGTACGGAGTTCCTCGTCCGCGGTGCCCCACGGTCCGCCGCCGACTCTATTCATGCCTCCGATGGTTCCGACTATTCCAGAGGTCGATGAGACGGGAGCCCGAGTTCCCGTTCGATTGATTAGCCCTGACGAGACGTACGTCTACAAGTCTTGGCCAGACAACATGTTTTGGCGGAGTTGTCGGGTTTCGAAGACGAAACTGTACGAGGAGATAGAGAGGGAGAAGGAGAAGGGGAAAAATGTAGTCGAGGAGGAGAAGAAAAAGAAAAAGACTCGTGGCCCAAAGAAAGTGCAGCGCTCGACTCGTACGTAAGTAAGCATGGCCGTTATGAGATTCCTCTAGACGGACACGGCCGGCCGGTGATGTCTTCTCGACGCTGCGGCGTCATATAGCCGTAATGTTGGCTTTGTCATTCGGGACAGAGTCCCCATTTTGTGGCCCGATTGGGGACGTGCCGCATGCGTGAAGGATGCTTTGAATAATGCTATGTCGGTAAGTTAATAAATATTTAATAAGTGTTTTTCAATCAACACGTAGTTCTTGAAAATGCAATATGTGATGTTTTTAAATTATTGCGTATTTATCTTGTTCATAGGTGTGGTTTGTCATTCCCGACTCTCTACTACGTACTTGGTGTGACGAGGTGCGATCTACCAAGTAAGTCATTTTAATTTATTTTGTATCTACATTGTTTGCGTAATTTTTTTCTTACGAATGATATATGTTGTGTAACGTGTGTTGTAGGTACAAATCTTGGAAAAATGAGATGCACATGTTCAGACACTGAGGTGATACCCGAGAGGCTACCGGAAGAATTTAAGTTAAGGGAGTACGAGTGGAAGTGGCTACGCGCCCATTTTCGCGACCCGAGTTCATGGTATGACTAAAATACCCTCATTTCATTCTTCCTCTTTCGCTTTTATTTTTGAATTCTAAATATAAACTCCATTTTTTAAATTAATGTTTCAGAATATAAAATACTTGAAGTTCCGGTTTTTAAATTAGAAAAATCGGAACTTCATGTATTTTTTTAAAATTCTGGAATATTATTAATATTAAAAAATCGGAATTATTTTATTCAAAAGTGGAAATAAATTGTTTTAATAAAAATAAAAACTAGAATATTATTTTCCATAAAAAAAATAAAAATTTGAATA